>OY728146.1:283367078-284812619 GCA_963277665.1 Viscum album | reverse complement strand
AATATTTTAAATTTCAAAAAGTGGTTATTACTATTCATAATGGCTAGTTTATATAATATTTTAATAACAAATAGTTGTTTAGTGAAACTCGGTATTGCGTATAATGCAAACTATCGATTAAGGTTTCTCTTGCATGTAACCCAAGCCAAGAATAGTGTTGCATATACAACAAGATAATAAGGTGTTGCATATAGAACAAGATAATATTGGTGTAGCGTACAACACCAAATGTCAACGAAATTAAAAATAATATTTCTCATAAAATCTTGGGGTGTTACAATTCCCATCTCTTAATGAAATCATACATACATGTTTCACAATATCATAAACAGTCATATTATAACCCATGAAATGAAATGGGATTCAAGAATATGAAATTATATCCTAAACATTGTAAAATATATAGGTTTCATAATCATTTTAACAAGGAATATCTTTTAAAAGGAAATAACTTTCATAAGAACTTAAACCATGTAAGAAAAATGGGTTTCACAAACATATAACCTAAGAATGAGAAACAGTTTTCATAAAAATCTTGTCATCAAAACATAAAAAATTCATTGAAATAATATTAATGGATCCTTTGTAACACTTCCATGAAAGTAATGAGTAACTCCAATAGATTTTATGTCATATGAAAAATAATTTTGGAATATATTTTAAAAAAATTTCTTAATGATAATATAATTTCTTCTTTAAGAAATGATTTTTAAAACATGTAACATTTTCGAAAAAACATTTTTTTGAAAATATATTTAAAAGTTATAAATAAAGATTTGAAAATAATAACTCATTTTTAAAATCATTTTCCCTTGAATATAAGATCAAAATATTTTTTTAAAAAAAAATTTAAAAACATTTTTGAAAACAATGTTTTTGAAAGAAAAAAACATATATTTGGACGAAGGGAGAAATAAGGCTAGAATTTCATAAAAACATTATTAATTATCTAAACTACAAAATTGTGAGAAAATATTAATAATAAATGAATAAAAAATTATTAACCATATGTGAATAACAATAATTAGTGTTCTTGAAATATGTATCATAATATTTCATTAATGAAAGCATAATCATAATGTATCCCAATAAACAAATGAGACTGTTTCAATAAACTCTAACAACATGATAACTTTGATTCATAATTCTCATGTGTGAAAATGAAAATAAACTATTATTAAACTATGAAAAACAAATTTAATTCATTATATATCATGTAATAGTTCACTTTACAATACTCAACGAATAATATATGTACATACAATGGCATGTGTAACAAATTATGAAAATTTAGACAAAATAACTTTTTGATTCTATAACTTTTGAAACATAAAAACCTAGAAAGAGAGATCCTAAAATGGATATTTGAATACCCATAAATTTAAATATAATAAAAATATAATACATTCATGGTCATTATATACAACAAACAAAAAACTAGGGGTAATTAAGGCATAAATCCCATTGAAATAAAAATAAGACTAGAAATCCACTTATCTTATGTCTTGAATTTCTACACACTCATTGAAACATCCAATATAATAAATATGAGATTATTATAAATATAACATAGAACCATATTATTATATCAATTATCAAATGTGACTTTATATTACCCTCTTATTAACAATTCTATGATAATGTTAAATACTGTGCAATTTTTTCTTTGTTTTTCATACATGTTTTGATTTATTATTCTTGGTATGCTTAATTAGTTCATAATTAACTTATTTACATAATTTAAAACCTGATATAATTATCATATATATAATTATATAAAAATAATAATAATATATAAATGATATAAATAAGAAATTGAATAAATCGTTTTTAAGATGGTAGGTCATACGTACGCATGAACATTGTATCTATTTAATTATCATTTTGAAAAAACATAATGTAAATGAAATATATATATATATATATATATTTATATAAATAATAATACGATTATAATTATTATTTAATATATATAATATAATTTTACTAAACCCATCATTAATACATTTAATTTAGATTTTGAATGAATAACATCACTTTAAGTAGGATGTAGTCCGTACTTCCACAAATGAAGGTATGGTTTTTAAACAAATTTAATTCATAATGTTTTTGGTTACAGAATAATTCCATATGAATAATTCATCATAAATATTATTTATATAATATAAAATAATATTTTCCATCATAATTCCCAACAATGGTAGGGGGTAAAGGAAAAACTGAACAACATCATTTCGTGAGGCTGTAGATCGTCATACACAGGAATGGTAAGTTTGTTACCCATTAGATGGAAGCATATGTAAGTGTAGGTATACCTCATATAATTAATAATATTAGTATATTTATGATGATTAGGTTATTATATAAAAAAGGAATAACAATAGTTGATGGAGTGGATAATGAAAATAAAAAAAGATCTTGAGGATGGGTGTTACCTATTCTTTGGGTAACTCCTTTTAGTTTGCACCAAAAGGCTTAATTGGATGAATTTATTCCAAAATAGAGTCTTATATAAAAAATTTATGGATTTTGGGAGCATATTTTGTCAGATTATAGATAATAAATATGGCATTAGCGGAATGAATAAGTTGGAGGGCTGGGTGCCTTTTTATAGTGGCGGAGGAGTGGCATTCCGGTAAATTTTCTAAAAGAGAATTCAACCAATTTTTTTTCCTTGAAATGTGGATTTAATATTTGTAAACATCTAATAAAATGGATTACGGGGTTAATATATGAACATAAAATGACTTTTGGAATGGTTTCTAAGTCATTTCAGGCCTTATGTTTAATGTTTAATTTTTTTAAGCTAATATTTCTCTTAATCAATACAATTAATTTTTATCACTTTCACTAATATTTTTTGTAAAAAACTAATTTTACCTTATTATAAATTATATATTTTTACAATATAATTATGAAATTAATTTATTATAATTATAATAATCAAACTGGCACAAATTAATTTAGAATTAATCTCCCAGGTTTGTCGCGATAGTGGGTTTTAAAGAAAAAATATCTAAAACAATTAAATGTTTTGGAATCCAGTGTCATTGTGAAATTATTTATAATGACATAAATAGGGTTAATGTATGTAAAAAAGATCTAATAAAACATTAAATCCGAATTAAAATATAATTTTACTATATAAATAAAATTCATGAAAAATTAGTTTTGAATTAAAATTAATAATTTTCACTATTCATCCAAAAAATACATTTTTCAAACAAAATCCCAAAATATCACGGTAATATAATTTTAAAAATATGAATTTAAAATTTATTTTTAATTTAACAAATTAATTTCCTAAAATTTTCTAAAATTAATTTTATTATTCTTCATAGAAAGATATAAAAACTAATTCTTTTAAGAAAATAGTATTTTCAAACCTATAATTACATAACTAAAAAAGTAGTTTATTTTATTATAAATATGTTTTATTAGTATAAAAATATTTTAAATTTTTTTAAAATTAGTTATTACTCTTGATATTACTATGTTTAATGGATATGTTATAAATACCCTATTTAAATAATCTTAATAATAAAATAGTGTTTCATAGAGACTATGTGTTGTGTGTAATGTTTTCCAAATTGATTTTTGTGTGTAGCGCAAGATTAACTTGGTGAAGCATATAAATAAAGTTTGAAATTATGTATCATTCAGTTAAGGACATCAATTAAAATTAAATTATTTAAAAAAAATGTTTCATAAAAACTCTTGGTGTTACATTCTAACCCCCATAAAATGAATTTAATCCTCAAAATTTTTCATTATAATAAAAAAAATGATGATACTTCAGAATCATCATATCCTCAAGCTCCCACATAGCTTCCTTTAACTAGTGGTTTCTCTATAAATCTTTTACCAGGTAGGTATTCTTGTTTCATAGAACACTCTGTGTATGATCTATAATTTCAACTAGTAGTTATGTGTAACAAATATAATGCTCCAGTGGTTATACTACGGAGATCATTATATGTGGAGGGCCGGGATTTACTAACTTGGTAGATATACCAGGAAAATTTATAAGCTTTTGAGAGATTGGGAGGAAGTTCCAATTGATAGGTGATTGTCCCAATAAGATCGAAAATTTCAAAGGGACGGATATACCTAGGGATTAGATTCACATTATTTCTCGATATCATAACCTTATTCTAAGAAGATATTCATAGAAAACCATTATAACAGATTTCAAATTCAAGATCACACTTACAGTTATCAACATAAATTTTCTACTAACTTTGATCTTCCATGGTATAATGCTAAATGGTAATGACATTCTCCTCCATTTCTTCATCTATCACAGGTCATAATAGATTTCTTTTTCCGGATACATCCCAAAACATTGGAGGTCTAAATTTATTCCCATATAGCTTTTCATAAGAAGCCATATAAAGTATTGAGTGAAATATTTTTTTTTTATAAAACTAAACTAGAAGACGGTGTTGATCCAAACCACCTTTGAAATCCAATGAATAATATCTCAACATATCCTCTACCGTTTGAATTATTATTTTAGACTTCCCATCCATTTAAGGATGTTAAGTAGTTTTTAATAATTAATATTTATCAAGATCTTAGCGAATATTTCACAAAATCATTTAGGTAATCCTAAAATACTGATCAAATACAAAAGAATGTTGTAATTTATGCAACCATACCACTTATTTTATGTATATCCTTGAAAGATGATTTAGGGAGAAGTCTTATCTAATAGAAGTGAAGTGTGATGACTTAGTAAGGTGATCTACAAACACCCATATAGCAGTTAACCCTTTTGTGGTTTTTGGGAGTCTAACAAAAATTTCCATAGTGATGTACTCTAATTTCCATTCTGGTGTGGGTAATGGATGCAACACCACTTAGATTTTTTTCTTTTTCCCCTCACTTACCAACATTCCAAGAGCTGTGATACAAACTATATGATATCTCACTTCATTTCATCCCACCATAAGTATTACTTAAAAAATCTATACATATTTGTACTAATAGGGTGAAGAGACAATGAATAACTATGAGATTCATCTAATAGATCCTTCAAATTTAGTATGGATGGAAAACATAAATGGTTCCTAAATCTTATCCTTGTATCCTAATCAAGGTCAGACACCTAAGAATCTATAACCATATATTGATTCTCCAAATCATTCTTTTGGTCCTATTTGATCATTAATTGGATAGAAGATTCGATATTCAATTGATGAATATAAGGATTTTCCCATTACTACAGGATTCCTATGTACTTCCTTTTAAAATATATAAATATTTCATCTTTTTTAATCCTTGTAATGGATAATAATGCATGATCTTTTCGACTTAAAGCATCCCCTACCTTGTTCACCTTCCAAGGGTGGAAATTTTTTGATCATTTATTATCCTTTATCAGCTATATCCATCTTCAATAGTTCATGTTCAACTCCTTTTATGTAAATATATATTTCAAAAAAAATTTATCGTGTCTATTTTACAATTTTCACTATAAATAAAATGGATCCATATATATATTTAATGAAAAAATCATCACCACTAACACCAAATAATGTGTTGGGTAATGTTTTTATGAATCTTCAACTATCGCAAGGAATAAGTGATAAACAAAAAAAATTTATAGTAACACATCGTAATCCCCTCTTGGATGCATCACTATAGATTACAAACCCTTATACACTCTAGGGTAATGTAAGAATGGGTTCATTGAACCACAATCTCTTTAGTCCCATGAAATTTTCCCCATATTCATTTTTTATAGGAACATGTATCCCTTCCCTGTTTACATGGTTAGATAATTAGATATTAATGAGAAATTCTCCCCAAACCACAGATAATATCCCCCTAAACCATGAAAACTATAGATCTCAGTCATCATGTTCAGTCTAGGCTGAAATTCACTAGCCTTTATCTTTGATAGATCTACTTTTTTACCATCTCTTGATATTATGTTACCCAAAAATGAAACCTTTTGCATCCAAAAGTAACACATTGTAAATTTTTCATATGGTTTATCCTTACTTGGTGTCTTTAGTACAATTATCAAGTGGGTTTCAAGCTCTTATTTACTCTTTTAATAGATATTAATATCTTCTATAAAGGCTAAAAAATTGATCAAGGTAATATCTAAGGACTATATCCATCAAATTTCTGAATATAGAAGGAAAATTAGTAATTAAAGATGAAATAAAAATATATTCATAGTTTCCGTACCTTGTATGGAATGTCGTCTTGGGTATATCCTCCTTCTGGACCCTTAGTTGAATATATCCAGAATAAAGGACAATCTTGGAAAAGTAATGATCTCATTATAGTTGATCAAATAGGACATCAATACAGGTAAGTGGATACTCTTTCTTTGTTGTGATCTTTTTCAAATCATGATAATAAATACAGAGTCACATTGATCCAGCTTTCATTTTTGAAAAGGAATTGGTGTTATCCTAAGGTGATACACTTGTCCAAATGAATCCCTTATCAAGGATTTATTGAATTTTATTATTCAATTTATGTAATTTAATTGGGTTGTTTCTACTGGGATTATTTGAAATATGTATAGATATAGGTATGAGTTATATTTGGAACTTAACATCATGTTTTTATTTAATTCTTGGAAAATCATTCGAAACAATATCCACAACCCCCCCCCCCAAAATAATAATATCATCGTTGTTGAGATTCTATAATACAATTTGAGACAAAACCACCTTATGAATGTGAATTAAATTGCATAAAATGGATGTAATCTCTATAGAAAGTTTATACTTATTGTCACATTGATAGAAGATTATATGTTAGTTTTAAATATCAAAGGTAACTTCCCAATATCAATAATTAATGTAGGATTTATGAAGAGAAATTAAATTCATTACAAAGATAAAATCAAATTCAACCATAGGAAAAATGAAAATCTTTGTAGGAATAATATTCTCACAAACTGAAAAAGGAGACGAATCATACACTTCGGATGAAATAATCATACCATTAGGGGTTTTCACTAATAATTCCACTTCTAATAATTGGGGTGGAATCTTACTATCTGTATTAATTTCATTAGATATGAATGAGTGGGTAGATAATGAATCAAATAAAACATTAGTAGTTCTAGAGTGGATGGTAAGTGTACCTTTCACTATAGTTTTATCACAACCCTCATCAGAATCTGTGATCACATGAGATTTTCCCTTATCCCTCGATTTGAGAGGTTTATTAAGGTAATCAAAATAACTAACCCTTGGAATTCAGAACTGGTTAGTATAATTCCCATCCTCCTTACACTTGAAGCAATAATGTTTGGGAGGTGTATTTTTTACATCTTTCCCTCTATTTGCATCATTGGCCAACTTCTTCCTATAAGTTTGGAAATCAATTTCCTAATGGGCTTCCCTTATTTACATAAAACATATATTACACTACATTAATAAAATTCCTTCATGTTTCTTTCCACACATTGAGAATAATGGAACGCCCATATTCTACTATCTATAGTTTTTACATTTTTCTTTGAACTCCATATTCCTTTTATTTTAAAACAATTATATGGATATGTATCTTCATTATCCATTAACACTTTGATAAAAAAATGCACAATATCTTCATAGCTGCAAATGTCTGTTATGAACTATGTCCTTGTGAGACTTGTCTTTAACACATAGAATAACCTATAGACTTTATACTCTAGTTGGATAATGATTCTAGAAGTGTTCCTCACAAGTCTTGTGAAATTAGTCTCATAATTACCAATAGATTCATCATAATTCTTGTCAACTCAATGAACTCATTTTCCATATTTGTATGAAGAACACAATGAATGTACTTATTTAAGAAAAAATTATTGAACTTGTCCCAGTTAATTGGTTCAATTTCATCTTTCATTCTTTTATTATTGATTTGAGTCGACCACTATTCCAATTCAACACCTAAATAATAAACACCCATAATGAATTTTTTCATGTTCTAAACATTGGAGGATGGGAAATTTCTTTTTAGTGGTACTCAACCATTTTTCAGCACCAAGTGGATTAGAATACCCACTGAAAGAAGGTATACATTTACTCATTAATGAATCAATAGAATTTTTTTTCCTCCTTTACTAATTTGAATGTCTAGTATTATTCATATCCTGAGAAATATGGGTGAGCATAGACATGATATTTTTCATTCCAGATCCCATAGAATTCATTTCCTCATAATTAAAATCTCTAAATTGTTTGTCAAAATCACCATTAATGCGATTTCTTTGGGTTCTTGATATTTAATAAAACAAAAAATCATAGATTAAGAAACTGTTATCATAGTGAGGAACCACATAGTCATGAAAACCCACTTATCAGATGTCGAAATTATGAAAACTTCATTAATCTATAACAACTTATGTTTATCCTAGTTTATTTATAGACAACTTATATTTAAACGCATAAATATGGTTCATGAAGAGTTTTGGAAATCAAAAATAATATCGCCCATTATTTTCAAACTATGTGTGCAATAAGGATCGTTGTTGTGCACCAGTTACCAGTCGATTCTAGATCAATATGGTGTTTTTGGAGGTTATTACCCCTATGTACATATGTACCAGGGCATTATCCACTTGTTGTATCTATACATTGATGTATTTATAGGAAACAACACTCTCTATCCATTATATAATTTCATGGAAATTTACCTACACTTTTTTATCCTTATACATATCCTTAGACATGTCGTTTGGGTTATCACTTAAGTTTTCCCGTCAAATTTTCCAATGGATACCTAAAAGTTTTCTCTGATACCATTTATAGTGATCCTCTATTTTCATACATGAAGATTTCATAATTTTAATAGAAGAATTAATAAATTAAAAATAGATTCCCAAACACCATATTAGTCTACTACCTTTTAAAAAATGGAAACATAAACACATGTACATATGTTAGCTACAATATCTCTCACTAGGTTCCCCGTGAATAGAACCCTTCTTTGACATATCATACGTAAAATATATCTTCCTATCCTTAGGAAAGGAAACATAAAATGTCGTGATCTCATATGCTCATCAAAGGTAAACAAGGGAGATATGAAAGTATAATCATGAGAATAAGGCTATAAGAATGTGATCATGACATTAGAAGATCATATTCTACATATGAAAAATTATAAACATCAATCATGCGGAAAATATTGTTAGTTTATAATAAATAAATCATAAAGTAATCAAGAGTGTAAGACATGATATCATAACATAAGAATAAGACATGGAAGAGTGGAATACACATAATAATGTAATATCATTCCCTCTATGTTAAGGTGCATTTCCAAAAGTTATTAGGGAACTTCATGGGGACTACACCTACTAGAAATAACACACCACAATTCCTTGTCACAATACTTTCCTTGTAAGGTATCATATTTCCTCATCTTCCTATAGTAGATTGGGTTCCTCTATCTTCCCATTCTGGATAAGGTTTACCCATTACCACATTATAGATTGGGTTTCCCCATATTCTATAGTGGATTAAGCCCATCAACATGAATTCCATCCATATCTCATGAGATATAAATATTTTTCCAATAAATTATAATAAGATATCGGTCACATACATCTCATAATTAAATCAAACATATATGTTCAACAAGATCATAAATATTAGTATCATAACTAATAAAATAAAATGGGTTCCCTATAAAATTTATCACATATTAACATGTGAAAAAAGAGACAGGTTTATTCATCATTTCATCAATGCATAAGCTGTGAAATGAAACAGGTTTCATAAGCATGTAACTAATGGAAGAAAAACAGGTTTCAAAAACATATAACACATGAAATAGAAACTCATAATAATCATTCCATCAAAACATAAACCATTAATAAAAGCAATATGAATGGAACCTTTGGATAATTTCCTAGAATGTAATTAGTAACAAAAAAGTATGTTATCTTATATGGAAATAAATTTTTTAATATCTATTAAAATCATTTTTGAGGAAAATAAACATTCTTCAGTAAAAAATAATTTTTAAAACCCAAAAAAATATTTTAAAAAAATATTTGAAAAAATCCAGAAAACTATTGAAGGAAGATTTTGAAAACCATAAAATAATTTTTCAATCCTTTTTCCTTGAAAATAATTTCGAAAGATAATTTTCAAAAAAAAATTTGAAACCATTTTTCAAAACTAGTATCTGACCAAAGGTGGAAATAAAATCATATTTTATTTAAAAAATTCATTGTTATATAGAGTAAAAAAGAGTAATCATAATAATCCCAATAAACAATGATATTTTTGAAATAAACTATTACCACTTAGTAACATTTATTCATACTCCCCATGTAAGAAAGTGAAATTAAATTAACCTTAAAATAACACAAAAAAATTATTATACTCATTTTATAACATGTAAAATGGTATTTTATACACCTTGTAGAATAATATAGGTTCATACCTTGGTATGTGTGTCAAAAAGGAAAATTGAGACAACATTACATTACCAATTTTGTAACATTCAAAACGCAAACCCAATGGAAGATAGATAATAAAATAGATATTTAAATACCCATAAATCTAAGGATAATATTCATTGAATACATTAATGTTCATTATTTACACCACAAAAATGAAATGACTGGTGATTAATGCTTAAATATCATATTAATAAAAGTATGACTAGAAATCCCCTTACCTTTTGTCTTGGATTTCTTCAAACTAATTGAAAAAAACCTATATAATACATATAACATAATTATAAATATATAAAAAAGAACATATTATTATGTCTTATACCATTTATGACGTTATATTACCTGATTATTAACAATTCAATGTCAATGTTATGCTTCGGTTAATGTATGCTTTGTTTTTCTTACGTGTGTTGACATATTATTCTTGATACTCTTACATAGAACACGATTTATTTATTTACATAATTTAAAACATGATATAATTAACTTATATATTCATAATATAAATATTTATAATAATATATAAATGATAGAAATGTGAAATGTAATACATCATTAATGGATATGGTAGGTCATATGTACGCTTGAACATTGATTCCATTTATATATCATTTTGAAAGAAAGCAAGAAAATGAAATAAATGTATATATATATATATATATGAATTATAGAAGAATTATTATATAATATATATTATATACTTTTAATAAACCCATACTTAATTCATTCCATGTATAGTGAGAACGAATCTCATCACTTTGAGGACGCGATAGTCCCCACCTCCACAAACGAAGTTATTGTATTGAAAAAAAATGGAAAGGATGAAGGTATGTGTTATATAATAATTCTAGAAGAATAAATATATCATAAATATAATATATATAATATAGAAATATATCTTCCATTATAATTACCAACCATGATAGTTAGTAAATAAAAACTAACAACATCTTCTTATGAGGCGCTAGTTCGTCGTACCCAAGAAGTGTGAGTTTGTTTACCCATTAGATGGAAATGTGTGTAAGTGTATGTCTAAAAAGTTTAGTAAAAACATATAAATATATTTATTATAATGTGTATACTAGATAATCAATTAATAAGATGATTTTAGGGGGTGTATAATTATTATAAAACAACATATCTTGACGCATGATGTTATGTTTTCTTTCGGTAACTCCTTTTTGTTTTCACCAAAGGGATACATTTGATATACTTATACCCAAAGGTAGAATGATATGATGAATTTATAGATGTATAGAGTATATTTTGGTATAGGTTTTTAGATATAATGGACTTTATATGGGTGAATAAGAGGGAGGTGTGGGTGCCTTTTTATGGTGGAGGAGGAGTGGTATTCCTGTAAATTTTTGAAAGCGTAATTCCACCCAAGTTTTTCTCATTTCAAGTGTCTCCAATAATGGTAAAAATCCAAGATAATGGAGTATCAGATATAAATATAAACATCCAATGTATTTTTGACAAGTTTCAATGTCTCTTTGGGCCTTATATTCAATGTTTAGTCTTTTGTTAAGAAAATATTTCTTTTAATCATTGTAACTAATTTGAATCACGTTCAAAAATATTTTTGGTCGAAAACAATGTTGAATTCATCATACTTTATAAGTTATTAAAATTATAAAAATGGAATCCATTTTTCTAAATTTTAAACATTAAAGTGACATTAATTAATTTAAAATTAGTTATATAGGCTTGTCGCGACAGCAGGGGATTAAAGAAAAAATGACTAAATGTATTCAATGTTTTGATAGCAAATTTCAATGAAAAATTGGTTCCAACAACACAAAACAGATTGATGGATTTAAAATTTTATAGTTAATATTTCAAAATATATTAAAATTTAATTTATCTATATAATAAAATTAGGTAAAAATTATTTTTAGGTTGAAATTCTGTATTTTCACTATTCATTCCAAAATGAGGTTTTTGAAAAAAAAATCCAAACAATTCACCCAAAGATAATATTGAAATTATTAATTAAAAATGATTTTTATTTAATTAAATTATATTTTTAATATTTTTAAAAATTAATTTTGTTATTTTTTATACGACAGAAAAAAAACTACTTGTAACAAAATAATATTATTAAACATATAATGATTTTACTAAAAACAAATATTTCTTATTATGAATATGGTAAATTTATGTAAAACCACTTTCAATAATATTTAAAATTTATTTTTTGATATTCAATTGACTAATTTTTAATACTATTTTATAACTCTCCCTTTTAAATAATTATATTAATAAAATTATATTTCATAGAAACTTGGTGATGCGTGTAATACAAGACAAGTCAATGTTTCATGTAGTGTAGGATTAACATGGTATAGTTTATAGAGAAATATTGACTTAGTGTAGATTTATATACAATACATCAATGAAAATTAATTTATCTTAAAAAATAGAATCATAAAAACTTGAGTTTTAACATTCATGACATATGAAAATTTTGTTCATGCAGTATAAGTTAAAAGAAACTATTACATTTTCATTTTTGTAAAAGAAAACAAAGTATCTTGTTCAAAAATGACAAGAAGATTTCATGCAAATAATTTTTTTTAAAATTAGAAAATGGTAAAATTGAGGTAAAACTATAATAATATAATAGTAAAAACTATCATTTATAAAAAATTAGAAAACATTGATATTGAAGAAAAATGTTTTTTGAGTGAAGAGAAAAATAAAGTCAGTTTTCATTATAAACACATTTTTGATCTATTGAGAACTTAATGTGATGATAATAAAATTAAAACATGTATTTTCAATAAATAATAGTAGGATAATAAAATTCATGCGATTATTAACATATCTACAATAATATTTCCTTATCATAACTTAACCATAAACAATCCTGATAAATAATGAGATTATAACATAAAACCCTTACCACATTTGTATCTTTCGAAGCATAATCCCCCTGAAATAAATAACATTATTTTGATATGTCAATAACTATAATTTTAAAAATAATCATCATAAAAAACATTCATGGGTTGTATATAAACCTCATAAAAAATAGTTTTTAAAATGGCATTTTCTCATATAAATTAATGTGATATAAAAATACATTAACTTAGGTACGACTAACTTAGTTTATGTTAAAAATTCATCTAAAACAAATATATATTTAATATAAATCTATTAAAAAACCATAATCATATATATCATACCATTTATGGTTTAAAAATAACTTTTTATCACTAGCTTATTAACAATTCCTTAAAAAATTGTTTTCCCTCGTGAAAATTGCTCTATTTTTCATGTATGTGTTGGTTCAGTTATTTTGATCCTTGAACATTCATCATGGTATAGTCATATAAATAATTTTAATAATTATATATTTATCATATATATTAATCATTTATATTTTTATAGTCATCCATGGTATCAGAGAATGAAATATTAATTACACTGTTCATGGAGACGGTAGGTCGTACATACGAATGAAGGTTTACTTATCACATTTTGAATGATATAACCAAATAAATTTAAATAATAATTCATATTTTTAGAATAATTAATATATAATATACCTCATTTATATTAATTAAATTTATCATTATTGTTGTCCAAGTAAAATGGAAATGAAAAAAATTGCATCGCTTCGTGGAGGTTGTAGACCACACATACGCACAAGAGACATTATTGTTTTCCAATGATTAGAAAAGTAATAAGTTGGATATTATATTATAATTAAATAAGAATAATTATTTAATAATTATAATAAATAAATATTAAACCCATCACATTAACCATCCATGATATATGGTGGTGGGACATAAATTGTATCGCTATGTGGAGATGGTAAGTCGAATGTACACACGAATGATACTTTCACTTCTCATTTAATTGAAAGAGAGTGTATAATGGGTTTTTAATTAAAAAAATATAATTTCATTATATTTATCATAATTTATATATTATTTAATTAATAAGATAACAAATTTAGTAGAGGTACAGGAAGATTTAAAAAATAGTCGGTTAATGTGATTACATATTCTTTGAATAAACACCTTTAGATCTCCTCTAATGAATCCCAGGGTTGGTCATTTGGGAATCTTAGAACCACTATAATTTGTCTAGTAGATTTTAGAAGGTATTTTTTTATGTTAATTTTGACCTAGAATTTCCAAATTGTTGTGAATAAGGGAAAGTATGGGTGCCTTTTATTATTGATGGGAGGGTCACTCTTGGGATTTCTGATAATATAAAAATATAATAATCATTCTCTAGAAAAAAATTCAGAATGAACCTGTAAAAAAATTAAGGTATTATGGGGTTAAATCCCAATAAATCAATAAATTTTGTTAGGTTTTGGTGTCATTTTAAACCATATATGTTTAATTAACTGCTACGTTAACAAATATTCAGCTTAACCGTAGTAACATCATTTTTTACTCATAAAGGGTTATAATTTTACTTATAATGTAACAGTTGTATTAGAAATAGTATATGAATAACATTTTAGACCATATGTTATCAACAATTTAATTTTTTAATGTTTTATTAAATTAAAAAAATTATAAATATATTTTTTTATATAATATTGTTATTGTCAATTTTGACATTATTCATTTAATATTAATTAAAAGACATAAATACAAAGTTAGTATTTTAATATAAAAGCTTTAGACATCAATAATGTAACACCCCAGGTAAATAAATAATATGACATTTTCATATTTATCCATATTTTTGAATAAAATATTAATATGACATTAAAGGGGACGCTATGCTTGATGGCATACCCAACACGCAACAACGAGTTTCTTAGGAATCCTACATTGCACTCTAATAATAAAATAATATTATTTTAAATGGTAGTTAACATGTAGCCGTTGTATTGGCGGGAATGGATATAAATAACTCAAATATGATTATATATGTTTTTAAATGTTTTTACATTTATCCAATAAATGATAAAGGCTTAAAATACGGAAAGAATTCAATTTTATGCGTATATGCCCTAGTTTTCACTAAAGGTTCACTTATCGCCTTTTGATGGAGAACCGTCATTAAATATAGTTTTGTTCACTGTTATACATTCTATTGGACCAAATAAAACTCTTCTTAATAATTGGTACATCAAAATTTACTTTGTGTAAATTTTTGGTATCGTTCCGATAAAGTTTATTTTTTTAATGAATAGTTTCAAATGTTGTATTTTAATTCAAAACCACTTTTTAAACTAATTTATTTATATGATTAGATTATATTTTTAATTGGTTTTAAAGTAATATTAGAATATATTTTTACCATTAAATCCAATAGTGGTCGTTGGAATTAATTTCACTTTGAAATCAGACTTAAACTAGTGTCAATCTTTTGATACTTATTGTTTCATAAAAACACGCTATTTGCTCTGAAAGCGGGAATTAATTATTATATTAATTAATGTGATTTATATGTTTTGAATTTTGTAAAATATTCTTCATTTTTGAAATCGGAATATCAAATATATCTTAGGGTGAATTTTTGGGATTTTTATGAAAAACATCAATTTTTGATGAATAGTGAAACCACTAAGTGGTACTTATAAAAACTGATTTTTCTGTTTAAATGAAAATTTTCCATCTTTGTGTTTTGAATTTAAATAATCTGACATACATGGTTGTCATTAAGAAGAAAAATATGGTTCAATGGGATAAAAATAATTTTTTGGTGAATAGTAACTTATTAAGTTTTTAATCGCGATTAGAGGTAATTAGTGTAGTTTATGGTAAGAATAATATTTTAATAAAATTAAATGACCTAGAAACATGTCCTAACCTCATTGGATGTGTCATGGCCGACCAAGAAAATCCATGGGTCAACTTGGGGACCACATGGATCCACTTTGGTTGGAAAATGACATAAATATCTTTTTATTTAATGTTAAAGTAAAAATGACACAAACATGAGATTTTTTACTAAAACAATTTTTACATGGGGTTATACAAGTCATATTTTTTACTATAAATAGTCATTGGAAATATAAAAATATTTCCAACATCATAGTATTTTTTTATATAATTTTTAGTCATTAAATAAATTAAACTATTTATGACATCATGATGATGTAGCGATGGCCTCATTATTTAACGATTTAAATAAAATTGAAAGATAATATAATATCTAAGACCAACACATGTCCAAAACCTATTTCATGAGTGTATTTCGAACCATTATCACCTTACCCTCTAAATACATCAATGTGGGACCTTTAAAATCCGAAACGCTTTTGAAAATAAAGTATTATTTTGTAACATTACAAGAGTGCCCCTCCTCTCCTCTTATAAAAGGCCCCCACCTCTACCTCCTTACCCACACTCCCAAAGCCTTTGGCTCGGCCAACCCCTTCCCATTTGTCTCTCCACTTACCTCTCTTACTCCATGAAGCCTCACTTTGGGCAGAAGTCTTCCCAAGGATGCCTTTGAGCTCAAACCAAAGAAAGTTACCCAATTTTAAGGTAATGTCTTAACTTGTGTCCTTTTGTTTTATTTTGCTTCTCCAACCCCCTAAAATACATTTATTAATTTATTTTGTTACAAATCCAGTATCTTTAATTTACTAGGATGTTTCTATAAGAAGGATTCGAGCTACACTTACACACACCTACATCTAATGGTTAAAGAACATACTATTTCTGTGGATGGAGAATTTCTGCCTCCCAAAACGATGATTGTTCAACATTCTTCTAACACCTTAAAAGGTGGCCATTAAGATGACACTATATTTATATATGATATATAATATGTTTATGTTTTACTTAAGCTTCTGTATTTTTCATTTATGGCGTACCTTTATGGTTTCCATTATGGGTAAACGCGATATCTTCATTTAAGGAAGTGCGGACTACCGCCCCCTCAAAGTGATTTGATTCGTTAATACCATATGTGGTACGTATAAAGGATAAATTTAATGGTATTATATATGATACCATACTGGAATTAAAGTATCATTATATTTTAATTCCATTAAATATGAAATAGAAATGGAAGTAGCGTTCATGTGTACGTACGACTTACCGTCTCCATGAACGGTACATTTCATTTCTTATCTCAAAATGTTATGTAATATTATAAGTACATATATATAATGGATATATATGTAATATATTACATCTAAATTATTGATATATTTCTGGAATTATATCATATATATATCTCTCTCATTTTTTTTAATTCCATTAATATGACAAAAAATTAGAGTAGCGTTCATGCGTACGTACGGCCTACCGTCTCCATGAACGGTGATTTTCGTTTTTTATCTACAAATGATATGGAATAGTATAAAATGAATATTTAATGGATATATATGATATTTTAATCATTAATACTATTCTGGAAATTATTTACTTATAACTACATGGGCAATCTTTTTTCAAACAAGTTCATTTTTGACTCGTGTACCAAACATCGAGAAAAACGTCAGATATGAACTAACATTATTAAACAATTATTATAACATTATAATATGTGATATTAACTGAATAATAATCTATAAAGGAGGTACTTAGGCAATTATTAATTGACCAAAGTTTATTATTCAGGAATATAAAGAAACGAACAAGACAAGTTGGACTTGAGGTAAGGGATCCTACTCCTCTCTTTCTTTTTAAGTACACTCTTTTATGTCATTCCTTTTAAGATCATATTTCTTGTGATTGGGATGTTATTTTATATTAATCTTAATGTAATTTTCATGTTCATGTGATGAGAGACCCTATTCTCTCTCGTCAATCCATTTTGGATGTTTTGAGTGGCGCCGTTAGGCTGCCAAATTTTCGTAAGAGATCTAACCTCTCTCTTTCTTTTTAAGTACTCTCCTTTATGTCACTTCTTTTAAGTTCCTCTTTTTTATGTTGGGGGATGTTCTTTTATATTCCTATTTCTATAAACATTAATTTAATATGATGAGATACCCTATTTGTTCTCATCAATCCATTTTTGTAAGTTTTATGTGGCGTCGTTAGGCTGCCGAGTTTTCGTAAGGGATTTTTCATCTCACTTTTATTCCCGTGAGATTTATGCTACATTTTCCATAATTTCCCATGTGTGGTTTATGTAATGCCCATTATTTTACACATTGTTTAATATACTTTCTTTTATGATTATTTACATCAATGTTGTATTGTCCTTCTTTCACAAGGTGTATGTTTCGAAAGATACCCTTGTCCGTAAGGGAACCTTTCACCCTCCTCTTTTTAAAAGACTTCTTTTGTTGGGTCTTTTAATTTACATATTGTTATGTTGGGATATGTTCTCATATATCCTTATTGATGTAAATTTTATGTCCAAGTGATGAGTTACCCTTTTTTATCGGTCATCAACTCATTTTGATGTGACACCGTTAGGCTGTCAAGGGAACTTCTTAATCCAATTTCGATTTCATTGGGTTCAACATGTAGTTATTGAATATGTCATCCTTTGAATATGTGTGAATGACCTTTGATTATTTTACACTTAATATCCACTCATATTTGGTGTATTCATTTGTCACACATAATTATGTAATTGATTTATCCTTAAACCAAGGATACCGCCTTTGTAAGGGACTTCGTCTCAATCTCCTTTCATTGAGGCATATTCTATTTTATACAAAACCTTCTTTTATACGGTGTATAAACCCCTTTGACTTTTACATTTATTCAAAAGGAACCTTTTTTATACGAAGTTTTTATTAAATGACAAAAGGGAATGTTTTTGTCGTACGTATGCGGCGACAATGACTTCTCCGCCGTCATGACCATTATTTGAGTTTCGGCTTCCTCTACAAGCCATACCTTATTTTTAAAAGAAAAATAAATACCATGTTTTACTTTTCTTTTATTTTGGTATTGAAAATGGTTTTCATAATGTTTTTATATCAATGTGTTGTATTGATATCTTGTGATTTAAAGGTGGAAATGTTATGTTTCCTTTACGCATGTTTTATATGATACGATTATGTTGAGGTTCTTGGGAATTATTATGAAGACGTGTGGTTCCAAGATAAACTAAGGGCGGGTGAGCTCGATATAGCTCTCCAATGCATTGGGTAACGCAAAGGAGTGAAACTTTAAGGTTTCTCTAAAGATATTTAGGGAATATACTGTGGTGGGTATTCCAAACGTAACCAAGAGGGTTACTCCCTACGTAAGAATGTTATGAATGCCTCAAGTTACCTTTTATGTCTTATGATTTCTATGATTTATTCATGATTTGATGAGGTATGTTATAGTGCCTATGTTTTATGGGTAAAGTATGATTTCATTCTTAAGTATATATGAACTCATGTTTCCTTTCCACATTTTTATAACCCTTACTGAGCTTTTTATGCTCATCCCAAGTTTTTGAAATGTTTTTCACAGGTCAAGGGAAAGGTACATGATGTGATGATAGTGTCAAGGATGTGTCAAGAAATAATCCATGTTTTATTTTAAATATGTTTCCGTTGATGGGAAGAATTAATACTATCTTTTATGTAACCACTTTGTTTAAATGTGGAATGTAATTCAAGTTTCATGATCTAATTCTCTAAAACTCTAAACCTGAAAAGATCCTCAATGTGTAATCTTGTAATAACTCAAGATTAAGTAAGGTTTAAGGCTGGGGCCTTATAGTTGGTATCAAAGGTCGGTTTGGATAACTTTAGAGGTTATGGTATTCTTTAAGCATAAGTGGCATTACCATAATGGGTATGATTTCAGAAAGAGTCCTAGTTTTAGATAAAGTGAATTAGTAAGTATATCTTAGTGTTTATCTTCCCCATTAGTACATGATGGTTTTTTTGATATACTCACACTGACCTTTTTGGTTTTAGTAAATGGCTAGATCTAGCAGGCACCAAAGTAACAGTGGATGTGAAGGAAACTGTGATAGTTTTTTGAGCAAGCAACTGAATGATATGGGAGCTGCAATGAGAAATCTTGTGATTATCCTCAACCAACTATCTGGAGTCATGATTTACCACCTAAACCTTGGTGATTTCTCTAAGGCATCATATATGCGAGAAAAAATCCCTACGGAAGTACAGGTAATAAGCATAATGGTAAGTGTGTTCAAAAACCTATGTGTCAAAGATGTGGAAAGAAACACTTAGGAAAATGTTTCAAAGGGACAAAAATATGTTATAGATGTGGATATGAAGGTCATAAAGCAAGAACCTTCCATAGAAAAAGGAAGCATCCAGTTGACTTGAGGAAAGGGATATAAGTTCTTTCTGAGGGATCAATTGAATGTTTTAAATGTGGTGTGCATGGTCATTATGAAAACACATGTCCTATGAAGAAGTTTCATGAATGGGATCACCAAGAGCGTACAAATTTTCGTTTACCAATACCTAATGCCATTCCGATTGAGGATGAAGAAACTGACAATGACCAATCAAAGGTATGTATTATTTCATGACTATTGCTTTCCTTTTTTGGAATCTTAGGATATGATTCATGATTTTGTTTGTAGGAAAGAGGTATTTAGGAATAAGTTGGAAAGGAATGGTTAATGGATCGTGAAGAATGTTGAATGAGTAAGATGTCAACATATTAGGGCTTCAAGAGTTAGGGTGAAATTCTTAAGAGTATTAAGTCTCTTTTGATGCTGGGGTGACATTAGAAGACTTGTTATATTATGTGTAACCCTGATGTTTAATATATTCAAGGAATAGTTATCTTTTCTTTTGAGGACATAGTTATAAAGAACCATTTGGGTTTATATGATCCTTACTTTTGCGGTAATTATGGGTTTCTATATGTTATGATTGAAGTGAAAGGCATGAGATAAAATTGAGGTTAAATTATGTTATGGTTATTTTTGATGATTTTATCCCTGTTTGGAGAATTATTTTAGAATTATATAGTTTTGGAAAAAGGATAACCCACAGACCGTGTGACTACTCGTCACGTCGGACAAAGCTGTGGGAATCGAACCCACAACCAAAGTGCGACTGGTATTTATCGCCTACCACTGGACTGCATAAATTCCCTGGTTAGTTTGACTGATCCTTTTTAGTTATATTATTTTATGAATTAAGAGGAAGTTGATTTTGGATTATTTATGAAAATGATTAAACTATCATGGAGGATATGTGATTAGGTTAATTACTTTTCAATACGAGACTGTAGGAGCAACTGATGTTGTTTGGAGATAAATGTTACGATTTAACTTAGAAGACTATGTGACTAAATCCTTCAAATATTTGGGTTTCAATCTTATATTGGTTTACTTTGAATAATTTTATGGACAAATTGTTTATCGGATGGTCCTCGTTGAACTTTGGGTTTTGTTAGACAAATTTTGGAGATTAAGAATAGATTTTCTTTTTAAAGGGTTGTCCATTTCTGGATTATCTGACCTTGTACTAACCCTTTTGGTTTTGGTTTTGGTTAAATCCTAATGACATGGGAAGTATATACTTCTCTTTGGTGGATTAGGTGATTCTCTAGAAGTTGATTATAGTACTCTTAATGCGAACAAGTCTCCCTAAATACTCGTCTTTTGGAAAAAAAATATGAGTTTGATTAAGGAATCTAGTAAAAGTTGAAAGTCAACATGATTAGTGATTATGTTTCCTTATGAATAAATCCCTCAATAAAAAGTAACTTAAAACAAAAATGTTTTCTATTAACTTTTCCTACTGGGGAATCGAATATCGTTTAACCCATCACAAGTTTTTTATTTTCTTATGGTTCACTTTCTTCTAGACATGTTTACTATCACTCTCCCTCAAGAACATGACCCTTTACTTTTTCTTCCATGTCCATGTTTTTCTACACGGAATCCTAGTATGGGTTAACTCGGGTGACCTATGTACTTATCTTCCTTTATTTTAAAGTGATTGTTTTACCGACTTTTGTTCCGATGTGGGACTCTCAAGGATGTTTCCATGCTCAATTTTAAAAATTTGCGAGGACACAATTCCCAAAAGGGGGGAAGGATGTAACACCCCAGGTAAATAAAGAATATGAAATTTTCATATTTATCCATATTTTTGAATAAAATATTAATATGACTTTAAAGGGGACACTATGGTCGATGGCGTACCCAACACGCAACAACGAGTTTCTTGGGAATCTTACATTGCACTCTAATAATAAAATAATATTATTTTAAATGGTAGTTAACATGTAGCCGTTATATTGGCGGGAATGGATATAAATAACTAAAATATGATTATATATGTTTTTAAATGTTTTTACATTTATCCAATAAAATATAAAGGCTTAAAATACGGAAAGAATTCAAATTTAGGCGTATATGCCCTAGTTTTCACTAAAGGTTCACTTATCGCCTTTTGATGGCGAACCGTCATTAAATATAGTTTTGTTCACTCTTATAAATTCTGTTGGACCAAATAAAACTCTTCTTAAGAATTGGGACATCAAAATTAACTTTGTGTAAATTTTTGATATCTTTCCGATAAAGTTCATTTTTTTAATGAATAGTGTAAAATGTTGTATTTTAATTCAAAACCTCTGTTTAATCTAATTTATTTATATGATTATATTATCTTTTTAATTGGTTTTAAAGTGAAATTAGAATATATTTTTACCATTAAATCCAATAGTGGTCGTTGGAATTAATTTCACTTTGAAATCAGACTTAAACTAGTGTCAATGTTTTGATACTTATTGTTTCATAAAAACACGCTATTTGCTCTGACAGCGGGAATTAATTATTAAATTAGTTAACGTGACTTATATGTTTTTAATTTTGTAAAATAGACTTCATTTTTGAATATGGAATATCAAATATAGCTTAGGGTGAATTTTTGGGATTTTTATGAAAAACTTCAATTTTTGATGACTAGTGAAACCACTAAGTGGTACATATAAAAACTGATTTTTCCGTTTAAATGAAATTTTGCCATCTTTGTGTTTTGAATTTCAAAAATCTGACATACATGGTTGTCATTAAGAAGTAAAATGTTGTTCAATGGGATAAAAATAATTTTTTGGTGAATAGTAACTTATTAAGTTTTTAATCGCGATTAGAGGTAATTAGTGTAGTTTATGGTAAGAATAATGTTTTAATAAATTGAAATGACCTAAAAACATTTCCTAACCTCATTGGATGTGTCATGGCCGACCAAGACAATCCATGGGTCAACTTGGGGACCCCATGGAGCCACTTTGGTTGGAAAATGACATAAATATCTTTTTATTTAATGTTAAAGTAAAAAATGACACAAACATGAGATGTTTTACTAAAAAAAAAATTACATGGGGTTATACAAGTCACGGTTTTGACTATAATTATTCATTGGAAAGATAAAAAGATTTCCAACATCATATTATTATTATTTTCTAATTTTTAGATATTAAAAAAATTAAACTATTTATGACATCGTGATGATGCAGCGATGACCCCATTATTTAATGATTTAAATAAAATGGAAAGATAATGTAATATCAAAGACCTAAACATGTCCAAAACCTATTGGATGAGTGTATTTCGAACCCTTATCATTTTATCCTCTAAATACATCAATGTGGGACCTTTAAAATCCGAAACTCGTTTGAAAATAAAGTATCATTTTGTAACATTACATGAGTGCCCCTCCTCTCCTCTTATAAATGGCCCCCACCTCTACCTCCTTACCCACACTCCAAAAGCCTTTGGCTCGGCCAAAGCCTGCCCATTTTGTCTCTCCACTTCCCTCTATTACTCCTCGAAGCCTCACTTTGGGCAGAAGTCTTCCCAAGGAAGCCTTTGAGCTCAAACCGAAGGGAGTTACCCGATTTTAAGGTAATGTCTTCACTTGTGTCCTTTTGTTTTATTTTGCTTCTCCAACCCCATAAACTATTTTTATTCATTTATTTTGTAACAAATAGAGTATCTTAAATATACTAGGATGTTTTTATAAGATGTATTCGAGATACACTTACACACACCTACATCTAATGGTTAAAGAACATACTGTTTCCGTGGATGGAGAATTTATGCCTCCCGAAACGATGATTGTTCAACATTCTTCTAACACCTTAAATGGTGGCCATTAAGATGACACTATATTTATATATGATATATGATATGTTTATGTTTTACTTAAGCTTATGTATTTTTCATTTATGTCGTACCTTTATGGTTTCCATTATGGGTAAACACGATATCTTCATTTAAGGAAGTGCGGACTACCGCCCCCTCAAAGTGATTTGATTCGTTAATACCATATGTGGTATGTATAAAGGATATATTTAATGATATTATATATGATACCATAATGTAATTAAAATACTATTATGTATCATTATGTTTTAATTCCATTAAATATGAAATAGAAATGGAAGTAGCGTTCATGCGTACGTACGGCTTACCGTCTCCATTAACGATACATTTCATTTCTTATCTCAAAATGTTATGTAATATTATAAGTACATATATATAATGGATATATATGTAATATATTACATCTAAATTATGGATATAATTCTGGAATTATAACATATATATATATATCTCTCTCATTTTTTGTAATTCCATTAATATGACAAAAAATGAAAGGACCGTTCATGCGTTCGTACGGCCTACTGTCTCCATGAATGGTGATTTTCGTTTTTTATCTCCAAATGAAATGGAATAGTATAAAATGAATATTTAATAGATATATATGATATTTTAATCATTAATACTATTCTGGAAATTATTTACTTATAACTACATGGGCAATCTTTTTTCAAACAAGTTCATTTTTGACTCATTTACCAAACATCGGCAAAAACGTCTGATATGAACTAACATTATTAAACAATTATTATAACATTATAATATGTGATATTAACTGAATAATAATTTCTAAAGGAGGTAATTAGGCAATTATTAATTGACCAAAGTTTATTTTTAAGGAATATAAAGAAACGAACAAGAGAAGTTGGACTTGAGGTAAGGGATCCTACTCCCCTCTTTCTTTTTAAGTACAATCTTTTATATCATTCCTTATAAGATCATCTTTATTGTGATTGGGATGTTATTTTATATTACTCTTACTTTAATTTTTATGTTCATGTGATTAGAGACCCTATTCTCTATCATAAATTCATTTTGGAAGTTTTGAGTGGCGCTGTTAGGCTGCCAAATTTTCGTAAGAGATCTAACCTCTCTCTTTCTTTTTAAGTAAGCTCCTTTAAGTCACTTATTTTAAGCTAATCTTTTTTATGTTGGGGGATTTTCTTTTATATTCCTCTTTCTATAAACTTTAAGTTAATATGATGAGATACCCTATTTGATCTCATCAATCCATTTTTGTAAGTTTTATGTGATGTCGTTAGGCTTCCGAGTTTTCGTAAGGGATTTTTCATCTTACTTTTATTCCCATGAGATTTATGATACATTTTCCATAATTTCCTTTGAGTGGTGTATGTACTGCTCATTATTTTACACATTGTGTAATATACTTTCATTTATGAGTATTTACATCATTTTTGTATTGTCCTTCTTTCCCAAGCTGTATGTTTCGAAAGATACCCATGTCGGTAAGGGAACCTTTCACCCTCCTCTTTTTAAAAGACATCTTTTGTTGGGTCTTTTAATTTACATATTGTTATGTTGGGATCTGTTATCATATATCCTTATTGATTTAAATTTTATGTCCAAGTGATGATTTACCCTTTTTTTATCTCTCATCAACTCATTTTGATGTGACACCGTTAGGCTGTCAAGGGAACTTCTTAATCCAATTTCGATTTCTTTGGGTTCAACATGTAGTTATTGAATATGACATCTTTTGAATATGTGTGAATGACCTTTGATTATTTTACACTTAATATCCACTCATATTTGGTGTATTCATTTTTCACACATAATTATGTAATTGATTTATCCTTAAACCAAGGATACCATCTTTTTAAGGGACTTCGTCTCAATCTCCTTTCATTGAGGCATATTCTGTTTTATACACAACCATCTTTTATACGGTGTATAAAACCCTTTGACTTTTACGTTTATTCAAAAGGAATCTTTTTTATACGATGTTTTTATTAAACTACAAAAGGGAATGTTTTTGTCGTACGTATGTGGCGACAATGACTTCTCCGCCGTCGTGACCATTATTTGAGTTTCGGCTTCCTCTACAAGCCATACCTTCTTTTTAAAAGAAAAATAAATACCATGTTTTACTTTTCTTTTATTTTGGTATTGAAAATGGTTTTCATAATGTTTTTATATCAATGTGTTGTATTGATATCTTGTGATTGAAAAGTGGAAATGTTATGTTTCTTTTATGCATGTTTTATGTGATACGATTATGTTGAGGTTCTTGGGCATTATTATGAAGATGGGTGGTTCCTTGATAAACTAAGGGCGGGTGATCCCGATATAGCTCTCCAATGCATTGGGTAACGTGAAGGAGTGAAACGTTAAGGTTTCTCCGAAGAGATTTAGGGAATATACTATGGTGGGTATTCCAAACATAACCAAGAGGGTTACTCCCTTCGTAAGAATGTTATTAATGCCTCAAGTTACCTTTTATGTCTTATGATTTCTATGATTTATTCATGATTTCATGAGGTATGTTAAAGTGCCTATGTTTTATGGGTAAAGTATGATTTCATTCTTATGTATATATGAACTCATGTTTCCTTTCCATATTTTTATAACCCTTACTGAGCATTTTATGCTCATCCCAAGTTTTTGAAATGTTTTTCATAGGTCAAGGGAAAGGTACATGATGTGATGATAGTGTCAAGGATGTGTCAAGAAAGAATCCATGTTTTATTTTAAATATGTTTCTGTTGATGGGAAGAATGAATACTGTCTTTTATGTAACCACTTTGTTTAAATGTGGAATGTAATGCATGTTTCATGATCTAATTCTCTAAAACTATAAACCTGAAAAGATCCTCAATGTGTAATCTTGTAATAACTCAAGATTAAGTAAGGTTTAAGGCTGGGGCCTTATAAATAATGTTGTTTATTTATCGAAAAACTCATGCAAAACAATTACCCACCAAAATTATATTACATTTACTATTTTAAAAATAATTTATTTTATTTTTCTATTAATAAAATAAAAACGTTTTAGTTTTTCACATGCATTTATGGTAATTATCTAATCACTAAAAATTAGAAAAAATTAATATCATGGATATAATTCCATTATTCTAAAAATATATGTTTATTTTTATTGATAACTTTCTTTATTCCCTATGTGGATACATAATAGTTGTTTCAAAGATAGAGAGTGAAATTTGGTACCTTTATTTGCATTAAATATTATATAGATCATTTTAATGGGAAAGGTTCCATTATGAAAAATATATTTTAATCCTTATGTGATATGGTTAGAACACCACTCATACAATTTGAATTAGGATGTAGAATCATGGCCTTATCACTAAGTTTCAACCTAGATTAACTTGATTTACCTTTGTCAAATGCAATAAATTTTACCATGGTTACTATTTAAATTTACCAAAAAAGGAGCCTATTTATAAAAATTCAAACCTCTAAATTAAAAATATTGAATCCATTTGTAAGGACTCAATTTATATAACTAGTGTTAATTAATTTTAAAATCAATAATGAAAAATATGATAAGATTCAAATTTTTAGTCATAAAACATGGTTATTCTCATCACATGAATAGAAAAAATATTAAATTAATGTTAAAAAATTATTTAATATTTAATATATAAATATCATTAAAAAATTCACTAATAATAATTAATTTAATTTATCCATATAATAATACATTTTGTGCATAAAAATTGTTTTTGAAAAATGCTTTTTTTATTTTTAAATGATTTGTATTTTTATTTCTAATTTGTTTATAACCAATGAATTAAATTTATAAATATGAAACCATAAGTATTTCATAAAATTAGTTTTTCATATTCACACATTCTAATCCGACATCTAATTGATAATTGTTACAAAATAGTTTGTTAATATTATATCATAATTCATTCATACTCAATGATGCATGTATCTGAATCTATCAAAGAAATAAAATTATTTAAATATAAATATATTCTAAAATATTGGTGTTTTATAGTTGTTTTTTCTTACATGAGTATTAGAACATAAAAATTTTAAAAATAAAACAATATTTATAGTAACACACAAGCCCAATCTAAAGTAAATTATTGTACAGACTACATTAGAGTTACAATTATCATCAACACACATCAATTATGATACCACCTATAGACACAATATAAACCAACTTCATAAATAATAAAAATAAGAATCATTAATTTTATTCATATCAAATAATCATTTCATATTATTCTATTACCCAATACATTATATTTCATCATTTATTTCTTATCCATTCTATTACAAGTTTATAAATTATAATATGAAAATTTATTTTCTAAGATATATTCATTAATCGATATGAAAATTCCAACCTTACTATTCCTTATGATCATTTTTAACAAAATTATTAATTCAATTACTATGTATAAACTAATCACCACTTCTTTTATGATATCACATTTATATTCACTATGTTTCATTTCTATATTATCAATTCATCCATTTATAGACCTAATCGATTACTGGCTCATTAGTTATATCATCAAAACTCATTCCCATCCAATAAATATTTCATTAATTCCATACTATTTCACATCTACAAAAGTTGTGGACCATATATGTCAACCACAATATAATACCATATGAAAAAATTAAACCAACCACTAAAAGATCATGTCCTCCACAACATTCCAAAAACAACAACATTGTCCCCATCATCATCAACATTGTGATACTTCCACAACGACAACAAACCATCATCCCAACTATAGCTACAGAAACCACCACAACAAAAAAAAATAGAATTTGAACCACTTTGAAATAATTGTATCTAAAAAAGTAAATATAATAATATTCACAATTATTAACACTAATAAACTCAAACTACATCTAAAATATAACTGGTTAAACATGATTAAATCATATTAATATTTCTATGCTTAAATAATACCATTAAACTTTTTTATATGTTTTCATCCTCTATCAATTTCCTTTTTAAATTATTATCTAGTTATGAACATGATAAAAAAGTATAAACTATGAATATATCACAATAATAATATCCCAAATAATTTATATAGTCACATTTAACAAATATCATGGAAAATAATATCATACATCAGTATGATACAAATTGTGATGAATACATGAGAGAATATTTTCCCATTTTGTAATTTCGTAAGTCTATTTGATTAGGTTATTAAATTAATTCCATCTATTTATTCAATTAATCTAAAATAATGATGTTACCATATTTCCCATAATAATATAATGGATGTTTAAAATAACCTACATCAAATTAAACATTGGTTATCACAATGTAAGATGAAAATGAAAAATGATGATGAAAACACCAATGATTCTCAAGAAAACTCCACAAAACATATAGAACTCATTGCCATCATCATTCCATGTTTAAGAACAATTAAAAGTGAAAAAATTTCTATCAAAATTATTTTCTAGATGTATATTCGAAGAATAATCTAGAATAGATAAATATGGTAGAAAAAGTGGTATAAAGGTATCTTGGATCCATATGGAATTAACCTCTCAATTCAAGGTTCCCTGATCCAAAATCAATTGGATATGTTACAACCAAGGATATATGAGAGTTTTTTAGGGCATAAGAAATGTTGATAAAACAAATACATGGTGAGAGATAACCTTTAATATAAACAAATCCAAGTAACCTCCACTATGATATGTATGGGAATTGAAACAACAATTTTGGCCTTGGTTAAAGAGATATTTGAGATTTTATGACATTAAATAAGCATTTATTCCCTTTCATATTCTTTTTGTTTCACTATAAGAATGCATAAATGACTTCCACCATGGCATAGTGGACATTGAAAAGGATTTTTTGGCATGGACAACTAACTCTGTTTAATAATATCCATTGTATAGCTATTTCACTCCCACTATTTCCACTAGTTTCTCTAAGGAACCATAACATAATGCTCCTATAACTATGATATATAGGATAAATAACATCTTAAATGGATATTTCACTATATCTATTTTCTTATAAAAGATCCACCAAAAACCACCCCAAGTGATATCATCAAAAACACCCACCAAAATGAGTTTTCTGGAAACCATTTTCTCAAACCCAAAAAAAATTGATAGAGCACAACTCTCATAGAAAGAACTGTCTTTCAAAAATTTATTGAATATCATAAAAATATGTGTTTCATCCGCAAAATCCTCAGACCACAAAAGTTTCCAATTGTATAGGTTATGAACATCACCATGACACCCAAAATATCATGACCTCCTCTAAAATGGATATTTATTTACAAACTCCACCATACCATCAAAATAGATAACCGATTTGGAATATCCCACCTCAAAAATATAATAATGACCTAAACTTTACCAAAACACAATTTACCACTCCCAAAAACCCTCCATGATCTACTCTAACTCCTCCAATTCCCCTAAAACTAATGATGGGGGATGGTCTAAGCCTCTATAGATATGGAAATGATAGACTAGTGAACCATAAGTGAATGAATGCCACCAATTTATTTTTAAATGGTTTCTCAACCATTATACTATATAATAATTATAGTAATTTGTGTGATGATGGTATGTTATAAAATAAAATAGAGGTAATTAAATATCTTTAAGTTATCTAAATTATTATTGTTAAGGAGTGACTGTAATTATTTGAAGAAATATTGTTTTACCCATCCATAATATAGTTAAATAAGAAATTATTGGATAACAACATATCATAAAAATATCTACAAATAATGGGATAACTTATATATACAGTGATATTAAAATTAAATATTACTATTAAAATGTGAATCAAGAAACATTTGATTATGTTATATGGTGTATAGTATATTATAAAGTCAAATATTTCTGAAAATTACCAATAGGAGTGAGGAAATAATTACATGTTCCAATAGTTAAGTTAAAAAATATTAAATTTTACTCTTCATTATTCTCTTAATGAAATAAAAGGGGGGAAATGTTATATATTCAAGGGTATATTGTCTAATAAAGTCATGTTATTTCCTTGGAATAGGAAAATAATATTCTATTAATCGTATTTCTTTGATATAAATAATGTAATTAGTGAGCCTCTATCTTGAACAACATTTAATTATCTCCGAATATAATACAAGGTTCACATAAAATTTTATAAACTTCAATATATGAGAACAAAGTATACCTATGTTTTTCATTATTTCTAACCTCCCACGAAATCATGTATAGTATGAAAAGAATATCCCACAACTAATGAATATGTTAAGTTATTTATCACATTATTTATAATATAATTTGTATGATCATATTGCAATAAGTATAATTATAATAGAAAAATATTTTCTATTTAAGTTTCTATATGAAACCCTATGGTGAACTATATAGTTATATTTTTTAGTATCAATCATGTTGGAATAAATTTAGTGAGTGATCTTTTTGGCCTAAAGTGGATTAATGATAGAACAAATAAATTAAATTAAATACAAAAATTAATTAAAGAAAATTAATGTATATGGAAAATATATGGTGAAAAATGATTGTTACATTTTTAATTTGGTTATTGGGTGTCCTTGAATGTATATCCTCATGATGGATTAATTTTATTGGTTATGAATAATAACTAATTTCAATGTATATTATCTCATTTTATTTAATAGGAGAAGTTCCATTTTTTTCTCTTCCACTAAACAATATATATGTTAATGAGGATTTTTATATCTTCGTATAAATGTAGAATATGATTTAACAAATTCATATACTCCACGTTAAAAAATTATATTTTTAGACTAATTTATCTTATAATGAATATTATATCAAAATTTATGAACATAGATAATAATTTTTTTCAAATTGATTAGCCTAACTACCAAAGTTTCTATAGAGGTACCATAAGTTTAAAGAATAAATTTTCAATCATGGGTATGTGATAATTAATAGATTCCCAAAATTATTTATTTAAATGTATAATTCAAAATTTATTTTGTTAAATTCATTTAGAGGGATACATCGACTAAAAAATTTTATATATTTCTCTCCATTAACTAATATGTGTGACATGGCTAATTATTTTTATCATTTCGTAAAATAAAAAAAGTGAGTGTGGAGGAATTCCTTGTATCAATATAAAAATGATATCCCACCTTATAAAAAATGAAAACTATGACTTTTTTTCTAATGAAGTGGATTATTTCTACTTAACATTATCTTGTTTTAATAATGAAAAATATAACTTTTATATTCTGATATAATAAAAAAATGTTTTATTACCAATTATATGAAAGAAATTATTTTTTAGATTCCACTCCTTTTAGAATAACGTTTTTTATATTTTTTTAATAATTTGTTCTTTATCTAAATTAAGTGCCTTATGAACTAATTTTAAAGGAAAATATACTTTAGTATGAGTTGGATTAAGATTCATGCACTGATGTTTTCATAATTAGATAATTACAATTTCCCAAAAATTTATCATCATATTTTTTAAATTTTTTCCCATTATTATAACTTATTAATTTATTATTAATTTATTTATATTCTATATTTTTGTATATTTGGAAAATTATGTGTTTATTTTATAAGTACTGAAATTTCCAAAGTGAAAAATGTCTCAAACAAAAAGACACGTGACTCATATACAGATAATAAAATGACTCATATGAAGTCTGTTTACTCAAAATTCATCTAAGTGTGAGATGACTACTACATAGTAAAAAATTTTACTTACTCATTACAAAATCACACTAACATGATAGAAAATAACACATATACAAGTAAAATCACTAATGTGATGAACAATACTTAGAAAACATAACATATAACAAACATAGAATAACTTTTATGAAGTAATAAAACACATATACCTAGGATGAATCTCTCTTATGTTGAAACATGCATTGATTGTAAAATGAAACATACATTCAAAATTAAATGACACATTTGTAAAAATGAAATGAATCAAACACACGTATATTTAGATTTCTAAATTCATAAAATATTATTATTTTTAAATATATTTTGATATATATATTTTTTCAATTATTTAATGTCTTTTTCCTATTAAATAATAATTTAATAATTATTAATATATTAATAAAAATTATTTTAGAATTTAGAATATTGATTTAAATGATCATCTCATGCTGAAAATATTAACATTGAAATATGAGATACAGTTTTAAAATTTTCATAAATATAATGAATCAGACACACATGATTCATGAGAGTATTCCAAATACATTAATATTAATTTTTATAGGTAACATACATATTTTATTAAATTTTTACTCCTTATAATGAGATCCACTATATAGATTTTTTTCTTATTAGTTATTAAAGTAAATACATGTGAATATTATTTCATGCATACTAAATAGATAATACACATGAAATATTCTCTGTTTAAACTACACCAAACAAATTTGAACTAGATTTTTGGTGTCCCATGTGCATGATAATTAGGGAAAAAATTAAATGGATTATAATTTTAGAATATTTGGTGCAAGGAGAAACTATTTTAAAATATTTTATTAGAATACGATCATAGATGAAGGATTCTGATATTTTCAAAATATATTATTTTACATTATTTTTTTATCATAACGACATCACTCATGGGTTTTCTACATCATTATGAACCTTAACTATTGAAGAGATGAATGCTACCATAATAGTTCATCTTTACTCGTGTAACTAGTTTATATGATTTTAAATTATTTAAATATTTTATTTGTTGTTGAATTTTGGATTACTAAGTTTTTAGTAGAAGAAGGAAATTATTTTACGGGTGATACTTACCATTAAAAAATAAATTGGTTTTTGTAATATCAGATAAAAAGAAAGGGATTTAGTTTTCAAATAGTTTGGGTAAAGGAACGGTCAGTTTGTTAACCACTTCAAATGGATGGTTCAAACTTTTTCCCCCATGTGACAAAAGGTTGTGATTTGGGTTGGACCTCTAAGGTGAAAAATGCCGTTCTAAAAGGTTTTAATTAATTTTAACTGATAGATTACTATTTTAGCAGGTAAATTAATCTCATATTGGGAGTGTGAAAAGTAGACATAGGATCACTTTGATTTTTACTAGTATAATATTCTTATCTCCATATTTTTATTTTCAACTATAAATTACATTTTCATTGATAATTAACAAAAATGTTTTTAAAATTCAATTCACCCCCTCATTACTATTTAACCATCTTTCATTCAAGACCATAAAATTGTTTTATCTTATAATAGTATAAATAAAAGATATAAATTCATTATAACTACTAAAAATAAAAAATGGGAATACACAAAAATAAATATCATGAGTAGGAGTTTTAAATACCAGGGGTGAGTGATCCTTAATATGTAACGGGGCATTAAAAATCAAAATTATAAAAAAAAACCCCATTATCAGTGGATCATATATTTTATAAGATGAATTCAATCTTTTTAAAAGTAAAATATATGAAATAATAAATTTAATTTCAGAATTAAAAAGAAGATAATTCCTAGGTGATGGTTGGGGTATGGTAATCATTACATAATCCTTAAGGGAGTATAAAGTAAAAATCATGTGACTATTTTTTTATTATTGGATATAACTATTATGTGATCTGTAGAAGTAAATTAAAACTATTTAAATAATATGTTAAATATATAAAAATATATATTTTTAAATCTTGATGATATAATGGAATGTTTATACATTCTTCTCAATATAATAAATTTTTATTTTCATTGATTGAAAATATCTCACAGTCAAAATATTTACTATATATCTACTGAAATTTATTACATAAATTTTAAATATTTTATATATAGAAACTAGTTTTCATTAATGATAAAAAATCATGAGATCAATGCATTGAAATTAGGTATGTGTTAAAGTATATGTTTTTTTTCACATTCAAAAAAGTATAAAATGATGAAGTAATATATAATGAAATATTATGAAATAGTGATGGATAGAAAAAATCACAAATATTGAATAAATTAAATTAATTTTAAATCTCTTAAATCTATTAATTCAAATATCTTTGTCTATTTAATCATAATAATTATTATTATTATGAGTTTTGAACCAAATTTATATTTTGTTAAATGTTTTATTCAAAAATTCCATTCTCAGCCTTATATAAATGACCACCTCCCATGTGAAAAATGGGTCATGCTGATAAGACAAACACCCCGCCTTAACACACTTGTTGGGTCCTGGCCCACTAGGTACCACCAGTTGCCCCACACACCCGTGGTCCCGACCTTGGGGCCCACCCATGTGCCTAAACAGGTCATCAGACTAATGACAGTCCCCACAGGCCAACACAAGTCATTTCTAGTGTGCTTTTTCCTCACTCACACACACACACTAGGAAATTCCCCATAAATTCACTCATCTTAATTACTACTCCATGCCAATAATGGTTAAGTGTAGAGTTCTAATCCAGTAGGCTCCCAAAAATAATGGTTACCTTGTTGAAAAGAGTCATATCATTTATTCATTTAACCATGTATCATTCTTCAGGGTTAAATTCATCCCCCATAGAGAAAAAAGTCCCTGGTGCTGGCCCTACATATCAACTGAAGCAGTTCACCACACATAAGGTTGGGTAACACCTCGGATACCAAATGTGACAACTGGGTCTTGCTGACAGCACAAAAACCCCACTATGACACGACTGTCTTGTCCAAGCCCACATGTCTTCCCACAAACACATAGTCCCTACCATGTGGTGTTACATTCATCTCCCCCCCCCCTTTTGAGCACAACATTCTCATTTTGGTCCCTACATCTCAACTCAGGAAGTACATCACACTTAAGGTTGGGTACCACCTCTAATACCAAATGTGAATTCTGGGTCCTGCTGATAGCACAGAACCATGTGCCTTAACATGGCCATTTGGTCCTGGCCCACCAGGTAACACCAGTTTCCTCACAGACCCATGGTCCCCACCCTGGGTCCCCCAATGTGCCCAGACGGGTTATCTGACTAATTATAGTCACCACATGCCAACACATGTCATTTCTATTATGCTTTTTCCTTACTTACACATGCCCATGCAAACTTCCTAGATGGTAACTCATCATGATCACTACTTTGGACCAATCATGCTTAACTGTGGAGTTCTAATGAGTAGGATTCCGAAAATAAAGGGACACCTAGTTTTCATGAGTCATATCATTTATTTATTTAACCCTTTATCATTCTGGGGTGTTACATCCCATCCCATTTTCTTCATTCCAATTATGGAATTATCTTTTCTATTTTTCTTAAAATCGCCGTTTAACATATTTCCCCCTCTATAATAATGTTTTAAGGTTCTAAATACTTATTTTTATTATATGAATAAATGTTAAATTTATTTTTATCTTATTTCTCTCTTAAAATCCTCTTGTAATAAATTCAAATTTTATTAATATTTCATATAAATATTATTTTAATTTTTTTATAAATGTTTTTATAATAATACTTTAATTATTATTATAAGAATTTTATTTAGAGTAACTGAATACTAATGGGATCCTCTATTAGAAAAAACAATGTTACATATACCTAGTTCATGTCTTACCTAGACATTCAAGATTACTCTTGGTATATTGTAGAATTTGAAACATTAGCATTTGAATAAAAAACAAGAAAAATATCCTAGATTATTTTCTATATTTTTCAATTTTATATTCCCTTTACCATTAATATATTATACATTTATTTCCCAAAAATCTAATTTATATTATCAATTGAAATAATAAACTGTAATTAAATTTTATTTCCCCAGGTACCCATAATTAGAAAACCCTCATTAAGTAAAGATTAATATCTTCTATATGAAAAAATACAGGATTTTATATTTATTACGTCGATAGACACTTAAATTGATCATGATATAACCTGGATGAATGATCATATAGTTTCAAATTTTTCTGTTTTAAACTCATATATGATATTTTTTAATTTTTTAATTATTTTTTTACAAAGTTCATATAATGAGTGAGGCCAAAATTATTTATCCCAAAACTAAATTTTTAATGGTAAATCCATGTAGATATTTTTTAAGGTAATTTGGGATTTTGAAATCCATTATGATGTTGTTTTTTGCGAGTATCTATATCATATGATATATTTGAGGTCAGCCATGAAAACATTTTTATTTTTTTAATATAATGATATTTTTTTCTCTTGATTATTTATGATCATATAAATTTAATATTATTCTATATTGTACTTTAGTATAAAATATTTAATAATCTTTACTAACATTCCTCTATGATTATGAAAAAATCTATGTGTTCATGTGTAATGGCCTGGACCTCTCCGGTAGATTACTTTGTAAAAACGTTTTTTTTTATGTGGTCAATGCGGCGAACATCAAAAATAATAATAATTATTAATAATAAATGGTGACGTGTTAATAAATTTTATTTGGGGTTTTGTTATAAGTGTTATACTAAATAATTATAATAATAATGTTGGTTTTTTTTATAAGATCTGGTAATAATGATTTAATGAGAATTATGTTTTGAATTAATTGCAATGAGATTTGAGATATAAGGATAAATAATATATGTTATTATTTATGATAATTGTGTTTAAAAAAATAAAATAATAATAATAATGATAAAGATTTAAAATAGGTTTGTGTCATGTGGGTTTTGATGGGAGGTGATCTTGCATGTTTTTTTGGGAGATTTAATCATTATTATTGAAAATAATTATGATAAAAAGAATGGAACTAATGGTGTAAAATCAAGGGAGGCACCACTTTGTTGGGGAGGAATAAAGATTGGAGAGAGAATTAGATTGGAGAGAGAAAAGGTTTAAATGAAATAAAGATTTAATATTTAAACCAATAAAATAAATAATTTAAAGAGGAGTCAATCATGGGACGTGTTGAACATGGAGAAAAGAATGTGGGAGGCGCCACTTGTGGAGTGAGTTAAAGATTTGAAATAAATTGGAGAGAGAGTGTGAGAATTAAAAGAGAAGTAATAAAAGAAAAGAAAAAGAAATCAATGAAGGAGAAAAGGAGAAAGGCGCACCAAATTGGAGAGAGAGGGTTGGGTGGTTTTAGGTATTTGAAATAAATTAATTAAGAATAATAATATAATAATCATGTTAATGTTTTTGTAGGTAAAACACTTTTCCGACAATAACTTCTTCATGCGACCTTGGTTTCACGAACCGTCAGTGGCAGTGTAATCCTGTAATTAAGACGATCATTTTAAGACCAGTGATGGATACCTTTTTATGAGTTATGCCTCGGGTCAATGAAACACCACATATTAGTAGAATTATCATTATTATTAAAACACGTGGAAATCGCGTGACGTGTCGTGTGTTGACCAGTCAAAACACGTAACGGGTGTACAGTCACACCGTGTATTGATCAATACACGCTTCATACTATTTTACCTATTCATTGGCTATATAAGAAAGGGTCACGGATTATTCCAGACGAATCGCTTCTTCTTCGCACAACGACGCTCTTTGATGATCAAGAAGTCTTCCTCCTCTAACTTCCTTGTCCGAGCTCTGAATTACGATCCTTCAGCAGCCACAGGATCGTAGCGACGAGACGAAGCTTCTAAGCCCGGACTTGTCACCTTTCCTTCCGGCCTTCCTTCTCCAGCTTCCATCCTAGGAGGCGTTTGTCGGGTTTGGCGAAGGCGGAGGACACCGAAGGACGTCGTCGGAAGCGACGTGATCGGGACATTTTGAGGTAGGGGTTTACCTTTGTCTCTCTATTTGGTGAAACATGCGGGGTGGGATATTTCTCTTTTGTTCCATGGGATGCAGTTGAACTTTAAATAAATATAATAACCAGATAAAGAAGGGTTTGGGGTTTTGTGCTGTTTCTATTGCCTTCTAGTTTCTTTATCTTCTGATTGTGATTTTGGATTGAAAGGCCTTTGCCTACTGAAAATCAAGGTCGTTTGTGGCCTTTGCGTGCGCAATTGATATCTGAATTGGTTGTGGTTGGTTTTGTTAAAACATGGGAAATGGATAAGCACGTAAATACTGTCTGATTAAATGAGAATGAAAACCTTGTGTGATCACCTCGGTTGAACAAAATTGGAATAATGAACATGTTGGTGGTTTTGTTGTTTGTGGGAAATGTTTTTGTAAACGATGGGGTTAAAATGGGAAGTGGTTGGTTGTGGAAAATGCCTTTATTTATGAAAAGTGTTTTGATTATGAAAAGTGTTTTGGAAGTAAAAGGTGTTTTCAATTGCGGAGATGTTTTGTGTGTGGAAAGGGTTTTATGTGTGGAACTTTGAAATAAATGAATTATGGAATGTTGTATGGTTGTGATAATCTTTTGTAAATGAAATGGCATGTGGTCACTTGAGTTTAACCTAACCTTGGTTGTGGATGGCAGGGATATGATTGTGAAAGGTTTTGTCTGGATGATAGTTGCCCAGTAGTAATAATTTGTTAAACCATTGCATGAAACATTATAACCTAAATGGGGTTGGGGGATGATTGTTTGGTTGTTGATGCATGCTTCGTGGTAGCAGTGCCGAGGCACATGCTCAGTTTCTCTTTTTAAGAAGTCATAGGTTGGGCTGTGTGTTTGGTATATGTATATATATAATTGTATCTTTGTGTTTTGTTGCACCACACCCATGTCAAGCACCTAGTGCCGAACACTCCCATTTTATGGGAGAGGGTGTTCCCCCTTAGTTACTAGCTCCTTCCTGCTCCTTCTTCCATAGGCTATGATGGCTTGAGGTGACCTTACACCCAAGACTCTTCGGGTAGGTCTCGGAGGCTGTGATGGATTGAGGCGACCTTTAGCCCAAGACTCTTCGGGCAGGATTACCGTTCCCAAGAACCTTCAGGATGAGGCCCAGGTGTCTGTGGGCGGGTTAGTGGTTGTGGCCCAGGTGTGTGCGGGCGAGATGCGTGGTTGTGAGGCCCAGGTGTGTGCGGGAGGGATGCGTGGTTTGGCCCAGGTGTGTGCGGGCGGGAAGAGTGTGGTAGCGTCAGGACGTTTGCCGTTAGGAAGAGCAACATCTAATTAAGTGGGAAATGGTGCGGGGTACCCAATATTTTTTGTTATATATATATATACTAAACTTGTTTGTGTTACTTGGTGAGTGTGACCAGTGAGGCTGGGTGGATAGTTTTACCTTGTTAGTTTCTGGTTCTTCTATTTTCTCACGGGACCTTAGGGTGTCTCCCCACTTGTGCGCGAGAGCTTTAGGTTTCCCTACTGAGTATACTTGTATGCTCACCCTACGTTTACTTTCAGGTTTCCAGGAGGACTACCAGGGCCGTGCGGGACCCTACTAGTCGGGCAGTTGGAGTTGTTGCAGTTGTTGTTCTCTTGTTTTCTTTGGCATTGTACTTTTGAGCTTCCTTGTACTTGTACCTTGTTATAAAAATTGTTTAAACATGCATGTGGGCTTGGTTTGGGTTTATTTATATACACTTGTTCTTTTCCCTTTTTGGTGGTTGACTTGTCCTATTTCCCGATCCAAAATAATAAAAAGGGTAATGCCTCCCATATTTGTGAAAACTCATACCCTTGGTGCTAGTCGCCAAACCGGGGGCTACTGGAGGCGGGACTCGGGGGTCATTATCTCCCTTTCACCATTTCCAGCTCAGGAGGGGCATCTTTGGTAGGAGGGGGTTGTGACGAATGGTATCAGAGCTGATGGTTGAGAGATAGGATGGAGTCTGGAGTTAGGAACAGCGAGGATTGCATGGGATGGTAGGGCAATAGTGTTTGTTAATCATGGTGCGTGACATAGGCCAGGGAAGACCGGCTAGGACACAGGATTTTAGGGCCCCCCGTGATCCGATGCAAGGACTCTGAGCCTACCGAACGACCAAGTGATACTATATTGATTGCAGGGTAGAGACCCTAGGGAAGGTACATGCATCATCATGTTTGTGTTTTACTTGATTTGGGTGTTCTGGGAAAGAAATTGAAATAAAATGATAATAAAAACTTTGAGTTTTTCCTCACTACTTGGGCTTAGGCGATCCTTGTTTACCGTACATCTATGGCACTTGGACGTTAACAGAAATGCAGAGGAGTGGGACGCGGACAATTTCACGCAACAGAAGTGGCAACCCCAGCAAGGCGAAAGATCGAGAGAGATGTTTCATGTTTTACTTAAATGCTCTCGTTTATGTTTTGTTTAAATCCAGGAGCATTACACTCAATTGTAGAAACTCATTCTCGCCCATGCTTTGGGCCTGGACCTTGTTTTTCATGAGTCTATAATGCTATGTTTTTTCCCGCTTTTCTTTAAATGTACGTGAAGAGCCCTATCATGTGGGGAGGGGAAGACCTAATCCCTAATTGAGACGCATTAATGTGGATGCGATTTAACCCGTGCAGGTGAGTCAGTGCCGCCTAAAGCGGATAATATCTCAACATGGGAGAAGGAATTCCTCAAGCCATGTGTCCGGGCAGTGTGTGGGTTGTACTTTGTCGGGTGCAGTGTAAGTTGGAAAAAAACCTAATATATTGGAAAAGAAAAACCTGATCCTTAATCAAGACGCATTAATGAGGATGCGATTAAACCCGTGCAGGCGAGTCAGTGCCACCTGAAGCGGATAGTATCTTGACATAGGAGAGGGAATTCCTAACTCATAGAGGTGTTGGTTGGTTCCTTGTCATGACGAGAGCCCTGAGAGGTATCTTGTGGAGTGGTTCTTCAGATCCTTTCCTTCTTCTGGGTCAGTTTTTAATTCTCGAGGACGAGAATGTTTTGAGTGGTATCTAATGTAATGGCCCAGACCTCTCCGGTCGATTACTTTGTAAAAACATTTTTTTTTGATGTGGTCAATGCGGCGAACATCAAAAATAATATTTATTATTAATAATAAATGGTGACGTGTTAATAAATTTTATTTGGGGTTTTGTTATAAGTGTTATACTAAATAATTATAATAATAATGTTGGTTTTTTTTGATAAGATCTGGTAATAATGATTTAATGAGAATTATGTTTTTAATTAATTGCAATGTGATTTTAGATATAAGGATAAATAAGAGATGTTATTATTTATGATAATTGTGTTTTAAAAAATAAAATAATAATAATAATGATAAATATTTAAAATAGGTGTGTGTCATGTGGGTTTTGATGGGAGGTGATCTTGCATGTTTTTTTTGGGAGATTTAATCATTATTATTGAAAATAATTATGATAAAAAGAATGGAACTAATGGTGTAAAATCAAGGGAGGCGCCACTTTGTTGGGGAGGAATAAAGATTGGTGAGAGATTTATATTGGAGAGAGAAAAGGTTTAAATGAAATAAAGATTTAATATTTAAACCAATAAAATAAATAATTTAAAGAGGAGTCAATCATGGGACGTGTTGAACATGGAGAAAAGAAAGTGGGAGGCGCCACTTGTGGAGTGAGTTAAAGATTTGAAATAAATTGGAGAGAGAGTGTGAGAATTAAAAGAGAAGTAATAAAAGAAAAGAAAAAGAAATCAATGAAGGAGAAAAGGAGAAAGGTGCACCAAATTGGAGAGAGAGGGTTGGGTGGTTTTAGGTATTTGAAATAAATTAATTAAGAATAATAATATAATAATCATGTTAATGTTTTTGTAGGTAAAACACTTTTCCGACAATAACTTCTTCGTGCGACCTCGGTTTCACGAACCGTCAGCGGCAATGTAATCCTGTAATTAAGACTGTCATTTTAAGACCAGTGATGGATACCTTTTTATGAGTTATGCCTCGGGTCAACAAAACACCACATATTAATAGAATTATCATTATTATTAAAACGCGTGGAAACCGCGTGACGTGTCGTGTGTTGACCAGTCAAAACACGTAACGGGTGTACAGTCACACCGTGTATTCATCAATACACGCTGCATACTGTTTTACCTATTCATTGTCTATATAAGAAAGGGTCGCGGATTATTTCTAGATGAATCGCTTTTTCATCGCACAACGACGCTCTTTGATGATCAAGAAGTCTTCCTCCTCTAACTTCCTTGTCCGAGCTCCGAATTACGATCCTTCAGCGGCCACAGGATTGTAGCAACGAGACGAAGCTTCTAAGCCCGGACTTGTCACCTTTCCTTCCGGCCTTCCTTCTCCAGCTTCCATCCTAGGAGGCGTTTTTCGGGTTTGGCGAAGGCTGAGGACACCGAAGGACGTCGTCGGAAGTGACGTGATCGGGACCTTTTGAGGTAGGGGTTTACCTTTGTCTCACTATTTGGTGCAACATGCGGGGTGGGATATTTCTCTTTTGTTCCATGGGATGAAGTTGAACTTTAAATAAAGATAATAACCGGATAAAGAAGGGTTTGGGGTTTTGTGTTGTTTCTATTGCCTTCTAGTTTCTTTATCTTCTGATTGTGATTTTGGATTGAAAGGCCTTTGCCTACTGAAAATCAAGGCCGTTGGTGGCCTTTGCGTGCACAATTGATATCTGAATTGGTTGTGGTTGGTTTTGTTAAAACATGGGAAATGGATAAGCACGTAAAGACTGGCTGATTAAATGAGAATGAAAACCTTGTGTGATCACCCCGGTTGAACAAAATTGGAATAATGAACATGTTGGTGGTTTGGTTGTTTGTGGGAAATGTTTTTGTAAACGATGGGGTTGAAATGGGAAGTGGTTGGTTGTGGAAAATGCCTTTATTTATGAAAAGTGTTTTGATTATGAAAAGTGTTTTGGAAGTAAAAGGTGTTTTCAAATGCGGAGATGTTTTGTGTGTGGAAAGGGTTTTATGTGTGGAACTTTGAAATAAATGAATGATGGAATGTTGTATAATTGTGATAATCTTTTGTAAATGAAATGGCATGTGGTCGCTTGAGTTTTACCTAACCATGGTTGTGGATGGCAAGGATATGTTTGTGAAAGGTTTTGTCTGGATGATAGTTGCCCAGTAGTAATAATTTGTTAAACCATTGCATGAAACATGAAAACCTAAATGGGGTTGGGGGATGATTGTTTGGTTGTTGATTCATGCTTCGTGGTAGCAGTGCCGCTACACAAGCTCAGTTTCTCTTTTTAAGAAGCCATAGGTTGGGCTGTGTGTTTGGTATATGTATATATATAATTGTATCTTTGTGTTTTGTCGCACCACGCCCATGTCAAGCACCTAGTGCTGAACACTCCCATTTTATGGGAGAGGGTGTTCCCCCTTAGTTACTAGCTCCTTCCGGCTCCTTCTTCCATAGGCTTTGAAGGCTTGAGGTGACCTTACACCCAAGACTCTTCGGGTAGGTCTCAGAGGCTGTGATGGCTTGAGGTGACCTTTAGCCCAAGACTCTTCGGGCAGGATTACCGTTCCCAAGAACCTTCGGGATGAGGCCCAGTTGTCTGCGGGCGGGTTAGTGGTTGTGGCCCAGGTGTGTGCGGGCGAGATGCGTGGTTGTGAGGCCCAGGTGTGTGCGGGAGGGATGCGTGGTTTGGCCCAGGTGTGTGCGGGCGGGAAGAGTGTGGTAGCGTCAGGACGTTTGCCGTTAGGAAGACCAGCATCTAATTAAGTGGGAAATGGTGCGGGGTACCCAATATTTTTTGTTATATATATATACTAAACTTGTTTGTGTAACTTGGTGAGTGTGACCAGTGAGGCTGGGTGGATAGTTTTCCCTTGTTAGTTTCTGGTTCTTCTGTTTTCTCACAGGACCTTAGGGTGTCTCCCCACTTGTGCACGAGAGCTTTAGGTTTCCCTACTCAGTATACTTGTATGCTCACCCTACGTTTACTTTCAGGTTTCCAGGAGGACTACCAGGGCCGTGCGGGACCCTACTAGTCGGGCAGTTGGAGTTGTTGCAGTTGTTGTTCTCTTGTTTTCTTTGGCATTGTACTTTTGAGCTTCCTTGTACTTGTACCTTGTTATAAAAATTGTTTAACCATGCATGTGGGCTTGGTTTGGGTTTATTTATATACACTTGTTCTTTTCCCTTTTTGGTGGTTGACTTGTCCTATTTCCCGATCCAAAATAATAAAAAGGGTAATGCCTCCCATATTTGTGAAAACTCATACCCTTGGTGCTAGTCTCCAAACCGGGGCCTACTGGAGGCGGGACTCGGGGGTCATTATCTCCCTTTCACCATTGCCAGCTCAGGAGGGGCATCTTTGGTGGGAGGGGGTCGTGACATCATGTTCGCCCCTTCTTATTTTTAAAAAACCTTTTGAAATAAAGAGCAGTAAAAATATTATTAGATTTATGAAATATGTATTTAATGTGTATATATATATATGAATATTAAAATAAATTATTTTTTAGTGTTATACAATTTAAATTGGTCATAGTTTCCAAAGTCCCTAAACTTTTGAAATTTCAAATTGATTAAATGTAGAGAATTTTTCAGTAAAGTAATGAAAGTTTTATTTTTATTGAATCATTTTATGGAGTGTGTGTATAGGGCATCAATAATATCTAATAAATTTATTAAATATTATGAAATAATTTAATAATTAATATAATATTTTTAAATGTTTATATATAATTTTTAAATAATGTTTTTTATAATTAATTTGTATTTTAAAATTGAATTTTTTTAGGAATGTGAATGGAATATATTGCACAACATGAAAATTAATGATACTTGGAGGAGGTTTGGAATATTTTATCACTATTTTTATTCCATTGGATTGTAATATATTTTTTATGGGGATTTATTTTTGAACCATCACTTTAGACTCCCTGGATTATGTTCCATACATCTTTTGTTTTTTTGCATTTCAAAATTAAAATCATTAATTATTCATCTATAGATAATAGAAAACATAAAGTCATTGAGTAATTACTACACATAAATATATATAAAAATATATATAATAAAATTTTATGATATTTGATTATATGATGATAAAATTTTAAAATTTTAAATGATCTCACAATTTATAAGAGAACAAATAAAATTAATCATGTCTATTATATTATAATGTTCATGAAATGTATCATAATAAAATACTAGTATTATATCTTTAAAAATGTATATATTATATGTGTATGTTTTTTAGGTTTTAAATTTTAGTTATAATGTATTTTTTATATTATCCTTAGTGATCTACTTATATTAAATCATTAATACTTAAGAAAAGTTATATATAGAAGTCCAAATAGATATATTAAGAGAATAATGGTTAAACTACATGCTCATGAAATCATTTTTAAAATTTTAAAATGTTTTATAATTAAAATTAATTATCAATTTTTATATGAATTTAATATGTGATTTTCCATTTTACAATTATCATGAATTTTACTTTAAACCCATTGAAAGTAATTTTATTTTATGGTTTATATTTATTTTGTGACATTAGATTCTTTATGTGTTTCTTTGTTTTAGTAGGGTATTTTTTTGCAATATACATATATATATAATTATTCAAGGATTTGTATAATAGGTTATCATAATTTTTAATTTGATAATTTATATTCCCTTTTTATTTATATATTTTTTTAAAAACAAAATTTTCTCAATATTTACTTTTTTGATGGAGAAGATAATAACTTTTATTGTGTGAGTGTATTTTTCATAATTTTTACAGTAGAATTTATCTTCTTTGATATTATATCATATAATTAAAAATTTTATGAATTTTTTAATTATGAATTATGTTATATAATGGTTTTAAAATTTTGGGTAACTGAAAATTTTATTCATGTTTTTTTTATAATTTATGGAATCTTAGTGAACTTTATTTTCATAAAAATATTTTATCATTTCTAAACTAGAATTGATAATAGATATTTTATCTTTATATATGTAAATTTATAGACTTATTTATAAAAACTAATAAAATATAAATTTTTTCATTAATAAAATCGTAATTTTATATTTTTGTAATTTTAGTTCTTCGTCAACACAACACATTTTTTTATCATAACTAATCATAAATGACAAATATATAATTTTATAAGTTTAAATATATGTGAAAATTATTTTAAAAATTCATAATTAAGTTTAGAACATATAATTTCAACATAATATTATAAATATCACTCTAAATTTACATGAAATCCTATTTTCATGTATTTTAAAAATTTTATTTTATCAAACAGGTGAAACTTGGAAGAAAAATATTTTTATTAATGAATTTGATTTCAGAAGACATTCATGGATATGACTTAATTTAGAATTAATTACATATAGATCTATGATAATTATTTGGGAGACTTATCGGTATATGAATATGACTATTATTGGGTTTCACCTGACACATATCGAACTAGAAGTTATTAAGATCCCCCATATAAGGCATCATATTTGAGAATTTGTAAAATTATAGAAACTTCAAATAGGTATTTCATCAACATTAGGCACCCTATATATCATTTCTTATATTTTACATGTTTCATAAATATTCTCTATATATGGATCATTGTTTTTATTCCACTCATCCACCTTCTCTATGTAATGATTTTTTCCTTATACATATTATTATATTTTAATCCTACTCATAAGTTTTCTTTTCTTGTTTTTATATATGTGAAATAATTTTTTGTGATTGATATTATTCTTTTATTTTTCATAATAAATTAATTTAAAATATCATTCTATCATATTTCTAGTAATTGATCATTCTTAATAAAATGTTTAAACTCATTTAAATAATTTTAGAGAAACTTGATCATTTTTAAGGTTCATCATACTTCATTTAACATTTAAAAAACATTATAAATTATATATAAATAAATTAAATCATCCATTGTGATACTCAAGGAATATAATAGGATTTCAAAAAAACAAAATTCTATATAATTTTTTTAAACAAATTATTAATACTATTAATAAATAGATAAAAATCAAGTGTATTTTAATCATTAATTTAGTCTATAACAACATGTAAAATAATAATATCAGACTATAATTATATTTTTAACTTTTAGTCTCTCCACATATTGATAAAAATATCTAGAAAAAATCATACATATAATTTTTTTCCATTAAATATTTTCAAAAAATTAATTGACTGGTTTAGAATCATGTCACATAAGTTATGTTCCTATACTTATTGAGATCAAGAGCATTTATAAACACAAAAATACCTATAAAATCATTTTTATAAATTTAAACATCATAAATCCTAATGAATGAATCCCTAAAAGTGATATAGGGATTCATAGGGAGCTATATATCTCTTATAATGATGTTATAATTTATAATTATCATTTTTTATAAATTTTTTCATCATTTCAAGTAACTTATTACAAGAGACCATATGAAATTGGGAAATTAAATAATATAAAATATGAGATATTAGATAATTTTCATCAATACAATATGAAAGAAATAAGTTTATAACTATTTATAAAAATGAGGTATCATGTTGTCAACTAAATGCACTTATTTTATTTATTGATTTATATTTTATCCATTTATAAACCAATAAAAATTTAACAAAACCTTGAAATAAATTCATTTATGTGACTCTCAACACATAAAGTAATGGAATAGTTAGAAAGTGTGAGATTCACATTTATTACTATTGTAAAATTTGATGGAGACTCAATTGTACTATTATCACTTAGAGTGAAGGGGGTTTTTTCTATCCTATAAAATAAAAGTGGTTTTTGTTACATAAAATTTGGATTCAAAACATGAAAACATTAGTGTGTATCTCATAAAAATAAAGATATAATGAAATAAGAAATATATATGGGGTTTATTAATGTAAATGGTATGTGTGAGTAACATTCTCTAAATCACTCTAAATTTGTTGTCGATGTTCTCATGGAATATAATGAACCATAAAGTGGTAGTGAATCATGGTGATCATTTTTTAAACATTTTAAATCAAAAAAAATATTGATTAAAAGTTATAATTTTTTATATTTTCTATTTAAAATTATATTTGAAACTGATAAAAATAAGAGGGGAAATCACAATAGGACATACAATATTTTACATTGTTCCCTAAAACATTTGGGTACTATATTATTGGTATGTTTCGTGTCATAAAAAATATAAAAAACTATGAATCTTATAAATGGATTCCTTGAGTTGTTGAGAAGGTATCATCCTTAACCTAAAATAAAAGACCCTCTCAAGATGTCTCATAATCAAGTTTGAAGAAGATCAATTGTACACATTACATTTTCTTTATATCAATATTTATAAACTCTATTGAGAGAATTGTGGGTACTGATACCCCTTAAGAGTTATGAAAAATATCTTCCAATTTTTTTCATTCTATAGAAGACTTTGATGCATAATATTTATCAATATAAAGCACACGACATAACAAAACACACCCCCAACCCATGTCAATTATAAATCATCTCTCTTTTATACAAACTTTTTCGATAAGAAAGTGGATTATTATAATATTTACAAATCATTGGATGACCTCATTATTATTGATTTATTGTAATTGACTTTTTTTATTTTTTTTCATATCTTTTGATATATAATAAATTTCATCAATAAAAAAATTTGTTAATTCACTATAATATTTTAATATAAAATGACTAAATTCCATAAATCCTTTTATGAAAATTCTCAATAGAGTCAAAGGGTGAATTCAAAGAAAGTTTGGGATTCATACAGGTTAAAACCTGTATAGTTTTGAATCTATAAATTTAGAAACATAATATGTATTATATAAGAATTATAAATGTTTAAAAAAATTAGGATGGTTGTTCAAGAGGAAACATCCCAGGGAGAAACTGCTGGTGTTGGGTATGTGAGTTGGTTGTTGGTGGTTGTTGCAACATTTTTCTAGAATCATAAATGATGTCACTAGAGATCTGGTGGATGAGACAACAGCCACTGGCCACACCGTTATAAGTTTGATGGATGTATAGAGAACATTGACGGGATTATAGAATTTAGTTGGGCCCACCAATGTTCAGGTAGAGTTTTATACTCCCCACTTTACGTAGGGATAGTTTTGAAATCTTGGGTGGTTTATTTTTAAAACCAAATCCTCTTTAGGGTGATATGAATGAATAAATTGAGGGGGAGAAAATATTCATTTCTTCCTCACTAAAATACTTATATTAAATCATATTTAGACTATATAACTACTATAATTGGGGGATTTATTATATTTTAAAAAATGTTACAATTTTACATCCACCTAAAGTGTAAACTAATTGTATTTATTAATTTCAAATAAATCCACAAAATTATAATAAAAGAAATGAAATTAAAACTTTCATAATAACCAATATATTCATAGTAATAATATAATAAAAAATTTGAACAAAATCACTACAATGAAAATTTAGAATCAAACAATTTAGTAAAAAATAATTATCTTTATACTCTTTTAAATGATATCATTAAAACCATTATTTTAGAAAAAAGTATATAGAGGATCAATAAAACTAATATAAGGTATTATAATTCAATCTTTTATTTATCATAACTATGAAATTTTTAGAAGAAACTATATCATTATTATATCAAAATCCCTTGAATATAGACCTATAAAAAGGTACAGTGTCTTCAAAAACTAATGTATGTTATCTCTCTGATCAACAACATATATATTTTATAAACCAAATGAACTCAATAAATACTCGTTAACAGAAAATCACTCTTCCAAACCAAAATCCATTGATACCATGTTCAAAAATAATGTTTATAATTAAAAAATTATAATATTTAATAACGAATATCCTCATAATTATAATCACGTTAGAGAAACACTCAAAAAAAATAACAACCTAATACACTCATTAAAACAAGATATTATATATTTAAATCAACTTTAAACATTAAAATATTCTTCTAACCATAATTTACTATATGTATTATGCTCTTTTATTCCTCAAATAAATGACTCAATTTATAGAATCAATTCTAATGGTCATATTAGGATCAGTTATAATTTCATCTAAAGTAATAACCTTTACCTTATGATGGATTCATCATCTCACAAAATCATCTATTTTCATAAATCTAAATTGTTACAAATCACCAATATCTGGAAAATGAAATCTAAAATTAATCATTAGATTACTTTTATTTTAATAATTTTTATTTTTTATGTGATTCACTAGTTTTAAGGTTACCAAATTTCTATTTAATACAACATAGTCAAAAAAACACAATACATTAAGTTAAATAAAATTTATATAAAAAGTATTTTGAATTTTCAATCAAGTATTTTAAATTTATTTTGACCCAACAATATCTCACTTTTAAAAAAGAAAAATATAAATAAATAAATGCAAATTTATAAAGACATACTCTTTATAATAATTCATGTGGTAATAACAAAATTTATTTCTCCACCTTGATAAAATCTCCCTCTTTACATATTTTACTAACATTCTCCCAATTTGAGATTTTATAAAATAAATCTTCAGAGTTTTAAAAATATTAGTTAATTTTATAAATTCTAGTGGATCTAATTTCCTTTGAAAAGAATTCCCCCTAATTATGATTTTTATAATATACCCTGACATAAAAAGACAAACCTTTCTTTTTTCCTCTTAGATAAATAATTCTATTCAAATTTTAGAAATTATTTGAGTATTGTAAAACATTCATACATGAAAATATGAAATCCATTCAATATAAATTCATTCATAAAGGGAAATAAAATTTTATTTTGAAAATAAATATATCAATTATTACAACCATTAAAATTTACTAAAAATATAATATGAAATTTTAGTTCTCATTTGGAATTGTTTCAATTATATATTTAAACTTTTTGATTTTCTTTTGTTGTTAAGTCATATTGAAATCATTTTCACATATAAAATATTCTAATTATTCCAACTATTCTATTTTTAATAACCATTAATTTTTTCAACTCATGGATAGAATTATGTTATTTATCAAAAATTCAATTCAAAAACTAATTATCCTTCAATTATAATGTCCAAATAAAATAATGATAAAACATGGTCTAATTAAACTTTTAAAGGAATTAAAATTTTCAATTTCCAAAACGTTACCAGTAATCTACCTATTAAATTTAAATTTATAAAACATAAAATACATAAATTCTAGACAATGTAAAAACATATTATGGCCAAATTATGATAAAATATATAATCTTATGGGATTTATAATTTAATAAATTGTCCTGATCTTCTTTAATAAAAGATGGTTCTAGATAAAATTTGTCCTAACATTTTATAAACAATCTCAAAATAAAATTTTTTGTAATTCGAAATTTTTCTAAAAAAATGGAAATTACATCAATAAATAAAAAAAATTAATTAAATATATTAATTAAATCATGAAATTTATTCATAAATTAAAACCTTACCCAAAAAATTAAATGTTTCCAAGAGCTGGTGAGATAAATTCCTCTACTAGTACACATCAACTACAATTATTCAAAAATTATGTTCATATGATATATACATTAATAGTTTTCTAATTATTCACAAATAAAACCTTTTATACCATTATATTATTCTATTTATGATTCTTATAAAAAATTATCACATAAAAATAAATTCACAAGTTCATCCAAAAAAATAGATTCTATTCAAATAACCATAATTGCTATAGTTTCCTCCTCCAGAACACAGAGTACAAAAAATTTCGATTATTAGAACAAAATAATTTTAATGATACTGACCAATTATTCTAGGAGAATCACTTCCATGATCGGAATTAGTCCTTTTCATCCTTAATTGACCATATAACTTCTGAAAAAATATTGTCTTCTTTTGGTGAAGCTTGTCAAGAAATTATTTAAGATCTTAGTATTAGAATTATTCTTAGAAACCTCTTCTTTATCATTTACAAATGATAAATACAGCAATTTCTTTTCAAAACCCTACTTAGTCAAGTCATCAATTTTTTATTATCTTTTCTTGAAATGAAAATTCTTTTTTCTTTTTTAATTGGAAAAAATATTAATGGATTTACACTCATAATATTTCAACACAAAATTTATCTTTTTATTTTTATTGTTTACCTTGACCAGCTCATCTATATGTTTAAAATATTCATTATTTTATTTATTAAACTCATCCTTAACTTCTTATGATTCTTAGAATGTTTATTAAAATAATTATTATCTTTCTCACACTCTTATTACACTCTCTTATCATGTTTCACAAGACTAGCCACATATATATCCATTTATTCAATTGTTAGTGTACCATATTCATCATCACATTAATCACTTGAGTCATTATGATATTTTGAAATTATAGTTATATTTATAAAGTTCTTTGAAGTTTCCTTTCACATGAAATTATTTTTATTCATCGAAAAATTAGCATAGAACCCCATAATCTTCATATTATCATCACTCTCATTTGGTGAACTAAAAAATGTAGTGGATCCTCCACTGGAACTCCATGTATGTGGTCCTTTCATTATTTTTGTATCTTTTTCCTTTGAATGATTCTTAGAGGAATTTTGTTCCGTTATTTTATGTTCTAGGATATCAGGTTGAATATGATCGGGTTTTTTACACTAATAGAATATTATCGTAGTAGATTATTTATTTTCAAAATTTTCATTACTATATTTCACAATATTACATCATTAATTAATTTTACCATATATCAAATCATCCACCCAGAAAATTGATAAATATCATATTCACTTAGCTCCTCACAGTTTTCCCTTTTGGATGTGATTGGTTTTTAATTGGAAGCTCTAGAATTTTAAATTATATAAGTAATTGTAAAATAAACTACATTTTTTTCCCATATCTTCATATCACATAATCCTAATTCTATATTTTTTTGTGTACAAATAATGTAACGACCCGAAATTTTTTTAAATAAATTTTGTTTCCTATTTTTATGTGTTATTATTATACTCAACAAAAATGTTTTATTTGATAAACATGATTATAATTAAAATGAGATCAGTGGGTTTTGACTATTATATAACCATCGGTCAACATGACCGCTGTGAACAAAATGTTTTGATTATTGTCTCTAAATATAAGTAATCTTGGTTAATTATTATAGAAAGAAGATTCGATGGCCTCACCTAGTAGTCTTGGACCGATCGAAGCCCATCTAACAGATCTTGGGAAGGAGGTAGCACCACTGGGATTTGCTCTGGATCAAATCCAAGCCGAACTTCATCATGTGAAGCTGGAACGAAATCGCCTTCGTGAGAAGTTCAAACTGATAGAAATTACTACTCGGGCAATGTTGACTGAGCCGCCCCAAGCTTCTATCACCCTAGCACACCTTACTCTTAGGTCCTATGCTGGTATTATAAGGGGTTATGTAACGAGACCGTAACTACCTTGTGTAATCCTTGTTTTAAATAAAAATAGGGATTTCTTCTTATGATGAAGTTTATGAATTTTGAAATGACCGGATAAATATAGTATGCATATTTTTGATGAATTTTAGAAAAAGGATATTTTAAATATGTTTATGTAAACCCTAAGTAATTAAAAATGTGTAATGATTTTCAAAAAATGTTCTTCTGCAATTATGTTCAGTACTAAATTTAGAGTCTAATAAGATCAACTTGATTTTTGATGAATAGTAAAATATGAATAGTGATTTTATGATTAGGATTAGTAATATGACCAAATGGATTAGTAATCTCACTTAAAGAAAGTTTTAAAATAATCTAGGCACCTTGATTAAGTAATGTGATTCAATAAAATAGTTAAATAACAGTTTCATTAATTATTATTCAAGTATTAGTTTTTTCGGGTAAATAGTGTTTTTTAATTAAAAATTTAATTAAAAATAATTAGAAAATTATTTTTATAAAAATGACTTTATTTTTGAACTCAGAGCATCGATATTATGTTATGGTAATTTTTGGGGTTTTTTCTGAAAAAAATGAATTTTCGATGAATAGTGTTTTTATTTAAAAATTAAATTAAAAATATTTAGAAAATTATTTTTATAAAATGGATTTCATTTTTGAAATCAGAGCATTGATATTTGGTTAATGTGAAATTTTGGGATTTTTCTGAGAAAGTTGAATTTTCAGTGAATAGTAAAAATACAGTTTTAGGGTTTCGGTATGTTTAAAGACATCATAACGGTGTCATGATGATGTCATGAGATCTTTTGAGGGTTGGCCGGCCAAGGGTGATGAATAATTGTTTTGGGGGCCCCATGTGGCCTAACTCCATGATAAATGACAAGGGAGAGCACATGGGTTTGAGAAAAGCACATGTGAGGTGTCCCTTGGCCATTAATGCCTTGTCCCCTCACTTTCCCTATAAATACCAAGCCCTCCTCTCCTCCATTCGACTCCCCACTCATTCCCAACGAATTTCTGGTCTCATTACCTCCCAAAGAGTCCTCCCAAGGTGCCCCCAAGCCCTCAAGGTCCCAACCTTTGAGGTTTAAGAGTTACATTTTAAGGTAAGGGATCCGACCTCTCTCTTTCTTTTCAAGTAATCTCTTTTATGTCATTTCTTTTATACTCCATGTTCTTATGTTGGAGGATGTTATTTTATATTCATCCTACTGCCTATTTCATGTTCATATGATGAGAGACCCCCCCTTTCTCTCATCAATTCGTTTTAAGAATGTTTAAGTGGCGCCGTTAGGCTGCCGAATTTTTAAGGGATTCTTTCACCTTCCTCGTTTTCAAGTTCTATTTTCATTCAAGTCTTTCATGTTCCTTTTTATTATGTTGGGGTATGATCTCTAAATTTATCATACTGATCTTTTATGATCATATGATGAGAGACCCCATTTGATCACTTCAATTCAGTATTTTGAAGTTTTAAGTGGCGCCGTTAGGCTGCCGAATTTTTAAGTGGTTCTTCACCCTTCTCGTTTTGAAGTTCTACTTTCATGTCAATTATTTCAAGTTCCTTTTTGTTATATTGGGGTATTATCTCTATATCTATCATACTGGACTCTTATGTTCATATGATGAGATACCCCATTTGCTCGCTTCAATTCAGTATTTTGAAGTTTTAAGTGGCGCCGTTAGGCTGCCGAATTTTTAAGTGGTTCTTCACCCTTCTCGTTTTGAAGTTCTACTTTCATGTCAATTATTTCAAGTTCCTTTTTGTTATATTGGGGTATGATCTCTATATCTATCATACTGGACTCTTATGTTCATATGATGAGAGACCCCATTTGCTCGCTTCAATTCAGTATTTTGAAGTTTTAAGTGGCGCCGTTAGGCTGCCGAATTTTTAAGTGGTTCTTCACCCTTCTCGTTTTGAAGTTCTACTTTCATGTCAATTATTTCAAGTTCCTTTTTGTTATATTGGGGTATGATCTATATATCTATCATACTGGACTCTTATGTTCATATGATGAGAGACCCCATTTGCTCGCTTCAATTCAGTATTTTGAAGTTTTAAGTGGCGCCGTTAGGCTGCCGAATTTTTAAGTGGTTCTTCACCCTTCTCGTTTTGAAGTTCTACTTTCCTGTCAATCATTTCAAGTTCCTTTTTGTTATATTGGGGTATGATCTCTATATATATCATACTGGACTCTTATGTTCATATGATGAGAGACCCCATTTGATCTCTTCAAATCATTTTTTTTGATGTTTAAGTAACGCCGTTAGGCTGCCGAACATTCATAAGATAAATCTAATTTTGTCTTCCTTCCCTGTTTTTCATTTCAAATGGTATGTCCTTGAAATTTAATTACCATGATCATGTATCCTTCTTATTCTGTCCATGTACTATTTTATGGGTCATTTATGAATTTTTGACCCATTTTACCTCTCTTTTAATGTCTTCTAAAACCTCAGAACATTGTCGTTATGCTGCAGAATTTCTGTCTCAAAATGTCTCTTTTTTTTCTAAAGTTCTTTTATATTATTAAGTGAATACTCAAATCTCTTTCTTCTAAAGGGGTATTCACATATATACCAAAATGTTCTATTTTAAATTCTGGGATTTACATACATGAGACCCACCTTCCTTTTCTGTGGGTTTTAAAGTGACGTAAAGATCATGTCTTTAAAGCAGTTTTTAAAACGTTTTGATTATGAAATGAAACCCATTTATTTTATGCTATATGGGTTATTTATGAAATGTTTGATGATGATATATGTGGCTCACATGATAATAAAGGCAAATTTAAGGGTGCGTCCCGATAGCGCTCCAATGCATTGGGTAATGATGTAACCACTATAGATTACAATTTTCACGATACCTTGGTGAATAACCTTGGTAATTTTAAAATGACACCTTGGGGATGGACCTTGGTGATATGTTCATGATTGTCTATGTTAAATGATGTAGCCACATCTTCAAGTTATGAAAAAGTTTTATTTTGATATGCCTCATGATTTCATTTTCATGCATTAAAGTTCTTTTCATGACTTTATTGATGTATCTCAAGTTCATATGTAAAATGTTTCACTTGTTTCTCTTGCTGGGCCTTCTGCTCACCCTTCCTTTTGATGTATGTCCCCAGGTTATGAGATGCAGTAATGAGCCTAAGGTGAACATGAGGAGAAGCCTTTCAAGTGTTTAAGAAGAATGTTTTTTTTTTGTTTCATGTTTTATGTTCCTTGTTTCCAAGACACTAAACCTTAAAGATCCTCAATTCCGTGTAATGGAATGAAAAGTTATGTTATAAAAAGACAGGATGCTATAGTTGGTATCAAAGGATGGTTTAGTTATTTGTGGAAATTAGGATATGAAAACTCTAGGAGGAACCCTATAGAAAAGTTTAATATAGGAAATCTTCCTGGTATTTTGGTGAGTATTGAGTAAGGGGTTGCCAAGCAAATACATCCCTGTCTAGATACGAGCAGGTAGAGGTGGCTCTGGCACAGATGTACATAGGGGTAAAACCCGAAAACACCGCTTTGATCTAGACTCGAACGGGAACTGGTACACGACAACGGGCCTTGCTGCACTCTTGGTTACGACACTCCCGGGGGATATGCTTTGGTAAATTCATAAGCTTGTTATGAACCATTGTTAAAGGAACAAAGATAAAATAAAATAAAGGTTCACATAAGAATATATGATCATTCATAACCTAGATGGGAACCTAGTAGATAACAAGTTAGGGTATACCTTTCATATACAAGTTATCCTTATATGCTTTCAGTTCCTTTTTATGATTATAAGCTAAGTACTTAAGCCCCTAATTATGCTTTCTCTTCTTAGTTAATGGTGGGAAATGTAAGAACATGTTCCGACAACCAATGTGATAGGAAATGCGACGATTTTCGTACTAATATGACAGGGATGATTAGGGGATTAAAATATGATTATTATTTTGGAAGACGTTCATTATTTTGGGAACCATATTTGATCAAGGTAAATAGATTACTACGGTACTTTCATTAAGGAGTAAGGTTGACTTATATTTTGAAGAATCGATGAATTTAAGGTGAACTTATAGTAATTTAGGTTACTTATGGGAATGACTAACCTATCTTGGGTAAAATATATTTAGGTTAGCTACTTTTTATAAGATGTTAGGAGTGGTTGATGTTGTCTGGAGATGAACAATGAAGTTGTTTTGGAAGACTATGTTATCAAATCCTTATTGTATTTGGGTTTCAATCTTAGTTTGGTTTGTTTTGAGGAATTTTAAGGACCGTTATTTATGGAATGGTCTATGATGAACTTTGGGTAGTACCATGGAACTTTGATGATTTAAAAGTAGTTTCCATTCCTATGGGATTCTTTCTTTTTGAAGAGTTGTTTTACCTTAACCTTTCTCTTTTTGGGATAATGTTTAAAGATAGAAGAAATAGATAGTTAATTTTTTGTAGATTATGTGATTCTATAGAAGATGATTCTTGTGCTTTTATGAGACCAAGTGTTTTTGAATTCTCATCATTTGGAGAAAATATTAGTGTTGGTAGGGACTTGTTAAAGGATGAAACTCTACTTGAAGGTAGGTATATTTTCTTATGTTTTTGTTCTATGTAGTAAATGAAATCCTCAAAATTATGAAAAGAAATGTAAAACAAAAATGTTGTTGGTTTACGTTTCCTACTAGGTAATCAAAGACCGTTTACACACATCATAAGTTTGGGATTTTCTCATGGTTAACTTTCTCCTAATCATGTTCTCTATCACTCTCCCTCAGAACTAGACCCTTTGTTTTTTTCCTCCATGTCCATGTTTTCCTACATGGAACCCTAGTGTGGGTTAACTCGGGTGACCATTGTACTTCCCTTTCTTTATTTTAAAGTAATAGTTTTACTGACTCCTTTTCCGATGTGGGACTTTCAATGAAATTTCAAAACCCAATTTTAAAATTGCGAGGACGCAATTTCTTAAGGGGGGAAGATTGTAACGACCCGAAATTTTTTTAAATAAATTTTGTTTCCTAATTTTATGTGTTATTGTTATACTCAACAAAAATGTTTTATTTGATAAACATGATTATAATTAAAATGAGATCAGTGGGTTTTGACTATTATATAACCATCGGTCAACATGACCGCTGTGAACAAAATGTTTTGATTATTGTATCTAAATATAAGTAATCTTGGTTAATTATTATAGAAAGAAGATTCGATGGCCTCACCTAGTAGTCTTGGACCGATCGAAGCCCATCTAACAGATCTTGGGAAGGAGGTAGCACCACTGGGCTTTGCTCTGGATCAAATCCAAGCCGAACTTCATCATGTGAAGCTGGAACGAAATCGCCTTCGTGAGAAGTTCAAACTGATAGAAATTACTACTCGGGCAATGTTGACTGAGCCGCCCCAAGCTTCTATCACCCTAGCACACCTTACTCTTAGGTCCTATGCTGGTATTATAGGGGGTTATGTAACGAGACCGTAACTACCTTGTGTAATCCTTGTTTTAAATAAAAATAGGGATTTCTTCTTATGATGAAGTTTATGAATTTTGAAATGACCGGATAAATATAGTATGCATATTTTTGATGAATTTTAGAAAAAGAATATTTTAAATATGTTTATGTAAACCCTAAGTAATTAAAAATGTGTAATGATTTTCAAAAAATGTTCTTCTGCAATTATGTTCAGTACTAAATTTAGAGTCTAATAAGATCAACTTGATTTTTGATGAATAGTAAAATATGAATAGTGATTTTATGATTAGGATTAGTAATATGACCAAATGGATTAGTAATCTCACTTAAAGAAAGTTTTAAAATAATCTAGGCACCTTGATTAAGTAATGTGATTCAATAAAATAGTTAAATAACAGTTTCATTAATTATTATTCAAGTATTAGTTTTTTCGGGTGAATAGTGTTTTTTAATTAAAAATTTAATTAAAAATAATTAGAAAATTATTTTTATAAAAATGACTTTATTTTTGAACTCAGAGCATCGATATTATGTTATGGTAATTTTTGGGGTTTTTTCTGAAAAAAATGAATTTTCGATGAATAGTGTTTTTATTTAAAAATTAAATTAAAAATATTTAGAAAATTATTTTTATAAAATGGATTTCATTTTTGAAATCAGAGCATTGATATTTGGTTAATGTGAAATTTTGGGATTTTTCTGAGAAAGTTGAATTTTCAGTGAATAGTAAAAATACAGTTTTAGGGTTTCGGTATGTTTAAAGACATCAGAACGGTGTCATGATGATGTCATGAGATCTTTTGAGGGTTGGCCGGCCAAGGGTGATGAATAATTGTTTTGGGGGCCCCATGTGGCCTAACTCCATGATAAATGACAAGGGAGAGCACATGGGTTTGAGAAAAGCACATGTGAGGTGTCCCTTGGCCATTAATGCCTTGTCCCCTCACTTTCCCTATAAATACCAAGCCCTCCTCTCATCCATTCGACTCCCCACTCATTCCCAACGAATTTATGGTCTCATTACCTCCCAAGGAGTCCTCCCAAGGTGCCCCCAAGCCCTCAAGGTCCCAACCTTTGAGGTTTAAGAGTTACATTTTAAGGTAAGGGATCCGACCTCTCTCTTTCTTTTCAAGTAATCTCTTTTATGTCATTTCTTTTATACTCCATGTTCTTATGTTGGAGGATGTTATTTTATATTCATCCTACTGCCTATTTCATGTTCATATGATGAGAGACCCCCCCTTGCTCTCATCAATTCGTTTTAAGAATGTTTAAGTGGCGCCGTTAGGCTGCCGAATTTTTAAGGGATTCTTTCACCTTCCTCGTTTTCAAGTTCTATTTTCATTCAAGTCTTTCATGTTCCTTTTTATTATGTTGGGGTATGATCTCTAAATTTATCATACTGATCTTTTATGATCATATGATGAGAGACCCCATTTGATCACTTCAATTCAGTATTTTGAAGTTTTAAGTGGCGCCGTTAGGCTGCCGAATTTTTAAGTGGTTCTTCACCCTTCTCGTTTTGAAGTTCTACTTTCATGTCAATTATTTCAAGTTCCTTTTTGTTATATTGGGGTATGATCTCTATATCTATCATACTGGACTCTTATGTTCATATGATGAGAGACCCCATTTGCTCGCTTCAATTCAGTATTTTGAAGTTTTAAGTGGCGCCGTTAGGCTGCCGAATTTTTAAGTGGTTCTTCACCCTTCTCGTTTTGAAGTTCTACTTTCATGTCAATTATTTCAAGTTCCTTTTTGTTATATTGGGGTATGATCTCTATATCTATCATACTGGACTCTTATGTTCATATGATGAGAGACCCCATTTGCTCGCTTCAATTCAGTATTTTGAAGTTTTAAGTGGCGCCGTTAGGCTGCCGAATTTTTAAGTGGTTCTTCACCCTTCTCGTTTTGAAGTTCTACTTTCATGTCAATTATTTCAAGTTCCTTTTTGTTATATTGGGGTATGATCTCTATATCTATCATACTGGACTCTTATGTTCATATGATGAGAGACCCCATTTGCTCGCTTCAATTCAGTATTTTGAAGTTTTAAGTGGCGCCGTTAGGCTGCCGAATTTTTAAGTGGTTCTTCACCCTTCTCGTTTTGAAGTTCTACTTTCATGTCAATTATTTCAAGTTCCTTTTTGTTATATTGGGGTATGATCTCTATATATATCATACTGGACTCTTATGTTCATATGATGAGAGACCCCATTTTATCTCTTCAAATCATTTTTTTTTTGATGTTTAAGTAACGCCGTTAGGCTGCCGAACTTTCATAAGAGAAATCTAATTTTGTCTTCCTTCCCTGTTTTTCATTTCAAATGGTATGTCCTTGAAATTTAATTACCATGATCATTTATCCTTCTTATTCTGTCCATGTACTATTTTATGGGTCATTTATGAATGTTTGACCCATTTTACCTCTCTTTTAATGTCTTCTAAAACCTCAGAACATTGTCGTTATGCTGCAGAATTTCTGTCTCAAAATGTCTCTCTTTTTTTCTAAAGTTCTTTTATATTATTAAGTGAATACTCAAAGCTCTTTCTTCTAAAGGGGTATTCACATATATACCAAAATGTTCTATTTTAAATTCTGGGATTTACATACATGAGACCCACCTTCCTTTTCTGTGGGTTTTAAAGTGACGTAAAGATCATGTCTTTAAAGCAGTTTTTAAAACGTTTTGATTATGAAATGAAACCCATTTATTTTATGCTATATGGGTTATTTATGAAATTTTTGATGATGATATATGTGGCTCACATGATAATAAAGGCAAATTTAAGGGTGCGCCCTGATAGCGCTCCAATGCATTGGGTAATGATGTAACCACTAGAGATTACAATTTTCACGATACCTTGGTGAATAACCTTGGTAATTTTAAAATGACACCTTGGGGATGGACCTTGGTGATATGTTCATGATTGTCTATGTTAAATGATGTAGCCACATCTTCAAGTTATGAAAAAGTTTTATTTTGATATGCCTCATGATTTCATTTTCATGCATTAAAGTTCTTTTCATGACTTTATTGATGTATCTCAAGTTCATATGTAAAATGTTTCACTTGTTTCCCTTGCTGGGCCTTCTGCTCACCCTTCCTTTTGATGTATGTCCCCAGGTTATGAGATGCAGTAATGAGCCTAGGGTGAACATGAGGAGAATCCTTTCAAGTGTTTAAGAAGAATGTTTTTTTTTGTTTCATGTTTTATGTTCCTTGTTTCCAAGACACTAAACCTTAAAGATCCTCAGTTCCGTGTAATGGAATGAAAAGTTATGTTATAAAAAGACAGGATGCTATAAATAATATCTTAAACTTTTATATTTTTTGAGTTCATAGATTCATCTTTACTTGTTCGATTAAATTCCAACTCTATCAAAAGTATATCAATAACCTTCTCTACCAACTAATCATTTAAGAGGTCCTTATCATTAGGTGACTATAAAATGAAATAAATCATCATCAATTATTGTGTAGTGGGGAATTATTCTCCCTAGTAAAAAATAAAAAACATGATAATAGGTATTTAAAATGGTATGTTTAATTTCAAAAACCTTTGATGTTCCAGTGTTTGTAACCAATAGAGTTTTCCAAATATCATTTTTTTCTACAAAAAGAAACTTGATTGTTTATTTACCTAATAGAACATAATTGGGTATTATTAACTCAAGTTTTAACTGATCTATTTAATATCTAGTATATGTTTGAACTTATTTTTTATAATTTTTTAACTTCTTGTCAACATAAGAAAATATTTTCACTCCATTATTAATATAAAACTTTTTCATAAGATCATGATGGTACTCTTAGTCACCGCTATCTAATATTGGTGTTATTTCATGATTTAAATTTTTTATAGATCCTTATGGAATTCCATCCATCAAGGAAATTAAAATATTTCCTCTCAAATTCATTTAGTGTGATGAAACTAGAATTAACATTACAATAAACTATTGGAAATTAAAAAATAAGAGCATAATTAGTCTTAGATGTAGATATGTGATCTGATTCCAAATTTTTTCCTAGATATATATGTAATAACCAAGACAATAGGGGTCCAATTTAATATTTAAAAAAACTAAAAAATTGTTTCCACCTATAGTATAAAATGGTCAAATTTATAAATTTCTAATCAATATATAATATTAGAAAAACAAAAAAAAATTAAACATATCCTAATAACATATGTATAAATAATATAAATATATTATGTAATTCTAACAAAATAACTATAGTTAAAAATTATAATACAACATGGAGTAAAGGATAATAATCCTTAAACGCATTTAAAATTAATTATTAAAACCACACTTTTAGTTCAAAGTGAAAGGAAGATGGATACAACTAATCCAAGGTATCCTCATTATATCCTGAAATTATGTCAACTATAAACATATTAAAGGGTATTATATCATCATAGACATGAAACACATCACTTGTAAACTTTTCGTAAGGTACTATATAATCCACACACTGAATCACTTAATCTATGTAATGGGAAAAACTATATCTTCCACTATAGAATCACATGATCAACACTAATATGTAGTAACTATGTCCTCCACACCAAAATAACTTCACTATATAGCTTAAAATATAATAATTATTTTAATATAATCATAATATAATTAAAATAAAAACCCTAACAAGATAAATATATTTGGAAAAATATTCCAAAATTAATGAATAACAAGATTCACTCAATAAAATAAGAAATAATAGATTTCTAGTTTTTGAGAGCCTTTAGAGATTCCCATAACCTCATTGTAATTTATGTAAAAGATACTTTTGTTACTCAATGTGGAAGATATATTTATATATAAACCTCCAATGGATATATTCTATAGTCATAGGGTTCATTTGTAATGGCATTGGAATCAGCCACACTACATTCTGCTAGATTCGTCATCACACAAAATCTTTTGATGACATCAATATGAATCTCTATATAACTCTAGTATATGGTATATAAAATTTATCATGAATCTTTATATCATTTTATTTTTCACATTTTCCATCCTAGTCTTGATTCTCAGTTATTATGGATGCCAAATATTCATCCTACACAACACAATAAACTTACACACATTAGGTTAAATCATATTTATATAAAGTTTATTTTTATTTTCATAACAAGGTTATGAAAATGTTCATTGAACCCTTATTCATTGCAACCGTGGATATAGATCGTTTCAATGAATTATTATTCTTCATTTTAGGAAGGTTTCTCTACTTATTGGACTCCTCTACCATATACCCTATACAATTCTTCTCTACCATTTTTTTCTAATTTAAGAAAATAATTTGAGATATTATTTCATTGAAGCATGGAGAAATCAACCCACTATTGTATGTTTTTTGGATATTTATTTTTTATATAGGTGAAATAAGAGGCTAATAGAGAATGATCATATGTATTAGTGAGTTGATTTGATCTTAGTGAGTCACTTACCTTTTTTAATTTTGATTTTTCATTATAATTAAATCGTATTGATCATAAAACAAGGTTCCATTGTTGATAATTTTTTTGGTAGTGGGATTCAAAATTCCATGGGAGTGGATCATAACCCATTATATGAGGTTTTAGTGAATATATATCACCCAATCGGTAATAACTTGATTATTTTTAATTAAATTAATATTGATTAATTAGGCTAATTAATTTTAATTTCTTTTTTAATTAATTAATGTTGTAATTTGAGGTATTTAGGTCCTCATGAATGTGGTTGATGGATAATATGGGATCAATCGAACTTGGTCAATGATTGTGTAAGATTTCATGAGAGGATAACTCCAAACATGAGGAAGGTACTATAAAAAGATATCACCTTATAGGGTTTGATATTTATTTTGTAGAATTTAATCATGGGTAAGCATGTGAAGGAGACCCAAAATTGGATTGGGAGTTGTTTCCTTTGTCTGAGGAAATGATAGGGAGTCTTTTTAAACCTATAAAAAGTCATGTAGTGTTATATTTTTTTATATAGTCATCAATATCTATGTCTAACACATGATGGCCTTAAGTGAAACGAATTTGGACCTAGAGGAGGGTGTCCACCATAGAGTTACAACATGGATGTCCTAAGGTGGTCATGTATGGGAGTATATCAGAGATTAATTAGGGTGGTGGAGAGAGGTATGCTTATAGTGTCCCATAAATTTCATACATATATATTAAATATTTTGTGATAAATGTTCCCTAAATATCAAATTGATCAATGCCAAAACCATAAAGGTTTAGTGCCTTTTAAAATATGGATACATAAAGAACAGGTACATAAAATATCTATATCATTTCTCATTAAGTTATTCACAACAATTACCCTTCTTAAACTTATCATAATTAAAAACTTTCATCATAAACATGGGAAATTAAACATAGGAATGTGTGATATCATATGATCGGAAAGGGTAAATATAATATATATCAATCAATGATCATGAGTGAGAATAAGATAATAATAAAAGTTTTCTAAAATGAAAATTACTTACAATAATCATACCCAATCATTCAATGATATTTAATCATGAAACATGATGTATGTTATTTTTTCAAACAAAAGTCATAAGATATTAGAGTTTGGAATCATAAATAATCAATCATGATCCATGATAACATAACATAATAGTAAGTAATACGTTTGTGTCATATACATGATAATATAAAATCATTTTAGTAATCAAGGATTGCTTCCAAGACAATCAAATTGGATTTGGTTAACACCACATTCCATCATTTCCTTAGTCAAGGTTTACTCAAAATAATATATTAATAGAAATTCCCATATAGAACTGGGTTCAATGCACATTTATGTCCTTATTTTCAATTATATATCTATATATACCCAATGTATGAGAAGGATATATAATTATATCCCCACCCATCACATAATGAAAATTCTACATATGTATGCAAAAATATCATATTATATTAGGTTATTAAGATTAAAATTACATTAATCACATACACACCGACAATACATGAGCAAGAAAGGCAGGTCAAAGCCCCCCCCCCTAAGGGATAACCTACCCAACAATCTGCTTTGTTACATAATATTTTTGGCCCGAAAACCCAGTTGTCAAGTTTCCAATTAAATTCTTGGACCATGGACAATTTTTTGAATAGTAACTTATCTACTATAGTACCCTCTACAGAACCTCCACCTCTGCAGTGCTTTCTATAGTACCCTACACTGCTACATTGTTACCCACCACTACAAAAGTCCTGACACAGTACTACCACAGCTATAGTGCCCACTGTCACTACAGTGCCTCTGGTGAATAGTTCTATTACAGCTACAGTATGTTACAGTTCTACTGTAGAATTCTACAATACTTCTATAGTACCTACATCATTATAGTACCCACTACTACAGAACTGCTACAGTTCCCTCAACTGTTCTTCCCGCCACAATTTTATAAATCATTCATCATATCATCAAATATAATCTTATGAAATGGATACAGGTTTGATAAACATTTTATAACCATATGAGATACCGTAATGAGAAATAATAAAGATGTTAATATTAGGGCATATACCTAGTAAATAATAATAAATATGAAAGTATGTTTCAATAGATTAAAATACAATTAAAAGATCATTGAAACATTTTTTATGGAAAATACCATTTTCATTTTTTAATCACTTTTTTAAAATCCTAAATTTTGAAAAATATCAAAAAAAACATTTTATTGGAAAAGAAAAAAGAAAATATATTACATAATATTAAATGAAAACATTATTCACTATGTAAGTGAAATCCATTAATGCTTCATACGTTAAAAGAAAAAATCCTTTCATATTTTTTGGAAAAATATATAACTACCTCATTTTGGGAATGGAAAAATTATTCATTGATAACATTGTTATAAAAATTATATTTATTAAAATTTATAAATATATATATTTAGATTAATAAGAACATTATTGAATTTTTTGAATGAAAATATGTACATGAAATAAAATATTCTGAGATAAAGAGAGAAATAAAGTCACTTTTCTATAAATATATATTCTTTATCTCTTGAGTACTAAATTAGATTAAAATGAAAGGGAAAATGTAATATTCATATATATTATTCTTAGAATAAAATAAATAACAATTTTTATAGATATATCATATAATTTATTATTAAAAAATTTAATCATCAATAATATCGGTAAAAATAAGAATGTTACATAAAACACTTACTGCGTTGGTAACATTTGATACCTAACCCCCATTAAAGAAATAAAATCAAATAAAAAATTAAATTCCATTAAAATAATTAAATTAATAACGCAAAATAATAAATTTGTATTAGATATATCTCCCAAAACAATATAGGGGTATGACAAAACATATGTCCCAAAGAAGATTATTTAAGATGATAAATCATTACACCAAGTCCAGCTTGCTTTGTAAGAACTATATCCTCTTGTATAATATATTTAAATTAATTATAATTTTATAAAATAACCATAATAATAACTATTATATTATATATTTAATAGGTATAACATTTTTCACCCATTCATTAACAACCTTTTTTATCCTCATCATTTCAGGTGTCAATGACTTCGTTTTTCATGAATGTTTTGGTTTAGCAATTATGGTCCTTGAACTTTGATCGTGGTTTCTTCATATCCATAATGTTAATAATGATATAAGTATAATTTATATTTATTATATACAAATTTTTAACCATTTATATATAGTAGTGAAATAATAATAAATACATCAATGTGGGGAGATTGTGGTTCATACATATGCATGAGTGATTTATCTATCTTTCAATGGATGAAACAAAAAAAAAGTACATAATAATTTTCCTATATAAACACATTATTATAATATATATATATTTATATATATTAAATATAAAATAATAACTAAACATGAAGGATTGTTGTGGAGAATGAATTATATCACTCTGTGGAGGTGGTAGTCTACACATCAACATGAGTGATACCTTCATCTCCCATTTGATGAATAAGTGGTGGTTAATGATTATTTAATCATCATAATAACATATAAATATATTTATGATACTATATTAATCATTTTATTACAGATAAAAAATTAAAGGAATGTTAGTATGAAATAAAATTGAAGGTTCTTGGTTCAGCTTTATACCTCTTCTTTGAGAGGCCTTATTTGGATTACTCTTCAAGCATTAAAGGATTGATCCTAAGAGAATATCAAGAGATCTAAGATGAAATAATTAATATATTAAGGTATTTTATCAAGTATTGAGTGATTTATAAGGGTAAAATGGTGTGAATAGTTGATTTTAAGAACATTCCTTTTATAAGTGAGGGGAGGGTCACACATGGAATTCTTTAAAAAATTTCAATGATATGAGGTCACATTCATAGGAAAGTGGCTCTAAATGGACAAGAGTTAAAAGTTGTGATAGGATAATAATGAAATATAATAATAAAATAATAATTATTCATTTTTTAGGTGTAAATCATACCCCAATCTCTATGTTTAACCCCTTCCACCACACTGTAGTAAACTGGTCTTAATCTTATTTATACTAACAAAATTTTAAGGTTTTAACTATTCATTAATAAGAAAAACTGAGTTAAAACAATTAAATTATATTAATTATACTAATTAAAAACATTGAATCCATTTAAATAGATTAAATTTCGACAAGTGGAAGAATTTAATTCTAAATAGTAATTCAAACCACAATGAAAATTTGTTTTAAAAAATTCACTTTTATATATAAAAATGGATTTAATTTTATCCCTTCTATAGTAAAAGCTATAAAATTAATGTCCAAATATTTTATTTAATATATAATAAATTAATTTCATCAAAACCATCAATAAATAAGGATTTATTTAATTTATAATGATAAAACACATTGCCCATGTGAAGACTATTCTTAGAAAATGGTGTTTTAATCCCAAAAATGAACTTATAAAAAAACAATATATATTGATTATTCATATGTAAATAATTATATTATTTATAATTATATTATTCTTATGTTACATTAAGATTAAATTCAAAAATTAATGATTCTTTTACTTTAAGATAAATTATACTTTCTACAAAAATATGAATTTACTTTATTCACTGAATAATATATATTATAAAATAACCTATAGATTTAACCGAAGATATTATTGATGTTATTATTTCAAAAAGAATATAATAATTCCCTAAATTAAATTTTATAAAAATGGGAGGTTTTAATTATAAAGTTAATCTGTAAAATACAATTAAAATAATATTTTAAGAATATATATTTTTGATTGCGAAAATAAATTTAGTGAAAATTGAGTAATATTATGAATTTAATGATAAATTTTTATTATATAAAAACTTTATACATACTTTTCATAATGTAGTTATTATAATTCATTCCTTCAAATTTAATGTCTAATTTATAATGTCTTACTATATCATGATTTATATCGACTCTAGGTAGTATTTAAGGCATGTTATCAAATACATTATGTTTATTAAAAATAATATATATATATATATATATATATATATTCTTGGGGTGTTACTTATACACCCAATTTAAATTATTTTCCCCTCAAAAATTTCATAACTCGGATGAAAAAAATGATGATATCTATTTTTCATCATATCATTGGGTTCCCATAGAGATTCCATAAATTTAGGATTCCCCTAAAGAACTTTTTCTAGGTGATTAGTCCTTTCTATAAAAATTTATCTCTAAGATACAATATTTCTACAAATTCTTCTTCATAAGAAATATCATGCTTCAATGTAACAACCTCTAGGTTTAGTACATGTGATTAATCAAATATGTACTTCCTCAAGAGAGATATATGGAACAAAACATGAACATGAGGAGGGATTATTAGGAGTTCCATGTGATAATGAATTATCCCAATTTGATCAAGAATAAAAAAAGTACCAATATACCAAGGGATAGTTTTACCTTCCTTTTGAATCTCATAAAAATCTTCCATAAATAAATTCATAAGAAATCCTTCTCCCTGACTTTCATTTCTAGATATCATTGATTGTTTTTGGCATATATATTTTCTCTAGTCTAAGCATCCTTGATGTTTTGTTGAATCGATCCAAACATTCATATCATTTCCTCAACTAACTTAGGTCTCAATATCTTTATTAATCCAACTTTATCCAAAAAATTTAAAGTTATACATTTCTTTTCATAGAGGAATTCATTAGGATTAATCTCAAATTCTAAAGTCAAATATATTATTGTATTAAAAAGAAAATATAGTCATAGGTTGATACCAACCAATATTAAAATCTATTGGATATGATCTAAAAATAATCTCCACGGTTTTATTGGTCATCTCAGACTGAAAATATGTCTAAGGATGATAGGTATCACTATTACACAACTCTATATCCAAGGATTACAGAAGGCTTCTATATAACATCAAGGTAAACCTCTTATATCGGTTAGATAAAATAGAATTTGGAAATCCACGAAACCTCACAACATCCTTAATATATAAAAAATGAAATAATATCTGGATATAAATATTCTAATATATTAATGAATTCTGTTCTCATCGAAAGTTGATCAAATATGACCTAAATAAAATTATATAATTTAGATGTTTTGGTTAATGATGAAATATGTGATGATGTTTTCCCATTTCTATTACAGGTTGGGTAATGGTTGTAGCATCCCCATATACTTCTATATATTGACCATGATATATTGATATATCAGAAACCAAGATTCATAATTTTCAGTGTCGATATTTATGTTCTCCCACCAGATAAACTCTTGAATATATATGTGTATCCTTATATTTCCAATATGAATAAGGAATGATGAGTTATCCACTTCTTATAATAGTTGCTTCTTCATGTTTGGTATTTATGGGACACATACCTAGTTTATGAACCTTTTCATTCCATAATAATAGAGTTTTAACCAAGGATCATTTTTCACCTTCTTCTACTACTCTACATCCTCATTATGTGACAATTTAATATTCATAAGGATAGAAGGGTAAACACTCATTTCAAACATATAAGATCCCCCCTTCTTTTAAGATTTAAATTTATGTCCTTTTTGAATCCTTAAATACTAACTCTTTCATGATCCTTATTAGAGATAAGATGGAGTGATCCATTTAACTTAAAGCACCATCTACCACGTTTTCTTTCCCAACGTGATAATATATTGAGAAATCACAATCTTTAATCAAATCAAACTATATTATCTAGAGTATATTTAGATCTTTCTAGGTGAATATGCACATTATAATTTTGTGATTGGTATATATATCACACCAATATCCAAGAAATATAATTCCTTAATATATTTAATGTAAATCTAACTACTAAAAACTCCGAATCACCATTTTGGAAATTTTTTAATCAAAATTGAATTAGATAGGCATATTCTATCACCTTATAATTACACATAATAAATCATCCCATCCATTTCTACAATTAATAACTATATATTAGAAACAATTATCTACTATAGGGTTTTGTAAGCAAAGGTGTACTAACCAACAAACTCTTTAGTTCCTTGAATTTTTTTTGCATTCATCCATCCAAAGGAAATTAGGTCACTTCTAAGATATCTTTTTGAGTGAATTGGATATCCATGAGGAGTTGATCCCAATTAAATGGTTATATTTATCCCATATAATATAACTATAGATCTTAGTCCCAGTGGTTATTCTGGGCCAACATTAAATAACATCCATCTTTGATGGATCCCCATATATACCCTCTCTTGATATTATATGACTCAAAAATGAAACATTCTATGTCTAAGACTCACACTTGTTAAATGTTTCATACAACTTATTCTTATTTAGGGTCTTCGGTACAAACCTCAAGTGACTTTAATTCTCTTCCTTTCTCTTGGAATATAAAATAACATCATATTCAAAGATTACCGTGAAATAATCAAAGTAATATTTCATGTATTTATTCATTAAATCCAATAATATTTTAAGATAATTAGTAAGTCAAAATGGAATCACAAAAAATTTATATTTTTTATTCCTCAAATAGATGGTTTTCATGGTTAATTCTTCACTTTTGATCCTCAACTAATAGTATCCATATAAAAGATCAATCCTGGATAAATATTTAACTCTTCATATTTGATCAAAAAAATCATCAATACATGGTAAACGATAGTAATTTTTTATCGTGATGCTATTATGTTCCTGAAAATCAATGCATAGTTTCATTGATTCATCTATATTCATACCAAAAAGATCTGGTGAACCCTATGGTGAATCACTTGGCTAAATAAATCCCTTATTAATATTATACTAGGTCATCGTCTCCAATTCCTTTAACCAAATCATATCCATTATATATGGAGTCTTTATAATCAATGTGACATCAGGTATCATCTATATTGAAATCATATGTTGTTTCAGAATATAAAATATAACTTTCCTACCTCAATAATTGATATAGGATTTATATAAATAAACACAATCCATTCCCATAATAATATTAAATTAAAATATAGGTAAAATAAAAATATTTGTAGGTATTGTATTCCTATAAATTTTTATCAATGAAAAATAATAAACTTGATATGTCATCATTGTACCATTATGATTTTTTACTGCTAATTAAACATCTACTCATGGAGGAAATATATTAACATTCCCTAATAAATTTATTAATTTATAAGTATTTTATAAAAATAAGTAAAAATATGGTAATTAAATAATTGATCATACAGATAACCACCTCAACACTATCATTATATCATTAATCCATTACTAAAACAAAAATGGTTAGCATGACCATCATGCATTGTTAATGAAAGTGATCAATTGGTAAAAAACATTTATAGGATGTCTAAATCATGACACATTATTTTAAATCTATGAAACCTTAGGTTTAGCCTCTTCTATCCGTGTTTATCATCTAGTCAAATCATTCATAATTCTTCATAATGAATATGTGAGTTAACCTAAGAATATCCCCCATTAGTGTATTATAATGTGTGAAATTATAACAGACCATACATCACATACATAAATATTACATCTAAAAAGAATAATATTAACTAAATAATATAGAAAAGACACACTTTAACCATATAGGTTTAGTTTATTTTGATATTGGGAAATACAAACCATTGTTTCCTAAAACATCAACATCGTCTTCCTCTTATTCCATCATAATTAGAACCTTATTTCCCTCTTATTACTTAATACCATTCTTCTTATCCTCTGAAAAGAAACATAAAAAAGGGTGATCTTAGATGATAAGTAAGGGTAAATATGGTAGATATCAATCATATCATTATCATGAGTCATGATAATATAAGAAAAAATTTGAAAATAACATCCTTGAAGTAAAATATCACGATGCCATGTCATGGGATAAATCTTACAAGTTCATAAAGAATATATATCATGAGATCATAACAAAAGTAATAAAATTGTGGCATATACATAAGAATAAAAAATATTTTCCATATTATTCAAGGCTCACTTCCAATCCTATCATATAAGAAAAAGTCTTTTACTAAACCATGTTCCCTCCCCATTTCAGTCCTATGTTACATAACCAAGTTTGCATTCCCTTCGGTCCTAGTATTACTAAACTAAGATCATTTCTCATTATATTCCTCTATATCATATAAAATATATAACTTTACCCAATTCATTGGAGTAATATATAGGTCCCACTCATCACATAATGTAAACCATAAATATGTGTTCCACCATAACATAAATCATTCATCATATGAGAACCCAAGAAATAAATTGGGTTTCATAAAAATCATTAAATCAGAACGTAACCGATGGATAATAAATGGGTTTCATAGTTAAAATTTTATCATAAACATAAAACATACATTGGAATAATTGTTATAGTATCCATGAAAAATATCCCAATTAAAACATAATTAAAATAATATAGTTTTAACTTAAATAGAAAATAATTTTGATATATCACATGAAAATAATTCTATGTAAATTATTTTTTCTACTTTGAAAACATTTTATTTTCTTATAATTATCATATAATTTTAAAAGTAAAAATTTTAATCGAAAATAATAATTAAATATTGTAAGAGATGCCTCAGGGAATTAAGGAGTAATTAAATCACCAATATCTATTTATTTTTCAAAACATTGTGTTTATATTTTCTAAAGAAATGTCACAAAGTACCTCTTTAAGAAAAAGTCAAAAGGATTCCATTCAAACTGTTCATTAAAATGTCAACATAGATAAAAAATAATTAAAAATTTCTATAAGATTAGTAAAAATATTTTTCAAAACATTTTTTAGGAAACATGGACATTAATGATAAATATGTCACAGTAGATACTTGTATATAAAAAATCTCGAATAATAATGAGATTGTGGAACTACCTCGTAAAACATTTTTATAAATAGAATATTATTTCACATTAAATAAATAAATGTATATTTATATAAAAATATAATAATATTCTTCATAAGTCTCTTAAAAAATAATGGGACGTATATATATCACATAAAATAAATAGGCAGTGTATTAGTCATGTGTCCCACAGAAATAAAAATGAGAAAAAAATCATTTAACTTAGGTTTTGATTCCTTTATACACATTTAAAACTCATATATAATGGATTAAAGAATGTTTCTAACTCTTTATAGAACCATATTAATTTTTATGATATCATATATGATCATATTGTCACTTTTCTATTAATAATATTTCATTATTACTTTTCTTTTGGGTGTTAACTGCTTCATTTTACTATGCATGTATTCTCATAAAAGTCTCAATAATTTTGCATAGTGTATCATTCCATTATTTCTAGAATTATATTAAAAAAATATATATTATATTTATTCATTATATTCATTTATATAATCATTCTTTATTGGTGAATATAAAAAATTAATCGCATCGCATCATGGAGATGGTAGGTCGTACATACGCATGAGTGATTGTATCATCCCCTTAATAGAAAAAGGGTAATGAAGTGTATGGTATATATTTTTTCTAGAATTAATATAATGTCATTATAATAATATATTTATATTATTCCCATCATTATAACCATCTAGGTAAATTAGGGATGAAAAATAGAATACACAGCAGCGTAGAGATGGTAAGTCGTACGTACGGACACATGGTACTTTGGTATTTCTAAGGATGAATAAAATGTGGAACATAGTTGTTACATAATAATAATAACATCATAGAATTTAGTTTATACTGGATTTATTACTTTATAATTGAATCAATACATGAAGATGATTTATAAGAAGAAATAATCTTGAAAAAGTTGGTAAGAAGATTACATCTACCATAGAAAAATTCTTTTATATATCCCAATAGGGACACTATACATGGTCTTTTGGGAAGACCAAAAACTGTATAATGTGTAAAGGGTTGTTTATAATGGAAAATGGAAGTTTATTGTTAATATTGAATGCTCAATGTTGTGTTAATAAGCGAGGGATAATGTTCCCATTTATAATTGACATGAAGGGATCTTTTAGAATTTCTCAAAATATTAATTTATAATAAATTGAATCACCATCCAATTAACTACAAAATTTCATGTATTTGAGGTTATGATTAGATAAGGTTGTAATATCATCATCCAATATATTTTTGACAAATTTTGGTATTATGTTAAACCTTATCATTTTTATTAACCCTTAGTTAACCTATTTCAATTTTAACTAAGTTAACAACATTTTAAATATTAACAAGTAATTCATTTTTATTATGTGATTTTATTTAAATCATAAATAAAAATATTTATAACATTTTAGACCATATTATAATTTTTTTTATTTTTCAAGATTTGTTTCCCTTTTTAAATAACTTATGAATATATTATTTTGATAAGATATCATTGGTGTCGGATTTGATATTAATCATTTTATTGAATTTTTAAAATATCAATATATCAAGTTAAATTCGAATAAAATATTTTAATACAACCAAAATATGTCTTTTTAATCTAAAAAATTCATTTATGACATAAAATATCTTAAAATATATTTATTTTAATAGTTTTAGATACATATATTTGATATTTTCACTAATAAAATATTTACTACATCAATGTTGTTTAATTATTTAATATTCCAATTTATTCACTAAAATTTCAAAATAAAATTCAATGACCGAGATAAATTATGTCTATTTCAGAATAATATTTATAATAGAATATATGTTTTTTATCCCTATATAAAAAATAAGATAGTATTTAAAACATGAATGTGACATCTTTAAATTTTTGTTACATAGAATATTATGAATTCCATAATTTCATCTAAGTGGCCCATAAAGTGACTTAAAAATATCATGAAATTATGTATAAAAATTTAGAAATATATAGTTATATTCATTCATAACATAAATGTTTCCCCTTGTGGACATGAAAGGGATTTTAAAGATAAAGAAAGTGAAATTTTCTATTTCTCTTTGATTTAAATATTATATAATTTAATTTCATTGAAAAGTGTCAATTAAAGGACATAATATTGATCCTTAGGTGTAAAGGGTATAATATTAATCATCAAATAAACTTGTTTCATATGTTCGAATCATTTTATTGTCTTTATATTTTATTTTTAACATAAATTACTAAATTAACCCTTTACCATGATAAAAAAATTACCCAGGTTATTATTCATATTGGCCAAAAATATAAGGTACCTATTCACTAAATTTATACTTTATAAATATAAATTTTTCATCAATATTTTAAAATTCAAAGCACAAATGTTGTATAATTTAATTTCAAATAAAACCAGTAAAATTCCATGAAACACTATCTTCAAATAAATGCCCTTTTAAAACATAAAATAATATTTTAATACATTTGTGTATAAAATCCTTTTAAAAACCATAATTTTAATATTTTAAAGAAAAAATATCTAATTAAAATTTTAAACCAATATGAAAAATAATTTCACCTTGTAAATACTTTAAAATAAAAATATATTTTTCAATAAAAATATGTATTTTCACTATTGATTAATGTTTCAGAAAATTATAACAAAATAATTTTAAGATATTTTTTACATTATGAACTCAAAAATTAATTAAAAATTTTCAAATATATTTTATAGAAATTATAAAATTTAATATTCACTCCTAAAGGGAAATTGAAATCTTTTTCGAAGAAAGCATATTTTTAAAGAATAGAATTCTTTCACAAAAAAATGTATGATTATTTTCTCAGAACATACAAATAAAGTCATTTTTACTTAGTCATTTACTTTTATTTCTTAAATTAGTCATTCATATTTATTCACATCAATTTAACTACTACGTTATAACCATCATTTTAATAATTTCTTGTGGTTCGTCTAACATCACGGTTTCATGCCACACACTCTATTGAAAATTTAAAATTATTTGAAGATAAATATTTCATAAAAATATATGATTGTGACATTCTAATACCCTTAAAATGAAATTATCTCTTAAAATTTATCACATGGATACTGAAATATTAGGATACCTGTAACACCCCAAGTAAATAAAGAATATGACATTTTCATATTTATCCTTATTTTTGAATAAACTGTTAATATTAATTTAAAGGGAATTCTATACTCGATGGCTTACCCAATACGCAATAACGAGTTCCTTTGAAATCTTACGTTGCACTCTAATAATAAAATAATTTTATTTTAAATGGTAGTTAACACCTAGTCGTTGTAATGATGGGAATGAACAGAACTAACTACAATATGATTATATATGTTTGTAAAATATTTTTACTTTTATCCAATAAATTTTAGAGGCTTAAAATGAAAATGAATCCAATTGTAAGCATAAATCTTCTAATATTCTTTAAAATGTTGATTAACTTACTTTTGATGGAGAACCCTTTTGAAATATACTTTTTCAAAATTTTATGTGTTATATTTGACAAAATAAAATTATTCTTTAGAATCGGGACATCAAAATTTAATTTGTGTAAATTTTTGGTTTTTTTCCGATAAAGTTCATTTTTTAATGAATAGTGAAAAATGTTTTATTTTAATTCAAAACCTCTTTTTAATATAATTTATTTATATTATTAGAATATCTTTTTAATTGGTTTTAAAGTGAAATTAGAATATATTTTTACCATTTAATCCAATGGTGGTTATTGGAACTAATATCACTTTGAGATTGGACATAAACGAGTGTTAATCTTTTGATAGATATTGTTTCTTAAAAACACGCTATTTGATTTGACAGCGGGATTTAATTATAAAATTAATTAATGCAACTTATATGTTCTGAATTTGGTAAAATATAAATCATTTTTGAAATTGGAATATAAAATATATCTTAGGGTGAATTTTTGGTATATGCTTGAAAAACCTTAATTTTTGATGAATAGCGAAACCACAAAGTGGTAGTTACAAAAACTGATTTTTCATTTAAATGGAACTTTACCACTTCTGTGATTTGAATTTCAAAAATCCAATATAAATGATTTTCATTATTAAGTAAAATTTGGTTCAATGTGATGAAAATAATTTTTGATGAAAAGTAACTTTTAAGTTTTATTAATCGCGATTAAAGGTAATTAGTGTGATTTAAGGTAAAAATGATATTATAATAAAATTAAAATATCTTTAAACTTTTCCTAACCCTGTTGGATGATTCATGGCCGACCAAGACAACCCATGGGTGTATTTTTGAGACCCCATGGATCAACATGGGTAAGATAATGACATTAATGCCTTTTATTTGAAGTAAAAGTAAAAATGACACAAACATATATTATTTTACAAAAACAATTTTTACATGGGGTTATACAAGTCATATATTCGACTATAAAAAGTAATTGGAAATCTAAAAAGTTTTCCTACATCATAGTATTTGTTTTATAATTTTTAGAAATTAATTAAATTAAATTATTTAAGACATAATGATGATGTAGTGATTACTTCATTATTTAACGATTTAAATAAAATGAAAAGATAATGTAAACTACAAGACCTACACATGTCAAAAACCTATTGGATGGGAGTATTTAGAACTCTTATCACCTTATCCTCAAAATACATTAATTCTGGACCTTTAAAATCCGAAATGCATTTGAAAATAAAGTAACATTTTATACTTTTCCAAGAGTTCCCCTCCCCTCCTCTTATAAATAGGCCCCACCTATACCTCCTTACCCACACCTCTCAAGCCTTTGGATAGGCCAATATCTGATAATATTGTCTCTCCACATCCCTCTCCTCATCCTGGAAGCCTTACTTAGGCAGAAAGCTCTTCATGAAACCCTTTTGATTCAAACAAAAGGGAGTTACCCGATTTTAAGGTAATGTCTTTACTTGTGTTCTTTTGTTTTATTTTGCTTCTCCAACCCCCTAAACTCTTTATATTCATTTCTTTTGTAAAAAAAACAGTATCATAAACATACTAGTATGTTGATATAATAATTATTCTAGCTACACATACACACACCTACATCTAACAGTTAATGAACATACTGTTTCTGTGGATGGTGAATTTCTGCCTCCCGAAACGATGATTGTTCAATATTCTTTTAACACCTTAAAAGGTGGACATTAATATGTCTCTATATTTATATATGATATATAATCTGATTATGCTTCACTTAATCTTATTTATTTTTCATTTATGGCATACCTTTATGGTTTCTATTATGGGTAAACACGATATCTTCATTTTAGAAAGTGCGGACTACCGCCCCCTCAAAGTGGTTTGATTCGTTAATAACATATGTGGTACGTATAAAGGATAGATTTAATGATATTATATATGATAAAATATTGTAATTATTATACTATTATGTATCATTATGTTTTAATTCCATTAAATATGAAATATAAATGGAAGTAGCGTTCATGCGTACGTACGACTTACTATCTCCATGAACGGTGCATTTCATTTCTTACCTCTAAATGTTATGTAATATTATAAATGCATGTATATAATGGATATATATGATATATATGATATCTAATTAAGTAATATATTATTCCGGATATAATGGATATTTTACCCCATGAACAAACTTGTAATTATAAAGAGTTTATTTTTGACTCAAGTAGAAATGATCGAAAAACGACCATTATTAACTTAAATAATTACATAGTGTTCATAACATGGTAATAAGTGATATAAAAGGAATAATGAAATTTAAAAAGGTTCTTAAGCAAGTATAAATTAACTCAAGTTTATTATTCTGGAGGTTAAATGATGATCGAGTCAAGTCAGACCCGAGGTAAGGGATCCAACCTCTCGCTTTCTTTTCAAGTACCCTCTTTTATTTCATTTCATTTATGCTCCATGTCCCTATGTAGGAGGATGTTATTTTATATTATCCATACCGTAATTTTTTTTTATATGATGAGATACCCCCCACTTACTCTAATCAATTCATTTTTTAGAATATTTAAGTGGCACCGTTAGGCTGCCGAATTTTCGTAAGGGATCCTACCTCTCTCTTTCTTTTTAAGTACCCTCTTTTATGTCATTTCAATTAATCTCATCTTTCTTATGTTGGGGGATGTTATTTTATATTCCTATTACTGTAAATTTTATGTTCATATGATGATAGATCATATTTGATCTCATAAAACCATTTTTGGATGTTTTTAGTGGCGTCGTTAGGCTGCTGAGTTTTCGTAAGGGATTTTTGGTCTCACTTCTACTTTCGTGAGATTTATGCTACATTTTCCACCATATAAGGCCCCAGACTTAAACCTTACTTAATCTTGATATATTACAATATTACACATTGAGGATCTTTTCCGGTTTAGTGTTTTAGAGTATTAGATCATAAAACAAGCATTACATAACACATTTAAACAGAGTGGTTACATAAAAGATAGTATTAATTTTTCCCATCAACGGAAACATATTTAAAATAAAACATGGATTCTTTCTCGACACTTCCTTGAAACTATCATCATATAATGTACCTTTCCCTTGATCTGTGAAAAAACATTTCAAAAACTTGGGATGAGCATAAAAAGCTCGGTAAGGGATATAAAAATATGGAAAGGAAACATGAGAACATGTATACATAAGAATCAAAGAAATCATACATTACCCATAAAACCTAATAACTTTAACATTCCTCATAAAAAAATGAATAAATCATAGAAATCATAAGATATAAAGGTAACATGGGGCATTCATAACATTCTAACATAGGGAGTAACCCTCTTGGTTATGTTTGGAATACCCATCACAGTATATTCCCTAAAATCTCTTCGGAGAAACCTTAACGTTTAACTCCTTCGCGTTACCCAATGCTTTGGAGAGCTATATCGGGCTCACCCCCCATTAGTTTATCACAGAACCACCCGTCTTCATAACAATTCCAATGAACCATAACATAATCGTATCATGTAAAACATTCATAATGGAAACATAACATTTCCAAATTTCAATCACAAGATATCAATACAACACATTGATATAATAAAACAATTATGAAAAATATTTTCAATAAAAAAATAAAATAAAATTAATATATGGTATTTATTATTCATTTTAAAAAAAGTTAGGTTATGGCTTGTAGAGGAAGAAGAAACTAAAATAATGGTCACAGCGGCGGAGAAGTCATTGTCGCCACATACGTAGAACAAAGAAACATTCCTTTTGTCGTTTATTAAAACACTTCATATAGAAAAATATTCCTTTTTAATAAGAATAAAAGTAAAATGGGATTATACACCATATAAATGAATTTTGTGTAAAAAACCAAAATATGCCTCAATGAATGGAGATTCAGATGAAGTCCCTTACAAAGATGGTATCCTTGGATTAAGGATAAATCAATTACATAATTATGTGTGACAAACAAATACACCAAATATAAGTGGATATTAAGTGTAAAAAAATCAGAGGTCATTCACACATATTCATAGAACGACATATTCAAGGAGTACAAGTTTATCCCAAAGAATCAAAATTGGGTTAAGAAGATCCCTTGCAAAAATTCGACAGCCTAACGGTGTCACTTCAAAATTCAGAAAATGAGTTAATGCGAGATAAAAATGGTATCTCATCACATGGAAATAAAATTTACATCAATAAGGATATATAAGAACACATCCCAACATTACATTATGTAAATTAAAAGACCCAACAAAATATGTCTTTTAAAAAGAGGAGGATGAAAGGTTCCCTTAACGACTTGGGTATCTTTCGAAACATACACCCCATAAAAGAAGGACAATACAACATTGATGTAAATAATCATAAACTAAATTATATTAAACAAATAGTAGAATAATGGGATGTACATATACCACTAAAAGGAAATGGTGGGAAATTTAGCATAAATCTCACGGGAATAAAAGTGAGATGAAAAATCCCTTACGAAAACTCGGCAGCCTAACGGCGCCACTTAAAACTTCCAAAAATGGATTGATGAGATCAAATAGGGTCTCTCATCATATTAACATAAAATTTACATCAAGATTAATATAAAATAACATCCCCCAACATAACAAAGAGGATCTTAAAATAAGTGACATAAAGGAGAGTACTTAAAAACAAGGAGAGGGGTTGGCTCTCTTACGAAAATCCGGCAGCCTAACGGCGCCAATCAACACTTCCAAAATGGATTGATGAGAGAAAATCGGGTCTCTCATCATATGAAAATAAAAATTACAGTACGATTAATATAAAAAAACATCCCAGTCATAATAAAGATGAGCTTAAAAGGAATGACATAAAAGAGTGTACTTAAAATGAAAGAGATGGGTAGGATCCCTTACCTCGGGTCCGACTTGACTCGATCGTTCTTTATCCTCCTAAATAAAAAACATGAGTTAATTTCTACTTGATTAAGAACATTTTTAAAGTTCATTATTCCTTTTTTATCACTTATTACCATGTTATGAACACTATGTAATTATTTAAGTTAATAATGGTCGTTTTGTCGATCATTGCTACTTGAGTCAAAAATAAACTCTTTATAATTACAAGTTTGTTCATGGGGTAAAATATCCATTATATCATGAATTATATTTATTAATTAGATATCATATATATAATATATATCCATTATGTACATTCATTTATAATATTACATAACATTTAGAGGTAAGAAATGAAATGCATCGTTCATGGAGACGGTAAGCCGTACGTACACATGAACGCTACTTCCATTTCTATTTCATATTTAAGGGACTTAAAACAGAATGATAAGTAATATTATCATAATTATAGTATCGTATCATATATAATATCATTAATTCTATCCTTTATACGTAACACATATGGTATTAACGAATCAATTCACTTTGAGGGGGTGGAAGTCCACACTTCCTAAAATGAAGATATCGCGTTTACCCATAATGGAAACCATAAAGGTATGACATAAATGAAAAATTCAGAAGATTAAGTAAAACATAAACATATTATATATCATATATATATATAGTGACATCTTAATGTCCACATTTTTAGGTGTTAAAAGAATATTGAACAATCATCGTTTCGTGAAGCAGAAATTCACCATCCACAGAAACAGTATGTTCTTTAACGATTAGATGTCGGTGTGTGTAAGTTTAGCTCGAATACTTCTTATATAAACATACTAGTATATTGAATATACTGTTTTTTTTACAAAATAAATGAATAAAAAGAGTTTAGGGGGGTTGGAGAAGAAAAATAAAACAAAAGAACACAAGTGAAGACATTACCTTAAAATCGGGTAACTCCCTTTGGTTTGAACCAAAAGGGTTTCTTGAAGAGCATCCTGCCTAAGTTAAGGTTTCCAGGATGAGGAGACGGATGTGGAGATAAAAAATTATCAGATATTGGCTGAGCCAAAGGCTGGAGAGGTGTGGGTAAGGAGGTAGCGGTGGGGGCCTTTTATAAGAGGAGAGGAGGGGAACTCTTAGAAAATTATAAAATGTTACATTATTTTCAAATGATTTTCAGATTTTAAAGGTCCCACATTGAATTATTTCGAGTCTAAGGTGAAAATAGGTCTAAATCCAGCCATCCAATAGGTTTTTGACATGTGTAGGTCTTATATTATACATTATCTTTTCATTTTATTTAAATTTCTTAATAATGAGGTAATTGCTGCATCATCATTATGCCATAAATTATTTAATTTATTTAATGTCTAAAAATTATAAAAAAAATACTATGAAGTATGAAATAGTTTTATATTTCCAATGAATATTTATAGTCAAAACTCTGACTTGTTTAACCCCATGTAACAATTGATTTAATAAAACAATACATGTTTGTGTCATTTTTACTTTTACTTTAAATAAAAAGCATTAATGTCATTATCTTAACCAAGTGGCTCTATGGGGTCACAAAAATCGACCCATGGGTTGTCTTGGACGTCCATGACTCATTCAATAGGGTTAGGACAAGTTTCAAGATATTTTCATTTTATTATAATATCATTTTAACCTTAAATCACATAATTACCTTTAATCGCGATTAATAAAACTTAAAAGTTACTTTTCATCAAAAATTATTTTCATCCCATTGAACCAAATTTTACTTAATAATTAAAACCATTTATATTGGATTTTTTAAATTCAAATCACATAAGTGGTAAAGTTCCATTTAAATGAAAAATCTGTTTTTGTAACTACCACTTTGCGGTTTCACTATTCATCAAAAATTAAGGTTTTTCAGAAAAATTCCAAAAATTTACCCTAAGATATATTTGATATTCCAAATTCAGAAATGATGTCTATTTTACCAAATTAATAAAATATATGATTCATTAATTAATTTTATAATTAAATCCCGCTGTCAAATCAAATACCATGTTTTTAAGAAACAACATCTTTCAAAAGATTGACACTCGTTTATGTCCAATCTCAAAGTGATATTAATTCCAATGACCACTATTGGTTTAAATGGTAAAAATATATTCTAATTTCACATTAAAACCAATTCAAAATATAATTTCATCGTATAAATAAATTTTATTAAAAAGAGGTTTTGAATTAAAATACAACATTTTTCACTATTCATTAAAAAATGAACTTTATCGGAAAAGTACCAAAATTTTACACAAAGTAAATTTTGATGTCCCTATTATAAATAAGAATTTTATTTTGTCATATATAACACATAAAACTTTCAAAAAGTATATTTAAAAAGGTTTCTCCATCAAAAAGTGGTTAATAGACCTTTTAAAGAATATCAGAAGATTTATGCTTAAAATTGGATTCATTTGATTTTTAAGCCTCTAACATTTATTGGATAAAGGTAAAAATATTTGAAAAACATATATAATAATTTTGTAGTTAGTTATGTTCATTCCCGTCATTACAATGGCTAGGTGTTAACTACCATTTAAAATAAAATTATTTTATTATTAGAGTGCAAAGTAAGATTTCAAAGGAAATCGTTATTGCGTATTGGGTAGGCCATCGACCATAGCATTCCCTTTAAATTAATATTAACATTTTATTCACAAATATGGATAAATATGAATATTTCATGTTTTTTATTTACCTGGGGTGTTACATCCTTCCCCCCCTTTTGAGAATTACGTCCTCACAATTTTAAAATTGGGATCAGAAACATCATTTTAAGTCCCACATCGGAACAACAGTCGGTAAAACAATCACTTTTAAAGAAAGAAAGAGAAGTACAAAGGTCACCCGAGTTAACCCATAATAGGATTCCATGTAGGAAAACATGGATATGGAAAAAAAAGGGTCATGTTCTGAGGGAGAGTGATATAAAACATGTTTAGGAGAAAGTTAACCACAATAAAATCACAAACTTGTGGTGGGTTAAACGGTATTCGATTCCCCAGTAGGAAAAGTTAATAGACAAAATTTTTGTTTTAAGTTAATTTTCATTGAGGAATTTATTTTTTATCTTAAGGAAACATACTTACTTGTCATGTTGACTTTCAACTTTTACTAGATTTCTTACACAAACTCATACTTTCCCCAAATGATGAGTATTTAGGAAGACTTGTTCACATTAAGAGTACTATATTCAACTTATAGAGAATCACCTAATCCAAAAAAGATAACTATATATTTCCCATATATTTAGATCTCAACCAAAACCAATCCAAAGAACTTAGTACGAGATCAGATAACACCCAAAAAGTATATTTTTTTTACAAAAAGAAAAACTACTCCTAATCTCCAAAATTTGACAAAAAAACCCAAAGTTTAACAAAGACCATTTAATAAACATCTATCCATAAAATTATTCAATGTAAACCCAACTATGATTGAAACCCAAATATTTGAAGGATTTAGTCACATAGTCTTCCAAGGTACAAATTAACACTTATCTCCAAATAACATCAGTTGCTCTAAAAGTCTCATATTGAAAATTAATTAACCTAATCACATATCCTCCATGATAGGTTAATAATTTCTATAGATAACCCAAAATCAAATTACTCTTAATTCATAAAATCATCTAACTAAAAAAATAAGTCATAGTAACCAGGGACTTCACGTAGTCCAGTGGTGGGCGATAAATACCAGTCACACTTTGGTTGTGGGTTCGATTCTCACAGCTTTGTCCGACGCGACAGGTTGTCACACGGTCTGCGTGTTATCCTTTTTATAAAACTCCAAAAATAACCCTAACATGTTTTAACCTCAATAGTTTCGTTATACCTCTCATTTTCATCAAAATTCATTACGATCTCAACATCATAATTCTTGAATTCATATTTCACCACCATAAGATAAAATAAAATGCTTCCCAAAATGAATAACAGCATACCTTGATCATGGCATCCACTAGGTTTCATCATTATCTTGTTCACATAGGTAGAAGTCATACGCATTACAAATATAATTTAGATATCCTTCAAAATAATTTGCTTCCACCATCCAAATACACCTTGTACAACATGGGTCATATGGGTGTTCACAAAAAACTGTTTTGGAAAATAATCATGTATGACATATAATTCCAAAACATCTGATAAAAAATGATTTCTATAAAATAGTCGGACAGAATTTGAGTTGAAACTTTCTATAATTGGTCCTTTTAAAATACCAAAAGAATGTGTTGAGATACTATATTTTAAAATCAAATATAATTAGTTTTTCCAAGGGTCTCCTTCCTTAGCACCATTTTTAAAATCATAATATGCTTCCAATTCTTGTGATAAGGTAAAATATTTGAAAATACCTTGATAATATTTACCTTTCTTAAAAATATGAGAATATTGTGAAAATAGTAATTTCCTAAATACAACCCATGATCCATGATAATAACGAGGTATATTGGAGGTGTTTGATATCTCAAACAACTGCTTTCAAGTGAGTTGTTTTCCAGAAAACGTTTCACAATCATCAGAAAATGACTTTACAATAATTATTGAAAACATGTCATCAGGAAGAGATAGTAATGTCGTTTGAGATCCTCCTCCTTCCATTCGTAACTGACAATACTTGACCGGAAAAAAAGTAATAAAACAATGATTTAACTGAAATAATATATATAGGGACTAACCATGTGTCTAACAAAAACTCTTAATACCTAAAGTTTTCTAAACCGACCTTTGATAGAAACTATAAGGCCCTAGCCTTAAACCATACTTAATCTTGAGATATTACAAGATTACACATTGAGGATCTTTTTAGGTTTAGAGTTTTAGAAACATGCATTACATTCCACATTTAAACAGAGTGGTTAAATAAAATATAGTATTCATTTTTTCCATCAATGGAAACATATTTAAAATAAATCATGGATTCTTTCTTGACACTTACTTGACACTATCATCATATTGTGTACTTTTCCCTTGACCTGTGAAAAAACATTTCAAAAACTTGGTATGAGCATAAAAAGCTCAGTAAGGGATATAAAAATATGGAAAGGAAACATGAGTACATGTATACATAAGAACCAAGGAAATCATACTTTACCCATAAAACATAATCAATTTAACATTACTCATCAAATCATGAATAAATAATAGAAATCATAAGATATAAAGGTAACTTAAGGCATTCATAACATTTTTACGTAGGGAGTAACCCTCTTGGTTACGTTTGGAATACCCATCACAGTATATTCCCTAAAATCACTTCGGAGAAACCTTAACGTTTAACTCATTCGTGTTACCCAATGAATTGGAGAGCTATATCAGGCTCACCCACCCTTAGTTTATCACGGAACCACACGTCTTCATAACAATTCCCAAGAACCATAACATAATCGTATCATGTAAAAGATGCATAAAGGAAACATAACATTTCCACATTTCAATCACAAGATATCAATACAACACATTGATAAAATAAAAAAATTATGAAAACAATTATCAATACCAAAATAAAATAAAATTAATACATGGTATTTATTTTTCATTTTTAAAAAAAATTAGGTTATGGCTTGTTGAGGAAGTCAAAACTCAAATAACGGTCACGGTGGCGGAGAAGTCGTTGTCGCCGCATACGTACGACAAAGAAACATTCCTTTTGTCATTTAGTAAAACGATTCTTATAAAAAACATTCCTTCTGAATAAGCATAAAATTCAAAGGGGTTTATACACCGTAGAAAATAAATTTGTGTATAAAACAAAAATATGCCTCAATGAATGGAGATTGAGATGAAGTCCCTTATAAAGACGGTATCCTTGGATTAAGGATAAATCAATTACATAATTATGTGTGACAAACGAATACACCAAATATAAGTGGATATTAAGTGTAAAAAAATCATAGGTCATTCACACATATTCATAGAACGACATATTCAAGGAGTATAAGTTTATCCCAAAGAATCAAAATTGGGTTAAGAAGTTCCCTTGCAAAAATTCACCAGTCTAACGGCGTCACTTCAAAATTCAGAAAATGAGTTGATGAGAGATAAAAAGGGTATCTCATCACTTGGACATTAAATTTACATCAATAAGGATATATAAGAACATATACCAACATTACAATATGTAAATTAAAACACCCAACAAAAGATGTCTTTTAAAAAAAGGAGGGTGAAAGGTTCCCTTACCGACTTGGGTATCTTTCGAAACATACACCCCATGAAGAAGGACAATACAACATTGATGTAAATACTCATAAACGAAATTATATTAAACAAAGAGTATAATAATGGGCTGTAAATATACCAATCAAAGGAAATGGTGGCAAATGTAGCATAAATCTCATGGGAATAAAAGTGAGATGAAAAATCCCTTACGAAAACTCGGTAACCTAACAGCGCCACTTAAAACTTATAAAAATGGATTGATGAGATCAAATAGGGTCTCTCATAATATTAAAAAAAATTACATCATGAGTAATATAAAATAACATCCCCCAACATAACAATGAAAAGCTTAAAAGATGTTACATAAAGGTGAGTACTTAAAAAGAAGGAGAGAGGTTGGATCTCTTACGAAAATTCGGCAGCCTAACGACGCCAATCAAAACATCCAAAATGGATTGATGAGAGAAAATATGGTCTCTAATAATATTAACATAAAAAGTAAAGTAATATTGATATAAAATAACATCCCAATCATAAGAAATATGATCTTAAAAGGAATGACAAAAAAGAGTGTACTTAAAAAGAAAGCGAGGGGTAGGATCCCTTACCTCGGGTGCGACTTGACTCGATCCTTCTTTAACCTCATGAATAATAAACTTGAGTTAATTTATACTTTCTTAAGAACCTTTTTAAATTTCATTATTCCTTTTATATCACTTATTACCGTGTTATGAACACTATGTAATTATTTAAGTTAATAATGGTCGTTCTGTCTATCATTGCTACTTGAGTCAAAAATAAACTCTTTATAATTACAAGTTTGTTCGTGGGGTAAAATATCCATTATATCGAGAATTATATTCATTAATTATATATAATATATATCATATATATCAATTATATACATGCATTTATAATATTACATAACATATAGAGGTAAGAAATGAAATGCACCGTTCATGGAGACGGTAAGCTGTACGTACGCATAAACGCTACTTCCATTTCTATTTCATGTTTAATGGAATTAAAACATAATGAAACATAAAATTATCATAATTATTTTTTGTTATAATATATAATATCATTAAATCTATCCTTTATACGTACCACATATGGTATTAATGAATCAAATCACTTTGAGGGGGCGGTAGTCCGCACTTCCTAAAATGAAGATATCACGTTTACCTATAATGGAAACCATAAAGGTATTCCATAAATGAAAAATACATAAGACTAAGTAAAACATAAAAATGTTATATATCATATATAAATATAGTGACATCTTAATTTCCACATTTTAAGGTGTTAAAAGAATATTGAACAATCATCATTTCGTGAGGCAGAAATTCACCATCCACAGAAACAGTATGTTCTTTAACCATTAGATGTAGGTGTGTAAAAGTGTATATAGAATACATATTATATAAACATCCTAATATATTGAAGATACTGGTGTTGTTACAAAATAAATGAATAAAAAGAGTTTATGGGGGTTGGAGAAGAAAAATAAAACAAAAGAACACAAGTGAAGACATTACCTTAAAATCGGGTAACTCCCTATTGTTTGAACCAAAATGGTTTCTTGAATATCTTCCTGCCTAAGTTAAGGCTTAAAGGATTAGGATAGGTATGTTTAGAGACAAAATGATCAGATCTTGGCCAAGCCAAAGGCTTGAGAGGTGTGGGTATGGAGGTAGAGGTGGGGGCCTTTTATAAGAGGAGAGGAGGGGCACTCTTGGAAAAGTATAAAATGATACTTTATTTTCAAATGAGTTTCGTATTTTAAAGGTCTCAAATTGATTTATTTCGAGGATAAGGTGATAAGAGTTCAAAATCCACCCATCCAATTGGTTTTTGACATGTTTAGGTGTTATAATTTACATTATCTTTTCATTTTATTTAAATCGATAAATAATGAAGTAATCACTGCATCATCATTATGTCTTAAATAATTTAATTTATTTAATTTCTAAAAATTATAAAACAAATACTATGATGTAGGGAAACATTTTATCTTTCCAATGACTCTTTATAGTAAAAAATATGACTTGTATAACCCCATGTATAAATTGTTTTAGTAAAATAATATATGTTTGTGTCATTTTTACTTTTACTTCAAATAAAAGGTATTAATGTCATTATCTTACCCATGTGGATCCATGGGGTCCCAAAAATAGGCTCATGGGTTGTCTTGTTCGGCCATGACTCATCCAATAGGGTTAGGACAAGTGTCAAGATATTTTCATTTTATTATAATATCATTTTTACCTTAAATCACACTAATTACCTTTAATCCCGATTAATAAAACTTAAAAGTTACTTTTCATCAAAAATTATTTTCATCCCATTGAACCACATATTACTTAATAATGAAAATTATTTATATTGGATTTTCGAAATTCAAATCACAGAATTTTTAAAGTTCCATTTAGATGAAAAATCTATTTTTGTAACTACCACTTTGTGGTTTCACTATTCATCAAAAATTAAGGTTTTTCAGAAAAATTAAAAAAATTCACCCTAAGATATATTTGATATTCCGAATTCAAAAATGATGTCTATTTTACCAAATTCACAACATATAAGTTTCAATAATTAATTTTATAATTACATCCCGCTGTCAAATCAAAAAACGTGTTTCTAAGAAACAATATCTATCAAAAGATTGACACCTGTTTATGTCCAATCTCAAAGTGATATTAGTTCCAATGAACACCATTGGATTAAATGGTAAAAATATATTATAATTTCACTTTAAAACCAAGTCAAAAGATAATATAATCATATTATTAAATTATATTAAAAATAGGTTTTGAATTAAAATACAACATTTTTAACTATTCATTAAAAAATGAACTTTATCGGAAAAATAACAAAAATTTACACAACGTAAATTTTGATGTCCCAATTCTAAGGAAGAATTTTATTTTGTCAAATATAACACATAAAATTGTCAAAAATTATATTTCAAAAGGTTTCTTCATCAAAAGGCTGTTAATCGACCTTTTCAAGAGTATTAGAAGATTTATGCTTAGAATTGGATTCATTTTCATTTTAAGCCTATAACATTTATTGGATAAAAGTAAAAATATTTGACAAACATATATAATCATTTAGTAGTTAGTTCTATTCATTCCTGTCATTACAACGGATATGTGTTAACTACCATTTAAAATAAAATTATTTTATTATTAGAGTGCAACGTAAGATTTCAAAGGAACTCGCTATTGCGTATTGGGTAAGCCATCGAGCATAGTGTTCCCTTTAAATTAATATTAACATTTTATTCAAAAATATGGATAAATATGAAAATGTCATATTCTTTATTTACCTGGGGTGTTACATCCTTCCCCCCTTTTGGGAATTGCGTCCTCTCAATTTTAAAATTGGGCTCGGAAACATCATTGAAAGTCCCACATCAGAACAAGATTCGGTAAAACAATCACTTTAAAAGAAAGAAAGAGAAGTACAGAGGTAACCAAAGTTATCCCATACTAGAATTCCATGTAGGAAAACATGGATATGGAAGAAAAAGTAAAGGTTCATGTTCTAAGGGAGAGTGATAGAAAACATGTTTAGGAGAAATTTAACCACAAGAAAATCACAAATTTGTGGCGGTTTAAACGGTATTTGATTCCCCAGTATGAAAAGTTAATAGGAAAATTTTTTGTTTTAAGTTAATTTTCATTGGGGAATTTATTTTTGATCTTAAGGAAACATACTTACTTGTCATGTTGACTTTCAAATTTTACTAGATTTCTTACACAAACTCATACTTTCCAAAAATGATGAGTATTTAGGAAGACTTGATCACATTAAGAGTACTATAATCAACTTCTAGAGAATCACCTAATCCAAAAAAATGAACTATTTATTTCCGATGTATTTAGATCTCCACCAAAACCAAACCAAAAAGTTTTGTACGAGATCAGATAATACCCAAATTGTATTTTTTTACAAAAAGAAAAACTACTCCTAATCTCCAAAATTTTTCAAACAAAACCCAAAGTTCAACAAAGACCATTCAATAAACATATATCCATAAAATTATTCAAATTAAACCCAAATAAGATTTAATCCCAAATATTTAAAGGATTTAGTCACATAGTCTTCCAAGGTACAAATTAACATTTATCTCGAAATAACATCAGTTGCTCTAAAAGTCTCATATCGAAAAGTAATTAACCTAATCACATATCCTCCATGATAGGTTAATAATTTCCATAGATAACCCAAAATCAACTTACTCTTAATTCATAAAATCATATAACTAAAAAGAATAAATCATACTAACTAGGGACTTCATGTAGTCCAGTGGTAGGTGATAAATACCAGTCCCACTTTGGTTGTGGGTTCGATTCCCACAGCTTTGTCCGACGCGACGGGTTGTCACACGGTCTATGTGTTGTCCTTTTTATAAAACTCCAAAAATAACCCTAACATGTTTGAACCTCAATAGTTTCCTTATATCTCTCATTTTCATCCAAATTCATTACGATATAAACATATTAATTCTTGAAGTCTTATATCACCACCATAAGATAAAATAAAATGATTCCCAAAATGAATAACAACATACCTTGATCATGGAGTCCACTAGGTTTCATCGTCATCTTGTTCAAATAGGTAGAAGCCCCATGCATTACAACAATTATTTATAGGTCCTTCAAAATAATTTTCTTCCTCCATCCAAATACACCTTGTACAACATGGGTCATATGGGTGTTCACAGAAAAACAGTTTTGGAAAATAATCATGTATGACATATAATTCCAAAACATCTAATAAAAAGTGATTTCTATAAAATAGTCAGACAGAATTTGAGTTGAAACATTCTATTATTGGTCCTTTTAAAATACCATAAGTATGTGATGAGAGAATATATTTTAAAAGAAAATATAAATAGGTTGCTCAAGGGTATCCTTCTTCAGCACCATTTTTAAAATCATAATATGCTTCAAATTCTTGTGATAGGGTAAAATATTTGAAAATACCTTGATAATATTTACCTTTCTTTAAATATATGAGAATATTGTTAAAATAGTATTTTCCTAAATACAACCCATGATCCATGATGATAATGAGGTATAATGGACGTGTTTGATATCTCAAACAACTGCTTTCAAGTGAGTTGTAAGCTAGAAAAAGTTTCACAATCATCCGAACATGACTTTGAAATAATTATTGCAAGCATGTCATCAGGAAGAGACAGGAATGTCATTTGAGATTCTCCTCCTTCCATTCATAACTGACATTACATGACCTGAAAAAAAGTTATAAAATAAGGATTTAACCGAAATAATAGATACAGGGACTAACCATGTGTCTAACAAAAACTCCTACTCCCTAAAGCTGACTAAACCGACCTTTGATACCAACTATAATGCCCCAGCCTTAAACCTTACTTAATCATGAGATATTACAAGATTACACATTGAGGTTCTTTTCAGGTTTAGAGTTTTAGAGAATTTGATCATAAAACATGCATTACATTCTACATTTAAACAGAGTGGTTACATAAAAGATAGTATTCATTTTTCCCATAAATGGAAACATATTTAAAAAAACAAGGATTCTTTCTTGACACTTCCTTGACACAATCATCATATCATGTACCTTTCCCTTGACCTGGGAAAAAAATTTCAAAAACTAGGGATGAGCATAAAAATCTCTGTAAGGGATAAAAAATATGGAAAGGAAACATGAGTACATGTATACATAAGAATCAAAGAAATCAAACTTTACCCATAAAACATAAGAACATTAACATTACTCATCCAATCATGAATAAATCATAGAAATCATAAGACATAAAGGTAACTTGAGGAATTCATAACATTCTTACGTAGGGATTAACCCTCTTGGTTACGTTTGGAATACCCATCACAGTATATTCCCTAAATCTCTTCGGAGAAACCTTAACGTTTAACTCCATCGTGTTACCCAACACATTGGAGAGCTATATCGGGCTCACCCACCCTTAGTTTATCCCGGAACCACCTGTCTTCATAATAATTCCCAATAACCATAACATAATCATATCACATAAAACATTCATAAAAGAAACATAACATTTCCACTTTTCAATCACAATATATCAATACAACACATTGATATAAAATCATTATGAAAACGATTTTGAATACCAAAATAAAAGAAAAGTAAAAAATGGTATTTATTTTTCATTTTAAAAAATTTTATGGCTTGTAGAGGATGTCGAAGCTCAAATAATGGTCATGGCGGCGGAGAAGTTGTTGTCGCCGCATACGTACGACAAAAAAACATTCCTTTTGTCGCTTCATATAAAAATATTCCTTTTGAATAAACGTAAAAGTCAAAGGGGTTTATACACCGTATAAAAGAAAGTTGTGTATAAAACAAAATATGCCTCAATGAAATGAGATTGAGACGAAGTTCCCTACAAAGATGGTAACTTTGGATTAAGGATAAATCAATTACATAATTATGTATGACAAACAAATTAACCGAATATAATTGGATATTAAGTGTAAAACAATCAGAGGTCATTCAATCATATTCATATAATGACATATTCAAGGAGTAAAAGATTATCCCAAAGAATCAAATTTGGGTTAAGAAGTTCCCTTGCAAAAATTCGACATCCTAACGACGTCACTTCAAAATTAAGAAAATGAGTTGATGAGAGATAAAAAGGGAATATCATCACTTGGAAATAAAATTTACATAAATAAGGATATAGAAGAACATATCCCAACATTACAATATTTAAATTAAAATACCCAACAAAATAAGTCTTTAAAAAGAGGAGGGTGAAAGGTTCCCTTACGAACTTGGGTATCTTTCAAAACATACACCCCATGAATTAAGGACAATACAACATTGATGTAAATACTAATAAACAAAAGTATATTACACAAAGTGTATAGTAATGGGCAGTTCATATACCACTCAAAGGAAATGGTTGAAAATGTATCATAAATCTCACAGGAATAAAAGTGAGACGAAAAATCCCTTACGAAAACTCGGCAGCCTAACGACACCACTTAAAACATCCAAAAATTGATTGATGAGATCAAATAGGGTCTCTCATCATATGAACATAAAATTTAAATTAATTGTAATATAAAATAACATCCCCGAACATAAGAAATAGGAGATTAAAATAAATGACATAAAAGAGGGTACTTAAAAAGAAATAGAGAGGTAGGATCCCTTACGAAAATTCGGCAGACTAACGGCGCCACATAAAAATTCTAAAAAATCAATTAATGAGAGTAAGAGGGGGTATATAATCATATAAAAATACAAATTATGTTATGGTTAATATAATATAACATCCAACAACATAAGAAAATGGATCACAAATGAAATGACATAAAAGAGGGTACTTGAAAAGAATGTTAGAGGTTGGATCCCTTACCTCGGGTCCGACTTGACTCGATCGTTCTTTAACCTCTTGAATAATAAACTTGATTTAATTTATACTTTCTTAAGAACATTTTTAAATTTCATTATCCCTTTTATATCACTACTTACCATGTTATTAACACTATGTAATTATTTAAGTTAATAATGGTCGTTTTGTCGATCATTGCTACTTGAGTCAAAAATAAACTCTTTATAATTAAAATATTGCTCATGGGGTAAAATATCCATTATATCCAGAATTATATACATTAATTAGATATCATATATATCATATATATCCATTATATACATGCATTTATAATATTACAAAACCTTTAGAGGTAAGAAATGAAATGCACCGTTCATGGAGACAGTAAGCCATACGTACGCATGAATGCTACTTCCATTTTTATTTCATATTTAATGGAATTAAAACATAATGATACATAGTAGTATCATAATTCCATAATGGTATCATATATAGTATCATTAAATATATCCTTTATATGTACCACATATGGTATTAACGAATCAAATCACTTTGAGGGGGCGGTAGTCCGCACTTCCTAAAATGAAGATATCATGTTTACCCATAATGAAAACCATAAAGGTATGACATAAATGAAAAATACAGAAGATTAAGTAAAAAAATATACATATTATATATCATATATAAATATATTGACATTTTAATGGCCACCTTTGAATATGTTAATAGAATATTGAACAATCATCGTTTCGTGAGGCAGAAATTCACCATCCACAGAAACAGTAAGTTCTTTAACCATTAGATGCAGGTGTGTGTATGTATAGATCGAATACTTATTATATCAAAATCCTATTATATTGAAGATGTTTGTTTTGTTACAAAATAAATGAATAAAAAGAGTTTAGGTGGTTGGAGAATCAAAATAAAACAAAAGAACACAAGTGAAGACATTACCTTAAAATTGGGTAACTCCCTTTGGTTTGAACCAAAAGGGTTTCTCGAAGAGATTTCTATCTATGGTAAGGCTTCCAAGATGAGTATAGGGATGTGGAGAGACAAAATGATCAGATCTTGGCCAAGCCAAAGGCTTGAGAGGTTTGGGTAAGGAGGTAGAGGTGGGGGCCTTTTATAAGAGGAGAGAAGGGGAACTCTTGGAAAAGTATAAAATGTTACTTTATTTTCAAATGAGTTTCGGATTTTAAAGGTCCCACATTGATGTATTTCAAGGATAAGGTGATAAGAGTTAGAAATAAACACATCCAATAGGTTTTTGACATGTGTAGGTCTTAGATTTTACATTATCTTTTCATTTTATTTAAATCGTTAAATAATGAGGTAATCGTTGCATCATCATTATGTAATAAATAATTTAATTTATTTAATATCTAAAAATTATAAAAAAATAAACCACTCAAATGAAATTTTGGAAAATTTAGCATAAATCTCATGGGACTAAAAGTGAGATGAAAAATCCCTTATGAAAACTTGGCAGCCTAACGGCGCCACTTAAAACTTCCAAAAATGGATGGATGAGATCAAATATGGTCTCTCATCATATTGCAATAAAATGTACAGAAAGAGGAATATAAAAGAACATCCCCCACCATAACAAAGGGGATCTTAAAAGAAGTGACATAAAGGAGAGTACTTAAAAAGAAAGAGAGAGGTTAGATCTCTTACGAAAATTCGGCAGCCTAACGGCGCCACTCAAAACTTCCAAAATGGATTGATGAGAGAAAATAGGGTCTCTCATCATATGAACATAAAAATTACAGTATGATTAATATAAAAGAACATCACAATCATAAGAAATATGAGGTTAAAAGGAATGACATAAAATATTGTACTTAAAAAGAAAGAGAGGGGCAGGATCACTTACCTCGTATCCGACTTGACTCGATCGTTCTTTAATCTATTGAATATTAAAATTGAGTTAATATCAATTTTTTGAAGAACCTTTTTCAAGTTAATTATTACTTTTATATCACTTATTACCATGTCATGAACACTATGTAATTATTTAAGTTAATAACCTTCATTTTAACGATCATTGCTACTTGAGTCAAAAATAAACTCTTTATAATTACAAGTTAGTTCATGGGGTAAAATATCCATTATATCCATAATTATAGTCATTATGTAGATATCATATATATAATATATATTCATTATATACATGTGTTTATAATATTACATAACATTTATAGGTAAGAAATGAAATGCACCGTTCATAGAGACGGTAAGCCATACGTACGCATAAACGCTACTTCCATTTCTATTTCATATTTAATGGACTTAAAACATAATGATACATAATAGTATTATAATTACAGTATGGTATCATATATAATATCATTAAATCTATACTTTATACATACCACATATGGTATTAACGAATCAAATCATTTTGAGGGGCGGTAGTCCGCACTTCCTTAAATGAAGATACCGCGTTTACCCATAATGGAAACCATGAAGGTATGACATAAATGAAAAATAAAGAAGCTTAAGGAAAACATAAACATATTATATATCATATATAAATATAGTGACACCTTAATGGCCACCTTTTATGGTGTGAAAAAGAATATTGAACAATCATCGTTTCGTGAGCCAGAAATTTTCCATCCACAGAAACAATATGTTCTTTAACCATTAAATGTAGGTGTTTGTAAGTGTAGCTCGAATACTTCTTATAACAAAATCCTAGTATATGGAGGATACTGGTGTTATTACAAAATAATTGAATAAAAATAGTTTATGGGTTTGGAGAAGCAAAATAAATCAAAAGAGCACAAGTGAAGACGTTACCTTAAAATCGGGTAACTCCCTTTGGTTTGAAACAAAAGGGTTTCTTGAAGAACTTCCTGCCTAAGGTAAGGATTCTAGGATGAGGAGAGGGATGTGGAGAGACAAATAGAATAGAGATTTGCCGAGCCAAAGGCTTGAGAAGTGTGGGTAAGGTGGTAAAGTTGGGGGCCTTTTATAAGAGGAGAGGAGGGCACTCTTGGAAAGGTATAAAATGTTACTTTCTTTTCAAATGTGTTTCAGATTTTAAAGGACCCACGTTGATGTATTTAGAGGATAAGGTGATAAGAGTTCTACATCCACCCATCCAATAGGGTTTTGAGTTGTGTAGGTCTTAGAGTTTACATTATCTTTCATTTTATTTAAATCGTTAAATAATGAGGTAATCGCTGCATCAACATGATGTCATAAATAATTTAATTTATTTATTGTCCAAAAATTATAAAAATAATACTATGATGTATGAAATCATTTTATATTTCCAATGAATATTTATAGTAAAAAATCTGACTTGTATAACCCCATGTAAAAAAATTTTTAGTAAAAGAATACATGTTCTTGTCATTTTTACTTTTACTTTAAATAAAAGGCATAAATGTCATTATCGTACCCAAGTGGCTCCATGGGGTCCCAAAAATGGACCCATGGGTTGTATTGGTAAGAAATGACTCATCCAATAGGTTTAGGACATGTGTCAAGATATTTTCATTTTATTATAATAACATTTTTACCTTAAATCACACTAATTACCTTTAATCGCGATTAATAAAACTTAAAAGTTACTTTTCATCAAAAATTATTTTCATCCCATTGAACCATATTTTACTTAATTATGAAAATAATTTATATTGTATTTTTTAAATTCAAATCACGGAATTGGTAGAGTTCCATTTAAACGAAAAATCAGTTTTTGTAACTAGCACTTTGTGGTTTCACTATTCGTCAAAAATTAAGGGTTTTCAGAAAAATACCAAAAATTCACCCTAAGATATATTTGATATTCCGAATTCAAAAATTATGTCTTTTTTTACCAAATTCATAACATAGAAGTTGCATTAATTAATTTTATAATTAAATTCTGTTGTCAAAACAAATAGAGTGTTTTTAAGAAACAATATCTATCAAAAGATTGAGACTTGTTTATGTCCAATCTCAAAGTGATATTAATTCCAATGACCACCATTGGATTAAATGGTAAAAATATATTCTAATTTCACTTTAAAACCGATTAAATAGTTAATATAATCATATAAATAAATTAGATTAAAAAGAGGTTTTGAATTAAAATACAACATTTTTTACTATCCATTAAAAAATGAACTTTATCGGACAAATACCAAAAATTTACACAAAGTAAATTTTGATGTCCTGATTCTAATGAAGAATTTTATTTTCTCAAATATAACACATAAAATTGTCATAAAGTGTATTTAAAATAGGTTCTCCATCAAAAGGTGGTTAATCAACTTTTTAAAGAATATTAGAATGTATACGCTTAAAATTTGGATTCATTCGCATTTTTAATCCTCTAACATTTATTGTAAAAATTAAAAATATTTGAAAAACATATATAATTATTTTGTAGTTAGTTCTGTTCATTCCTGTCATTATAATGGCAAGGTATTAACTACCATTTAAAATAAAATTATTTAATTATTAGAGTGCAACGTAAGATTTCAAAGGAACTCGTTGTTGCGTATTGGGTAAGCCATCGAGCGTAGCATTCCTTTAAAATTAATATGAAAATTTTATTCAAAAATAGTGAAAAATATAAAAATGTCATATTCTTTCTTTACCTAGGGTGTTACATCCTTCCCCCCTTTTGGGAATTGCGTCCTCGTAATTTTAAAATTGGGCTCGAAAACATCATTGAATGTCCCACATCGGAATAATAGTCGGTAAAACAATCGCTTTAAAAAAAGAAAGAGAAGTACAAAGGTCACCCGAGTTAACCCATACTAGGATTCCAAGTATGAAAACATGGATATGGGAAAAAAATAAAAGGGTCTTGTTCTGATGGAGAGTGATAGAAAACATGTGGTGGGTTAAACGGTATTTGATTCACCAATAGGAAAAGTTAATAGACAACATTTTTGTTTTATGTTACGTTTCATTGACAAATTTATTTTTGATCTTAAGGAAACATACTTACTTTTCATGTTTACTTTCAAATTTTACAATATTTCTTACCCAAACTCATACTTTCTCCAAAAGACGAGTATTTAGGAAGACTTGTTCGCATTAAGAGTACTATAATCAATTTATTGAGAATCACCTAATACACAAAAGAGAACTATATATTTCCCATGTCTTTACACCATTACGAAAACCAAAATTGGTATAACAAGATCATATAAACCAGAAAAGGATAACCCTTTATAAAAAGAAAATCTATTCATCATCTCCAAAATTTGTCCAACAAAACCCAAAGTTCAACGAGGACCATTCGATAAACAAATTGTCCATAAAATTCTTCAATGTAAACAAAACTAAGATCGAAACCCAAATATTTGAAGGATTTATTCACATAGTCTTCCAAGGTAGAAATTAACACTTATCTCCAATTAACATCAGTTGCTCTAAAATCTCATATTGAAAAGTAATTAACCTAATCACATATCCTCCATGATAGGTTAATAATTTCCATAGATAACCCAAAATCAACTTACTCTTAATTCATTAAATCATCTAACTAAAAATAATTATTCAAACTAACCAGGGACTTCACGTAGTCCAGTGGTATGCGATAAATACCAGTCGCACTTTGGTTGTGGGTTCGATTCCAGCAGCTTTTTCCGACGCGACGGGTTGTCACACGGTCGGGGTGTTGTCCTTTTTCCAAAATATATAATTCTCAAATCATTCCCCATAAAGAGATAAAATCATCAAAAATAACCATAACATAATTTATCCTCAATTTTATCTCATGCCTTTCATGTTCCTTCATAACATATAGTAACCCATAATTACCTCAAAAGTAAGGATCATATAAACCCAAATGGGTCTTTATAACTATGTCCGCAAAAGAACATATAATTATTCCTTGAATAAATTTTTCATATATCAAACATCAGGGTTACACATACTATAAAAAGTCTTCTAATGTAACCCCATCATCAAAAGAGACTTAATACTCTTAAGAATTTCACCATAACTCTTCAAGCCCTTATATGTTGACTTCTTACTTATTCATCATTCTTCATGATTCATTAACCATTCCTTTCCAACTTATTCTGAAATACTTCTTTCCTTCAAACAAAATAATGAATCATATCCTAAGATTCCAAAATAGGAAAACAAAAGTTATGAAATAATCCATACCTTTGATTGGTCATTGTCAGTTTCTTCATCCTTAATCAGAATGGCATTAGGTATTGGTAAACGAATATTTGTACGATCTTGGTGATCCCATTCCCTAAACTTTTTCACAGGACATGTGTTTGCATAATGACCATGCACACCACATTTAAAACATTCAATTGATCCCTCAGAATGAACTTCATTCCCTTTCCTCGAGTCAACTGGATGATTCCTTTTTAGATGGTAGGTTATTGCTTTGTGACCTTAATTTCCACATCTATAGCATATTTCTGTCCCTTTCAAACATTTTCCTAGGTGTTTCTTTCCACATCATTTGCACATAGGTTTTTGAACACACTTACCTTTATGAATATTACCTGTAGTTCCTTAGGGATTTTTTTCTCGCATATATGATGCCTTATAGAAATCACCAATCTTTAGGTGGTCAATCATGACTCCAGATAGTTGGTTGAGGATAAACACAAGAGTTCTCATTGCAGCTCCCATATCATTTAGTTTCTCGCTTAGAAAACTATCACAGTTTCTTTCACATCCACTATTACATTGGTGCCTACTAGATTTAGCCATTTACTAAAACCAAAAAGGTCCGTGTGAGTATATCAACAAAACCATCATGTACTAATGAGGAAGATAAACACTAAGATATACTTACTCAATCACTTTATCTAAAACTAGGACTCTTTCTGAAATCCTAACCATTATGGTAATGTCACTTATGCTTAGAGAATACCATAACCTCTAAAGTTATCTAAACCGACCTCTGATACCAACTATAAGGCCCCAGCCTTAAACCTTACTTAATCTTGAGTTACTTCAAGAATAAACATTGAGGATCATTTTAGGATTAGATTTTTAGAGAATTAGATCATAAAACATGCGTTACATTCTACATTTATGCAAAGTGGTTACATAAAAGATAGTACTAATTTTTTCCGTCAACACAAACATATTTAAAATAAAACATGGATTCTTTCTTGAAACTTCCTTGACACTATCATCACATCATGTACCTTTCCCTTGACCTGTGAAATTTTTTTCAAAAACATCATATGAGCATAAAAACTCAGTAAGGGATATAAAACTACGAAATGAAAACACTAGTCCATGCATGAAATCATACATTACTCATAAAACATAATCACATACCTCATAAAATCATGAATAAATCATATAAATCATAAGAAATAATGGTAACTTGAGGCATTAATAACATTCTTACATAGGGAGTAACCCTCATGTTTACATTTGGAATACCCATCACACTATATTCCCTGTATCTCTTCGGAGAAACCTTACCATTTAACTCCTTCACATTACCCAATTCATTGGAGAGCTATATCGGGCTCACCCGCCCTTTGTTTATCACGGAACCACCGGTCTTCATAACAATGCCCAAGAACCATAACATAATTGTATCACATTCATAAAAGAAACATAACATTTCGACATTTCAATCACAAGATATCAATACAACACATTTATATAATAAAAACATTATGAAAACCATTTTCAATACCAAAATAAAAGAAAAGTAAAACATGGTATATATTTTCCATAAAAAAGGGTTATGGCTTATAGAGGAATCTGAAACTCAAATAATGGTCACGGCGGTGGAGAAGTCATTGTCGCCGCATACGTACGACAAATAAAAACACTCCCTTTTGCCGTTTAGTAAGTGCTTCATATAAAAAATATTCATATTGAATAAAATTTAAAGTCAAAGGGGTTTATACACCATATTAAATAAATTTGTGTATAAAACAAAATATGCCTCAATGAATGGAGATTGAGACGGAGTCCCATACAAAGTCGGTATCCGTGGAATAAGGATAAATCAATTACATAATTATGTGCGACAAACGAATAAACCAAATATAAGTGGATATTAAGTGTAAAACAATTAGAGTTTATTCACACATATTCATATAATGACATATTCAAGGAGTACATGTTTCTCCCAAATAATCAAAATTGGGTTAAGAAGTTCCCTTGCAAAAATTCGACAGCCTAACGACGTCACTTCAAAATTCAGAAAAAGAGTTGATGAGAGATAAAAAGGGTATCTAATAACTTGTACATAAAATTTACATCAATAAGGATATATTATAACATATCCCAACATAATAGTAAGCAAATTAAAATTCATAACAAAATAAGTCTTTTAAAAAGAGGAGGGTGAAAGGGTCTCTTACCGATTTGGGTGACTTTCGAAACATACAGCCCATTGAAGAAGGGTCATAAAATGAATATCTAAATACTAATAAACGAAATTATATTACACAAATAGTAGAATAATGGGATTTACATATACCACTCAATGGAAATGGTGTAAAATGTAGCATAAATCTCACAGGAATAAAAGTGAGATGAAAAAACCATTACGAAAACTCGACAGCCTAACGACACCACTTAAAACATCCAAAAATGGATTGATGAGATAAAATAGGGTCTATAATCATATTAACATAAAATTTAAAGCAAGAGGAATATAAATTAATATCCCACAACATAACAAAGAGGAGAGTAAAATAAGTGACATAAAGGAGAGTACTTCAAAAGAAAGAGAGAGGTTGGATCTCTTACGAAAATTCGGCAGCCTAACGGCACCACTCAAAACATCCAAAATGGATTGATGAGAGAAAATAGGGTCTATCATCATATGAATGTAAAACTTATAGTAAGATTAATATAATATAACATCCCAATAATAAGAAATATTAGCTTAAAAGGAATGACATAAAAGAGTGTACTTAAAAAGAAAGAGAGGGGTAGGATCACTTACCTCGTATCCGACTTGACTCGATCGTTCTTTAATCTCCTAAATAATAAACATGAGTAAATTTCTACTTGCCTAATAACCTTTTTGAAGTTAATTATTCCTTTTATATCACTTATTACCATGTCATGAACACTATGTAATTATTTAAGTTAACAACGGTCGTTTTAACGATCATTGCTACTTGAGTCAAAAATAAACTCTTTATAATTACAAGTTTGTTCATGGGGTAAAATATCCACTATATCCAGAATTATATTCATTATGTTGACATCATATATATCATATATATCCATTTTATACATGCATTTATAATATTACATAACATTTAGAGGTAAGAAATGAAATGCACCGTTCATGGAGACGGTAAGCCGTACGTACGCATGAATGCTACTTCCATTTGTATTTCATATTTTATAAAATTAAAACATAATGATACATAATAGTATTATAATTCCAGTATGGAATCATATATAATATCATTAAATATATCCTTTATACGTTCCACATATGGTATTAACGAAGCAAATCACTTTAAGGGGGCGGTAGTCCGCACTTCCTAAAATGAAGATATCGCGTTTACCTATAATGGAAACCATACAGGAATTCCATAAATGAAAAATACAGAAGATTAAGGAAAACATAGACATATTATATATCATATATAAATATATTCACATCTTAATGGCCACCTTTTAAGGTGTTGAAAAAATATTGAACAATCATCGTTTCGTGAGGCAGAAATTCACCATCCACAGATACAGTATGTTCTTTAACCATTATATGTAGGTGTGTTTTAGTGTAGATCGAATCCTTATTATATCAACATCCTAGTATATTTAAGATACTGGTTTTTTTACAAAATAAATTAATAAAAAGATTTTAGGGGGTTGGAGAAGAAAAATAAAACAAAATAGCACAGGTGAAGACGTTACCTTCAAATCGGGTAACTCGCTTTGATTTGAACCAAAAGGGTTTTTTGAAGAGCTTCCTGACTAAGTTAAGGATTATAGGATTAGGAGAGGGATTTGGAGAGACACAATGATCAGATATTTCTCAAACCAATGGATTGAGATTTGTGGGTAAGGAGGTAGAGGTGGGGGGCCTTTTATAAGAGGAGAGGAGGGCACTCTGGGAAAGGTATAAAATGTTACTTTATTTTCAAATGTGTTTCGGATTTTAAAGGTCCCACATTGATTTATTTCTAGGATAAGGTGATACGAGTTTTAAATCCACCCATCAAATAGGTTTTTGACATGTCTAGGTCTTAGATTGTACATTATCATTTCATTTTATTTAAATCGTTAAATAATGAGGTAATCACTGCATTATCATGATGTCATAAATAATTTAATTTATTTAACGTATAAAAATTATATAACAAATAATATGATGTAGGAAATAGTTTTAGCTTTCCAATGACTATTTATAGTCAAAAATCGGACATGTATATCCCCATGTAAAAAATTTTTTAGTAAAACAATACATGTATGTGTAATTTTTACTTTTACTTTAAATAAAAGGCATAAATGTTATTATCTTACACAAGTTGATCCATGGGGTCCCCAAAAATCGACCCATGGGTTTTCTTGCTCAGAAATGACTCATCCAATAATGTTAGGACAAGTTTCAAGATATTTTCAATTTATTATAATATCATTTTTACCTTAAATCACACTAATTACATTTAATCGTGATTAATAAAACTTAAAAGTTACTTTTCATCAAAAATTATTTTCATCCCATTGAACCACATTTTACTTAATAATGAAAATCATTTATATTGGATTTTTTAAATTCGAATCACAGAAGAGGTAAAAGTCCATTTAAACGAAAAATCATTTTTTTGTAACTACCACTTTGTGGTTTCACTATTCATCAAAAATTAAGGTTTTTCAGAAAAATACCAAAAATTCACCCTAAGATATATTTGATATTCTGAATTCAAAAATGATGTCTATTTTACCAAATTCATAACATATAATTTGAATTAATTAATTTTATATTTAAATCCCACTGTCAAATCAAATAGCGTGTTTTTAAGAAAAATATCCATCAAAAGATTGACACTCGTTTATGTCCAATATCTAGGTGATATTAATTACAATGACCACCATTGGATTAAATGGTAAAAATATATTCTAATTTCACTTTAAAACCAATTCAAAAGATAATCTAATCATATAAATAAATTATATTAAAAATAGGTTTTGAATAAAAAATCAACATTTTTCACTATTCATTAAAAAATGAACTTTGTCGGAAAAATACCAAACATTTACACAAAGTAAATTTTGATGTCCCAATTATAAAGAGGAATTTTATTTTGTCAAATATAAAACATTAAATTGTCATAAAGTTTATTTAAAAGAGGTTCTCCATCAAAAGGTGGTTAATCGACCTTTTAAAGAATATTAGAATGTTTACGCTTAAAATTGGATTCATTCGCATTTGTAATCCTCTAACATTTATTGTAAAAAGTAAAAATATTTGATAAAAATATATAATAGTTTTGTAGTTAGTTCTGTTCATTCCCATCATTACAACGGCTAAGTGTTAACTACCATTTAAAATAAAATTATTTTATTATTAGAATGCAACGTAAGATTTCAAAGGAACTCGTTGTTGCGTATTGGCTAAGCCATCGAGCATAGTGTTCCCTTTAAATTAATATTAAAATTTTATTCACAAATAGGGACAAATATTAAAATTCCATATTCTTTATTTACTTGGGGTGTGACATACTTCCCGCCTTCTGGGAATTGTGTCCTCACAATTTTAAAATTGGGCTCGGAAACGTCATTGAAAGTCCCACATCGAATAAAGAGTCAGTAAAAAAACGCTTTAAAAGAAAGAAAGAGAATTACAGAGGTCACCCGAGTTAACCCATACTATGATTCCATGTAGTAAAACATGGATATGGAAGAAAAAGCAAAGGTTTATGTTCTGATGGAGAGTGATAGAAAACATGTTTAGGAGAAAGTTAAGCACAAGAAAATCCCAAACTTGTGGTGGGTTAAACGGTATTCGATTCCCCAGTAGGAAAAGTTAATAGACAACATTTTTATTTTAAGTTACTTTTCATTGAGGAATTTATTTTTGATCTTAAGTAAACATACTTACTTGTCATGTTGACTTTCAACATTTACTAGATTTCTTACACAAAATCCAACTTTCTCCAAAAGACGAGTATTTATGAAGACTTGTTCACATTAAGAGTACTATAATCAATTTCTTGAGAATCACTTAATCCACAAAAGAAAAATATATATTTTCCTTGTCTTTATACCATAACCAAAACCAAAATTGTTAGAACAAGATCAGATTAACCAGAAAAGGATAACCCTTTATAAAAAGAAAATCTTTTCTTAATCTCCAAAATTTGTCCAACAAAACCCAAAGTTCAACGAGGACCATTTGATAAACAATTTGTCCATAAAATTCTTCAAAGTAATCCAAACTAAGATTGAATCCCAAATATTTGAAGGATTTAGTCACATAGTCTTCCAAGGTTCAAATTAACACTTATCTCCAAATAACATCAGTTGTTCTAAAAGTCTCATATTGAATAGTAATTAAGCTAATCACATATCCTCCATGATAGGTTAATAATTTCCATAGATAACCCAAAATCAACTTACTATTAATTCATAAAATCATCTAACTAAAATGAATAAGTCATACTAACCATGGACTCCATGTAGTCTAGTGGTAGGTGACAAATACCAGTCGCACTTTGGTTGTGGGTTTGATTCCCGCAGCTTTGTCTGATGCGACGGGTTGTCATACAGTCTGTGTGTTGTCCTTTTTATAAAACTTGAAAAATAACCCTAACATGTTTTAACCTCAATAGTTTCCTTATACCTCTCATTTTCATACAAATTCATTACGATCTCAACATCTTAATTCTTGAAGTCTTATTTCACCACCATAAAATAAAACGATTCCAAAAATGAATAACATCATACCTTGATCATGGCATCCACTCAGTTTCATTATTATCTTGTTCACGTAGGTAGAAGTCTCATGCATTACAAAAATGATTTAGATATCCTTCAAATTAATTTTCTTCCTCCATCTAAATACAACTTGTACAACATGGGTCATATGGGTGTTCACAGAAAAACATTTTTGGAAAATAATAATGTAAGACATATAATTCCAAAACATTTGATAAAACATGATTTCTATAAAATTGTCGGACAGAATATGAGTTGAATCTTTCTATTATTGGTCCTTTTAAAATACCATAATTATGTGTTGAGAGAATATAATTTAAAAGAAAATATAAATTGGTTGTGCAAGGGTCTCCTTCCTCAGAACCATTTTAAAAATCATAATATGCTTCAAATTATTGTGATAAGGTAAAATATTTGAAAATACCTTGATAATATTTACCTCTCTTGAAAATATGAGAATATTGTTAAAATAGTATTTGTCTAAATACAACCCATGATCCACGATGATAACGAGGTTTAGTGGAGGTGTTTGATATATCAAACAAATTCTCGCAAGAGACTTGTATGCTAGAAAAATTTCACAATCATCCGAACATGACTTTTCAATAATTATTGAAATCATATTATCAGGAAGAGATAGGAATTTCATTTGAGATCCTCCTCCTTCCATTCATAACTGACATTACTTGACCTGGAAAAAGTTATAAAACAAGGATTTACCTAAAACAATAGATATAGGGACTAACCATGTGTCTAACAAAAACTCATAATCCCTAAAGTTGTCTAAACCGACCTTTGATACCAACTATAAGGCCCCAGCATTATACCTTACTTAATCATCAGTTACTTCAAGAATACACGTTGAGGATCTTTTCAGGTTTAGAGGTTTAGAGGATTAAATCATAAAACATTCATTACATTCCTCATTTAAACAAAGTGGTTAAATAAAACATAGTACTCATTTTAATCATCAACAAAAACATATTTAAAATAAAACATGGATTCTTTCTTAACACTTCCTTGACACTATCATCACATCATGTACCTTTCCCTTGACCTATGAAAGACATTTCAAAAACTTGGGATGATCATAAAAATCCCAGTAAGGGATATAAAAGTATGAAATGAAAACATTAGTTCATGTAGGGAATCATACTTTACTCATAAAACATAATCACATACCTCATCAAATCATGAATAAATCATAGAAATCATAAGACATAAAGGTAACTTGAGGCATTCGAAACATTCTTACTTAGGGAGTAACCCTCATGGTTACGTTTGGAATACCCATCACAGTATATTCCCTAAATATATTTGGAGAAACCTTAACGTTTAACTCCTTCACGTTACGCAATGCATTGGAGAGATATATCGAGCTCATCCACCCTTAGTTTATCACGGAACCACCCATCTTCATAACAATTCCCAATAACCATAACATAATCGTATCACATAAAACATGCATAAAGTAAACATAACATTTTTACCATTCAATCACAAGATATCAATAACACACATTGATATAATAAAATCATTATGAAAACCATTTTCAATACCAAAATAAAAGAAATGTAAAACGTGGTATTTATTTTTCCTTTTAAAAAAAAGTTATGGCTTGTAGAGGAAACTGAAAGTCAAATAATGGTTACGGCGGCGGAGAAGTCGTTGTCGCTGCATACCTACAACAAAAAAACATTCTCTTTTGTCATTTAGTAAATGCTTCATTTAAAAAATATTCCTTTTGAATAAACTTAAATGTCAAAGGTGTTTATACACCGTATAAAAGAAAGTTGTGTATAAATCATAATATGCCTCAATGAAAGGAGATTGAGACAAAGTCCCTTACAAAGACGGTATCGTTGGATTAAGGATAAATCAATTACATAATTATGTGTGAAAAAAATACACCAAATATAAGTGGATATTATGTGTAAAACAATCAGAGCTCATTCACACATATTCATAGAATGACATATTCAAGGAGTACAAGTTTATCTCAAAGAATAAAAATTGGGTTAAGAAGTTCCCTCGCAAAAATTCGACAGCCTAATGAAGTCACTTCAAAATTCAGAAAAGGAGTTGATGAGAGATAAAAAGGGTATCTCATCACTTGGAAATAAAATTTACATCAATAAGGATATAGAAGAAAATATCCCAGAATTACAATATGTAAATTAAAAGACCCAGCAAAAGAAGTCTTTAAAAGGAGTAGTGTGAAAGGTTCCCTTACCGACTTGGGTATCTTTCGAAACATACACCCCATGAAAGAAGGAAAATGCAACATTGATGTAAATAATCATAAACGAATGTATATTACACAAAGAGTAGAATAATTGGAAGTACATATACCACTAAAAGGAAATGGTGGCAAATGTAGCATAAATTTCACGGGAATAAAAGTGAGATGAAAAAACCCTTACGAAAACTCGGCAGCCTAACGGCGCCACTTAAAACATCCATAAACGGATTGATGAGATCAAATAGGGTATCTCATAATATTAAAATAAAATGTAAAGAAAGAGTAATATAAAATAACATCCACCAAGATAACAAATAGGAGCTTAAAAGAAGTGACATAAAGGAGAGTACTTAAAAAGAAAGAGAAAGGTTGGATCTCTTACGAAAATTCAGCAGCCTAAAGGTGCCACTCAAAACATCCAAAATGGATTTATGAGAGAAAATAGTGTCTCTAATAATATGAACATAAAAATTACAGTATTATTAATATAAAATAACATCTCAATGCTAAGAAATATGAGCTTAAAAGTAATGACATAAAAGAGTGTACTTAAAAATAAAGAGAGGGGTAGGATCCCTTACCTCGTATCCGACTTGACTTTATCATTCGTTAATCTCCTGAATAATAAACTTGAGTTAATTTCTAGTTTCTTATGAACATTTTTAAAGTTCATTATTACTTTTATATCACTTATTACCATGTAATGAACAATATGTAATTATTTAACTTAATAATGGTCGTTTTAATGATCATTGCTACTGGAGTCAAAAATAAACTCTTTATAATTACAAGTTTGTTCATGGGGTAAAATATCAATTATATACAGAATTATATTCATTATTTAGATATCATATATATCATATATATCCATTATATACATGCATTTATAATATTACATAACATTTAGAGGTAAGAAATCAAATGCACCATTCATGGAGACGGTAAGCCCTACGTACGCATGAACGCTACTTCCATTTCTATTTCATATTTATTGGAATTAAAACATAATGATACATAATAGTATTATAATTCCAGTATGTTATCATATATAATATCATTAAATCTATCCTTTATATGTACCATATATGGTATTAACGAATCAAATCACTTTGAGGGGGCGATAGACCGCACTTCCTAAAATGAAGATATCGTGTTTACCTATAATGGAAACCATAAAGGTATGACATAAATGAAAATTGCAAAAGCTTAAGGAAAAAATAAACATATTATATATCATATATAAATATAGTCACATATTAATGGCCTCCATTGAAGGTGTTAAAAGAATATTGAACAATAATCGTTTCGTGAGGCAGAAATTCACCATCCACAGAAACAGAATGTTCTTTAACCATTATATGTAGGTGTGTGTAAGTGTAGCTCGCATACTTCTTAAAACAACATCCAAGTATATTGAAGATACATTTTTTGTTTCAATAGAAATGAATAAAAATATTTTAGGGGGTTGGAGAAGCAAAATAAAACAAAATATCACAATTGAAGACGTTACCTTAAAATCGGGTAGCTCCCTTTGGTTTGAACTAAAGGGTTTCTTGAAGAGCTTCCTGCCTAAGATAAGGTTTCTAGGATGATTTAAACGGTATTTTATTCCCCAGTAGGAAAAAATGGATATGGAAGAAAAATAAAAGGGTCATATTCTGATGGAGAGTGATAGAAAACATGTTTACGAGAAATTTAACCACAAGAAAATCACAAACTTGTGGTGGGTTAAACGGTATTTGATTCCCCAGTAGGAAAAGTTAATAGACAAAATTTATGTTTTATGTTAATTTTCATTGAGGAATTTATTTTCGATCTTATGGAAACATACTTACTTGTCTTGTTGAATTTCAACTTTTACTATATTTCTTACACAAACTCATACTTTCTCCAAATGACGAGTATTTAGGAAGATTTGTTCGCATTAAGAGTAATATAATCAATTTCTTTAGAATCACCTAATCCACAAAAGATAAATATATATTTCCCATGTCTTTAGACCCTTACCAAAACCAAAATTGTTAGAACAAGATCATATAATCCAGAAAAGGATAACCCATTATAAAAAGAAAATCTATTCTTAATCTCCAAAATTTTCCAACAAAACCCAAAGTTCAACAAGAAGAATTCGATAAACAATTTGTCCATAAAATTCTTCAATGTAAACCAAAATATGATTGAAACCCAAATATTTGAAGGATTTAGTCACATTTTCTTCCAAGGTAAAAATTAACACTTATCTCCAAATAACACCAGGTTCTCTAAAAGTCTCATATTGAAAAGTAAATAAACTAATCATATATCCTCCATGATAGGTTAATAATTTCCCTAGATAACCCAAAATCAACTTACTCTTAATTCATAAAATCATCTAACGAAAAATATTAATTCATACTAACCAGAGACTTCACGTAGTCTAGTGGTAGGCGATAAATACCAGTCGCACTTTGGTTGTGGGTTCGATTCCCGTAACTTTGTCTGATCTGACGGGTTGTCACACGGTCTGCGTGTTGTCCTTTTTATAAAACTCCAAAAATAACCCTAACAATTTTTAACCTCAATAATTTCTTTATACCTCTCATTTTCATCCAAATTCATAACGATCTCAATATCTTAATTCTTGAAGTCTTATTTCACCACCATAACATAAAACAATTCCAAAAATGAATAACAACATACCTTGATCATGGCGTCCACTCGCTTTAATCGCCATCTTGTTCACATAGGTAGAAGTTCCATGCATTACAAAAATGATTTATATATCCTTCAAAATCATTTTCTTCCTCCATCCAAATACACCTTGTAAAACATTGGTCATATGGGTGTTCACATAAAAACATTTTTTGAAAATAATCATGTATGACATATAATTCCAAAACATCTGATAAAACATGATTTCTATAAAATAGTCAGATAGAATTTGAGTTGAAACTTTATATTATTTGTCCTTTTAAAATACCATAAGTATGTGCTGAGAGACTATATTTTAAAAGAAAATATAAATAGGTTGTGCAAGGGTCTCCTTCCTCAGCACCATTTTTAAAATCATAATATTCTTCAAATTCTTGTGATAAGGTAAAATATTTCAAAATACCATGATAATATTTAACTTTCTTGAAAATATGAGAATATTGTGAAAATAGTATTTGTCTAAATACAACCCATGATCCACGATGATAGCAAGGTATAGTGGAGTTGTTTGATATCTCAAACAACTGCTTGCAAGAGAGTTGTATGCTAGAAAAAGTTTCACAATCATCCGAACATGACTTTGCAATAATTATTGCAAGCATGTCATCAGGAAGAGATAGGAATGTCATTTGAGATTATCCTCCTTCCATTCGTAACTGACATCACTTGACTTGAAAAAAGTTATAAAACAAGGATTTAACTAAAATAATAGATATAGGGACTAACCATGTGTCTAACAAAAACTCCCAATCCCTAAAGTTGTCTAAACCGACCTTTAAAACCAACTATAAGGCCCCAGCCTTAAACCTTAATTAATCTTGAGTTACTTCAAGAATAGACATTGAGGGTATTTTTAGGTTTATAGTTTTAGAGAATTAAATCATAAAACATGCATTACATTCCACATTTAAACAAAGTGGTTACATAAAAGATAGTACTCATTTTTCCCATCAACAGAAACATATTTAAAATAAAACATGGATTCTTTATTGACACTTCCTTGACATTATCATCACATCATGTACCTTTCCCTTGACCTGTGAAAGACATTTCAAAAACATGGGATGAGCATAAAAAGCTCAGTAAGGGATATAAAAGTACAAAATGAAAACGTTAGTCCATGCATTAAATCATACTTTACTCATGAAAAATAATGACATACCTCATAAAATCATGAATAAATCATAGAAATCATAATACATAAAGGTAACTTGAGGCATTCATAACATTCTTACATAGGGAGTAACCTGCATGGTTACGTTTGGAATACCCATCACAGTATATTCCTTAAATCTCTTCAGAGAAACCGTAACGTTTAACTCTTTCAAATTACCCAATGCATTGGAGAGCTATATCGGGGTCACCCGCCCTTAGTTTATCATGGAACCCCCATCTTCATAACAATTCCCAAGAACCATAACATAATTGTATCACATAAAACATGCATAAAGGAAATATAACATTTCAACATTTCAATTACAAGATATCAATACAACACATTGATATAATAAAAACATTATGAAAACCATTTTCAATACCTAAATAAATGAAAAGTAAAACATGGAATTTAATTTTCATTTTAAAAAAAGGTATTGCTTGTAGAGGAAGCCGAAACTCAAATAATGGTCACGGCGGCAGAGAAGTCGTTGTCGTCGCATACGTACGACAAAAACATTCCCTTTTGTCATTTAGAAAAATGCTTCGTATAAAAAATATTCCTTTTAGATAAACATAAAAGTCAAAGGGGCTTATACACCTTATAAAATAAGGTTGTGTGTAAAACAAAATATGTCTCAATGAAAGGAGATTGAGACGAAGTCCCATACAAAGACGGTATCCTTGGATTAAGGATAAATCAATTACATAATTTTGTGTGACAAAAGAATACACCAAATATAAGTGGATATTAAGTGTAAAACAATCAGAGGTCATTCACACATATTCATCGAACGACATATACAAGGAGTACAAGTTTATCCCAAAGAATCAAAATTGGGTTAAGAAGTTCTTTTTCAAAAATTCGACAGCCTAACGGCATCACTTCAAAATTCTGAAAATGGGTTGATGAGAGATAAAAAGGGTATCTCATCACTTGGACATGAAATTTACATCAATAAGGATATATAAGAACATATCCCAAAATTACAATATGTAAATTAAAAGACCCAACAAAAGAAGTCTTTAAAAAGAGGAGGGTGAAAGGTTCCCTTACCGACTTGGGTATCTTTCGAAACATACACCCCATGAAAGAAGGACAATACAACATTGATATAAATACTCATAAATGAAATTATATTACACAAATAGTAGAATAATGGTTAGTACATATACCACTCAAAGGAAATGGCGGAAAATGTAGCATAAATCACACGGGAATAAAAGTGAGATGAAAAAACCCTTACGAAAACTCAGCATCCTAACGACGCCACTTGAAACATCCAAAAATGGATTGATGAGATCAAATAGGGTCTCTCATCATATTAACATAAAATCTATAGAAGGAGGAATATAAAATAACATCCCCCAACATAACAAAGAGGAGCTTAAAAGAAGTGACATAAATGAGAGTGCTTAAAAATAAAGAGAGAGGTTGGATCTCTTACGAAAATTCGGCAACCTAACGGCACCACTCAAAACATCCAAAATCGATTGATGAGAGAACATAGGGTCTCTAATCATATGAAAACAAAAAGTACAGTAATAGAAATATAAAATAACATCCCAATCATAAGAAATATGAGCTTAATAGGAATGACATAAAAAAGTGTACTTAAAAAGAAAGAGAGGGGTAGGATCCCTTACATCGTATCCGACTTGACTCGATCGTTCTTAAATCTCCTGAATAATAACCTTGAGTTAATTTATACTTTCTTAAGAACCTTTTTCAAGTTCATTATTCCTTTTATATCACTTATTACCATTTCATGAACACTATGTAATTATTTAAGTTAATAACGGTCGTTTTAACGATCATTGCTACTTGAGTCAAAAATAAACTCTTTATAATTACAAGTTTGTTCATGGGGTAAAATATCCATTATATACAGAATTATATTCATTATGTATATATCATATATATCATATATATCCATTATATACATTCATTTATAATATTACATAACATTTAGAGATAAGAAATGAAATGCACCGTTCATGGAGACGGTAAGTCATACGTACGCATGAACGCTACTTATATTTCTATTTCATATGTAATGGAATTAAAACATAATGATACATAATAGTATTATAATTCCAGTATGGTATCATATATAATATCATTAAATCGATACTTTATACATACCACATATTGTATTAACGAATCAAATCACTTTGAGGGGGCGGTAGTCCGCACTTCCTAAAATGAAGATATCGTGTTTACCCATAATGGAAACCATAAAGGTTTGCAATTATGAAAAATACAGAAGCATAAGGAAAACATAAACATATCATATATCATATATAAATATAGTCACATCTTAATGGACACCTTTGAAGGTGTTAAAGGAATATTGAACAATCATCGTTTTGTGAGGCAGAAATTCACCATCCACAGAAACAGTATGTTCTTTAACCATTAGATGTAGGTGTGTGTAATTGTAGATATAATACTTATTATAAAAACATCCTATTATATGTTTGATACTGGTTTTTTTACAAAATAAATTAATAAAAAGAGTTTAGGGGGTTGGAGAAGAAAAATAAAACTAAAGAGCATAGGTGAAGATGTTACCTTAAATTCGAGTAACTCCCTTTGGTTTGAACCAAAAGGGTTTCTTGAAGAGAAAACTGACTAATGTAAGTCTTGTAGGATGAGGAGAGATATGTGGAGAGACAAAATGATTATAGCTCGGCCGATCCAAAGTCTTGAGAGGTGTGGGTAAGGAGGTAGAGGTGGGGGCCTTTTATAAGAGGAGAGGAGGGCACTCTTGGAATGGTATAAAATTTTACTTTATTTTCAAATGAGTTTCGGATTTTAAAAGTCCCACATTGATATATATCAAGGCTAAGGTGATAAGAGTTCGAAATCCACCCATGGGTCAATTTTTGGGACCCCACGGAGCCACTTGGATAAGATAATGACATTAATGTCTTTTATTTAAAGTAAAAGTAAAAATTACACCAACATGTATTGTTTTACTAAAACAATTTTTACATGGGGATATAAAAGTCAGATTTTTTACTATAAATAGTAATTGGAAAGATAAAATTATTTCCTACATAATAGTATTTTTTTATAATTTTTAGACATTAAATAAATTAAATTATTTATGACATCCTGATGATGGAGCGATTACCTCATTATTTAACAATTTAAATAAAATGAAACGATAATGTAAAATATAAGACTTACACTTGTAAAAGACCTAGTTGATGAGTATATTTCGAACCCTTATTACCTTATCCTCTAAATAAATCAATTTAGTACCTTTAAAATCTGAAACACATTTGAAAATAAAGTAACATTTTATACCTTTCCAAGAGTGCCCTTCTCTCCTCTTATAAAAGGCCCCTACCTCTACCACCTTACCCACACCTCTCAAGCCTTTGTCTCAAAGAATCTCTGATCCGTTTGTCTCCCCATATCCATATCCTCATACTAGAAGCCTTAACGTAGGCAAGAAGCTCTTAAAGAAACCCTTTTGGTTCAAACCAAAGAGAGTTACCCGTTTATAAGGTAACGTCTTCACCTGTGCTCTTTTGTTTTATTTTGATTCTCCAACCCCCTAAACTCTTTTTATTAATTTCTTTTCTAACAACACCAGTATATTATATATATTAGGATGTTTTTATAATAAGTATTAGAGCTACACTTACACACACCTACTTCTAATGGTTAAAGAACATTCTGTTTCTGTTGATGGTGAATTTCTGCCTCACGAAACGATGATTGTTCAATATTCTTTTTAACACCTTCAAATGTGGCCATTAAGATGTCACTATATTTATAAATGATATATAATATTTTTCTGATTTCCTTAAACTGATTTATTTTTCATTTATGGAATACCTTTATGGTTTCCATTATGGGTAAACGCGGTATCTTCATTTTAGGAAGTGCGGACTACTGCCCCCTCAAAATGATTTGATTCGTTAATAACATATGTGGTACATATAATGGATAGATTTAATGATATTATATATGATAAGTTACTTTAATTATAATACTATTTTGTATCATTATGTTTTAATCCCATTAAAAATGAAATAGAAATGGAAGTAGTGTTTATGCGTACGTACGGCATACCGTCTCCATGAACGGTGCATTTCATTTATTACCTCTAAATGTTATGTAATATTATTAATGCATGTATATAATGGATATATATGATATATATGATATATAAATAATTAATATAATTCTGGATATAATGGATATTTTACCCCATGAACAAACTGGTAATTATAAAGAGTTTATTTTTGACTCAAGTAGTAATGATCGTTAAAACGACCGTTATTAACTTAAATAATTACATAGTGTTCATGACATGGTAATAAGTGATATAAAAGGAATAATGAACATTAAATAGGTTATTAATCAAGTATAAATTAACTCAAGTTTATTATTAATGAGATTAAAGAACGATCGAGTCAAGTCGGACCCGAGGTAATGGACTTCGTCTCAATCTCCATTCATTGAGGCATATTTTGTTTTATACACAACTTTCTTTTCTATGGTGTATAAACCCCTTTGAAATTTATGTTTATTCAAAAGGAATCCTTTTTTTATATGAAGCATTTTACTAAACGACAATAGGATTATTTCTTTGTCGTATGTATACGGCGACAACGACTTCTCCTCCGCCGTGACCATTATTTGATTTTCGGCTTCCTCTACAAGCCATACCCACATTTTTTTTAAAATGAAAAATTAATTCCATGTATTACTTTTCTTTTATTTTGGTATTGAAAATGGTTTTCATAATGTTTTTATTATATCTATGTGTTGTATTTTTATCCTGTGATTGAAATGTGGAAATGTTATGTTTCCTTTATGCATTTTTTACGTGATACGATTATTTTATGGTTCTTGGAAATTGTTATGAAGATGGGTGATTCCGTGATAAACTAAGGGTGGGTGAGCCCAATATAGGTCTCCAATGCATTGGGTAATGCGAAGGAGTTAAACGTTAAGGTTTCTTTGAAGATATTTTGGGGAATATACTGTGATGGGTATTCCAAACGTAACCAAGAGGGTTACTCCCTATGTAAGAATGTTATGAATGCCTCAAGATACCTTTATGTATTATGATTTCTATTATTTTTTTCATGATTTGAGGAGGTATGTTAAAGTGATTATGTTTTATGGGTAAAGTATGAATTCATTTATTCTTTTGTATACATGTACTCATGTTTCCTTTCCTTATTTATATATCATTTACTGAGCTTTTTATGCTAATCCCAAGTTTTTGAAATGTTTTTCATAGGTCAAGGGAAAGGTACATGATGTGATGATAGTGTCAAGGAAGTGTCAAGAAACAATCCATGTTTTATTTTAAATATGTTTCCTTTGATGGGAATAATGAATACTATCTTTTATGTAACCACTTTGTTTAAATGTGTAATTTAATGCATGTTTTATGATCTAATTCTCTAAAACTCTAAACCTGAAAAAATCCTCAATGTGTATTCTTGTAATAACTAAAGATTAAGTAAGGTTTAGGGATGGGGCCTTATAGTTGGTATCAAAGGTCGGTTTAGATAACATTAGAAGTTAGAATTCTATTAAATGATAATCCAAAAATATTTTTTTATGGTCAAATTGAAATGATATAGCATTTGAAGATTACCATGTTGCTTCATCTAAGACATGTTTGTTCAGAATGGTTTTCTGTAGAAGAAATAGGGAAGCAGTGCTAGGAAGGCATACAGAAGGAAATGACCTTCCGAATCAACATCCTGAGATGGTCAGAATTGGAACATAACAGTTTGTTGTAGTAATGGTGCAGTTGACTCAAGCGATAAATGGTGGTGGTATCCATGCATGAGATCATCCAGATAAACCACAGAGGAACATTTCAGTGGTTGAACATCTCATGAGGCAACATCCCCCATCATTCAGAGGATCATCTGACCCTGTACTAGCTGAAAGGTTAATTAAAGCACTAGAGAAGATTTTTGATGTCATGGGGTGTTCAGACTATCAAAATGTTAGTCTTTCTATTTACCACTTGGAGGGTGAAGCAGATCAGTGCTGGTCGATGGTTAAAAATATCAGGGACACTGATGAGATTGATGCTCTCGATTGGGATGAATTTAAAGGTATGTTTCTTGAGAAATATTTTCCAAAGGATGTTTGACTTAGTATGGAAAAAAAATTCTTGGAATTGAGGCAATAGGAATACTCAATGGCTTCTTATGAAGAAAGGTTCACTCCATTGGCATGGTATGCTCCAAATTTTATCCAGGGCCTTGATAGTAAAATCAATCGTTTTTACTTAAGATTAAAGCCAAAATATCAAATGGATTTAGCTTCTCGTGAGTTCAAAAGATATGAAAAGCTTGATCGATTTGATAAGAAGGTGGAAATCGAGTTTTCCAATGATCAAGTGTTCTATAACAACCAGCAGAAGAAGAGACCGAGGTGGAAGGAGAAAGGAAATAATTCTTCAAAAAGGTCTGACGGTAAGAAAACTAAGTTTCCAGTTTGTGATAAATGTGGTAAAAGGCATGCTGGGGAATGTCTTTTTAATTCTGGAAAGTGCTATCGATGTGGTAATATGGGACATAAGGCTCGTGATTGCACTGAAAAAGATCAAGTTGATGGTAATTCCAAATTTGATTTATAGTTAGTGAAATGTTTTAAGTGCAATGAGATGGGTCACTATGCAAACAAGTGTCCGACAAAGAGCTTGAGTGATGGGAATCAGTTAGACTACAAGCAGAAAGGGGTGGTGAAATCTTTTCCAACTACTTCAACAGATGTCGGGCCATCAAATGAAGTTGTATCAGGTACTTTTTTTGTTTTTTCAGATTATGCTAGTGTGTTGTTTTATTCGGGGTCTACACATTCTTTCATCTCTGAAAACTTTTCTCGTAAAATGGGAATACCATCTCAAGAAATGACTCCTGAACTTGTGGTAAAACCACCTGGGGGAAATGTTGAGGCAAAAAGAATTTATAAGAATCTTCCTATCCTTATCCATGGAAAGAACCTCCTTGAAAACCTTATTGTTTTACCACTAGTAGAGTTTGATGTTATCCTGGGTATGGATTGGCTCTCTATTTACCTTGCTAAGATTGACTGTGGAGATAAAGAGGTTTTTTTCAGAAAGACTTTCATTTTGTGTACAAGAATGAACCCATACTGTTGATAACACACCAAGAGGGTGAGAAACTTGTAAAAGTTGGAAATGAATGTTACCTTGCACATATCCTTGAAAATAAGGGAACTATTCAGATTAATGATGTTCTAGTGGCAAATGAGTATCTTGATGTTTTTTCTGATGAGTTTCCTGGAATAATACCAGATCGGGAAGTTGAATTTACTGTTTACTTAGTTCTTGATGCTAAGCCAATTTCAAAACCCCCTTATCGAATGGCTCAAACTGAACTTTTAGAGTTGAAGGAGCAATTTCATGATTTATTAAAGAAAGGTTTCATTCGACCTAGCACATCACCATGGGGTGCTCTTATTTTATTTGTTAAAAATAAAGATGGTTATATGAGACTTTTCATTGATTATAGAGCCTTGAATAACATCACTATTAAGAATAAATATCATTTGCCTCATATCGATGTTTTGTTTGATCAGCTCCAGGGAGCTCAGTTTATTTCAAAGAATGACTTCAGATCGGGGTACCATCAGTTGAAGGTAAAGGAAGCAAATGTTCTGAAGACCGTGTTTCGTACAAGATATGGCCATTATGAATTTGTAGTAATGCCTTTTTGGGTAACCAATGCACATGTTGTATTCATGGACTAAATAAATAGAATTTTCTATGAGTTCTTGGATAAGTTTGTGGTTGTTTTAATTGATGGTATTTTGGTGTTTTCTAAAAGTAAAGAGGGGCATGAAAGACATTTAAGGGTTATTCTGCAAACCTTAAAAGAAAAGAAATTGTATGGGAAATTAATCAACTGTGAGTTTTGGTTGCGACAAATTTCTTTCCTTGGTCATATTGTTTCTAATGATGGAATAATTGTGGATCCTGCAAAAACAAAAGTTGTTGAAGAATGGCCAAGACCCACAAATGTAACCAAGATCTGTAGTTTTCATGGTTTGGCAAGTTACAACCAAAGGTTTGTTGAAAATTTTTCATAGTTATCTAGTCCAATGACTAAGCTAACTCGGAAAGGTGTTAAGTTTGTCTGGACAAAATAATGTGATGATTGTTTTCAGGAACTGAAAAGAAGATTGGTGAATGCTCCAGTTTTGGCACTACCTTCCAGGAATGGGGAGTTTGTTATCTATAGTGATGCTTCATTGAAATAACATGGTTGCATCCTAATGCAGAATGATCAGGTAATTGCATATACTTCACGTCAGTTGAAAACTCATGAGGTAAATTACCCTACACATGATTCGGAATTAGCTGCTATTGTTTTTGCTTTAAAATTTTTGAGGCATCATTGGTATGGAGTAAAGTGTGAAATATATACCGATCACAAAAGTTTAAAGTATATATTCACTTAGAAAGAATTGAACATGAGACAGAGGAGATGGCTAGAATTAATCAAGGATTATGATTGTACAATTCTTTACCATTTGCGAAAAGAAAATAAAGTGGCTGATGCTTTGAGTCGAAAAAGTAATGCTTCATTAAAAATGTTGTGTTTGGAACGTGATCCTTTGGTTAAGGATTTGATGAACATTGACATAGAAGTTGTTGGTGCAAGATGTCCGTCTATTTTGTTCAAGTATTAGTGATATTTTCTCTATTAGACAGAATCAAGCAAGCACAAAGGCAAGACAGTGAGTTGTAGAAAAATGTAGAGCTGGTTCAGAAGGGTAAGTTTCCTGAATTCAACATTGATAATGATTGTGTTTTGAGATTTGGGAAGAGATTGCGTGTGCCTTGTGATTCATAATTGAAGAGAGAGTTTTTATTTGAAGCTCATAGTTCTCCGTTTTCAGTTCATCCAAGCAGTACTAAGATGTTTAGATATCTTCGGGAGTATTACTAGTGGGATGGAATGAAAAGAGATATTGCTGATTTTACTGTGAAGTGTTTGACTTGTCAATAGGTTAAAGCAGAGCGGCAGTTACCGAAAGGGATGCTTCATCCATTACCAGTGCCATAGTGGAAATGGGAAAATATATCCATGGACTTTGTTGTGGGATTACCGAAGACATCTCGAGGTAATAATGCAATCTGGATTATTGTTGATCACTTGACAAAATCAGCTCATTTCCTTGCTATACGAGATACTTTTTCCATAGATCAACTTTCTCGTTTGTATCTTAAAGAAATATTCAGGTTAAATGGAGTTCCACTCTCCATTGTATCTGATCGTGATCACAGGTTTACTTCTAACTTTTGGAAAGGCCTTCAGAAGTCATTGTGTACTGAATTAAATTTTAGTACAGTTTTTCATCCTCAATCAGATGGGCAGTCAGAACGATCAATCCAGACTTTGGAGGATATGCTACATGCTTGCTCGATGGATTATCAGGGAATTTGGGACCAACATCTTTTTTTGGATGAGTTTTCATATAATAACAGTTCTCATTCTAGTATATAGATGGCACCATTTGAGGCATTATATGGGAAGCGGTGTCGAACTCTAGATTTCTGGGATGATGTGGGTGAATGGAAGTTGATGGGACCAGAATTGGTAGAAGTGTTGGCAGAAAAAGTTCAGCAGATACAGAAACACATGAGAACAGCTCAAAGTAGGCATAAAAGTTATGCAGATATCAAGAGTAAGGATCTCTCTTTTGAGGTAGGTGATCATGTTTTTCTCAAAGTATCACCATTGAAAAGTGTGATGCGACTTGGTAAAAAAGGAAAGCTGAGTCCAAGGTTCATTGGACCATATGAAATTATTGAGAGAGTTGGATCAGTTGCTTACTGAGTGGCTTTGCCTCCGAGTTTATCTCAGGTACACAATGTTTTTCATGTTTCAATGTTAAGGAAGTACATGCCAGATCCATCTCATGTTTTGAGTCCAGCGGTAGTTCAGTTGGAAGAGAATCTATCTTATGAGGAACAATTGGTTCAGATTCTTGATCATAGGGAGCAAGTGTTTCGTAATAAGGTGATTCATCAAGTAATGTTTTTGTGGAAGAACCACATTAGTGAATAGGCAACATGGGAATCTGAAAATGCAATGAGGGATAAATACCCCCACTTATTCGATAAGTAAGTAAATTGCAGTGACACAATTTTCTAAAGGGGGGAAGGATGTAACATCCCAAGTAAGTAAAGAGTAATATATATTCTTATCTATGTCTATTCATGAATTATATAGTGTTTTAGAGGCTTAAAATGAAAATAAATCCAATCTTAAGCATGGAATACACTAATATTTTTAAAAGATTGTTTTATTGCCTTTTGATGGGGAACCATTTTTAAATCTAAATTTTGACAATTTTATAATATATATTTGTAAAAATAAACTTATTATTTATTATTGGGACATTGAAATTTACTTTGGATAAATTTCTGGTATTTTTCTGATAATGTTCATTTTTTAATGAATAGTGAAAAGTGTTATATTTTAATTCAAAACCTCTTTTTAATCTAATCTATTTATATAGTTAGATTATCTATTTAATTGGTATTAAAGTGAAATTATAATATATTTTTACCATTTAATCCAATGGTGGTTATTTTAATTAATATCACTTTGATATTGGACATAAACGAGTGTCAATTTTTTGATAGATATTGTTTCTTAAAAACACGCTATTTGATTTGACAGCGGGAATTAATTATAAAATTAATTAATGAAACTTCTATGTTATGAATTTGGTAAAATGGAAATAATTATTGAATTGGGAATATCAAATATAGCTTAGGAGGAATTTTTGGTATTTTTCTGAAAAACATAAATTTTTGATGAATAGTGAAACCACAAAGTGGTAGTTAAAAAAACTGATTTTTCGTTTAAATGGAACTTTACCACTTATGTGATTTGAATTTCAAAAACACAATATAAATTATTTTCATTATTAATTAAAATTTGGTTCAATGGGATGAAAATAATTTTTTATGAAAAGTAACTTTTATGTTTTATTAATCGTGATTAAAGCTAATTAGTGTGATTTAAGGTAAAAATGATATTATAATAAAATGAAAATATCTTGAAACTTGTCATAATCCAATTTTATGAGTCATGGGCGACCAATACAACCCATGGGTTGATTTTGGGGACCCTATGGAGCCACTTGGGTAAGATAATGACATTAATGCCTTTTATTTAAAGTAAAATTAAAAATGACCCAAACATGTATTGTTTTACTAAAAAAATTACATGGGGTTATACAAGTCATATTTTTGACTATAAATATTCATTGGAAAGAATAAAATATTTCATACATCATATTGTTTTTTTATAATTTTTAGAAATTAAATAAATTAAATTATTTATGACATCACTATGATGCATCGATTACCTCATTATTTAACGATTTAAATAAAATGAAAAGATAATGTAAACTCTAAGACTTACATTTGTCAAAGACCTATTGGATGAGTATATTTCAGACCCTTATCACCTTATACTCGAAATAAATCTATGTGGGACCTTTAAAATCCGAAACACATTTAAAAATAAAGTAACATTTTATACCATTTCAAGAGTTCCCTCCTCTCCTCTTATAAAAGGCCCCCACCTCTACCTCCTTACCCACACCTCTCAATACTTTGGATCGGCCAAGATCTGATAATTTTGTCTCTCCACATCCCTCTACTCATCCTAGAAGCCTTACATTAGGCAGAAAGCTCTTCAAGAAACCTTTTTGGTTCAAACCAAAGGGAGTTACCCGATTTTAAGGTAATGTCTTCACTTATGTACTTTTGTTTTATTTTTCTTCTCAAACCCCCTAAACTCTTTTTATTCATTTATTTTATAACAAATACATTATCTTAAATATACTACGATGTTTTTATAAGAACTATTAGAGCTACACTTACACACACCTACATATAATGGTTAAAGAACATACTGTTTCTGTGGATGGTGAATTTCTACCTCACGAAACGATGATTGTTCAATATTCTTTTAACACCTTCAAAGGTGGCCATTAAGATGTCACTATATTTATATATGATATATAAAATGTTTATGTTTTCCTTAAGATTTTGTATTTTTCATTTACAACATACCTTTATGGTTTCCATTATGGTTAAACGCGATATCTTCATTTTAGGAAGTGCGGACTACCGCCCCCTCAAAGTGATTTGATTCGTTAATACCATATGTTGTACGTATAAAGGATAGATTTAATGATATTATATATGATAACATACTTAAATTATAATACTACTATGTATCATTATGGTTTAATTCCATTTAATACGAAATAGAAATGGAAGTAGCGTTCATGCGTACGTATGGCTTACCGTCTCCATGAACGGTGAATTTCATTTCTTACCTCTAAATGTTATGTAATATTATAAATGCATGTATATACTAGATATATATGATATATATGATATATTCATCATGAATATAACCCTGCATATAATGGATACATGAAAAAAATGTAATTATAAAGAGTTTATTTTTGGCTCAAGTACCAATGATCATTAAAACGACCATTATTAACTTAGATAATTACATAGTGTTCATGACATGGTAATAAGTGATATAAAAGGAATAATGAACTTGAAAAATGTTCTTAAGAGAATAGAAATTAACTCAAATTTATTATTCAGGATATTAAAGAACGATTAAGTCATGTCGGATACGAGGTAAGGGATCCTACCCCTCTCTTTCTTTTTAAGTACACTCTTTTATGTCATTCCTTTTAAGCTCATCTTTCTTAGGATTGGGATGTTCTTTTATATTAATATTACTGTAATTTTTATGTTCATATAATGAGAGACCCTATTTTCTATCATCAATCCATTTGGGAATTTTTGAGTGGCGCTGTTAGGCTGCCGAATTTTCGTATGAGATCCAACCTCTCTCTTTATTTTTATGTACTCTCCTTTATGTAACTTCTTTTAAGCTACTATTTGTTATGTGGGGGATGTAATTTTATTTTACTATTTATGTACATTTTATGTCAATATGATGAGAGACCCTATTTTATCTCATCAATCCATTTTTGGATGTTCTAAGTGGCGTCGTTAGGCTGCCGAGTTTTCGTAAGGGATTTTTCGTCTCACTTTTATTCCCGTGAGATTTATGCTACATTTTCCACAATTTACATTGAGTGGTATATGTAATTCCCATTATTCTACTCTTTGTGTAATATAATTTATTTTATGAGTATTTAAATCAATTTTGTACTGTCCTTCTTTCATTGGGTGTATGTTTCGAAAGATACCCAAGCCGGTAGGGGACCTTTCACCTTCCTCTTTTGAAAGACTTATTTTGTTGGTTCTTTTAATTTATATATTTTAATGTTGGGATATGTTCTTATATATCCTTATTGACATAAATTTTTTGTCCAAGTGTTGAGATACCATTTTTATCTCTCACCAACTCATTTTCTGAATTTTGAAGTGACGCCGTTAGACTGTCAAATATTTTTAAGGGAATTTTTTAACCCAATTTCCATTCATTGGGTTAATCTCAAACTTTCATATTATGTCATGATATTATTATGTCCTATATTGTATTTGTACATTCTTTATGTTTAATTATAGTGAATACACATAATAGATCTATTTTATTTGAAAAATGATCTTTGTATGGGACTTCGTTTCAATCTCCTTTCATTGAGGCATATTTGGTTTTATACACAACCTTCTTTTATGCAGTGTATAAACCCCTTTGACTTTTACATTTATCCAAAAGTAATATTTTTTATATGAATAATTTTACTAAAAGACAAAAGGGAATGTTTTTTCATATGTATGCAGCGACAACGACTTCTCCGCCGTCGTGACCATTATTTGAGTTTCGGCTTCCTCTACAAGCCATACATTTTTTTAAATGAAAAATAAATACCATGTTTTACTTTTCATTTATTTTGGTATTTAAAATGGTTTTCATAATGTTTTTATTATATCAATGTGTTGTATTGATATCTTGTTATGGAAATGTGGAAATGTTTTGTTTCCTTTATGCATGTTTTAGGTGGTATGATTATGTTATGGTTCTTGGGCATTGTTTTAATGACGGGTGGTTCCGTGATAAACTAAGGGTGGGTGAGCCCGATATAGCTCTCCAATGAATTGGTTAATGTGAAGGAGTTAAACATTAAGGTTTCTGCAAAGAGATTTAGGGAATATACTGTGATGGGTATTCCAAACATAACCATAAGGGTTACTCCATACGTAAGAATGTTATGAATGCCTCAAGTTACCTTTATGTCTTATGATTTCTATGATTTATTCATGATTTTATGAGGTATGTGATTATGTTTTTTTGAGTAAAGTATGATTTCATGCATGGACTAATGTTTTCATTTCGTACTTTTATATCCCTTACTGAGCTTTTTATGCTCATACCACGTTTTTTAAATGTTTTTTGCAGGTCAAGGGAAAGGTACATGATGTGATGATAGTGTCAAGGAAGTGTCATGAAAGAATCCATGTTTTATTTTAAAAATGTTTTTGTTGATGGGAAAAACGAGTACTATCTTTTTTGTAACCACTTTGTTTAAATGTGGAATGTAATGCATGTTTTATGATCTAATTCTCTAAAACACTAAACCTGAAAATATCCTCAATGTGTATTCTTGACGTAACTCAAGATTAAGTAAGGTTTAAGGCTGGGGCCTTATAGTTGGTATCAAAGGTCGGTTTAGACAACTTTAGGGATTATGAGTTTTTGTTAGACACATGGTTAGTCCATATATCTATTATTTCAGTTAAATCCTTGTTTTATAACTTTTTTTCAGGTCAAGTAATTTCAGTTACGAATGGAAGGAGGAGGATCTCAAACGACATTCCTATCTCTTCCTATTGACCTGATTGCAATAATTATTGCAAAGTCATGTTCAGATGATTGTGAAACATTTTCTAGCATACAACTCACTTGAAAGCAGTTGTTTGAGATATCAAATGCCTCCACTATACCTTGTTATCATCATGGATCATGGTTTGTATTTAGGCAAATACTATTTTCACAATAATCTCATATTTTCAAGAAAGGTAAATATTATCAAGGTATTTTCAAATATTTTACCTTATCACAATAATTTGAAGCATATTATGATATTCAAAATCATGCTGAGGAAGTAGACCCTTACGCAAACTATTTATATTTGCTTTTAAAATATAGTCTCTCAACACATACTTATAGTATTTTAAAAGCATCAATAATAGAAAGTTTCAACTCAAATTCTCTCTGACTATTTTGTAGAAATCACGTTTTATCAGATGTTTTGGAATGATATGTCATACATGATTATCTTCCAAAACTGTTTTTCTGTGAACTCCCATATGACCCATGTTGTACAAGGTCTATTTGGATAGAGGAAGCAAATGATTTTGAAGGATCTCTAAATAATTGTTGTAATGCATGGGACTTCTACCTACTTGAACAAGATGACGATGAAACCTAGTGGACGCCATGATCAAGGTATGCTGTTATTCATTTTGAGAATCATTTAATTTTATCTTATGGTGGTGAAATAAGACTTCAAGAATTAAGATGTTGAGATCGTAATGAATTTGGATGAAAATGAGAGGTATAAGGAAACAATTGAGGTTAAAACATGTTGGGGTTATTTTTGGAGTTTTATAAAAAGGACAACACGCAGACCATGTGACAACCCGTCGCGTCGGACAAAGATGTGGGAATCGAAACCATACCTAAAATGCGACTGGTATTTATCGCCTACCACTGGACTACATGAAGTCTCTGGTTAGTATGACTTATTCTTTTTAGTTAGATGATTTTATGAATTTAGAGTAAGTTGGTTTTGTGTTATCTATCAAAATTATTAACCTATCATGGAGGATATGTTATTAGGTTAATTATTTTTCAATATAAGACTTTTAGAGGAACTGATATTATTTGGAGATAAGTGTTAATTTGTACCTTGGAAGACTATGTGACTAAATCCTTCAAATATTTGGGTTTCAATCTTAGTTTGGTTTATATTGAAGAATTTTATGGACAAATTTTTTATCGAATGGTCCTCGTTGAACTTTAGGATTTGTTTGACAAATTTTGGATATTAAGAATAGATTTTCTTTTTATAAAGGGTTATCCTTTTCTGGTTTATTTGATCTTGTACTAAAAATTTTGGTTTTGTTAAGGGTCTAAAGACATGGGAAAAATATAGTTCTATTTTGTGGATTAGGTGATTCTCTAGAAGTTGATTATAGTACTCTTAATGTGCACAAGTCTTCCTAAATACTCATCATTTGGGGAAAGTGTGAGTTTGTGTAAGAAATCTAGTAAAATTTGAAAGTCAACATGATAAGTAATTATGTTTCCTTAAGATCAAAAATAAATTCCTCAATGAAAAGTAACTTAAAAAAAATGTTGTCTATTAACTTTTCCTACTGGGGAATTGAATACCGTTTAACCCACCACAAGATTGTGATTTTCATATGGTAAACTTTCTCCTAAACATGTTTTCTATAACTCTCCCTCAGAACATGACCCTTTGATTTCTCTTCCATATCCATGCGTTCCTACATGGAATCCTAGTATGGGTTAACTCAGGCGACCTCTGTACTTCTCTTTCTTTCTTTTAAAGTGATTGTTTTACCGACTCCTGTTCCGATGTGGGAATTTCAATGATGTTTCCGAGCCCAATTTTAAAATTGCGAGTACGCAATTCCCAAAAGGGGGGAAGGATGTAACACCCCAGGTAAACAAAGAATATGAAATTTTCATATTTATCCATATTTTTGAATAAAATGTTAATATTAATTTAAAAGGAACTCTATGCTCGATGGCTTACCCAATACGCAATAATGAGTTCCTTTGAAATCTTACGTCGCACTCTAATAATAAAATTATTTTATTTTAAATGGTAGTTAACACCTAGCCGTTATAATGATGGGAATGAATAGAATTAACTACAAAATGATTATATATGTTTGTTAAATATTTTTTCTTTTATCCAATAAATGTTAGAGGCTTAAAATGAAAATGATTCCAATTTTAAGCATAAATCATCTAATATTCTTTAAAAGGTCGATTAACCGGCTTTTGATGGAGAACCCTTTTGATATACACTTTTTGACTATTTTATGTGTTATATTTGACAAAATAAAATTCTTTTTTATAATCGGGACATCAAAATTTACTTTGTGTAAATTTTTGGTATTTTTCCGATAAAGTTCATTTTTTAATGAATAGTGAAAAATGTTGTATTTTAATTCAAAAACTCTATTTAATCTAATTTATTTATATGATTAGATCATCTTTTGAATTGGTTTTAAAGTGAAATTAGAATATATGTTTACCATTTAATCCAATGGTTGTCATTGGAATTAATATCACTTTGAGATTGGACATAAACGAGTGTCAATCTTTTGATAGATATTGTTTCTTAAAAACACGCTATTTGATTTGACAACGGGATTAATTATAAAATTAATTAATGAAACTTCTATGTTATGAATTTTTTAAAATATACATCATTTTTTAATTGGGAATATCAAATATATCTTAGGGTAAATTTTTGGTATTTTTCTGAAAAACATTAATTTTTGATGAATAGTGAAGCCACAAAGTGGTAGTTACAAAAACTGATTTCTCATTTAAATGGAACTTTACCACATCTGTGATTTGAATATCAAAAATCCCATATAAATGATTTTCATTATTATGTAAAATGTGGTTTAATGGGATGAAAATAATTTTTGATGAAAAAAGTAACTTTTATGTTTTATTAATCGCGATTAAAGGTAATTAGTGTGATTTAAGGTAAAAATGATATTATAATAAAATGAAAATATCTTGACACTTGTCCTAACCATATTGGATGAGTCATGGCCGAACACTACAACCCATGGGTCTATTTTTGGGACCCCATGGAGCCACTTGGTTAAGATAATGACATTAATGCCTTTTATTTAAAGTAAAAGTAAAAATGACAAAAACATGTATTGTTTTACTAAAACAATTTTTACATGGGGTTATACAAGTAGGATGTTTTACTATAAATAGTCACTTGAAATCTAAGAATATTTCCTATATAATAGTATTATTTTTATAATTTTTAGACATTAAATAAGTTAAATTATTTATGACATAATGATGATGCAGCGATTACATCATTATTTAACGATTTAAATAAAATGAAAAGGTAATGTAAAATCTATGACCTGCACATGTCAAAAACCTATTGTATGGGTGTATTTCGGACTCTTATTGTAACACCCCAAGTAAATAATGAATATGAAATTCTCATATTTATCTATATTTGTGAGTAAAATATTAATATGACTTTAAAGGGGACGCTATGCTCGATGGCGTACCCAACACGCAACAACGAGTTTCTTGGGAATCTTACGTTGCACTCTAATAATAAAATAATATTATTTTAAATGGTAGTTAACATGTAGCCATTTTAATGGCGGGAATGGATATAAATAACTAAAATATGATTATATATGTTTTTAAATGTTTTTACATTTATCCAATAAAGGATAGAGGCTTAAAATACGGAAAGAATTCAATTTTAGGTGCATATGCCCTAGTTTTCACTAAAGGTTCACTTATCACCTTTTGATGTTGAACCATCATTAAATATAGTTTTGTTCACTATTAAACATTCTTTTTGACCAAATAAAACTCTTATTAAGAATCGGGACATCAAAATTTACTTTGTGTAAATTTTTGGTATCTTTCCGATAAAGTTCATTTTTTAATGAATAGTGTAAAATGTTGTATTTTAATTCAAAACCTCTTTTTAATCTAATTTATTTATATTATTAGATTATATTTTGAATTGGTTTTAAATTGAAATTACAATATATTTTTACCATTAAATCCAATAGTGGTCGTTGGAATTAATTTCACTTTGAAATGAGACTTAAACCAGTGTCAATCTTTTGATACTTATTGTTTCATAAAAACACGCTATTTGCTCTGACAGCCGGAGTTAATTATTAAATTAATTAATCTGACTTATATGTTTTGAATTTTGTAAAATAGACTTCATTTTTGAATTCGGAATATAAAATATAGCTTATGGTGAATTTTTGGGATTTTTCTGAAAAACTTCAATTTTTGATGAATAGTGAAACCACTAAGTGGTACTTATAAAACAGATTTTTCCATTTAAATGAAATTTTTCCATCTTTGTGTTTTGAATTTCAAAAATCCGACATACGTGGTTGTCATTAAGAAGTAAAATGTGGTTCAATGGAATAAAAATAATTTTCTGGTGAATAGTAACTTATTAAGTTTTTAATCGCGATTAGAGATAATTAGTGTAATTTAATGTAAAAATGATATTATAAGAATGTGAAAACACCATGAAACTTGTCCTACACCTATTTAGTGAGTCATGGCCGACAAAGACAAGCCACGGGTCAACTTGGGGACCCCATGGAGACACTTTGGTTGGGAAATGACATAAATAACTTTTTATTTAATGTTAAAATTAAATTGACACAAACATGAGTTGTTTTACTAAAACAATTTTTAAGTAGGGTTACACAGGTCCAAATTTTTATTATAAAATGTCATTGGAAAGATAAAAATCTTTCCTACATCATAGTATTTTTTTTTAATAATTTTTAGACATTAAATAAATTAAATTATTTATGACATAATAATGATGCAGTGATGACATCATTATTTGACGATTTAAATAAAATGGAAAGATAATGTAAAATCTATGAACTAAACATGTCCAAAACCAATTGGATGAGTGTATTTCGAACCCTTATAACCTTATCCACGAATTCTATCAATGTGGGACCTTTTAAAACCGAAACACATTTTCAAATAAAGTAATATTTCTTTACTTTCCAAAAGTGCCCCTCCTCTCCTCTTATAAAAGGCCCCCACCTCTACCTCATTTCACACACTCCTCAAGCCTTTGGCTCAGCCAACCCCTGCCCATTTACTCTCTCCACATCCCTCTCCTCATCCTAGAAGATTCCCTTTGGGCAGAATCCTTTCAGAGGAAGCCTTTAGGCTCAAATCAAAAGGAGTTACACTTTTAAAGGTAATTCATTCTCTCATGTTCATTTGTTTTATTTTGCTTCTCCAACCCCATAAACTCTTTTTATTTATTTATTTTGTAACAACACCAGTATCTTCAATATAATAGGATGTTGTTATAATATTTATTAGAGCTACACTCTCACACAACTACATCAAATGGTTAAAGAACATACGGTTTCCGTGGATGGCAAAATTCTGCCTCCCGAAACGATGATTGTTCAATACTCATTTAACACCTTCAAAGGTGGCCATTATGATGTCACTGTTTTTATATATGATATAAAATATGTTTATGTTTTCCTTAAGCTTCTGTTTTTTTCATTTTGGGCATACCTTTATGGTTTCCATTATGGGTAAACGCGATATCTTCATTTAAGGAAGTGCGGACTACCGCCCCCTCAAAGTGATTTGATTCGTTAAATACCATATGTGGGACGTATAAAGGATGGAACTATGATATTATATATTATATTATACTGGAATTATAATATACCTTTGTATAATTATTATTCCATTCTATAAAATACGAAATAGAAATGAAAGTAGCGTTCATGCGTACGTACGGCTTGCCGTCTCCATGAACAGTGCATTTCATTTCTTACCTCTAAATTATTATGTAATGTTATAAATGCATTAATGTACTGGATATATATGACATATATGATATCTACATCATGAATAAAATTCTGTATATAATAAACATTTGGCCACACGAACAACATGTAATTGTAAGAATTCCACTTTCAACTTAAGAACCAAATATCGGCAAAACAAATATTATTAACTTAAATGATTACATAATGTTTATGACATGGTAATAAGTGATATAAAAGGAATAATGAACTTGAAAAGGGTTCTTAATGAAGTATAAATTAACTCAAGTTTATTATTCAGGAGATTAAAGAACGATCGAGTCAAGTCGGACCCGAGGTAAGGGATCCTACAACTCTCTTTCTTTTTAGGTACACTCTTTTATGTCATTTATTTTATGCTCTTATTTCTTATTATTGGGATGTTATTTTATATTACATTTACTGTAATTTTTATGTTCATGTGATGAGAGACCCTATTCTCTCTCATCAATCCATTTTGGACGTTTTGAGTGGCGCCGTTAGGCTGCCGAACTTTCGTAAGAGATCTAACCTCTCTCTTTCTTTTCAAGTACTCTCCTTTATGTCACTTCTTTTAAACTCCTCCTTGCAATGTTGGGGGATTTTCATTTATCTTCCACTTGTTGTAAATTCTATTTTAATATGATGGTATACTCTATTTGATCTCATCAATCCATATTCCGAAGTTTTATGTGGTGCCCTTAGGCTGCCGAGTTTTCGTAAGGGATTTTTCATCTCACTTTTATTCACGTGAGATTTCTGCTACATTTGCCAAAAATTCCACTGAGTGGTGTATGTACTGCCCATTATTCTACACTTTTTGTAATATACTTTCGTTTATGAGTATTTACATCAATGATCTATTGTTCTTCTTTTATGGGGTGTATGTTTTGAAAGATACCCAAGTCGGTAAGGGAACCTTTCACCCTCCTCTTTTTTAAAAGACTTCTTTTGTTGGGTATTTTAATTTACATATTGTTATGTTGGGATATGTTCTCATATATCCTTATTGATGTAAATTTTATGTCCAAGTGATGAGATACACTTTTTATCTCTCATCAACTCATTTTGATGTGATGCCGTAAGGCTGTCAAGGGAACTTTTTAACCCAGTTTCGATTTCTTTGGGTTCAACTTGTAGTCATTGAATATTTCATCCATTGAATATGTGTGAATGACCTTTTATTGTTTTACACGTAATGTCCACTTATATTGGGTGTATATATATTTGTCACACATATTTTTGAGATTTATTTGTCCTTAATTTAAGGATACATTCTTTATAAGGGATTTCATCACATTTGACATTTCTATTGAGGGTTCATTGTTGTTATGCACCAATTCACTCTTATATGGTGTATATACTATCCATTGGAGTATTATATCATGAATCCTTTTATTCTCATGATATTATAATGTTCTGACTAAATGTTATTCCTCAATTATTGTATTCAGGTGTCTCTAATTTTGGTAAAACCCCTTTAACCAAAATATCATTTTAAATGTTTTAATTATTTGTTCTTATTAATATCCATGTTTTCAAAATGGTTTTAAGGATTTATTTATATGGATATTAATGGTTTAAAATTTTAAGCTTCAAGGTGGTATGGGACACTTTGATTCAAAAATCTCTTTATTAAATGTCTTAAATGGTTTTGGAAATGGTTTCTTTTTAAATGGATTCATTATTTCAATATCCTAAAATGTTATATTGTGATTGAAATGTGGAAATGTCATGTTTCCTTTATTCATGTTTATGTGATACGATTATGTTATGGTTCTTGGGAATTGTTATGAAGAACGGGTGGTTTCGTGATAAACTAAGGGCGGGTGATCCCGATATAGCTCTCCAATGCATTGGGTAACGCGAAGGAGTGAAATGTTAAGGTTTCTCCGAAGAGATTTAGGGAATATACTGTGATGGGTATTCCAAACGTAACCAAGAGGGTTACTCCCTACGTAAGAATGTTATGAATGCCTCAAGTTACCTTGATGTCTTATGTTTTCTATGATTTATTCATGATTTGATATGCCTATGTTTTATGGGTAAAGTGTGATTTCATTCTAATGTATATATGAACTCATGTTTCCTTTCCATATTTTTTTATAACTCTTACTGAGCTTTTTATGCTCATCCCAAGTTTTTGAAATGTTTTTCACAGGTCAAGGGAAAGGTACATGATGTGATGATAGTGTCAAGGATGTGTCAAGAAAGAATCCGTGTTATAATTTAAATATGATTCCGTTGATGGGAAGAATGAATATTGTCTTTTATGTAACCACTTTGTTTAAATGTGGAATGTAATACAAGTTTCATGATCTAATTCTCTAAAACTCTAAACCTGAAAAGATCCTCAATGTGTAATCTTGTAATAACTCAAGATTAAGTAAGGTTTAAGGCTGGGGCCTTATAGTTGGTATCAAAGGTCATTTTAGATAACTTTAGAGGTTAGGGTATTCTTTAACCATAAGTGACATTACCATAATGGTTAGGATTTCAGAAAGAGTACTAGTTTTAGATAAAGTAAACGAGTAAGTGTATCTTAGTGTTTACCTTCCTCATTAGTACATGATGGTTTTGTTGATATACTCACACTGACATTTCTGTTTTTAGTGAATGGATGGATCTAGTAGGCACCAAAGAGACAACAGGTTTGAAGGAAACTGTGGTGGTTCTCTGATTAAGAGACTAGATAAAATGGAGGATTCAATGAGGAAACTCGTGGTTGTTCTAAACCAAATATCAAGGAGTCATGATCAACCACTTCAACCTTGGTGAGTTCTCTAATGCATCATGTATGAGATGGCCAACTCGATGTGGAAATTCTGGTAATAATTATTAAGGTAACCATTAGGCTTTATATGATACTTAATTTTTAGGTAATTATGGGTTACTCTATGATATGATGGAAAATGAAAGGAATGAGATAAACTTGAGGTTAAAATATGTTATGATTATTCTTGAAGATTTTATCTCATTTTGGGGAATGTTTTAAGAATTATATAGTTTTGAAAAAATGACAACACGCAGACCATGTGACAACCTGTCGCGTCGGACAAAGCTGCAGGAATCGAACCCACAACCAAAGTGCGACTGGTATTTATCGCCTACCACTGGACTACGTGAAGTCCCTGGTTAGTTTGACTGATTCTTTCTGGTTATATGATTTTATGAATTAAGAGTAAGATGATTTTGGGTTATTTATGAAAATGATTAACCTATCATGGAGGATATGTGATTAGGTTAATTACCTTTCAATACGGGACATTAGGAGCAACTGATGTTGTTTGGAGATAAATGTTACGATTTAACTTGGAATACTATGTGACTAAATCATTAATATGTTTGGGTTTCAATCTTATATTGGTTTACTTTGAAGAATTTTATGGACAAATTGATTATAGAATGGTCCTTGTTGAACTTTGGGTTTTGTTGGACAAATTGTAGAGATTAAGAATAGATTTTCTTTTTATAAAGGGTTATCATTTTCTGGATTATCTGATCTTGTACTAGCCTTTTTGGTTTTGGTTTTGCTTAAAGTCTAAAGATATGGGAAGTTTATAGTTCTATTTTGTGGATTAGGTGATTCTCTAGAAGTTGATTATAGTACTCTTAATGTGAACAAGTCTTCCTAAATACTCGTCTTTTGGAGAAAATATGAGTTTGTGTAAGGAATCTAATAAAAGTTGAAAGTCAATATGATAATTGATTATGTTTCCTTATGAATAAATTCCTCAATAAAAAGTAACTTAAAACAAAAATTTTGTCTATTAACTTTTCCTACTGGGGAATCGAATACCGTTTAACCCATCACAAGTTTGTGATTTTCTCGTGGTTAACTTTCTCCTAAACATGTTTTCTATCACTCTCCATCAGAACATGACCCTTTGTTTTTTTCCTCCATGTCCATATTTTCATACTTGGAATCCTAGTATGGGTTAACTCGGGTGACCTTTGTACTTATCTTTCTTTATTTTAAAGTGTTTTTTTACCGACTTTTGTTCCGATGTGGGACTTTCAAGGATGTTTCCAAGCGCAATTTTAAAATTGTGAGGACGCAATTCCCAAAAGGGGGGAAGGATGTAACAGCCAAAGTAAATAATGAATATGAAATTTTCATATTTATCCATATTTGTGAATAAAATATTAATATGACTTTAAAGGGGACGCTATGCTCGATGGCGTACCCATCACGCAACAACGAGTTTCTTGGGAATCTTACGTTGCACTCTAATAATAAAATAATATTATTTTAAATGGTAGTTAACATGTAGCCGTTGTAATGGCGGGAATGGATAGAAATAACTAAAATATGATTATATATGTTTTTAAATGTTTTTACATTTATCCAATAAAAGATAGAGGCTTAAAATACGGAAAGAATTCAATTTTAGGTGCATATGCCCTAGTTTTCACTAAAGGTTCACTTATCACCTTTTGATGTTGAACCATCATTAAATATAGTTTTTTTCACTCTTAAACATTCTTTTGGACCAAATAAAACTCTTATTAAGAATCGGGACATCAAAATTTACTTTGTGTAAATTTTTGGTATCTTTCCGATAAAGTTCATTTTTTAATGAATAGTGTAAAATGTTGTATTTTAATTCAAAACCTCTTTTTAATCTATTTTATTTATATGATTAGATTATCTTTTGAATTGGTTTTAAAGTGAAATTAGAATATATTTTTACCATTAAATCCAATAGTGGTCGTTGGAATTATTTTCACTTTGAAATGAGACTAAAACCAGTGTCAATCTTTTGATACTTATTGTTTCATAAAAACACGCTATTTGCTCTGACAGCGGGAGTTAATTATTAAATTAATTAATCTGACTTATATGTTTTGAATTTTGTAAAATATACTTCATTTTTCAATTCGGAATATCATATATAGCTTATGGTGAATTTTTGGGATTTTTCTGAAAAACTTCAATTTTTGATGAATAGTGAAACCACTAAGTGGTACTTATAAAAACTGATTTTTCCATTTAAATGAAATTTTTCCATCTTTGTGTTTTGAATTTCAAAAATCCGACATACGCGGTTGTCATTAAGAAGTAAAATGTGGTTCAATGGAATAAAAATAATTTTTTGGTGAATAGTAACTTATTAAGTTTTTAATCGCGATTAGAGGTAATTAGTATAATTTAAGGTAAAAATGATATTATAAGAATGTGAAAACACCATGACACTTGTCCTAAAACTATTGAGTGAGTCATTGCCGACCAAGACAAGCCATGGGTCAACTTGGGGACCCCATGGAGACACTTTGGTTGGGAAATGACATAAATAACTTTTTATTTAATGTTAAAATTAAATTGACACAAACATGAGTTGTTTTACTAAAACAATTTTTAAGTAGGGTTACACAGGTCCAAATTTTTATTATAAATATTCATTGGAAAGATAAAAATATTTACTACATCATATTATTTTTTTTATAATTTTTAGACATTAAATAAATTAAATTATGTATGAGATAATAATGATGCAGTGATGACATCATTATTTGACGATTTAAATAAAATGGAAAGATAATGTAAAATCTATGAACTACACATGTCCAAAACCAATTGGATGAGTGGATTGCGAACCCTTATCACCTTATCCACGAATTCTATCAATGTGGGACCTTTTAAAACCGAAACACATTTTCAAATAAAGTAATATTTCTTTACTTTCCAAAAGTTCCCCTCCTCTCCTCTTATAAAAGGCCTCCACCTATACCTCATTTCACACACTCCTCAAGCCTTTGGCTCGGCCACCCTTTCCCATTTACTCTCTCCACATCCCTCTACTCATCCTAGAAGATTCCCTTTGGGAAGAATCCTTTCAAAGGAAGCCTTTAGGCTCAAATCAAAAGGAGTTACACTTTTAAAGGTAATTCATTCTCTCATGTTCATTTGTTTTATTTTGCTTCTCCAACCCCCTAAACTCTTTTTATTTATTTATTTTGTAACAACAACAGTATCTTCAATATACTAGGATGTTGTTATAATATTTATTCGAGCTAAAATCTCACACAACTACATCAAATGGTTAAAGAACATACGGTTTCCGTGGATGGCGAAATTCTGCCTCCCGAAACGATGATTGTTCAATACTCATTTAACACCTTCAATGGTGGCCATTATGATGTCACTGTTTTTATATATGATATAAAATATGTTTATGTTTTCCTTAAGCTTCTGTTTTTTTCATTTTGGGCATACCTTTATGGTTTCCATTATGGGTAAACGCGATATCTTCATTTAAGGAAGTGCGGACTACCGCCCCCTCAAAGTGATTTGATTCGTTAAATACCATATGTGGGACGTATAAAGGATGGAACTATGATATTATATATGATATTATACTAGAATTATAATATACCTTTATATAATTATTATTCCATTCTATAAAATACGAAATAGAAATGAAAGTAGCGTTCATGCGTACGTACAGCTTGCCGTCTCCATGAATGGTGCATTTCATTTCTTACCTCTAAATTATTTTGTAATGTTATAAATGCATTAATATACTGGATATATATGACATATATGATATCTACATCATGAATAAAATTCTGGATATAATAAACATTTGGCCACACGAACAACATGTAATTGTAAGAAGTCCACTTTCAACTTAAGAACCAAATATCGGCAAAACAAATATTATTAACTTAAATGATTACATAATGTTTATGACATGGTAATAAGTGATATAAAAGGAATAATGAACGTGAAAAGGGTTCTTAATGAAGTATAAATTAACTCAAGTTTATTATTCAGGAGATTAAAGAATGATCGAGTCAAGTCGGACCCGAGGTAAGGGATCCTACAACTCTCTTTCTTTTTAGGTACACTCTTTTATGTCATTTATTTTAAGCTCATCTTTCTTATGATTGGGATGTTCTTTTATATTAAATTTACTGTAATTTTTATGTTCATGTGATGAGAGACCCTATTCTCTCTCATCAATCCATTTTGGAAGTTTTGAGTGGCGCTGTTAGGCTGCCGAACTTTCGTAAGAGATCTAACATCTCTCTTTCTTTTCAAGTACTCTCCTTTATGTCACTTCTTTTAAACTCCTCCTTGAAATGTTGGGGGATTTTCATTTATGTTCCACTTGCTGTAAATTCTATTTTAATATGATGGGATACTCTATTTGATCTCATCAATCCATATTCGGAAGTTTTATGTGGCGCCGTTAGGCTGCCGAGTTTTCGTAAGGGATTTTTCATCTCACTTTTATTCACGTGAGATTTATGCTACATTTGCCACAAATTCCATTGGGTGGTGTATGTACTGCCCATGATTCTACACATTGTGTAATATACTTTCGTTTATGAGTATTTACATCAATGATCTATTGTCCTTCTTTCATGGGGTGTATGTTTTGAAAGATACCCAAGTCGGTAAGGGAACCTTTCACCCTCCTCTTTTTTAAAAGACTTCTTTTGTTGGGTATTTTAATTTACATATTGTTATGTTGGGATATGTTCTCATATATCCTTATTGATGTAAATTTTATGTCCAAGTGATGAGATACACTTTTTATCTCTCATCAACTCATTTTGATGTGATGCCGTTAGGCTGTCAAGGGAACTTTTTAACCCAATTTCGATTTCTTTGGGTTCAACTTGTAGTCATTGAATATGTCATCCATTGAATATGTGTGAATGACCTTTTATTGTTTTACACTTAATGTCCACTTATATTGGGTGTATATATATTTGTCACACATATTTTTGAGATTTATTTGTCCTTAATTTAAGGATACCTTCTTTATAAGGGATTTCATCACATTTGACATTTCTATTGAGGGTTCATTGTTGTTATGCACCAATTAACTCTTATATGTTGTAAATACTATCCTTTGGAGTATTATATCATGAATCCTTTTATTCTCATGATATTATAAAGTTCTGACTAAATGTTATTCCTCAATTATTGTATTTAAGTGTCTCTAATTATGGTAAAACCCCTTTAACCAAAATATCGTTTTAAATGTTTTAATTAATTGTTCTTATTAATATCCATGTTTTCAAAATGGTTTTAAGGATTTATTTATATGGATATTAATGGTTTAAAATTTTAAGCTTCAAGGTGGTATGGGACACTTTGATTAAAAAATCTCTTTATTAAATGTTTTAAATGGTTTTGGAAATGGTTTCTTTTTAAATGGATTCATTATTTCAATATCCTAAAATGTTATATTGGGATTGAAATGTGGAAATGTCATGTTTCCTTTATTCATGTTTATGTGATACGATTATGTTATGGTTCTTGGGCATTGTTATGAAGAACGAGTGGTTCCGTGATAAACTAAGGGCGGGTGAGCCCGATATAGCTCTCCAATGCATTGGATAACGCGAAGGAGTGAAACGTTAAGGTTTCTCCGAAGAGATTTAGGGAATATACTGTGATGGGTATTCCAAACGTAACCAAGAGGGTTACTCCCTACGTAAGAATGTTATGAATGCCTCAAGTTACCTTTATGTCTTATGTTTTCTATGATTTATTCATGATTTGATATGCCTATGTTTTATGGGTAAATTGTGATTTCATTCTAATGTATATATGAACTCATGTTTCCTTTCCATATTTTTTTATAACTCTTACTGAGCTTTTTATGCTCATCCCATGTTTTTGAAATTTTTTTCACAGGTCAAGGGAAAGGTACATGATGTGATGATAGTGTCAAGGATGTGTCAAGAAAGAATCCGTGTTATAATTTAAATATGATTCCGTTGATGGGAAGAATGAATATTGTCTTTTATGTAACCACTTTGTTTAAATGTGGAATGTAATGCAAGTTTCATGATCTAATTCTCTAAAACTCTAAACCTGAAAAGATCCTCAATGTGTAATCTTGTAATAACTCAATATTAAGTAAGGTTTAAGTCTGGGGCCTTATACTTATCATCTCATCCTAGAAATAAATCAATGTGTGACCTTTAAAATCCAAAACTCATTTGAAAATAAAGTAACATTTTATACTTTTCCAAGAGTCCCCTCCTCTCCTCTTATAAAAGGCCCCCATCTCTACCTTCGTACCCACCACACCTCTCAAGTCATTGGATCAGCAAATATCTGATCATTTTGTCTCTCCACATCCCTCTTCTCATCCTGTAAGCCTTACCATAGGCGGGAAGCTCTTCAAGAAACCCTTTTGGTTCAAACCAAAGGGAGTTACCCGATTTTAAGGTAATGTCTTCACTTGTGTTCTTTTGTTTTATTTTTCTTCTCCAACCCCCTATACTCTTTTTATTCATTTATTTTGAAACAACACCAGTATCTTTCATATACTAGGATGTTTTAATAAGAATTATTTTATCTACACTTACACACACATAAATCTAGTGGTTAAAGAACATATTGTTTCTGTGGATGGTGAATTTCTGCCTCACGAAACGATGATTGTTCAATATTCTTTTAACACCTTCAAAGGTGGCAATTAATATGTCACTATATTTATATATGGTATATAATATGTTTATGTTTTCCTTAAGATTCTGTATTTTTCATTTATGGCATACCATTATGGTTTCCATTATGGGTAAACGCGATATCTTCATTTTAGGAAGTGCGGACTACTGCCCCTCAAAGTGATTTGATTCGTTAATACCATATGTGGTACGTATAAAGGATATCTTTAATGATATTATATATGATTACATAATGGAATTATAATAATATTATTTATCATTATGTTTTAGTTTCATTAAATATGAAATAGAAATGGAAGTAGCGTTCATGCGTATGCACGGCTTACCGTTTCCATGAATGGTGAATTTCATTTCTTACCTGTAAATGTTATGTAATATTATAAATGCATGTATTTAATGGATATATAAGATATATATGATATCTAAATAATTAATATAATTCTGTATATAATGGATATTTTACCCCATGAACAAACATGTAATTATAAAGAGTTTATTTTTGACTCAAGTAGCAATGATTGTTAAAACGACCGTTATTAACTTAAATAATTACATAGTGTTCATGAAATGGTAATAAGTGATATAAAAGTAATAATTAACTTGAAAAAGGTTCTTAAGAAATTATAAATTAACTCAAGTTTATTATTCAGGAGATTAAAGAACGATCGAGTCAAGTAGGATACAAGGTAAGGGATCCTACCCCTCTCTTTCTTTTTAAGTACACTCTTTTATGTCATTCCTTTTATGATCATATTTCGTATGATTGGGATGTTGTCTTATATTAATCATACTATAAGTTTTATTTTCATATGATGAGAGACCCTATTTTCTCTCATAAATCCATTTTGGAAGTTTTGAGTGGCGCCGTTAGGCTGTCGAATTTTCGTAAGAGATCCAACCTCTCTCTTTCTTTTTAAGTACTCTCATTTATGTCACTTCTTTTAAGATCCTCTTTGTTATGTTTTGGGGATGTAATTTTATATTCCTCTTTCTGTAAATTTTTTTAATACGATGAGAGACCCTATTTGATCTCATCAATCCATTTTTGGATGTTTTATGTGGCGCCGTTAGGCTGCCGAGTTTTCGTAAGGGATTTTTCGTCTCACTTTTATTCCCGTGAGATTTATGCTACATTTTTCACCATTTACTTTGAGTGGTATATGTAATGCCCATTATTCTACTATTTGTGTAATATACATTAATTTATAAGTATATAAATCAATGTTGTATTGTCCTTCTTTCATGGGGTGTATGTTTTGAAAGATACCCAAGTCAGTAATGGAACCTTTCACCCTTCTCTTTTTAAAGACTTATTTTGTTGGGTCTTTTAATATACATATTGTAATGTTGGGATATGTTGTTCTATATCTTTATTGATGTAAATTTTATGTCCAAGTGATGAGATACCCTTTTTATCTCTCATTAACACATTTTCTGAATTTTGATGTGACCCCGTTAGGCTGTCAAATTTTTGTAAGGAAATTTCTTAACCCAATTTCCATTCTTTGGGTTAATCACCGACTTTCGTATTATGTCATGATATTATTATGTCGTATAATGTATTTTTACCTTACCCACAACTCTCAAGCCTTTGGATTGTCCAAGATCTGATCATTTTTTCTCTCTACATCCCTCTCCTCATCCTAGAAGCCTTACCTTAGGCAGAAAGCTCTTCAATAAACTCTTTTGGTTCAAACCAAAGGGAGTTACCTGATTTTAAGGTAACTTCTTCACTTGTGATCTTTTGTTTTATTTTGATTCTCCAACCCCCTACACTCTTTTTATTCATTTCTTTTGTAACAACACCAGTATCATCCATATACTAGGATGTTTTTATAAGAAGGATTCGAGCTACACTTAGGCACACCTACATCTAATGGTTAAAGAACATACGGTTTCTGTGGATGGTGAATTTCTGCCTCACGAAACGATGATTGTTCAATATTCTTTTAAAACCTTCAAATGTGGACATTTAGATGTCACTATATTTATATATGATATAAAATATTTTTATGTTTCCCTTAATCTTCTGTATTTTTCATTTATTGCATACCTTTATGGTTTCCATTATGGGTAAACGTGATATCTTCATTTTAGGATGTGCGGACTACCGCCCCCTCAAAGTGATTTGATTCATTAATACCATATGTGGTACGTATAAAGGATAGATTTAATGATATTATATATGATACCATAGTATAGTTATAATAATATTATGTATCATTATGTTTTAATTTCATTAGATATGAAATAGAAATGGAAGTTGCGTTCATGTGTATGTACGGCTTACCGTCTCCATGAATGGTGCATTTCATTTCTTACCTATAAATTTTATGTAATATTATAAATGCATGTATATAATGGATATATATGATATATATGATATCTACATAATGAATATAATTCTGGATATAATGGATATTTTACCCCATGAACAAACATGTAACTATAAAGAGTTTATTTTTGACTCAAGTAGCTAAGATCGTTAAAACGACCGTTATAAAATTAAATAATTACATAGGGTTCATGACATGGTAATAAGTGATATAAAAGGAATAATTAAATTGAAAAAGTTTCTTAGTCCAGTATAAATTAACACAAGTTTATTATTCAAGATATTAATGAACGATCGAGTCAAGTCGGATACGAGGTAAGGGATCCTACCCCTCTCTTTTTTGGTACACTCTTTTATGTCAATCCTTTTATGCTCATCTTTCTTATGATTGGGATGTTATTTTATATTAATATTACTGTACGTTTTATGTTCATTTGACGATAGAACCTACTTTCTCTCATCAGTACATTTTGGAAGTTTTGATTGGTGTCGTTAGGCTGCCGAATTTTCGTAAGAGATCCAACCTCTCTCCTTCTTTTTAAGTACTCTCCTTTATGTCACTTATTTTAAGCTCATCTTGGTTATGTTGGGGGATGTTCTTTTATATTACCCTTGATGTAAATTTTATTTTAATATGATGAGAGACCTTATTTGATCTCATCAATCCATTTTTTGAAGTTTTAAGTTTCGTCGTTAGGCTGCCGAGTTTTCGTAAGGGATTTTTCATCTCACTTTTATTCCCGTGAGATTTCTGCTACATTTTCCACCATTTCCTTTGAGTGGTATATGTACATCCCATTATTCTACTCTTTGTTTAATATACTTTCGTTTATGAGTATTTACATCAATGTTGTATTGTCCTTCTTTCATGGGGTGTATGTTTCGAAAGATACCCAAGTCTGTAAGGGAACCTTTCACCATCCTATTTTTAAAAGACATATTTTGTTGGGTATTTTAATTTACATATTTTAATGTTGTGATATGTTATTATATATCCTTATTGATGTAAATTTTATGTCCATGTGATGAGATACCCTTTTTATCTCTCATCAACTCATTTTCTGAATTTTCAAGTGATGTCGTTAGGCTGTCGAATTTTTGCAAGGGAACTTCTTTACCCAATTTTGATTCTTTGGGACAAACATGTACTCCTTGAATATGTCATTCTATGTATATGTGTGAATTACCTCTGATTTTTTTACACTTAATATCCACTTATATTTGGTGTACTCGTTTGTCACACATAATTATGTAATTGATTTATCCTTTATCCCAGGATACCGTCTTTGTAAGGGAATTTGTCTCAATCACCATTCATTGAGGCATATTATGTTTTATACACAACATTCTATTATACGGTGTATAAACCCCTTTGACTTTTACATTTATTCAAATGTAATATTTTTTATACGAAGCATTTACTAAACGAAAAAAGGGAATGTTTTTTGTCGTACGTATGAGGTGACAACGACTTCTCGGCCGCCGTGACCATTATTTGAGTTTCAGCTTCCTCTACAAGCTATAACTTTTTAAAAAAATGAAAAATAAATACAATGTTTTACTTTTATTTTATTTTGGTATTGAAAATGGTTTTCGTAATGTTTTTATTATATCAATGTGTGGTATTGATATCTTGTGATTGAAAGGTGGAAATGTTATGTTTCCTTTATGCATGTTTTATGTGATACGATTATGTTATGGTTCTTGGGAATTTTTATAAAGATGGGTGGTTCCATGATAAAATATGGGCGGGTGAGCTCGATATAGCTCTCCAATACATTGGGTAATGCGAAGGAGTTAAACGTTAAGGTTTCTCCGAAGAGATTTAGGGAATATACTATGATGGGTATTCCAAACGTAACCATGAGGGTTACTCCCTACGTAAAAATGTTATGAATGCCTCAAGTTACCTTGATGTCTTATGCTTTCTATTATTTATTCATGATTTGATGAGTTATGTGATTATGTTCTATGAGTAAAGTATGATTTCAGGCATGGACTAATGTTTTCATTTCGTAATTTTATATCCCTTAGTGAGATTTTTATTCTCATCCCATGTTTTTGAAATATTTTTCACAGATCTAGGGGAAGGTACATGATGTGATGATAGTGTCACAAAAGTGTCAAGAAAGAATCCATGTTTTATTTTAAATATGTTTCTGTTGATGGGAAAAATGAGTACTATCTTTTATGTAACCACATCGTTTAAATGTGGAATGTAATGCATGTTTTATGATCTAATTATCTAAAACTATAAACCTGAAATGATCCTCAACGTGTATTCTTGAAGTAACTCAAGATTAATTAATGTTTAAGGATGGGGCCTTATAGTTGGTATCAAAGTTTGGTTTAGACAACTTTAGGGATTAGGTGTTTTTGTTAGACACATGGTTAGTCCCTATATCTATTATTTCAGTTAAATCCTTATTTTATAACTTTTTTCAGGTCAAGTAATGTCAGATAGGAATGGAAGGAGGAGGATCTCAAACGACATTCCTATATCTTCCTGATGAAATGCTTGCAATAATTATTGCAAAGTCATGTTCGGATGATTGTGAAACTTTTTCTAGCATACAACTCCCTTGCAAGCAGTTGTTTGAGATATCCAACACCTCCACTATACCGCGTTATCATCGTGGATCATGGGTTGTATTTAGATAAATACTATTTTCACAATATTCTCATATTTTCCAGAAAGGTAAATATTATCAAGGTATTTTCAAATATTTTACCTTATCACAAGAATTTGAAGTATATTATGATTTTAAAAATGCTACTGAGGAAGGAGACCCTTGCGCAAACTATTTGTATTTGCTTTTAAAATATAGTCTCTCAGTACATACTTATGGTATTTTAAAAGGACCAATAATAGAAAGTTTCAACTCAAATTCTGTCCGACTATTTTATAGAAATCATGTTTTATTATATGTTTTGGAATTATATGTCATACATTATTATTTTCCAAAACAATTTTTATGTGAACACCCACATGAACCATGTTGTACAAGGTGTATTAGGATGGACTAAACAAATTATTTTAAAGGATATCTAAATCATTGTTGTAATGCATGTGACTTCTACCTACATGAACAAGATGACTATGAAAACTAGTGGACTCCATGATCATGGTATGCTGTTATTCATTTTGGGAATCATTTTATTTTATCTTATGGTGGTAAAATAAGACTACAAGAATTAAGATGTTGAGATCGTAATGAATTTGGACTAAATGAGAGGTATAAGGAAACTATTGAGGTTAAAACATGTTAGGGTAATTTTTGGAGTTTTATAAAAAGGAAAACGCGTAGACCGTGTGACAACCCATCGCGTCGGACAAAGCTGCGGGAATCGAACCCACAACCAAAGTGCGACTGGTATTTATCGCCTACCACTGGACTACGTGAAGTCCCTGGTTAGTATGACTTATTCTTTTTGGTTAGATGATTTTATGAGTTAAGGGTAAGTAGATTTTGGGTTATATATGGAAATTATTAACCTATCATGGAGGATATGTGATTAGGTTAATTACTTTTCGATATGAGACTTTTAGAGCAACGGATTTTATTTGGAGATAAGTGTTAATTTGTACCTTGGAAGACTATGTGACTAAATACTTCAAATTTTTGGGTTTCAATATTAGTTGGGTTTAATTTAAATAATTTTATGGATAGGTTTTATTGAATGGTCTTTGTTGAACTTTGGGTTTTGTTTGAAATTTTTTGGAGATTAGAGGTAGTTTTTCTTTTTGTAAAAAAATATCATTTTGGGTATTATCTGATCTCGTACTAAACTTTTTGGTTTTGTTTTGGTTGACATATAAACACATGGGAAATTTATAGTTCTATTTTTTGGATTAGGTGATTCTCTAGAAGTTTATTATAGTACTCTCAATGTGAACAAGTCTTCCTAAATACTCATCATTTGAGGAAATTATGATTTTGTGTAAGAAATCTAGTAAAAGTTGAAAGTAAACATGACAACTAAGTATGTTTCCTTAAGATCAAAAATAAATTCCTCAATGAAATTTAACTTAGAAAAAAATGTTGTCTATTAACTATTTCAACTGGGGAATCGAATAGCGTTTAACCCTCCACAGGTTTGTGATTTTCTTGTGGATAACTTTCTCCTAAACATGTTTTCTATCACTCTCCCTCAGAACATGACTCATTTCTTTTTCTTCCATATCAATGTTTTCCTACATGGATTCCTAGTTTGGGTTAACTTGGGTGACCTCTGTACTTATCTATCTTTCTTTTAATGTGATTTTTTTACCAACTCTTGTTCTGATGTGGGACTTTCAATGATGTTTCCGAGCCCAATTTTAAAACTGTGAGGACACAATTCCCAAAAGGGGGGAAGGATGTAACACCCTAGGTAAATAAAGAATATGGAATTTCTATATTTATCCCTATTTGTGAATAAAATGATAATATTAATTTAAAGGGAACACTATACTCGATGGCTTACCCAATACGCAACAACGTGTTCCTTTGAAATCTTATGTTGCACTCTAATAATAAAATAATTTTATTTTAAATTGTAGTTAAAACCTAGCCGTTGTAATTACGGGAATGAACAGAACTAACTAAAAAATGATTATATATGTTTTTCAAATGTTTTTACTTCTGACAATAAATGTTGGAGGATTAAAAATGTGAATGAATCCAATTTTAAGCGTAAACATTCTAATATTCTTTAAAAGGTCGATTAACCGCCTTTTGATGGTGAACCTCTTTTAAATCCACTTTTCGACAATTTTATGTGTTATATTTGACAAAATAAAATTCTTCTTTAGTATCAGGACAGCAAAATTTACTTTCTGTAAATATTTTTCATTTTTCCGATAAAGTTAATTTTTTAATAAATAGTGAAAATGTTGTATTTTAGTTCAAAACAACTTTTTAATCTAATTTATTTATATGATTAGATTATCTTTTGAATTGGTTTTAACTTGAAATTATAATATATTTTTACCATTTAATCCAATGGGGTCCATTTTAATTAATATCACTTTGAGATTGGACACAAACAAGTGTCAATCTTTTGGTAGATATTTTTTCTTAAAAACACGCTATTTGATTTGACATTAGGATTTAATTATAAAATTAATTAATGAAAATTTTATGTTATTAATTTGGTAAAAAAGAAATCATTTTTGAATTCGGAATATCAAATATATCTTAGAATGAATTTTTGGAATTTTTCTAAAAAACCTTAATTTTTGATGAATAGTGAAACCCCAAAGTGGTAGTTCCAAAAACCGATTTTTAGTTTAAATGGAACTTTACCACTTATGTGATTTTAATTTCAAAAATACCACATAAATTATTTTCATACTTAAGTAAAATTTGGTTCAATGGGATAAAAATAATTTTTGATGAAAAGTAACTTTTAAGTTTTATTAATCACGATTAAAGGTAATTAGTGTGATTTAAGGTAAAAATGAAATTATAATAAAATGAAAATATCTTGACACTTGTCCTAACCCTATTGGATGAGTCATGGCCGACCAAGACAACTCATGGGTCGATTTTTGGGACCCCATGGAGCCACATGGGTAAGATAATGAAATTTATGCCTTTTATTTAAAGTAAAAGTAAAAATGACACAAACATGTATTTTTTTACTAAAACAATTTTTACATGGGGTTATACAAGTCAGAGTTTTGACTATAAATAGTAATTGGAAAGAGAAAACGATTTCCTACATCATAGTATTTTTTTAATAATTTTTAGACATTATATAAATTAAATTATTTATGACATCATGATGATGTCGCGATTACCTCATTATTTAACGATTTAAATGAAATGATAAGATAATGTAACATCTAAGACCTAAACATGTCAAAAACCTATTGGATGGTTGTATTGAGAACTATTATCACCTTATCCTCGAAATAAATTAATGTGGGACCTTTAAAATCTGAAACACATTTGAAAATAATGTAATGTTTTATACCATTCCAATGGTGCCCTCCTCTCCTCTTATAAAAGGCCCTCACCTCTACCACTGTACCCACACCTCTCAAGCCTTTGTCTCATTAAATATCTGATCCTTTTGTCTCTCCAAATACCTCTCCTCATCCTAGAATCCTTATATTAGGCAGGAAGCTCTTCAAGAAACATTGTTGGTTCAAACCAAAGGGAGTTACCCGATTTTAAGGTAATGCCTTCACTTGTGCTCTTTTGTTTTATTTTGCTTCTCCAACCCCCTAAAATATTTTTATTCTACAATTTTTTAACAAAAAAGTTATCTCCCATATACTATGATGTTTTTATAAGAAGTATTAGAGCTACACTTACACACACCTACATCTAATGGTTAATGAACATACTGTTTCTGTGGATGGCGAATTTCTGCCTCACGAAATGATGATTGTTCAATATTCTTTTAACACCTTCAAAGGTGACCATTAATATGTCACTATATTAATATAGGATATATAATATGTTTATTTTTTCCTTAATCTTCTGTATTTTTCATTTATGGCATACCTTTATGGTTTCCATTATGGGTAAACGCAATATCTCCATTATAGGAAGTGCGGACTACCGCCCCCTCAAAGTGATTTGATTCGTTAATACCATATGTGGTACGTATAAAGGATAGATTTAATGGTATTATATATGATACCATACTAGAATTATAATACTATTATGTATCATTATGTTTTAATTTCCTTAAATATGAAATTGAAATGGAAGTAGCGTTCATGCATACGTACGGCTTACCGTCTCCATGAACGGTGCATTTAATTTCTTACCCCTAAATGTTATGTAATATTATAAATGCATGTATATAATGGATATATACGATATATATGATACCTACTTAATGAATATAATTCTGGATAAAATGGATATTTTACCCCATGAACAAACTTGTAATTTTAAAGAGTTTATTTTTTACTCAAGTAGCAATGATCGTTAAAACGACCGTTATTAACATAAATAATTACATAGCGTTCATGACAAGGTAATCAGTGATATAAAAGGAATAATGAACTCTAAAATGGTTCTTAAGAAAGTATAATTTAACTCATGTTTATTATTCAGGAGATTAAAAAATGATCGAGTCAAGTCGGATACGAGGTAAGGGATCCTACCCCTCCCGTTCTTTTTAAGTACACTCTTTTATGTCATTCCTTTTAATCTCATCTTTCTTATGCTTTGGATGTTATTTTATGTTACTCTTACTGTAATTTTTATGTTCATATGATGAGAGACCCTATTTTCTCTCATCAATCCATTTTGGATTTTTTGATTGGCGCTGTTAGGCTTCCGAATTTTCGTAAGAGATCCAACCTCTCTCTTTCTTTTTAAGTACCCTCTTTTATGTCATTTATTTTAATCTCCTCTTTCTTATGTTGGGGGATGTAATATTATATTACTATTACTGTAAATTTTATGTTCAAATGATGAGATACCCTATTCGATCTCATCAATCCATATTTGGATGTTTTAAGTGGCGTCGTTAGGCTGCCGAGTTTTCAAAAGGGATTTCTCATCTCACTTTTATTCCAGTGAGATTTATGCTACATTTGCAACCATTTCCTTTGAGTTGTATATTTACTCCCCATTATTCAACTATTTTTGAAATATACTTTCATTTATTATTATTTACATCAATGTTGTATTGTCCTTCTTTCAAGGGGTGTATGTTTCAGAAGATACCCAAGTCAGTAAGGGAACCTTTCATCCTCCTATTTTTAAAGACTTCTTTTGTTGGGTCTTTTAATTTACAGATTGTAATGTGGGGATATGTTTTTCTATATCCTTATTGATGTAAATCTTATTTCCAAGTGATTAGATTCCCTTTTTATCTATCATCAACTCATTTTTTGAAGTTTGAAGTGACGCCGTTAGGCTGTCGAATTTTTGCAAGGGAAATTCTTAACCCAATTTTGATTCTTTGGGATAAACTTGTACTCCTTCAATATGTTGTTCTATGAATATGTGTGAATGACCACTGATTGTTTTACACTTAATATCCACTTATATTTGGTTTATTCGTTTGTCACACATAATTATGTAATTGATTTATCCTTAATCCAAGGATACCGTCTTTGAATGGGACTTCGTCTCAATCTCCTTTCATTGAGGCATATTATGTTTTATACACAACATTCTTTTATACGGTGTATAAACCCCTTTGAATTTTATGTTTATTCAAAAGGAATATTTTTTATATGAATCGTTTACTAAACGACAAAAGGTAATGTTTTTTTTGTCGTACATATGCAGGGACAACGACTTCTCTGCCGCCGTGACCATTATTTGAGTTTTGGCTTCCTCTACAAGCCATAACATTTTTTTAATATGAAAAATAAATACCATGTTTTAATTTTATTTTATTTTGGTATTGAAAATGGTTTTAATAATGTTTTTATTTTATCAATGTGTGGTATTGATATCTTGTGATTGAAAGGTGGAAATTTTATGTTTCCTTTATGCTTGTTTTATGTGATACGATTATGTTATAGTTATTGGGAATTGTTATGAAGATGGGTGGTTCCGTGATAAACTAAGGGTAGGTGATCCCGATATTGCTCTCCAATTAATTAGGTAATGAAAATGAGTTAAACTTTATGGTTTCTCTGAAAATATTTTAGGGAATATACTGTGATGGGTATTCCAAACATAACCATGAGGGTTACTCCCTACATAAGAATGTTATGAATGCCTCAAGATACATTTATCTCTTATGATTTCTATTATTTATTCATGATTTGATGAGGTATGTGATTATGTTTTATGAGTAAAGGTTGATTTCATGGATGGACTAATGATTTCATTTCGTACTTTTATATCCCTTACTGAGCTTTTTATGCTCATCCCATGTTTTTGAAATGTTTTTCACAGGTCAAGGGAATGGTACATGATGTAATTATAGTGTCAAGGAAGTGTCAAGAAAGAATCCATGTTTTATTTTAAATATGTTTCTATTGATGATAAAAATGAGTACTATATTTTATGTAACCACTTTGTTCAAATGTGTAATGTAATGCATGTTTTATGATCTAATTCTCTAAAACTATAAACCTGAAAAGATCCTCAACGTGTATTCTTGAAGTAACTCAGGATTAAGTAAGGTTTAAGGTTGGGGCCTTATAGTTGGTATCAGAGGTCGGTTTAGACAACTTTAGGGATTAGGAGTTTTTGTTAGACACATGGTTAGTCCCTATATCTATTATTTCAGTTAAATCCTTTTTTTATAACTTTTTTCAGGCCGTGTAAAGATAGTTACGAATGGAAGGAGGAGGATATCGAACGACATTCCTATCTCTTCCTGATGACATGCTTGCAGTAATTATTGCAAAGTCATGTTCGGATGATTGTGAAACTTTTTCTATCATACAAATCACTTGCAAGCAGTTGTTTGAAATATCAAACGCCTCCACTATACCTCGTTATCGTCATAGATCATGGATTGTATTTAGGAAAATACTATTTTCACAATATTCTCATATTTTCAAGAAAGGTAAATATTATCAAGGTGTTTTCAAATATTTTACCTTATCATAAGAATTTGAAGAATATTATGATTTTAAAAATGGTGTGGAGGAAGGAGACCCTTGCGCAACCTATTTATATTTTCTTTTAAAATATATTCTCTCAGCACATACTTATGGTATTTTAAAAGGACCAATAATAGAAAGTTTCAACTCAAATTCTGTCCAACTATTTTATAGAAATCATGTTTTATCAGATGTTTTGGAATTATATTTCATACATGATTATTTTCCCAAACTATTTTTCTGTGACCACCCATATGGACCATGTTGTACAAGGTGTATTTGGATGGAGGAAACAAATGATTTTGAAGGTTCTCTAAATCATTGTTGTAATTAGAGGAACTGATGTTATTTGGAGAGAAGTGTTAATTTGTACATTGGAAGACTATGTGACTAAATCCTTAAAATATTTGGGTTTCAATATTATTATGGTTTACATTGAATAATTTTATGGACATATTGTTTATCGAATGGTCCTTGTTGAACATTGGGTTTTTTTGGACAAATTTTTGAGATTAATAATATATTTTCTTTTTATAAAGGGTTATCCTTTTCTGGTTTGTCTGATCTTTTTCTAACAATTTTGCTTTTGTTAAGGGTCTAAATACATGGGAAATATATAGTTCTCTTTTTTGGATTAGGTGATTCTCATGAAATTGATTATAGTACTATTAATGCGAACAAGTCTTCCTAAATACTCTTCTTTTAGAGAAAGTATGAGTTTGTGTAACAAATCTGGTAAAAGTTGAAAGTAAACATGACAAGTAAGTATGTTTCCCTAAGATAAAAAACAAATTACTCAATGAAAAGTAACTTAAAACCTAAATTTTGTCTATTATCTTTTTCTACTGGGGAATCGAATACTGTTTAACCCACCACATGTTTGTGATTTTCTTGTGGTTAACTTTCTCCTAAACAGGTTTTCTATCACTCTCCATCAGAACACGACCCATTGCTTTTTCTTTCATATCCATGTTTTCCAACATGGAATCCTAGTATGGATTAACTCTGGTGACCTATGTACTTCTCTTTATTTCTTTTAAAGCGATTGTTTTACCGACTCTTGTTCCGATGTGCGACTTTCAATGATGTTTCCGAGCCCAATTTTAAAATTGTGAGGACGCAATTCTCAAAAGGGGGGAAGGATGTAACACCCCAGGTAAATAAAGAATATGAAATTTTTATATTTATCCCTATTTGTGAATAAAATTTTAATATTAATTTAAAGTGAACACTATGCTCGAGGGCTTACCTAATATGCAAAAATGAGTTCCTTTGAAATCTTACGTTGCACTCTAATAATAAAATAATTTTGTTTTAAATCGTAGTTAACACCTAGCCGTTGTAATGACGGGAATGAACAGAACTAACTACAAAATTATTATATATGATTTTCAAATATTTTAACTTTTTACAATAAATGTTAGAGGATTAAAAATGCGAATGAATCCAATTTTAAGCGTAAAAATTCTAATATTCATTAAATGGTCGATTAACCGCCTTTTGATGAAGAACCTATTTTAAATCCATTTTTTGATAATTTAATGTTTTATATTTGTCAAAATAAAATTCTTCTTTAGAATCGGGACATCAAAATTTACTTTGTGTAAATTTTTTGTATTTTTCCGATAAAGTTCATTTTTTAATGAATAGTGAAAATGTTGTATTTTAATTCAAACCCCCTTTTTAATATAATTTATTTATATGATTATATTATCTTTTGAATTGGTTTTAAAGTGAAATTATAATATATTTTTACCATTTAATAAAATGGTGGTCATTGAAATTAATATCACTTTGATATTGGACATAAACGAGTGTCAATCTTTTGAAAGATATTGTTTCTTAAAAACATGCTATTTGATTTGATAGTGGGATTTAATTATAAAATTAATTAATGCAACTTCTATGTTTTTAATTTGGTAAAATAGAAATAATTTTTGAATTCGGAATATCAAATATATCTTAGGGTGAATTTTTGGTATTTTTCTGAAAAAACGTAATTTTTGATGAATAGTGAAACCAGAAAGTGGTAGTTACAAAAACGGATTTTTCTTTTAAATGAAACTTTACCACTTCTGTGATTTGAATTTCAAAAATCCAATATAAATTATTTTCATTATTAATTAAACTTTGGTTCAATGTGATGAAATTTTTTTTTCATGAAAAGTAACGTTTAAGTTTTATTAATCACGATTAAAGGTAATTAGTGTGATTTAAGGTAAAAATGATATTATAATAAAATGAAAATATATTTACACTTGTCCTGACCCTATTGCACGAGTCATGGCCGACCAAGACAACCCATGGGTCGATTTTTGGGACCCCATGGAGCCACATGGGTAAGATAATGACATTTATGCCTTTTATTTAAAGTAAAAGTAAAAATGACACAAACATGTATTGTTTTACTAAAACAATTTTTACATGGGGGTATACAAGTCAGATTTTTGACTATAAATAGTCATTGGAAAGTTAAAAATATTTCCTACATCATATATTTTTTTATAATTTTTATACATTAAATAAATTAAATTATTTATGACATCATGATGATGCAACGATTAGCTCATTATTTAACGATTTAAATAAAATGAAAAGATAACGTAAAATCTAAGACCTGCAAATTTCTAAACCCTATTGGATGGGTGGATTTCTTACTGTTATCACCTTATCCTTTAAAAACATCAATGTGGGACCTTTAAAGTCTGAAAATCATTTGAAAATAAAGTAACATTTTATACCTTTCCAAGAGTGCCCTCCTCTCCTCTTATAAAAGGTCCCCACCTTTACCTCCTTACCCACACCTCTCAAGCCATTGGTATAAGGCCCCTGCCTTAAACCTTACTTAATATTGAATTAAATGAATAATTCACATTGAGGATCTTTTCAGGTTTATAGTTTTAGATAATTTTTACATAACTATTACATCTCAAAAGATTACAAAGTAGACATTTCTACTAAGTTTCATTAAAATAAAAACTCTTAAAAAGAAACATGTCTAGTTACATGTTTTAGATATCATTACTATTCCTTGATCCCATCCATGACCCTATTCCACATTAAGTCCCATGAAAAACATTTCAAAAACATGGGGTGAGCATATAAAGCTCAGTAAGGGATACACAGTGAATGAAAACTGTTAGTTTTTCAAAACAACAAGTAAACCATTATACTTTATCAAAGTAATAATTTTTACCATTATAGAGTAGAAAAAACTCTTTACTGAATAAAAGATCATTACTTACCCTTTTTCAACCAAAATATTACCATAAAACCCATATAAAGAACACATAACATATAAAGGTCACTTGGGACATAGACATACTTAAATGGAATAACCATACGGTCGACTTCCACACATATCACTTAATGGAATAGCCATACGGCCGACTTCCATACCCAATGCATTATAGGATATAACGTAACCACCCGTCCTAGTATTCACGGCACCACCCATCATGTGGTTTATCACGTAACCACCCATCAAATGTCTAAGTACCATTATAAAATCTTAAGACATAAAACAAATATATTGGAAAGAAAACATTTACACATTTCGATCACAATATATCACTTAAATATTTTGACATAACAAATCCATTAGAAAAACCATTTTCAATACCAAAACACATAAAATAGTATATGGTATTTATTTCATTTTAAAAACCATTAAGTCTTGTTGAGGAAGCTAAAGACCAAATAATACCCGCGGCAGCAGAAAAGGTCATTGTCACAGCGTACATTAAAATAAACATTCCTTTTTGTCATTTAGTAAAAAGCTTAGTAGAAAAAGATTCCTTTTAAATAAAATTAAAATTGAAAGGGGTTTATACACCATATAAAAGAAATTTATGTATAAAATAAAATATGCCTCAATGAAAGGAGATTGAGACGAAGTCCCTTACCTCGGGTCCGACTTGACTTGATCACTCTTTAACGTCCTGAATCATAAACATGAGTTAATTTCTACCTGATTAAGAACATTATTCAAGTTAATTATTCATTTTATATCACTTATTACCATTTTATTAACACTATGTAATTATTTAAGTTAATAATGGTCATTTTGTCGATCATTGGTACTTGAGTCAAAAATAAACTCTTTATAATTACAAGTTGTTCATGTGGTAAAATATCCATTATATAAAGAATTATATTCATGCTGTAGATATAATATATATCATATATATCCAGTATATACATGAATTTATAATATTACATAATGATTTAGAGGTAAGAAATGAAGTGCACCATTCATGGAGACAGAAAGTTGTACGTACGCATGAATGCTACATTCATTTCTATGTCATATTAATGGAATTAAAACTATATGATATATATGTATATTTTAATTCTAGAGTTATATTCATCATTTATATGTAACATAAATCATATATATCCATTATATATATGTAATTATAATAGTACATTACATTTGGGGATAAGAAATGAAATGCACTGTTCATGGAGACGGTAAGCCGTACGTACGCATGAACGCTACTTTAATTTCTATCTCATACATTAATGGAAATAAATAATAATGATATAAAGGTATATTATAATTCAATTATAAAATCATATATAATAACTTTAACTCCATCCTTTATACGTCCCACATATGGCATTAACGAATCAAATAACTTTGAGGGGGCAGTAGTCCGCACTTCCTAAAATGAAGATATCATGTTTACCCATAATGGAAACAATAAATGTTTTCCATAAATGAAAAATACACAATCTTAAGTAAAACATAAACATATTATATATCATATATAAATATAGTGAAAACTTTATCGCCACCTTTGAAGGTGTTATATGAGTGTGGAACAATCATCATTTTGTGAGGCAGAAATTTTTCATCCACAGAAACAGTATGTTCTTTAACCATTAGATGTAGGTTTGTGTAATTTTAGCTCTAATACTTCACATAAAAACATCCTAGTATATTGAATATACTGGTTTTGTTAAAAAATAATGTAATAAAAAGAGTTTAGGGGGTTGGAGAAGCAAAATAAAACATAAGAACACAAGAGAAGACACTACCTTAAAATCGGGTAACTCTTTTTGATTCGAGATCAACGGCTTCCTTGGAAAGAATTATGCAAAAGTGAGGATTCTTGGAGTAATAGAGGGATGTGGAGAGACAAAATGGGTAGGGATAGGTCGACCCAAAGTCTTGAGAGGTGTGGGTAAGGTGGTAGAGGTGGGGGCCTTTTATAAGATGAGAGGAGGGGCACTCTTGGAAAGTTATAAAAGGTTACTTTATTATAAAATGATTTTCGGATTTTAAAGGTCCCAAAATTATATATTTTTAGGAAAAGGTGATAATAGTTCTAAATAAACCCATCCAATAGGTTTTTTACATGTTTAGGTCTTAGATTTTACATTATCTTTTCATTTTATTTAAATCATTAAATAATTAGGTAATCGCTGCATCATCATGGTGTCATACATAATTTAATTTATTTAATGTATAAAAATTATAAAAAAAATATCATGATGTATAAAATATTTTCATCTTTCTAATGAATATTTAGAGTCAAAAATATGACTTGTATGACCCCATTTAAAAATTGTTTGAGTAAAACAACTCATGTTTGTGACATTTTAATTTTAACTTTAAATAAAAAGTTTTTAATGTCATTTTCCTACAAAAGTGGCTCCATGGGGTCCCCACGTTGACCCATGGATTGTATTGGTCGGCCATTACACATAAAATAAGGGGAGTACTTGTTTCAAGGTCATTTAATATTATTAAAACATTAGTTTTACCTTAAATTACAATAATTACCTCTAATCGAAATTAAAAACTTAAAAGTTACTATTCATCAAAAAATTATTTTAATCCCATTTAACAACATTTTAATTCATAATGACAACCATGTATGTCAGATTTTTGAAATTCAAAACACAGAGGTGGTAAAATTTCATTTAAATGAAAAATCAATTTTTTAAGTACCACTTAGTGGTTTCACTATTCATAAAAAATTGATGTTTTTTAGAAAAAAACCAAAACATCACCCTAAGCTATATTTGATATTCTGGATTCAAAAATGATGTCTATTTTAAAAAATTCAAAACATATAAGTTATATTTATTAATTTAATAATTAATTCCCGTTGTCAGAGCAAATAGTGTGTTTTTATGAAACAATAAGTATCAAAAGATTGACACTAGTTTAAGTCCAATTTCAAAGTGAAATTAATTCCAATGACCACTATTGGATTAAATTTTAAAAATATATTCTAATTTAAATTTAAAACCAATTCAGAAGATAATATAATCATATAAATAAATTAGATTAAAACGAGGTTTTGAATTAAAATACAACATTTTTCACTATTCATTAAAAATAAACTTTATCGAAAAAATACAAAAAATTTACACAAAGTAAATTTTGATGTACCGATTCTAAAGAATAATTTTATTTGATCTAACCGAAAGTATAAGAGTGACCAAAACTATATTTAATGACGGTTCACCATCAAAAGGCGATAAGTGGACCTTTAGTGAAAATTAGAGTATATATGCCAAAAATTGAATTATTTTCGTATTTTAAGCATTTATCTTTTATTGGATAAATGTAAAATCATCTAAAAAACATATATAATCATATTTTAGTTATTTCTATTCATTCCTTCCAATACAACGACAACGTGTTAACTACCATTTAAAATAATATTATTATATTACTAGTGTGCAACGTAAGTTTTCAAAAAAACTCATTGTTGCATATCGAGTACGTTATCGAACATAGAAACCCCTTTAAAGTAAAATTAATATTTAATTAGAAAATATTAATAAATATGAAAATGTATTATTATTTATTCACCTGGGATGTTACATCCTTCCCCCTTTTGGGAATTACATCCTCGCAATTTTATTCACTTATCAAAATAAGTGGTGGTATTTATCCCTCATAAAATTTTTAGATTCCCCCACTGCCTCTTCAACCATATGGTTTTTCCACAAAACCATTACCTAGTGAATTACCTTATTTCGTAACACTTTCTCTCTTCCGTCAAGAATCTGGACTGGTTGTTCTTCATAAGAGATATTCTCTTCCAACTGAATTACCTCTAGTCTCAATACATGAGATGGATCTGGCATATACTTTCTCAACATCGAAACATGAAAAACATTGTGTACTTGAGATAAACTCGGAGGTAAAGACACTCTGTAAGCAACTGATCTAACTCTCTCCAGAATTTCATATGGTCCAATGAACCTTGGACTCAGCTTTCCTTTCTTACCAAATCACATTACACTTTTCCACGATGAAACTTTTAGAAAAACATGATCATCTACCTCGAAAGATAGGTCCTTCCTCCGGTTATCCGCATAACTTTTATTTTTACTCTGAGTTGTTCTCATGTATTTCTGAAACAACTGAACTTTTTATTCCATCTCTTCTACCAATTCTGGTCCCATCAGCTTCCTTTCACCTACTTCATCTTAAAAAGCCGTAGTTAGACACCACTTCCCATATAATTCTTCAAATGGAGCCATCTGTATACTGGAATGAAAACTGTTATTATATGAAAACTCAACCAAAGAAAGATGTTGGTCCCAACTTCCCGGATAATCCATCGAACAAGCACGTAGCATTTCCTCCAAAGTCTAAATTGTTCCTTCTGACTTCCCTTCTGATTGAGGATGAAAAGTTGTACTAAAATTTAATTCAGTACCCAATGACTTATGAAGGCCCATCCAAAAATTAGAAGAAAACCTGGGATCACGATTAGATACAATGGATGGGGGAACTCCATGCAACTTGACTATCTCTTTAAGATACAATCGAGAATGTTTTTCTAAAGAGAAAGTATCTCGAATAGGAAAGAAATGAACATATTTAGTCAAACGATCAACAATAACCCAGATTGCATTATTACCTAGAGATGTCTTCGGTAATACCACTACAAAGTCCGTGGATATATTTTTCCATTTCCACTCTGGCACCGGTAAAGGCTGGAGAATCCCTTTCGGGAACTGCCACTCTGCTTTAACATGCTGACAAGTCAAACACTTCACAGTAAAATCAGCAATATCTCTTTTCATTCCATCCCACCAGTAATACTCCTGTAGATCATTGTACATCATAGTACTGTGAGGATGAACTGAAAACAGGGAACAATGAGCCTCACATAACAACTCATTCCTCAACTATGAATCACCAGGAACACATAATCTCTTCTGAAACCTCAAAACACAATCATTATCAATGTTAAATTCAGGAAACTTACCCTTCTGAACTAGCTCTACCTTTTTCTGCAATCCACTATCTTTCTTCTACGCTTGTTTAATTCTGTCTGATAGTGATGATCTCACTGATACCTGAAACAAAACAGAAGAACTTCTTGCACTAACAACTTCTATGCCAAAGTTAATCAAATCAAAAACCAAAGGATCTCATTCCAAACGTAGCATGGTTAATGAAGCATTACTTTTTCGACTCAAAGCATCAGCCACTTTATTTGCTTTTCCCAGATGGTAATGAATTGTAAAATCATAGTCATTTATTAATTCTAGCCCTATTCTCTTTCTCATGTTCAATTCTTTCTGAGTTAATATATACTTTAAAAATTTTTGATCGGTATATATTTCACACTTTACACCATACAAATGATGCCTCCAAAAAAATTAAAGCAAAAACAACATCAGCTAATTCCAAATCATGTGTAGGGTAATTTACCTCATGATTTTTCAACTGACGTGAAGCATAAGCAATTACCTGATCATTCTGCATTAGGATTCAACCAATTCCTTTCAATGAAGCATCACTGTATATAACAAACTCCCCATTCCTGGAAGGTAGTTCCAAAATTGGAGCATTCACCAATCTTCTTTTCAACTCCTGAGTCAACTGAGCCATCACTGCAACAAACTGTTTAGTTCTAATTCTGACCATCTCATGATACTGATTTGAAAGGTCATTTCCCTCTGTATGCCTTCCCAAAAAATATGTTCTGTTTCCTCTATAAAAAACCATTCTTAACACAAAAATATCTTAGTCGAAGCAACATGGTAATCTTTAAATGCTATATCATTTCAATTTGACCATGAAAAAATATTTTTGGATAACCATTTAATAGAATTCTAACCCTTAAAGTTATCTAAACCGACCTCTGATACCAACTATAAGGCCCCGACCTTAAACCTTACTTAATATTGAATTAAATGAATAATTCACATTGATTATCTATTCAGGTTTATAGTTTTAGAGAATTATGACATAACTATTACATCTCAAAACATTGCAAAGTAGGCACTTCTACTAAGTTTCCATAAAATAAAAACTCTTAAAAAGAAACATGTCTAGTTCCATGTTTTATATAGAATGACTATTCCTTGATCCCATCCTTGACCCTATTCCACATTAAGTCCTGTGAAAAACATTTCAAAAACATGGGGTGAGCATAAAAAGCTCAGTAAGGGATACACAAAGAATGAAAACTGTTTGTTTTTCAAAACAACAAGTAAACCATGTATACTTTATCAAAGTAATACATTTCACCTTTATGAAGTAGTAAAAACTATTCACTGAATAATAGATCATTACTTACCCTTTTATAACCAAAAGATTACCATAAACCCCATATAAAGAACACATAACATATAAAGGTAACTTGGGACATAAACATACTTAAATGGAATAACCATACGGTCGACTTCCACACATATCACTTAATGGAATAGTCATACGGCCGACTTCCATACCCAATGAATTGGTGGTTATAATGTAACCACCCATCCTGGTATTCACGGCACCACCCGTCATATGGTTCATCACGTAACCACCCGTCAAATGTTCAAGTACCATTATAAAATCATAAGACATAAAACAAATATATTGGAATGAAAAAATTTACACATTTCGATCAAAATATATCACTTAAATATATTGACATAACAAATCAATTATAAAATCCATTTTCAATACCAAAAAACATAAAAGGGTATATGGTATTTATTTCATTTTAAAAAACATTATGGCTTGTTGAGGAAGCCAAAGACCAACTAATACCCGCGGTGGCGGAAAAGGTCATTGTCACCGCGTACGTTAAAATAAACATTCCTTTTTGTCATTTAGTAAAACACTTCGTAGAAAAATATTCCTTTTTGAATAAAATTAAAATTCAAATGGTTGTATACAGCATATAAAAGAAAGTTTTGTTTAAAACAAAATATGCCTCAATGAATGGATATTGAGACGAAGTCCCTTAGCTCGGGTCCGACTTGACTGGATCGCTCTTTAACGTCCTGAATCATACACTTGAGATAATTTATACTTTCTTAAAAACCTTTTTCAAGTTCATTATTCATTTTATATCACTTATTACCATGTTATGAACACTATGTAATTATTTAAGTTAATAATGGTCGTTTTTTCGATCATTGGTACTTGAGTCAAAAATAAACTCTTTATAATTACAAGTTGTTCATGTGGTAAAATATCTATTATATCAAGAATTATATTCATGATGTAGATATCATATATATCATATATATCCAGTATATACATGCATTTATAATATTACATAATCATTTAGAGGTAAGAAATGATGTGCACTATTCATGGAGACGGTAAGCCGTACGTACGCATGAACGCTACTTTCATTTCTATGTCATATTAATGGAATTAAAACTAAATGAGAGATATGTATATTTTAATTCCATATTTATATTCATCATCTAGATGTAACATACATGATATATATCCATCATATATATGTATTTATAATAGTACATTACATTTGGGGATAAGAAATGAAATGCACCGTTCATGGAGACGGTAAGCCGTACGTACGCATGAACGCTACTTTCATTTATATCTCAGACATTAATGGAAATAAATAATAATGATATAAAGGTATATTATACTTCCATTATAACATCATATATAATAACTTTAACTCCATCCTTTATACGTCCCACATATGGCATTAACGAATCAAATCACTTTGAGGGGGGGTAGTCCGCACTTCCTAAAATGAAGATATCGCGTTTACCCATAATGGAAACCATAAAGGTATGCCGTAAATGAAAAATACATAATTTTAAGTAAAACATAAACATATTATATATCATATATAAATATAGTGACATATTAATGGCCACCTTTGAAGGAGTTATATGAGTGTTGAACAATCATCGTTTCGTGAGGAAGAAATACACCATCCACAGAAACTGTATCTTCTTTAACCATTAGATGTAGGTTTGTGTAAGTGTAGATATAATCCTTCACATAAAAACATCCTAGAATATTGAAGATACTTGTGTTTTTACAAAATAAATAAATAAAAATATTTTAGGGGGTTGGAGAAGCAAAATAAAACATAAGAATATAAGAGAAGACACTACCATTAAATCGGGTAACTCTTTTTGATTTGTGCTCAATGGCTTCCTTGGAAAGAATTCTGCCCAAAGTGAGGCTTCTAGGAGTAAAATATGGATTTTTAGAGACAAAATGGGCAGGGTTTGGCCAAGACAAAGGCTTGAGAGGTGTGGGTAAGGTGGTAGAGCTGGGGGCCTTTTATAAGAGGAGCGGAGGGACACTCGTGGAAAGTTATAAAAGGTTACTTTATTATAAAATGATTTTCGAATTTTAAAGGTCCCAAAATTATATTTTCAGGGGATAAGGTGATAATAGTTCAAAATCCACCCATCCAATAGGTTTTTGACAAGTTTAGGTCTTAGATTTTACATTATATGTTTATTTTATTTAAATCGTTAAATAATGAGGTATTCGCTGCATCATCATGGTGTCATAAATAATTTAATTTATTTAATTTCTAAAAATTATAAAACAAATATCATGATATATGAAATATTCTTAGCTATATAATGAATATTTATAGTAAAAAATATGACTTGTATAACCCCATTTAAAAATTGTTTTAGGAAAACAACTCATGTTTGTGAGATTTTAATTTTAACTTTACATAAAAAGTTTTTAATGTCATTTTCCTACAAAAGTGGCTCCATGGGATCCCCAAGTTTACACATGGATTTTATTGGTCGTCCATTAAACATCCAATAATGGTAGTACATGTGTCAAGGACATTTCATATTATTAAAAAATTAGTTTACCTTAAATTACACTAATTACCTCTAATCACAATTAAAAACTTATAAGTTACTATTCACTGAAAAATTATTTTAATCCCATTGAACCACATTTTAATTCTTAATGACAACCATGTATATCATATTTTTGAAATTCAAAACACAGAGGTGGTAAAATTTAATTTAAACGAAAAATCAGTTTTTTAATTACCACTTAGTGGTTTCACTATTCATCAAAAATTGATGTTTTTCAGGAAAAAAACCAAAACATCAACCTAAGCTATATTTGATATTCCAGATTCAAAAATGATGTCTATTTTAAAAAATTCAAAACATATAAGTTACATTAATTAATTTAATAATTAATCTCGCTGTCAGAGCAAATAGCGTGTTTTTATGAAACAATAAGTATCAAAAGATTGACACTTGTTTATGTCCAATTTCAAAGTGAAATTAATTCCAACGACCACTATTGGATTAAATGGTAAAAATATATTCTAATTGATCTTTAAAACCAATTCAAAATATAATCTAATCATATAAATAAATTATATTAAAAAGGGGTTTTGAATTAAAATACAACATTTTTCACTTTTCATTAAAAAATTAACTTTTTCGGAAAATACCAAAAATTTACACAAAGTAAATTTTGATGTCCCGATTCTAAAAAATAATTTTATTTGATATAATATAAAGTATAAGAGTGACCAAAACTATATTTGATGAAGGATCTCCATCAAAAGGCAATAAGTGGACCTTTAGTGAAAATTAGAGTATATATGCCTAAAATTGAATTCTTTTCGTATTTTAAGCCGTTATCTTTTATTGAATAAATGTAAAAACATTTAAAAACATATATAATCATATTTTATTTATTTATATTCATTCCCACCAATACAATGGCTACGTGTTAACTACCATTTAAAATAATATTATTATATTACTAGTGTGGAATGTATGTTTTCAAAGAAACTCATTGTTGCGTATCGAGTACGCTATCAAACATAGAAACCTCTTTAAAGTAAAATTAATATTTAATTCGAAAATATTAATAAATATGATAATGTATTAATCTTTATTTACCTGGGATGTTACATTTGGCTCGGCCAAGCTCTGACCATTTTTTCTTTCCACATCCCTCTCCTCATCCTAGAAGCCTTACCTTAAGCAGGAAGCTCTTCAAGAAACCCTTTTGGTTCAAACCAAAGGGAGTTACCTGATTTTAAGGTAACGTCTTCACTTGTGCTCTTTTGTTTTATTTTGCTTCTCCAACCCCCTAAACTCTTTTTATTCATTTATTTTGTAACAAAACCAGTATCTTAAATATACTAGGATGTTGTTATAAGAATTATTCAAGCTACACTTTTACACACGTACATCTAATGGTTAAAGAACATATTGTTTCTGTGGATGGTGAATTTCGGCCTCACGAAATGATGATTGTTCAATATTATTTTAACACCTTCAAAGGTGGCCATTAAGATGTGACTATATTTATGTATGATATATTATATGTTTATGTTTTCTTTATGCTTCTTTATTTTTCATTTATGGCATACCTTTATGGTTTCCATTCTGGGTAAACGCGATATCTTCATTTTAGGAAGTGCGGACTACCACCCCCTGAAAGTGATTTGATTCGTTAATACCATATGTGGTACATATAAAAGATAGATTTAATGATATTATATATTATACCATAATGGAATTATAAAACTATTATGTATCATTATGTTATAATTTCATTAAATATGAAATAGAAATGGAAGTAGCGTTCATGCTTACGTACGGCTTACCGTCTCCATGAACGGTGTATTTCATTTATTACCTCTAAATGTTATGTAATATTATAAATGCATGTATATAATCGATATATATTATATATATGATATCTACAAAATGAATATAATTCGGGATATAATGGATATTTTACCCCATGAACAAACTTGTAATTATAAAGAGTTTATTTTTTACTCAAGTAGCAATGATCGTTAAAACGACCGTTATTAACTTAAATAATTACATAGTGTTCATGACATGGTAATAAGTGATATAAAACGAATAATGAACTTGAAAAATGTTCTTAAGAAATTAGAAATTAACTCAAGTTTATTATTCAGGTGATTAAAGAATGATCGAGTCAAGTCGGATACAAGGTCAGGGATCATACCCCTCTCTTTCTTTTTAAGTACACTCTTTTATGTCATTCCTTTTAAGCTCATCATTATTATGATTGGGATGTTCTTTTATATTACTCTTACTCTACATTTTATGTTCATATTATGAGAAACCTTGTTTTCTCTCATCAATCCATTTTGGAAGTTTTGAGTGGCGCGTTATGCTGCCGAATTTTCGTAAGAGATCCAACCTCTATCTTTCTTTTTAAGTACTCTCCTTTATGTCACTTCTTTTAAGCTCCTATTTGTTATTTTGGGGATGTTATTTTATATTCCTATTGCTCTAAATTTTATGTTAATATGATGAGAGACCCTATTTGATCTCATCAATCCATTTTTGGATGTTTTAAGTGGCGTTGTCTGGCTGTCGAGTTTTCGTAAGGGTTTTTTCAGCTCACTTTTATTCCCGTGAGATTTATTCTACATTTTCCACCATTTCATTTGAGTGGTATATGTACTTCCCATTATTCTACTCTTTGTGTAATATACTTTCGTTTATGAGTATTTACATCAATGATGTATTTTCCTTCTTTCATGGGGAATATGTTTCGAAAGATACCCAAGTTGGTAAGGGAACCTTTCAACCTCCTCTTTTTAAAGACTTATTTTGTTGGGTCTTTTAATTTACATATTTTAATGTTGGAATATGTTCTTCTATATCTTTATTGATGTAAATTTTATGTCCAAGTGATGAGATACCCTTTATATCTCTCACCAACTCATTTTCTGACATTTGATGTGACGCCTTTAGGCTGTCGAATTTTTGCAAGGGAACTTCTTAACCCAATTTTGATTCTTTGGGATAAACTTGTACTCCTTAAATATGTCATTATATGAATATGTGTGAATGAACATTGATTTTTTTACACTTAATATCAAATTATTTTTGGTGTATTCGTTTTTCACACATAATTAGGTAATTGATTTATCCTTAATCCAAGGATGTCGTCTTTGTATGGGACTTCGTCTCAATCTCCTTTCAATGAGGCATATTTTTTTTTATACACAACTATATTTTATACGGTGTATAAACCCCTTTGACTTTTACGCTTATTCAAAAGGAATATTTTTTTATATGAATCATTTTACTAAACGAAAAAATAAATGTTTCTTTGTCGTACATATGCGGCGACAACAACTTCTCCGCCGTCGTGACCATTATTTGAGTTCCGGCTTCCTCTACAAGCCATAAAGTTTATTTAATGAAAAATAAATACCATGTTTTACTTTTCTTTTATTTTGGTATTGAAAATGGGTTTGATAATGATTTTATTATATCAATGTGTTATTTATATCTTGTAATTTAAATTTAGAAATGTTATGTTTCCTTTATGCATTTTTATGTGATACGATTATGTTATGGTTCTTGGGCATTGTTATGAAGACGGGCGGTTCCGTGATAAACTAAGGGCGGGAGAGCCCGATATAGCCCTCCAATGCATTGGGTAACATGAAGGAGTTAAATAGTCATCGAAAATCTGAAACTATTTCCTACATCATAGTTGTTTTTTTAGAATTTTTATACATTAAATTAATTAAATTATTTATGACATAATGATGATGCAGCAATTACCTCATTATTTAACGATTTAAGGAAAATTAAAAGATAATGTAAACTCTAAGACCTACACATTTCAAAAACCAATTGTATGGGTGTATTTATAACTATTATCACCTTATCCTTGAAATACATCAATGTGGGACCTTTAAATTCCGAAACTCATTTGAAAATAATGTAATATTTTATAATTTTCCAAGAGTGCCCCTCCTCTCCTCTTATAAAAGGACCCCACCTCTACCACCTTACCCACACCTCTCAATCCATTGGCTCAGACAATATCTGAACATTTTATCTCTACACATCCATCTCCTCATCCTAGAATCCTTACCTTAGGCAGGAAGCTCTTCAAGAAACCCTTTTGGTTCAAACCAAAGGGAGATACCCGATTTTAATGTAACGTCTTCACTTGTGCTCTTCTGTTTTATTTTGCTTCTCCAACCCCCTAAAATATTTTTATTCATTTCTTTTGTAACAACACAAGTATAATCCATATACAAGGATTTTTTATAAGAAGGATTCGAGCTACACTTACACACACCTACATCTAATGGTTAAAGAAGATACTGTTTCTGTGGATGGTGAATTTCTACCTCACGAAACGATGATTGTTCAATATTCTTTTAACACCATCAAAGGTGACCATTAAGATATAAATATATTTATATATGATATATAATATGTTTATGTTTTCCTTAAACTTCTGTATTTTTCATTTATGGCATACCTTTATGGTTTCCATTATGGGTAAACGCGATATCTTCATTTTAGGAAGTGCGGACTACCGCCCCCTCGAAGTTATTTGATTCGTTAATGACATATTTGGTATGTATAAAGGATATATTTAATGATATTATTTATGATACCATACTGGAATTATAATACAGTTATGTATCATTATGTTTTAATTCCATTAAATATGAAATAGAAATGGAAGTAGCGTTCATGCGTACGTACGACTTACCATCTCCATGAACGGTGCATTTCATTTCTTACCTCTAAATGTTATGTAATAATTATAAATGCATGTATATAATGGATATATATGATATATATGATATTTAAATAATGAATATAATTCTGGATATAATTGATATTTTACCCCATGAACAAACTTGTAATTAGAAAGAGTTTATTTTTGACTCAAGTAGCAATGATCGTTAAAATGACCATTATTAACATAAATAATTACATAGTGTTAATAACATGGTAATAAGTGATATAAAAGGAATAATTAATTTTAAAAAGGTTCTTAATCAAGTAGAAATTAACTCAAGTTTATTATTCATGAGATTAAAGAACGATCGAGTCAAGTCGGATACGGGGTAAGGGATCCCACCCCTCTCTTTCTTTTTAAGTACACACTTTTATGTCATTCCTTTTAAGCTCATATTTCTTATGATTGGGATGTTATTTTATATTACTCTTACTGTAATTTTTATTTTAATATGATGAGAGACCCTATTTTCTCTCATCAATCCATTTTGGACATTTTGAGTGGCGCTGTTAGGCTGCTGAATTTTCGTAAGAGATCACACCTCTCTCTTTCTTTTTAAGTACTCTCCTTTATGTCACTTATTTTAAGCTCCACTTTGTTATGTTGGGGGATGTTATTTTATATTAATCTTGCTTTAAATTTTATATTAATATGATTAAAGACCCTATTTGATCTCGTCAATCCATTTTTGGATGTCTTAAGTGGCACCGTTAGGCTGCCGAGTTTTCGTAATGGTTTTTTCATCTCACTTTTATTCCCGTGAATTTTATGATACATTTTCCACCATTTACTTTGAGTAGTATATGTAATTCCCATAATTATACACTTTGTGTAATATAAATTCATTTATTAGTATTTAAATCAATGTTGTATTGTTCTTCTTTCATTGGGTGTATGTTTCGATAGATAACCACGTCTGTAAGGGAACCTTTCACCCTACTCTTTTTAAAGACTTATTTTGTTGGGTCTTTTAATTTACATATTGTAATGTTGGGATATGTTCTTCTATATCCTTATTGATGTAAATTTAATGTCCAAGTGATGATATACCCTTTTTATCTCTCATCAACTCATTTTCTGAATTTTGAACTGACGCTGTTAGGCTGTCAAATTTTTTGCAAGGGAACTTCTTAAACCAATTTTGATTCTTTGGGATAAACTTGTACTCCTCGAATATGTCGTTCTGTGAATATGTGTGAATGACCTTTGATTGTTTTACACTTAATATCCACTTATATTTGGTTTATTCATTTATCACAAATAATTATGTAAATTATTTATCCTTAATCCAAGGATACCATCTTTATATGAGACTTCGTCTCAATCTCCATTCATTGAGGCATATTTAGTTTTATACGCAACTTTATTTTATACGGTGTATAAACCACTTTAACTTTTATTCTTATTCAAAAGGAATATTTTTTTATACAAAACGTTTTACTAAACGACAAAAGTAATGTTTCTTTGTCGTACGTATGCGGCGACAACGACTTCTCCGCCGCCGTGACCATTATTTGAGTTTTAACTTCCTCTACTAGCCATAACATTTTTTAAAATAAAAAAAATAAATTCCATGTATTACTTTTCTTTTATTTTGGTATTTAAAATGGTTTTCATAATGTTTTTATTATATCAATGTGTTGTATTGATATCTTGTCATTGAAAAGTTGAAATGTTATGTTTCCTTTATGCATGTTTTATGTGATACGATTATGTTATGGTTCTTGGGAATTATTATGAAGACGGATGGTTCCGTGGTAAACTAAGGGCGGGTGAGCCCGATATAGCTCTCCAATTCATTGGGTAACGTGAAGGAGTTAAACATTAATGTTTCTCCGAAGAGATTTTGGGAATATACTGTGATGGGTATTCCAAACGTAACCATGAGGGTTACTCCCTACGTAAAGAATGTTATAAATGCCTCAAGTTAACTTTTATGTCTTGTGATTTCTATGATTTATTCATTATTTGATGAGGAATATTAAAGTGCTTATGTTTTATGGGTAAATTATGATTTCTTTGATTCTTATGTATACATGTACTCATGTTTCCTTTCCATATTTTTATATCCCTTACTGAGATTTTTATTCTCATCCCATGTTTTTGAAATGTTTTTTCACAGGTCAAGGGAAAGGTACACGATATGATGATAGTGTCGAGGAAGTGTCAAGAAAGAATCCATGTTTTCTTTTAAATATGCTTTTGTTGATGGGAAAAATGAATACTATCTTTTATTTAACCACTCTGTTTAAATGTGGAATGTAATGCATTTTTTATGATCTAATTCTCTAAAACTCTAAACCTGAAAAGATCCTCAATGTGTAATCTTGTAATATCTCAATATTAAGTAAGGTTTAAGGCTGCGGCCTTATAGTTGGTATCAAAGGTCGGTTTATACAACTTTAGATATTAGGAGTTTTTGTTAGACTCATGGTTAGTACCTATATCTATTATTTTAGTTAAATCCTTGTTTTATAACTTTTTTTAGGTCAAGTAAAGTCAGTTGCGAATGGAAGGAGGAGGATCTCAAACTACATTCCTATATCTTCTGGATAATATGCTTGTAATAATTAATGTAAAGTTATGTTAGGATGATTGTGAATGTTTTTCTAGCATACAACTCTCTTGCAAGAAGTTTTTTGAGATATCAAACACCTCCACTATACCTCGTTATCATCGTGGATCATGGGTTGTATTTAGACAAATACTATTTTAACAATATTCTCATATTTTCAAGAAAGGTAAATATTATCAAGGTATTTTCAAATATTTTACTTTATCACAATAATTTCAAGCATATTATGATTTTAAAAATTGTGCTGAGGAAGGAGACCCCTGCGCAACCTATTAATATTTTCTTTTAAAATATAGTCTCTCAGCACATACTTATGGTATTTTAAAAAGACCAATAATAGAAAGTTTCGACTCAAATTCTGTCTGACTATTTTATAGAAATCATGTTTTATCTGATGTTTTGGAATTATATGTCATACATGATTATTTTACAAAACTGTTTTTCTTTGAACACTGATATAACCCATATTGTACAAGGTTTATTTGGAATGAGGAAGCAAATGATTTTGAAGGATATCTATATTATTGTTTTAATTCATGGGACTTCAACCTACGTGAACAAGATGATGATGAAACCGAGTGGACGCCATGATCAAGGTATGCTATTATTCATTTTGGGAATCGTTTTATTTTATGGTGGTGAAATAAGACTTCAAGAATTAAGATGTTGAGATCATAATGAATTTGGATAAAAATGAGAGGTATAAGGAAACTATTGAGTTTAAAAGATGTTAAGGTTATTTTTTTAGTTTTATAAAAAGGACAACACGCATGTCGTGTGACAACCCGTCGCGTCGGACAAAGCTACGGAAATCGAACCCACAACCAAAGTGCGACTGGTATTTATCGCCTACCACTAGACTATGTGAAGTCCCTGGTTAGTGTGACTTATTCTTTTTAGTTAGATGATTTTATGAATTAAGATTAATTTGATTTTGGGTTATCTCTGGAAATTATTAACCTATCATGGAGGATATGTGATTAGGTTAATTACTTTTCAATATAATACTTTTAGAGAAACTGATGTTATTTGGAGATAAGTGTTAATTTGTACCTTGGAAGACAATGTGACTAAATTTTTCAAATATTTGGGTTTCAAATTTAGTTGGGTTTACTTTGAAGAATTTTATGGATAGATGTTTATTGAATGGTCTTTGTTGAACTTTGGGTTTTGTTTGACAAATTTTGGAGATTAGGAGTAGTTTTTCTTTTTAGAAAAAAATATCCTTTTTGGGTATTAACTGATCTCGTACTAAACTTTTTGGTTTGGTTTTGGATGAGATCTAAAGACATGAGAAATATATAGTTCTCTTTTGTGGATTAGTTGATTCTCTAGAAGTTGATTATAATACTCTTAATGTGAACAAGTCTTCCAAAATACTCATCATTTGGGGAAAGTATGAGTTTGTGTAATAAATCTAGTAAAAGTTGAATGTCAACATGACAAGTAAGTATGATTCCTTATGATAAAAAATAAATTCCTCAATGAAAAGTAACTTAAAACAAAAATGTTTTCTATTAACATTTCCTACCGGGGAATCAAATATCGTTTAACCCACCACAAGTTTGTAATTTTCTTGTGGTTAACTTTCTCCAAAACATGTTTTCTATCACTCTCCCTCAGAACATGACCTTTTTCTTTTTCTTCCATATCCATGTTTTCCTACATGGAATCCTAGTATGTGTTAACTCGGGTGACCTCTGTACTTCTATTTCTTTCTTTTAAAGTGATTGTTTTACCGACACTTGTTCCGATGTGGGACTTTCAATGATGTTTCCGAGCCCAATTTTAAAATTACGAGGACACAATTCCCAAAAGGGGGGGAAGGATGCAACACCCTAGGTAAATAAAGAATACGACATTTTCATATTTATCCATATTTGTGAATAAAATGTTAATATTAATTTAAAGGTAATGCTAGGCTCGATGGCTTACCCAATACGCAATAATGAGTTCCTTTGAAATCTTACGTTGCACTCTAATAATAAAATAATTTTATTTTAAATGGTAGTTAACACCTCATCGTTGTAATGACGGGAATGAACAGAACTAACGAAAAAATGATTATATATGTTTTTCAAATATTTTTACTTTTTACAATAAATGTTAGAGGATTAAAAATGAGAATGAATCCAAATTTTAAGCGTAAACATTCTAATATTCTTTAAAAGGTCGATTAACCGCCTTTTAATGGCGAACCACTTTTAAATCCAATTTTTGAAAATTTATGTGCTATATTCAACAAAATAAAATTATTCTTTATAATCGGGACATCAAAATTTACTTTGTTTAAATTTTTGGTATTTTTCCGATAAAGTTCATTTTTTAATGAATAGTGAAAAATGTTGTATTTTAATTCAAAAACTTTTTTTAATCTAATTTAAGTATATGATTAAATTATCCTTTTAATAGGTTTTAAAGTGAAATTAGAATATATTTTTATCATTTAATCCAATGGTGGTCTTTGGAATTAATATCACTTTGAGATTGAACATAAACGAGTGTCAATCTTTTGATAGATATTGTTTCTTAAAAACACGCTATTTGATTTGACAGCGGGATTTAATTATAAAATTAATTAATGCAACTTATACGTTATGAATTTGGTAAAATAGACGTCATTTTTGAATTCATAATATCAAATATAGCTTAGGGGGAATTTTTGGTATTTTTCTGAAAAACATTAATTTTTGATGAATAGTGAAACCACAATGTGGTAGTTACAAAAACGGATTTTTTGTTTAAATGGAACTTTACCAATTCTGAGATTTGAATTTAAAAAATACAATATAAATGATTTTAATTATTAAGTAAAAGGTGGTTCAATGGGATGAAAATAATTTTTGATGAAAAGTAACTTTTAAGTTTTACTAATCGCGATTAAAGGTAATTACTGTGATTTAGGGTAAAAATGATATTATAATAAAATGAAAATATCATGAAACTTGTCCTAACTCTATTTTATGAGTCATGGATGACCAAGAAAACCCATGGGTCGATTTTTGGGACCCCATGGAGCCACTTGGGTAAGATAATGACATTTATGCCTTTTATTTAATGTAAAAGTAAAAATGACACAAACATGTATTGTTTTACTAAAACAATTTTTAAATGGGGTTATACAAGTCATATTTTTTACTATAAATATTAATTGGAAAAATAAAAAGATTTCCTACATCATAGTGGTTTTTTTTATAATTTTTAGACATTATATAAATTAAATTATTTATGACATAATGATGATGCAGCGATTACCTCATTATTTAATGATTTAAATAAAATGAAAAGATAATGAAAACTCTAAGAACTAAACATTTCAAAAACCTATTGGATGGGTGGATTTAGAAATATTATCACCTTATCCTCTACATACATCAATTTGGGACGTTTAAAATCCGAAACTCATTTGAAAATAAAGTAACATTTTATACATTTCCAAGAGTGCCCCTCCTCCCCTCTTATAAAAGGCCCCCAACTCTACCACCTTACCCACACCTCTCAAGCCTTTGTCTTGGCCACGCTCTGATCATTTTATCTCTTCAAATCCCTCTCCTCATACTATAATCCTTACCTGAGGTAGGAAGCTCTTCAAGAAACCCTTTTGGTTCATACCAAAGGGAGTTACTCGATTTTATGGTAACGTCTTCAGTTGTGCTCTTTTGTTTTATTTTTCTTCTCCAACCCCCTAAAATCTTTTTATTCATTTCTTTTGTAACAAAACCAGTATCCTCCATATACTAGGATTTTGTTATAAGATTTATTATAGATACACTTACACACAACTACATCTAATGGTTAAAGAACATATTGTTTTTGTGGATAGTGAATTTCTACCTCACGAAACGATGATTGTTCAATATTCTTTTAACACCTTCAAAGGTGGCCATTAAGATTTCACTAAATTTATATATGATATATAAAATGTTTTTGTTTTCCTTAAACTTCTGTATTTTTCATTTATGGCATACCTTTATGGTTTCTATTATGGGTAAACGCGATATCTTCATTTTAGGAAGTGCGGACTACCACCCCCTCAAAGTGATTTTATTCGTTAATACCATATGTGGTACGTATAAAGGATAGATTTAATGATATTATTTATGATACCATAATAGAATTATAATACTGTTATGTATCATTATGTTTTAATTCCATTAAATATGAAATAGAAATTGAAGTAGGGTTCATGCGTACGTACGGCTTACCGTCTCCATGAATGGTGCATTTCATTTCTTACCTCTAAATGTTATGTAATAATTATAAATGCATGTATATAATGGATATATATTATATATATTATATCTACATAATGAATATAATTCTGTATATAATGGATATTTTACCCCATGCATTTATAATATTACATAACATTTACAGGTAAGAAATGAAATGCAAAGTTCATGGAGACGGTAAGCCGTACGTACGCATGAACGCTACTTCCATTTCTATTTCATATTTAATAGAATTTAAACATATTGATACATAATAGTAATAAAATTACAGTATGGAATCATATATAATATCATTAAATCTATCCTTTATACGTACCACTTATGGTATTAATGAATCAAATCATTTTGAGGGGGCGGTAGTCCGCACTTCCTAAAATGAAGATATCGCGTTTATCCATAATGGAAACCATAAAGGAATGCCATAAATAAAAAATACAGAACCTTAAGGAAAACATAAACAAATTATATATCATATATAAATATAGTCACATATTAATGGACACCTTTTAAGGTGTCAAAATAATATTGAACAATCAATGTTTCGTGAGGCAGAAATTCACCATCCAATGAAACAGTATGTTCTTTAACCATTTGATGTAGGCGTGTGTAAGTGTAGCTCGAATACTTCTTATAAAAACATTCTAGTATATGGAAGATACTGGTGTTATTACAAAATAATTGAATAAAAATATTTTAGGGGGTTGGAGAAGAAAAATAAAACAAAAGAGCACAAGTGAAGACGTTGCCTTAAAATCGGGTAACTCCCTTTGGTTTGAACCAAAACGTTTTTTTAAGAGCTTCCTGCCTACGGTAAGGCTTCTAGGATGAGGATAGGGATGTGGAGAGACAAACTGATCAGATATTGTCTAAGCCAAAGGCTTGAGAGGTGTGGGTAACGAGATAGAATTGGGGGCCTTTTATAAGAGGAGAGGAGGGAACTCTTGGAAAGTTATAAAATGTTACTTTATTTTCAAATGATTTTCGGATTTTAAAGGTCCCATATTGATGTATTTCGAGGATAAGGTGATAAGAGTTCAAAATTCACCCATACCATAGGTTTTTTACATTTTAAGGTCTTAGAATTTACATTATCTTTTCATTTTATTTAAATTGTTAAATAACGAGGTAATCGTTGCACCATCATGATGTCATCAATAATTTAGTTTATTTAATGTCTAAAAATTATAAAACAAATACTATGATATAGGAAATATTTTTATCTTTACAATTACTATTTATAGTCAAAAATCGGACTTGTATAACCCCATGTAAAAATTATTTTAGTAAAACAATACATGTTTGTGTCATTTTTACTTTTACTTTAAATAAAAGGCATAAATGTCATTATCTTACCCAAGTGGATCCATGGGGTCCCAAAAATCGTCCCATGTGTTGTATATGTCTTCCATGATTCATACAATAGGGTTAGGACAAGTGTCAAGATATTTTCATTTTATTATAATATCATGTTTACCTTAAATCTCACTAATTACCTTTAATCACGATTAATAAAACATAAAACTTACTTATCATAAAAAATTATTTTCATCCCATTGAACCACATTTTACTTAATAATTAAAATAATTTATATTGGATATAGAATAACATATCCCAAAATTACAAATGTAAATTAAAAGACCCAACAAAAGAAGTCTTTTAAAAAGAGGATGGTGAAAGGTTCCATTGCCAACTTGGGTATCTTTTGAAACATACACCCCATTGAAGAAGGACAATACTACATTGATGTAAATACTCATAAAATAAATTATATTAAAAAAATAGTAGAATAATGGGCTGTACATATAACACTCAAAGCAAATGGGGGAAAATGTAGCATAAATCTCACAGGAATAAAAGTGAGATGAAAAATCCCTTACGAAAACTCGGCAGCCTAACTGCACCACTTAAAACTTCCAAAAATGGATTGATGAGATCAAATAGGGTCTCTAATAATATTAACATAAAGTTTAAATCAAGATTAATATAATATAAAATCCCCCAACATAACAAATATGAGCTTAAAAGAAGTGACATAAAGGAGATTACTTAAAAAGAAGGAGAGAGGTTGGATCTCTTATGAAAATTTGGCAGCCTAATGGCGCGGATCAAAACTTATAAAATGGATTGATGAGAGAAAATAGGGTCTCTCATAATATAAAAATAAAAAGCACAGTAAGATTAATATAAAAGAACATCCCAATCATAAGAAAGATGAGCTTAAAAGGAATGACATAAAAGAGTGTACTTAAAAAGAAAGAGATGGGTAGGATCTCTTATGAAAATTTGGCAGCCTAACGGCGCCAATCAAATCTTCCAAAATGGATTGATGAGAGAAAATAGTAACTCTCATCATATGAACATAAAACATACAGTATGAGTAATATAAAATAAAATCCCAATCATAAGAAAAATGAGTTTAAAAGGAATGACATAAAAGAGTGTACTTAAAAAGAAAGAGAGGGGTAGGTTCCCTTACCTCGTATCCGACTTGACTCGATCGTTATTTAATATCCTGAATAATAAACTTGAGTTAATTTATAATTTCTTAATAAAGCTTTTCAAGTTAATTATTCCTTTTATATCACTTATTAACAATTCATGAACACTATGTAATTATTTAAGTTAATAACGGTGGTTTTAACGATCATTGATACTTGAGTCACAAATAAACTCTTTATAATTACAAGTTTGTTCATGGGGTAAAATATCCATTATATACAGAATTATATTCATTATATATATATCATATATATCATATATATCCATTATATACATTCATTTATAATTATTACATAACATTTAGAGGTAAGAAATGAAATGCACCATTCGTGTAGACGGTAAGTCGTACGTATGCATGAACGCTACTCCCATTTCTATTTCAAATTTAATAGAATTGAAACATAATGATAGATAATAGTATTATAATTCCAGTATGGTTTCATATATAATATCATTAAATCTAACCTTCATACTTAACACATATGTTATTAACGAATCAAATCACTTTGATGGGGCGGTATTCCGCACTTCCTAAAATGAAGATATCGCATTTACCCATAATGGAAACCATAAAGGTATTCCATAAATGAAAAATACAGAAGTTTAAGTAAAACATAAACATATTATATATTGTATATAAATATAGTGACATCTTAATTTCCACCTTTTAAGGTGTTAAAAGAATATTGAACAATCATCGTTTCGTGAGGCAGGAATTCACCATCCACAGAAACAGTATGTTCTTTAACCATTAGATGTAGGTGTGTGTAAGTGTAGCTAGAATACTTATTATAACAACATCCTATTATATGGAGGATACTGGTGTTGTTACAAAAGAAATTTAATAAAAAGAGTTTAGGGGGTTGGAGAAGCAAAATAAAACAAAAGAGCACAAGTGAAGATGTTACCTTAAAATCGGGTTACTCCCTTTGGTTTGAACCAAAAGGGTTTCTTTAAGAGATTCCTGCCTATGGTAAGGATTCTAGGATGAGTAGAGGGATGTGGAGAGAAAAAATTATTAGATCTTGGTCGAGCCAATTTCTTTAGAGGTGTGGGTAAGGAGGTAGAGGTGGGGCCTTTTATAAGAGGAGAGGAGGGCACTCTTGGAAATGTATAAAATGTTACTTTATTTTCAAATGAGTCTCGGATTTTAAAGGTCCGAAATTGATGTATTTAGAGGATAAGGTGATAAGAGTTCGAAATCCACCCATCCAATAGGTTTTTGAAATTTTTAGGTCTTATATTTTACATTATCTTTTCATTTTCCTTAAATCGTTAAATAATGAGGTAATCGCTGCATCATCAATATGTCATAAATAATTTAATTTATTTAATGACTAAAAATTATAAAAAAAATACTATGATGTAGGAAATATTTTTTTATTTCCAATGACTATTTATAGTCAAAATTTTTACTTGTATATCCCCATGTGAAAATTGTTTTAGTTAAACAATACAAGTGTGTGTCATTTTTACTTTTACTTTAAATAAAAGGCATTAATGTCATTATATTACCCAAGTGGCTCCATGGGGTCCCAAAAATAGACCCATGGGTTGTATTTGACGGCCATGACTCATACAATAGGGTTAGGACAAGTGTTAATATCTTTTCCTTTTATTATAATATCATTTTTACATTAAATCACACTAATTACCTTTAATCACGATTAATAAAACTTAAAAGTTACTTTTCATCAAAAACTATTTTCATCCCATTGAACCACATTTTACATAATAATGAAAATAATTTATATTGTATTTTTTAAATTCAAATCATAGAAGTGGTAAAGTTCCATTTAAATGAAAAATCGGTTTTTGTAACTACCACTTTGTGGTTTCACTATTCATCAAAAATTAAGGTTCAGAAAAATACCAAAACATCACCCTAAGATATATTTGATATTCCAAAGTAAAAAATGATGTCTAATTTACCAAATAAATAACCTAGAAGTTGCATTAATTAATTTTATAATTAAATCCAGCTGTCAAATCCAATAGCGTGTTTTTAAAAAAAGAATATCTATCAAAAGATTGACACTCGTTTATGTCCAATATCAGAGTGATATTAATTCCAATGACCACCATTGGATTAAATGGTAAAAATTTATTATAATTTAACTTTAAAACCAATTCAAAAGATAATCTAATCATATAAATAAATTATATTAAAAATAGTTTTTGAATTAAAATACAACATTTTTCACTATTCTTTAAAAAATGAACTTTATCGGAAAAATACCAAAGATTTACACAAAGAAAATTTTTATGTCCCTATTCTAAAGAAGAATTTTATTTTGTCAAATATAACACATAAAATTGTCAAAAAGTGTATTTAAAAGAGGTTCTCCATCAAAAGGCAGTTAATCGACCTTTTAAAAGAATATTAGAATGTTTACGCTTAAAATTGGATTCATTCACATTTTTAATCCTCTACCATTTAATGTAAAAATTAAAAATATTTTGAAAAAAATATATATTCATTTTTTAGTTAGTTATTTTCATTCCTGTCATTACAACGGCTAGGTGTTAACTACCATTTAAAATAAAATAATTATATTATTAGAGTGCAACGTAAGATTTCAAAGGAACTCGTTGTTGCGTATTGGGTAAGCCATCAAGCATAGCGTTCCCTTTAAATTAATATTAACATATTATTCACAAATAGGGATAAATATAAAAATTTCATATTCTTTATTTACCTGGGGTGTTACATCCTTCCCCCTTTTGGAAATTGCGTCCTCACAATTTTAAAATTGAGTTCTGAAACATCATTGAAAGTCCTACATCAGAACAAGAGTCGGTAAAACAATCACTTTAAAAGAAAGAAAGAGAAGTAAAGAGGTCACCTGAGTTAACCCATACTAGTATTCCATGTAGGAAAACATGGATACGGAAGAAAAAGAAAAGGGTCATATTCTGATAGAGAGTGATGGAAAACATATTTAGGAGATGGTTAACCACAAGAAAATCACAAACTTGTGGTGGGTTAAACGGTATTCGATTCCCCAGTGGGAAAATTTAATTGACAACATTTTTGTTTTAAGTTAATTTTCATTTTGGAATTTATTTTTGATCTTAAGGAAATATAATTACTTGTTATGTTGACTTTAAACTTTTACTAGATTTCTTACAGAAACTCATACATTCCCCAAATGATGAATATTTAGGAAGACTTGTTCACATTAAGAGTACTATAATCATCTTCTAGAGAATCACCTAATCCAAAAAAGAGAACTATATATTTCCCATGCCTTTAGATCTCAATCAAAACCAAACCAAAAATTTTAGTACAAGATCAGATAATACACAAAAAGGATATTTTTTTACCGAAATAAAAACTACTCCTAATCTACAAAATTTGTCAAACAAAACCCAAAGTTCAACAAAGACCATTCAATAAAAATCTATCCATAAAATTATTCAAAGTAAACCCAACTAATATTGAAACCCAAATATTTGAAAAATTTAGTCACATAGTCTTTCAAGGTACAAATTAACACTTATCTCCAAATAACATCAGTTTCTCTAAAAGTCTCATATTGAAAAGTAATTAACCTAATCACATATCCTCCATGATAGGTTAATAATTTGTAGAGATAACCCAAAATCAAATTAATCTTAATTCATAAAATCATCTAACTAAAAAGAATAAGTCACACTAACCAGGGACTTCACATAGTCCAGTGGTAGGCGATAAATACCAGTCTCACTTTCATCTTTATCTTGTTCACGTAGGTAGAAGTCCCATGTATTACAATAATTATTTAGATATCCTTCAAAATCAATTGCTTCCTCCATACAAATACACCTTTTACAACATGGATCATATGGGTGTTCACAGAAAAACAATTTTCGAAAATAATCATGTATTCCACATAATTCCAAAACATCTGATAAAAAGTGATTTCTATAAAATAGTCGGATAGCATTTGAGTTGAAACTTTCGATTATTGGTCCTTTTAAAATACCATAAGTATGTGCTGAGAGACAATATTTTGAAAGAAAATATAAATAGGTTGTGTAAATGCCTCATTCCTCAGCACAATTTTTAAAATCATAATATGCTTCAAATTCTTGTGATAAGGTAAAATATTTGAAAATACCCTGATAATATTTACGTTTCATGAAAATATGATAATATTGTGAAAATAGTATTTGTCTAAATACAACCCATGATCCACGATGATAACGAGGTATAGTGGAGGTGTTTTATTTCTCAAACAACTACTTGTTAGAGAGTGGTTTTCGAGAAAAAGTTTCACAATCATCCGAACATCACTTTGAAATAATTACTACAAACATGTCATCAGGAAGAGATAGGAATGTCATTTGATATCCTCCTCCTTCCATTCGTAACTGACTTTACTTGACCTGAAAAAAGTTATAAAACAAGTATTTAACTGAAATAATAGATATAGGGACTAACCATGTGTCTACAAAAACTCATAATCCCAAAAGTTGTCTAAACCGACCTCTGATACCAACTATAAGGCCCCAGCCTTAAACAGTACTTAATCATGAGTTACTTCAAAAATACACGTTGAGGATCTTTTCAGTTTTAGCGTTTTAGATAATTAGATCATAAAACATGCATTACATTCCACATTTAAACAAAGTGGTTACATAAAAGATAGTACTCATTTTTCCCATGAACAGAAACATATTTAAAATAAAACATGGATTCTTTCTTGACACTTCCATGACACTATCATCACATCATTTAACTTTCCCTTGACCTGTGAAAAACATTTTAAAAACTTGGGATGAGCATAAAAAGCTCAGTGAGGGATATAAAAGTATGAAATGAAAACATTAGTCCATGCATGAAATCATACTTTACTCATAAAACATAATCACATACCTCATCAAATCATGAATAAATCATAGAAATCATAAGACATAAAGGTAACTTGAGGCATTCATAACATTCTTACGTAGGGAGTAACCCTCTTAGTTACGTTTGGAATACCCATCACAGTATATTCCCTAAATCTCTTTGGTGAAACCTTAACTTTCAACTCCTTCACATTACACAATGCATTGGAGAGCTATATCGGGCTCACCCACCCTTATATTATCACGGAACCACCCGTCTTCATAACAATGCCCATGAACTATAACATAATCGTATCACATAAAACATGCATAAAGGAAACATAACATTTACACAATTTAATCACAAGATATCAATACAACACATTGATATAATAAAAACATTATGAAAACCATTTTCAATACCAAAATAAAATAAAATTAAAACTTGGTATTTATATAAAAAAACGTTATGGCTTGTAGAGGAAGCTGAAACTCAAGTAATGGTCATGACGGCAGAGAAGTCATTGTCGCCGCATACGTACGACAAAAAAAACATTCCCTTTTGTCGTTTAGTAAATTCTTCGTATAAAAAAGATTACTTCTGAATAAACATAATAGTAAATGGGGTTTATACACCATATAAAATATTGTAGTGTATAAAACAAAATATGCCTCAATGAAAGAAGATTGAGACGAAGTCCCTTACAAAGATGGTATCCATGGATTAAGGATAAATCAATTACATAATTATGTGTGACAAAAGAATACACCAAATATAAGTGGATATTAAGTGTACAAAAATATGAGGTCATTCACACATATTCATAGGATGACATTTTCAAAGAGTACAAGTTTATCCCAAAGAATCAAAATTGGGTTAAGAAGTTCCCTTGAAAAAATTCGACAGCCTAACGGCGTCACTTCTAAATTTAGAAAATGAGTTGATTAGAGATAAAAAGGGTATCTCATCACTTGGACATAAAATTTACATCAATAAGGAAATATAATAACATATCAAAACATTACAATATGTAAATTAAAAGACCCAACAAAATAAGTCTTTTAAAAAGAGGAGGGTGAAAGGTTCCCTTACCGACATGGGTATCTTTCGAAACATACACCCCATGAAAGAAGGACAATACAACATTGATGTAAATACTCATAAACAAAAGTATATTACAAAAAGATTAGAATAATGGTATGTACATATACCACTCAAAGGAAATGGTGGCAAATGTAGCATAAATCTCACGGGAATAAGAGTGAGATGAAAAATCCCTTACAAAAAATCGGCAGCCTAACGGTGCCACATAAAAAATCATAAAATGGATTGATGAGATCAAATAGGGTCTCTCATCATATTAACATAAAATTTACATCAAGAGTAATATAAAATAACATCCCCAAACATAACAAATAGGAGCTTAAAAAAGTGACATAAAGGAGAGTACTTAAAAAGAAGGAGAGAGGTTGGATCTCTTACGAAAATTCGGCAGCCTAACGGCGCCAATCAAAACTTCCAAAATGGATTGATTGTAGAGACCCGAAGCTTATCGTACGTGGACATTACATTACTTTTGCGGAATACTTAGTACATAACAAAAACACACACACAAAGATTGTAATAGTTTAGTGTCTTTGGAAACTTGGAACGTAATATTCTAATCGTGGTGAAAGATCTTCAATATCTCCCATAAAGATCTTCCTTTTTTTTACCTAAAACCTTTCTTTATATCCTGTGGAAAAGAAAACATAAAAGGGTGAGATCAAATGCTCAGTAAGGGTAAACAAATGAAATATCAATCACATCATATTCATAAGAACATAACATTTTGGAAATCATAACCTGCAAAAGAGAGCATAATTTCATAACATGGGATAAATCATGGCAGTGAAATGTAATCACAATAATCATAACATAAAACATGAAACATTGTGGCATTCACACATAATCATAGAGAATCATTTCTTGTTAGTCAAGACTCATTACCAAGACTATCTTAGTGGACAAAGTCCCTTTCTGAATCGAGTAACCCTCGTTTCAGTCCTGTTTCACTGAACCGGTATAACCTACCGTTCCAGCCCTGTCTATCTCATGAGATATAAAATCTTTACCCAATGAATTGGAGGGATACATAGGTCCCACCCATCTCATAATTATACCATTCTTATGTGTGCCACAAAATCATAAATCATACATCATTTCATAACCCATGTAATAAAAATGGGATTCTTAAACAACATGACATCATAAAACCATTCATATAAGATAAAGGAATTTATAAACATAATTCCATCACAACATAGTCAAATCAATGTAAAAATATGGATAGAAACAGAACCCTTTATTATCTTAGATGGAAAATAATTTTGATAAAACACTTGAAATGAATTCTTGAGGAAAATATCCTTTCTTCTTCAAAATCAATTTCTTTTCACAAAACATCATGCAATTTTAAAAGAAAGATATTTTATTAAAAATAGTCATGAAATATTTTGTAGGAAGCTTCATGAAAATAAGGCTTTATAAAACCATAAAAATCAGTTCGTTCCGTTTATGTTAAAAAAAAATTCTTCGTACTTTTGTCGAAAAAGTCAAAAAGTACCTCGTACGAAAAACGAAAAAATATTCCTTTCATATCCATTACTAAAAACTCATCGAAGGGTAAAATTGGATTTAAACAATTTTAGGTGGATGGAAATAATATTACATATTGAGGAAACATGGATGTGGATAATAAAATACACCCCAGTAAATTTCAAAGTATAAACAATCTCGGATAAAAAATGAGATTGTGATATTTCCCTTACCTTAGGTCCGACTTGCTTTGTAACTGTCCGAACCTCCTGTATAATGATTTAAATCATGTTATTGACTTATTCCAGAATCATATTCATTGTTATTATATCATATATGGTCCACTTATGACTTTATATTACCCGTTCTTTTGTAAATTCATGTTAAAGTAGCGTTTTGGGTAAAATCATCTCATTTGTCGTTCGTGTTTTAACTTTAATTATTCATATGATTACTTAGATAATGATTACTTAATTCCAGAATATAAAACATGAGTTATATATAATATATATTAATAATATATATATATATATATATAATATATCAGTAAATGAAAAAGAAATACATTGTTCATGGAGACGGTAGACCGTTCGTACGCATGAACGCTGTTTTCGTTTCCTTATTGAGTTGAATGGAATTAAGTAGATGACATACATATATATAAACATAAATCCAGTAGCTTCATAATGTCATATATTTCATTATTATTTCTTATATATACTTTATAATCATTCTTAAATGGTTAACATAGAGAATGAATCTCATCGCGTCGTGGAGACGGTAGTCCGTACGTACGCACGAGCGATGATATCATTTCCATAATTATTGAATTCAATTGGAGGGGATGATACAATATATCAGAATCATTATTATGTTATAATAACTATTTATAGTTATTCTTTATACCATAATACGCATCCATGTAAGGTGTTGGTGGAAAAGCAGATTACACCACGGCGTGGAGACGGTATTCCGTACGTACGCACGCGCGGTGATTTCCTTTTTCCGTAGGATGGATAGAAGGTTAATTAGAGTTGTTTCATATCTATAATAACATATCATTATATGAGTGATACTGATGTTATTACTTCATAATGAAACAACCTTAGAAGAAGAAGTGGAAGAAGAAATAAAGGTGAAAGAATTGGTAACGGAAATTACCTCTTCTTTGAAACGCCTCTTTGAATCCTCCACTTAGGGAACTATGATTGGTCTTTGAAGAAGACCAGGACCTCTAGGATTATTCTAGGGAAGTGCAGAAGGGATTTTGGAAGGGGTTGGCCGAGCTTGAGAGCTCAAATTGGTGTGAGGAGGAGGGGGAGGAGGTGTCCTTTTATAAGGGAGGAGAGGGGCACCTTAGGAATATCTCAAAATATTATTTTATATTAAAGTCAAAATCGGTTTATAATGGTTCAAAAGGGTCTTATTTCGAAGCTAAAGTGGGTATGGGTCGAAATCCTATCCACAAATAAGATTTAGACAAGTTTAGGTTATTATTTTAACCTTATCAATTAGATTTAACTCTAAGTTAAATAATTTAACTTTTACCGTGTCTTTTTGTTTTCTTACACTATATGGTTAATACACTTACTATAACATGCCAAACGAACACCAAAGTGTTTATTATTAATATATATATCCTTATCTAAGTCATTTGGCCGAACCTTAGATTTTTAGGAATAAAATAACAATTAATAATATAATATTTGATTTAAAAACTATTTTGTGTCAATTTTGACACTATTTGATATATGATTTTTGTGAAAGTCATAACAGAATTATATGTTCAATCCAAGTTGATTAAATCAACACTAATATATCATAGTAACCAAGAAAATTAGTGTAATTCATAAAAAGTCTCAAATTACATTTATTTTGGTGTTTATAACATCAATTATGTCAATATTTCATTAATAAGATAATTACTGCATCATCATTGTGTCATAAATAAATTATATTATTTAATGTCTAAAAATTACAAATAAAATACCATTATGTAGGAAATCGTTTTATCTTTCTAATGAATATTTATAGTCGAATTTATCATATGTATATCCCTATATTAAAAATGATTTACTTATTAAACTTTGATTTTAACTATTTTAACCCTTCTTTAAATAAATTAATAATAAATGTCCTAATCTAATCCAAGTGGGCCTAAATGGTCATATTTTATTCATACGGTTGTTTTTGGTCGAATTACACTTATCCAATAGAATTAGGACATGTGTTAGGGTAATAGTAGTATCATATTTACCCTTAGTTACCCTATTTACTATTAACCGCGGTAAAAAAAGTATAAAGTTACTATTCACCAAAAAATTATTTTTATCTCATTGAACCACATTTACTTACTGATATCAACCGTGTCTTTCGGATTTTCAAAATTCCATTCACAGAAGCGGTAAAATTAAGTTTTATGCAAAATTCAGTTTTTAACCTACCACTTAGTGGTTTCACTATTCATCAAAAATTGAAAGTTTTCAGAAAAATACCAAAATTTCACCCTAGGCTAATTTCGATATTCTGAGTCCAAAAATGAAGTCCATTTTGAAAAATAAAATTTCTAAAATTTTAAAAGGTGGTTATTACTGTTCATAACGGCTAGTTATAATAATATTTTAATAGCATATTATTGTTTAGTGAAACTCGGTATTGCTTACTACACACGCTATCGAGGAAGGTTGCGATTGTGTGTAATGCAAGGCAAGTCAAGGATGCGTGTTGTGCAAGCTCCTTTTTGTGTTGCGTACAACACAAGACATTAGTGAAATTAAAAAGAATATTTTTCATAAAATCTTGGGCTGTTACATTCTACCCCCCTTAAAATGAATTTCGCCCTCGAAATTCATCGGGGTTATAAATAGTTTACTATTCGAAAGTTTCTTTAATAGAAACCCACATCGTAAAAAGGAATACCAAAACTTGTCTTTAAAAACTAAAGTATGAAATGTAACGATTACCCAAATAAACTAATCATTAGGTGTCCACATAGGTGAAAATATGGATATGGAAGAAAAATCTAACCATCATGTTCTGATGGAGAGTGGTAGAGAACATGGCTATGGAGAAGCCAACAATCACAAATCCATAAATTTTTGATGATCTAAGGTACCATCTGATTCATCAGGTATAAGATCACTAGGACAAAATTTTTTGTTTTCAAGATCATTTCCCTAAAGTTGAAAATTTGAATTAGAATAAATACTTTATTTATTTTGGTACAATCTCACTGTTGTTCATGCCTTGAACAATTTCCACTTCATCTCTTAAATAAATGATGTTGAATTTGTTATTCGTGAAGTGTTAGCAGATCATGTGATAGAATGACGGGTCATTCCATCTGTCTCAAACAAAAGGTTAGCAAAAATTAAATACATAAGTCGATCTATAGTGAGATTAATCACATATGGTTCCTAAAATGGACTTATACTTCATATATCATACTGCTTAATATAATAAAACTAGTTTCTACTAAACAGGGACTTCCTGTAGGCCAGTGGTAGGCGATAAAGGCCAGTCGCACTTCGGTTGTGGGTTCGATTCCCACAGCCTTGTCCGAAGCGATGGGTTGTCGCCCGTCCTGTAGGTTGTCCTTTTTCTAAAACTACATTACTATAACATCCCATCAATAATATCGAAAAAAAAACTTCTATCCTTAAAAAATACTCACTTATGTCCAACATAATCCATTTCAATCTTTAGGCTTATCCATAATACTGCAGTCCACTCTCATAACATAGTGAAAACGATTACCAGAGATTTAATACCATCGTTGATCCCCATATATCATAAGATATGTTTTGTTGGTCACATTCCAAACATTCAAAGTCCTTAATCATGTATTCTTTTGAATACCCATTGAACCTTAGTGAAAACATGAATGCAGTTAAAAGTTAACACTTTCCACATACCAAAATCCTCAAAATTCGATATTCTCAAACCATGATATCACTTAGTCCTTATATCAATCATGAGCTCATGAATACTATTAAACATTTCATTTTCTCGTTTTCCCTTCATTATGCGCATATCATCTTATTTCCAAAATATATCAATCACTTTGAATACCACATCAATAAATATTGCAATACTCAATAATACAACATTATTTCGAAATCCCATTACATAAACACTTAATCATTCCACCACATCGTTCTCATATTCAACATTGCCAATAGTGATCGCATGTGACTTCCCTTTGTCCTTTGCCTTCAGTGGTTGCTCATGTTGATCATCACTAACCCTTGGATTAGGGCATTTATTAGCATAATGCCCCATTTCCTTGCACTTGAAGCATTGAAGTGTTGGTGGTGCGTTCTCTACAGTGTTTGATTTATTCACATCATTAGAAACCCTTTTTCCATTACTTCGACACTCAGCTACTCGATGACCTTCTTTTCCACACTTAAAACATTTTCTAGTCCCTTTAAGACAATCTCCACCATGCTTCTTTCCACACTTTGTGCATAAGGAAACATTCATCTTCTTTTCACCATTATTCTGAGATTTCTCCTTGAACTCCATCTTTCGTTTTTTGTCAAAACCATGAGATGGATATGTAACACCAACTTCCATTTCTACCTTGATAGCACAACGCACAATTTCTTCATAGCTACTGAAGTCTCTTATAGCTAATTCCCTTCGAAGACTTGGTTTTAAGCCACTGAAAAATCGATCAACTTTACTTTCAGGTTGGATGATAATTCCAGATGCATACCTTGCAAGTCTTGTAAAATTCGCTTCGTATATACCAACAGATTCATCATCCTTTTGCTTTAGTTCAAGAAACTCCTTCTCCATCATTGTTCAAAGAATACGAGGGAAGTACTTATTGAAAAATAAGTTCTTGAACTCGTCCCATTCTATGGACTCAATTTCATCTCTTTGCCTTGTATTCTTGATAAGATTCCACCATTGATCAGCTTCACCTTCCAAACGATATACTTCTAAGATGACTTTATCATGTTCAGAACATTGAAGAACTGAAAATATCTTTTCAGTGGTACTGATCCATTGTTCAGCAACAAGTGGATCATAAGATCCACTGAAAGAAGGTGGATGTTGCCTCATGAAGGACTCAATAGAATATTGTTCCCTTCTCTGCTCATTTGGAAGTCCAGAATGATTCATAGCTTGTGTAAGTATAGCAATATGATTTTGCACTCCATCTCCCATAACATTTGTTTGTTCAGGAGGACAATCATTGCATTGTCCATTTCATTGATCAACACGGTTCCTTCGGGTTCCAGCCATCGTCTAAAACCCAAAAAGAATAGTGTGAGAGGCAAAAATCATTCTAGGGAAAAAAACATAATAAAGGGGGAGTACCTTCAATATCTAACATCTTAGGTTTAATTCTATGATCGTTAGCATAATTCTAGTACTATAACCTATACGTATACTTGACCTTAGGGACATCCCTAGACATACCTTAGAAATATCTCTAGGGATCTCTCTAACGTTTTCGCATCCTAGTTTCCAAAGGTTGACTAAACCTTTCCTCTGATACCAACTGTAGAGGTCTAGAATTGCTTCCAGTGGACTACAATTGATACCTATCAGGGCACTCCATGGGCGGCTACACCCCCTGGGCGGGACACACCACCATCCCCAGTGGCAGCCATTTCCTCATGAAGCCCTTGGGCGGAGAGCCATGCTTCGTCCAACGCTCACATGTGAGAGTTCCCAAGGATCGGATACATTCCTACCTCCTTTGCCTCTGATACCAACTGTAGAGACCCGAAGCTTATCGTACATGGACATTACATTACATTTTCGGAATACTTAGTACATAACAAAAACACACACACAAGGATCGTAATAGTTTAGTGTCTTTGGAAACTTGGAACGTAATCCTCTAATCATGGTGAAAGATCTTCAATATCTCCCATAAAGATCTTCCCTTTTTTTTACCTAAATCCTTTCTTTATATCCTGGGGAAAAGAAAACATAAAAGGGTGAGCTCAAATGCTCAGTAAGGGTAAACAAAAGAAATATCAATCACATCATATTCATAAGAACATAACATTTTGGAAATCATAACCTGCAAAAGAGAGCATAATTTCATAACATGGGATAAATCATGGCAGTGAAATGTAATCACAATAATCATATCTTAAAACATGAAACTTTGTGGCATTCACACATAATCATAGAGAATCATTTCTTGTTAGTCAAGACTCATTGCCAAGACTATCTTAGTGGACAAAGTCCCTTTCTGAATCGAGTAACCCTCGTTTCAGTCCTGTTTCACTGAACCGGTATAACCTACCGTTCCAGCCCTGTCTATCTCATGAGATATAAAATCATTACCCAATGCATTGGGGGGATATATAGGTCCCACCCATCTCATAATGATACCATTCCTATGTGTGCCACAAAATCATAAATCATACATCATTTCATAACCCATGTAATAAAAATGGGATTCTTAAACAACATGACATCATAAAACCATTCATATAAGATAAAGGAATTCATAAACATAATTCCATCACAACATAGTCAAATCAATGTAAAAATATGGATAGAAATAGAACCCTTTATTATCTTAGATGGAAAATAATTTTGATAAAACACTTGAAATGAATTCTTGAGGAAAATATCCTTTCTTCTTCAAAGTCAATTTCTTTTCACAAAACATCATGCAATTTTAAAAGAAAGAGATTTTATTAAAAATAGTCCTGAAATCTTTTGTAGGAAGCTTAATGAAAATAAGGCTTTATAAAACCATAAAAATCAGTTCGTGCAGTTTATGTTAAAAAAAACATTCTTCGTACTTTTGTCGAAAAAGTCAAAAAGTACCTCGTACGAAAAACGAAAAAATATTCCTTTCATATCCATTACTAAAAACTCATCGAAGGGTAAAATTGGATTTAAACAATTTTAGGTGGATGGAAATAATATTACATATTGAGGAAACATGGATGTGGATAATAAAATACACCCCAGTAAATTTCAAAGTATAAACAATCTCGGATAAAAAATGAGATTGTGATATTTCCCTTACCTTAGGTCCGACTTGCTTTGTAACTGTCCGAACCTCCTGTATAATGATTTAAATCATGTTATTGACTTATTCCAGAATCATATGCATTGTTATTATATCATATATGGTCCACTTATGACTTTATATTACCCGTTCTTTTGTAAATTCATGTTAAAGTAGCGTTTTGGGTAAAATCATCTCATTTGTCGTTCGTGTTTTAACTTGTAATTATTCATATGATTACTTAGATAATGATTACTTAATTCCAGAATATAAAACATGAGTTATATATAATATATATTAATAATATATATATATATATATAATATATCAGTAAATGAAAAGAAATACACCGTTCATGGAGACGGTAGACCGTTCGTATGCATGAACGCTGTTTTCGTTTCCTTATTGAGTTGAATGGAATTAAGTAGATGACATACATATATATAAACATAAATACAGTAGCTTCATAATGTCATATATTTCATTATTATTGCTTATATATACTTTATAATCATTCTTAAATGGTTAACGTGGAGAATGAATCTCATCGCGTCGTGGAGACGGTAGTCAGTACGTACGCACGAGCGATGATATCATTTCCATAATTATTGAATTGAATTGGAGTGGATGATAAAATATATCAGAATCATTATTATGTTATAATAACTATGTATAGTTATTCTTTACACCATAATACCCATCCATGTAAGGTGTTGGTGGAAAAGCAGATTACACCACGGCGTGGAGACGGTATTCCGTATGTACGCACGCGTGGTGATTTCCTTTTTCCGTAGGATGGATAGAAGGTTAATTAGAGTAGTTTAATATTTATAATAAAATATCAGTATATGAGTGATACTGATGTTATTACTTCATAATGAAACAACATTAGAAGAAGAAGTGGAAGAAGAAATAATGGTGAAAGAATTGGTAACGGAAATTACCTCTTCTTTGAAACGCCTCTTTGAATCCTCCACTTAGGGAACTATGATTGGTCTTTGAAGAAGACCATGACCTCTAGGATTATTCTAGGGAAGTGGAGAAGAGATTTTGGCAGGGGTTGGCCGAGCTTGAGTGCTCAAATTGGTGTGAGGAGGAGGGGGAGGAGGTGTCCTTTTATAAGGGAGGAGAGGGGCACCTTAGGAATATCTCAAAATATTATTTTATATTAAAGTCAAAATCGGTTTATAATGGTTCCAAAGGGTCTTATTTAGAAGCTAAAGTGGGGATGGGTCGAAATCCTATCAAACAATAGGATTTAGACAAGTTTAGGTTATTATTTTAACCTTATCAATCAGATTTAACTCTAAGTTAAATAATTTAACTTTTACCGTGTCTTTTTGTTTTCTTACACTATATGGTTAATACACTTACTATAACATGCCAAAAGAACCCCAAATTGTTTATTATTAATATATATATCCTTATCTAAGTCATTTGGCCGAACCATAGATTTTTAGGAATAAAATAACAATTAATAATATAATATTTGATTTAGAAACTATTTTGTGTCAATTTTGACACTATTTGATATATGATTTTTGTGAAAGTCATAACAGAATTATATGTTCGAACCAAGTTGATTAAATCAACACTAATATATCATAGTAACCTATAAAATTAGTGGAATTCATAAAAAGTCTCAAATTACATTTATTTTTGTGTTTATAACATCAATTATGTCAATATTTCATTAATAAGATAATTACTGCATCATCATTGTGTCATAAATAAATTAAATTATATAATGTCTAAAAATTACAAATAAAATAACATTATATAGGAAATCTTTTTAGCTTTATAATGAATATTTATAGTCGAATTTATCTTATGTATAACCCCATATTAAAAATTATTTACTTATTAAACTTTGATTTTAACTATTTTACCCCTTCTTTAAATAAATTAATAATAAATGTCCTAATCTAATCCAAGTGGGCCTAAATGGTCATATTTTATTCATAAGGTTGTTTTTGGTCGAATTACACTTATCCAATAGAATTAGGACATGTGTTAGGGTAATAGTAATATCATATTTACCCTTAGTTACCCTATTTACTATTAACCGCGGTAAAAAAAGTAAAAAGTTACTATTCACCAAAAAATTATTTTTATCTCATTGAACCACATTTTACTTACTGATATCAACTATGTCTGTCGGATTTTCGAAATTCCATTCACAGAAGCGGTAAAATTATGTTTTATGCAAAATTCAGTTTTTAACCTACCACTTAGTGGTTTCACTATTCATCAAAAATTGAAAGTTTTCAGAAAAATACCAAAATTTCACCCTAGGCTAATTTCGATATTCTGAGTCCAAAAATGAAGTCCATTTTGAAAAATAAAATTTCTAAAATTTTAAAAGGTGGTTATTACTGTTCATAACTTCTAGTTATAATAATATTTTAATAGCATATTGTTGTTTAGTGAAACTCGGTATTGCGTACTACACACGCTATCGAGGAAGGTTGCGATTGTGTGTAATGCAAGGCATGTCAAGGATGCGTGTTGTGCAAGCTCCTTTTTGTGTTGCGTACAACACAAGACATTCGTGAAATTAAAAAGAATATTTTTCATAAAATCTTGGGCTGTTACATTGATGATAGAAAATAGTGTCTCTCATCATATGAACATAAAGAGTAGAGTAATATTAATATAAAAGAACATCCCAATCCTAAGAAATATGAGCTTAAAAGGAATGACATAAAAGAGTGTACTTAAAAAGAAAGAGAGGGGTAGGATCTCTTACGAAAATTCGGCAGCCTAACGGTGCCAATCATATCTTCCAAAATGGATTGATGAGAGAAAATTAGGTCTCTAATAATATTAACATAAAAATTACAGTAAGTTTTATATAAAATAAAATCTCAATCATAAGAAAAATGAGCTTAAAAGGAATGACATAAAAGAGTGTACTTAAAAAGAAAGAGAGGGGTAGGTTCCCTTACCTCATATCCGACTTGACTTGATCGTTCTTTAATCCCCTGAATAATAAACTTGAGTTAATTTATACTTTATTAAGGAGATTTTTAAAGTTCGTTATTCCTTTTATATCACTTATTACCATGTCATTAACACTATGTAATTATTTATGTTAATAACGGTCGTTTTAACGATCATTGCTACTTGAGTAAAAAATAATCTCTTTATAATTACATGTTTGTTCATGGGGTAAAATATCCATTATATCCAGAATTATATTCATTATTTAGATACAAAATATATTATATATATCCATTATATACATGAAATGATAATTATTACATAACATTTAGAGGTAAGAAATGAAATGCACCGTTCATGGAGACGGTAAGCCGTACATACGCATTAACGCTACTTCCATTTCTATTTCATATTTAATGGAATTAAAACATAATGATACATAATAGTATTATAATTACAGTATGGTTTCATATATAATATCATTAAATATATCCTTTATACGTACCACATATGGTATTAACGAATCAAATCACTTTGAGGGGGCGGTAGTCCGCACTTCCTAAAATGAAGATATCGCGTTTACCCATAATGGAAACCTTAATGGTATGCCATAAAGGAAAAATACAGATGTTTAAGGAAACCATAAACATATTATATATCTTATATAAATATAGTGAAATCTTAATGGCCACCTTTGAAGGTGTTAAAAGAATATTGAACAATCATCATTTCGTGAGGCAGAAATTCACCATCCACAGAAATAGTATGTTATTTAACCATTAGATGTAGTTTTGTGTATGTTTAGCTCAAATAATTCTTATTGTACATCCTTTTATATGTAGGATACTGGTGTTGTTACAAAAGAAATGAATAAAAATAGTTTAGGGGGTTGGAGAAGCAAAATAAAACAAAACAGCACAAGTGAAGATGTTACCTTCAAATCGGGTAACTCATTTTGGTTTGAACCAAAATGGTTTCTTGAAGAGCTTCCTACCTATGGTAATGCTTTTAGGATAAGGATAGGTATGTGGAGAGACAAAATGATCCGAGCTTGGCCGATCCAAAGGCTTGAGAGGTGTGGGTAAGGAGGTAGAGGTGGGGGCCTTTTATAAGAGGAGAGGAGGGAACTCTTGGAAAGGTATACAATGATACTTTATTTTCAAATGAGTATCGGATTTTAAAGTTCCCAAATTTATGTATTTAAAGTATAAGGTGATTAGTGTTCGAAATAAACCCATCCAATACCTTTTTGACATGTTTAGGTCTTATATTTTACATTATCTTTTCATTTTCATTAAATCGTTAAATAATGAGGTAATTGCTGCATCATCATTATGTCATAAATAATTAAATTTATTTAATGACTAAAAATTATAAAAAAATACTATGATGTAGTAAATCATTTTATCTTTAAAATTACTATTTATAGTCAAAAAGATTACTTGTATAACCCCATGTAAATATTTTTTTAGTAAAATAATATATGTTTGTGTCATTTTTACTTTTACTTTAAATAAAAGGCATTAATTTCATTATCTTACCCATGTGGCTCCATGGGGACCCAAAAATCGACCCATGGGTTGTCTTGGTCGGTCATGACTCATCCAATATGGTTAGGACAAGTGTCAAGATATTTTAATTTTATTATAATATCATTTTTAACTTAAATCACACTAATTACCTATAATCGCGATTAATAAAATTTAAAAGTTACTTTTCATCAAAAATTATTTTCATCCCATTGAACCACATTTTACATAATAATTAAAATCATTTATATTGTATTTTTGAAATTCAAATCACAGAAGTGGTACCGTTCCCTTTAAACAAAAAACCAGTTTTTGTAACTACCACTTTGTGGATCTAATATTTATAAAAAATTAAGGTTTTTCAGAGAAATACCAAAAATTCACCCTAAGATATGTTTGATATTCCGAATACAAACATGATTTATATTTTACCAAATTCATAACATATAATAATGGTCAGTACATATACCACTAAAAGGAAATGGTGGAAAATGTAGCCTAAATCTCACGGGAATAACAGTGAGATGAAAAAACCCTTACAAAAACTCAACAGCCTAACGGCGCCACATAAAACATCCAAAAATGGATTGATGAGATCAAGTAGGGTCTCTCATAATATTAACATAAAATTTAAAGAAATAGGAATATAAAAGAACATCCCCAATCATAACAAAGAGGGGCTTGAAAGAAGTGACATAAAGGAGAGTACTTTAAAAGAATGAGAGAGGTTGGATCTCTTACAAAAATTTGGCAGCCTAACGGCGCCACTCAAAACTTCCAAAATGGATTGATGAGAGAAAATAGGGTCTCTCATAATATGAACATAAAAAGTACAGTAAGATTAATATAAAAGAACATCCCAATCAAAAGAAAGATGATCTTAAAATGAATGACATAAAAGAGTGTACTTAAAAAGAAAGAGAGGGGTACGATCCCTTACCCCGTATCCAACTTGACTCGATCGTTCTTTAATCTCCAGAATAATAAAAATGAGTTAATTTCTAATTTCTTTAGAACCTTTTTCAAGTTCATTATTCCTTTTATATCACTTATTAACATGTCATGATCACATTGTAATTATTTATGTTAATAACGGTCGTTTTAAAGATCATTGCTACTTGAGTCAAAAATAAACTCTTTATAATTACAAGTTTGTTCATGGGGTAAAATATCCATTATATCCAGAATTATATTCATTATATAGATATCATATATATCATATATATACATTATATACATGAATTTATAATATTACATAACATTTAGAGGTAAGAAATGAAATGCACCATTCATGGAGATGGCAAATCGTACGTACGCATGAACGCTACTTCCATTTCTATTTCATATATTAATGGAATTAAAACAAAATGATACATAATATTATTATAATTACAGTATGTTATCATATATAATATCATTAAATCTATCCTTTATACCTACCAGATATGGTATTAACGAATCAAATCACTTTGAGGGGGCGGTAGTCCGCACTTCCTAAAATGAAGATATCGCGTTGACCCATAATGGAAACCAAAAAGGTATGCCATAAATTAAAAATACAGAAGCTTAAGGAAAACATAAAAATATTATATATCATATATAAATATATTGACACCTTAATGGACACCTTTGAAGGTGGTAAAAAAAATATTGACCAATCATCGTTTCGTGAGGCAGAAATTCACCATCCACAGAAACAGTATATTCTTTAACCATTAGATGTAGGTGTGTGTAAGTTTATATCTAATACCTATTATAACAACATCATAGTATATGGAAGATACTGGTGTTTTTACAAAATAAATGAATAAAAAGAGTTTAGGGGGTTGGAGAAGCAAAATAAAACAAAAGAGCACAAGTGAAGACGTTACCTTAAAATCGGGTAACTTCATTTGGATTGAACCAAAAGGGTTTCTTGAAGAGCTTAATTCCTAAGGTAAGGCTTAGAGGATTAGGAGAGGTATGTGGAGAGACAAAAGGATCTGATCTTGGACGATCAAAAGGATTGAGAGGTGTGGGTAAGGTGGTAGAGGTGGGGGCCTTTTATAAGAGAAGAGGAGGGCACTCTTGGAAAGGTATAAAATGTTAATTTATTATCAAATGAGTTTCGGATTTTAAAGGTCCCACATTGATTTATTTCTAGGATAAGGTGATAAGAGTTCTAAATCCACCCATCCAATAGGTTTTTGACATGTGTAGGTCTTATAATTTACATTATCTTTCCATTTTATTTAAATCATTAAATAATAAGGTAATCGTTGCATCATCATGATGTCATAAATAATTTAATTTATCTAATGTATAAAAATTATAAAAACGAACCTATAATGTAGGAAATATTTTTATATTTCCAATTACTATTTATAGTAAAAAATATGACTTGTAAAAATCCATGTAAAAATTGTTTTACTAAAACAATACATGTTTGTCTCATTTTTACTTTTACTTTAAATAAAAGGCATAAATGACATTATCTTACCCAAGTGGCTCCATGGGGTCCCAAAATTAGAACCATGTGTTTTATTGGTCGTCCATGACTCATCTAATAGGGTTAGGAAATGTTTCAAGATATTTTCATTTTATTATAATATCATTTTTACCTTAAATCACACTAATTAACTTTAATCACGATTAATAAAACTTAAAAGTTACTTTTCATCAAAAATTATTTTCATCCCATTGAACCACATATTACTTAATAATGAAAATAATTTATAGTTTATTTTTTAAATTAAAATCACAGAAGTGGTAAAGTTCCATTTTAATGAAAAATCGGTTTTTGTAACTACCACTTTGTGGTTTCACTATTCATCAAAAATTAAGGTTTTTTAGAAAAATACCAAAAATTCACCCTAAGCTATATTGGATATTCCGAATTCAAAAGTGATTTATATTTTACCAAATTCATAACATAGAAGTTGCATTAATTAATTTTATAATTAAATCCCGTTGTCAAATCAAATAGCGTGTTTTTAAGAAACAATATCTATCAAAAGATTGGCACTCGTTTATGTCCAATCTCAAAGTGATATTAATTCCAATGACCACCATTGGATTAAATGGTAAAAATAAATTCTAATTTCACTTTAAAACCAATTAAAAAGATAATCTAATCATATAAATAAATTAGATAAAAAAGAGGTTTTAATTAAAATACAACATTTTCACTATTCATTAAAAAATGAACTTTATCGGAAAAATACCAAAAATTTACACAAAGTAAATTTTGATGTCCCAATTATATAGAAAAATTTGATTTTGTCCAATATAACACATTAAATTTTCAAAAAGAGGATTTAAAAGAGGTTCTCCCTCAAAAGGCGGTTAATCAACCTTTTAAAGAATATTAGAATGTTTACCCTTAAAATTGGATTCATTCGCATTTTTAATCCTCTAACATTTATTGTAAAAAGTAAAAATATTTGACAAATATATATAATCCTTTTGTAGTTAGTTCTGTTCATTCCTGTCATTACAATGGCTAGGCGTTAACTACCATAAAATTATTTTATTATTAGAGTGCAACGTAGGATTTCAAAGGAACTCATTGTTGCGTATTGGGTAATTCATCGAGCATAGCGTTCCCTTTAAATTAATATTAATTTTTTTCAAAAATAGGGATAAATATAAAAATTTCATATTCTTTATTTACCTGGGGTGTTACATCCTTCCAACCTTTTGGGAATTGCGTCCTCGCAATTTTAAAATTGGGCTTAGAAACATCATTGAAAGTCCCACATCAGAACAAGAGTTGGTAAAACAGTCGCTTTAAAAGAAATAAAGAGAAGTAGAGAGGTCACCCGAGTTAACCCATTCTAGGATTCCATCTAGGAAAACATGGATATTGAAGAAAAAGAAAAGGGTCATGTTCTGATGGAGAGTGATAGAAAACATATTTAGGAGAAAGTTAACCACAAAAAATCACAAAATTGTGGTGGGTTAAACGGTATTCAATTCCCCATTAGGAAAAGTTAATAGACAACATTTTTGTTTTAAGTTACATTTCATTGAGGAATTTATTTTTGATATTAAGGAAACATACTTACTTGTCATGTTGACTTTCAACTTTTACTAGATTTCTTACCCAAAGTCATACTTTTTCCAAAAGATGAGTATTTAGGAAGACTTGTTAGCATTAAGAGTACTATAATCAATTTCATCAGAATCACCTAATCCACAAAAGATAACTATATATTTCCCATGTCTTTAGACCCTTAGGAAAACCAAAATTGTTAGAACAAGATCAGATAAACCATAAAAGGATAACCCTTTATAAAAAGAAAATCTATTCTTAACCTCCAAAATTTGTCCAAAAAAAACAAAAGTTCAACGAGGACCATTCGATAAACAATTTGTCCATAAAATTATTCAAAGTAAACCAAACTAAGATTGAAACACAAATATTTGAAGGATTTAGTCACATAGTCTTCCAAGGTACAAATTAACCCTTATCTACAAATAAAATCAGTTTCTCTAAAAGTCTCATATTGAAAAGTAATTAACCTAATCACATATCCTCCATGATAGGTTAATAATTTCCATAGATAACTCAAAATAAAATTAATCTTAATTCATAAAATCATCTAACTAAAAAGAATAAGTCATACTAACCAGGGAATTCGCGTAGTCCAGTGTTAGGTGATAAATACCGGTCACACTTTGGTTGTGGGTTCGATTCTCGCAGCGTTGTCCAATGCGAGGGGTTGTCACACGGTCTGCATGTTTTCCTTTTTATAAAACTCCAAAAATAACCCTAACATGTTTTAACCTCAATATTTTCCTTATACCTCTCATTTTCATACAAATTCATTACAATCTAAACATCTTAATTCTTGAAGTCTTATTTCACCACCATAAAATAAAATGATTCCCAAAATGAATAACATCATACCTTGATCATAGCGTCCACTCAGTTTCATCTTCATCTTGTTCACGTAGGTAGAAGTCCCATGCATTACAACAATGATTTAGAGATCCTTAAAAATCGTTTTCTTCCTCCATCCAAATACACCTTGTGCAACATGGGTCATATGGGTGTTCACAGAAAAACAGTTTTGGAAAATAATCTTGTATGACATATAATTTCAAAACATCTGATAAAACATGATTTCTATAAAATAGTCAGACAGAATTTGAGTTGAAACTTTCTATTATTGGTTCTTTTAAAATACCATAAGTATGTGCTGAGAGAATATATTTTAAAAGCAAATATAAATAGGTTGCACAAGGGTTTCCTTCCTCAGAACCATTTTTAAAATCATAATATGCTTCAAATTCTTGTGATAAGGTAAAATATTTGAAAATACATTGATAATATTTACCTTTCTTAAAAATATGAGAATATTGTCAAAATAGTATTTGTCTAAATACAACACATGATCCACGATGAAAACGAGGTATAGTGGAGGTGTTTTATATCTCAAAAAACTGCTTGCAAGAGAGTTGTATTCTAGAAAAAGTTTCACAACCATCCGAACATGACTTTGCAATAATTATTGCAAGCATGTCATCAGGAAGAGATAGGAATTTAGTGTGAGATCCTCCTCCTTCCATTTGTAACTGACTTCACTTGAACTGAAAAAAGTTATAAAACAAGGATTTAACTAAAATAATAGATATAGGGACTAACCATGTGTCTAACAAAAACTGCTAATCCCTAAAGTTGTCTAAACTGACCTTTGATACCAACTATAAGTCCCTAGCCTTAATCCTTGTGTAATCTTGAGTTACTCCAAGAATACCCATTGAGGATCTTTTCAGGTTTAGAGTTTTAGAGAATTAAATCATGAAACATGCATTACATTCCACATTTAAACAAAGTGGTTACATAAAAGATAGTGCTCATTTTTTCCATCAACAGAAACATAATTAAAATAAAACATGGATTCTTTCTTGACACTTCCTTGACACTATCATCACATCATGTACCTTCCCCTTGACCTATGAAATACATTTCAAAAACTTGGGACGAGCATAAAAATCTCAGTAAGGGATATAAAAGTACGAAATGAAAACATTAGTCCATGCATGAAATCATACTTTACTCATAAAACATAATCACATACCTCATCAAATCATGAATAAATCATAGAAATCATAAAACATAAAGGTAACTTGAGGCATTTATAACATTCTTACGTAGGGAGTAACCCTCATGGTTACGTTTGGAATACCCATCAGAGTATATTCCCAAAAATTTCTTCAGATAAACCTTAAAGATTAACTCATTCACATTACCCAATGCATTGGAGAGCTATATCAGGCTTACCCGCCCATATTTTATCACAGAATCACCCATCTTCATAACAATTCCCAAGAACCATAACATAATCGTATCACATAAAACATTCATAAAGGAAACATAACATTTCCACATTTCAATCACAAGATATCAACACAACATTGATATAATAAATCATTATCAAAACCATCTTCAATACCAAAATAAATGAAAAGTAAAACATGGTATTTATTTTTCATTAAAAAAAATTATGGCTTCTAGAGGAAGCCGAAACTCAAATAATGGTCACGGCGGTGGAGAAGTTGTTGTCACTGCATACGTACGACAATGAAACATTCCTTTTGTCATTTAGTAAGACTCTTTGTATAAAAAAACATTGTTTTTTAATATGTGTAAAATTCAAAGCGGTTTATCAACCGTATAAAATAAAGTTTTCTATAAAAAAATGCCTCAATGAAAAGATATTGAGACGAATTCCCATACAAAGACGGTATCCTTGGATTGAGGATAAATCAATTAAATAATTATGTGTGACAAACCAATACACCAAATATAAGTGGATATTAAGCATAAAAAATCAAAGGTCATTCACACATATTTATATAACGACATATTCAAGGAGTACAAGTTTTTCCCAAAGAATCAAAATTGGGTTAAGAAGTTCCCTTGCAAAAATTCGACAGCGTAACGACGTCACTTCAAAATTCAGAAAACGAGTTGATGAGAGATAAAAAGGGTGTCTCATCATAGGGACATAAAATTTACATCAATAAGGATATAAAAGAACATATCCCAACATTAAAATATGTAAATTAAAAGACCCAACAAAATAAGTCTTTAAAAAGAGGAGGGTGAAAGGTTCCTTTACCGACTTGGGTATCTTTCGAAACATACACCCCATGAAAGAAGGACAATACAACATTGATGTAAATACTCATAAACTAAATTATATAACACAAAGAGTACAATAATGGGAAGTAAAAATACCTCTCAAAGGAAATGGTGGAAAATTTAGCATAAATCTCACGGGAATAAAAGTGAGATGAAAAATCCCTTACGAAAACTCGGCAGCCTAATGGCGCCACTTAAAACATCCAAAAATGGATTGATGATATCCAATATGGAATCTCATCATATTAAAATAAAATGTATAGAAAGAGGAATGTAGAATAACATCCCCCAAAATAACAAATAAAAGCTTAAAATAAGTGACATAAAGGAGGGTACTTAAAAATAAAGAGAGAGGTTGGATCTCTTACGAAAATTCGGCAGCCTAACGGCGCCACTCCAAACATCCAAAATGAATTGATGAGAGACAATAGGGTCTCTCATCATATGAAAATAAAAATTACAGTAAGAGTAATATAAAATAACATCCCAATCATTTGAAAGATGAGCTTAAAAGGAATGACATAAAAGAGTGTACTTAAAAAGAAAGAGATGGGTAGGATCCCTTACCTCGTATCCCACTTGACTCGATCGTTCTTTAATATCATAAATAATAAACTTGAGTTAATTTATACTTTCTTAAGAATATTTAAAGTTAATTATTCCTTTTATATCACTTATTACCATGTCATGAACACTATGTAATTATTTAAGTTAATAAAGGTCGTTTTAACGATCATTGCTACTTGAGTCAAAAATAAACTCTTTATAATCCAAGTTTGTTCATGGGGTAAAATATACATTATATCCAGAATTATATTCATTATGTAGATATCATATATATCTTATATATCCATTATATACATTTATTTTTAATATTACATAACATTTAGGGGTAAGAAATGAAATGCACCATTCATGGAGACGGTAAGCCGTACGTACGCATGAATTCTACTTCCAATTCTATTTCATATTTAATGAAATTAAAACAAAATGATACATAATAGTATTATAATTCCAGTATGGTTTCATATATAATATCATTAAATCTATCTTTTATACATACCACATATGGTATTAACGAATCAAATCACATTGAGGGGGCGGTAGTCCGCACTTCCTAAAATGAAGATATCACGTTTACCCATAATGGAAACCATAAAGGTATGCCATAAATGAAATATACAGAAGCTTAAGGAAAACATAAAAATATTATATATCATATATAAATATAGTGACATCTTAATGGCCACCATTGAATGTGTTATATGAATATTGAACAATCATCGTTTCGTGAGGCAGAAATTCACCATCCACAGAAACAGTATGTTCATTAACCATTAGATGTAGGTGTGTGTAAGTGTAGCTCGAATCCTTCTTATAAAAACATCCTAGTATATGGAAGATACTGGTGTTGTTACAAAATAAATGAATAAAAATATTTTAGGTGGTTGGAGAAGCAAAATAAAACAAAAGAGACCTTATTTTCTCTCATCAATACATTTTTGGAAGTTTTTGTTGGCGCTGTTAGGCTGCAGAATTTTCGTAAGAGATCCAACCTCTCTCATTCTTTTTAAGTACTATCCTTTATGTCACTTCTTTTAACCTCCTATTTTTTATGTTGGGGGATGTTATTTTATATTCCTCTTGATGTAAATTTTATGTTAATATGATGAGAGACCCTATTTGATCTCATCAATCCATTTTTGGAAGTTTTAAGTGGCGTCGTTAGGCTGCCGAGTTTTCGTAAGGGATTTTTACTCTCACTTTTATTCCCGTGAGATTTATGATAAATTTTCCACCATTTCCTTTGAGTGGTTTATGTACAGCCCATTATTCTACTTTTTTTTCATATACTTTCGTTTATGAGTATTTACATCAATGTTGTATTGTCCTTATTTCATGGGGTTTATGTTTCGAAAGATACCCAAGTCAGTAAGGGAACCTTTCACCCTCCTCTTTTTAAAAGACATATTTTGTTGGGTCTTTTAATTTACATATTTTAATATTGGGATATGTTTTTTTATATACATATTGATGTAAATTTTATGTCCAAGTGATGATATACCCTTTTTATCTTTCATCAACTCATTTTCTAAATTTTGACGTGACTCCGTTAGGCTCTCGAATTTTTGCAAGGGAACTTCTTAACCCAATTTTCATTCTTTTGGATAAACATGTACTCCTTGAATATGTCATTATATGAATATGTGTTAATGACCTATGATTGTTTTACACTTAATATCCACTTATATTTGGTGTATTCGTTTGTCACACAGAATTATGTAATTGATTTATCCTTAATCCAAGGATACCGTCTTTGTAAGGGACTTCGTCTCAATATCCTTTCATTGAGGCATATAATGTTTTATACAGAACATTCATTTATATGGTGTATAAACCCCTTTGACTTTTACGTTTATTCAAAATTATTCTTTTTTATATGAAGCATTTACTAAACGACAAAAGGGAATGTCTTTTTTGTCATACGTATGCGGCGACAACGAATTCTCCAACGCTGTGACCATTATTTGAGTTTCAGCTTCCTCTAAAAGCCATAACATTCTTTTAAAATGAAAAATAAATACCATGTTTTACTTTTCTTTTATTTTGGTATTGAAAATGGTTTTCATAATGTTTTTATTATATCAATGTTTGGTATTGATATCTTGTGATTGAAAGGTGGAAATGTTATGTTTCCTTTATGTATGTTTTATGTGATACGATTATGTTATGGTTCTTGAGAATTGTTATGAAGATGGGTGGTTCCATGATAAAATAAGGCGAGTGAGCCCGATATAGCTCTCCAATTCAATGGGTAACGCGAAGGAGTTAAACATTAAGGTTTCTCTGAAGAGATTTAGGGAATATACTGTGATGGGTATTCCAAACGTAACCTAGAGGGTTACTCCCCACAGAAGAATTTTATGAATGCCTCAAGTTACCTTTATGTCTTATGATTTCTACGATTTATTCATGATTTTATTAGGAATGTTAAAGTGCTTATGTTTTATGGGTAAAGTATGATTTCTTTGATTCTTACGTATACATGTACTCGTGTTTCCTTTCCATATTTTTATATCCATTACTGAGCTTTTTATGCTCATCCAATGTTTTCGAAATGTTTTTTCACAGGTCAAGGGAATGGCACACGATATAATGATAGTATCAAGGAAGTTTCAAGAAAGAATCCATGTTTTATTTTATATATGTTTCTGTTGATGGGAAAAATGAATAATATCTTTTATGTAACCACTCTGTTTAAATGTGGAATGTAATGCATGTTTTATGAGCCAATTATCTAAAACTCTAAACCTGAAAAGATCATTAATGTTTAATCTTGTAATATCTCAAGATTAAGTAAGGTTTAAGGCTCGGTCCTTATAGTTGGTATCAGAGGTCAGTTTTGACAACTTTAGGGATTATAAGTTTTTTTTTAGACACATGGTTCATCCCTATATCTATTATTTCAGTTAAATACTTGTTTTATAACTTTTTTTCAGGTCAAGTAAAGTAAGTTATGAATGGAAGGAGGAGGATATCAAATGACATTCCAATTTCTTCCTGATGACATGCTTGCATTAATTATTACAAAGTCATGTTCGGGTGATTGTGAAACTTTTTCTAGCATACAACTCACTTGCAAGCAGTTGTTTGAGATATCAAACACATCCACTATACCTTTTTATCATCATGGATCATGGGTTGTATTTAGGTGAATACTATTTTCACATTATTCTCATATTTTCAAGAAAGGTAAATATTATCAAGGTATTTTCAAATATTTTACCTTATCAAAAGAATTTAAAGCATATTATGATTTTAAAAATGGTGTTGTGGAAGGAGACCCTTGCGCAACCTATTTATATTTGATTTTAAAATATAGTCTCTCAGAACATACTTATGGTATTTTAAAAAGACCAATAATAGAATGTTTCAACTCAAATTCTATCCGACTATTTTATAGAAATCACGTTTTATCAGATGTTTTGGAATTATATGTCATACATGATTATTTTGAAAAACTGTTTTTCTATGAACACCCATATGACCCATGTTGTACAAGGTGTATTTGGATGGAGGAAGGAAATGATTTTGAAGGATCTATAAATCATTATTGTAATTCATGGGACTTCTACCTACATGAACAAGAAAACGATGAAACCTAGTGGATGCTATAATCAAGGTATGTTGTTATTTAATTTTGGAATCGTTTTATTTTATCTTATGGTGGTGAAATAAGACTTCAAGAATTAAGATGTTGAGATAGTAATGAATTTTGATGAAAATGAGAGGTATAAGGAAACTATTGTGGTTTAATCATGTTAGGGATATTTTTGGAGTTTTATAAAAAGGAAAACACGTAGACCGTGTGACAACCCATCGCGTTGGACAAAGCTACGGGAATCGAACCCACAACCAAAGTGCGACTGGTATTTATCACGTACCACTAGACTACGTGAAGTCCCTGGTTAGAATGACATATTTTTTTTAGTTAGATGAATTTATGAATTAAGAGTAAGTTGATTTTGGGTTATCTATGGAAATTATTAACCTATCATGGAGGACATGTGATTAGGTTAATTAATTTTCAATATGAGACTTTTAGAGAAACTGATGTTATTTGGAGATAAGTGTTAATTTGTACCTTGGAAGATTATGTGACTAAATCCTTCAAATATTTGGGTTTTAATCTTAGTTGGGTTAACTTTGAAGAATTTTATGGATAGATGTTTATTGAATGGTCTTTGTTGAACTTTTGGTTTTGTTTGAAAAATTTTAGAAATTAGGAGTAGTTTTTCTTTTTGTAAAAAAAATAATCTTTTTGGGTATTATCTGATCTCGTACTAAACTTTTTGGTTTGGTTTTGGTTGAGATCTAAAGACATGGGAAATATATTGTTCTCTTTTTTGGATTAGGTTATTCTCTAGAAGTTGATTATAGTACTCGTAATGTGAACAAGTCTTTCTAAATACTCATATTTTGTGGAAAGTATGAGTATGTGTAGGAAATCTAGTAAAAGTTGAAAGTCAACATGACATGTAAGTATGTTTCCTTAAGATTAAAAATAAATTCATCAATGAAAAGTAACTTAAAACAAAAATGTTGTCTGTTAAATTTTCCTACTGGGGAATCGAATATCGTTTAACCCACCACAAGTTTGTGATTTTCTTTTGGTTAACTTTCTCCTAAACATGTTTCCTATCACTCTCCCTCAGAACATGTCCCTTTGTTTTTTCTTCCATATACATGTTTTCCTACATAGAATCCTAGTATGGGTTAACTCGGGTGACCTATGTACTTCTCTTTCTTTCTTTTAAAGTGATTGTTTTACCGACTCTTATTCCGATGTGGGACTTTCAATGATATTTCCGAGCCCAATTTTAAAATTGTGAGGATGGAATTCCCAAAAGGGGGGAAGGATGTAACACCCCGGGTAAATAAAGAATATGAAATTTTTATATTTATCCATATTTGTGAATAAAATATTAATATTAATTTAAAGGGAACACTATGCTCGATGGCTTACCCAATACGCAATAACGAGTTTCTTTGAAATCTTATGTTGCACTCAAATAATAAAATAATTTTATTTTAAATGGTAGTTAACACCTCGCCGTTGTAATGACGGGAATGAACAGAACTAACTAAAAAATGATTATATATGTTTTTCAAATATTTTTACTTTTTACAATAAATTTTAGAGGATTAAAAATGCGAATGAATCCAAATTTTAAGCGTAAACATTCTAATATTCTTTAAAAGGTCGATTAACCGCCTTTTGATGGTGAACCTCTTTTAAATCCACTTTTTGAATATTTTATGTGTTATATTTGAAAAAATATAATTCTTCTTTATAATCGATACATCAAAAATTACTTTGTGTAAATTTTTGGTATTTTTCCAATAAATTTCATTTTTAATGAATAGTGAAAAATGTTGTATTTTAATTCAAAACCTCTTTTTAATATAATTTTTTATATTATTATATTATATTTTGAATTGGTTTTAATGTGGAATTACAATATATTTTTACCATTTAATCCAATGGTGGTTATTGGAATTAATATCACTTTGAGATTGGACATAAACGAGTGTCAATCTTTTGATAGATATTGTTTCTTAAAAACACGCTATTTGATTTGACAGTGGGATTTAATTATAAAATTAATTAATGAAAATTTTATGTTATGAATTTGGAAAAATAGACATCATTTTTTAATTTGGAATATCAAATATATCTTAGGGTTAATTTTTGGTATTTTTCTGAAAAACCTCAATTTTTGATTATTAGTGAAACCACAAAGTGGTAGTTACAAAAACTGATTTTTCATTTAAATGGAACATTACCACTTCTGTGATTTTAATTTCAGAAATACAATATAAATTATTTTCATTATTAAGTAAAATTTGGTTAAATGGTATGGAAATAATTTTTGATGAAAAGTAACTTTTATGTTTTATTAATCGCAATTAAAGGTAATTAGTGTGATTTATGGTAAAAATGATATTATAATAAAATGAAAATATCTTGAAACTTGTCCTAACCCTATTTGATGAGTCATGGCCGACCAATACAACCCATGGGTATATTTATGGTACCCCATGGAGCCACTTGGGTAAGATAATGACATTTATACCTTTTATTTAAAGTAAAAGTAAAAATGACACAAACATGTATTATTTTACTAAAACAATTTTTACATGGGGTTATACAAGTCAGATTTTTGACTATAAATATTCATTGGAAAGATAAAAATATTTTCTACATCATAGTAGTTTTTCTATAATTTTTACACATTATATAAATTAACTTATTTATGATATAATGATGATGCAGCGATTACCTCATTATTTAACGATTTAAATAAAATGAAAATATAATGTAAAATATAAGACCTACACATGTCAAAAACCTATTGTATGGGTTTATTTCGAACTATTATCACCTTATCCTATAAATACATCAATTTAGGACCTTTAAAATCCGAAACACATTTGATCATAAAGCAACATTTTATACCTTTTCAAGAGTGCCCTCCTCTCCTCTTATAAAAGGCCCCCACCTCTACCACCTTACCCACACCTCTCAAGCCTTTGGCTCGGCCAAGATCTGATAATTTTGTCTCTCCACATCCCTATACTCATCCTAGAAGACTTACCTTATGCAGTAACCTCTTCAAGAAACCCTTTTGGTTCAAACCAAAGGGAGTTACCCGATTTTAAGGTAACGTCTTCACTTGTGCCCTTTTGTTTTATTTTTCTTCTCCAAACCCCTAAACTCTTTTTATTCATTTCTTTTGTAAAGAAACCAGTATCTTAAATACACTAGTATGTTTATATAATAATTATTAGAGCTACACTTACACACAACTACATCTAATGGTTAATGAACATACTGTTTCTATGGATGGTGAATTTCTGCCTCACAAAACGATGATTGTTCAATATTCTTTTAACACCTTCAAAAGTGTCCATTAAGATGTAACTATATTTATATATGATATATAATATGTTTATGTTCTCCTTAAGCTTCTGTATTTTTCATTTATGGAATACCTTTATGGTTTCCATTATGGGTAAACGCGATATCTTCATTTTAGGAAGTGCGTACTACCGCCCCCTCAAATTGATTTGATTCGTTAATAGCATATGTGGTAAGTATAAAGGATAGATTTAATGATATTATATATGATTCCATACTGGAATTATAATACTATTGTGTATCATTATGTTTTAATTCCATTAAATATGAAATAGAAATGGAAGTAGCGTTCATGCGTACGTACGGCTTACCATCTCTATGAACGGTGCATTTCATTTCTTACCTCTAAGTGTTATGTAAAATTATAAATGCATGTATATAATGGATATATATTATATATATGATATATACTTAATGAATTTAATTCTGGATATAATGGGTATTTTACCCCATGAACAAACTTGTAATTATAAAGAGTTTATTTTTGACTCAAGTAGCAATGATTGACAAAACGACAATTATTATCTTAAATAATTACATAGTGTTCATAACATGGTAATAAGTGATATAAAAGGATTAATGAACATTAAAAATGTTCTTAATCAAGTATAAATTAACTCAAGTTTATTACTCAGGAGATTAAAGAACGATCGAGTCAAGTCGGATACGAGATAAGGGATCATACCCCTCTCTTTCTCTTTAAGTACACTCTTTTATGTCATTCCTTTTAATCTCATATTTCTTATGATTGGGATTTTCTTTTATATTGATCTTACTGTACTTTTTATGTTCATATGATGAGATACCCTATTTTCTCTCATCAATACATTTTGGATGTTTTGAGTGGCGCCGTTAGGCTGCCGAATTTTTGCAAGAGATCCAACCTCTCTCTTTCTTTTTAAGTACTCTCCTTTATGTCACTACTTTTAAGCTCCTCTTTGTTATTTTGGGGATGTTATTTTATATTCCTATTGATGTAAATTTTATGATAATATGATGAGATACCCTAATTGATCTCATCAATCTATTTTAATATGTTTTAAGTGGCGTCGTTAGGCTCTTGAGTTTTCGTAAGGGTTTTTTCATCTCACTTTTATTCCCGTTAGATTTATGCTACATTTGCCACCATTTCCTTTGAGTGGTATATGTACTTCCCATTATTATACTCTTTGTGTAATATAATTTTGTTTATTAGTATTTACATCAATGTTTTATTGCCCTTCTATCATGGGGTGTATGTTTGGAAAGATACCCAAGTCGGTAAGGGAACCTTTCACCCTCCTCTTTTTAAAGACTTCTTTTGTTGGGTCTTTTTATTTACATATTTTAATGTTGGTATATTTTCTTCTATATCCTTATTGATGTAAATTTTTTTTCCAAGTGATGAGATACCCTTTTTATCTCTCATCAACTCATTTTCTAAATTTTTAAGTGACACCATTAGGATGTCGAATTTTTTCAAGGGAAATTCTTAACCCAATTTTGATTCTTTGGGATAAACGTGTACCCCTTAAATATATCATTCTATGAATATGTGTGAATGACCTATGATTGCTTTACACTTAATATCCACTTATATTTGGTGTATTCGTTTGTCACATATAATTATGTAATTGATTTATCCCTAATCTAAGGATGTCGTCTTTGTATGGGACTTTGTCTCAATCTCCTTTCATTGAGGCATATTTTGTTTTATACACAACTTTTTTTATACGGTGTATAAACCCCTTTGACTTTTACTCTTATTCAAAAGGAATATTTTTTTATATACGAAGCATCTTAATAAATGACAAAATGAATGTTTCTTTGTCGTACGTATGCGGCGGCAACGACTTCTCCGCCGCCATGACCATTATTTGAGTTTCGGCTTCCTCTACAAGCTATAACTTTATTTTAAATGAAAAATAAATACCATGTATTAATTTTGTTTTATTTTGGTATAGAAAATGGTTGTCATAATTTTTTTATTATATCAATGTGTGGTATTGATATCTTGTGATTAAATGGTGGAAATGTTATGTTTCATTTATGCATATTTTATGTGATATGATTGTGTTATGGTTCTTGGGAATTGTTATGAAGACGGGTGGTTCTGTGATTAACTAAGGGAGGGTGAGCCCGATATAGCTCTCCAATGTATTGGGTAATGCAAAGGAGTTAAACGTTATGGTTTCTCCGAAGAGATTTTAGGGAATATACTGTGATGGGTATTCCAAACATAACCATCAGGGTTACTCCCTACGTAAGAATGTTATGAATGCCTCATGTTAACTTTATGTCATATGATTTCTATAATTTATTCATGATTTGATGAGGTATGTGATTATGTTTTATGAGTAAAGTATGATTTCATGTAAGGACTAATGTTTTCATTTCGTATTTTTATATCCATTACTGATCTTTTTATTCTCATCCCATGTTTTTGAAATGTTTTTCACAGGTCAAGGGAAAGTTACATGATATGATGATAGTGTCAAGGAAGTGTCAATAACGAATCCATCTTTTATTTTAAATATGTTTTCGTTGATGGAAAAAATGAATAATATCTTTTATGTAACCAATTTGTTTAAATGTGGAATGTAATGCTCATTTTATGATCTAATTCTCTAAAAATCTAAACCTAAAAAGATCCTCAATGTGTATTCCTGAAGTAACTCAAGATTAAGTAAGGTTTAAGGCAGGGTCCTTATAGTTGTTATCAATGTTAGGTTTAGACAACTTTAGGGATTAAGAGTTTTTGTTACACACATGGTTAGTCCCTATATCTATTATTTTAGTTAAATCCTTGTTTTATAAATTTTTTCAGGTCATGTAAAGTCAGTTACGAATGGAAGGAGGAGGATCTCAAACGAAATTCATATCTCTTCCTGATGACATGCTTGCAATAATTATTGCAAAGACATGTTCGAATGATTTTGAAACTTTTTATAGCATACAACTCACTTGCAAGCAGTTGTTTGAGATATCAAACACCTCCACTATACCTCGTTATCATCGTGGATCATGGGTTGTATTTAGACAAATACAATTTTCACAATATTCTCATATTTTCAAGAATGGTAAATATTATCAAGTTATTTTAAAATAATTTACCTTACCACAAGAATTTGAAGCATATTATGATTTTAAAAATGGTGCTAAGGAAGGAGACCCTTGGAAAAACTATTTATATTTGATTTTAAAATATAGTCTCTCAGTACATACTTATGGTATTTTAAAAGGACAAATAATAGAAAGTTTCAACTCAAATTCTGTCTGACTACTTTATAGAAATCACGTTTTATCAGATGTTTCTGAATTATATGTCATACATGATTATTTTCCAAAACTTTTTTTCTGTGAACACCCATATGACCCATGTTGTACAAGGTGTATTTGGATGGAGGAACCAAATGATTTTTAAGGATATCTAAATCATTGTTGTAATGCATGGGACTTCTACCTACGTGAAAAAGATGATGATGAAACCAAGTGAAGGCCATGATCAGGGTATGCTGTTATTCATTTTGGGAATCGTTTTATTTTATTTTATGGTGGTGAAATAAGACTTCAAGAATTAAGATGTTGAGATCGTAATGAATTTGGATGAAAATGAGATCTATAAGGAAACTATTGAGGTTAAAACATGTTAGGGTTATTTTTTGGAGTTTTATAAAAAGTACAACACGCAGACCGTGTGACAACCCGTCGCGTCGAACAAAGCTGCAGGAATCGAACCCACAACCAAACTGCGACTGGTATTTATCGTCTACCACTGGACTACGTGAAGTCCCAGGTTAGTATGACATATTATTTTTAGTTAGATGATTTTATGAATTAAGAGTAATTTATTTTGGGTTATCTATGGAAATTATTAACCTATCATGGAGGATATGTGATTAAGTTAATTACTTTTCAATATGAGACTTTTTGAGCAACTGGTGTTATTTGAAGATAAGTGTTAATTTGTACCTTAGAAGACTCTATGACTAAATCCTTTAAATATTTGGGTTTCAATCTTATTTTTGTTTACTTTGAAGAATTTTAAGGACAAATTGTTTATCGAATGGTCCTCGTTGAATTTAGGGATTTGTTGGACAAATTTTGGAGATTAATAATAGATTTTCTTTTTATAAAGGGTTATCCTTTTCTAGATTATCTGATCTTGTTCTAACAATTTTGTTTTTGGTAAGGGTCTAAAGACATGGGAAATATATAGTTCTCTTTTTTGGATTAGGTGATTCTCTAGAAGTAGATTATAGCACTCTTAATGTGAACAAGTCTTCCTAAATACTCATCATTTTGGGAAACTATGAGTTTGTGTAAGAAATCTAGTAAAAGTTGAAAGTCAACAAGACAAGTTAGCATGTTTCCTTAAGATCAAAAATAAATTCCTCAATGAAAAGTAACTTAAAACAAAAATTTTGTCTATTAACTTTTCCTACTGGGGAATTGAATACCGTTTAACCCACCACAAGTTTGTGATTTTCTTGTGGTTAACTTTCTCCTAAACATGTTTTCTATCACTCTCCCTCAGAACATGACCCTTTTCTTTTTCTTCCATATCCATGTTTTCTTACTTGGAATCCTAGTATGGTTTAACTCGGGTGACCTATGTACTTCTCTCTCTTTCTTTTAAAGTGATTGTTTTACCGACTCTTGTTCTGATGTGGGACTTTCAATGATGTTTCTGAGCCCAATTTCAAAATTGCGAGGACGCAATTCCCAAAAGCGGGGAAGGATGTAACACCCCATGTAAATAAAGAATATTACATTTTCATATTTATCCATATTTGTGAATAAAATGTTAATATTAATTTAAGGGGAACGCTTTTCTCGATGGTTTACCCAATACGCAATAACGAGTTCCTTTGAAATCTTACGTTGCACTCTAATAATAAAATAATTTTATTTTAAATGGTAGTTAACAACTAGTCTTTGTAATGACAGGAGTGAATAGAACTAACTAAAAAATGATTATATATGTTTGTCAAATATTTTTACTTTTATCCAATAAATGTTAGAGGCTTAAAATGCAAATGATTCCTATTTTAAGCATAAATCTTCTAATATTCATTAAAAGGTCGATTAACCGTCTTTTGGTGGAGAACCCTTTTAAAATATAATTTTTGACAATTTTATGTTTTATATTTGGAAAAATAAAATTGTTCTTTAGAATAGGGAAATCAAAATTTACTTTGTGTAAATTTTTTGTATTTTTCCGATAAAGTTGATTTTTTAATGAATAGTGAAAAATGTTGTATTTTAATTCAAAACCTCTTTTAAATCTAATTTATTTATATGATTAGATTATCTTTTGAATTGGTTTTAAAGGGAAATTAGAATATATTTTTACCATTTAAACCAATAGTGGTCATTGGAATTAATTTCACTTTGAGATTGGACATAAACGAGTTTCAATCTTCTGATAGATATTGTTTCTTAAAAACACACTATTTGATTTGACATTGGGATTTAATTATAAAATTAATTAATGAAAATTCTATGTTATAAATTTGGTAAAATATACATCATTTTTAAATTAGTAATATCAATTATAGCTTAGGGTGATGTTTTGGTATTTTTCTGAAAAACCTTAATTTTTTATGAATAGTGAAACCACAAAGTGGTATTTACAAAAAACTGATTTTTTTATTAAATGGAACTTTACCACTTCCGTGATTTGAATTTCAAAAATACAATATAAATTATTTTCATTATTAACTAAAATTTGGTTCAATGGGATGAAAATAATTTTTGATGAAAAGTAACTTTAAAGTTTTATTAATCGCGATTAAAGGTAATTAGTGTGAGTTAAGGTAAAAATGATATTATAATAAAATTAAAATACCTTGACACTTGTACTAACCCTATTGGATGAGTCATTTCCTACCACTACAACCCATGATTTGATTTTTGGGACCCCATGTAGCCACTTGGGTAAGATAATGACATTTATGCCTTTTATTTAAAGTAAAAGTAAAAATGACACAAACATGTATTGTTTTACTAAAACAATTTTTACATGGGGTTATACAAGTCCGATATTTTACTATAAATATTAATTGAAAATCTAAAACTATTTCCTACATCATAGTATTTTTTATATAATTATTAGACATTAAATAAATTAAATTATTTATGACATAATGATGATGCAGTGATTACCTCCTTATTTAACGATTTAAATAAAATGAAAAGTTAATGTAAAATATAAGACCTGCACAGGTAAAAAACCTATTTTATGGGTGGATTTCGAACTCTTATCACCTTATCCTTGAAATACATCAATTTGGGACCTTTAAAATCCGAAACACATTTGAAAATAAAGTTACATTTTATACCTTTCCAAGAGTTCCCTCCTCTCCTCTTATAAAAGGCCCCCACCTCTACCACCTTACCCACACCTCTAAAGCCTTTGGCTCGGCCAAGATCTGATCCTTTTGTATCTAAAAATCCCTCTACTCATCCTAGAAGCCTTAACATAGGCAGGAAGCTCTTTACAAAACCATTTTGGTTCAAACCAAAGGGAGTTACCCGATTTTAAGGTAACATCTTCACTTGTGCTCTTTTGTTTTATTTTGCTTCTCCAACCCCCTAAACTCTTTTTATTCATTTCTTTTGTAACAACACCAGTATCCTCAATATACTAGGATGTTTTTATAAGAAGTATTAGAGCTAAAATTACACACACATACATCTAATGGTTAAAGAACATACTATTTCTGTGGATGGTAAATTTCTGTCTCACGAAACGATGATTGTTCAATATTGTTTTAAAACCTTAAATGGTGGCCATTAAGATGTCACTATATTTATATAAGATATATAATATGTTTATTTTTTCCTTAAAATTCTGTATTTTTCATTTATGGCATACTGTTATGGTTTCCATTATGGGTAAACGCGATATCTTCATTTTAGGAAGTGCGGACTACCGCCCCCTCAAAGTGATTTGATTCGTTAATACCATATGTGGTACGTATAAAGGATAGATTTAATGATATTATATATGAAACCATAATTGAATTATAATACTATTATGTATCATTATGTTTTAATTCCATTAAATATGAAATAGAAATGGAAGTAGCGTTCATGCGTACGTACGGCTTACCGTCTCCATGAACGGTGCATTTCATTTCTTACCTCTAAATGTTATATAATAATTATAAATGATTGTATATAATGGATATATATGATATATATGATATCTAAATAATTAATATAATTCTGGATATAATGGATATTTTACCCCATTAACAAACTTGTAATTATAAAGAGTTTATTTTTTACTCAAGTAGCAATGATCGTTAAAACGACCATTATTAACATAAATAATTACATAGTGTTCATGAAATGGTAATAAGTGATATAAAAGTAATAATGAACTTGAAAAAGGTTCTTAATCAAATATAAATTAACTCAGGTTTATTATTCAGGAGATTAATGAATGATTGTGTCAAGTCGGATACGTGGTAAGGGAACCTACCCCTCTCTTTCTTTTTTAAGTACACTCTTTTATGTCATTCCTTCTAAGATCATCTTTCGTATGATTGGGATGATATTTTATATTAATATTATTGTAATTTTTATTTTAATATGATGAGAGACCCTATTTTCTTTCATAAATCCATTTTGGAAGTTTTGATTGGCGCCGTTAGGCTGCCGAATTTTCGTAAGAGATCTAACCTCTCTCCTTCTTTTTAAGTACTCTCCTTTATGTCACATCTTTTAAGCTCCTATATTTTATGTTGGGGGATGTTATTTTATATTCCTCTTGATGTAAATTTTACTTTAATATTATTAGAGACCCTATTTTATCTCATCAATCCATTTTTAGAAGTTTTAAGTGGCGTCATTAGGCTGCCGAGTTTTCGTAAGGGATTTTTCATCTCAGTTTTATTCTCGTGAGATTTATGCTACATTTTCCACTATTTCCTTTGAGTGGTATATGTACAGCCCATTATTATACTCTTTGTGTAATATAATTTCATTTATGAGTATTTACATCAATGTTTTATTGTCCTTCTTTCATGGGGTGTATGTTTCGAAAAATACCCAAGTCGGTAAGGGAACCCTTCACCATTCTCTTTTTAAAAGACTTATTTTGTTGGGTCTTTTAATTTAAATATTTTAATGTTGGGATATGTTCTTATATATCCTTATTGATTTAAATTTTATTTCCAAGTGATTAGATACCCTTTTCATCTCTCATCAACTCATTTTCTGAATTTTGAAGTGACATCGTTAGGCTGTCGAATTTTTGCAAGGGAACTTCCTAACCCAATATTGATTCTTCGGGATAAACTTGTACTACTTGAATATGTATTTCTATGAATATGTTTGAATGACCTCTTATTTTTTTACACTTAATATCCACTTATATTTGGTGTATTCTTTTGTCACACATAATAATGTAATTGATTTATCCTTAATCCAAGGATACCGTCTTTGTAAGGGACTTCGTCTCAATCTCCTTTCATTGAGGCATATTTTTTTTTGTACAATACTTTCTTTTATATGATGTATAAACCCATTTGAAGTTTACGTTTATTAATAAGGAATATTTTTTATATGAATCATTTACTAAACGAAAAAAGGGAATGTTTTTTTTGTCGTACGTATGCGGCGACAATGACTTCTCCACCGCCGTGACCATTATTTGAATTTAGGCTTCCTGTACAAGCCATAACTTTTTTTAAAATAAATACCAAGTTTTGATTTTATTTTATTTTGGTATTGAAAATGGTTTTCATAATGTTTTTATTATATCAGTGTGTTGTATTGATATCTTGTGATTGAAATGTGGAATGGTTATGTTTCCTTTATGCATGTTTTATGTGATACGATTATTTTATGGTTCTTGGGAATTGTTATGAAGACGGGTAGTTCCGTGATAAACTAACGGCGGGTGAGCCCGATATAGTTCTCCAATGCATTGGGTAACGCGAAGGAGTTGAATGTTAAGGGTTCTCCAAAGAGATTTAGGTAATATACTGTGATGGGTATTCCAAACGTAACCAAGAGGGTTACTCGCTATGTAAGAATGTTATGAATTCCTCGTGTTACCTTTATGTATTATGATTTCTATGATTTATTCATGACTTGATGAGGTATGTGATTATGTTTTATGAGTAAATTATGATTTCATGCATGGACTAATGTTTTCATTTCGTACTTTTATATCCCTTACTGAGTGTTTTATGCTCATCCCAAGTTTTTGAAATGTTTTTCACAGGTCAAGGGAATGTTACATGATGAGATGATAGTGTCAAGGAAGTGTCATGAAAGAATCCATGTTTTATTTTAAATATGTTTCTATTGATGGGAAAAATGAGTACTATCTTTTATGTAACCACTTTGTTTAAATGTGGAATGTAATGAATGTTTTATGATATAATTCTCTAAAACTCTAAACCTGAAAAGATCCTCAACGTGTATTTTTGAAGTAACTCAAGATTAAGTATGGTTTACGGCTGGGGACTTATAGTGGGTATCAGAGGTCGGTTTAGACAACTTTAGGGATTATGAGTTTTTGTAGACACATGGGTAGTCCCTATATCTATTATTTCAGTTAAATCCTCGTTTTATAACTTTTTTCAGGTCAAGTAATGTCAGTTATTAATGGAAGGAGGAGGATCTCAAACGACATTTCTTTCTCTTCCTGATGACATGCTTGCAATAATTATTGCAGAGCCATGTTCGGATGACTGTGAAACTTTTTCTAGAATACAACACTCTTGCAAGTAGTTGTTTTAGATATCAAAAACCTCCACTATACCTCATTATCATCGTGGATCATGGGTTGTATTTAGACAAATACTATTTTCACAATATTATCATATTTTCATGAATGGTAAATATTATCATGGTATTTTCAAATATTTTTCCTTATCACAAGAATTTGAAGCATATTATGATTTTAAAAATGGTTCTGAGGAAGGAGACCTTTGCGCAACCTATTTATATTTTCTTTTAAAATATAGTCTCTCAAGACATACTTATGGTAATTTAAAAGGACCAATAATAGAAAGTTTCAACTCAAATTCTGTCTGACTATTTTATAGAAATCACGTTTTATCAGATTTTTTGGAATTATATGTCATAAATGATTATTTTCCATAACTTTTTTTCTGTGAACACCCACATGACCCATGTTGTACAAGGATTATTTGGACGGAGGAAGAAAATGATTTTGAAGGATCTCTAAATCATTATTGTAATGCATGAGACTTCTACCAACGTGAAAAAGATGACAATGAAACCTAGTGGACTCCATGATCAATGTATGTTGTTATTCATTTTGGGAATCATTTTATTTTATCTTTTGGTGGTGAAATAAGACATCAAGAATTAATATGTTGATATCATAATAAATTTGGATGAAAATGAGTGGTATATGGAAACTATTGAGGTTAAAACATGTTAGGGTTATTTTTGGAGTTTTATAAAAAGGGAAAAATGTAGACCATGTGACAACCCGTCGCGTCGGACAAAGCTGCGGGAATTGAACCCCCAACCAAAGTTCCACGGGTATTTATCGCCTACCACTGGACTACGTGAAGTCCCTGGTTAGTATGACTTATTATTTTTAGTTAGATGATTTTATGAATTAAGATTAAATTTATATTAGGTTATCAATGGAAATTATTAACCTATCATGGAGGATATGTGATTAGGTTAATTACTTTTCAATATGAGACTTTTAGAGCAACTGATGTTATTTGGAGATAAGTGTTAATTTGTACCTTGGAAGACTACGTGACTAAATCCTTCAAATATTTGGGTTTCAATCTTAGTTTGGTTTACTTTGAATACTTTTATGGACAAATTTTTTATCGAATGGTTCTCGTTGAACTTTGGGTTTTGTTGGACAAATTTTGGAGATTAAGAATAGATTTTCTTTTTATATAGGGTTATCCTTTTATAGTTTATCTAATCTTGTTCTAAAAATTTTGGTTTTGGTAAGGTTCTAAAGGCATGGGAAGTATATAGCTCTCTTTTGTGGATTAGTTTATTCTCAAGAAATTTATTATAGTACTCTTAATGTGAACAAGTCTTCCTAAATACTCGTCTTTTGGAGAAAGTATGAGTTTGTGTAAGAAATCTAGTAAAAGTTGAAAGTCAACATGACAAGTAAGTATGTTTACTTAAGTTCAAAAATAAATTCCTCAATGAAAAGTAACTTAAAACAAAAATGTTTTCTATTACCTTTTTCTACTGGGGAATCTAATACCATTTAACCCACCACAAGTTTGTGATTTTCTTGTGGTTAACTTTCTTCTAAACATGTTTTCTATCACTCTCCATCAGAACATGACCCTTTGCTTTTTCTTACATATCCTTGTCTTCCTACAATTAATCCTAGTATGGGTTAACTTGGGTGACCTCTTTACTTCTCTTTCTTTCTTTTAAAGCGATTGTTTTACCATCTCTTGTTCCGATGTGGGACTTTCAATGATGTCTCCGAGCCCAATTTTAAAACAACGAGGACACAATTCCCAAAAGGGGGGAAGGATGTAACACCCCAGGTAAATAAAGAATATGACATTTTAATATTTATCCCTATTTGTGAATAAAATGTTAATATTAATTTAAATGGAACGCTATGCTCAATGGCTTACCCAATACGCAACAACGAGTTCCTTTGAAATCTTACGTTGCACTCTATTAATAAAATAATTTTCTTTTAAATGGTAGTTAACACCTAGTCATTGTAATGACAGGAATGAACAGAACTAACTACAAAATTAATATATATTTTTGTCAAATATTTTTACTTTTTACAATAAATGTTAGAGGATTAAAAATGCGAATTAATCTAATTTTAAACGCAAACATTCTAATATTCTTTAAAAGGTTGATTAACCGCCTTTTGATGGAGAACCTCTTTTAAATCTAATTGTTGACAATTTAATGTGTTATATTTGACAAAATAAAATTCTTCTTTAGAATCGGGACATCAAAATTTACTTTGTGTAAATTTTTGGTATTTTTCGGATAAAGTTCATTTTTTAATGAATAGTGAAAAATGTTGTATTTTAATTCAAAACCTCTTTCTAATCTAATTTATTTATATGATTAGATTATATTTTTAATTGGTTTTAAAATGAAATTAGAATATATTTTTACCATTTAATCCAATGGTGGTCATTGAAATTAATATCACTTTGAGATTGGATGTAAATGAGTGTCAATCTTTTGATAGAGATTGTTTCTTAAAAACACGCTATTTGATTTGACAGCATGATTTAATTATAAAATTAATTAATGAAAATTTTATGTTATGAATTTGGTAAAATAGAAATCATTTTTGAATTCAGAATATCAATTATATCATAGGGTGATGTTTTGTTATTTTTCTGAAAAACCTTAATTTTTGATGAATAGTGAAACCACAAAAAGGTCATTACAAAAACTGATTTTTTGTTTAAATGGAACTTTACCACTTCTGTGATTTTAATTTAAAAAATCCAATATAAATGATTTTTATTATTAAGTAAAATGTGGTTCAATGGGATGAAAATATTTTTTTAAGTAACTTTTAAGTTTTATTAATTGCGATTAAAGGTAATTAGTGTGATTTAAGATAAAAATGGTATTATAATAAAATGAAAATATCTTGACACTTGTCCTAACCCTATTGGATGAGTCATGGCCGACCAAGACAACTCACGGGTCGATTTTTGGGACCCCATGGAGCCACTTGGGTAAGATAATGACATTAATTCCTTTTATTTAAAGTAAAAGTAATAAGGACACAAACATGTATTGTTTTACTAAAACAATTTTAACATGGGGTTATACAAGTCATATTTTTGACTATAAATAATCATTGTAAAGATAAATAGATTTCCTACATAGTAGTATTTTGTTTTATAATTTTTAGTCATTAAAAAATTAAATTATTTATGACATAATGATGATGCAGTGATTACCTCATTAATTAACAATTTAAAGAAAATGAAAATCTAATTTAAAATATAAGACCTATGCATGTCAAAAACCTATTGGATGGGTGGATTTAGAACTCTTATCACCTTTACCTTGAAATAAATCAATGTGGGACCTTTAAAATCAGAAACTCATTTGAAAATAAAGTAACATTTTATACCAATCCAAGAGTGCCCTCCTCTCCTCTTAGAAAAGGCCCTAACCTCTACCTCCTTACTCACACCTCTCAAGACTTTGGATCGGCCGAGATCTGATAATTTTGTCTCTCCACATCCCTCTACTAATCCTATAAGACTTACCTTAGGCAGTAATATCTTCAAGAAACCCTTTTGGTAAAACCAAAGGGAGTTACCTAATTTTAAGGTAACGTTTTCACTTGTGCTCTTTTGTTTTATTTTGCTACTCGAACCCCCTAAACACTTTTTATTAATTTCTTTTGTAACCACACCAGTATCCTCCATATACTAGGATGTTGTTATAAGAATTATTAGTGCTACACTTAAACACACCTACATCTAATGGTTAAATAACATACTGTTTCTATGGATGGTGAATTTCTGCCTCACGAAACGATGATTGTTCAATATTCTTTTAACACCTTCAAAGGTGGACATTAAGATGTCACTATATTTATATACGATATATAATATGTTTATGTTTTACTTAAACTTATGCATTTTGTAACACCCCAAACTTCTACGGTACACTTCTCCTTGAATAATGTGATAGTGTGTGTTGTACGCAATATCGAGTTCTAACACACCACAACCAATAAAACTAGCTGTTATGAATAGTAATACCTAATTTTTGAAATTTTATAAACTCTATCTCTCAAAATGGACTTCATTTTTGGATTTAGAATATAAAAATTTTCCTAGGGTGAAATTTTGGTACTTTTTGGATAACTTTAATATTTTGATGAATAGTGAAAATTAGTAAATTTTAATTAAAAACAACATTTTTAATAAAAATAATTAATATTGATAAATTATGAATTTGAGTGGTTTTAAAGTTTAATTAGAATATATTTTTACCATTTTATCCAATGGTGTTTATTAGAATTAATTTCACTTTGAAATTGGACCTAAACAATTGTCAATCTTTTGATATATATTGTTTCTTAAAAACACGCTATTTCTTGTGACAGCGGGAATTAATTATAAAATTAATTAATGAAACTTATATGTTTGTAATTTTTTAAAATAGACATCATTTTTGAATTCTGAATATCAATTATAGCTTAGGGTGAAATTTTGTCATTGTTCTGAAAAACTTCAATTTTTGATGAATAGTGAAACTACTAAGTGGTAGTTAAAAAAACTGATTTTTTCATAAAACATAATTTTAACTCTTCTGTGAATGGAATTTTGAAAATCCGAGAGACACGGTTAATATCAAGAAGTAAAATGTGGTTCAATGAGATGAAAATAATTTTTGGTTAATAGTAACTTTTTACTTTTATTTACAGCGGTTAAAAGTAAATAGGGTAATTAAGGGTAAAAATGATACTAATATTACCCTAACACATGTCCTAATTTTATTATACAAATGTATCTCGACCAAAAACAACCTTAGGAATAAATTATTATCATTTAGGTCCACTTTGATTATATTAGGACATTTATTATTATTTAATTCAAAGAAGAGTTAAAAAAGTTAAAATCAATGATTATTACTAAAAAAAATTTAATATAGGGTTATACATAAGATAAATTCGATTGTAAATATTAATTAGAAATATAATACGATTTCCTACATAATGATATTTTATTTATAATTTTTATATATTATATAATTTAATTTATTTATGACATAATGATGATTCAGTAATTACCATAATAGTGAAAAATTAAAATAATTGATATTATAAATACCCAAATAAATATAATTTGAGACTTTTAATGAATTAAACTAATTTTATAGGATAATATGACATATTAGTATTTCTTTATTAGACTTTTTTCTAAGTAATAATTCTTTTATGAGTTTCAAAAAAATCAACTATTGAATAGTGTCAAAATTGACATAAAAGAATTTTTAAAACAAATATTATATTATTAATTGATATTAAATTCTTAAAAATCTAAGGTTCGGCCAAGAGACTAATATCCTGATAGGTGTATCATTAATGGACCACTTTGGGGTCTCTTGGATGTATCTAGTATGTTTATAAACAATTTAATATAAAAATACAAAGTGACATGGTAAATGTCAAACTAATTAACTAAGAGTTAAAACTAAAAGATAAGGTTAATATAGTAACACAAACCTGTCTAAATTATATTGGTTTAATGGTTTTAGACCTATACCCACCTTAACCTTTGAATAATAAACTTTGGAGACATTAGAAACCGAATATGAATTTATTATAAATTAATATTTCTAGATTTTCCAAATGTTCCCCTCACCCCTCTTATAAAAGGGCACTCCTACTTCTCATTACTTCACACCTTCAAAGCCTTTTGGTTCGGCCAAACTCTGCCCAAATACTCTCTCAACTCCCCTAAATACAACCTAGAGGCCCTATTTTGATCAGAAAGCCAACCTAAGGAGTCCTTTTGATCAAATCAAAAGGAAGAACCCGGAGAAGAGGTAATGTTTTCACCACCCTTTTTCAAATTCATTTATTCTTCCACTTATTCTTTCTTTGTTATTACCATTCTAAAATAATAACTCCAGTATCTTATATATACTGTGATGTTATTATTTATATGGTACAACCACATTCATTATTCTATCCACCCTTTGAATAACATGTCACCATATGTGCGTACGTACGGCTTACCGTCTCCACGTCGTGGTGTAATTGTTATTCAATATATTATTATTTGGATGGGTATAATAATGATTTGTAATTCATGTAAATAATAAATATAACATGATAATTATTCTTTATATATGATATACCATCCAATTATATATTATTTTAATATCAAAAGAATGATATTGTCGCTCGTGCGTGCGTACGGACTACCGTCTCCACGAACGCGATGAGATTCATTATCCATCGTATCCATTCAAGTATAATTATCATTTGATGATTAATAATTGTATTTAAGGACTTGATATAATTCTGGATATGAATAAGATACAACCTATCCATAACAAACACGGCTTATGTAACAAAACATATAAAAGTAAACGAGTAAGTTAACACCCGAAACAACGATAATTCTAAGATATTATTAACAAAGCAATGGTAAAAGATCATATATGATATCATATTAATGTATATGATTCTTGAATAATTTAATAACAATTATTTCACCATTATACAGGAGGTTAACCTACCCTCAACCAAGGAAAAGTACAAGGTAAGGGTTATTTCACAATCTCTTCACTATCCGAGGTTGTTTATACGTAATACTCTACTGGGATGTCTTTATCATCCACATCCATTTTCCTTAAAAATGTATTTAAAAACATTTTTACTATTTACTAGACAATGGGTTAAATTAATTTATACCCTTAAGTGTTTTGAAAGGAATTTTTCTGTCTTTTTCCAAACAAGGCACTTTTAACCTTTTCGACAAATTTAAGGTAAGAATGTTTTTTTAACTTATACGGCGAGTGCGGCTATTTACCATCGTTATAAAATCGTCAAAGCTTCCCTTAGAATCTTATAAGAATATTTTCAAAGTAATTGTTTTATTTTATAATTATGTGACTTTTAAATGATTTCAAAATAAATATTTTAAGAATTCGTGAAAGGTACACTTTATGAAGATCATAATTTTAAATGTTTTAAAGATTTATCTTTCTAAATATTTTTAATTAATGTCCGTGATTTCAAAATGATTTTAAGGATTTATTTATATGGACATGAATGTTTTGAAATGATATTTCTTTTCAAAAGTTTCAAAGTGGTATGGGACACTTTGATTCAAAAATCTCTTTTAAATTACTTCCTTTATAAATGTGTGACTTTTCAATGATTTCGAGAAAAGAGATATTTCTCTCAAATAGTTTTGATTTTCATCTATTTCAACATCCTTTGATGGATTTTAATCTTATTTGAAGTTGACTTATTATGATCCAATACATTTGTATTATATTAACGGTTTTGTGATATGTTTTACTGTGGATGTGTTATTTTTATACCATTCATAGTTTATGGAGAAAGCATTGACATTTCATATGCTAGTTTAATACGAATGTTTATGTTATGTTTAAACCTTTTCATATGGGAATGAATTGTACTTAGTAAGTGACGGGTGGAGCCCGCTATAGCTCCTCGATGCATCGGTAGGTCTCATGAGACAAAATAGTGTCTTGGCACAAGGCCTTGGCAAAATCTTATTTATAGTCTTGGCACGAGGCCTTGGCTATGTGGTTATGATAGTCTGGAATTATGCATTCCATCATTATAAAAGTGGTTATTGATAATGCATGTTATTATTCGATTAGTAGAATATCCATGTGAATAAGTAAATGGAATTATTCCATTTTACTTTTTCCATACTATGTTGAAGTTCATGTTTAAAAGGATTTTGTTTTAGTTATACATTGCCTTAAATTTTTATTCTTATTTATGAAAGTCTCTGCTTTATTGTTATCCTTACTGGGCATTTGAGCTCACCCCTTTTCTATGTTTTATTTTTCCCAGGGTATGAAGAAGTAAATTATGAATGACCTGCAGGGACAGTATGAGGGGATAAGAGTGTGGTCTATGAAGAAAATATGTTGTTGTAGTTTTCGTTTTTATGTTGTAATGTAAGACTTATGAATATATCTAGTTTTTCCAAGTCTACTAAACCAATCGGTCTTTCGAGATTTGATCTTTCTTGTGATCATGCCAATGTTACGAAGTAATGCATCGACTCTGGGTAACTGGGGTCAGGGCGTTACAGTTGGTATCAGAGGAAGTTTAGTACAAACCTATGAAGCTAGATTTAGATAAACTCTGATTAGAGTACATAGATTTAAGATGGACATTAGGGATTAGTATAGAAGAACTTAATAGAATTTTGGTATTATAGAGATGTTGTGAGTTTTCCGAGCAATACATCCCTGTCTGGATATGAACAGGTAGAGGCGACTCTGGAACAGATGTACCTAGGGGTAAAACCTGAAAACACTACTTTGAGCTAGACTCGAACGGGAACTGGTGCACGACAACGGGCATTGCTGCACTCTTGGTTACGACACTCCCGGGGGATATTCTTAGGATAATTCTCATTTTCTTTACAAACCATTATGAATGGTTTATGAGTATTTACTTCCTCAAAGGATTCATTTTTATGATTATGGATTATATACATAAACTATTTAATTTATGTTATGTGTTTTACAAGTTTGGGATTAGGTATTGTTATTCATAAACTAATCTAGTGTATGCCATTGTTTAGAAATGGCGCCCAGTAGAAGGAATGAAAACTCCAGCAATACACATGATACAAAAAGAAAGAAGGATCATATATTTCATGGTCTTAAGCCAGAATTTATAAGAGAAATAATCTCCCATGTATTATCATCATATGAAGAAATAATATCATGTGTTGATAAGATAAGTAAAGAGTTTACTGAGTCCTATGGCTTTGAAGGGAAGCAAGAGAAGAAAAGGATGGAAGAGAGAACGATGGGTAAAGGGAAGAGGGAAAAGAATAATTTTCCAATATGTGATAACTGTGGGAAGAAACGCCCTGTAACTTGCCAGAAAGGAATGGGAGTTTGTTATAAGTGTGGAGGAAAAGGGCACAAAGTACGTGACTGCAAGGGTAAGAAAATTGTTTCAAATGTACAATGCTTCATTTGCAAGGAATTTGGACACTACGCGAACCTTTGTCCCAGTCATCAGACTATGCCGCAAATGATGCTATTGGATAATAATCAAGTTATGATACTACCACAGATGAAAAGGAATGATTAGAGTTCTTATGTTGACTATGTCATTTGAGTGTTGTATGAACAATGTACTTGTTATAATAATTATGAAGTATATAAGGATTGTAATGCAGTACTATTTCATTAAGGACTTGAGATTGTGTGGAAAAAAGAAAAGTGACTCAATAGCAGGATAAATTTTTGGAAAATATATGGTTGAGAGAACGATAAACCATAATATAGTTCTGATACCGAGGTAGTGATTTTGGAATAATACATGATTGATTTGGATAAATTATATTGGATATTATTGACTACCTTGAAACTGATTAATGATTTGTATATTCCATCATTGTTGGGGTTTAAAACATTTTTGGATTGAAGGAGTATATCTATTATTCTTTAGGGAATAAGGGATCATGAATGTAATCAATAAGGTTTTATGGAAATTCAGGATGTTGCAGTGTTTTACAAGAATACATGATGAAGGTGTTCACATGTTATTATTCCGAAAAAAGGATCTTTATTGTGTTTACCTTCCTTATAAATTTTGGACTGAAGTATTTTGAATAGTTCTAGTTTGGATTATTTTCGATTGCCATAAAAGGATAACCCGAAGGTCGGGCGGCAACCCGTCGCGTCCGGCAAGGCCGCGAGACTTGAACCCACAACCGAAGGGCGACAAGGGTGTATCACCTACCACTGACCCACGTGATGTCCTGGATTGAATAATGTCATTTTTTTAATGGTTCTTCTAGATGAATTATAAAATCATTTTTTAATCCTATACGAATAGGATAAATAGAATATTATTTTTTAGTTCTATTATCTTTTAAAGTGAAAGATGAGTTTGTGGTAGAACTTAGTTAAAGGTTGATACTCTACTTGTCAAGCATATATTTTTCTTCTTCTTCACTTATTAAATGAAGAAATCAATTCTTATACTTTAGTGAAGGGATATTAAAACAAAAAAATGTGTTATCCTAATACCATATGTTTTGCTGAACCGATGGTATTTTAAATCATCAAAGATTGATGAATTTAAGGCCCTCAATTCTACACTTGTTTATGATTGATGACCTCAATCACTACCTATAAATATTTACGTTTTTCCTCCAATTATATGTCTCTAATTTCCACCAATGTTCTCCGAATAGAGTTCATAATTTGGTCGTGACCCTTTCATTTCTCTTTACCTCTTATTAAGACTAAATTTTATCCACCCAATTTCCGATGTGGGTTTTCCTACAAATATATTTTCTATATTCAACATTTTATTTATGAAGAACAATTTCAAATTGCGAGGACACAATTTATTAAAGGAGGGGGGAATGTAACACCCCAAGCTTCTATGGTACGCTTATCCTTGAATAATGCGATAGCGTGTGTTGTACGAAACATCGAGTTCTAAAACACCACAACCAATAAAACTAGCTGTTATGAATAGTAATACCTAATTTTTTAAATTTTATAAATTCTATCTCTCAAAATGGACTTCATTTTTGGATTCGAAATATCAAAATTATCCTAGGGTGAAATTTTGGTACTTTTCGGATAACGTTAATATTTTGATGAATAGTGAAAATTACTAAATTTTAATTAAAAACCAATTTTTTAATCAAAATATTTAATAGTGATAAATTATGAATTTGAGTGGTTTTAAAGTATAATTAGAATATATTTTTACCATTTTATCCAATGGTGTTTATTAGAATTAATTTCACTTTGAAATTGGACCTAAACAATTGCCAATCTTTTGATATATATTGTTTCTTAAAAACACGCTATTTGTTGTGACAGCGGGAATTAATTATAAAATTAATTAATTCAACTTATATGTTTGTAATTTTGTAAAATAGACATCATTTTTGAATTCGGAATATCAATTATAGCTAAGGGTGAAATTTTGGCATTGTTCTGAAAAACTTCAATTTTTGATGAATAGTGAAACTACTAAGTGGTAGTTAAAAAAACTGAATTTTTCATAAAACATAATTTTACCGATTCTATGAATGGAATTTCAAAAATTCGAGAGACAAGGTTAATATCAAGAAGTAATATGTGGTTCAATGAGATGAAAATAATTTTTGGTGAATAGTAACTTTTTACTTTTATTTACCACAGTTAAAAGTAAATAGGGTAATTAAGGGTAAAAATGATATTAATATTACCCTAACACATGTCCTAATTCTATTGGACAAGTGTATCTCGACCAAAAACAACATTTGGAATAAAATATTATCATTTAGGTCCACTTGGATTAGATTAGGACATTTATTATTATTTAATTCAAAGATGAGTTAAAAAAGTTAAAATCAACGTTTATTTACTAAAACATTTTTAATATATGGTTATACATAAGATAAATTCGATTTTAAATATTCATTAGAAATAAAATAATATTTCCTACATAATTACATTATATTTATAATTTTTAGACATTAAATAATTTAATTTATTTATGACACAATGATGATTCAGTAATTACCATAATAGTGAAACATTAAAATATTTGATATTATAAATACCAAAATAAATATAATTTGAGACGTTTAATGAATTAAACTAATTTTCTAGAATAATATTACATATTAGGATTGATTAAATTGACTTTTTTTGAAGTAATAATTCTGTTATGAGTTTCAAAAAAATCAACTATTGAATATTGTCAAAATTGACATAAAAGAGTTTTTAAAACAAATATTATATTATTAATTGATATTAAATTTTTAAAAATATAAGGTTCGGCCAAGAGACTTATATAATGATATTTGTATCATTAATGGACCACTTGGGGGTCTCTTGGATGTATATAGTAAGTTTATTAACTATATAATATAAAAATACAAAGTGACATGGTAAATGTCAAACTAATTAACTAAGAGTTAAAACTAAAAGATAAGGTTAATATAGTAACCCAAACCTGTATAAATTATATTGGTTGAATTGTTTTAGACCTATCCCCACCTTAACCTTTGAATAATCATTTTTTGTGCCATTATAAACCGAATATGAATTTATTATAAATTAATATTTCTAGCTTTTCCAAAGGTGCCCCTCACCCCTCTTATAAAAGGGCACTCCTCCTTCTCATTAGTTCACACCTTCAAAGCCTTTTCGATCAGCTAAACTCTGCCCAAATACTCTCTCAACTTCCCTCAATACAACCTAGAGGCCCTATTTTGATCAGAAAGCCAACCTAAGGAGTCCTTTTGACCAAATAAAAAGGACGAACCCGAAGAAGAGGTAATGTTTTCACAACCTTTTTTCAAATTCATTTCTTCTTCCACTTATTCTTTCTTTGTTATTACCATTCTAAAATAATAACTCCAGTATCTTATATATACTGTGATGTTATTTTTTATATGGTGCAACCATATTCAGTATTCTATCCACCCTTTGAATAACATGTCACCATACGTGCGTACGTACGGCTTACCGTCTCCACGTCGTGGTGTAATTGTTATTCAATATATTATTATTTGGATGTGTATAATAATGATTTTTAATTCATGTAAATAATAAATATAACATGATAATGATTCTGTATATATGATATACCATCCAATTATATATTATTTTAATACCAAAAGAATGATATTGTTGCTCGTGTGTATGTACGGACTACCGTCTCCACTAACGCGATGAGATTCATTCTCCATCGTATCCATTCAAGTATAATTATCATTTGATGATTAATAATAGTATTTAAGGACTTGATATAATTCCAGATATGAATAAGATACAACCTATCCATAACAAACATGTCTTATGTAACAAAACATATAAAAGTAAACGAGTAAGTTAACACCCGAAACAACCATAATTCTAAGATATTATTAACAAAGCAATGTTAAAAGATCATATATGATATCATATTAATGTATATGATTCTTGAATAATTTAATAACAATTATATCACCATTATAAAGGAGTTTAACCTACCCTCAACCAAGTAAAATGACAATGTAAGGGTTATTTCACAATCTATTCATTATCCGAGGCTGTTTATACGTAATAATATACTAGGATCTCTTTATCATCCACATCCATGTTCCTTAAAAATGTATTTAAAAACATTATTACTATTTACTAGAAAATGGGTTAATGTCATTTATACCCTTATTTGTTTTGAAAGGAATATTTCCGTCATTTTCCAAACAAGGCACTTTTAACCTTTTCGACAAATTTAAGGTAAGAATGTTTTTTTAACTTATACGGTGGGTGCGGCTATTTACCTTTGTTATAAAATCTTCAAAGCTTCCCTTAGAAGATTATAATAATATTTTCAAAGTAAATGTTTTATTTTATAATTATGTGACTTTTAAATGATTTCAAAATGAATATTTTAAGAATTCGTGAAAGGTACTCTTTATCAAGATCATAATTTTAAATGTTTTAAAGATTTATCTTTCTAAATATTTTTAATTAATGTCCATGTTTTCAAAATGATTTTAAGAATTTATTTATATGGACATGAATGTTTTGAAATGATATCTCTTTTAAAAAGTTTCAAAGTGGTATGGTACACTTTCATTCAAAAATCTCTTTTAAATTACTTCCTTTATAAATGTGTGACTTTTCAATGATTTCGAGAAAAGAGATATTTCTCTCAAATAGTTTTGATTTTAATCTATGTCAACATCCTTTGATGGATTTTAAGCTTATTTGAAGTTGATTTATTATGATACAATACTTTTGTATTATATTGAAGGTTTTTTGATATGTTTTACTGTGGATGTGTTATTTTTATACCATTCATGGTTTATGGAGAAATTATTGACATTTCGTATGCTAGTTTTAATACGAATGTTTATGTTATGTTTAAACCTTTTCATATGGGAATGCATTGGACTTAGTAAGTGACGGGTGGAGCCCTCTATAGCTCCTCGATGCGTCGGTAGGTCTCATGAGACAAACTAGTGTCTTGGCATAAGGCCTTGGCAAAATCTTATTTATTGTCTTGGAACGAGGCCTTGGCTATGTGGTTATGATAGTCTGGCATTATGCATTCCATCATTATGAAGGTGGTTATTGATATTGCTTGTGATTATTAGATTAGTAGAATATCCATGTGAATAAGTAAATGACATTATTTCATTTTCCTTTTTCCATACTATGTTGAATTTGAAGTTTAAAAGGCTTTTGGTTTAGTTATACATTGACTTAAATTTTTATTCTTATTTATGAAAGTTTCTGCTTTATTGTTATCCTAACTGGGCATTTGAGCTCCCCCCTTTTCTATGTTTTATTTTTCCCAGGGTATGAAGAAGTAAATTATGATTGACCTGCTGGGATAGTATAAGGGGATAAGAGTGTGGTCTATGAAGAAAATATGTTGTTGTAGTTTTCGTTTTTATGTTGTAATGTAAGACTTATGAATATATCTAGTGTTTCCAAGGCTACTAAACCAATTGGTATTTCGAGATTTGATATTTATTATGATCATACCAATTTTATGAAGTAATGAATCGAATCTGGGTAACTGGGGTCAGGGCGTTACACATTTTTCATTTATGGCATACCTTTATGGTTTCCATTATGGGTAAACGTGATATCTTCATTTTAGGAAGTGCGGACTACCTCCCCCTCAAAGTGATTAGATTCATTAATACCATATGTGGTGCGTATAAAGGATAGATTTAATGATATTATATATGAAACCATACTGGAATTATAATACTATTATGTATCATTATGTTTTAATTCAATTAAATATGAAATAGAATTGGAAGTAGCGTTCATGCGTACGTACGGCTTACCGTCTCCATGAACGATGCATTTCATTTCTTACCTCTAAATGTTATGTTATAATTATAAATGAATGTATATAATGGATATATATGATATATATGATATCTAAATAATGAATATAATTCTGGATATAATGGATATTTTACCCCATGAAGAAACCTGTAATTATAAAGAGTTTATTTTTGACTCAAGTAGCAATGATCGTTAAAACGACCGTTATTAACGTAAATAATTACATAGTGTTCATGACATGGAAATAAGTGATATAAACGGAATAATTAACTTGAAAAGGGCTCTTAAGCAAGTATAAATTAACTCAAGTTTATTATTCAGGAGATTAAAGAACGATTGAGTCACGTCGGATACGAGATAAGGGAACCTACCCCCTCTTTCTTTTTAAGTACACTCTTTTATGTTATTCCTTTTAAGCTCTTATTTATTTTCACTGGGATGTTCTTTTATATTAATATTACTGTAATTTTTATGTTCACATGATGAGAGACCCTATTTTCTCTCATCAATCCATTTTAGATGTTTTGATTGGCGCCGTTAGGCTGCTGAATTTTCATAAGAGATCCAACCTCTCTCCTTCTTTTTGAGTACTCTCCTTTATGTCACTTCTTCTAAGCTCGTCTTTATTATGTTGGGGAATGTTCTTTTATATTACTCTTGATGTAAATTTTATTTTAATATGATGAGAGACCCAATTTGATCTCATCAATCCATTTTTTGGAAGGTTTAATTAGCGTCGTTAGGCTGCTGAGTTTTCATAAGGGATTTTTCATCTCACTTTTATTCCCTTGAGATTTATGCAACATTTTCCACCATTTCCTTTGAGTGGTACATGTACAGACCATTATTCTACTCTTTGTGTAATATACTTTTGTTTATGATCATTTACATCAATGTTTTATTTTCCTTATTTCATTGGGTGTATGTTTCGAAAGATACCCAAGTCGGTAATGGAACCTTTCACGCTCATCTTTTTAAAAGACTTCTTTTTTGGGTCTTCTAATTTACATATTGTAATGTAGGGATATGTTATTATATATCCTTATTGATGTAAATTTTATGTCCAAGTGATGAGATAACCTTTTTATCTCTCATAAACTCATTTTCTCAGTTTTTAAGTGACGTCGTTAGGCTGTCAAATTTTTGCAAGGGAACTTCTTAACCCAATTTTGATTCTTTGGGATAAACTTGTACTCCTTGAATATGTCATTCTATGAATATGTGTGAATGACCTATGATTTTTTTACCCTAAATATCCACTTATATTTGGTGTATTTGTTTTTCACGCATAATTATGTAATTGATTTATCCTTAATCCAAGGATACCGTCTTTGTAAGGGACTTCGTGTCAATATCCTTTCATTGAGGAATATTTTGTTTTATTCACTACTTTTTTTATACGGTGTATAAACCCCTTTGACTTTTACGTTTATTTAGAATAAATATTTTTTAAAGTGAAATTAGAATATATTTTTACCATTTAATCCAATCATGGTCATTGGAATTAATATCACTTTGATATTGGACATAAACGAGTGTCAATCTTTTGATAGATATTGTTTCTTACAAACATGCTATTTGATTTGACAGTGGGATTTAATTTTAAAATTAATTAATTCAACTTCTATGTTATGAATTTGGTAAAATATACATCATTTTTGAATTCGGAATATGAAATATATCTTAGGGTTAATTTTTGGTATTTTTCTGAAAAGCCTTAATTTTTGATGAATAGTGAAACCACAATGTGGTAGTTACAAAAACTGATTTTTTATTTAAATGGAACTTTACCACTTTTGTGATTTCAATTTAAAAAATCCAGTATAAATGATTTTCATTATTGATTAAAATTTGGTTCAATTGGATGAAAATAATTTTTGATGAAAAGTAACTTTTAAGTTTTATTAATCGCGATTAAATGTAATTAGTGTGATTTAATGTAAAAATGATATTATAATAAAATGAAAATATCCTGACACTTGTAATAACCCTATTGGATGAGTCATGGCCTACCAATAAATCCCATGGGTATATTTTTGGGACCCCATGGAGCCACTTGGGTAAGATAATGACATTTATGCCTTTTATTTAATGTACAAGTAAAAATGACACAAACATTTATTGTTTTACTAAAACAATTTTTACATGGGTTTATACAGGTCAGATGTTTTACTATAAATAGTCATTGGAAAGATAAAACTATTTCCTACATCATAGTTTATTTTATAATTTTTATACATTAAATAAATTAAATTATTTATGACATCATGATGATGCAGCGATTACCTCATTATTTAACGATTTAAATAAAATGAAAAGATAATGTAAAATCTAAGAGCTACACATGTCAAAAACCTATTGTATGGGTTTATTTAGAACTCTTATCACCTTATCCTAGAAATACATCAATGTGGGACCTTTAAAATCCGATACTCATTTGAAATTAATTTAACATTTTATACCTTTCCAGAAGTTCCCTCCTCTCCTATTATAAAAGTCCCCCCCTCTACCTCCTTACCCACACCTCTCAAGCCTTTGGCTCTGCCAATATCTGATCATTTTGTCTCTTCATATCCCTCTACTCATCATAGAATCCTTAAATTAGGCAGTAATCTCTTCAAAAACCCTTTTGGTTCAAACCAAAGGGAGTTATCCGATTTTAAGGTAACGTCTTCACTTGTGCTCTTTTGTTTTATTTTGCTTCTCCAACCCCCTAAACTCTTTTTATTCATTTATTTTGTATCAAAACCAGTATATTACATATACTAGGATGTTTCTATAAGAATTATTCTAGATACACTTACACAAACCTACATCTAATGGTTAAAGAACATACTATTTCTATGGATGGTGAATTTCTGCCTCACGAAACGATGATTGTTCAATATTATTTTAACACCTTCAAAGGTGGCCATTAAGATGTGACTATATTTATATATGATATATAATATGTTTATGTTTTCCTTAAGATTATTTATTTTTAATTTATGGAATACCTTTATGGTTTCCATTATGGGTAAACGCAATATCTTCATTTTTGGAAGTGCGGACTACCGCCCCCTCAAAGTGATTTGATTCGTTAATACCATATGTGGTACATATAAAGGATAGATTTAATGATATTATATATGATAACATAATTTAATTATAATACTATTATGTATCATTATTTTTTAATTCCATTAAATATGAAATCGAAATGGAAGTAGCATTCATGCGTACGTATGGCTTACCGTCTCCATGAACGATGCATTTCATTTCGTACCTCTAAATGTTATGTAATATTATAAATGCATGTATATAATGGATATATATGATATATATGATATCTAAATAATGAATATAATTCTTGATATAATGGATATTTTACCCCATGAACAAACTTGTAATTATAAAGAGTTTATTTTTGACTCAAGTAGCAATGATCGTTAAAACGACCGTTATTAACTTATATAATTACATAGTGGTCATGACATGGTAATAAGTGATATAAAAGAAATAATGAACATGAAAAAGATTCTTAATCAAGTATAAATTAACTCAAGTTTATTATTCAAGAGATTAAATAATTATCGAGTCATGTCGGATACGAGGTAAGGGATCCTACCCCTCTCTTTATTTTTAAGTACACTCTTTTATGCGGTGACAATGACTTCTCCGCCGCTGTGACCATTATTTGTGTTTCGGCTTCCTCTACAAGCCATGATTTTTTTTAAAATGAAAAATAAATACCATGTTTTAATTTTATTTTATTTTGGTAATGAAAATGGTTTTCATAATTTTATTATTATATCAATGTGTGGTATTGATATCTTTTTATTTAATGGTGGAAATTTTATGTTTCCTTTATACATGTTTTATGTGATTCGATTATGTTATGGTTCTTGGGAATTATTATGAAGATGAATGGTTCTGTGATAAACTAAGGGTGGGTGAGCCTGATATAGCTCTCCAATGCATTGGGTAACGCAAAGGAGTTAAACGTTAAGGTTTCTCCGAAGAGATTTACGGAATATACTGTGATGGGTATTCCAAACATAACCATGAGGGTTACTCCCTATGTAAGAATGTTATGAATGCCTAAAGTTACCTTTATGTCTTATGATTTCTATAATTTATTCATGATTTGAGGAGGTATGTGATTATGTTTTATGAGTAATGTATGATTTCATGCATGGACTAATGTTTTCATTTCATACTTTTATATCCCTTACTGAGCTTTTTATGGTCATCCAATTTTTTTTAAATGTCTTTCACAGGTCAAGGGAAAGGTACATGATGTGATGATAGTGTCAAGGAAGTGTCAATAAAGTATCCATGTTTTATTTTAAATATGTTTCTATTAATGTGAAAAATGAGTACTATCTTTTATGTAACCACTTTGTTTAAATTTGTAATTTAATGCAAGTTTTATGATTTAATTCCATAATACTCTAAACCTGAAAAGATCCTCAACGTGTATTCTTGAAGTAACTCAAGATTAAGTAAGTTTTAAGGCTAGGGCCTTATAGTTGGTATCAAAGGTCGGTTTAGACAACTTTAGGGATTAGGAGTTTTTGTAGACACATGGTTAGTCCATATATCTATTATTTCAGGTAAATCCTTGTTTTATAACTTTTTTCAGGTGAAGTAAAGTCAGTTATGAATGGAAGGAGGAGGATCTCAAATGACATTCTGATCTCTTCCTGATGACATGCTTGCAATAATTATTGCAAAGTCATGTTCGAATGATTGTGAAACTTTTTCTAGAATATAACTCTCTTGCAAGCAGTTGTTTGAGATATCAAACACCTCCACTATACCTAGTTGTCATCGTGGATCATGGGTTGTATTTAGACAAATACTATTTTCACAATATTCTCATATTTTCAATAAAGGTAAATATTATCAAGGTATTTTCAAATATTTTACCTTATCACAAGAATTTGAAGCATATCATGATTTTCAAAATGGTGCTGACGAAGGAGACCTTTGTGCAACCTATTTATATTTTCTTTTAAAATATAGTCTCTCAGCACATACTTATGGTATTTTAAAAGGACCAATAATAGAAAGATTCAACTCAAATTTTTTCCGACTATTTTATAGAAATCATGTTTTATCAGATGTTTTGGAATTATATGTCATACATGATTATTTTCCAAAACTGGTTTTCTGTGAAAACCCATATGACCCATGTTGTACAAGGTGTATTTGGATGGAGGAAGCAAATGATTCTGAAGGATCTCTAAATCATTGTTGTAATGCATGGGACTTCTACCTACGTGAAAAAGATGATGATGAAACCTAGTGGATGCCATGATCAAGGCATGCTGTTATTCATTTTGGGAATCATTTAATTTTATCATATGGTGGTGAAATAATTCTTCAAGAATTAAGATGTTGAGATCGTAATGAATTTGGATGAAAATGAGAGGTATAAGGAAACTATTGAGGTTAAAACATGTTAGGGTTATTTTTGGAGTTTTATAAAAAGGACAAAACGTAGACCGTGTGACAACCCGTCGCATCGGACAAAGCTGCAGGAATCGAACCCACAACCAATGTACGACTGGTATTTATTGCCTTCCACTGGACTACGTGTAGTCCCTTGTTCGTATGACTTATTATTTTTTAGTTAGATGATTTTATGAAGTAAGAGTAAGTCGATTTTGGGTTATCTATGGAAATTATTAACCTATCCTGGAGGATATGTTATTAGGTTAATTACTTTTCAATATGAGAGTTTTAGAGAAAATGATGTTATTTGGAGATAAGTGTTAATTTGTACCTTGGAAGATTATGTGACTAAATCCTTTAAATATTTGGGTTTCAATCTTAGTTTGGTTTACTTTGAAGAATTTTATGGAAATTTTTTTTATCAAATGGTCGTCGTTGAACTTTGCGTTTTGTTAGACAAATTTTGGAGATTAAGAATAGATTTTATTTTTATAAAGGGTTATCCTTTTCTGGTTTATCTGATATTTTTCTAACAATTTTGGTTTTGGTATGGGTATAAAGACATGGGATGTATATAGATCTCTTTTATGGATGAGGTTATTCTCAAGAAATTTATTATAGTACTCTTAATGCGAACAAGTCTTCTTAAATACTCGTCTTTTGGAGAAAGTATGGTTTTGTGTAAGAAATATAGTAAAAGTTGAAAGTCAACATGACAAGTAAGTATGTTTCCTTAAGATCAAAAATAAATTCCTCAATGAAAAGTAACTTAAAACAATAAAGTTTTCTATTAACTTTTTTTAATGGGGAGTCGAATACTGTTTAACCCACAACTCGTTTGTGATTTTCTTGTGGTTAACTTTCTTCTAAACTTGTTTCCTATCACTCTCCATCTGAACATGACCCTTTTCTTTTTCTTCCATATCCATGTTTTCCTACATGGAATCCTAGTATGGGTTAACTCGGGTGATCTCTGTACTTCTCTTTCATTCTTTTAAAGCGATTGTTTTACTGACTCTTGTTTTGATGTGGGACTTTCAATGATGTTTCTGAGCCCAATTTTAAAATTGCGAGGACGCAATTCCCAAAAGGGGGGAAGGATGTAACACCCCAGGTAAATAAATAATATGAAATTTTTATATTTATCCCTATTTGTGAATGAAATGTTAATATTAATTTAACAGGAATGCTTTGCTCAATGGCTTACCCAATACGGAACAATGAGTTCCTTTGAAATCTTACGTTGCACTCTAATAATAAAATAATTTCATTTTAAATGGTAGTTAACACCTGGCCGTTATAATGACGGGAATGAAAAGAACTAACTAAAAAATTATTATATATGTTTGTCAAATATTTTTACTTTTTAAAATAAATGTTAGAGGATTAAAAATGCGAATGAATCCAATTTTAAGCGTAAACATTATAATATTCTTTAAAAGGTCGATTAATCACCTTTTGATGGAGAACCTCTTTTAAATACACTTTTTTACAATTTAATTATTTATATTTGACAAAATAAAATTCTTCTTTAGAATCAGGACATCAAAATTTACTTTGTGAAAAATTTTGGTATTTTTCAGATAAAGTTCATTTTTTAATGAATAGTGAGAAATGTTGTATTTTAATTCAAACACTCTTTTTAATATAATTTATTTATATGATTATATTATCTTTTGAATTGGTTTTAAAGTGAAATTAGAATATATTTTTACCATTTAATCCAATGGTGGTCATTGGAGTTAATATCACTTTGAGATTGGACATAAACGATTGTCAATCTTTTGATAGATATTGTTTCTTAAAAACATGCTATTTGATTTGACATCGGGATTCAATTATAAAATTAATTAATGAAACTTTTATGTTATGAATTTGGTAAAATAAACATTATTTTTGAATTCGGAAGATCAAATATATCTTAGGGTGAATATTTGGTATTTTTCTGAAAAACCTTAATTTTTTATGAATAGTGAAACCACAAAGTGGTAGTTACAAAAACCGATTTTTCGTTTAAATGAAACTTTACCACTTCTGTGATTTTAATTTCAAAAATAAAATATAAATTATTTTCATTATTAAGTAAAATGTGGTTCAATGGGATGAAAATAATTTTTTATGAAAAGTAACTTTTAAATTTTACAAATCGCGATTAAAGGTAATTAGTGTGATTTAATGTAAAAATGATATTATAATAAAATGAAAATATCTTAACACTTGTCATAACCCTATTGGATGATTCATGGGCTACCAATACAACCAATGGGTTGATTTTTGGGACCCCATGGAGCCACTTGGGTAAGATAATGACATTAATGCTTTTTATTTAAAGTAAAAGTAAAAATGACACAAACATGTATTGTTTTACTAAATAAATTTTTACATGGGGTTATACAAGTAATATTTTTGACTATAATTAGTCATTGGAAATATAAAAATATTTCATACATCATAGTATTTTTTTTATAATTTTTTTTCATTAAATAAATTAAATTATTTATGACATCATGATGATGCAGCGATTACCTCATTATTTAACGATTTAAATAAAATGAAAAGATAATGTAAAATCTAAGACCTCAACATGACGAAAACCTATTTTATGGGTGGATTTCGAACTCTTATCACATTTTCCTCGAAATACATCAATTTGGGACCTTTAAAATCCGAAACTCATTTGAAAATAAAGTAACATTTTATACCTTTCCAAGAGTGCCCTCCTCTCCTCTTATAAAAGGCACCCCCTCTACCTCCATACCCACACCTCTCAAGCATTTGGATCGTCCGAGATCTGATAATTTTGTCTCTCCAAATCCCTCTCCTCATCCTAGAAGCCTTACCTTAGGCAGGAATCTCTTCAAGAAACCCTTTTTGGTTCAAACCAAAGAGAGCTACCCAATTTTAAGGTAACGTCTTCACTTGTGCTCTTTTGTTTTATTTTGCTTCTCCAACCCCCTAAAATCTCTTTATTCAATTCTTTTGTAACGACACTAGTATCTTCCTTATACTAGGATTTTGTTATAAAAATTATTCGAGCTACACTTACAGACACCTACATCTAATGGTTAAAGAACATATTGTTTCTGCGGATGGTGAATTTCTGCCTCACGAAACGATGATTGTTCGATATTCTTTTAACACCTTCAAAGGTGGCCATTAATATGTGACTATATTTATATATGATATATAATATTTTTATGTTTTCCTTAAGCTTCTATATTTTTCATTGATGGCATACCTTTATGGTTTCCATTATAGGTAAACGTGATATCTTCATTTTAGGAAGTGCGGACTACCGCCCCCTCAAAGTGATTTGATTCGTTAATACAATATGGGGTATGTATAAAGGATAGATTTAATGATATTATATATAATACCATAATTGAATTATAATAATATTCTGTATAATTATGTTTTAATTCCATTAAATATAAAATATAAATGGAAGTAGCTTTCATGCGTACGTACAGCTTACCGTCTCCATGAACGGTGAATTTCATTTCTTACCTCTAAATGTTATGTCATATTATAAATTCATGTATATAATGGATATATATGATATATATGATATTTACATAATGAATATAATTCTGGATATAATAGATATTTTACCCCATGAACAAACTTGTAATTATAAAGAGTTTATTTTTTACTCAAGTTGCAATGATCGTTAAAACGACCGTTATTAACATAAATAATTACATAGTGTTCATGACTTGGTAATAAGTGATATAAAAAGAATAATGAACTTGAAAAAGGTTCTTAAGTAGTTATAAATTAACTCAAGTTTTTTATTCAGGAGATTAAAGAACGATCGAGTCAAGTCGGATACGAGGTAAGGGATCCTACCCCTCAATTTCTTTTTAAGTACATTGTTTTATGTCATTCCTTTTAAGCTCATATATCTTATGATTGGGATGTTATTTTATATTACTATTACTGTACTTTTTATGTTCATATTATGAGAGACTCTATTTTCTCTCATCAATCCATTTTGGAAGTTTTGAGTGGCGCCGTTAGGCTGCTGAATTTTCGTATGAGATCCAACCTCTCTCTTTCTTTTTAAGTACTCTCTTTTATGTCACTTCTTTTAAGCTCATCTTTGTTATGTTGGGGGATGTTATTTTATATTCTTATTTATTTACAATTTATGTTAATATGATGAGAGACCCTATATAAGGCCCCAGCCTTAAACCTTACCTAATCTTGAGTTATTACAAGATTACACATTGAGGATCTTTTCAGGTTTAGAGTTTTAGAGAATTAGATCATAAAACTTGCATTACATTCCACATATAAACAATGTGGTTACATAAAGATAGTATTCTTCTTTCCCATCAATGGAAACATATTTAAAATAAAACATGGATTCTTTCTTGACACTTCCTTGACACTATCATCATATCATGTACCTTTCCCTTGACCTGTGAAAAACATTTAATAAAACATGGGATGAGCATAAAAAGCTCAGTAAGGGATATAAAAATATATGGAAAGGTAACATGGGTACATATATACATAAGGATGAAATCATACTTTACCCATAAAACATAATCACTTTAACATACCTTATAAAATCATGAATAAATCATAGAAATAATAAGACATAAAGGTAACTTGAGGCATTCATAACATTCTTACATAGGGAGTAACCCTCTTAGTTACGTTTGGAATACCCATCACAGTATATTCCAAAAATCTCTTCTGAGAAACCTTAACGTTTCACTCCTTCGCGTTACCCAATGCATTGGAGAGCTATATCGGGCTCACCCGCCCTTAGTTTATCACGGAACAACCCGTCTTCATAATAATGCCCAAGAACCTCAACATAATCGTATCACATAAAACATGCATATAGGAAACATAACATTTCCACCTTTCAATCACAAGATATCAATACAACACATTGATATAAAAACATTATGAAAACCATTTTCAATATCAAAATAAAATAAATGTAAAACATGGTATTTATTTTTCTTTTAAAAAGAAGGTATGGCTTGTAGAGGAAGCTGAAACTCAAATAATGGTCACGGCGGCGGAGAAGTCGTTGTCGCCGCATACGTACGACAAAAACATTCCCTTTTGTCGTTTAGTAAAACGCTTCATATAAAAAATATTCCTTTTGTATAAACGTAAAAGTCAAATGGGTTTATACACCGTATAAAAGAAGGTTGTGTATAAAACAAAATATGCATCAATGAAACGAGATTGAGACGAAGTCCTATACCTCGGGTCCGACTTGACTCGGTCGTTCTTTAATCTCCTGAATAATAAACTTGAGTTAATTTCTACTTGTTTAAGAACCTTTTTAAAGTTCATTATTCCTTTTATATCACTTATTGATATTTCATGAACACTATGTAATTATTTAAGTTAATAACGGTCGTTTTAATGATCATTGGTACTTGAGTCAAAAATAAACCCTTTATAAATACATGTTGTTCATGTATCCATTATATCCAGAATTATAATAATTATGTATATATCATATATATCCATTATATACATGCATTTATAATATTACATAATCATTTAGAGGTAATAAATGAAATGCACCGTTCATGGAGACGGTAAGCCGTACTTACGCATGAACGCTACTTTCATTTCTATCTCGTATTTTATAGAATGGAATCATAATGATATAAAGGTATATTATAATTAAAGTATAATATCATATATAATATCATAGTTCCATCGTTTATACATCCCACATACAGTATTTAACGAATCAAATCACTTTGAGGGGGCGGTAGTCCGCACCTCCTTAAATGAAGATATCGCGTTTACCCATAATGGAAACCATAAAGGTATACCCAAAATGCAAAATACAGAAGCTTAAGGAAAACATAAACATATTATATATCATATATAAATATAGTGACATCTTAATGGCCACCTTTGAAGGTTTAAAATAATGTTGAACAATCATCATTTTGGGAGGCATAAATTCACCATCCACGGAAACAATATGTCCTTTAACCATTAGATGTAGGTGTGTGTAAGTGTAGCTCGAATCCTTATTATAAAAACATCCTAGTATATTGAGGATACTAGAGTTGTTACAAAAGAAAATAATAAAAAGAGTTTAGTGGGTTGGAGAAGAAAAATCAAACATGAGGAATCAAAAGAAGACATTACCTTAAAATCGGGTAACTCTCTTAGATTTGAGCTCAAAGGCTTCCTTGGGAAGACTTCTCCCCAATGTGAGGCTTCAAGGAGGAAGAGAGGGATGTGCAGAGCCAAAATGGGCAGGTGTTGGCCGAGCCAAAGGCTTTGGGAGTGTGAGTAAGGAGGTAGAGGTGGGGGCCTTTTATAAGAGGAGGGGAGTGGCACTCTTGTAAAGTTACAAAATGTTACTTTATTTTCAAAAGAGTTTCGGATTTTAAAGGTCCCAAATTGATGTATTTCGAGGATAAGGTGATGAGTGTTCTAAATCCTCTCATCCAATATGTTTTGGAAATGTGTATGTTATAGATTTTACATTATCTTTCCATTTTATTTAAATCGTTAAATAATGAGCTCATTGTTGCATCATCATGATGTCATAAATAATTTAATTTATTTAAAGTATAAAAATTATAAGAAAAATACAATGATGTCGGAAATATTTTTAGAGTTCCAATGACTATTTATAATAAAAAGTCTGACTTGTATAACCCCATTTAAAAATTGTTTTAGTAAAACGTGTCATTTTTGTGTCATTTTTACTTTATCATTAAATAAAAAGTAATTTATGTCATTTCCCAACCAAAGTGGCTCCATGGGGTCCCCAAGTTGACCCATGGATTTTATGGGTTGGCCATGACACATCCAATGAGGGTAGGACATGTGTCAAGCCCATCCCATTTTATTAAAGCATTATTTTTACCTTAAACTACAGTAATTACCTCTAATCGTGATTAAGAACTTAAAAGATACTATTCACCAAAAAATTATTTTAATCTCATTGAACCACATTTTACTTCTTAATGACAACCATGTATGTCAGATTTTTGAAAATCAAATCACAGAAGTGAAAAAAGGTTTATTTAAACGAAAAATCAGTTTCTTTAACTACCACTTAGTGGTTTCACTATTCATCAAAAATTGAAGTTTTTCAGAAAAATACCAAAACTTCACCCTAAGCTATATTTGATATTCTGAATTCAAAAATGATGTCTATTTTACAAAATTCAAATCATATAAGTCACATTAATTAATTTAATAATTAATTCCCACTGTCATGACAAAAAGCGTGTTTTTATGAAACAATCAGTATCAAAAGATTGACACAAGTTTAAGTCCAATTTCAAAGTGAAATTGATTCCAATGACCACCATTGAAATAAACGGTAAAAATATATTATAATTTCACTTCAAAACCAATTCAAAATATAATCTAATCATATAAATAAATTATATTTAAAAGTGGTTTGGAATTAAAATACAACATTTTCACTATTCATTAAAAAAATGAACATTGTCAGAAAAATACCAAAAATTCACACAAAGTAAATTTTGATGTCCCAATAATAAATAGTAAGTTTATTTTGACAAACATAGCTTATAAAATTGTCAAAAGATAGATTTAAAAATGGTTTTCCATCAAAAGGTAGTAAAACAATATTTTAAAAATATTAGTGTATTCCATGCTTAAGATTGGATTTATTATCCTTTTAAGCCTCTAAAACACTATCTAATTCACTAATAGACATAGATAAAAATATATATTATTCATTACTTACTTGGGAAGTTACAACCTTCCCCCCTTTAGAAAATTGTGTCCCTGTAATTTATTTACTTATCAAATAAATGGGGGTACTTATCCCTCGTTGCATTTTCAGATTCCCATGTTGCCTCTTCACCATATGGTTTTTTCACAAAACCTTTACCTGATTAATCACCTTATTCTGTAACACTCTCTCCCTATGGTCAAGAATCTAGACCGGTTGTTCCTCATAAGATAGGTTCTCTTCCAGCTGAACTACCTCTGGACTCAAAACATGAGATGGATATGGAATATACTTTCTCAACATCGAAACGTGAAAAACATTGTGTACCTGAGATAAACTCAGAGGTAAAGCCACCCTGTATGCAACTGATCCAACTCTCTCCAGAATTTTATATGGACCAGTAAACCTTGGACTCAACTTTCCTTTCTTACCAAATCTCATCACACTTTTCCAAGGAGAAACTTTGAGAAAAACATGATCACCTACCTCAAAAGATAGATCCTTCCTCTGGTTATCCACATAACTCTTCTGCCTGCTCTGAGCTGTTCTCATGTGCTTCTGAATCAGCTGAACTTTTTCTTCCATCTCTTCTACCAATTCTGGTCCCATCAACTTCCTTTCACCCACATCATCCCAGAAAGCTGGAGTTCAACACCACTTCCCATATAATGCCTGAAATGGTGCCATCTGTATACTGGTATGAAAACTGTTATTATATGAAAATTCAAACAAAGAAAGATGTTGGTCCCAACTTCCCTGATAATCCATAGAGAAAGAACGTAGCATATCCTCCAATGTCTGAATTGTTCGTTCTGACTGCCCATCTGATTGAGGATGAAAAGCTGTACTAAAATTTAATTCAGTACCCAACGACTTCTGAAGGCCTTTCCAAAAGTTAGAAGTGAACATGGGATCACGATCAGATACAATGGAGAGAGGAACTCCATGTAACTTCACTATAACTTTAAGATACAAACGGGAAAGTTGATCTAGGGAAAAATTATCTCGTATAGCAAGGAAATGAGCAGATTTAGTCAAGCGATCAACAATAACCCATATTGCATTATTACCTCGAGATGTCTTCGGTAATCCCACAACAAAGTCCATGGATATATTCTCCCATTTCCACTCTGGCACTGGTAAAGGCTGAAGCATCCCTTTCGGTAACTTCCGCTCTACTTTAACCTGTTGACATGTCAAACACTTCACAGTAAAATCAGAAATATCTCTTTTCATTCAATCCCACCAGTAATACTCCCGCAGATCTCTGTACATCTTAGTACTTCCAGGATGAACTGAAAACGGAGAACTATGAGCTTCACATAACAACTCTCTCTTCAACTGTGAATCACAAGGCACACACAATCTCTTCCAAAATCTCAAAACGCAATCATTATCATCGTTGAATTCAGGCAACTTACCTTTCTGAACCAGCTCTACCTTTTTCTGCAACTCACTGTCTTGTTTCTGTGCTTTCTTGATTCTATCTAATAGAGATGATCTCACTGATACCTGAAACAAAATAGAAGAACTTCCTGCACCAACAACTTCTATGCCAAAGTTCATCAAATCCTTAACCAAAGGATCACGTTCCAAACGCAACATTGCTAATGAAGCATTACTTTTTCGACTCAAAGCATCAGCCACTTTATTTTCTTTTCCCGGATGGTAATGAATTGTACAATCATAATCTTTGATAAATTCTAGCCATCTCCTCTGTCTCATGTTTAACTCTTTCTGAGTGAATATATACTTTAAACTTTTGTGATCAGTATATATTTCACACTTTACTCCATACAAATGATGCCTCCAAATTTTTAAAGCGAAAACAACAAAAGCTAATTCCAAATCATGTGTAGGGTAATTTACCTCATGAGTTTTCAACTGTCGTGAAGAATAAGCAATTACCTGATCATTCTGCATTAGGACGCAACCAAGTCCTTTCAATGAAGCATCACTGTATATAACAAACTCACCATTCCTGGAAGGTAGTGCCAAAACTGGAGCATTCACCAATCTTCTTTTCAATTCCTGAAAACAATCATCACATTCTTTTGTCCATATAAACTTAACACCCTTCCGAGTTAGCTTAGTAATTGGACTAGATAACCGTGAAAAATTTCTAACAAACCTTCGGTAATAGCCTGCCAAACCAATGAAGCTATGAATCTCAGTTACATTTGTGGGTCTTGGCCATTCTTCAACAACCTTTGTTTTTGTAGTATCAACAGTTATCCCATCTTTAGAAACAATATGACCAAGGAAAGAAATTTGTTGAAACCAAAACTCACACTTCCTGAATTTTCCATACAGTTTCTTTTCTTTTAAGGTTTGAAAGATAACCCTTAAATGTCTTTCATGATTCTATTTACTTTTAGAAAACACCAAAATATCATCAATGAAAACCACCACAAACTTATCCAAGAACTCATGGAAAATTATATTCATTAAGTCCATGAATACAGCAGGTGAATTCGTTAGCCCAAAAGGCATTACTACAAATTCATAATGGCCATATCTTGTACAGAACACGGTCTTCGGAATATCTGCATCCTTTACCTTCAGCTGATGGTACCCCGATATCAAGTCAATCTTTGAAAAATAATGAGCTCCCTGGAGCTGATACAACTTTATTTGATGGCCCGACATCTGCTGAAATAGTTGCAAAGGATTTCACCACCCCTTTCTGCTTGTAGTATAACTGCTTCCCATCACCCAAGATCTTTGTCAGACACTCGTTTTCATAGTGACCCATCTCATTGCACTTATAACATTTTACTAACTGTAAATCAAATTTGGTCTTACCATCACCCTGATCTTTTCTAGTGCAATCACGAGCCTCATGTCCCATCTTACCACATCGGTAGCACTTTCCAGAATTCAGAAGACATTCCCCAGCATGCCTTTTGCCACATTTATCACAAACTAGAAGCTTAGATTTCTTACCGTCAGACGTTTTTGAATAATTCTTACCTTTCTCTTGACACCTCGGTCTCTTCTTCTCTTGGTTGTTATAGAACTCTTGATCATCGGAAAACTCCATTTCCACCTTCTCAGCACGTCGAACAAGCTTTTCATAACATTTAAACTCACGAGAAGCTAATGACCTTCGATATTTTGGATTTATTCTTGAGTAAAAACTATTGATTTAACTATCAAGGTCTCGGATAAAATTTGGAGCATACCATGCCAATCGAGTGAACCTTTCTTCATAGGCAGCCACTGAGTCTTCCTCTTGCCTCAATTCCAAGAATTGCTTTTCCATCCTAAGTCGAACAGCCTTAGGAAAATACTTCTCAAGAAACATACCTTTGAATTCATCCTAGTCGAGAGCATCAATCTCATCAGCATCCTTGATATTTTTAACCATCGACCACCACTGCTCTGTTCACCCTCCAAACGATAAATAGCAAGACTAAACTTTTGATTGTCTGAACACCCCATCACATCAAAAATCTTCTCCAGTGCTTTAATCCACCCTTCAGCTAGCACAGGGTCAAATGATCCTCTGAATGATGGGGTATGTGGCCTCATGAAATGTTCCACCACTGACATGTTCCTCTGCGGTTGATCTAGGTGATCTCGTGTATGGATACCACCGCCATTTATCGCTTGAGTCAACTGTGCCATTACTGCAACAAACTGTTCAGTTCCAATTCCGACCATCTCAGGATGCTGGTTCGGAAGGTTATTTCCTTCTGCATGCCTTCCTAGCACTGCTTCCCTATTTCCTCTATGGAAAACTATTCTGAACAAAAATGTCTTAGATGAAGCAACATGGTAATCTTCAAATACTATATCACTTCAATTTGACCATAAAAAAAATATTTTTGGATAATCATTTAATAGAATTCTAACTCCTAAAGTTATCTAAACCGACCTATGATACCAACTATAAGGCCCCAGCCTTAAACCTTACTTAATCTTGAGTTATTACAAGATTACACATTGAGTATCTTTTCAGGTTTAGAGTTTTAGAGAATTAGATCATAAAACATGCATTACATTCCACATATAAGCAATGTGGTTACATAAAGATAGTATTCTTCTTTCCCATCGATGGAAACATATTTAAAATAAAACATGGATTCTTTCTTGACAATTCCTTGTCACTATCATCATATCATGTACCTTTCTCTTGACCTGTGAAAAACATTTCAAAAAAACATGGGATGAGCATAAAAAGCTCAGTAAGGGATATAAAAATATATGGAAAGGAAATATGGGTACATATATACATAAGGATGAAATCATACTTTACCCATAAATCATAAGCACTTTAAAATACCTCATCAAATCATGAATAAATCATAGAAATCATAAGACATAAAGGTAACATGAGGCATTCATAACATTCTTACGTAGGGAGTAACCCTCTTGGTTACGTTTGGAATACCCATCACATTATATTCCCTAAATCTCTTCGGAGAAACCTTAATGTTTCACTCCTTCGCGTTACCCAATGCATTGGAGAGCTATATCAGGCTCACTTGCCCATAGATTATCACAGAACCACCCGTCTTCATAATAATGCCCAAGAACCTCAACATAATCGTATCACATAAAACATGCATATAGGAAACATAACATTTCCACATTTCAATCACAAGATATCAATACAACACATTGATATAAAAACATTATGAAAAAAAATTTCAATACCAAAATAAAAGAAAAGTAAAACATGGTATTTATTTTTATTTTAAAAAGAAGGTATGGCTTATAGAGGAAGCTGAAACTCAAATAATGGTCACGGTGGCAGAAAAGTCATTGTCGCCGCATACGTATGACAAAAACATTCCCTTTTGTCGTTTAGTAAAACGCTTCATATAAAAAAGATTCCTTTTGGATAAACGTAAAAGTCAAAGGGGTTTAAACACCGTATAAAAGAAGGTTGTGTATAAAACAAAATATGCCTCAATGAAAGGAGATTGAGATGAAGTCCCATACCTCAGGTCCGACTTGACTCGGTCGTTCTTTAATCTCCTGAATAATAAACTTGAGTTAATTTATACTTGTTTAAGAAAATTTTTAAAGTTCATTATTCCTTTTATATCACTTATTGATATGTCATGAACACTATGTAATTATTTAAGTTAATAACGGTCGTTTTAACGATCATTGGTACTTGAGTCAAAAATAAACCCTTTATGAATACATGTTGTTCATGTATACATTATATCCAGAATTATAATCATTATGTATATATAATATATATCCAGTATATAAATGAATTTATAATATTACATAATCATTTAGAGGTAAGAAATTAAATGCACCGTTCAGGGAGACGGTAAGCCGTACGTACGCATGAACGCTACTTTCATTTCTATTGCATATTTTATAGAATGGAATCATAATGATATAAAGGTATATTATAATTCCAGTATAATATCATATATAATATCATAGTTTAATCCTTTATATGTCCCATATATGTTATTTAACGAATCAAATCACTTTGAGGGGGTGGTAGTCCGCACTTCCTTAAATGAAGATATCGCGTTTACCCATAATGGAAACCATAAAGGTATGCCCAAAATGAAAAATACAGAATCTTAAGGAAAACATCAACATATTATATATAATATATAAATATAGTGACATCTTAATATCCACCTTTGAAGGTGTTAAAATAATTTTGAACAATCATCGTTTCGGGAGGCATAAATTCACCATCCAGGGAAACAGTATGTCCTTTAACCATTACATGTAGGTGTGTGTAAGTGTAGCTCGAATCCTTCTTATAACAACATCCTAGTATATTTTGGATACTATAGTTGTTACAAAATAAATGAATAAAAAGATTTTAGGGGGTTAGAGAAGCAAAATCAAACAAAAGGACTCAAAAGAAGACATTACCTTAAAATCGGGTAACTCTCTTAGATTTGAGCTCAAAGGATTCCTTGGAAAGACTTCTGCCCAAAGTAGGGCTTCAAGGAGTAATAGAGGTATGTGGAGAGCCAAAATTGGAAGGGGTTGGCTGAGACAAAGGCTTTTGGAGTGTGGGTAAGGAGGTAGAGGTGGGGGCCTTTTATAAGAGGAGAGGAGGGGCACTCTTGTAAAGTTACAAAATGTTACTTTATTTTCAAAAGAGTTTCGGATTTTAAAGGTCCCACATTGATGTATTTCGAAGATAAGGTGATGAGGGTTCTACATCCTCTCATCCAATAGTTTTTGTACATGTTTATGTCTTAGAGTTTACATTATCTTTCCATTTTATTTAAATCATTAAATAATGAGGTCATCGCTACATCATCATGATGTCATAAATAATTTAATTTATTTAAAATCTAAAAATTATAAAAAAATACTATGATGTAGGAAATCTTTTTATCTTTCCAATGACTATTTGTAATCAAAATTCTGACATGTATAACCTCATTTAAAAATTGTTTTAGTAAAACATATCATGTTTGTGTCATTTTTACTTTATCATTAAATAAAAAGTAATATAATTCATTTCCCAACCAAAGTGGCTCCATGGGGTCCCCAAGTTGACCCATGGATTTTATGGGTCGGCCATGACACATCCAATTAGGGTAGGACATGTTTCAAGATCATCTCATTTTATTAAAGCATTAATTTTACCTTAAACTACACTAATTACCTCTAATCGCGATTAAGAACTTAAAAGTTACTATTCACCAAAAATTTATTTTAATCTCATTGAACCACATTTTACTTCTTAATGACAACCATGTATGTAGGATTTTTGAAAATCAAATCACAGAAGTGACAAAGTTTCATTTAAACGAAAAATCAGTTTCTTTAACTACCACTTAGTGGTTTCACTATTCATCAAAATTGAAGTTTTTCAGAAAAATACCAAAACTTCACCCTAAGCTATATTTGATATTCTGAATTCAAAAATGATGTCTATTTTACAAAATTAAAATCATATAAGTCACATTAATTAATTTAATATTTAATTCCTGCTGTCATGACAAAAAGCGTGTTTTTATGAAACAATAAGTATCAAAAGATTGATACCAGTTTAAGTTCAATTTCAAAGTGAAATTGATTCCAATGACCACCATTGGATTAAATGGTAAAAATATATTCTAATTTAACTTAAAAACCAATTCAAAAGATAATCTAATCATATAAATAAATTATATTAAAATGAGGTTTGGAATTAAAATACAACATTTTCACTATTCATTAAAAATGAACATTGTCAGAAAAATATCAAAAGTTCACACAAAGTAAATTTTTATGTCCCAATCATAAATAATAAGTTTATTTTGACAAACATAGATTATAAAATTGTCAAAAGACATATTTAAAAATGGTTTGCCATCAAAAGGAAGTAAAACAATCTTTTAAAAATATTAGTGTATTCCATGCTTAAGATTGGATTTATTATCATTTTAAGCCTCTAAAACACTATCTAATTCACTAATAGAAATAGATAAAAATATCTATTATTCATTACTCACTTGGGATGTTACACCCTATTTGATCTCATCAATCCATTTTTAGATGTTTTTAGTGGCACCGTTAGGCTGCCGAGTTTTCGTAAGGGTTTTTTCATCTCACTTTTATTCCCGTGAGATTTATGCTAAATCTCTTTGGGGAAACCTTAACATGTAACTCCTTCACATTACCCAATGCATTGGAGAGCTATATCTGGCTCACCCACCCTTATTTTATCACAGAACCACCCGTCTTCATAATAATTCCCAAGAATCATAACATAATGGTATCACATAAAACATGCATAAATGAAACATAACATTTCCACTTTTCAATATCAAGATATCAATACAACACGTTGATATAAAAAATTTATGAAAACCATTTTCAATAACAAAATAAATTAAAAGTAAATCATGGTATTTATTTTTCATTTTAAAAAAAGTTATGGCTTGTAGAGGAAGTCGAAGCTGAAATAATGGTAATGGCGGCGGAGAAGTCATTGTCGCCACATACATACGACAAAAAAACATTCCTTTTGTCACTTCGTATAAAAATATTCATTTTGAATAAATGTAAAAGTCATAGGGGTTTATACACCGTATAAAATAACTTTGTGTATAAAACAAAATAGGCCTCAATGAAAGGAGATTGAGACGAAGTCCCATACAAAGATGGTATCCTTGGATTAAGGATAAATCAATTACATAATTATCTGTGACAAAAGAATACACGAAATATAAGTGTATATTAAGTGTAAAACAATCAGAGTTATTTCACACATATTCATATAACGACATATTCAAGGAGTACAGGTTTATCCCAAAGAATCAAAATTTGGTTAAGAAGTTCCCTTGCAAAAATTCGACAGCCTAACGACTTCACTTCAAAATTCATAAAATGTGTTGATGAGAGATAAAAATGGTATCTCATCACTTGGAAACACAATTTACATCAATAAGTATATAGAAGAACATATCCCAACATTACAATATGTAAATTAAAATACCCAACAAAAGAAGTCTTTAAAAAGAGGAGGGTGAAAGGTTCCCTTACCGACTTGGGTATCTTGTGAAACATACACCCCATGAAAGAAGGAAAATACAACATTGATGTAAATACTCATAAAAGAAATTATATTACACAAATAGTATAATAATGGGAAGTTCATATACTACTCAAAGTAAATGGTGGAAAATGTAGCATAAATCTCACGGGAATAAAAGTGAGATAAAAAATCACTTACGAAAACTCGGCAGCCTAACGACGCCACTTAAAACATCCAAAAAAGAATTGATGAGATCAAATAGGGTATCTCATCATATGAACATAAAATTTACATTAATAGGAATATAAAATAACATCCCACAACATAAGAAATAGGAGATTAAAATAAATGACATAAAAGGGGGTACTTAAAAAGAAAGAGAGAGGTAGGATCCCTTATGAAAATTCGGGAGCCTAACGATGCCACTTAAAAATTCTAAAAAATGAATTTATGAGAGTAATAGGGGGTATATCATCATATAAAAACACATATTATGGTATGGATAATATAAAATAACATCCTCCAACATAAAAACATGGATCATAAATGAAATGACCTAAAAGAGGGTACTTGAAAAGAAAGCGAGTGGTTGAATCCCTTACCTCAGGTCCGACATGACTCGATCATTATTTAACCTCATGAATAATAAACTTGAGTTAATTTCTACATTATTAAGAACCTTTTTAAATTTCATTATTCCTTTAATATCAATTATTATCATGTTATGAACACTATGTAATTATTTAAGTTAATAATGGTCGTTTTGTCGATCATTGCTACATGAGTCAAAAATAAACTCTTTATAATTACAAGTTTGTTCATGGGGTAAAATAACCATTATATCCCAAATTATATTAATTAATTAGATATCATATATATCATAAATAGCCATTATATACATGCATTTATAATATTACATAACATTTAAGGGTAAGAAATGAAATGCACCGTTCATGGAGACGGTAAGCCGTACGTACGAATGAACTCTACTTCCATTTCTATTTCATAATTAATGGAATTAAAACATAATTATACATAATAGTATCATAATTACAGTATGGTATCATATATAATATCATTAAATCTATCCTTTATATGTACCACATATGGTATTAATGAATCAAATCACTTTGAGGGGGCGGTAGTCCGCACTTCCTAAAATGAAGATATCATGTTTACCCATAATGGAAACCATAAAGGTATACCATAAATGAAAAATACAGAAGATTAAGTAAAAAATAAAAATATTATATATCATATATAAATATAGTGAAATCTTAATGGCCACCTTTTAAGGTGTTAAAATAATATTGAACAATCATCGTTTCGTGAGGCAGAAATTCACTATCCACATGAACAGTATGTTCTTTAACCATTAGATGTAGGTGTGTGTAAGTGTAGATAGCATAATTCTTATATCAACATCATTTAATATTGATTATACCAGTGTTTTTACAAAAGAAATTAATAAAAAGAGTTTAGGGGGTTGGAGAAGAAAAATAAAACAAAAGAACACAAGTGAAGACATTACCTTAAAATCGGGTAACTCCATTTGGATTGAACCAAAAGAGTTTCTTGAAGATATTCCTGCCTAAAGTAAGGCTTCCAGGATGAGTAGAGGTATGTGGAGAGACAAAATTATCAGATCTTGTCCGAGCCAAAGGCTTGATAGGTGTGGGTATGGAGGTAGAGGTGGGGGCCTTTTATAAGAGGAGAGGAGGGGAACTCTGGGAAAAATATAAAATGTTAGTTTATTTTCAAATGAGTTTCTCATTTTAAAGGTCCCACATTGATTTATTTTTAGGGTATGGTGATAAGAGTTCTAAATACACCCATCCAATAGGTTTTTGACATGTGTAGGTCTTAGATTTTACATTATCTTTTCATTTTATTTAAATCGTTAAATAATGAGGTAATCGCGGCATCATCATTATGTCATAACTAATTTAATTTATTTAATGTCTAAAAATTATAAAAAAGTACTATGATGTAGGGAATATTTTTATCTTTCCAATGACTATTTGTAGTAAAAAATATGACTTGTATAACCCCATGTAAAAATTGTTTTAGTAAAACATTACATGTTTGTGTCATTTTTGACTCAAGTAGCAATGATCGAAAAAACGACCATTATTAACATAAATAATTACATAGTTTTCATAACATTATAATAAGTTATATAAAAGGAATAATTATCTTTAAAAATTTTCTTAAGAAATTAGAAATTAAGAGATCCAACCTATCTCCTTCTTGTCAAGTACTCTCCTTTATGTCACTTCTTTTAAGCTCCTCTTTGTTATGTTGGGGGATGTTCTTTTATATTCCTATTGATGTAAATTTTATGTTAATATGATTAGACACCCTATTTTATCTCATCAATCCATTTTTGTAAGTTTTAAGTGGCGTCGTTAGGCTGCTGAGTTTTCGTAAGGGATTTTTCATCTCACTTTTATTCCTGTGAGATTTATGCTACATTTTCCACCATTTCCTTTGAGTGGTATATGTACAGTCCATTACTCTACTCTTTTTGTAATATACTTTCTTTTATGAGTATTCACATAAATGTTGTATTGTCCTTCTTTCATGGGGTGTATGTTTCGAAAGATACCCAAGTCGGTAAGGGAACCTTTCACCCTCCTCTTTTTAAAATAAATTTTTTGTTGTGTCTTTTAATTTACATATTGTAATGTTTGGATATGTTATTATATATCCTTATTGATGTAAATTTTATGTCCAAGTGATGGGATACCCTTTTTATCTCTCATCAACTCATTTTCTGAATTTTGAAGTGACGCCATTATGCTGTCGAATTTTTGCAAGGGAACTTCTTAACCCAATTTTGATTCTTTGGGATAAACTTGTACTCCTTGAATATGTCGTTCTATGAATATGTGTGAATGACCTCTGATTGTTTTACACTTAATATCCACTTATATTTGGTGTATTCGTTTGTCACACATAATTATGTAATTGATTTATCCTTAATCCAGGGATATCGTCTTTGTAAGGGACTTCGTCTCAATCTCCTTTCATTGAGGCATATTATGTTTTATACACAACGTTCTTTTATACGGTGTATAAACCCTTTTGACTTTTACATTTATTCAAAAGGAGTCTTTTTTATACGAATCATTTACTAAATGATAAAATGGAATGATTTTCTTGTCGTACATATGCAGAGACAATGACTTCTCCGCCGCCGTGACCATTATTTGAGTTTCGGCTTCCTCTACAAGCCATAACTTTTTTTAAAATGAAAAATAAATACCATGTTTTACTTTTCTTTTATTTTGGTATTGAAAATGGTTTTCATAATTTTTTTTATATCAATGTGTGGTGTTGATATATTTTGATTGAATGGTGGAAATGTTATGTTTCCTTTATGCATGTTTTATGTGATACGATTATGTTGTGGTTCTTGGGCATTGTTATGAAGACGGGTGGTTCCGTGATAAAATAAGGGCGGGTGAGCCCGATATAGCTCACCAATGCATTGGGTAACACGAAGGGGTTAAACTTTGAGTTTTATCTGAAGAGATTTAGGGAATATACTATGATGGGTATTCTAAACGTAACCAAGAGGGTTACTCCCAACGTAAGAATGTTATCAATGTCTCAAGTTACCTTTATATCTTATGATTTCTATGATTTATTCATGATTTGATGAGCAATGTTAAGGTGCTTATGTTTTATGGGTAAAGTATGATTTCTTTGATTCTTATGTATACATGTACTCGTGTTTCCTTTCCATATTTTTATATCCCTTACTGAGCTTTTTATGCTCATCCCAATTTTTTGAAATGTTTTTTCACAGTTCATGGGAAAGGTACATGATATGATGATAGTGTCAAGGAAGTGTCAAGAAAGAATCCATGTTTTATTTTAAATATGTTTCCATTGATGGGAAAAATGAATACTATATTTTATGTAACCACTTTTTTTAAATGTTGAATATAATGAATGTTTTATGTTCTAATTCTCTAAAACTCTAAACCTAAAAAGATCCTCAATATGTAATCTTGTAATAACTCAAGATTAAATAAGGTTTAAGGTTGGGGCCTTATAGTTGGTATCATAGGTCGGTTTAGAAAACTTTAGGGATTAGGAGTTTTTGTTAGACACATGGTTTGTCCCTGTATCTATTATTTCAATTAAATCCTTGTTTTATAACTTTTTTTTTCAGGTCAAGTAAAGTCAGTTACGAATGGAAGGAGGAGGATCTCAAATGACATTCCTATCTCTTTCTGATGACATTCTTGCAATAATTATTGCAAAGTCATGTTCAGATGATTGTGAAACATTTTCTAGCATGCAACTCACTTACAAGCAGTAGTTTGAGATATCAAAAACCTCCACTATACCTCGTTATTGTCATGGATCACTGGTTGTATTTAGGCAAATACTATTTTCAAAATATTCTCATATTTTCAAGAAAGGTAATTATTATCAAGTTATTTTCAAATATTTTACCTTATCACAAGAATTTGAAGCATATTATGATTTTAAAAATGGTACTGAGGAAGGAGACCCTTGCGAACCTATTTATATTTGATTTTAAAATATAGTCTCTCAGCACATACATATGATATTTTAAAAGGACCAATAATAGAATGTTTCAACTCAAATTCTGTCCGACTATTTTATAGAAATCATGTTTTATCAGATGTTTTGGAATTATATGTCATACATGATTATTTTCCAAAACTATTTTTCTGTGAACACACATATGACCCATGTTGTACAAGGTGTATTTGGATGGGGGAAGAAAATGATTTTGCAGGATCTATAAATCATTGTTGTAATGCATGGGACTTCTACCTACATGAACAAGATGACGATGAAACCGAGTGGACTCCATGATCAAGGTATGCTATTATTCATTTTGGGAATCGTTTTATTTTATCTTATTGTGGTGAAATAAGACTTCAAGAATTAAGATGTTGAGATCGTAATGAATTTTGATGAAAATGAGAGGTATAAGGAAACTATTGAGGTTAAAACATGTTAGGGTTATTTTGGGAGTTTTATAAAAAGGACAACACGCAGACCGTGTGACAACCCGTCGCGTCAGACAAAGCTGCGGGAATCAAACCCACAACCAAAGTGCGACTGGTATTTATCGCCTACTATTGGACTACGTGAAGTCCCTGGTTAGTATGACTTATTCTTTTTTGTTAAGATGATTTTATGAATTAAGAGTAAGTTGATTTTGGGTTATCTATGGAAATTATTAACCTATCATGGAGGATATGTGATTAGGTTAATTACTTTTCAATATGAGACTTTTAGAGAAACTAATGTTATTTGGAGATAAGTGTTAATTTATACCTTGGAAGACTATGTGACTAAATCCTTCAAATATTTGGGTTTCAATCTTAGTTGGGTTTAATTTTAAGAATTTTATGCATAGATGTTTATTGAATGGTCTTTGTTGAACTTTGGGTTTTGTTTGAAAAATTTTGGTGATTAGGAGTAGTTTTCCTTTTTGTAAAAAAAATATACTTTTTGGGTATTATCTAATCTCGTACTAAACTTTTTGTTTTGGTTTTGGTTGAGATCTAAAGACATGGGAAATATATAGTTCTCTTTTGTGGGTTAGGTGATTCTCTAGATGTTGATTATAGTACTCTTAATGTGAACAAGTCTTCCTAAATACTCATCATTTGGGGAATGTATGAGTTTGTGTAGGAAATATAGTAAAAGTTGAAAGTCAACATGACAAGTAAGTATGTCTCCTTAAGATCAAAAATAAACTCCTCAATGAAAGGTAACTTAAAACAAAAATGTTGTCTATTAACTATTCCTACTGGGGAATCGAATACTGTTTAACCCACCACAAGTTTGTGATTTTCATGTGGTTAACTTTCTCCTAAACATGTTTTCTATCACTCTCCCTCAGGACATGACCCTTTGCCTTTTCTCCAATATCCATGTTTTCCTACATGGAATCCTAGTATGTGTTAACTCGGGTGACCTCTTTACTTCTCTTTCTTTCTTTTAAAGTGATTTTTTTACCGACTCTTTTATCCAATAAATGTTAGAGGCTTAAAATGCAAATGAATCCAATTTTAAGCATAAATCATCTAATATTATTTAAAAGGTTGATTAACCGCCTTTTGAAGGAGAACCATTTTTAAATATACTTTTTGAAAATTTTATGATTTATATTTTAAAAAATAAAATTATTCTTTAGAATCGGGACATCAAAATTTACTTTGTGTAAATGTTTGGTATTTTTTCGATAAAGAACATTTTTAATGAATAGTCAAAAATGTTGTATTTTAATTCAAACCCTATTTTAATCTAATTTATTTATATGATTAGACTATCTTTATAATTGGTTTTAAATTGAAATTAGAATATATTTTTACCATTTAATCCAATGGTAGTCATTGGAATTAATATCACCTTGAGATTGGACATAAACGAGTGTCAATCTTTTGATAGATATTGTTTCTTAAAAACACACTATTTGATTTGACAGCGGGATTTAATTATAAAATTAATTAATGAAAATTATATGTTATAAATTTTATAAAATATAAATCATTTTTTAATTTGGAATATCAAATATATCTTAGGGTGAATTTTTGGTATTTTTCTGAAAAAACATAATTTTTGATGAATAGTGAAACCACAAAGTGGTAGTTACAAAAACTGATTTTTCGTTTAAATGGAACTTTACCACTTCTGTGATTTGAATTTAAAAAATAACATATAAATTATTTTCATTATTATGTAAATTTGGTTCAATGGGATGAAAATAATTTTTGATGAAAAGTAACTTTTAAGTTTTATTAATCGCGATTAAAGGTAATTAGTGTGATTTAATGTAAAAATGATATTATAATAAAATGAAAATATCTTGACAGTTGTCCTAACCCTATTTGATGAGTCATGGCCGACCAAGAAAACCCATGATTTGATTTTTGGGACCCCATGGAGCCACTTGGGTAAGATAAGGACATTAATACATTTTATTTAAAGTAAAATTAAAAATGACACAAACATGTATTATTTTACTAAAAAATATTTCATGGGGTTATACAAGTCATATGTTTTACTATAAATATTGATTGGAAATCTAAAAGTATTTCCTACATCATAATATTTTTTTATAATTTTTAGAAATTGAATAAATTAAATTATTTATGACATCATTATGATGCATCGAATACCTCATTATTTAACGATTTAAATAAAATGAAAAGATAATGTAAAATATAAGACCTACAAATTTCAAAATCCTATTAGATGGTTGGATTTCGAACTATTATCACCTTATCCTAGAAATAGATCAATTTGGGACCGTTAAAATTTGAAACTCATTTGAAAATAAAGTAACATTTTATACTTTTCCAAGAGTGCCCCTCCTCTTTTCTTATAAAAGGCCCCCACCTCTGCCTCCTTACCCACACCTCTCAATCCTTTGTCTCATCAAAGATCTGATTATTTTGTCTCTCCACATCCCTCTCCTCATCCTAGAATCCTTAACTTAGGCAGGAAGCTCTTCAAGAAAACATTTTGGTTCAAACCAAAGGGAGTTACCAGATTTTAAGGTAACGTCTTCACTTGTGTTCTTTTGTTTTATTTTGCTTCTCCAACCCCCTAAAATCTTTTTATTAATTTCTTTTGTAACAAAACCAGTATCCTACATATACTAGGATGTTTTTAGAATAATTATTCGAGCTACACTTACACACACCTACATCTAATGGTTAAAAAACATACTGTTTCTGTGGATGGTGAACTTCTGCCACATGAAACGATGATTGTTCAATATTCTTTTAACAACTTCAAAGGTGTCCATTAAGATGTCACTATATTTATATATGATATATAATATGTTTATATTTTCTTCAAACTTCAGTATTTTTCATTTATGGCATACCTTTATGGTTTTTATTATGGGTAAACGTGATATCTTCATTTTAGGAAGTGCGGACTACCGCCCCCTCAATGTGATTTGATTCGTTAATAACATATGTGGTATGTATAAAGGAGAGAATTAATGATATTATTTATGATACCATACTGGAATTATAATACTATTATGTATCATTATGTTTTAATTCCATTAAATATGAATTAGAAATGGAAGTAGCGTTCAGGTGTACGTACGGCTTACCGTCTCCATGAACGGTGCATTTCATTTCTTACCTCTAAATGTTATGTAATATTATAAATGCATGTATATAATTTATTTATATGATATATATGATATCTACTTAATAAATATAATTCTGGATATAATGGATATTTTACCCCATGAACAAACATGTAATTATAAAGAGTTTATTTTTGACTCAAGTAGCAATGATCAACAAAACGACCATTATTATCCTAAATAATTACATAGTGTTCATGACATGGTAATAAGTGATATAAAAGTAATAATGAACTTTAAAAAGGTTCTTAAGTGAGTATAAATTAACTCAAGTTTTTTATTCAGGAGGTTAAATAATGATCGAGTCAAGTCGGACCCGAGGTAAGGGATCCTACCCCTCTCTTTCTTTTTAAGTACACTCTTTTATGCCATTCCTTTTAAGCTCATATTTCTTATGATTGGGATGTTATTTTATATTAATATTACTGTACTTTTTATTTTTATATGATTAGAGACCCTATTTTCTCTCATCAATCCATTTTGGATGTTGTGATTGGCACCGTTAGTCTGCCGACTTTTCGCAAGAGATCCAACCTCTCTCCTTCTTTTTAAGTACTCTCCTTTATGTCACTTCCTTTAATCTCCTCTTTGTTATGTTGGGGGATGTTCTTTTATATTCCTATTTATGTAAATTTTAAGTTAATATGATGAGAGACCATATTTTATCTCATCAATACATTTTTTGAAGTTTTAAGTGGCGCCGTTAGGCTGCCAAGTTTTCATAAGGGATTTTTCATCATACTTTTATTCCCGTGAGATTTATGCTACATTTTCCACCATTTCCTTTGAGTGGTATATGTACATCCAATTATTCTACTCTTTGTGTAATATAATTTTGTTTATCAATATTTACATCAATTTTGTATTGTCCTTATTTCATGGGGTGTATGTTTCGAAAGATACCCAAGTCGGTAAGGGAACCTTTCACCCTCCCCTTTTTAAAAGACATCTTTTGTTGGGTCATTTAATTTACATATTGTAATGTTGGGATATGATCTTCTATATTCTTATTGATGTAAATTTTATGTTCAAGTGATGAGATAGCCTTCTTATCTCTCATCAACTCATTTTCTTAATTTTGAAGTGACGCTGTTAGGCTGTCGGGTTTTTTCAAGGGAACTTCTTAACCCAATTTTGATTCTTTGGGATAAACTTGTACTCCTTGAATATGTCGTTATATGAATTTGTGTGAATGAAATATGATTTTTTTACACTTAATATCCACTAATATTTTGTGTATTTTTTTTCACACATAATTATGTAATTGATTTATCCTTAATCCAAGGATACCATCTTTGTAAGGGACTTCGTATCAATCTCCTTTCATTGAGGAATATTATGTTTTATACACAAATTTCTTTTATACAGTGTATAAACCCCTTTGAGTTTTACTTTTATTAAAAAGGAAACTTTTTTATACGAAGCATTCACTAAACGACAAAAGGGAATGTTTTTTTGTCGTACGTATGTGACGACAACGACTTCTCCGCCGCTGTGACCATTATTTGAGTTTCAGCTTCCTCTACAAGCCATACCTTTTTTTAAAATGAAAAATAAATCCAATGTTTTACTTTTCTTTTATTTTGGTATTGAAAATGGTTTTCATAATGTTTTTATTATATCAATGTGTTTTATTGATATCTTGTGATTGAAATGTCAAAATGTTATGTTTTCATTATGCATGTTTTATGTGATACGATTATGTTATGGTTCTTGGGAATTGTTATGAAGACGGGTGGTTCCGTGATAAACTAAGGGTGGGTGAGCCCGATATAGCTCTCCAATTAATTGGGTAACGTGAAGGAGTTAAACTTTAAGGTTTCTCTGAAGAGATTTAGGGAATATACTGTGATGGGTATTCCAAACGTAACCATGAGGGTTACTCCCTACGTAAGAATGTTATGAATGCCTCAAGTTACCTTTATGTATTATGATTTCTATGATTTATTCATGATTTTAGGAGGTATGTGATTATGTTTTATGAGTAAAGTATGATTTCATGCATGGACTAATGTTTTCATTTCGTACTTTTATATCCCTTACTGAGCTTTTTATTCTCATCCCAAGTTTTTGAAATGTCTATCACAGGTCAAGGGAAGGGTACATGATGTGATGATAGTGTCAAGGAAGTGTTAATAAAGAATCAAATTTTTATTTTAAATATTTTTCTATTGATGGGGAAAATGAGTACTATATTTTATGTAACCACTTTGTTTAAATGTGGAATGTAATGCATGTTTTATGATTTAATTCTCTAAAACTCTAATCCTGAAAAGATCCTCAATGTGTATTCTTGAAGTAACTCAAGATTATGTAAGTTTTAAGGCTGGGGACTTATAGTTGGTATCAAAGGTCGGTTTAGACAACTTTAGGGATTATGAGTTTTTTTAAACACATGGTTAGTCCCTATATCTATTATTTTAGTTAAATCCTTGTTTTATAACTTTTTTCAGGTCAACTAAAGTCAGTTACGAATGGAAGGAGGAGGATCTCAAACAACATTTCTATCACTTCCTGATGACATTCTTGCAATAATTTTTACAAATTCATGGTCGGATGATTGTGATACTTTTTCTAGCACACAACTCTCTAGCAAGCAGTTGTTTGAGATATCAAACACCTCCACTATACCTTGTTATCATCGTGGATCTTGGGTTGTATTTAGACAAATTCTATTTTCACAATATTCTCATATTTCCAAGAATGGTAAATATTATGAAGGTATTTTCAAATATTTTACCTTATCACAAGAATTTGAAGCATATTATGATTTTTAAAATGGTGCTGAGGAAGGAGACCCTTGCGCAACCTATTTATATCTTCTTTTAAAATATAGTCTCTCAACACAAACTTATCGTATTTTAAAAGGACCAGCAATAGAAAGTTTCAACTCAAATTATATCCGACTATTTTATAAAATCATGTTTTATCAGATGTTTTGGGATTATATGTCATACATGATTATTTTCCAAAACTGTTTTTCTGTGAACACCCATATGACCCATGTTTTATAAGGTGTATTTGGATCGAGTAAGAAAATGATTTTTAAGGATCTCTAAATCATTTTTGTAATGCATGGGACTTCTACCTACGTGAACAAGATGATGATGAAACCGAGTGGACGCCATGACCAAGGTATGATGTTATTCATTTTGGGAATCGTTTTATTTTATGGTGGTGAAATAAGACTTCAAGAATTAAGATGTTGAGATCGTAATGATTTTGGATGAAAATGAGAGGTATGAGGAAACTATTGAGGTTAAAACATGTTAGGGTTATTTTTGGAGTTTTATAAAAAGGACAACACGCATACCATGTGACAACCCATTGCATCGGACAAAGCTGCGGGAATCGAACCCACAACTAAAGTGCGACTGGTATTTATCACCTACCACTGGACTACGTGAAGTCCCTGGTTAGTATGACTTATTCTTTTTAGTTAGATGATTTTATGAATTAATAGTAAGTTGATTTTGGGTTATCTAGGGAAATTATTATCCTATCATAGAGGATATGTCATTATGTTAATTACTTTTCAATATGTGAATTTTAGAGCAACTGGTGTTATTTAGAGATAAGTGTTAATTTGTACCTTGGAATACTATGTGACTAAATCTTTCAAATATTTGTGTTTCAATCTTAATTTGGTTTACTTTGAATAATTTTATGGACAAATTGTTTATGGAATGGTCCTCGTTGAACTTTGGGTTTTGTTGAACAAATTTTGGAGATTAAGAATAGATTTTCTTTTTATAAAGGGTTATCTTTTCTTGGTTTATCTGATCTTGTTCTAACAATTTTGGTTTTGGTAAGGGTCTAAAGACATGGGAAATATATAGTTCACTTTTGTGGATTAGGTGATTCTCAAGAAATTTATTATAGTACTCTTAATGCGAACAAGTCTTCCTAAATACTCGTCTTTTGGAGAAAGTATGATTTTGTGTAAGAAATCTAGTAAAAGTTCAAAGTCAACATGACAAGTAAGTATGTTTCCTTATGATAAAAAATAAATTCCTCAATGAAAAGTAACTTAAAACAAAAATTTTGTCTATTTACTTTTCCTATCGGGGAATCGAATACCGTTTAACCCACCACATGTCTGTGATTTTCTTATGGTTAACTTTCTCCTAAACAAGTTTTCTATCACTCTCCATCAGAACATGGCCCTTTGCTTTTTCTTCCATATCCTTGTTTCTCTACATGGAATACTAGTATGGGTTAACTCGGGTGACCTTTGTACTTCTCTTTCTTTCTTTTAAAGTGATTGTTTTACCAACTCTTGTTCCGATGTGGGACTTTCAATTATGTTTCCGAGCCCAATTTTAAAATTGCGAGGACGCAATTCCCAAAAGGGGAAGGATATAACACCCAAGGTAAATAAATAATATGACATTTTTATATTTATCCCTATTTGTGAATAAAATGCTAATATTAATTTAAAGGGAACTCTATGCTCAATGGCTTACCCAATACGCAACAACGAGTTCCTTTGAAATCTTACATTGCACTCTAATAATAAAATAATTTTATTTTAAATGGTAGTTAACACCTAGACATTGTAATGACGGGAATGAACATAACTAACTAAAAAATGATTATATATGTTTGTTAAATATTTTTACTTTTTACAATAAATTTTAGAGGATTAAAAATGCGAATGAATCCAATTTTAAGCGTAAACATTCTAATATTCATTAAAAGGTCGATTAACCGCCTTTTGATGGAGAACCTCTTTTAAATCCACTTTTGACAATTTAAGGTGTTATATTTGAAAAAATAAAATTCTTCTTTAGAATCAGGACATCAAAATTTACTTTCTGTAAATTTTTGGTATTTTTCTGATAAAGTTCATTTTTAATGAATAGTGAAAAATGTTGTATTTTAATTCAAACCCACTTTTTAATATAATTTATTTATATGATTAGATTATCTTTTTAATTGGTTTTAAAGTTAAATTAGAATATATTTTTACCATTTAACCCAATGGTGGTCATTGGAATTAATATCACTTTGAGGTTGGACATAAATGAGTGTCAACCTTTTGATAGATATTGTTTCCTAAAATCACGCTATTTGATTTGACAACTGGATTTAATTATACAATTAATTAATGCAACTCTTATGTTATGAATTTTTTAAAATAGAAATCATTTGTGAATTCAGAATATCAAATATATCTTAGGGTGAATTTTTGGTATTTTTCTGAAAAACCTTAATTTTCAATGAATAGTGAAACCACAAAGTGGTAGTTAGAAAAACTGATTTTTCGTTTAAATGGAGCTTTACCACTTCTGTGATTTTAATTTAAAAAATCCAATATAAATGATTTTCCTTATTAAGTAAAATTTGGTTCAGTGGGATGAAAATATTTTTTGATTAAAAGTAACTTTTAAGTTTTATTAATCGCGATTAAAGGTAATTAGTGTGATTTAAGGTAAAAATGATATTATAATAAAATGAAAATATCTTGACACATGTACTAACCCTATTGGATGATTCATGGCCGACCAAGACAACCCATGGGTCTATTTTTGGGACCCCATGGAGCCACTTGGGTACGATAACGACATTTATGCCTTTTATTTAAAGTAAAAGTAATAATGACACAAACATGTATTGTTTTACTAAAACAATTTTTACATGGGTTTATCCAAGTCATATTTTTGTATATAAATATTCATTAGAAAGATAAAAGTATTTCTTAAATCATAGTATTTTTTTATAATTTTTATACATTAAATAAATTAAATTATTTATTACATCATGATGATGCAGCAATTACCTCATTATTTAACGATTTAAATAAAATAAAAAGATAATGTAAAATCTAAAACCTAAACATGTCAAAAACGTATTGTATGGGTGGAATTCAAACTATTATCACCTTATCCTCGAAATACATCAATGTGGGACGTTTAATATCCCAAACTCATTTGAAAATAAAGTAACATTTCATACCCTTCCAAGAGTTCCCTCCTCTCCTCTAATAAAAGGCCCCCCACATCTACCTCCTTACCCACACCTCTCAAGCCTTTTGCTCGGAAAATCTCTGATCATTTTATCTCTACACATCCCTCTCCTAATCTTAGATTCCTTACTGTAGGCAGGAATCTCTTCAAAAAACCCTTTTGGTTCAAACCAAAGAGAGTTACCCGATTTTAAGGTAACGTCTTCACCTATGCTCTTTTGTTTTATTTTTCTTCTCCAACCCCCTAAACTATTTTTATTCTTTTATTTTGTAACAACACCAGTATCTTCCATATAATAGGATGTTTTTATAAGAAGGATTCGAGCTACATTTACACACACCTACATCTAATGGATAAAGAACATACTGTTTCTGTGGATGGTGATTTTCTGCCTCACGAAACGATGATTGTTCAATATTCTTTTAACACCTTAAAAGGTTGAAATTAAGATGTGACTATATTTATATATGATATATAATATGTTTATGTTTTCCATAAGCATCTGTATTTTTCATTTATGGCATACTTTAATGGTTTCCATTATGGGTAAACGCGATATCTTCATTTTAGGAAGTGTGGACTACCGCCCCCTCAAAGTGATTTGATTCGTTAATACCATATGTGGTACGTATAAAGGATATATTTAATGATATTATATATGATACAATACTTTAATTATAATAATATTATGTATCATTATGTTTTAATTCCATTAAATATGAAATTCAAATGGAAGTATCGTTCATGCGTACGTACGGCTTACCGTCTCCATGAACGGTGCAATTCATTTCTTACCTCTAAATTTTATGTAATATTATAAATTCATGTATATAATGGAAATATATGATATATATGATATCTAAATAATGAATATAATTCTGGATATAATGGTTATTTTACCCCATGAACAAATTTGTAATTATAAAGTGTTTATTTTTTACTCAAGTAGCAATGATTGTTAAAACGACCGTTATTAACATAAATAATTACATACAATTCATGACATGGTAATAAGTGATATAAATGGAATAATGAACTTGAAAAATGTTCTTATGCAAGTAGAAATTAACTCAAGTTTATTATTCAGGAGATTAAAGAACGATCGAGTCAAGTCGGTGAGGGAACCTACCCCACTTTTTCTTTTTAAGTATACTCTTTTATGTCATTCCTTTTAAGCTCATTTTTCTTATTACTAAGATTTTATTTTGTATTAATATTACTATAATTTTTATTTTCATATGATTAGATACCCTATTTTCTCTCATAAATCCATTTTGGAAGATTTGATTGGCGCCGTTAGGCTGCCGAATTTTCGTAAGAGATCTTACCCCTCTCTTTCTTTTTAAGTACACTCTTTTATGTTATTCCTTTTAAGCTCATATTTATTATTATTGGGATGTTATTTTATATTAATCTTACTGTAATTTTTATGTTCATATGATGAGAGACCTTATTTTATCTCATCAATCCATTTTGGAAGCTTTCAGTTGCGTCGTTAGGCTGCTGAATTTTCGTAAGAGATCCAACCTCTCTCTTTCTTTTTAAGTACTCTCCTTTATGGCACTTCTTTTAAGATCCTATTTTTTATGATGGGGGATTTTATTTAATATTCCTATTTATGTACATTTTATTTTAATATGATGAGAGACCATATTTGATCTCATCAATCCATTTTTGGATGTTTTAAGTGGCGTCGTTAGGCTGTCGAGTTTTCTTAAGGGGTTTTTTATCTCACTTTTATTTCTGTGAGATTTATGCTAAATTTTCTACAATTTCCTTTGAGTGGTATATGTAATAGGATGTTTTTATAAGATGGATTCGAGCTACACTTACACACACCAACATCTAATGGTTAAAGAACATACTGTTTCTGTGGATGGTGAATTTCTACCTCATGAATCGATGATTGTTCAATATTCATTTAACACCTTCAAATGTGGCCATTAAGATGTCACTATATTTATATATGATATATAATATGTTTATGTTTTCCTTAAACTTCTTTATTTTTCATTTAATTCATAACTTTATGGTTTCCATTACGGGTGAACGCGATATCTTCATTTTAGGAAGTGCGGACTACCACCCCCTCAAAGTGATTTGATTCTTTAATACCATATATGGTATGCATAAAGGATATATTTATTGATATTATTTATGATACGATACTGGAATTATAATGATATTATGTATCATTATGTTTTAATTCCATTAAATATGAAATAGAAATGGAAGTAGCGTTCATGTGTACGTACGGCTTACCGTCTCCTTGAACGACGCATTTCATTTCTTACCTCTAAATGCTATGTAATAATTATAAATGCATGTATATAATGGATATATATAATATATATGATATCTAAATAATGAATATAATTCTGGATATAATGGATATTTTACCCCATGAACAAACTTGTAATTATAAAGAGTTTATTTTTGACTCAAGTAGCAATGATCGACAAAACGACCATTACTAACTTCAATAATCACATAGTGTTTATAACATGGTACTAAGTGATATAAAAGTAATAATGAACATTAAAAAGGTTCTTAAGCAAGTATAAATTATCTCAAGATTATTATTCAGGATATTAAAGAACGATCGTGTCATGTCGGATATGAGGTAAGGGATCCTACCCCTCTCTTTCTTTTTAAGTACACTCTTTTATGTCATTCCTTTTATGCTCATATTACTTAGTATTGGGATGTTCTTTTATATTACTCATACTGTAATTTTTATATTCATATGATGAGAGACTCTATTATCTCTCATCAATCCATTTTGGAATATTTGAGTGGTGCCGTTAGGCTGCCAAATTTTCGTAAGGGATCCTACCCCTCTCTTTCTTTTTAAGTACACTCTTTTATGTCATTCCTTTTAAGATCATATTTCTTATTATTGGGATGTTATTTTATATTAATATTACTGTAATTTTTATGTTCATATTATGAGAGACCCTATTTTCTCTTATCAATCCATTTTGGAAGTTTTGAGTTGCGCTGTTAGGCTGCCGAATTTTCGTAAGAGATCCAACCTATCTCTTTCTTTTTAAGTACTCTCCTTTATGTCACTTCTTTTAAAATCATCTTTTTTATGTTGGGGGATGTTCTTTTATATTCCTATTTTTGTACATTTTATGTTAATATGATGAGAGACCCTATTTGATCTCATCAATCCATTTTTGGATGTTTTAAGTGGCGATGTTAGGCTGCTGAGTTTTCGTAAGGGTTTTTTCATCTCACTTTTATTCCCGTGAGATTTATGCTACATTTGCTACCATTTCCTTTGAGTGGTATATGTACTTTCCATTATTATACTCTTTGTGTAATATACTTTCATTTATGAGTATATACATCAATGTTTTATTTTACTTCTTTCATGTGGTGTATGTTTCGAAAGATACCCAATTCGGTAAGGGAACGTTTCACCCTCCTTTTTTTAAAAGACATCTTTTGTTGGGTCTTTTAATTTACATATTGTAATGTTGGGATATGTTATTATATATCCTTATTGATGTAAATTTTATGTCCAAGTGATGATATACCCTTTTTATCTCTCATCAACTCATTTTTTGAATTTTGAAGTGACGTTGTTAGGCTGTCAAATTTTTGCAAGGGAACTTCTTAACCCAATTTTGATTCTTTGGGATAAACTTTTACTCCTTGAATATGGCGTTCTATGAATATGCGTGAATGACCTCTGATTGTTTTACATTTAATATGTACTTATATTTGGTGTATTCGTTTGTCACACATAATTAGGTAATTGATTTATCCTTAATCCAAGGATACCGTCTTTGTAAGGGACTTCATCTCAATCTCCTTTCATTGAGGAATATTATGTTTTATACACAACTCTCTTTTATACAGTGTATAAACCCCTTTGACTTTTACGTTTATTCAAAAAGAATCTTTTTTATACAAAGAGTTTACTAAACGACAAAAGGGAATGTTTTTTTGTGTCGTATGTATGCGGTGACAATGACTTCTCCGCCACCGTGACCATTATTTGAGTTTCGGCTTCCTCTAGAAGCCATAACTTTTTTTCAAAATGAAAAATAAATACCATGTTTTAATTTTCTTTTATTTTTGTATTGAAAATGGTTTTCATAATTTTTTTATTATATCAATGTGTGGTATTGATATCTTTTGATTGAATGGTGGAAATTTTATGTTTCCTTTATGCATGTTTTATGTAATACGATTATGTTATGGTTCAATGGGATGAAAATAATTTTTGATGAAAAGTAACTTTTATGTTTTATTAATCGCGATTAAAGGTAATTAGTGTGATTTAAGGTAAAAATGATATTATAATAAAATAAAAATATCTTGAAACTTGTGCTAACCCTGTTGGATGAGTCATGGACGACCAAGACAACCCATGGGTCGATTTTTGGGACCCCATGGAGCCACTTGGGTAAGATAATGACATTTATGCCTTTTATTTAAAGTAAAAGTAAAAATGACACAAACATGTATTGTTTTACTAAAACAATTTTTACATGGGGTTATACAAGTCAGATTTTTGACTATAAATAGTCATTGGAAAGCTAAAAATATTTCCTACATAATAGTAGTTTTTTTTATAATTTTTAGAAATTAAATAAATCAAATTATTTATGACATCATGATGATGCAGCGATTACCTCATTATTTAACGATTTAAATAAAAAAAATATAATGTAAAATCTAAGACCTACACATGTCAAAAACCTATTGGATGGGTGGATTTAGAACTATTATCACCTTATCCTCTAAATACATCAATGTGGGACCTTCAAAATCCGAAACTCATTTGAAAATAAAGTAACATTTTATACCTTTCCAAGAGTTCCCTCCTCTCCTCTTATAAAAGGCCCCCACCTCTACCTCCTTACACACACCTCTCAAACATTTGGTTCCTCCAAGATCGGATCATTTTGTCTCTCCAAATCCCTCTCCTAATGCTAGAAGACTTACCGTCGGACGGAAGCTCTTCAAGAAATCGTTTTGGTTCAAACCAAATGGAGTTACCCTATTTTAAGGTAACGTCTTCACTTGTGCTATTTTGTTTTAGTTTGCTTCTCCAACCCACTAAAATCTTTTTATTCATTTATTTTGTAACATCACCAGTATATTCCATATACTAGGATGTTGTTATAAGAATTATTTGAGCTACACTTACACACACCTACATCTAATGGTTAAGGTCATACTGTTTCTGTGGATAGTGAATTTCTGCCTCACGAAACGATGATTGTTCAGTATTCTTTTAACACCTTCAAAGGTGGTCATTAATATGTGACTATACTATATATGATATATAATATATTTATGGTTTCCTTAATCTTATATATTTTTCATTTATGTCATACCTTTATGGTTTCCATTATGGGTAAACACGATATCTTCATTTTAGGATGTGTGGACTACCGCCCCCTCAAAGTGACAAAAGGAATGTTTTTTTTTGTCGTACGTATGTGGAAACAATGACTTCTGCTCCTCCATGACCATTATTTGAGCTTCAGCTTCCTCTACAAGCCAAAAATATTTTTAAAATGATAAATAAATACCAGGTTTTACTTTTCTTTTATTTTGGTATTGAAAATGGTTTTAATAATGTTTTTATATCAATGTGTTGTATTTATATATTGTGATTCAAAAGTGGAAATGTTATGTTTCCTTTATGCATGTTTTATGTGATAAAATTTTGTTATGGTTATTTGGAATTATTATGAAGATGGGTGGTTCCGTGATAAACTAAGGGCGGGTGAGCCCGATATAGTTGTCCAATGCATTGGGTAACGCGAAGGAGTTAAACGTTAAGGTTTCTCCGAAGAGGGTTAGGGAATATACTGTGGTGGGTATTCCAAACGTAACCAAGAGGGTTACTCCCTATGTAAGAATGTTATGAATGCATAAATTTACCTTTATGTCTTATGATTTCTATTATTTATTCATGATTTGAGGAGGAATGTTAAAGTGCTTATGTTTTATGGGTAAAGTATGATTTCTTTGATTCTAATGTATACATGTACTCATGTTTCCTTTCCATATTTTTATATCCCTTACTGAGCTTTTTATGCTCATCCCATGTTTTTGAATTTTTTTTTCACAGGTCAAGGGAAAGGAACACGATATGATGATAGTGTCAAGGAAGTGTCAAGAAAGAATCCATGTTTTATTCTAAATATGTTCTCATTGATGGGAAAAATGAATACTATCTTTTATGTAACCACTCTATTTAAATGTGGAATGTAATGCATGTTTTATGATATAATTCTCTAAAACACTAAACCTGAAAAGATCCTCAATGTGTAATCTTGTAATATCTCTATATTAAGTAAGGTTTAAGGCTGGGGCCTTATAGTTGGTATCAGAGGTCGGTGTAGACAACTTTAGGGATTAGGAGTTTTTGTTAGACACTTGGTTAGTCCATATATATATTATTTCAGTTGAATCCTTATTTTATAACTTTTTTTTGTTCAAGTAAAGTCAGTTATGAATGGAAGGAGGAGGATCTCAAACGACATTCCTATCTTTTCCTGATGACATGCTTTCAATAATTATTGTAAAGTCATGTTCGGATGATTGTGAAACATTTTCTAGCATACAACTCACTTGCAAGCAGTTGTTTGAGATATCAAACACCTCCACTATACCTCATTATCATCATGTATCATGGGTTGTATTTAGTAAAATACTATTTTCACAATATTCTCATATTTTCAAGAAAGTTAAATATTATCAAGGTATTTTCAAATATTTTAACTTATCACAAGAATTTGAAGCATATTATGATTTTAAAAATGGTGCTGAGGAAGGAGACCCTTACACAACCTATTTATATTTTCTTTTAAAATATAGTCACTCTGCATATACTTATGGTATTTTAAAAGGACCAATAATAGAAAGTTTCAACTCAAATTCTGTCCGACTATTTCATAGAAATCACGTTTTATCAGATGTTTTGGAATTATTTTTCATACATGATTATTTTCCAAAACTGTTTTTCTATGAACACCCATATGACCCATGTTGTACTAGGTGTATTTTGATGGAGGAAGAAATTGATTTTGAAGGATCTCTAAATCATTGTTGTAATGCATGGTACTTCTACCTACGTGAACAAAATGACGATGAAACCTAGTGGACGCCATGATCAAGGTATGTTGTTATTCATTTTGGGAATCATTTTATTTTATCTTATGGTGGTGAAATAAGACTTCAAGAATTAAGATGTTGAGATCGTAATGAATTTGGATGAAAATGAGAGGTATAAGGAAACTATTGAGGTCAAAACATGTTAGGGTTATTTTTGGAGTTTTATAAAAATGACAACACGTAGACCATGTGACAACCTATCGCGTCGGACAAAGCTGCGGGAATCGAACCCACAACCAAAGTGCGACTTGTATTTATCGCCTACCACTAGACTACATGAAGTCCCTGGTTAGTATGACTTATTCTTTTTAGTTAGATGATTTTATGAGTTAAGAGTAAGTTTATTTTTGGGTTATCTATGGAAATTATTAGCCTATCATGGAGGATATGTGATTAGGTTAATTACTTTTAGATATGAGACTTTTAGAGAAACTGATGTTATTTAGAGATAAGTGTTAATTTATACCTTAGAAGACTATGTGACTAAATACTTCAAATATTTGGGTTTCAATATTAGTTGGGTTTACTTTGAATAATCTTATGGATAGATGTTTATTGAATGGTCTTTATTGAACTTTGGGTTTTGTTTGACAAATTTTAGAGATTAGGAGTAGTTTTTCTTTTTGTAAAAAAATATCATTTTTTCGTATTATCTGATATCGTACTAAACTTTTTGCTTTGGTTTTGTTTGAGATATAAAGACATGGGAAATATATAGTTCTCTTTTTTGGATTAGGTTATTCTCTTGAAGTTGATTATATAACTCTTAATGTGAAAAAGTCTTCCTAAATACTCATCATTTGGGGAAAGTATGAGTTTGTGTAAGAAATCTTGTAAAAGTTGAAAGTCAACATGACAAGTAAGTATGTTTCCTTAAGATCAAAAATAAATTCCTCAATGAAAAGAAACATAAAACAAAAAATTTGTCTATTAACTTTTCCAACTGGGGAATCAAATACCGTTTAACCAACCACATGTTTGTGATTTTCTTATGGTTAACTTTCTCCTAAACATGTTTTCTATCACTCTCCCTCAGAACATGACCCTTTTCTTTTTCTTCCATACCCATGTTTTCCTACATGGAATCCTAGTATGGGTTAACTCTGGTGACCTCTGTAGTTCTCTTTATTTATTTTAAATTGATTGTTTTACTGACTCTTGTTCTGATGTGGGACTTTCAATGGTGTTTCTGAGCCCAATTTTAAAATTGTGAGGACGCAATTCCCAAAAAGGGGGAAGGATGTAACAACCCAGGTAAATAAAGAATATGACATTTTCATATTTATCCATATTTGTGAATAAAATGTTAATATTAATTTAAAGGGAACGCTATGCTTGATGGCTTACCCAATATGCAATAACGAGTTCCTTTGAAATCTTATGTTGCACTCTAATAATAAAATAATTTTATTTTAAATGGTAGTTAACACCTAGTCGTTGTAATGACGGGAATGAACAGAACAAACTACAAAAAGATTATATATGTTTTTCAAATATTTTTAATTTTATCCAATAAATGTTAGAGGCTCAAAATGAAAATAAATCCAATTTTAAGCATAAATCTTCTAATATTCTTTAAAAGGTCAATTAACTGCCTTTTGATGGAGAACCCTTTTGAAATATACTTTTTGACAATTTTATGTGTTATGTTTGAAAAAATAAAATTCTTCTTTAGAATCAGGACATCAAAATTTACTTTGTGTAAATTTTTGGTATTTTTCTGATAAAGTTCATTTTTAATGAATAGTGACAAATGTTGTATTTTAATTCAAAACCTCTTTTAATCTAATTTATTTATATGATTAGATTATATTTTTAATTGGTTTTAAACTAAAATTAGAATATATTTTTACCATTTAATCCAATGGTGGTCATTGTAACTAATATCACTTTGAGATTGGACATAAATGAGTGTCAATCTTTTGATAGATATTGTTTCTTAAAAACACGCTATTTGATTTGACAGCAGGATTTAATTATAAAATTAATTAATGAAACATCTATGTAATTAATTTGGTAAAATATAAATCATTTTTGAAATCGGAATATCAAATATATCTTAGGGTGAATTTTTGGAATTTTTCTAAAAAACCTTAATTTTTTATGAATAGTGAAACCACAAAGTGGTAGTTAGAAAAACTGATTTTTCGTTTAAATAGAAATTTACCACTTCTATTATTTGAATTTCAAAAATCCAATATAAATTATTTTCATTGTTAAGTAAAATTTGGTTCAATGGGATGAAAATAATTTTTGATGAAAACTAACTTTTAAGTTTTATTAATCGCGATTAAAGGAAATTAGTGTGATTTATGGTAAAAATGATATTATAATAAAATGAAAATAACTTAACACTTGTCCTAACCCTATTGGATGAGTCATGGACAACCACAAAAACCCATGGGTCGATTTTTGGGACCCCATGGAGCCACTTGGGTAAGATAATTACATTAATGCCTTCTATTTAAAGTAAAAGTAAAAATGACACAAACATGTATTATTTTACTTAAAAAAATTACATGGGGTTATACATGTCAGATTTTTTACTATAAATATTTATATTAAATCTAAACAGATTTCCTACATCATAGTATTTTTTTATAATTTTTAGACATTAAATAAATTAAATTATATATGACATAATGATGATGTCGCGATTACCTCATTATTTAACGATTTAAATAAAATGATAACATAATGTAAAATATAAGACCCAAACATGTCAAAAACCTATTGGATGGGTGGATTTCTAAATATTATCACCTTAACCTAGAAATAAAACAATGTGTGACCTTTAAAATCCGAAACTCATTTGAAAATAAAGTAACATTTTATACTTTTCCAAGTGTTCCTCTCCTCTCCTCTTATAAAAGGCCCCCACCTCTACCTCCTTACCCACACCTCTCAAGCATTTGTCTCAGCCAAGATCTTATCCTTTTGTCTCTACACATCCCTATCCTAATCCTGAAAGCCTTACCTTTGGCAGGATGCTCTTCAAGAAACCCTTTTGGTTCAAACCAAAGGGAGTTACCCGATTTTAAGGTAATGTCTTCACTTGTGTTCTTTTATTTTATTTTGCTTCTAAAACCCCTAACTATTTTTATTCATTTCTTTTGTAACAACAACAGTATCCTCAATATACTAAAATGTTTATATAATAAGGATTCTAGCTACACTTACACACACCTACATCTAATGGTTAAAGAACATACCGTTTCTGTGGATGGTGAATTTCTGCCTCACGAAACGATGATTGTACAATATTTTTTTAACACCTTCAAAGGTTGGCATTAATATGTCACTATATTTATATATGATATATAATATGTTTATGTTTTACTTAATCTTCTGTATTTTTCATTTATGGAATACCTTTTTGGTTTCCATTATGGGTAAACACGATATCTTCATTTTAAGAAATGCGGACTACCGCCCCCTCAAAGTGATTTGATTCATTAATACCATATGTGGTATGTATAAAGGATAGATTTAATAATATTATATATGATACCATACTGGAATTATGATACTATTATGTATCATTATGTTTTAATTCCATTAAATATGAAATAGAAATGGAAGTAGCATTCATGCGTACGTACGGCTTACCGTCTCCATGAACGGTGCATTTACTTTCTTACCTCTAAATGTTATGTAATATTATAAATTCATGTATATAATGTATATATATGATATATATGATATCTAATTAATTAATATAATTATGTATATAATGGATATTTTACCCCATGAACAAACATGTAATTATAAAGAGTTTATTTTTGACTCAAGTAGCAATGATCGACAAAACGACCATTATTAACTTAAATAATTACATAGTGTTCATAACATGGTAATAAGTGATATCAAAAGAAATAATGAAATTTAAAAAGGTTCTTAATAAATTAGAAACTAACTCAAGTTTATTATTTTGGAGGTTAAAGAACGATCGAGTCAAGTCAGACTCAAGGTATGGGATCCAACCTCTCGCTTTCTTTTCAAGTACCCTCTTTTATGTCATTTTATTTATAATCCATGTTATTATGTTGGAGGATGTTATTTTATATTAACCATATAATAATTTGTATTTTTATATGATGATATACCCCCTCTTACTCTCATCAATTCGTTTTTTAGAATTTTTAAGTGGCGCCGTTAGGCTACCGAATTTTCGTAAGGGATCCTACGTCTCTCTTTCTTTTTAAGTACCCTCTTTTATGTAATTTATTTTAATATACTCTTTATTATGTTTGGGGATGTTATTTTATATTCCTATTAATGTAAATTTTATTTTAATATGATGAGAGACCCTATTTTATCTCATCAATCCATTTTTGGATGTTTTAAGTGGCGTCGTTGGGCTGCCGAGTTTTCGTAAGGGGTTTTTTGTCTCACTTTTATTCCCATGAGATTTATGATACCTTTTCCACCATTTCCTTTGAGTGGTATATGCACTTCCCATTATTCTACTCTTTGTGTAATATAATTTCATTTATGAGTATTTACATCAATGTTTTATTTTCCTTCTTTCATGGGGTGTATGTTTCAAAAGATACCCAAGTTCGTAAGGGAACCTTTCACCCTCATCTTTTTAAAGACTTCTTTTGTTGGGTCTTTTAATTTATATATTTTAATGTTGGGATATGTTCTTCTATATCCTTATTGATGTAAATTTTATGTCGAAGTAATGTGATACCCTTTTTATCTCTCATCAACTCATTTTCTGAATTTTTAAGTGACGCTGTTAGGCTGTCGAATTTTTGCAAGGGAACTTCTTAACCCAATTTTGATTCTTTGGGATAAACTTGTACTCCTTGAATATTTCATTCTATGAATATGTGTGAATGACCTCTGTTGTTTTACACTTAATATCCACTTATATTTGGTGTATTCGTTTGTCACACATAATTATGTAATTGATTTATCCTTAATCCAAGGATACCGTCTTTGTATGGGACTTCGTCTCAATCTCCTTTCATTGAGGCATATTTTGTTTGATACACAACTTTCTTTTATACGGTGTATAAACCCCTTTGACATTTACATTTATTCAAAAGGAATATTTTTATATGAAGTGACAAAAAAGAATGTTTTTTTGTCGTACGTATGCGGCGACAACGACTTCTCTGCCACCATGACCATTATTTGAGCTTCAGCTTCCTCTACAAGCCATAACTTTTTTAAAAATGAAAAATAAATACCATGTTTTTCTTTTATTTTATTTTGGTATTGAAAATGGTTTTCGTGATGTTTTTATATTAATGTGTTGTATTGATATCATGTGATTGAAAAGTGGAAATGTTATGTTTCCTTTATGCTTGTTTTATGTGATACGATTATGTTATGGTTCTTGGGCATTATTATGAAGACGAGTGGTACCGTGACAAACTAAGGGCGGGTGAGCCCGATATAGCTCTCCAATGCATTGGGTAACACGAAGGAGTTAAACGTTAAGGTTTCTCCAAAGATATTTAGGGAATATACTGTGATGGGTATTCCAAACGTATCCAAAAGGGTTACTCCCTACGTAAGAATGTTATGAATGCCTCAAGTTACCTTTATGTCTTATGATTTCTATGATTTATTCATGATTTGATGAGGAATGTTAATGTGATTATGTTTTATGGGTAAAGTATGATTTCTTTGATTCTTATGTATACATGTACTCATGAATCCTTTCCATATTTTTATATCCCTTACTGAGCTTTGTATGCTCATCCCATGTTTTTGAAATGTTTTTTTCACAAGTCATGGGAAAGGTACACGATATGATGATAGTGTCAAGGAAGTGTCAAGAAAGATTCCGTGTTTTATTTTAAATATGTTCCTGTTGATGGGAAAATTGAACACTATCTTTTATGTAACCACTCTGTTTAAATGTGGAATGTAATGCATGTTTTATGATAAAATTCTCTAAAACTCTAAACCTGAAAAGATCATCAATGTGTAATCTTGTAATATCTCAAGATTAATTATGGTTTAAGGCTGGGTCCTTATAATACCTCTCCCTCATCACATCCGGAGGTTCCCACAATGCATTCTTGAATTGTTGGTTCCACCATAAAACATTAACCAAGTGAGCGGTCTTGTTTTGTAGAATATTCTCTCTACAATATAGAATATATATTAGTTTTTCATCATAATAAATATATTTTTATAGTGGTGAAACTTATGAGTTTTGTACATGTGAAAGATCATGTATGTACATTCATAGTACAGATACATGGAACACATCATGAACATGAGAGAGATTCGGTAGATGCACCAATCGATAATATACCGTCAAACAAGATCAAGAATTTCAAAATGATTTATATACATAGGGCTTAGAATTCCCTTGTTTTCAAATCCCATCACTCTCATCTACGGAGATATACATAGAATCACCTTGTCACCCACTTTAAACTCTAGGTCTTTTCATCAATTTTCAGTATGACACTTTTTTTGAATCTAAGATGCTCTTATGTGTTGTTTAATAAATCTAACCTTCTCTACTATAACCTCAACATGATAAAGACCCAATATCTTTATTTCCTCAACTTCATTCAAACATGTTAGAATTATTCACTTCTTATCATATAGGGATTCATAATCATCCATCAAAATACTGAAGTAAAAGCTATTGCTATAATAAAATTCTATCAATGGTAGGTTTGGATTCCAACCAACTTTGAAATCCATAAAGGAAGTTCTCAACATGTCTTTTAGAGTTTTAATTTTCTTCTCAGATAGACCATCTATATTAGGATGATTTATTGTGATAAAAATTAACAATGTATCTAGAGCTTATAGAAGACTTCTCTAGGACATCGAGGTAAACCTCATATCTCAATCTTGTATAAATGAATGTGGTACTCCTTTTAGTCTTACCACTTCCTTAATATACATTCTGGATAGCAGATCAAGAGATAAGTATTCTCTAATATGAATGAAGTTTTTTGACATCATAAGGTGATAAACTATTATCTATATAGTAGTATGTCCTTGAGATGTTTTGGTAAGACAGAGGAAAAAGTACATGGTGGTGTTTTCCTATTTCCATTATATTATGGTTAATGGTTGTAAAAACCCCTTAGACTTCTGTCTCTCAGTCTTAACATTCTGAAAAATCAAGCACCAAGAAACATATTCTGAAATATCATTCTTCATGTCATCCCACCAGAAATATTCATTCAGGTCTGTATACATCTTGGTGTTGCCAGTATGAATATAGAATGATGAAAAACGATCTTCTTCCAATAGCTCCTTATTTAAATCTGTTATCGTAGGGATACAAAAACGGATCATGAACCTTTTTATTCCATCATACTCAAGGTTGAACTCGGGATAATTTCCACATTCTTTTATAGTTCGACATCTTCCTTATACACTTCTTTAATCTTCACTTGTATATATGTTTTAAAATTAATTTGATAATGATAAATATTTTTGTCCCTGCATTAAAATATTCATATCCATTCTTCTAAAATCAATAAATATTGAATATTTTGTGATCCTCATCAAAGATAGGCTAGCATGTTTCTTTCTACTCAATGTATCTTCCACCTTGATCACTTTTCTAGGGGGTAATGTATTTAGAAATCATAATATTAAATCAAATTGAACCATATCGTTTGGCACATATTCATATTATTTTGAGTGAAGATATACTTTAATGTTTTATGATCTATATTTATGTCACATCTTTATCTATCATGATAATGCCTCTATATCATTATTGTAAAGATGACTACAGCTAACTCAAAATCCTATGTTGGGTAATTTTACTCATGGATTTTCAATAATCATGGGGCATAATCTATCACTATATCATTTTTCATGATAATACATCACATACCCTTTGGGGATTCCTCACTTTAGATCATAGACCTCTCTCTAATAGAGGGTAGTGTGAGCGTAGTTTCACTAACTAACCTTCTTCTCACGTCCTTGAAATTTTCCTCACATTCTTCCATCCAAATGAACTTAACTCCATTCCAATTAAACTTGGTCATTGTATTAGATATTCAAGAAAAATATTTCACAAAAAATCGATAATATCCAACAAAACTAAGAAATATTTGGATCTCAATTACCATTATTGTTCTAGTATAACTTTTAGTAACCTTAATCTTTGTCAGATCCATGGATATCCCTTCTCTTGAGATCATGTGACCCAAAAATGAATTTTTTTGAATCCAAAATGCACACTTGGTGATTTTTTTCAGAAATCTTCTTCTTTCTTAGGGTCTTAAATACAATACTCAAGTGATGTTTATGTTCTTCATTGGTCATCGAATATACACGAATATCACCTATAATGAAAAAAATTGGCCAAGATAGTCTCTAAGGACTCTATTCATTAAATTCATGAAGATAGTGGGGTAATTAGTATGACTGAAAGGAATCACTATAATTTCACTGTGTCGATACCTTTTATGGAATTTGATCATAGGAATATCCCCCTTTAGGACCCTTAATTAATGATATATAGAATTAAGATCAAACATGGAAAAGTATTGAGATCATATATTCGGTCAAATAATTCATAAATAGGGTGAAGAGAATATTTTTTCTTTATAGTTATCAATTTAAGTTCTCGATAATCAATGTATATCCCCAATGATCCATATTTATTATTAACAAACAGAATAAGTGCATCCCAAGGTGATGCACTACGGTGTATCAATACTTTTTCAATATTATCTTGGTGTTTCTTCTACAATCCCTTCAATTAAATTGGGGTCATTCTATATGGAGACTTTGAAATAATCACAACACCTGGTATAAGTTCTATAGAAAATTCAACATTAAAATTCAATAAAATATTTAGAAATTCTTCTAGAAAGAAATCAACATACCCTCATATAGTAGTTTTATCCTTAATGGTGAGTTTCTCACTAACCATTTGAGATATATAAACATTATTTAAAGGGATTAAAACCCATAAGTTGGTAGTAATTTCAATTAAAAGTTCATATTCATCCTTCCATTGATATATGATCATAGATTCATTCGAAATATGAAATGTCACTTCCCTACCTTGGGAATTGATATGATATAAAAATAAAGAAATATAATCCATTCCATGAATCAAATACAATTAAACTAAATGATGTAACATTAGATTTTTAGGAATTAATTTCCTACAAACTTCAACCAGATAAGAATTATAAACATTTGATGAAACTATTATTCCATTATAATTTTTCACAGCTAAAAAACCATATAATTTTTGGAGAAATATGGAAATACAATTAGAAAATTATTTATTAATAAAAAAGTGGGTGGATCCAGAATCAAATAAAACATTTTCTTCTTTACAGTAGATGGTAATTGTTCCTCTCACCACTTCATTTTCATACTCCATATCATCAACAGTGATTTTCTGTAATTTGACATTATCAATATCCTTAAGAGGTTTCTGACATATATCATCATCAATAGACCTTCAAATTGGACCTTAGTTAGATTAATAACCATTTTTATTGAAATTATAACATTGAAGTGTGAGAAGTGAATTCTGTGTATCATTTTCTCTATTTTTGTAATTACTTATCTTTTTCCCATCACTTCAGTTGTCAATTACATGATGACCATCATTCCCAAAAATAATAAAAATTACTAGTTACCTTAAGGTAGTGTATTTTATTTTCCATTCCACAACATGTGTATAATGTAAATTCCATCTTCTTTTCACTATAGTTTTTTTATTATCCCTTTAATTCGATTTTTCTCTTCTTTTCTAACGGAAAATATTGATTAGTGACTCTGATCTACATCAAATCCTTGAGGTAACACGAATTATTTCCTCATATAAAATAATTTCATTTCTGGATAATGAACTTTGGAGTCTTTTTTAGGCCACTAATGAATTAATCAACCTTTATCTCTAGTTGAATGATAATTCCAAAATCAGACCTTGCAAGTCTTGTAAACTTTTTCTTCATAGGTACCAAAAAATTCACCATACTTTTTTCTTAACCTCAAAGAACACCTTCTCTATATTTATTTCAAGAATACAAATAAAATAATTGTTGAAAAATAAGTTCTTGAACTCGTCCCATTTGAAATAGTCAATTTTATCTTATTTCCTCATATTATTGATAACATTTTACCATCGATCTTCTTTACCTTCCAAATGATAGACTTCCAAAATGAATATCTCATGTTCAAAACATTGGAGAACTGAAAATATCTATTCATTTGTAATTATCTATTTTTCATCTTATAGTGGATCAGAAGACCCACTAAAAAAAGTTGGACATTATCTCATAAATGACTCACCAGATGTTGTTCCTTCCTTTTCTCTTTTGGATGTCCAACATGATTCATAGCTTGAGGATGTTTTGTGAGCATCGAAACAATATTTTTCATTACATTCTCCAATAAAATTTGATTGTTCAGGGGTGGAAGTGTTGCATTATCCATCACATTTAGTATTATCATGGATCCTTCATGTTCTAGTCATTGACTAAATCTATGAAACATCATTTGAGAAACACTAATCAAAATTGTAAAACCACATAATCGAGGAAATTTACATATAAAATTTTAATTTAGAACACCTTAGGTTTTATCCTAGGTTATCTATGATAATCAATAACACATTATGATTCTATCCTACACATAGACTTATTCTTAGGGTTCTTGTAAATGTATTCTCATCTTAGTTTTCAAAGGATAACTAAACCTTTGCTTTAATACCAACTATAATGGATCATACTTGTAATAAATATATATTACATACACATAAAATAATATTCATTACATAATACTGAAAAAAACTCCATATCCATATAGGTTTAGAGTATTTGAAAACTATAAAATATAATAAACTGGTTCATAAAACATCTACATTGTCTCCCTCATAATCCTTCATAATTAGAAACCTTTTTTACTAATCTTACTAAATACCTTTCTTCATATCCTAGGAAAATAAACATAATAATGGGTGAGATCCAATGATCAGTAACGGTAAACAAGATATATATAAATAATAAAATAATCATGACTCATTATAATGTAAGCAGAACATTTAAAAATTATATCTTTCATATGAATGATCTTGATGACAAGTCATAGGAGAAATCATAGATGTTCATAAATAAAATATTTCATGAGATCATAACATAAAGACTACAATTGTATAATACAGATAATGATAGAAAAAAAATTATATAGTAGTCATGTATCACTTAGAAGACCATCATTGTGTAAAGAAGTCCTTTATTAAACTTGTATCACTCACTATTCTAGCTCTGTATTACTGAATCTGGTTTACTTTCTATGCTGGCCCCATATTACTGAACTCAGATCATTTCTCATTCTAGTCATGTCTATCTCAGGATATATATATATTTACCCAATAAATTAGAGGTATATATAGGTATCATCAATAAAATAATGAAAACCATACATATGTTTTCCATAATGACACAAATCATTCATCTTATCAGAACCCATTAAATTAAATGTCATTCATAAACATCATTCAGTCAAAACATAAGCCTGGAAAAGAAATGGGATTCATAATTATCATTCCATAATAAACATATACAAAAAATAAGAATAATAGGGATATTATACACGAAAAATATCCCCATTAAAACGTTTGTAACATCAAGAAATGTTATCTTAGATGGAAAATAATTTTTATATATCACTTGAAAATAATTCTTAATAAAAATATCCTTCTTCTTTGAAAATGTTTTATTTTCATATATTCCATGAAATTTTAAATTAAAACTTTTTATTTGAAAATAAACATTTAATATTGTAATGGATGCATCAAGTTATTATGGATTTATTAAATCATAAAAATACAATTAAACTGTATCATTTAAAAACATTCCTTTCATACTCTTACCAGGAAAGTCACAAAGAACCTCGTTAAGAAAATGAAAAAACAATATTTCTTTCAATTTGTTCGGTAAAATGTAAAGATGGTAAAAATGAATCTAATAAATATATAATAATAGTAAAAATATTTTGGAAATCATTTTTTATGAAACAAGGGCATGGATGATAAATATATCCCATCAGATACTTATGTATGAATAATCTCGATCAATAATGAGATTGTGAAATTAACCCTTAAAAATATTTAATAATTAGAATAATATTACCGATGAAATAAATAAAATTATATAGATATGAAAATACCATAATATTCTGGATGAGACTCATAAAAACATTTATGTGAAATACATACACCACACAAAGTAAACAGGTAGTGTATAATCCATTTGTCCCATTGAAAAACAAAAGTGAGAAAAATATTTTACCTTAGGTATGATTTCTTTTAAGCGTATTTGAAACTTCTATATAATGGATTAAATAATTTTATTTACTTATTATAGTACCTTATTTATATTTATGATATTATATATAACCATATTTTCAACCGTTTGTTAAAAATATTTCATTGTTACTCTTCTTCCGGGTGTTAACTGCATCATTTTCTTATGCATGTTTGGTCGTATGAACCCAATTCATGTGCATATAATATAGTTAAATAATATACATAATTATAATAAAGTAATATATATCATATTAATTAATTATATACATTTATATAATCATTATTTAATTGTGAATATGGAAAATGAATCACATCACGTCGTGAACAAGGTAGGGTGTATGCACGCATAAGCGATGGTATCATTTCCTTAATGGTAAAAGGGTAGGGAAGAGGATGGAATATATTTTCTATTTAACAAATATCATTTTATTATTATTATATATATCAATTACTTCCATCATTATACCCATACTGGTAAAGTAGTGATGAAAAAAATACTACACCATAATGTGGAAATGATAAGTCGTACGTACACACGTGAGGTACTTTAGATTTTATTAAGATGAATAAAATTTAGGAGAAGTTTTTTCTATAATCATAATAATATCTAAAGATTAGTTTTATATTGTATTTATTACCTTATAATGGAAACAACACCAGAAGAGGAAGTAGAAGAATTAATAATCTTGAAATAGTCGGTAACAAGATTACCTCTTCTTCAATATATCTCTTCTTAGGGCCACTAGAGTAGGTAATTTGGGAATAGCACAACCTCTAGAATTTATAACTTTAAATTTTTAAGGTAAAATTTCAATGTATTTTTGATATTGAATGCTCAATGTGATGTGAAGAATTGAGGGACGATGTTCCCTTTTATAATTTAAGTGAAGGTCACTTTTGGAATTTCTCCAAATATTAATTTATAAAAAAATTAATATCAATTCAATTAACTCAAAAATTTAATTTATTCAAATATAAATGAGATAAGATTTTAATATCAGCAAAGAAATAGATTTTTTAAAAATATTCAGTATTATTTTGAACCTTTTCATTTTGATTAATCCTTAGTTAACATATTTTAATTTTAACTAATGTAAAACAAAAATTAAAATGTTGTAAATTTTACTTATTTGATGTAAATTAAATAATAAATTACCAAATTATAACATTTCATTCCATATTATAATTTTATATTATTTTCAACTCTGTTTTAGGATTTTAAACTAATTTAGGAAAATATAATATTCATAATATATCATTACAGTGAATTTTGACCCCATTCATTTATTGGACTTTTAAAAATATCACGATAACAAGTTAACTTAGGAAAAAATATTTTATTATATCCATAATTGGTAAATTTAATCTATGAATTTAGTTTATCACAATAAATGTTTCATATTTTATTTGTTTCAATATTTTTAGTAACATATATTTGATACTCTTATTAATAAAATAATTACTACATCGGTGTTGTGTAATTATTTCATATACTTATTTCTTCACTAAAAATTAAAAATAAAATCCCATGAATAATATAAATCATATATATTTTATAATAATATTTATAATCTTATATATCTTATGTGTAACCCTAAATAAAAAAATATATAGTATTTAAAACATCAATGTGACATCTTTAAATTTCTATTACATAAAATATTATAAATACCATAATTTAAAAATGTGACCCAAAAGGTAAAAAAAATTCATTTCATTAAAATATTTTTATTTAGTTAAAAATATACTGTTATATTCGTTTAAAAAACAACTTTTTCCCCTTTAGACACATAATAGTTATTAAAGAGAAATAAATTAACATTTTTTGTCTTTATTTGATTTAAATATTATATGAGTCATTTTCATGGACATGTTACCATTAGAAGTCATAATTTATATAATTATGTGATAATGGTATAATTTTATTCATACAATAAAAAAATTTCATGTGTTAGTGTCATTTTATTGTCTTTATAATTTTATTTTTAACCTAAATTTATAAATTTACCCATTACCGTGGTGAAAAAATTTACCAATGCTTCCATTAATATTAGAAAACAATAAAAGAGACCTATTGACAAAATTTAAACCTTATGAATCTAAATTTTAAATCCAGTTTTTATAATTCAAAACACATAAGTTTCAGAATTTAATTTAAAATAAAACTGGAAAAATGCTGTGAAAAAACAGTTTTTAAAAAAACATTCCCTTTTAAAACATAATTGTTTTTAAAATAAATTCATGTATAAAATCTATTTAAAACCAATAATTTTATTATTTTAAATAAATATTAACTAATAAAATTTTAAAACCAGTAAAAAATAATTTTACACTATAAATACTTTAAATAAAAAATTCAATTCTCTATAAAAAATAATATTTTTATTATTCCTTAATTGTTTTTTGGAAAGTATAATTATTGATTTTTGAGACAATTATTATATTATGAATTCAAAAACTAAATTAATTTCTTAGGTATATATTTTATATAACATTAAAAAATTGATATTCACTCATGAAAATAAAATAAACTCGTTTTTTAAGAAGAAATATTTTTAAAGAATAAAGATATTTTACTAAAAATTGCGTGATTATTTTTTATGAACATACCAATAAATTCATATTGAGTTGGTCCTTTATTTTTCATTCATAAATTAATTAGAAACAATTATTCCCACCAATTTAATGACTAGGTTATAATGGTTATTTTAATAGTGTCTTGTGTTTCATCTAAACTCACGATTCCATGCAACACAAGAAATAAAAAAATTAAAATCAATTAAAGGCAAATATTTCATACAAATATCCATGTGTTACAGAAATCATATGGTCACTAATCAAACACCGGGTATGATTGATTTAATACCCAATTCACCCCATATTGATATGTTACCCCTAGGTTCATTGGTACCATAGTTGTATCCACTTGCTTCTATCCAGATAGGGATGTATTTTCTAGGAAACCATACCCGTTTATTTAACATCACATTGGATGTTATATTATAATTAGTCTTTTACTATGGTTTTTCAATAATTTTTTCTCACGCTAGTACTCATAATTTACTAAACATTAATATGATACCAACTACAGTAAAAAAAGTATTAATACATAAATAGTATAGCATTTTATATTAATATTCATTTAATATCATTACGAACCACAAAGGTTTTGACTTTTGAAACATGGATACATAAACAAATAACACATAAAATATCTACATCATTTACAATTAATTCATTTAAAACTATATACCTTATTGGACATATCATACTTAAAATCTATCTTCATAAACTAGGGAAATATATCATAAGAAATGGTGATCTCATATTCTCAATAAGGGTAAAAATATGACATATCAATCAATGATCATGAATAAGCATAAGATAATAATAATTTTATGATAGCATGATCATAAATTATAACAATCAAACCTAAACAGTCAAATATATTAAATCATGAAACATGGTGTAATGTCTTGTAAAATAAAACATATAAGAAATAAGAGTGTAGAGTCATAAATAAGCAATCATGTGACATGAGAACATAAAATAATAGTACGAATTTTTTTCGTATACATAAGAATAGAAATAATTACCTAAGACAAGCCTCACTACCAAATATATCATATTGGATTAGATTCACTCCCCAGTCCATCATTTTCTTAGTCAAGGTTCACTCCCCAAACTATCTTATTGGACAATGTGCTTTAGTAAAATGGGTTCACTCCCCAGTCCAATATTAAACATCTCATGACATATCTATACATATCAATTTCATTGGAGGAATATATAACTCCATTAACACCCATTTCATAGTTAAACCATACATATGTGTGTCACAAGATCATAAAACATCTCTCATATCAAACCCCATGGAAAGTATATGGGTTTCATAAACAATTCATCATCATATCATAAAATTTAATTGATATAATAATGGAGGATACATTTTATAATATACCCAATAAATCATAAATAATATCAAAGGATGTTTTGAAAAATTAAAATACCTTTAAAAGATCACTCGAACTTATCTTGATGATTATACCCTTCCCATTTTTAAATCACTTATTTAAAATTAAAAAAAATCAAAATATTATAGGAAAACATTTATTTGAAAATAAAAAATTAAAATTATAAATTAATATTCAAATAAAATATAATTCATGAGTTTGGGGAAATTCACTCATTTGGTTTACCTTAAAAAAAATTCTTTTATATTTTTGGAAAAAATTTATAAGTACCATGTTCAGAAAACGAAAATAAGATTCCCACATAAAAATTTTATTAAAATTAAAAATTGTTCAATATTACATTAATTGATATTATTATATTAGTTATAACATTATTTAAAACATTTTATGGAGAATATATACATGGAAGAAAAATATTCCAAACTGAGGATAGAAATAAAGTCAGTTTTCCTTAAAAACATCCTTTAGGTATATTGGGTACTTAAAGAGAGTAAAATGAAATTAAGTCATTTAATGTACCAAAATATCTATATGAGAAAAAAATTAATAATATTTTAGACATATATATTATATGAATTCATTATTTAAAATTTAAGTATAAATATTCACGATAAAATATGACTATAACATAAAACCCTTACCAAATTGGGAACTTTTTATTCCTAACCCCCATAAAATATATAACATCAAATGAAACATTAAATACCATGAAAAAAATTACATAAATTTAACAAAACAAAAATATTTAAGTATATAAAACTCATAAAACAAGATATGTGTATAAAAAAAGAAATGTACCAAATAAGATAATTTGAGATGATAAATTCTTACATCAAGTCTCTCTTTCTTTGTAAGTACTCTAACCACATGAATAAAAAATTAAATTTGTTAAAATTAGATAAAATAACCATAGTAATATTTATAATACCAAATATTATTTACATATAATTTTTTTACCATTTTGTTAACTATATTTCTTTATTATCATCATCTTGGGTGTTATCTACTTCAACTTTCATGTATGTTTTAGTTCGATAGTTATGTTACATGAACATTGATCATGGAATATTCATATAGAGAATGTTAATAATAATATAAATATAATATATATTATTTATATAAATATTTATAATCATTCATATGTGGTTGTGATGAAAAATGAATTACATCACTATATAGATATGGTAGTTCATACGTACGCATGTGTGATGTTTACATTTTTCAATGGATGGAATGAAATAATGGAAAATAACAATTCAAATTTAAAGAAAAATTATTATATAATTAATATATATATATATATATATATTAAAATTATCGTAATAACTATCCATGAATGATGGTGGTGGAAAATGAATTGAATCGCTACGTGAAGACGGTAGTCCACACATAAGCAAGAGTGATACTTTCATCTCCCATTTGATGGATAATAGGTAGTAAATGTATGTTAAATATTTATAATAAAATACCATTATATTTATGATAAATTTTCCATATTTATATATAGATTAACCATTCGTAAAATAATTAAAAGTAGAAATAAAATTTAAGGATCATGGTTAAGATTTATACATCTTATTTGAGAGACCACTTTTGGCTTACACCTTCATCCTTAACGGATTGGTCTTAAGGGAAAACAAGATGATATAGGTTGAACTAAAATAATATAATATTGTTTTTTATCAGGAATATTTCAATTTATAAGACTAAAACATTGAGAAAAGGGAAGAAATAGGTTCCCTTTTATATGTGATGGGAGGGACAGACATGGAATTTCATAAAATATTTCATTGATATAAGGTCACATTCATGGGTAAGTGTCTCCAAATGGAAAAGGGTTACTATTTAGGGTAGGATATGTTTTAAGTATCTGAAAAAATTAATTATTCATGTTTTTTTAAAAAACTAATCCTATTTCATGGTTTAACCCCCGATAAAAACATTTTAATGTTAACCACTTTTAGTTGTTCATACTGTTTTTACTATTAATCATTGGAAAAAAATAAGATTAAGTGATAAAATTATATAAATAATATTGAATCAAAATATGGATTCCATTTTACTATATTAAATTTATATAACAGTCAAAATTTAATTTTAAATAAGCATGCAAACCACAAAAAAATCGTGTTTTAGAAAAAAGTGCATTTTTTAGCATAAACTGAAGTAACTTCCATTCCATAACTTATGAAAACTATAAAATGAATTTAAATATATTTTATTGAATATATAATATATTTATTTCTATAAAATACATAATAATAATAAATATATATGAATTTAATTTATTATTATAAAAACACATTGTGGTCATAAAAATGGGTTTTTGAGAAATCCGACTATAAGAACAAAATGAACTTATACTATAACAAAGTTTAATTATGATTCTGGTGAAATTAATTATATTATTTATAATTAAATGAGACTTATGTTGCGTAAATTTAACATTAAAAATATTCAGGGATTTTACATGAATATAAATGACTATTTAATAAACATTATTTTTCACAATTCACTGAAAAATAAATATTTTTTTCAAAACTCATAAAAATACACCCAAAGATAATATATACATGATGATTTAAAAATTGATATTATTTCGTTAAAATAATTTTTTTTAAATTATAGAAATAAATTATAACATTCACACACAAGATAAAAAATCATTTTTGAGGAAAAAATATTTTGGAAACATGAAATGACTTTAATAAAAATTGAGAACATCTTTATTATGAATTAATCATTACATATTCATTATTTAAAACCTTATACATATTTCCATATTTTGGTTATTATTATTCATAACATGTAATTTAATTTCTAGTTTATAATGTTTTATTATATCTTGGTTTATATAGAATCGGGGTTCTATGTAAGGAATGTTATTAAGAAATTGAAGTTGATTTCAATATATATATATATATATATATATATATATAATCATGGGGTGTTACAAAGCCTAAGGATTAATGTTTTGTTTTTAATATTTTATTTTGTTGAGGAAAATCATAATTCAGTGACCCAAAATAGAAATAAATACGGTTCTTTTTCTTTTTGAGTAATGATTTTGGACTATCTAGATCAGGGAAGGCCCTTTAGATTGAATTTGATGAAATTTTAACCATAAATTTACATGTTTCCTTTTTAATTTTTTAAAATAAATTAGGATTATAACCATGAGGGGTGACTTTTTCCCAAGTTGGGTGGTGATTCATATGAGGCCACCATTCACAATTTTTCATTAGGGGAACTTATCTGTTATTAAGGATTAGTGGAGAGTTAGTTGTTACTATGGTTCATTAGTATGATGAGTTTCTATTATATAATAATCCTTAAGAGATACGTGATTGCATGGAATCTCAATCCATGCTAGGGGAGGTTGGTCTAGGATTTTTTGTGCTAATTATACATCATTATGTCCATAGATAGCATAGTGAGAGGAATGGGATAGAAATAAATGATTCATATGGTATCAAACCATTTACCATGTTCATGAAAATTTTATTGTATTATGGTATTGATTGATTATTTATTTTACTTTGTTGGCACAATGATGGTGTATAATACCCTGGTATGATAATTTTTTTCAAACAATGGTATGTAATGATCTTATTCAAGTGGTTTATACTATGTCCTCTGGTTAATGGTGTATATCATGTGTGATATACTAACCCAATGGTCGATGGTGTATTAAAAGTGGAATGTACATGCTCTTATGGTTGATGATGTCTAGAAATTGGGATGTACTACCCTCATTGGTTGATGAAATATGATATGAGGGATGTACGATTCCCCTATTAGTATACATGTTTTATGGGTTGGATGTGATGCTTCCCAAGATTATTATGATATAGGTTGGACAAGATGCATCCTAAGATGTTTTGGTTTAGGTTAAATAAGATGCCTCTAGTTATGGTTGTTATGTAGTTTAAACATGATGCCTCCAGAGATGATTGCTATTTGAGTAGGATGAGATGCTTCCGGAAATAATTGATTATTCTAGGGGGGTGTACTACCCACTGAGTTTGGATTTTATTTTTTGGGTTCACTATACTACAACCCATAAGATGAGATGAGTAAATCATGGTGGGAAATATCCTTGTTTAAGTAAGTACCGTAGAAAAACTATATCAGCATTGGTCGAAGTAGGTATGTGTAACCCTTCATAGTGGCGTGTTGATTACCCTTGATATGATAGGTTCATTACATGTTATCTCAATAACATATGTTATATTCATCACATGTACGGAAATATATATTTGTTTTTATTTAGCCTACTTGTTTTTATACTCAAACCATGCATAAGTTCTTTTATACACATATGGACCTTATATTTGGTATATAATGTGGGAGATGTCCTACATATAATTTTATGAGGTAAGATTGGTCAGTGGTGTTTTAGATATAGGTATGAAGGGATTCCAAGTATAGTGGTTGGGTCCTTGTGTCTTTTATCAACAATTATTCTTTTACATTTAAAATTTTTTTGTTTGATGATATTATATTTTTTCCTTGAATGTATTGCCTGAATGAGATTTATTTTATTTTAATATGAGTATATTATTATTATGATATACGTTTCACTATTATTCTAAATTTTTTACTATGATATTATATATCTTATAGAAGATTTATTATTGGTTTTTTTGGTTTTTGATGATACTAAATTGTATTGGATCCCCTGTGGGATTTATTAGACTCATTCTACCAATCGATAACTTTTGGAGTATGTGGAGGCATTCCTGAGGTTATGTTTTGAACCTAGTTTTGTTACTGCTTGAGTGAAATATGAGGGGGGTGTTACAAAGTGTTATAAAATATTTTTTTCCCTTGAATTATTATTCAATATACATTTAATTGATCTATGACAGCTAAAACATGGGATGGATGCTATGCTTGTTCATGGATAGCTCCAGCATGAGTGAAATACCAAGATTATAGTGTGTTAAGATTGTTTTTTTGTTTAAATTTTACTTTTGTGAAAATTTATATTAAGGATCAAGTTTTAATATATAAATTTATGGTTTTTATCTTATGCAATGACAAAATAGGTGTGAATACATGTATTATATTTTTAAATTATGATTTTTAAGAATATTTTATGATTATATGTGATTGAAGATCTAGTTAAAAGTAATGGTTCAGTTGTTTAAAGTGTCCACAGCAAGTTATATTTTTTCTATTTATGTTTTTAGTGTAATTATTCCCAACTGGAACATGGGTATGGTTTTTATTCCACTTAAGATAATCATTACGTGAATCTATATGTATTTTATAATTAACATAAGATTTTTTGGTTGGTATGGGTGCAGGGATACCCAATATTGGGAATTTATTGAAATAAGGTGACGAAACACGAGTTTCCTAGATATATTTGATCCTAAAGAAGGGGAAATACTTAATGGGCTTGTTATATATATATGGAATTTGGCCTCTATAATGGGTTGGGTATCTTTGTGATAATGATTTTTGGATCATGATAGTGGTAATTAGATTTATATTCATGTAGTGATGAAATATTATTACCTTTACCTAAGATGATTCGTGATATGTGATGGTAAAAGAGAGATAGTCTAGTTAATCACATGGATTCCTCACATAAGTAAGAATTTGTAGATGTTTTTTGTGATACAAAAGAATCATAAGTGAAACTTTTCATCCATTTTCTATGAAGAAAGGAACCCTGGAGGTACATGGATATTGATGCATTGGTTATGTTTTTCATAGTTATATAGAGAACATTGTTGAGACGCATAGTTGGTGGTTTGGATTCTTGATCCAAGTATTGGTGGGCTACGAATCATAGTGGTGTGAGTCTAATGTTGTATGGGTAGAAAGGTAATTTTTTTACCTTTACTAAGGATATTTAATGATATATGATGGTACTCAAGAAATACGATAGTCAATCACGTGGATGCCTCATATATAGTAAACATGGGGAAATGTTTTCTCTGATACAAATGACACACAAGTGATGTGTGTTAATGTGTTATCGAGGTATAATGAATTCCATAAGATGTATAAATATGGTTTCATGGGTGATTCCAAATGTGGTGATGTGTATAAAATTTATGGGATGAAAATTTGAGAGTTTGGAATCTTGATCATTGGATTGTTGGGATAAAACTCATAGTAAAATAGTGTAGGATGGAATTAGGTTTTGGCCCTCTCATGTATGAGGTTTGATAGATAATAGTGTTTGTCATGTACCACTATGATAGTTATAATTAAATTCATCTCTTTTAAAGGGGAAAAGAGAGTGATTTTTATTACATCCATATGGTTAGCATAGTTATATGATATAATCTTTAACTTAGTATATGATCTTAGTGATTTTTTAGGCATGATTAAATTTTGATAGAAAATGAGACCTGATGATCAGAATGATTTTGAAAAATCTTTTTTAGTGTTACATTTGGATGTTGTAGTCATATAACCCTGTGAAAAAAGATCACAATTATATCGTCAAATCAGGATGGTTTCAAAATACCCTACCTATTGTAAAAGTATTGATGATCTATAGTGGGTGTTTGATTCCTTTGAGACCCTAATCACATGTAGGTCCTAGAGTGGTGTATGTCAGTGGTTATGGGTTCTAATAATCGTTATTTCACCCCAAAATACTCAGAACTAGGTCATGCTATATTTTTTAGTTTGGACTAATGATTGCTTTTGGGATGTGATCATGTATGATATAACCCTAATATTTGTATAAAACATAATGTTATGATTAAAAAGTAATTATTAAGTGAGTGATGAACCATAACCCAATGTCATGTGGGTTTGGGAGTAAGTAATGCTATGGGTGTAGTTATGGGTATGATTGATAAGTCAAAACTTATGAAAAAGGGAATGATTAGTGTTTATTTTATAAATAGATGAAATTTGAATATCATACGATCATTTTTAAGGATCATGAATATTTGTATTTCACTGGTGATGGTATATGTGGGGATGATACATGTTGAATAATAAAAAAGTGAATCATATGATGGGGAGTGTACCATTTCATTTTTTTATCCCATTATGGTTATATTATTATCAATGTTACAAGTAATACATTTTGTAGACATAGACCAGTGGTGATTATGGTTATGTGTTAGAACAATGATATAAATATTTTAATTATACCTCAATGATCAAGGAGATCTATATTTGGCTACCGGTTGAGGTGAGTATCTCAGGTCAGTGAATTCATAAATTTACTGGTGTAAATTCATATATTTTAACCATTTAAGATTCCATATCTATGGTAATTTTAGTGCTCATGTAAGTAAGACTATATATATGATACAGAAAGGCTTCATGATAATTTCAATCACTAATTTGAGATATTAGATTTATAGATAAGGTATTTCAAAATTAATTATTTAAATTATTTTTATTTATTTTATAATTAATTTAATTGGATTTTGGATAGGATTTGGGCCTCATAGATGTGGTATATGGTAGATATTGTGTCATTTGAGATTTTATATGTATGTTTCAAGCTTCCATGAGGGGATAAATCCGTATTGTAGGTAGGTTGTGAATAACATTAACAAATTATATACTTATTAATTTATTATATAGAATGTTATAATGGGAATGAAGGCATGAGATACCTAGAATAGGGTTGTGGGTTCTTTCCTTTATTTGAAAAATTATAGGGACACTTTCTAGAATCATAGAAATCCCTCAAGTATTATGTATTGTCTTATATCTATAAATGGTTATGTTTCCCATGTGAGTGGATTGATTTAAGGTAATTTTCACCCTATGAGAGTGTCCATCATGTAGTTATGGCTTTATTGACCTAGGGTTGTCTTGTTGTTTATTATTTCTATGATCACTTAGATATATGGTGAGGGGTGATCCCTTGAATTATATTTGAGTTATTAATATGGTATGTGGGTATGTGAAGGCATGGGATAATTGACCTTGATGGAACCAAAAGGGGTTTACATATATTTTAACTAATGCATTTAGTATTTCTAGATCAGGGTAGGGCCTTTATCTTACATTATATGAACTCTTTGTCACTAATGTAAATATTGATTTGGATAGTACTAGAATGCTATAGTATTGGAACCATGAGGTTTTAATTATCCCTGGTATGGTAGTGATTATTATATGGTGAAAATACATGGTTTTTAGTAATGGAATATCATCTTATTTTTATGATAGGTTCATATTTACACTTTTTGATAGGACCTTGGAAATATTAGTGTCTACTATAGCATAACCCTTGAGAGATGATAGTGTACAAGGAAGACTAATCCCTATCATTAGAGTTCGGTCTTGGATAGAGTTTTATTGGTATACAAAATTATGGGAGTAGATATCATTGTGAGTGGAATGGGATAATATTAATTATTGCTTAAGGCATTAAACCATTTACTATTGGTACCGTTATGTTCTGTGATTATGGGATATTTTGATTATTTATTTACCATTTCTATAAAAATTATATTGTATGTAATGGGAAAATGATATTGTGAGTTACTATTTTGGAAACCCCTAATTAACACCCTATCAATGGTGATCAACTCTCATCAATTAATTTTAAAATAAAACCCCAATCCCTAGTTAATGGGATAGAATTATCATGCTGAAATAATGGTGGGTGGGTGTGAGGTGTTTATTTTTGGAATACAGTTGTGAAGTTGTGGTTGGATAATTATTTTTTCAACCATTGTTATGTGAAGACCTTGTACAAGTTATATAAATACATGGATAAATATAAGATCTATTGTTAAATAATTAGAGTAAAATGTAAATAAATTCAAGAATAAGAAATAGATTGCAATACATGGATTTTTATGTTTTTTGAGAAATGATCCCTACATCCATGGAGATGTAGAATTATCACTATGTTCCATAGAATAATTATAAGGTGAAAATTATATTTCCAAACACCTAGGAAACCTATCTGGAATGAACTCATAAAGAAGACAATGAATATAGTGACCCATTATTGTAATACATTAAAATTACATAACTTTGGGTGAATATATAATAAATTACACAAACAGATTCCTACAAACCATACAAGTCTAGTGCCTTTTGAAATATAGAAACATAATCACTGGTACATAATGGAGCTACATTGTCTTCTACTAGTTTCTTCATGACTAGAACCCCTATTAACATATCAAAGATAATACCAATATTCATAACCTGGGGGAACGAAAACATAAAAAGGGGTGAGCTCAAATTCTCAATTAGAATAAACATGGGAGGCATGTAAGCATAATAATGAGTATAGGGGTATAACAACATGATAAATAAAATAGAATATCATACCCTACATATCAAAGATCATATACACGAATCATGGAACAAATCTTAGTAGTTGAAAACACATGAATCATTAGGAAATCGAGAACGCAATCTAATAAATCATAGCACAAGAATAAAACATGGAATTTTGGAAAACACATAAGCATATAATATGATTTCCATAGTACATAAGGCATATCTAATGAGAAAATATTAGTAAAAAATTTCATTTATTGAACTGGGTTCACACCCTATTCCATTATGGTATTACTGAACTGAGTTCACTTCTAGTTGCAGTCCTATAATACCGAACTGCAGTTATTTCTCGTTCTTGTCTTATAATACTGAATTGAGTTCATTTCTCATTCTTATTATTTATATCTCAGGAGATATTAAACATTACCCAAGACATTGTATGGATATATATGTACCACCCATCTCATAATGAAATCATACATACATGTGTTATAATATCATAAAAATCATATCATAACTCATGATATGAAATGTGTATCATAAACATCTAAACATATCATAACCTATGGAAAAAGATATAGGATTCATAGAAATTTAATCTAAATAATAAACCATGAAAGATAAATGAATTTCATAAACATATAACCTATTAAAGAGAAATATATTTCACAAACATATAACCTGTGAAAGACAAACGGGTTTGATAAAGACCACAAAATTAATAATAACTCATTCACTGATTGAATATGAATGGAAACATTAGATAATTTCCAAAAATAGAATAAGTAAAATCAACATATTTCATCTTATATGGAAAATAATTTTCAAATATCTTTCGAAAACATTTATTTCAAAAAATATCCTTTATTGTTTTGAAAATTATTTTTAATACATAAAAAAATTTGAAAAAAAAACAATATATAAAAACATAGCTTCAAAATTTATAAATAATACTTATAATAATTTTGAAAAAAAATTTACATGAAAAGTTAAAAAATAGTCTTCCAAAAATTTTAAACCCCATTCCCTTTTAAAACACTTTTAAAATATAAAATTAAATATTTAAAATGGTTTAAAACCCTTTTTAATTGAAAATATATGAGAGATATTTGAAAATTTATTGAAAACAATTTCTTTGAAAATAATTTTAAAAATTATAAATAATTATTAAATATGTTTTTAAAAACTTTTTACTGAAAAAAATATAAAATTATCTGGAAATTATCTTGAAAACCATTTCTTTCGAAATACTTTGAAAACCTATAAGGAAATTTTGAGAATGTTTTGAAAAATATTTATTTGAAAATAAAATTAAACACATATAATGATATATTTTAAAAACATAAATAATTTTTAAAATAATTTTTAATTGAAAATTATCTTTAAGGATTATTGGAAAACATTTTTTAAAACATGGTTTTTAAATAAAACATATTTCTAGCCGAAGAGAGAGATACGGTCAATTTTTTATTAAAAATGTTTTCTTTATTATATTAGGTACCATATAGTTGGAAAACGGTACTAATAAATGGGTATATATTTAAAAAATAGATTATATTTAATATCATGAGTTTTATTTAGATATGTATCATTATATTTCATAAAGATAAGCATAATTAAAAACAATCTCAAAAAGCAATTAGATTGTTTCAATAATATTTTACCACTTGGTTAAATGGGATCACGCTGTTCATGTAAGAAAATTAAATAACATAATGTATAAAATATAATTAATGTAATTATATTCCCGATATAAAATTTCAATTGGAATCATATACACCTTTTTAAAATATCATAGGTTCATAACAAAACAGGTGTTTCCAAGAAAGCAATTTGAGACAAAACTACGTAAACGATCTGGTAAATTTTGAAAAATTAACCCTCGAGAAATAAATCTCATAGAATGGATATGTAAATAAACATAATTTTAATTATAATAGATATATAATAAATTCATGGTCATTACATATACCACACAAAATAAATGATTGGTGAATAAATCATGTATCTCATGGAAATAAAAAGTGAGATGAAATTCCATTACCTTGTGTATTGAATCTCTCCATACTCATTCAAACCACCTGTATAATAAATATAAATTTATTATGCATCTTTTAATGAACAATAATTTTATTTATAATACCATATATGGTTTTATTATGACTTTAGATTACCTGATTAATAATTATCCTCTGTAAAGGTTTCACTTCGGATAATATTCGCTTTGTTCTTCGCATGTGTCTTAATTTGTTATATCGTTGGTTCTTATAATTATTTCATGATTATAGAATTTAAAACATGATATAAATATAATTTATATTTATTATATTTTTATTATAACAATATATATAATATATATGTATGAAAAATAATACATCATTCTTGGAGACGGAAAGTCATACCTTCACATGAGTGATGTTTCCGTTTTTATTGTCATATTGAAAGAAATAAATAAAATGTCATATATTTATATAATATCCTTTATTTAGAATTATAATGTTATATTTATCATATAATATTACCAAAAATATCCTTAATAAATATCATATAGTGACTCAATGAATCACATCACTTTGAGGGGCGGTAGTCTACACTTCATTAAAAATATTATCATATTTACACCAAATAGAATGTAAAAATATATGTGTTGTAAAATTATTACAGAAGATTAAATAAATAAAAAATATAAATTATTGTATTTATAAATATATATTTCATCTTAATTTCCACCATGATATGTGGTATGGAAAATTGAACAATCAACGTTTGGTGATACGGAAGTCCACGGTACATATAAACAGTATGTTCGCTACACATTAGATGTAGGTGTGTGTAAGTGTAGGTATAACCCTAATAAGAAAAACCTAATAGTATATCTATGAAACTTATTTTATAAAATAATTTAATTATGATATTTTAAGTGGTGTAAAAGAAAAATAAAATAATTGAGCATGAGAGAAGGTGTTACCTCTAAATCATGTAACTCTTTTTCATTTGTTCCAAATGGATTCCTTGAAATACTTTTTTCCCAAATGGATGTATCAAATAGTTATTTATGGGTGGGATAATGTTTAGTTTTAATATCTTGTCCTTGCCTATTTTTTGACATCTGTTAATAAGAGGGATAGGTGGTGACCTTTTATAGGGAAGGAGGAGTTCTACTCCTGTATATATTTGAAGATAGAATTATACCCACGTTTTTCATGTTGAATGTAGATCCAATAATGGTAAAAAGTAAATAAAAGGTATTATAGGGTATAAATATATACATAAAAGTGATTTTTGACAAGTTTATATGTCATTTATTCCCTAACATTTAAGGATTAGCCCTTAGTTAAGCATAATTTTACATTAATCGGTGTGATTAATTTTAATTACATTCACTAATACTTTTGGTAAAAAGATTAGTTGACCTTATTATACATTATAAATTATTATTATTAAAATTATTGAATCCATTTTCCCAAATTCAAATCATAGGTCAGACATAAATTAATTTTAAATTAATCATATTGAAGGGATGACAGTATGGGTTATTAAAGTAAAAATGATCAAAAGTTTTCTATGTTTTTATATCCAGTTTCAATGTGAAATTGGTTAAAATAACCTAAATTGTATTAATTTATAACATTATTATCAAATTAATCATTAATATAAATATTAAATATATTTTAACATTATAAATAAATTAAATTAAAAACCACTTTTGAATTAAAATCTAGTATTTTTAACTATTCATTAAAAAATGAAACCTTACAGAAAGATACTAAGAAATTATCCCAAACTAATTTTTATGTTTCTATTCAAAATATAATGGTTAGTTTTACATATTAAATCTAAAAATGTTCCAATCATTGGATTAAAAATGGGCTCTCCCTTATAAGGTGTTAAAACTACCTTTATAAAAAATATTGATTTTATGCATAAAATTAGGTTTGTTTTTATATTATATATATTCCATCTATTGGTCGAATAACTAAAATATTCGATTTAATATATAACATATATTTTAAATTAATATCACTCACCAATATATTTAATTTAATTTGTTATGTTAAAACATCTTTGTGATAAAAATAATAATAATATTACATTATTTATTCAACCATCTTTCATGTTCACTTAAATTTAATTTGTAACCTATGAATTAATATTAAATTTTTTATACCATATATTTTCATAAATTAGTTAATAGAAACCATACCCTTTAATTTAACAACTATTTTATATCTTTTTATATTAAATAATAACATTTTAATGATATTCTATTGTTCGGTAAAAATCGATTACTTGTGTTATGCAATCCATCAAGGAAATTCATTATAGTTTGTAAGGTAATATATCCTCATTGTTCCATATAGATAAATCTAAAATTTATGTTTTTTATAGTTCATTATTAACATGGTGTTGTGTATAATCCAATGAAAACAAAGTTATTTAATATAAAATAAACTATTTTCAGTGTTATATACAACGAAAATATGGCGAAGGTTAAATTAATTTGACAAAGAATAATTCAAAAAATCTTAGTACAACGAAAATATGGTGAAGGTTAAATTAATTTGACAAAGAATAATTCAAAAAATCTCAGGGTTTTGCATTCTACCCCCTCCCCCCTTAAAATGGATTTCTCACTCAAAATATTTCTATGATATCAAAGGTTTAATATTTGAATTATTGAATCATAGAAACCCATATCGTAAAAATGGATTCTAAAACTTCCCTTTAAAAGGGGAAGTTGGAACCATAACTATTACGTGAAGTAATATACAACTGTGTTTCAACATATAAGAACATAGGTTGGTAATAAATAGTATACATTGATGAAAATTGTAAATATTTATAGGGATTTATTGAGGTCATCGATCACAAATAAGTGAATGATCAAAGTATTTTTTAGGGTCTCAAGTCCTAAATCTATAATGATTCAAAAGTACATTGTTTCCAAAAAATTAATGTATATGGAAAACACATTTTCTTTTGATCATTATCCTAAAGAGGAGTAATTATTTTATTAAACAAGAGTCTATGTAAATATACTTACTTGGTATATTTATATAAACAAAATATTATACTTTATTTTCGATTTTATCAATTTATAACTCATGCATTACATTAATAAATGGATGTCTTGAAATTAACATTGATGACCGAAGCACTAAAATAAACATTTAGAAGATATTAAGGCCCATAAAAGAATGAAAATTGTAACAACATGTCTATAAATATTATTAAAAAGTCAATATTTTTAATATATTAATCTCTAATCATGAAATTAAAACTACTATTTCATCATAAATAGTTATTCACAAAAATAATTATACATTAACCAGGACATCTTATAGGCTAGTGATAGGCATGAAACCCTTATCGTCCATCATTCATCAGTTCAAGAACCACGTCCTTAACAAATTGGACTTTTTTCCACTGACATACATTATGTAATTTTTTTAAACCATTCTAATATAATTTTTGAAAATAAATAAGATGGGAATCCTTGAAATAAGGTTAATCACTAAATAGTCTTTTAACCAAGGTTTTTAATACCAACTCAGTGAAAAAATACTTCCTCAAAATTTTAACTTAATATTCTCATAAATGGTTAACCATATAACCCTTATCAAAGATAAAAATACAATCAATAAAAATAGAGTCATGAGAATCGCTTACCATTAATCCCCCATATATCACAATGTATATTTTTGTTTTCACATTCCAAACATGTGAATTCCCTCAAGGTAAATTTTCTTAGAATATGGTAACAACCTGAATTACAATAAATACTTTTGTAAAACATAGATTCTTCCTTATTCTACAAATTTCCGGATATATTCGATAAATAAATGAAGTTTTAATCTTCATCCATTATACCATAAACTACTTGTAAAGATGTTTTAAATTATCTCCAAGTTAATAAGTATCATCTAATTTACATATTCATATCCCACATATCATTATCCAAACAATGTTATTGTAACATAAGGAACATATTAAAGTTTATATTTCCCCTAATCATTGGTTTTCCATGGACATCTCTATGAAATTATATCATATTTCAATTCCATTAGAACCATTCAACGTGTTCCTGTAAATCCATAGTGTAAAATATAAACTAAACAATCCTTTTATATTTCCCCTTTCATATGACACACATCTTGAATCCAAATACATAAAATCTTTAATTAATCCACTTGAACCTTATTCAATTATCAAGGCTACCACATAAAATTACATAGTACATACTTCCTTTCACATTTCATCTTTAGTCTCTTAATCATTAGCATTATAACCATTACTCATACCACTTTGTTGATCCTCCTTATTATCTTTCCTATTTGGACTTTGAGTTTCATAATGTCCATTTCTTCCACACATAAAACACTTAAATTTCAATGATATCTTAGGGAAGAAAATATTATATTCCATTTCATTAACAAAACAAATCATTTTTACATTATAGTCACTTTCTATGCATCCCTTTTTTCATAGTCAAAACATATATATATTCCACTAAGACATTCACATAAGTGATTCTTTCCAAATTATTGACAAAAAGGAAACATAACCTTCTTTCCGCAATGATCTCCATTACCTGAAATTTCAACAAACTCCTTATTTCTATACCTTGGTGAGTTAGAGAGTGGTCTAATATACACATTTTTAATCATGTTCTATGAAAACTGGTTAGGAATGATCACAACATCTCTCACTCCAATGATCATACCACTTATCTTATCATCAGAAAATCATCCATCACATTCAATGTCAAACCTGTTCTTTCTAGTTCTCGCTATTGACCAAAACCAAAATCATAGTGTGATAATTTCTTATCATAGCATAAAACAACATAGCCATGAAAATAATTACTTATCAGATTTCTAAATCATGACACATTCATTATTCTATGACACCCAAAGTTCATCCAAGGTTATTCATAGACAAATTATATTTAAATCCTTTAGGATGGTTCATAAAGAGTTTTTGAATTTCCAAAGGATATCCCTCAGTAGTGTCCAGCCAAGTGTGAAGTAAGGCCCTTTTTTGGGTCCCAGATGACCCTGAGTCAGGCTGAGCACAACTTATCAGATTTTTTACCCCTATGTACAACTATTCCTGAGTCGAATTGACTTATAGTATATAGATAGGTATGTATTTCTTGGAAACCACTCACTTTATACATTACCAAAATTCAATAACATTTTCCTAAATGTTAACTCATCCTTATACTTATCCTTAGAGACATCCCTAGATATAACGCCTCAAGCCCGCTCTTCCAGACTCAGTGCTACAAATGCAGTGTAAATGTGTTTTTTTATAAAAGTGATAAAAAAAATTACACAACACTTTAAAGAAAAGAGTACCTTTTACCGGTCTATGTTCTGGAGTATTAGACAAAAAATTACATTTATCTGAGTTTTAAACAATAATAATAAAATTTTCCACTATGCTTCTGTGTGCGCTAAATCCATAAGCGATGACATCTACGATAATCTCCTAAGATACATGAAAATCATTTTAAAATAAAAGGGTGAGCATTAAATTTCCCAGTAAGGGGTTTTGAAAACCTTTTATAAATCCCTTAAAAAAATGTCACATTGATAATACATTTGAAAAATTCAATTAGAAATGAATTTGTAAAATAATGCTTTTAAAAAAATTATACATCGAAAAAACAATTAAAATAAAAACAGTGATTCAGTTGAAAATATCAAGAAAGCTCTTAAAAACTATTGAGGCCACTTGAAACTTTAAATGCTATCTTGGGACTACCCACTTGAGCGATGGATTCATTATCCAACTCCCTATCATATTTACAAAGTTCTAGCACCATTTTATTTATAAAACATTTTTTTAGCCTTCCTTACTTATTTATAATTTTCACTGGAGTTTTAAATTTCGATAATATATTTAAAATAATTCTTGGAACAAGTAAATACTAGTCTTTACTGAAAACTAAATTTTTGACATGGTATGATCTAATCGTTGGATAATCCCTTGGATGATAAATCAGCATCCACACACTTCAAAATTCAATGACATATTTATTAAAATTCATTTCTGCATGAAGGTAAACTGATAAAAATAACGATCATATAATTCTATATTCTTAAAATCAATCAATATAAATGAATAATTATATGTCACACACAAAATTATCAAAACAATATTTCTTAATAAAGTCATCCTTTTGTATGCACTTATGTTTTAAGGAGCGTGAATTTAAGAAGTTTATAAAAATATACATAATAGGAGAACATGAATTAGATCCAACGCTCTTAAACATTAAATAAATTATTTTTATATGTATATGTTTGATTAGAATGTACATATGTATCTCACTCCAATAATTAGATACTTGGATTGTTTAAATTAAAGTGTGAAAAATAACACTTCAATATAAATATATATATCAAGCATTTATATATACTATTAATAAACATGATAATTTATAAATATTCATATAAATATATCATGCATGAAGAAAGCACAAATGTATTTGATTTGTGCGTTCAAAGTATAGATTTGGATTTCATAGAATTATAACACATGAAATTAAAATATTTAACCAATTAAAAACAAAAAAAATGGGTATTATAATTTTTAAAGGAGAAAACTCCCCTATAAAAATAGAACTTATGATTTTAATTCAATAATTAATATTTCCTTACTAAAATAATAATCTGAATTGTAATGAAATTATACATAAATCCTTATACAAAAAAGTAATTAATTTTTTGAAAACCTTAGATGAAAAATGGAGAAAAACTCTATTGCGATCAACATTGAAATGTGAAGAAATCAGATATGAAATAAATATTTATTGCGCAAATATAATTTTGATAGAAAATAATTTGGCATGACAGATATAATGAAGTAGCAGAGTACGTATTTGAAAATAAAGTCCCTTACATGATATTCATAGACTAAATCCTCCAACTTTTCTTCTTCAGGTTGGTGCCTCACGAACTCTTATACACTTAGAATTAGAAATTATACTAAGGGGGAAGGAAGATATAGGCTACTGCTTTCCTTGAAAGCCTCACTGGCATCACACTTATCATATATCTTATTATCAAAGCAGAATTGCTTTATATATAGCAGTTATCAAGTGGAAAATTAAATTTTAATTTATCACAAACTAAAACACAATTGAAAATGACATAAAACATAAATTATTCAATGTACAGTGCATGAATATCAATGTAGACAAAGATAAGAAAATTAAATGATGCTTCCTTGTAAAGCTTTTTAGATGGGAAACAAAACAAGACGGAGAAACATTATACTAATAAAATATTTAATGTTTTAAACATTAACATTTGAATAAACAATGTATCTCTGATAAAATATGGATTGCTATAGGTAGAGTCTTCTTAAAAACGCAACAAACCACAACCATACACATATCAGTCCAAAATAAAATCATTGGAAAATGATACGAATAACAATTTCATATCTTCAATACCATAGAAATCTACGAATAGCAACATATTGATGAATATAATAGCATAAAAACAACTGATACACTGCATATGATTAGGATTGTATTTTCAAACACTTAAATCCCAAATCGTGATAAATATTAATGTTGAAATTAGTTATGAAGAAAAACAAGAAAATGTCATTTATGAATTTATTACACCTAATGAAATCCAAGGATGATATCCAAATAATAGTATAACATAACAATTAGAATATTGAATCCCCCACCGCATTCGAACCACAATATTGAAATCGTAAAATGAAACCGAAACCCTAAACGCAAAACAGTTCGGGTGCAAGATGGCTATTGAACTCAGAACTCGAATCCAGATCTGGACGAGACACTCTCCTTTGACCTCAGGTCTAAAAGCGGAAACCCTAAACCGAGTTCATACATGGTGTTTTGGAACCCTTATATGCAATCGACCGCTGGACGACTCCCATGCCTCAATCAATGTTCGACGTTTCCCTACTCATCTCGAAATCATGTTTCTGGTCTCCTGGTTCGACCTCGGTTTGCGAAGAAGAAGAAGAACTCCTCAGCTCGTCCTCCGTCTCTCCCAAATTGAAAATGAAATCCCGTGAAACTGAAACCCTATTTTACTTCAATTTCATCATTTTTTTAATAAATTATTTTCATTACAACCTTTTATCAGTTTGTTGTTTTTTTAATAAAATAATTATCCGAATATATATATATATTGTTTCGGTATATATATATATATAAAGATGGATATTCATTTTTGTTGGTTTTATTTTAATCTTAAATTAGAAAGTTCTTTATATATATTACTATATTTTAAAACAATGTAAAATTAGATGTTGAATTACAACATAATATTAACATCTCAAATTATATATATATTAGTTAATAAAATTTATTAAATACGCAATCTTTCTTTATTGTAATTAAAAGTTAAATAATATTATTCAAATAAACATTGTGTATTTATTTTATTAACAGTTTTCATGTGTCATTTTTAAATATTACAATTTCTAATGGATAGTTTTTATAACGGTCGGATAAACACTCTATAAATATCAATGTTTAAGGGTCATTTAAACACTTAGAAAATATCTCGATGCTCACGTCACTACTTTCAAAAATTGTTTTATATGTTCCTATAATTTTTAGTTTCATTTCTATAGTTATTGCTATAACATTTATGCTTCTATCAGATCCATGAGATGTTAACTACTCGATCAATATCATTGTCTTTGTCGGTGGTCTTCCAATTGTTTTATTATTGATAGCAGTGGGGTTAATGGGTTAGTTTTTATGTGTCAAGGATTTATTATGGTATTTTTATAAATAAAGTACCTTCTACTTATATATTTGCGTTCGTAAATTTATATATTTTATTACATCTTGGAAACATAAATCTTAATTTTAAACTTGGGGTGTTACACTAGATATATCCTTGGAAATATACCTAGGTAGCTTAATAAATTTTTCTTATCCAAGATTCCAATGTTTGACTTAACCTTCCCTCTGATACCAAATATAACGACCAAGTCTTGACACTCATTAATATTAGATAACTTTTGCGTGATACATAAAACATTACACAAATAGACGCATGAAGACTATACTAGTCTATTTCCTTTGGAAAAGTAGAAACCTAAAAACTAGTACATAATAGAGCTACATTATCTACCAGTAGGTTCTTCATGACTATAACCATTCATAAACACATCAAACATAGTACCTATCTTCATAACCTAAGGGAAAGAAAAAATAAAAAGGGGTGAGATCAGATTCTTAGTAAGGGTAAAAAATGGAGACATGTAATAATAATCATGAGTATAAGGGTATGAGAACATGGTCAAGAAAATAAAATATCATACCATACATATCAAAGATCATATAAATAAATCATGGAATAAATCTTGGAAGTTTATAAGACATGAATCATAAAGAAATAATGAACCCAATCCATGAAATCCTAGCATACGAATAAAATATGAAATTGTGTTAGAAACATAAGCATATTATATGATTTACATAGTAGCTATGACATTACTGATGAGACCATATTAGTGTAAAAATTCATTTATTTAACTGTGTTCACACCCCATTCTAGCCAGGTATTATTGAACCGAGTTCATTTCCCATTCCAACCCTGTAATACTAAAATGAGTTTATTTCTTATTCCAGCCCTATAATATTGAACCTAGATAATTTATTATTAAATACAAGTATATATCATGTGATATAAGTAATTATCAATGACATTAGAATGATATATAGTTCCCACCCACCGCATAATGAAATTATACATACAAGTTCCACAATATCATAAACAATCATATCATAACCCATGCAATTAAGTAGCCATCATAAAAAAGTAAACATTTTATAAACTGTGGAAAAAGATACATGTTTCATTACCATTTCATCTAAATCATAACCCATGAAATAGAAATTTATTTCATAAAAATATAAATCATGAAAGAGAAACAGATTTCAAAAAAAATAACCCATAAAAGAAAAACGTGTTTGATAATGACCATGATATTATGAATAACCCATTCATAGAAATAATATTAATGGAAGTTTAAGATCATTTCCTAGATGGGAATGATTTATATCAACGGATATAATCTTTCATGGAATATAATTTTAAAATATCTTTAAAAAAAATTGAGTAACATATCATTTATTTTTTAAAAAGGATTATTTTTACATAAAACCATTTTAAAATAATTTTCTTTAATAAAATACCTTGAAAAATTATAAATAAGTCTTGAAATTTTTTTGAAAACTTTTTTAAATGAAAATTTATAAATTAAGATTAAAATATTTTTGAAAACCTTTTTCACTGAAAGCTCTTTGAAAACATATAAAAATTCATGAAAAGGTTTTGAAATTTTTTTTACTTGAAACCATATGACAGAAGCATAAAAATGTATTGAAAATATTTTATTTGAAAATAATTTGAAAACATATAAACAAATCGTGAAAATTTTTCAAAAATTTTTTTACTTGAAAACATATGAAATGATATTGAAAATGTTTTGATGATGAATTATTTTAAAATACTTTTAAACATATAAGAAAATCTTCAGAATGTTTTCAGAACTATTTCATTGAAAATAACTTTGAAAACTTATAATTAAATCTTTTAAAAACAAAAAATATTTAAAAAATATTTTTAAATTAAATTTTTCTTCAAAGATAATTTGAAAACATTTCTGAAAACATGTTTTTAAATATAATATATTTCCAACAAAAGAGATAGGTACAATCATATTTTAATTAAAAAAATTATCAATATTATAATAGGTAGAAAAATATAATGACCCAAAATTTTATCAATGAAAATATCTCTTGATCTAATGAAAATTATTATTATGAAAAATGGTTATATAAATTATGCACTTCTGTGGTTTTATGTTTTTGGAATTCAAAATACCATTAAGAATTTTTACTGTTGCTAATATTTCCATTGAAGAGTGATCACATGTTTAGTATAAATATAAGGCTTTAACAAATCCAATTTACTCAGACAATGGAAGTGATTGCCTCATCCAATATACTTTTTCCATAGGAATCCCATTTATTGGAGCTCGGAAAAAAGGTGATGTAATTAGGATTTACTCTTGACCAATCCCAAGTTGATATTAAATATTTTAAGCTTGATCGGAACCACCTACGGTAGTAGTGGAAGTTGATAGATATTACCACCCGAGGGATGTTATCTGAGCCACCCCAAGAGTCTCTCAACATCTCAAACCTTACCCTTCAATATTATTCTTGTATTATAACTGGTTATGTAACAAGACCTTGTCACTATGATTATGTGCATTATTTTTGTATAAAATAAAGAATACACATTCATTTTATTATTGTTACTTTGTAAATATTTTTTAATGAAATAATATAATTTTTAGTTAATTAAGAAATCTATTTTGGGGAATTAATGGATTTTTGAAATAAATAAAATTTTAAATAAATTTTATTACTAAATTAATTTATATTAAATATAAATTATCATATAATTATTATAAATACAATTGTGATTTTTATTATGGTTTTAAATCTATCTTTGTCAAAACCCATGATTTTTTTATAAATATCAGTTTTCATTTTAAAAGTAAAAATTCACATATTTAGAAAATTAATTAGATTAAATAAATAATATTTTTCAAATCAAGACATTGAAATTATCAAATAGTGAATTTTTTAGAATTTTCTGAGATAGTCAAATTTTTGGGTAAAAATTAGATATCGTTTAAAAATATAATTTGTTTTATGACATCATAATGAATCAATAGTTATGTAATAAAATACTATAAATATTATTTTAAGAAAATATATGTTTTACCATTAAAATAATGTGATTTTTGGTTTTTTTGATTTATTTTACAAAGCCTTAGAGGACCCTCCAAGACTTATAAAACATTTTAGCTTTTTAAATTGATTTTCTTGAGAGTATGAATCACCTCCACATAATCAAGCCTAATATTTTTAAGAAGTTAGACCATTGGCCTTATAAAATAATTTTTTCCAATCCCCTTTGGAAAAAAACTATGAGCTGGTTTGTGTTTTTGATTAGTTTAATGTGTGGGTACCAAACCTAAAAAATAACGAATTCCCTATCTTTTCCTATATAAACCCACCCAAGATCCCACTTCCTCTTCACTCAAAGCTTTTAGAGATCGACAAAACTCTACCCTACTCATTCTAGAATCATCCCAAGTTTCCCCAAGTTCTCATGAAGCCTCTCTCAAGCCCCTCCCCAGCCTTTGGAATCACACATCCATGTAAGTGATTCCTTCTATTATCATTTTATCCAAGTTTTCTTGATATTTTTATTCCATTTTATTTTCAATTATTATTGTTTTGTTATGATTTCTCAACTCCCCCATACTGACCTCTTTATGTTTTAATAATTGGATACCCCTTTCTCTCTCATTAATTCCTCCTATATACACTTGTTACCATGCTAATATTCTGTACAGAATTTCTCTCTTCTCATTTAAATTCAAGCAATTATTTTGTATTATGAACCTAAATTCCATTAAATTTGGTGGGACATGTATCTATATGGCCACCATACTGTCCATTTCATGTAAATATTTCGATACACCCCTTTCTCTCTCATAAACCATTTTTATGAATCCTTATGTCAAAACATTATGTTGCCTCAATTGCACCACAATTTTCCAAGCCAAAGTCATTGTGTCGTGAATACCATGATCATTTCTCTTTCAAGGGTATTCACCATTTTTAACATTTAATTATTTTTTATATAGTTTCATTTTTTTATTCCATATTCCTTTACCGTTTAATAAATGAATATGTTGAATGACTACATGTTGTATGATCCATGTGGCACACTTATGCATGAAATGGAATGTTTAAGAAGGGTCCACTCTAATAGCACTCCAATGCATTGGATGAAGATTAGTATCATGATGTGTCAAGTGAAATGTGGTTTTACTCATTTAAATTCTTGATAAATGAGTATTTACTCTTTTTAATTCATTTTCAATGAGGGTTTAATCATGCTCTATGTGCAATGAGCTTTGGCTCATGCTAATACCATGTTAAGTGTTGTTGCCACATTTCCATTTATGATAATCATGTTATATCATTCCTTTATGTTATGATCATTTGATATTCCTAGTTCCAAACATTTAATATATTCTTTATGTTATCACTTTTTTACTCCCTTACTGGGCTTTATAGCGCACTGTTTTCTAATGCATGTCCTCAGGTTATCCCATGTAATGGTAAGTATGAGGGAATGTAGTAGTCATGTAATGGAAGTTTTCAGTATATATGTTTTGTATTAAGTTCTAAATTCTTATGTAATATTCCTAATCCCCCAATACACTAGACCACTTTATATTATATTTGGTATCAAGTGGCGGTTTTCATGTAATAAATCATGTTTAAGTGTGTAATAAAGAGAAGGGTTGTTATATTAGGTATCAGAGGATAGGATTAGTTATATTTTGGATTATGATTAGAAAACCCTAGTGAAAGTCATAGGTATAAGACTAAGTATAACAAAAACAACCTTAAATTTTGGTGAGTATTGAGTAATTGTTTTTTCAAAAAAAATATATCATATTCTTGATATGAGAATGTAGAGGCATCTCTAGGATAGATGTACCTAGAAGTAAAAACTCCAACAAGGAGTTTCAATCTTAACCCAGGGTATCTCAGTACACAACAATGGGTCTTGCTGCACTCTTGGTTATGACACTCCCGGGGCATATCCTTTAATAAATTCACAAGATTAGAATGAACCATTGTTAAGGGAATAAAAAAATTCCCTTAAGAATAAATATTGGGAAATAGATCATGGATGACATAGATTGAAGCCTACATATTCATAAGTTAATGAAATGAGAGTTATTTATTAGTGATCTGTTTTTGTCTTTGGATTACCCTTTAGGTGTTACCCCTAACATTCCTTTTATTCCCGCCAATATCCAGTAATAGGAGGACTTCGGATAACAACTGATGTGAAGATCAATGTGATGACTATTCTAATGAGATTCCCAATCCAATGAAAGCGGGAATGAAAAACTTTGTCACAATATTGTCTTATTTTAACTTGTGATTTGAATAGAATCATGGGTCAAGAGAAACATTCAACCCCCCACCCCCCAATAATGAACAAGTCACAATTGAGATCTCCATGAGACAATAACCTCCTCATTTGGATGGATCATTTGATCCCTCAATTACTGAACAATGGATCTACTCCACTAAAAATATCTTATTCATCCTTCAATGTTCCGAACAAAGAAGGTTCTTCTGGATGCTTATCATATAGAGAGTGAAGATGATCAATGGAGTAAGTTGATCAAAAATATGAAGCCTAGGGAGGATATCGAGGTGTTGGAATGGAAGGATTCCCATAAAATGTTTTTCAGAAAAAAATTTCCCCGCAACCACTAACATAAAAGGGAAAGAGAATACCTTGCCCTAAAACAAGAAAGACAATGAATCCATCAGAGAATATGAGGAAAACTTCACAATTCATTCATTATAGGCCTCCGTCTTTGTCTTTACCCTCGTATGCAAGGTTGACCACTTCTTTGGTGGGCTGAATCCTAGCCTACAGAAAGCCCTAGCGATATGTGACATTGATAGCGATGATGAAATTATCAAATGAGCCCTCAAGGTCGAAATAGAGATTGGAGAATCTCAGGGGTATCATGGGGATAAGAAATGTAAGGTGTAATTCAATTCTAGTAGTCTAATTGATAAATCCAATGGTTCTATGAAATTTCATCACCACACTTACCAAAGGTGTGGAAAGAATCACCCAGAAAATTTCTTGAAGGAAATGAGGAAATGATTTAGGTGTGGAAGGGAAGGTCACCTAGCCATGAACTATCGATAAGAAAAACCTACTACTGTGATAGAGGAAAGAAACACTCTATTCGACCCTCGATGTTTTTTTTTCATTTCTTCAACTATAAAGAACAAGGGAACCTTTCAAATCAGTTCCCTAAGCCAAGGGTTTTCAGAGGAAACTAGTAACGTCCAAGAAAAAAAGGGTGATCTTTTTCCATCACCACCACCTATGTGAACCCCAAAAATGAAGGGGTGATAGGTACGTTAGTTATTAATTCATGAATATAAAACATAATTTTTGATTCGGGTTCGATGCAATGATTTATATCCTGAATGTTTAGTGGAAAAATCCCAACACCACCACAAATAATGGGTGTAAAGATGTCGGTGAGTATGGAAAATGGGTAATTCATTACATCTCCTAAATATAACTCCTCCCCTATCAAAATATGTGAAGTAAACTTTCTGGATAACCTATTCATACTCCCTTTAGTGTAATTTAATGCAATTCTCAATATGGATTGGCTTTCCTTATAAATTTCCAACATAAATTTCCATCGGAGGGAAATCACTCTCCATGTGGAAAAATGACCCCCGATTCTATACCAGTACAAGGAGTAAAATGAATATTCTTTAGAACCATCATCTCAAGTGGGGATATTACTATCCTATGAGCACACATGTCTAGATCAGATGATTGAGTCTAAGGAATCAACCATTATTGAAAAAATTCCTATTGTGAGGGAATTCGCTAAAGTGTTTCCCTATAAATTTCCTTGTATTCCTCCTAAAATAGATGTTGATTTCTCAATTGAAACTGTACCTGGGGTGTTTCCAATATCAAAGACTCCATATAGAATGGCAGTTGTGGAGCTTGAGGAGATGAATAAATTACTATAAAAGAATCTGGATAACGGGTTTATATGCCCAGGTGCTTCACAATGGTGTTCTCCAGTCCTCTTCTTTAAGAAGTTGGATGGGTCAATGCTTCTTTGCATCGATTATTGTGATATCAAAAAAATCAAGATAAAGAACATGTATCATGTTCCTTAAATTGATGACTTTTTCGATCATCTACATGATGAACAATACTTTTTCAAGGTGTATTTGTGGTTGGGATATTACCAAGTAAGGGTGAAGAAAGAGGTATCCCAAAGACTGCTTTTCGTACAAGGTACGGGCACTATGAATTTAGAGTATTGCCTTTCGGACTCACTAATGCTTCAGAAATATTCATGGACATGGTGAATATAGTATTTACAGATTACCTCGTCAAATTTTTTGTAGTCTTTATAGAAGATATTATAATATACTCCAAACCCAAGAATGGACATGAGGAGTATCTAAGAACTATAATATGGACCTTGAGAAAGGAGAAGATTTATGAAAAGTACAATAAGTGTGAGTTCTGGTTGAAGGAGGTCTCATTCTTGGGTCATGTCATTACATGTAATGGGATATCTATGGATCCCCCAAGACAGTTTCAATTAATGTATGGATGAGTCCAACATCAGTAATGGATATTTGTAGCTTCCTAGGGTTAGCTGGATATTATCGCCTATTTTTTAGAAATTTATCATGATTTTCCAACCATCATACCAAGCTAACTCAGAATGGAGTAAAGTTTTCTTGGAGTGATTAATTCCAAGAGAGCTTCAAGCAGTTGAAGAGGAGGGGTATCACTAGACTAGTACTCACACTCCAAATAAGTGGAAACTATTTTTGGTGTATAGTGATGCTTAAAATAGGGTTTTAGGTTGTGTGTTAATGAAAAATGATGAATTGATAGTATACACCTCAAGGTATCTGAAAATCCAAGAGAAAAACTTTCCCACACATGATCTAGAGTTGGAAGTTGTGATCTTTTCATTAAAAATCTGGCGGCATTATCTCTATGGGGATAAGTGTTAGATATATACAGATCAAAAGAGCCTAAAATATGTATTCACACAAAAAGATATTAATATGCACCGACGAAGATGGATAGAGCTCATCAAGGATTATGACTACTCAATTCACTATCATCCCGGTAAGTCAAACAAGGTGAAAGATGATCTATGTAGAAAGGATCAAACATCATTATTGATTATTATAATATAAAGGGATCCAATATTATTTTATTTGCAGAGGATGGAAATTGGAATCATTAAGGTAGGAACATCATCAATCCTTTCTCAAATGATAGATAAAACATCCCTCCTAGAAAAAATAAAGGATGTGGAAATTATGAAAAGGGTGGAAGCTATCAGAAATAAAAAATCCTCAAAGTTAGTGGTTGAAAATGATTGAATTGTGATATTTGGGTCACGATTATATGTGTCCTCCAATACAGAGATAAATAAGGAGATTCTGAAGGACACACATAGATCAGCCTTCTCTATTCACCCAAGGAGTAAAAAGATGTATCGAGATCTCTGAGAAAACTTCTGGGGGAACAATATGAAAAGGGAGATTGATGAATATACATCAAAGTGCCTGTTATGTCAACAAGTGAAGGTTGATATGAAAAAGTCTAAAGGGATGATGAAACCACAACCCGTACTAACATAGTTGTGGGATAACATTAACATGGACTTTGTTATAGGAAATCCAAGGACAACTATAAGAAATAATTCAATATGGGTCATTGTGGACCGTTATACCATGACATCTCACTTTATCATGATTTGAGAGGACTTCACCTTAGACCAACTTGCACGGATTTAAATCAAAGAAGTGGTAAGGCTGAATGGAGTACCACTATATATTATATTTGATCATGATCAAAGATTCACCTCAAAATTCTAGAAAAGTATCCAACATGCTCTAAGAACTGATCAAAAAATTAGTACATCATATCATCCTCAAACAGATGGCCAATCTGAGTGAACTATTCAGACACTAGAAGATATTTTAAGATCATATTCTATGGACATCAATGGATGATGGGACAAACATCTTCCACTGATTTAATTCTCCTATAATAATAGTTTCGACTCAAGAATATGAATGGAACCATATGAAGCCCTTTATGGGAAAAGGTGAAGAACATCGGTGTATTGGGATGATGTTAGTGAGAATAAGATGCTAGAACCTAGAATGGTTGAAGAAATGGTAAAGAAGGTGAAAACTATTAAGAAGAATATCAAGGCATCCCAAAGTTGACAGAAGAGTTATGTATATAACCTTTGACAAGACCTTGAGTTCAAAGTTTGAGACATGGTATTTCTACACACATCTCTATGCAATAAGTTCATGATGTTGGTAAAGAAAGTTAAGTTAAGTCTTAGGGACATTGACCCCTTCTAAATTCTTGATCATCTCGGGGGTTGTGACCTATCGACTAGCACTTCCAACTCCAATGGCCAAACTACATGATTTCTTTCATGTATCCCTCTTAAGGAAGGACATACTAGACCATTCACATGTACTCTCTTTATATGTAGTACAGTTAGGGGATGATCTTTCTTATGAGGAGTAGTTAGTGAATATCTTAGATCATAGGGAAATATTTATGCAAAATAAGACAATTCCCATCATGAAGGTGTTATGGGAAACTACAAGTTTGAAGAAGAAACCTAGGAATATGAGGAAGTGATGAAGCATAGTTACCCGCATCTGTTTTAATGTGGGAAAAGGAAATTTCGAGGGTAAAATTTCTTAAGGGGGGAAGATTGTAATGACCCATAATTTTATCAATGTAAATTCCGCTTGATCTAATTAAATGTATTATTATGATAAATGGTTATATAAAATATAAATATTATTAGTTTTATGTTTTTGGATTTTAAAATACCTTTATGATTTTTTACCATTTATAATGTAGACATTAAACAATAATGTCCAAATTAGTATAAATATAGGGCTTTAACAAATCCAATTTACACCAAAAAAGGAAGTGATGGCCTCATATAGTAGGATTTACCCATAAAAAGCCCATTTATAGGAGCTCAGAAAGGAGGTGGCATCATTGGGATTCTTTCTTGACCAAGCCTAAGCTGAGCTTCAACACGTTAATCTCGAGCAGAACTACCTACAAGAGAAGTGGAAGTTTATCGATATTACCACCCAAGCGATATTATCCGAGCCACCCCAACAGTTTGTCACCATCGCACACCTTAACCTTTGGTCTTATACAGGTTTTATAAGTAGTTATGTAACAAGACGTTAGTACTATGATTAATTTCATTATTTTTGAATATAATAAATAATATATATTCATTTTATTATTGTTACTTTGTAAATAATTTTTTAAAAAAGTATAATTTTTAGTTAATTAAAAATAAATTTTGATGAATTAATTGATATTAGAATTAAATAATATTTTAATTAAATATTATTACAATATTAATTTTTATTAAATAAAAATGACCATATAATTACTGAGAATACAATTGTGATTTTTATTAAGGTTTGAAAGCAATTTTTGTCAAAACCCGTGAATTTTTTATAAATATATATTTTTTAATTTTAAAAGTATAAATTCACATATTTAAAAAATTATTTAGATTAATTAAAGATTATTTTTGGAATCAGGATATAGGAATTATCCAATGGTAATTTTTTCATAATTTTCTGTGATAGTCGAATTTTTGGGTAAAAATTAAGTACTGTTTAAATATATAATGTTTTTGTGAAATCATAATGATCCAATATTGATGTAATAAAATACTATAAACATTATTTTCGGCCAATATATGTTTTACCATTAAAATAATGTGACTTTATATTTGTTTGATTTATTTTACAAACCCTTAGTGGACCCTCCAATAGTTATAAAACATTTTAGCTTTTTAAATTGATTTCTCAGAGAGTTTGACTCGCCTCTACACAATCAAGCCTAGTATTTTATGAAGATAGGCCATTCTACTTATAAAATAATTTTTTCTAATCCCCTTTGACAAAAACAGTAGGCAAAAACCATTGGATGTTTATTGTTTTGGTTAGTTTAATCTGACGTGTCCCAAACCTAAATAATAAAGAATTCCCTCTCTTTTCCTATATAAACCCACCCAATCTCCTACTTACTCCTCACTCAAAGCCTTTGGATCTTGACCAAACTCTTCCCTCCTCTCTTCATAATCCTCCCAAGGTGACCCATTCTCCCATGAAGCCTCACTCAATCCCCTCCAAAGACTTTGGGATCACACTTAAGGGATTCCTTCAAATATCATTTTATCCATGTTTTCTTAATATTGTTCTTCCCTTTTATTTTCAATTATTAATATTGGGGTATGATTTATAAACTACCCCATACTGCCCTCTTTATGTTTGAATTATTATATACCCCTTTCCCTCTCATTAATTCTTCCCATGTATACCTATTACCATGCCAAAATTCTGTAAGGAATTTCTCTCATCTCATTTACATTCAAGAAATTCTATTGTATTACAAATAAAAATTCCCTTAAATTTGTTGGGATATGTATCTATATGATCTCCTTACAGTCTATTTAATGTAAATATGATGATACATACCTTTATCTCTCATCAACCATTTCTATCAATCCTTATGTAATGCCGTTATGCTGCTGAAATTGTATAGTAATTTTCCAAGCCAAAGTCATTGTGTCGTGAATACCATGCCCATTTCTCTACCAAGTTTATTAACCTTTATGAACAATTACTTATTGTTTATAATGTTTCATTTATGTATTACACATTATTTTATCAAGTAATAAATGATTATTTTTAATGAATCTATGTTGTATGATCCATGTGGCACACTTCTGAATGAAATAAAATGTTTAAGAAGGGTGCACCTAGATAGCGCCCCAATGCATTGGGTAAAGATTAGTATTATGATACATCAAGTGAAATGATATTTTAATCATGCTAATTCATGTTAAATGACTATTTACACATTCTAATTCATGTTCAATGAGGGTTTACTCATGCTCCATGTGAAATGAGCCTTGGCTCATGCTAACACCATGTTAAGTGTTGTTGCTGCATTTCCTTGTTATGATAATCATGTTATAACATTAATTTATGTTATTGTCCACTCATATTATTATTTCCTAACATGTAATGTATTCTTCATGTTATTAAATTTTTACTCCCTTACTTGTCTTTATAGCTCACTCTTTTCTTATGAGTTTCCTCAGGTTATCACATGCAATGCTAAGTTCGAGGGAATGAATTAGTCTTGTAAAGGAAGTTTTCAATAAAGATTTTATGTCTTATGTTCTATGTTTTTATGTAATTTTTCTAAGACACAAAGACACCAGACCTCTAGATATTCTATGTTGTATCAAGTGACGTTTTTTATGTAATAAATCGTGTTTAAGTGTGTAATAAATAATAGGGTTGTTATACACAAAGTGGGAAAATGTTACTAATACATCAATAAATAATTAATAAACATAAGATAAGTAATCTCATGAGTGTTATTTAGTGATTTATCATAATATTTCCTCAAAATTATTGTAATAATTAACAATCTCGAAAAGTGATGAGATTGTTTTAATAAACTCGTACCACTTCGTTACATGGGATAATGTTATTCATGTAAGAAAGTGAAATTAAATAGAGAATAAAATACCATGAAGGGAAGTATATTAATGATATAACATGTAAATTTAAATCATTTACACCTTGTTAATGAAAAACAGTGCATAGAAAAACATGTGTTTCTCAGAAAGCAATTTTAGACAAAACTACTTTGCTGATTTTGTACCTTTTAAAATATTATGCTGCCTGAAATAAAGATTATATAATTGATATTTAAATAAAAATAATTTTAGTTATAATATAGATATACTTAATTAATTGGAATTACATATAACACACAAAATAAATGGGTGGTAAATAAAGCATGTATCTCATGAAAAAAAAGTGAGATAAAATTCCCTTACCTTGTGCCTGAAATCTTGTCATACTCATTCTAAACACTTGAATAAAAAATTTAAATTTATTATAAATCCTGTAAAGAAGAATATTATTTTATTTTATACCATATATTGTTTGATTATGACCTTATATTACCTGCTTGTTAATCATCATATGTTAAAGTTTCACTTTGGATAATATTCTCTTTGTTCTTCGCATGTGTCTTAATTAGTTATATCGTCAGTCTTTATAATTATATCAGTTTTCCATATTTTAAAAAATATATAAATATAATTTATATCCAGTATATTTGTATTATAATAATCTATATAATATATAAGCATGAAATGGAATACACCGTTCATGGATAGAGTAAGTCGTTCGTATGCATGAACATTATTTCTCTTTTTATTATCGTATTGAATAAAAAATGAAAATGGAATATATGTATATAATATAATTAAACTAGCATTATAATGTTATATATATCATATAATTTCATTAAAACCATCATTAATATATACAATTTAGTGTGTGAATGAATCACAATGCTTTGAGGGGGAAGTATTCCACACTCCCTCAAACGAAATTTTCATATTTAAACCAAATATAAAATAGAAGGATATGTTTTCTAAAAGGAATAAATAAGATTAAATACATAATAAAAATAATATATAATATTTTTAAACATATGTTCCATTATAAATTCCACCATTAGAGGTGGTAAGGTAAATTGAACAATCATTGTTTTGTGAGGCGGAAGTTCTCTGTACACATAAACAATATATTCATTACCCTTTAAAGGGAGGTGTGTGTAAGTTTTGGTATAACCCTAAGTATAAAAAAATAAATATTATATTGAAATTATTGGGGTTTTAATAAAATCAAATAATTAATAGAGTTTAATGGGTGGATAAGAAAAATAAAAGAAATGATCTTGAGAGATAGTGTTACCTTATAATCAGATAACTCCCTTTTGTTTGGGACAAAAGGATTACTTGAAAGAATTTATTCCAAAATATAGGTATACATGATGATGTTAGGAATTTTTTTATGTGTATTGTGAGTATAATTGATGAACCTATGTGGTTTGAGAGTTGTGATAATGAGGTAGAGGTGGTGGCATTTTACAAGGAAAGAGGAGTGGAACTCATGTAAAAATTTGATGAGAAAATTCCACCCACATTTATTATATTTAACGTGTATCCAGTAATGGTAAAAATTATATATAAGTGACTATTTGGTCTAAATATGTCCATAAAATGGATTTTGGAAAATTGTACGTGTCATTTAGGCCCATAAGTTTTAGGTTTAGTCCTTAGTTAAGTGTAATTTTACATTAATCAATGTAATTAATTTTAATTACTTTTACTAATATTTTTGGTCAAAAATTAAGTTGAACATATTAGATATTATAAATTATAATTACTGAAAATATGGAATCCATTTTCTAAATTCCAATCACATTTGAGGTAGAAATTAATTTAAAATTAATCCTGCTAACGGGATGACACTTCTTGTTTTTAAAGTAAAATGATCAAATGTTTTCTTAGTTTTTATATCTAATTTAAATTTTAAATTGTTTAAAATTGCCTCAATTGTATTAATTGATAAAATTTCTATATAATTAATCTTTTAAACTAATTTGAAATATAATTTAACCTTATAAATAAATTACAAGATAAAATAATATGAATTAAAATCCAGTATTTTTAACTATTCTTTAAAAAATGAAACCATAGAGAAAAATAAATAAAATAACCTAAACTAATTTTTATGTTTGGCCTCAAAATATAATGTTTATTTTGACCTATTAAATCGATAAAATTTCCAAAAAATGTATTTAAAATGGGATCTCCATTAAATGGTTTTAAAACTAACTTTATAAATATATAAATTTTTATATATAAAATTATATTTGTTCTTATCTTATGTATATCAAATATGTTAGATGAATAACAAAAAATATTTTTTTGAATATATAACATTTATATTACATTAATTTCACGTTGAAATTTTATTTTATTTTATTTTTTAAGGCAAAACAGCTTTGTGTCTATAAAAATAATAATACAATCTTTTTTATTCAATCAGCATTCATATTCATTTATAATTAATTGGTAACATATTAATTCATTTTATAGTTTTTAAAGAAAATATTTCCCTAAATTAGTCAATACTATTAATGATCTCTAATTTAATGTCTAGTTTATATCTTTCTATATTAAATAATAACATTTTAATGATATAATATTTTTCGTTAAAAACTGGTCATGTGTGTTATGCAAGTAATCGAGGGAATTCATTATTGAATGTAATTCATGATAACATCGTTGTTCCATGTAGAGAGAGTTAAAATTTATATTTTTTGTAGTGCATGAATAACGTTGTGTTACATATAACATAAGGAAAACAAAGTGATCTAATATAAAATAAAATATTTTTAGTGTTACGTGAATTGAAAAATATCGCAAAGTTTAAATTAATTAGAAAAAAATAAATTCAAAAAATTTTGGTGTGTTATAGTGAAACTATTCCACAAAAAACATTGTAATTCCATCATGAAATAGTAAACAATGGATGGATTTCAGTGGATCTATAGTGACCTGTTGGTGTCTCTAGTCACATGCTACTACAATGCTATGTCAAAATACACACTATTATAGTGTTATATCGCATGTTGATACAATAAGTCATCACTGGTACAATTCCGTATTTTTGTTTTTGGTCAGCTCTACTACAGTGATTCAAAATTACTCCACTGGTATTTGCAACCTTGTATGCAGCATGGGCCACCAGCAGTTTTCCCAAATTCAACCAAATATCATGCTACACCAGTCCAAAAGTTATGGTGGGGTGTACTTCCCCAGTGTTCGATGTTTCATTAAGGTGGGATGTACTACTCAAATAATTGATGATTTATTCTAGGTAGGATTTACTTCCACATATGGGTTGATAAATTATTTATAGTGGGAGGTACTCATTCGTATGTTTGAGGGTGTATTATTGGAGGTACGTAATACTCCCCAAAGAATGGACTTGTGATGTGGGTTGAATATGATTCCTCTTGAGATGGATGTGATGTGGGTTATATATGATTCCTCATGAGATGGTTGTGATGTGGGTTGGATTTTATTCTCTCTATTATTATGGTTATACTAGTTTAACATGATACTACCTTAGATGATTAGCTATTATAGTTGAGAGATCAGCCTCCTGAGTGTGTATATAATTTCTAAGATAGACATAATTCCACACAACAGATGATATGAGTTACTCTGAGTTGTAACCAATCTTATTTAAGGTATTACCACTTACATACCAAAACCAGTATTTGTTGAAGAATGTATGAGTTGACCATCAGCATGGACTATTGAGTACCCTAGATATAAAAGGATCAATTAATGTGCTTTTTTTACATTCTATTCAGTACATTCATTCACATATATAACAGTTTTTATTAGGGACTCCATGGGTGGTGTCTTACTAAGTTCTATACTCGCACCCTAAAAGTAAATATTGGTGTGTATGTAGATATTATGTTTGACATTAAGGGTGGGTGGTAGAATAAGTACCAGTTAATGGGATAGGATAGCTCATCAGGGTTATAGATATGGATTGAAGATAATTTTATAGATAGTGGTTGTGTCCTTATGTCTTGTTTCCAATTGTTATTTTAATTTTAAGGTTGGTTGATGGACGATCTTCTATATGTTTCATAATAGTATGACCTGAAAAAGTTTCATTTTTTCAAAGTATGGATATGTTATTATCATGTTAATATTCCCACATTAATTAAAATTATATAATCTAATATTATATATGTTTTACTTTATAGGTTATTGGTTTTTTTTGTTTGTGATGATAGTAAAAGATATATTTTCCACACAGGATTTATTAGACACTCAATGCTAGTCGATAGCCTTTGAAAAACCAAGAGGCATGCATGAAGTAATGTAGTTAACCTAATTCGCATGGTTTTTGAGTGAGCTAGGACAAGGTTGTTACACCTTAACCCGCTAAAAAATTTATTAGATAAATAAATATTCAAATTAAAATCATTTATAACCATTCATTGTCTTGTATAAAACTAAAACAAATACTATGACGTTTCTCAAAAAATAAACATTGATAATTTTATGATAAATAAATTAAAAAACTGATATTAAATTTGGGTTTATAGAAATACCAACAGCCACCTTAACTTATGTACATAGTAATTTTTTTATTTTAAATATTCACATAAAATTAAGATCCACTTTATGGTTGATTTTCCATTTGGAAAATAACACTCATTATTTATCTCATATACATTTATGAAAATTTCACCTTTTATTCAGTGTATATAGTAGACCAAGCCTTATATATGTTTAGTATACATTTATAATATATATATATATATAATTGAGTTATAATCACGTTTTTTTAACAAAATTTATTAAAACAAATTATTTTCCATGTTCATTGAATATATTAGAAATTGGATCTGTTCCCTGAAACATGAATCATCCCAGTATATTTGAAAAACATGTTTTATCCACTCCAATTATATTATAAAAAAAATTATGTGTATGGTAAACACAATCTATGCTTAATATAACACACTATATCTTCTATAATTAGGGTTTATTTAATTCAACTTTTACATGTACTGTATGATTTAATTTTTTATATCAAGTAAAAAATAAATTTTCCATTTTTTAATCAAGTACGAAGTACAATCTGTAATTCCCCCACCCCAGTTACCCAGAATCGGTGCATTATTACATAAAATTGGCATGATTCAAGGAATCATGCCCCGAAAGACCGATCTGTTTAGTATCCTTTGATGTACTAGATACGTACATATGTTTTACATTACATCATGAAATAAAAAATAACATTATGTCCCCATTGAAAACTATTATATCCATTAGCTTATTCCTCTAGGTTAATCGTAATATATAATTCTTTGCATCTTGGGAAAAACAAAACATAAAAAAGGGGTTAGATCAGATGCTCAGTTAGTATAAAAATATTGTGGAAACTATCATAAATAAGAATAAACATTTAAGGAAATGTACAAGACTTGAACACAAGCCTTTTAAACTTAAACTCCTGCATGATATGGAAAAGGTAAATCAAATAATTCCATTTATTTATTAACCTGGATATTTTACTAGTATAATATTCACATGTAATATCAATAGAAAATTTCATAATGATGGAATCCATAAATCCAGACTTCAAAACCACATAGTCAAGGCCTTATGCCAATACTATAAATAAGATTTTGTAAAGTCCTTGTTCCAAGACACTAGTTTGTCTCATGAGACCTACGTATGCATTGCGAAGTTATAACGGGCTCCACCAGTCACTTACTAATTCCAATTCATTCCTCATATGAAAAGGTTGAAGCATAATCTAAACATTCAATATTAAAACTTGCATATGAAATTTCAATTTGTTAACCACAAACCTTGAGTGGTATAAAAATAGAACATCCACATTCAAATATATCTGGTTTAATAAAATATGGAATATTGTATTATAATAAATTAACATCAATAGAGAATAATTAAGGATATAAACTTATATGAAAATAATCATCAAAACTATTTTAGGGAAATATCCACCTATTTCTTGAAAACATTTAAAAGTCTCGTTATTTATCAAGAAGTTGTTTAAAATAGATTTTTGAATCAAAGTGTCCCATAAAACTTTGAAACATTGATAAGGAATTTCAATTCTAAAACATTAATGTCCATATAAATAAAACCTTAAAACCATTTTTAAAACATGGTCATTAATGTGAATGATTTTGAAGAATAGACTTTTAAAACATTTAAAATTATATTTTAGTTAGAGTTCCTAACAAAATGAGAGATGCTTGAATAAAAATAATTGAGGTAATAAAAACAGTATAATATCATTAGACTAAATTAATTCATGATATACTATGTCAAAGTATAGTTTATACACCAATTAAAAGTGAATTGGCACATAATAACAAAGTAGCCTCAATGGAATGCAAGTTGAGAAGAATTTCTTTATAAAGACTGTATCCTTAGGTTAAGGATAACTCAATGACATAATTATGTGTGACAAATATAAATACACTCAATATTATTGGATATTTAGTGTAAATAAATCATAGGACACTCACACATATTTTCGTAAAAACAACACCAATGACTTGGATGTTTAACTCAATGAATATAAATTGAGTTAAAATTACTCTTATCGAGTTTAAATTGATGATTTGAGAATATATAAAGAGATTTATTAGGTGTATCAAAATTAAATTCACACAAAGGTGAGTGGAAATTACAACACATGTAAATAAATAGTGATTTCACAAATAATCTTGGATTAAATTATTTAATGAAGTTTGCGTAAAACCGAATGAGTGGAAATTGAAATTTGAAATTCCCTTACCGATTTGGTAACATAAAAAACATACACCCCCATGAAATAATAATCATCCAATGATGGTGTAAATACCCATAAATTAAATTATATTACAAAAACAATACAATCATGGGCTGTATATACACCACCCAAAAGTTAATAGTGGAAAATATAGCATGAATCTTACGAGAATAAAAGTGAGATGAAAAACCCTTTCCACATTGTAATCGATTGAGTCGTATGACCAAAAGTTAATAACCAACAAATTAATCACAGAATACCATGAATATAAATAGAATTATGTTAATATATATCAAATGGAAGTACACGATACACCACATGCAATAAATAAGTGGTGAAGAGTGGAAATCTCACGGAATTAAAAGTGAGATAAGAAACCCCTTACTTTGTACTTTTCCTTAGTATAGGTTAGGTTATCCTATGTTATAAAGGTGAAATCATTGTTATTAAATTATAAAATAACCAAATACAAAAATATGATATCATATATGATCTTCTAAAATTACTTTGTTAGTGATATTTCAGTAGTATCATTATTTTGGTTGTTAACTAATTTGTTTTCCTTTATATGTTTTGTTGTGTAAGACGTGTTTGTTATGTATAGGCTATAATTGATTCATATCCAGAATTATATTAAGTTCTCAAACATTATTTTTAATCATAAAATGAAAATTATTATTGAATGATTACGATAGGGAATGAATCTCATCGCGTTCAGGGAGACGGTAAGTCGTGCGTACGCACGTGCGACAATATCATTTTATTCATGGTGCAATCGTATGTAATTTTATGGTATATCATATATAAGAAATAAGTAACATGTTATATTTATTATTTATAGCATTTATACTCATTATTATACCCATCCAAATAATGAAGTGTTTGAATAAAAAAACTACACCCGATGTGGATACGGTAAGTCGTACGTATGCACGTATGGTGACTTTGTCATTTTTAGGATGGATAGATTAATGAATATGGTTGTACCATATTTATAATAAGAAATCAGTATATATAAGGTACTGGATTTATTATTTTGGTATGGAAACAAAAAATAAATAGAAAGTGGAAGAAGAAAATAACATGAAAGAGGGTGGTGAAATTGTTACCTCTTCTTCGGGTGTTTCCTTTTGAGTTGATCAAAGGGGATCCTTAGGTTGGATTTATGATTAATGTAAGTAATATAGGTTGAAATGAGCGATGATGGAAAGATATTTTGGTAGGTTTTGGCTGATCCAAATGGCTTGGGAGGTGTGAAATTAAGAGAAGGGGAAGTACCCATTTATAAGAGAGGTGAGGGTCACTTTCAGAAAAGGTTGAAATATTATTTTATAATAAAATAATTTTCATTTTCTGATGGATCCAAAATGATTTATTTATAAGCTAAGTTGGTGATGGTTCTATCATCTCTCAACCAATAGGTTTTAGAAAATTTTACGTTACCATTTTAACCTTGTCTTTAAGATTTAACTCTTAGTTAAATAGTTTAACTTTTAACGTGTCTTCTTGTATTCTTACACTATATGGTTAATAAACTTACTCTAAAATTCAAAGAGAACCTAAAGTGGTTCATTAATGACATATATAATATTATTTAATCCCTTTAGATGATCCTTATATTTTTATCAATATTATATCAACCAATAATACAATATTTTTTTTAAAAACTAATTTATGTCAATTTTGACACTATTTGGTATTTTGTTTTTTTTACTCATAATAACTTAATCACTTCAAAAAAAATATCGAATCAACCCTAACATGTCATATTAACCAATAAAATTCATGTATGGCATCAATACTTTTAAATTATTTTTATTTTAATATTTATAATATAAACTATTTTAATATTTCATTAAGAAGGTAATTACTGCCTCATCATTGTGTCATAAATAAATTTAATTTTTTAATCATTAAAAATTATAAATAAAAAATAATTATGTAGGAAATATTTTTATATTTATAATTAATATCTACAGTCAAATTGTTCTTATGTATAATCCTATATTAAAAACAGTTTAGTTAATAAACCTTGAATTTAACACTTTTAACTCTTCTTTAAATAAAATAATAAAAAATGTCATAATCTAACCAAAGTGGATCTAAAGGATTATATTTTTTTTATAAGGATGTTTTTTTTGAATTACACTTATCCAATAGAATTAGGATATGTTTTAGGGAAATTATAATATCATTTTTATATTTAATTACTGTATTTACTTTTAACTATGGTAAATAAAAGTCAAAAGTTACTATTCAACAAAAATTATTTTCATATTATTGAACCACATTTAACTTACTGAAATTAATATTGTCTCTCATATTTTTTAAATTAAATTCACAGAAGTGGTAAAATTATGTTTTATGCAAATTTGCAAATGCTCCTAGAAGGTGGGTAAAAGATGGTAAAAAGTTCAATAAAATTTTATACACCTGATTTTATTATAAAATTACCCCAATGAATTATATTGAAAAAACATAGGTATTATATATCTATTTTTACAAAAAATAAATTTTAATAAAATAAATAATTATTTAAATAACAAGTCGGTTTTAAACAATAATGCAGTGTTTTCCCTATCAATAAAAAATTGAATGTTTTTAGAAAAATACCAAAAATATACCCTAAGATAATTTTGATATTCCAAATTCAAAAATGAATTCTATTTTACCAAATTAACAACATAAAAGTTTAATTAATTAAATTAAAATTAATATCCGTTTTCAAAACCGAACGGCGTGTTTTTTAAAAGTAAAAACTATCAAAAGATAGAAATGTGTTTATGTCAAATATAAATGTAAAATTACTTATAATGGAATAAATTGTATTAAATGATAAAAATATAATATAATTTTACTTTCATACCATTCAGATTCATAATTTAACACTATAAATTATTTAGATTAAAAAAGTTGTTTTTAATTAAAATTTAGTATTTTTCTGCATTCACCAAAATATGAATGTTATCAGAAAAGTACCAAAAATATATCCAAAATAAATTTATATGTCCCAATTATAAAAAAGATTTTAATTTCATCAAATTGATTATATATAAGTTTCAAATACTTGATTTAAAAGGGGTTTACCGTTAAAAGGTGGTAAATTTTCATTTTTTTTTTAAAATACTTCTTTTATCTAAAAAAATGAATTTGTTCTTATATTATGTCTAATAAACACATGATATGGATTCTAAAAATATATGGAGTATATAAAATTAAAAATTCAGTTAATACTATTCCTAAATGCTTTTTGAACTGCTAGTTTTGTACGTCAAGGTGTGCTTGTACTCATTGTTGCATGTAGCGCAAGCTATAGAATTGCTTTAAATAAAATAACTTACTATGAAATTTTTGGGTGTTACATTCTTCCCCCTTTTATAATTTACATCCTTACAATGTTAAATTAGGGCTTGGACACTTCATTTAAAGTCCCACATCAGAAAAAATATTCAATAAAACTATCACTTTAAAAGAAAGAAAGAGAAGTACAAAGGTCACCCGAGATAACCCATACGAGGATTCAATGTAAGAAAACATGGATATGGAACAAAAACTAAGTGTCAAGTTTAAATGGAGAGTGATAGAAAACATTATCATCAGAAATTTAACAACAAGAAAATCACAAACATGTGATGGGATAAACGGTCATTAGTTTCCCAGTAGGAAAAGTAAAGGGAAAACATTTTTTGTTTTAAGTTCCATTTCAAAAATTTGAAGAATTTATTTATGATATTGAATAAGAACATAAAGAGAAAAACTTAATTTTTAAGTAGAGTTAAATCCATTAATAAATTTCAGCCACTAACACATATTTTTTCAAATAATGAGTATTTAAGATGATTTGGTCACACTTGAAGCGCTAGAATCAAATTCTAGAGAATAAAATGATCCACAAAGGATAAAATATATATTTACCTTGTCTTTAGAGATTAACCAAAACCAAAATGGTTAGTTCAAGATCAGATGATCCCCAAAAAAGATAATCCTTTATAGAAAGAAATACTAATCTTAATTTCTAAAATTAAACCAACAATACCCAAACATCAATAAATACAATTCAATAAACAATTGTCCTTAAAATCCTTCAATATAATCAAAACTAATATTGAAACCCAAAACATTTAAAATTTCATTACATAGTCTTCCACGTAAAATTGTATCTCCAAATAACATAGACTACTATTAAAGTCACAGACTTAATAATAATTAACATAATCACATATTCTTTATTATAGGATAATCATTTCCATAAATAACCCAAATCACCATAAATCCACAATAAAAACATAAATAAAATTCACAATTACTCCTCAAATGAAATTTAATAGTATTCTATTTTACATAGGCATATAGTGTTCCCAACTAAGTGAACGTCTTCTAAAATAACATTTGTCACTTAATCACCAAATCATTTTCTTATACTAAGGATATCCATTTGACAAGACATAAGATCCCAAGTAAACTTATTATTGATCAATAAAATAGTTTAACTAAAAGGAATTATTCACACTAACTAGGGACTTCATGTAGTCTAGTGGTAGGCGATAAATCTCAATCGTACTCTGGTTGCAGGTTTGATTACTACAACTTTTTCCAATGCGACCAGTTGTCACATGGTATGCGTGTTTTCCTTTTTCAAAAACTATATTTTAATACATTCCCAAAATGAGATAAATTCCCCAAAATAACCATAACATAATATCACCACAAATTTTATCTCATATGTCGCATTTTCATCCCGAAATTTAATAACTTGTAATTGTCTTAAATTAAAGGATCATATAAACCCAAATGGTTATTTATAACAGTATCAACAATAGAAAAGAAAATTCTTCCTAAAATAGAATTTTCATGTAACAAACTATAGGGTTACACATACAAGAGAAAAGTCTTCAAAAGTAATCCCATCAAAAAAGAGCACTAATACTATTAATCATTTTTTCATCTATTTATTTTCACATAGGTTCTTCCTTGACCAGGAAGTTATCCTATAGAATAAGGCATTCACTTGGGTAATGCCCAGGTCCCCTACATTTAAGTAAAATGACTATAAATGGATTCTTATGATCATTTTTATTTTCTTCCGTAGTACTCTTCATTTTTCCTCGGCAATTCATTACTTTTTGTCCATATTTCCCACACATAATGCAATTTGTTGTTCCATTGAGACACTTTCCTATGTGTCTCCATCCACATTTATTTCAATATGGAAATTGATCTTTCTTTTATCCTTGGTCTCCACCATTGGACCACTTATCATTCATCACCTTTCTCTTCTTTATTGAGTCTAAGAGTTTTTATAAATATGTTGTTGATCAAATTTTATGAAAACTGATTTGGAATGAACACTATATCTTTTAAACCTATCAACATTCCATTTCGTTTCTCATTTCCACAACTATTCCCACCTTGTACAACATGTTCAATGTTATTATGACTTCCTTTGAATCCATCCATTGACTAACACAAGAAAGAACAGTCTGAGTCATAAAATCATTTTGAGAATATCATAACATCTTATATTAAATCTAAAACACCTTAAGATTAACCAAGGTTATTTATTATAATCTTATATTAAAATCCTGTAAATTGGGTTTTAAGGAAAATGTGAATTATCTTAAACATATCCCCCATGAGTGTCGTAACCAAGACTACAGCAAGGCCCATTATCATGTACCAGGATACCCCGGGTCAAGCTTGAAACTCCTTGTCTGAGTTTTCACTCCTAGGTACATATGTTCTAGAGCCGCCTCTAACTTCTCGTATACAGATAGGGATGTATTCCTTGGAAAACCCACATAATATTTACAATACCCAAATTGTTGAATGTTCATCTATACTAATCCACAATATCTATCTTAGGGTAGTGTTTCCTAATCATAGTTTTTTCTAAATGTAGAAGGTTTTTTCGAAACTTCATATGATACAAACTGTAATGCCCTAACCCCAGTTACCCAGAATTGGTGCATTATTACATAACATTGGCATGATACAATGAATCATGTCCCAAATGACCAATCAGTTTAGTAAGCTTGGATGTACTAGATACATACATAAGTTTTACATTACATCATGAAATAAAAAATACAACATTGTGTCCTCTTTGAACACTCTTATATCCCTTGGCCTATTACTATAGGTTAATTGCAATATACTTCTTTGCATCCTAGGAAACATAAAACATAAAAAACGGGTGAGCTCAGATGCTCAGTAAGGATAACCATATTACGGAAACTGTCCTAAATAAGAAAAAACATTTAAGGTAATGTATAAGACTAGAACACATGCTTTTTAAACTTATACATCATCATAATATGGAAAATATAAATCAAATAATTTCATTTATTTATTCACATGGACATTCTACTAGTCAAATAATAATATGTAATATCAACAACCAATTTTAGAAGGATGGAATGTATAATTCCAGACGTCATAACCATATATTCAAGGCCTTATTCTAAGACAAGAAATAAGATTTTGTCAAGGCATTGTTCCAAGACACTAGTTTGTCTCATGATACCTACTGATGAATTGAAGAGCTATAGCGGGTTCCACCCATCACATACTAAGTCAAATTCGTTCATCATATGAAAAGGTTGAAGCATAATCTAAACATTCATATTAAAAATATCATATGAAATGTCAATATTTTAACCACAAACCTTGAATGGTATAAAAATAACACATCCACAGTCAAACATAACTCATTAAATACAATATGGATTATTTTATTATAATAAATTAACCTCAATCGATAATAATGAAGGAAATCTACTTAAATGAATATAATCATCAAAACTATTTGAGGAAAATATCTACCTTTGTTCCTGAAAATATTTAAAGGTCTCAGTATTTTTCAAGAAGATGTTTAAAATAGATTTTTGAATTAAATTTTCTCATACCACTTTGAATCATTTAAAAGTAATTTCAATTTTAAAGCATTAATGTCTATACAAATAAAACCTTAAAACCATTTATAAAACATGGACATTAATTAGAAAGATTTAGAAGAATAAATTTTTAAAACATTTAAAATTATATTTTAGTTTGAGTTCCTAACCAAATGAGACATGCCTGAATACAATTAATTGAAGAAATAAAAACATTATAATATCATGAGAATAACGAAATTCCTGATATATTATGTCAAAGTACAGTATATACAACAAATAAAAGTTAATTGGTGCATAACAACATAGAATTATCAATGGAATGTAAGTTGAGATGAACTTCTTTATAAAGACCATATCATTAGGTTAAGTTTAAATCAATGAAATAATTATGTGTCAAAAATATAAATACACTCCATATGATTGGATATTCATTGTAAATCAATCATAGAACATTCACCCATATTCTAGAGAAAACAACACCAATGACTTCGATGTTTAACTCAATGAATAAAAATTGAGTTAAAATTACTCTTATCAAGTTTATGTTGATGACCTGAGAATTTATCAGTGGAGTGATTATGTGTATCAAAATTATATCCACCCAAAGTGGAGTGTAAATTAGTAAATATATAATTAATAGTGATTTCACATATAATCTTGGAGTAAATTAATCAATGAAGTTTGCGTAAAACTGAATGAGTGGAAATTGAAATTTGAAATTCCCTTACCGATTTGGTAACATAAAAAAACATACACCCTATGAATGAAGGATAATACAATGATGATTTAAATACCCATAAACTTATGTATATTACACAAACAATACAATCATGGGATGTATATACACCACACAAAGGGTAATAGTTGATATTATAACATGAATCTCATGGGAATAAAAGTGTGGTGAAAACCCCTTACCACGTTGTAATCAGTCGAGTCGTATGAACAAAAGTTATTAACCACAAAATTAATCATATAATACCATAAATATAAAGATAGTCATGATAATATATATCAAATGGTAGTACACAACACACCACAAGCAACAAATCAGTAGCGAACAATGGAAATCTCATAAAATTAAAAGTGAGATAAGAAACATCTTACCTTGTACATTTATTTAGTATAGGGTAGGTTAACCTCCTATATAATGATGAAATAATTATTATTAAATTATACAATATCAAAATACAAAAATATGATATCATATATTATCTTGAAATATTGCTTTGTTAGTGATATTTTAGTAGTATCAATGTTCTAGTTGTCAACTGATTGGTTTTCCTTTATATGTTTTGTTATGTAAGTCATGTTTGTCATGTATATGATATATTTTATTCATATCCAGAATTATCTTAAGTTATTAGATATTATTTTTAATCATAAAATAAAAATTATTCTTGATTGATTGCGATGGGGAATAAATCTCATCGCGTTCATGGAGACGGAAATTTGTACATACGCACGAGCGAAAATATCATTATATTGATGGTGAAATGATATGTAATTTTATGGTATATCATATATAAATAATATTTAACATGTTATATTTATTATTTACAATAGTTATACTCATTTTTATATCCATCTAAATAATAATGTGTTTGAATAACAAACTATACCACGATGTGGAGACGGTAAGTCATACGTACGAACGTATGGTGACTTTGTCATTTATAGGAAGGATATAATAAAGAATTTGGTTTCACATATTTATAATAACATAATAGTTTGTAAAGGTTACTGGATTTATTATTTTGGTATGGAAACAAAAAAATAAAGTGGGGGTAGACGAAGAAAAGAACATGAAAGAGGGTGGTGAAATTATTACCTCTTCTTCAGGTGTTTCCCTTTGAGTTGATCAAAAGGGCTCTATAGGTTGGATTTATGATCAATGTAAGGCCTCTAGATTGAAGTTAGGGAAGTTGGGAAGATATTTTGGTAGGGTTTGGACGATCCAAATGTCTTTGGAGATGTGAAAATAAGATAACGGGAAGTACCATTCTATAAGAGAGGTGAGGGTCACTTTAGGAAAAGCATGAAATATTATTTTATAATAAAATAATTTTCAGTTTCTAATGGCTTAGAAATAATTTATATCGAAGATAAGATGGGTATGGGTCTAAATCATCTCAACCAATAAGTTTTAGACAAGTTTAGGTTACCATTTTAACCTTATCTTTTAGATTTAACTCCTAGTTAAATAGTTTAGCTTTTACCGTGTCATCTTCTATTCTTACACTATATGGTTAATAAAATTACTCAAAACTTTCAATAGAACCTAAAGTGGTTCATTAATTACATATATAATTTTATTTAATCCTAATGGAATAACATTATATTTTTAGGAATATTATATCAACTGATAATACAGTATTTGTTTTAAAAACTAATTTATGTCAATTTTGACTCAATTTGGTATTTTGTTTTTTTAAGTAATAACAACCTTATAACTTGAAAAAAAATTATCTCATCAACCCTGGAATGTATTATTAACATATAAATTTCGTGAATTGAATCAATACTTTTAAATTGTATTTATTTTAATATTTATAATATAAACTATTTTAATATTTCATTTAGAAAGAAATTATTGCATCATCATTGTGTCATAAACAAATTTAATTATTTAATCTCTAAAAATAATATAAAAAATACCATTAGGTATAAAATATTTTTATATTTCTAATTAATATTTATAGTTGAATTCATCTTCTGTATAACCCTATATTAAAAGTGGTTTAGTTAATAAAATCTGAATTTAACACTTTTACCTCTTCTTTAAAAATAATAAAAATAAATACCTCAATCTAATCCGAGTGGACATAAAGGATCATATTTTATTCATAAGGTTGTTTTTGGTCGAATTACACTTATCCAATAGAATTATGACATGTGTTAGGGAAATTATAATATCATTTTACCTTTAATTACCCTATTTACTTTAAACCGTAGTAAATAAAAGCCAAAAGTTACTATTCAAAAAAAATTATTTTCATCTTATTGAACCACATTTTATTTACTGATATTAATCTTGTTTCTAAGATTTTTTAAGTTCAATTCACAGAAGTGTTAATATAATGTTTTATGGAAATTTGCAAATGCTCCAAGAAGGTGGGTAAAATACGTTAAAAAATTCAATAAAATTTTATACATCTAATTTTGTTATAAAATTACTCTAATGAATTAAATTGAACTTATATAGGCATTATATATCAATTTTAACTTAAAATAAATTTAGATAAAATAAAAACATATTTAAATAAAAATTTGATTTTACACTTTAACGTAGTGTTTTTCACTATTCATTAAAATTGAATGTTTTCAAAAAAATACCAAACATTTTCCCCAAGGTAATTTTGATATAATTTAAAATGAATTATATATTACCAAATTCAAAACATAAAAGTTCTATTAATTAATTAAAAATTAATTCCAATTGGCCAAACCAAAAAACGGGTTATTAAAAAGTAAAAACTATCAAAAGATTGACATGTGTTTATGTCAAATTTAAATGTGAAATTACTTATAATGACATAAATTGTATTAAATGATAAACATATAATATAATTATAATTCCACACCATTCAAATTCATAATTAAAAAGTGTCAATTATTAGGATTAAAGAGTTTTTTCAATTAAAATTGAGTATTTTTCAATATTCATCAAAATATGAAAGTTGTCAGAAAATTACCAAAAATATATCCAAAATAAATTCTTATGGCTTGATTCTAAATAAGAATTTAATTTAATTAATTTTAATATATAAAAGTGTTAAATATTGGTTTTAAAAAGAGTTTTCCCTTAAAAGGTGGTAAAATTTTATTTTTTGAAAAATACTTCTTTTATCAGAAAAAATTAATTAGTTCTAATATTATGTATATGAAAAACATAATATGGATTATAAAATTATATGGAGTATATAAAATTCAAAATTCAGTTAATACTATTCATAACCGCTTTTTTGAACAGCTATTTTGGTAAGTCATGGGGCACTGGAACTCGGTGTTGCGTGTAGCGTAAGATATTGAATTACATTAAAGACAATAACATATTATGAAATATTGGGGTGTTACATTCTTCCCCCCTTTTGGAAATTGTGACCTCACAATTTTTAAATAGGGCTTGGGAACATCATTGAAAGTCCCACATTGGAAAAAGAGTCAATAAAACAATCACTCTCAAGGAAAGAAAGAGAAGTACAAATGTCACCCGAGATAACCCATACGAGGATTCAATGTAGGAAAACACGGATATGGAAGATAAAATAAGTGTAATGTTTTGATGGAGAGTAATAGAAAACATGATCAGTAGAAAGTTAACAATAAGAAAACCACAAACTTGTGATGGGATAAACGTTTATTAGTTTACAAGTTGGAAAAGTAAAAATACAACGTTTTTTGTTTTATGTTTCATTTCATAAAGTTGAAAAATTTTCTTATGTGATTCACTAAAAACATAAAAGTATATACTTAATTTTTAAGTATAGTTTTATCCATTGATAAATTTCTACCACTAACTCATCTTTTTTCTCAAACAATTGGTATTCAAGATTACTTGGTCAAACTTGAGGCACTAGAAGCAACTTTTAGAGAATCAATTGATCCAAAAAGGATAAAATATGTATTTACCTTGTCTTTAGATATTAAAAAAACCAAAATGGTTAGTACAATATCAAATGATCCCCAAAAATGTTAATCCTTTAGAGAAAGAAATACTAATATTAATTTCTAAAATTAAACCAACAATACCCATAGTACCAAAAATATAATTAAATAATTAATTGTCCTTATAATCCTTCAATATAATCCAAACTAATATTGAAACCCAAAACTTATAAGAATTTTATTACATAGTCTTCCACGTTAAATTGTATCTCCAAATAACATCGACTGCTCTTAAAGTATCATACTTAAAAGTAATTAAACTAATCACATATTCCCTATGATAGGTTAATCATTTCAATAAATAACCCAAATTGCTATAAATCCACAATAAAAACATAGATAAAAAACCACCATTACTCCTCACATGAAATCCCATAGTATTCTATTTTCCTTAGGCATATAGTTTTCCCAAAAGAGAGAACGCCTTCCAAAATAACATTTATCACTTAATCATCAAATCATTTTCCTATACCAAGGATGTCCATTTGATAAGACATAAGATCCCAAATAAACTTATTATTGATCAAAAAATCATTTAACTAAAAACCATTAGGCACACTAACCAAGGACTTCACGTAGTCCAGTGGTAGGCAATAAATCCCAATCTCACTCTAGTTGTGGGTTCGATTCTCGTAGCTTTTTCTGACATGACGTTTTGTCACACATTATGTGTGTTGTCCTATTTCAAAAACTATATTTTATAACATTCCCAAAATGAGATAAATTCTTCAAAATAAGCATAAAATAATTTCACCACAAATGTTATCTCATACCTCACATTTTCATCCCAAATTTTAATAACATGTAATTGCCTCAAATTCAATGATCATATAAACCCAAATTGTTATTTATAACTATATCAACAATAGAAAAGATAATTCTTTATAAAATAGCATTTTCACATAAAAAATTGTAGGGTTACACATATAAGACAAAAGTCTTCCAATGTAATCCCATCAACAAAGAGCACTAATACTTTTAAACATTTATCTATCCATTTATTTCTACATAGGTTCTTCCTTGACCATGAGGTCTTCCTATAGAATATGTCATTCACTGGAATAATGCCCAAGTCCCCTACATTTATGGAAAATGACTGTAAATGGATTCCTGGGATCATTTTTATTTTCTTCCATAATACTCAGCATTTTTCCTCAGAAATTCATTACTTTATATCCTTCTTTCCCACACATAAATAATTTATTTGTACTATTGAGACACTTTCCTAGGTGTCTCCTTCCACATTTGTTTTCATGATAGAAATTGATATTTCTTTTCTCCACGGTCTGCACTACTGGAGCTCTTATCATTCACCATATTTCTCTTCCTTTTTGAGCCCGAGATTTGGTTAATATATATGTTGTTAATCATATTTTAGGAAAACTAATTCGGCATGAACACTATATGTTTTACACCTATCAACATTCCATTTCATTTCTCATTTCCACCATCGTGGCCACCTTCTACATTATGTTCAATGTTACTATGACTTCCATTGAATCCAGTCATTGACTAACATGAGAAAGCATAGAGTGAGTCATAAAATCATTTTGAGAATATCATAACACCTTATTTTCAATCTAAAACTTCTTAGGGTTAACTAAGGTTTTTTATTCTCATATTATATTAAAATCCTTGAAATCAGTTTGTAAAGAAAATATGAAATTTCCTAAACATATCCCCCGGGAGTGTCGTAACCAAGAGTGAAACAAGGCCTGTTGTCATGTATCTAGATACCTTATGTTAAACCCGAAACTCCTTGTCGGAGTTTTCACTCCTAGGTACATCTATTCCAAATCCAACTCTACCTGCTCGTATACAAACAGGGATGTATTTCTTGGAAAACCCACATAATATTTACATTTTTGAAATTTTTTAATGCTCTTCTATACTAATCATCAATTTCAATCTTAGGGAAGTGTTTCCTAATCATAGTTTATTCTAAATCTGGATTCAAAGTTTTGTACTCAACTTCCTCAGAAACCAACTGTAATTCCCTGACCCCAGTTACCCAAAATCGGTGCATTATTACATAACATTGGCATGGTACAAGAAATCATATCCCAAAATACCGATCAGTTTAGTAACCTCGGAATTACTAGATACATACATTAGTTTTACATTACAACATGAAATAAAGAAATAACATTGTGTCCCCTATGAACACTCTTATATCCCTTAGAATATTACTGAAGGTTAATCTTAATATACTTATTTGAATCCTGGGAAAAATAAAACATAAGAAGGGGGTGATCTGAGATGCTCAGTAAGAATAAAAATATTTCGGAAACTGTCATAAATAAGAATAAACATTTAAGGAAATTTATAAGACTAGGACACAAGCCTTTTAAACATAAATTTTTTCATAATATGGAAAATATAAATCAAATAATTCCATTTATTTATTCACATGGATATTCTACTAGTCTCATAGTCACATGTAATATCAATAGCCAATTTTATAATGATAGAATCCATAATGCCAGACTTCATAATCACATAGTCAAGGCCTTGTGCCAAGACTACAAAAAATATTTTGTCAATGCCTGGTGCCAGGACACTAGTTTGTCTCATGAGACCTACCGATTCATAGAGGAGCTATAGATGGATCCACCCATCACTTAATATTTCTAATGCATTCTTAATATGAAAAGGTTGAAGCATAATCTATACATTCGTATTAAAAATAGCATATGAAATGTCAATATTTAAACCAAAAACCATGAATGGTATAAAAATAGCACATCCACAGTAAAAAATAAGTCATTCAATACAACATGTATGATTGTATTATAATAAATTAACCTCAATCAGGAATAATGAAGGATACTGACTAAGATGAAAATAATCATCAAAACTATTTGAGAGAAATATCCCCCTTTTCTGGAAAACATTTAAAAGTATCACTATTTATCAAGAAGCTGTTTAAAATAGATTTTTGAATAAAAGTGTCCCATAACAATTTACAACATTTATAAGGAATTTCAATTTTAAAACATTAATTTCCATCTAAATAAAACCTTAAAATCATTTTTAAAACATGGACATTAATGAGAATTATTTAGAATAAATTTTTTTTAAAACATTTAAAATTATTTTTTAGTTAGAGTTCCTAACCAAATGAGATTTGCTTGAATAAGAATAATTGAAGTAATAGAAACAGTATAATGTCATGAGAATAAAGAAATTCATGATATACTATTTCAAAGAATGGTATATACACCATATAAAAATTAATTGGGGCATAATAACAAAAACGTCTCAATAAAATGTAAGTTGAGATGAATTTCTTTATAAAGACTGTATCCTTAGGTTAAGTATAAATCAATGAAATAATTATGTATGAAATATATAAATTCAGTCATTATGATTGGATATTCAGTTTAAGTCATTAAAAGGACACCCAAACATATTCTTGTAAAAAACTACACCAACGGCTTGGATGTTTAACTCAATGAATAGAAATTGAGTTAAAATTACTCTTATCAAGTTTATATCGATGACTTGAGAATTTATCAATTGAGTGATTATGTGTATCAAAATTATTTCCACACAAAGGGGAGTGGAAATTACTATATATGTATATAAATAGTGATTTCACACATATTCTTGGAGTAAATTAATAAATGATGTTTTGGTAAAATCGAAAGAGTGGAAATTGAGATTTGAAATTCCCTTTCCGATTTGGTAACTTAAGAAACATACACCCCATGAAAGAAGGATCATCCAATAAGGATTTATATACCCATAAATTAAAATATATTATGAAAACAATAAAATCTGGGGTTGTATATACACCACACAAAAGGTAATAGTGGAAAATATGGCATGAACCACATGGGAATAATAGTGTAATGAAAACCACTTACCACATTGTAATCAATCGATTCGTATGACCAAAAGTTATTAACCACTAAATTAATCATAGAATACCATGAATATAAATAGAATGATGATAATATATATCAAATGGTAGTACACAATACACCATAAGCAATAAATAAGTGGAAAACAATGGAAATCTCAAGGAATTAAAAGTGAGATAAGAAACCCCTTACCTTGTACTTTTCCTTAGTATATGTTAGGTTAACCTGCTGTATAATGGTTAAATCATTGTTATTAAATTATACCATAACCAAATACATAAATATTATTTCATATATGATCATAAAATTTTTCTTTGTTAGTGATATTTTAGTAGTATCAATGTTTTGGTTGTTAGGAGGGTATGTCTGAGTATGATATACTCTATAATACCAATTGTAGGATAGAATATGTAATGAGATTCTCAAATACAAGAGGGGGTGAATTGTATACTTTAAAAAATTCCTTTGGAACTTTTACCAATAACCAAAATTCAAAACACCTCTAAGATCTAATATCTTTCTTAATTCCAGAAAAGTGATTCTGGAAATAAAACATAATAAAAGTTTACAACAAATGAGATTCTACCTTAAAGAATATAGAATGTTACTAAAACAGAGTACAGGTATTAGGAAGTATAAGAAATTTATAATTTCTTTAACAATAAAAAATTTAGCGGAAAAACATGAAACAAAACTAGTAACAAGTAGTAAATATTTTAACCCAAAGAGAAGGGTATCCAACAACCTAGGATAAAGGTCCCTTGATTTATAATTTCAAGAATGTATGTCTTACCCACACTAGGATAAGACCTCAATACGAAGATCGGAGTCTTTCTTGCTATCCTCAAAAGCCCTCAACTATCAGGTAGTTAGCACATCTGTCTTCATATCCCCAGAAGCCCTCGATTGTACACAACAACAATCGGAGTCGCATGAAGTAGGTCAGCATGAAGCAATGTATGAACAAGTCATCCAAACTTTCTGCATGAATCTTGAGATTTTATAAGAGCATCTCTCTCTAGAAATCACCTCATCATCATGTAGGCACAGATTTCAAAGATCTTTTCAAGTGTATAAGTATTTTTAAATGAGCTCATATTTATAGGCACAGCCCCAACGGTCGACTCCCTCCTCCAACGATAATATTTTTCCTTGAATTTTGGAAGGACTGGAACACGTTTCACTCAAACAATGGTTAGTTGATAACTGAAGGCACGACATCATTTTATAATAGAACAAGTGAAAGCATAACTAAAACTGATATTTAGAATGGAGAGAAAATTAAAGTTCAGAGTGATGAAAGCTGATGTTCAGAGTCTAACCAGAAAATGAATTCGGATTCTATAATACAAGGATATTCAGATTTTGTTTATCAGAAGAATTCGGATTTGAACATCATACAATTTCGTATCCATAACTTGTCATCAGAATTCACAATCAGAATTTGTAATGAGAATTCATAATCATAATTCATCATTAGAATTCGTAATGAGAATTCGTAATCAAAATTCATCATCAGAATTCATAATAAGAATTCGTAATTAGAATTCATCATCAGAATTCGTAATGAGAATTCGTAATCAGAATTCATCATCAGAATTCGTAATGAGAATTTATAATCATAATTCATCATCATAATTTGTAATGATAATTCGTAAACAGAATTTAGAGTTAAACTTCATAAAAGTTCGTAACAGGAATTCGGATCCTAAAACAGAATGATTCATATTTAAGTATTATACGATTCCTAGGTTTTTAGATATGAATCCGATTTTTATACTTAAGAAAAATATTGATATGATCAATGAAAACAGGGTAGGGGTAAATTTTATTTGGGAAGGAAATTTTCCTTATGGAAGTAAAATAGGGTAAAATGAGTTTTGCCTTGAAATAAGGTGTTTGTGATTTTCCAAAAAAGAGGAATGGTCAAGTCATAAAGAACCCTTGATGAATTAAAAATCTACCCCTTATATGAAGGAATATAAAAGTCATAAGGAAAACCTTATTGACTCAATAATCTCACCCTTTTTGGAAAGCACAAACATCCTTCCAAAAAAGAATGTTGGAACTTAGAATAAATTTCTAGACTATGAAATTAATTCTTATCTCCCTTTGTTTGTGAACAATGGTGAATACGACTAACTCCCCCTTAGGCTTTGAAACTCTAAGATCGTATTCTAGATTTCCAGAATGATAGATTTTATTTGAATGTGGAAATATTCATAATGAGCACTCCCCCTTATATAGGGATAGTTCTTCTTCAATTATACATTTTTCCTTATCCCTTTTATAATTATTTTTCCTTCTCCCCCTTTGTGATTTTCAAAAAGAATTTAAGGGAATGGAAGATAATAAAGTACCTTAAATATTAGTATAAACAACCAAACACAAAACAAAAAATCCATTACTATTGAAAGAATTAGTATAGGTTAAAAATAAAACAAAAGACCGGAGTGTTCTATTTTGTTTCTTTTTCCTTAGGCATTAGCATTTTGACAATGGTCTTATACTTCTTTAACTCTTTGTGATCTTCCTAAGATTTCTTTTCTGATGCCTTGATCTGGTCTTCTTGAGCCTTCAGGACCTCTTTCTGGGTTTTCATGGCCTCTTCTTGAACCTTAAGCAATTCATCCTACTTTACAAGCTTCTCTTGGATCTCAATCTGGAGATCTCTTTCCCCCTTCCAGCTTTGAGCAACAGAGTTAAGCTTCCCTTTCATATCTCTCACCTGTTGAATCTGAGTAATTTTTTGAAGGGTTAACTTTTCCTGAAAGCTATCTGAATGATTTTTATTTTTGACATCTTCAGTACCAAAAGCTTCCTTGACATCTTCATGGAACTAATCAAGCTCTTCCATATCTTCAATAATTTTCTTATACCATTTGATAATATGATTGCACGATTTCATGTGGTCTTCATAGTTGATCAGGAAATTTTTCTGATCAGCCTTTATCTTAACACATCTTTCCATTACCATAGATACGAATTTTGATTTTTGATTCATACTGTTGTGAACCATCGGGCATCTGGATTCAATTTCTTGAAAGATCGGAATGGTATAAACCGACTTCTTCAGGGACTGAACCACAAAATCATGTCTTAGGGCAGATGACTCTGAATCAGACATTCTACTTTGAGATGGTTATCCCTATATCTCTACCAACTTCCTCTTAGAAGTTCCTCCAACTTCTTTTCTTATGATAATATCTTTTTGGGGGGTGTCAACAAGAACTTGCTTACCCTTTCTGATATTCGGTATGGCATCCACATCTGGTGATTCATGCTCACTTCCAGATAATTGTATAATTTTGTCTTCATCCCCTTTTTGTTTTTCAGATCTGGCTTCAACTTCCTCAAGATGGATAAATCCATGATTATGGATTTTTTTAGATAGCTTGTTTACCTATTCTTCATCTCCTTTCTCATTATTTTTGGGTGTAACAAGCTTTTAATATCCTTCATGAGAAGTCTGGTGTGAAAACTTCTCTAAAACACTTTCCTTTTCTTGATACTCTTCAACCTCCTTAATTACATCATTTGAGCCACCACTGCTCTCAGATTTTTCGACTTCTTCTTCAGCTTTATTTTCTTCCACAACCTTCTCTTGTGGTTTTTCCGGAGGGAAGAAATTCTACCCCGGAGTCTCGGGTAATGATTCCACCAAAAAGGTTTTTATTACAGAAATTTTTTCGGATGTAACCTCAGTAGCCTTCAATAGAGATTTAATAATCTCTACCTTAGAAATTTTCTTCTTGAGCTTCTTCTCTTTGGCCTGCTTCTCGAATTCATCAGCAGCTTTTTCTTTTAAGGCCTTTGCCTCAGCAGGATCCAAACCGAACTGTGGCTCCCCTTCTTTTCTAGTCTTTTTATCTTCCCTCCACTTTTCAACTACTTCATCTAGATACTCTTTTTGCTATCTGGGTTTATGAGGTGAAGATTTAGGTTCTTTAGACTTAGTTGTTTTTTCATCAGCTTGCACATCCTTCAGCTTCCTCTTCTTACTGGCCTTCTTTTAAGGTTCATCATTTTCCACATTTTGTGGAATGGGTTCTTCCTCCTCCTCTAAAAAATAAAAAAATTCTCCTTTCTCTTTGGAAAAGCTGACTTTCATCCTCATTAAGGTGTCATAACTAATCAGCATCACCTTGCAATTTCTCAGCTTGGAGTTACATGGGATCTTGAAGGATTATAGGCATTGAACTATCAACTTAAAAACGCAATGCTAGATACATAATAATCTGAGCTCTAATATTTTCTTTCTTAATGTTCTGAATTGTAATGAAGATATGTCTCATGAGATTCAATTGCCTTAGATTTACCAAAAAATATATAATATACATGTCGCTCATCTTAAGAGTATCCTTATCACCCTTCCTCGATACGATAAACCCTTGCACCCAAAGCTGTAGAATCCAATTTTTGGTTGAAAGATGAAAGATCTTATTTGTAGTGTTGATATGAGAAAGACCAAGGCACTCCATAGCCTTTGCCATGACAAAACTACCCTGAAATTCTGGCAACTTATGAGAGAAAATTTTTGCCTCTCCTTCATAGGGTATTTCAACCAGGCTATCTTCCTTGGTATAAGATAAAGCATACGTCTTCCCATAGCTTTTGAAGGAGAACTTATCCCTTCCATCTTCTTTGAAAAAACTGGCTGACTCATAAAACTCTACGAGCAAGTCCGAATACACCACATCTTGAGCTCGAGTTTTAGAAATGGCTACGTCTTCCCATCGATTGAGTTTGATGTTCTTGGAAATTAGAGAATCATACTTATTGAAAACGTTTGGGTGTACCAACCTCTCCCTATATATATTCCATTTCTAGATCGGCATGACTGAAGACATATCCTGAGAAGGGGCTTCTACAGACATTCAGATTGGTCACTTCTGAAGAATTCAGAACGGACTTTTATAGAGGGTATGTGCTTTCAGACGCGAGAGCTTTGAAACCGATGTTGGAAAACCATCGGGGGTCCCCTTTATATAGGCGATGGAAGTGACATTTCAACTTCCAATTACAATATAACGGTTTAAAGACTCCTTAATCTAATCTGACAGTTGAAAACATGCCTGTAAGGATATCTTGAATATAATCTTTTGAGGTTTTAAGAAAAATGTTCGGATTTAAGAAGAAACGAATCCAAAATATTTAAAGAAAATACCAGCTAGTAAAAATGAATATGAAAAAATGAGTGAAGAAATCACACCTTTCATATTTTCTATGAACAATATTCATAAAAGGTGATATTCTTCTTGAAGAAAATTTGACTATGAAAAACTCACTACGAAAAACTCACTACGAAAAATTCACTATGAAAAAATCTCTATGAAAAACTTACGATGAAAAACTCACTACGAAAAACATAAGATCTAAATGTTTTATTGCAAAAACTTTGAGTACCAAAACTCGATTATGAAAATTATGAGTACAAAAATTCCCATTACAAAAATTTCTATTACGAGAATTTCTACTTCGAAAATTTCCAGTACGAGAATTTCCATTACGAAAATTTCTACTTTGAAAATTTCCAGTACAAAAATTTTCAGTACAAAAAATTCCAATACAAGAATTACCATTAAGAAAATTTCCATTATGAAAATTTCGAAAACCAAATACAAAAATTTTATTTCTAAAATTTTTAAAAACATTCTATGAAAAATTTATTAAGAAAATTTTTAAAAACATCAAAAACAGATGTACTCCCCCTATGAAAAAGATTTTGTTACTATAAGGAGATTGGTTCAAAAAGAAGTTAATGGTGGAATATTAACTCATGTTTATCATTCCAAACTTCTGTTTAATATATTCAAATCTATCGGTAGGTAATGATTTTTTGAAAATATCAGTGAGTTGATCTTGTGTTATGATGAATTGAAGAATGATATCTCATTTTTTTTGTGATCCCTAAGAAAGTGATGCCTAATATCTATGTGTTTTGAACGAGAGTGATATGCATGGTTTTTACTAAGGGAAATGGAACTTGTGTTTCACACAGAATTTGAGTCTTAGTAAAACTCAAGCCATAGTCTGTGAGTGTGTGTTGCATGCACATTACTTGAGCACAACATCTTCAAGCTGCTACATATTCAGCTTCAGAAGTGAAGAGTTCTACTGAGTTTTTCTTCTTTCAAGACCAATAAACTAATCAATATCCTAAGAAATGACAAGTTTCGGATATACTCTTTCTACCCATTCTACATCCACCAAAGTCAGCATCTGAAAAGATTTTTAAGACAAAATCATTTCCAGAAGTATAAAAAAGTCCTAAATCTATTGTTCCCTTTAAATAGAGAAAAATTATTTTTAGTACCTTTAAATGAGATTCCTTAGGATTGGATTGATATCTTTCACATAATCATACTGAAAACATTAAGTCTGGATGACTAGCTGTCAAGTAATGTAGACTTCCTTTCATACCTCTAAAAGATGTTTGATCTACTGGTTTTCCAGCTTCAACAAGATCAAGTGTGTTTGAGATACCAATGGGAGTACTTATACTCTTAGTGTTGTCATATCCATACTTTTTAAGAATATATTTAACATAATTATGTGGGGATATATAGATTCCTTCTGGTTTTTGAGAAATTTGAAAACCTAGGAAAAAGTTTAACTCACCCATCATACTCATTTCACACTCAGATTTCATTAGATCCACAAAGGAATCAGTTAAGGACTGCTGAGTTGAACCAAATATAATGTCATCAACATAAATTTGAATAATGAAAACATTTTTCTTATCTTTCTTTATAAAAATGTTTGGATATGCATTTCCCTTAACATTGTTTTTTTGAAGAAAAAAATCCTATAAGTATATCATACTAGGCTTAAGGGGCTTGTTTAAATCCATACAGAGATTTGGTATGTCTAAAACCATGATTAGGATGTTTTGTATCTTCAAAGCCAGGAGGTTGTTCAAAAAAAACATCCTCTTGAAAATAACCATTAAGAAAATCATATTTCACATCCATTTGAAAAAGTTTGAAATTTAAGGATGCTCTAAAGGAAAGTAAAATATGAATAGATTCAAGTCTAGCTACTGGAGAATAGGTTTCTTTATAGTCTATTCCTTCTTGTTGATTATAGCCTTTAGCAACTAATCTAGCTTTATTTCTTACTATGATTCCATTTTCATCACACTTATTTCTGAAGGCCCATTTTACACCAATAATAGAAGTTTCCTTAAGTCTTTTAACCATGTTCTAGACTTTATTCCTTTAAAATTCATTTAGTTCATCTTTCATGGATTTAATCCAATCAACATCACCAAAAGCTTCATCAGTGATTTTTTGTTCTAATTTGGAAAGAAATGCTAGATGATCTACTTCATTTCTTAAGGAACTTCTAGTCCTTACAGGTTGATTCACATCACCAATGATACTATCACTGGGATGATTCTTTTGAAATGGCTGATTTCGGTTTTGTAAAACCTGTTCATCAATGTTGGGTATGAAATCTTCTATGGTAAATATTTCAGAATAATCTTCATGAAGAATTTCCTTATCAGAAGGGTTTTCTATCAAAGGTTGATAGTCTGTTTTTTAAAACACATATGTGGATGTATGTAGGGGTTATTTAAAAAAAGGATTAGTTTCATCAAATTTAACATGTACTGTCTCTTCAATAGTACAAGTGTTTTTATTGAAAACTATATAATCCTTAGAAGTTGTGGAGTAGCCTAAGAAAATTCCTTCATCATATTTTTGTGTGAATTTGTGTAAATTATCATTAGTATTAAGAATGAATACCTTGCAACCAAAAACCTTAAAGTATGAATGTCTAGGTTTTCTACCATTCCATAGCTCATAATGAATTTTATTAAGAAAAGTTCTAATCAAAACACGATTTATTGTATGACAAGCAGTACTTACAGCTTCAGCCCAAAAATATTTGGCTACAGAATACTCACTCAACATGGTTCTAGTTATCTCTGGAAGAATTCTATTTCTTCTTTCAACAACACCTTTTTTTAGGTGTCCATGGTGCTAAAAAGTTATGAGTAATTCCTTTTATACTACAAAAAGTTTCAAAATATGATTTTTGAAATTCTCCTCCATGATCTCTATGAATAGTTATCAATGGAAGGTTTTTCTCATTTTTAACTTGGGATCTAAAACTTTTGAAATAAGAAAAAGCTTTAGACTTCTTTGCTAGAAAATAAACCCACATAAATCTAGAGTAATCATCAACTAAGACAAATACATAATATTTTCCCCCAATGATTCCAGTTTTTGTTGGACCAAAAAGATCCATATGCACTAACTGTAATGCATCAGTAGTCGATACTTCACCGACTGATTTAAAACTTGATTTATGTTTCTTATCATGTTGACAAGGATCACAGACTTTTGAAGAATCAAATCTAAGCTCTGGTGGATCCTTAACTAAACCATTATAATAATTTTTCCATAAGTTCCTAAGGTTACAGTGACCTAACCTTTTATGTCATAACGAAGAATGATCTTCCATTGCACTATATCAAGGTAAGTCTTGGCTCCTAAGGTCTTCTAAGTTTATTGTGTAAACATTCTCTTTCCTATTGGAAGAAAGAATAAATTCTTCCTTGGAATTGTGTACTAATCACTTATCATTCCTAAAATTCACAAGGTAGCCTTCATCACATAATTGTCTTATGCTAATGAGGTTGTGCTTAAGACCTTTAACAAATAAAACATTTGAAATCAATGTTTTTCCAAGAAGAACGATATTACATATACCAATAATTTCTTACTGAGCATTATCTCTGAAATTTAATTTTCCCCTTTTCGTTTTGATAATATTTTCAAAATAGTTTTTGTTACTAGTCATATACCTGGAACATCCACTATCCATGTACCACGTATTTCTATTGGTACCTTCTCCATTTTCCCAAAAATAAGAAAAAAAACAAGATTTTCAGAATCCAGGCTTGCTTGGATCCGGAATTGTTAGACAACAAAATTTTGGGTATCCACATCTGTTTATAAAAATAAGATTTATGAAACCCATGATATTGAACTCTATTCAAGGGAAAAAATTTCTTCCAATGCCCACCACTTTGAAAGATAGTATAAAAATGGGCTTTAAAATGAACAAAATAGTTGTTTTTAAAAACCGGTTTTTGGTGAGTATAACCTACTCCAGTAGTGTTTCCTTGAGGTTTTATTTGAGAATACATCTTGTCAAAATTTTACTTCCTAGAGTTAAATTTTGCAAGAAGCTTCTTAAGAGAAAATATTTTGTACTTCAGTCTGATGGCTAAATTCCTATCCTCAGGAATCATTTCCGTAGAGTTATATTTTTCCTAAAAAACATTTATCTTTGAAATAACATTTTTATGATCTTTATAAAGTTATTATTTATCAGAATTATCTTTATTAATGTCTTTATAAAGTTTTTCTAAAAGATCTTATTTATCTCTGTGATCTCTAGAAATATCTGAAATCTCTTTTGTAAGAATTTCTTCCCTGGTATTTCCCTTGTCTAATGTCTTAGAAATTTTACAATTTTTTTCTTCAAGTAACTTGGAAAATCTTGAAACATATTCATATGAACGTAATTATTCATTTTCTAATGATGAATTATCTTCATTAGAAGTATTATTTTCGGAATAGTAATTCTTATCAAGAGATAAATTTGTTAATTCCTCGGCAGAGCATACCTTGGCCATAAGACTTGTATTGGGGAAAGAAGTAGTAGCAATAAAACCCATATTCTTCTGTGCTGATGAATCATATTTAGAAGATTTACTTTCTGAAGAATCTTCATAACTACGCTCCAAGTATAATTATCTTTAAGGCTTTTCTTGTGCTTTGATTTGTAGAATTTATTCCTGTTTCTTTGTGAACTCCTTTCATTCTTTTCCTTCTTTTTCAACAAGGGACAATTAGGTCTGATATGACCTGTTCTTTTAAATTCATAGCATGTAACTTCTCTATATTTCTTGTCTCTGTAGTCTTTCTTCTTGTACTTATTATGATGGTTCCTTTGAGAAATAATCTTGTTCATTCTTTGAGAAATATTAGATAATTCATTATCAGACTTTTCTATGTCACTAGATTCTTACTGAATAAGGAATTTCATTGATTATGATCTAGTTACCCTTTCTAGGGTCTTGGCTTTCATATGTTTAGAAGTTGTTGTAAAAGAAACTCCTCCATTACCATTCTTCTTCTTAACATTTTTAGCATCTCTCTTTATTCTTGTTTCATGTTGAAGAAGAGTTTCAAACAACTCATCTAAGGAAATCTGAGTGACTCTCCTGTTCTCATCAATAGCTGTCCTCTTGGACTCCCATTCATTTGCAATTATATCTTTGATCTTATCCACAAGATCCTCATCATCCAAACCTTTTTCACCCATAGATTTCAAGCTATTCACAATTGTCATTAACCTTTGATGTACTTTTCTTATAGGTTCTCCATAAAGAAAGTTAAAACTATAATATTTAGCTCTCAACATAGATCTTCTGGTCTCTATGAATTTGGATGTAGAAAAATGTGTAACTTCAAGTTTCTTCCATATACTGTTTGCAGCTTCATACGAAGATATTTGACTATAGACTTTCTTAGTCATGGAACATAAAAATGTATTTCTGACATTGAAATTTGATTGATATTCTGATTTCTCCTGATTCGTAAATGTTCTAAATTCCTTATCTGGAATCTTATAATCTCTAGTTATCATTAGATAGTTATCAACTCCAGTATTTATAATGAAAGTATTAATCATATCTCTCCATAATTCATAATCATTTCCATAAAAAACAGGAGGTCTTGTAGGTTATATATTATCTATAGAACCAACATTTAAACCTGCCATCCTTATGAAAATCTTTGGCACACAAACTTGTTAGTACAATGAGTATGTAACCAAGAGAAAGTATCCTAATCAAGGAACTAGATATTGTATCTCTAAGAAAAAACGAATTTGAACTACATGGGTCTGAATATATGAATCCGAAAAATAGGATTCCGAATATATGATTCCGAAAAATCAATTCCGAGAATTCTCTTCTGAATCTAATCATGAGATTAATTCAGATTAAACTAACCCTCTTATACCAATTGTTAGGATGGTATGTAAGAGTATGATATACTTTATAATTCCAAATGTAGGATCGAATATGTAATGAGATGCTCAAATACAAGAGGGGGTGAATTATATACTTTAATTAATTCATTTGTAACTATTACTAATAACCAAAATTTACAACACCTCTAAGATATAATATCTTGCTTGATTCCGGAAAAGTGATTCCAGAAATGAAATATAGTGAATGTTTACAACAAATGACATTATACCTTAAAGAATATATAATCTAACTAAAATAGAGTACAAGTATGAGGATGTATAAGAAAGTTATACTTTCCTTAACAATACAAAATCCAGTGGAAAAACATGAAACAAAACTTGTAATAAGTTTTAAATCTTTTAACCCAAATAGAAGGCTATCCAACAACCTTGGATAAAGGTCCCTTGATTTATACTTTCACGAAAATCTGTCTTACCCACACCAGGGTAAGCCCTCGATATGAAGATTGGAGTCTGTCTTGTTATCCACACAAGCCCTCAACTATCAGGAAGTCGGCACCTATGTCTTCCTATCCCCGGAAACCCTTGATTGTACACAACAAATATCAGAGTCGTACGAATCAGGTCTGTATGAAACAAAGTTTTAACAAGTCGTTCAATCTTTCTGCATGAAGCTTGAGAGTTTATAAGAGCCTCTCTCTCTAAAAATCACTTCAACATCATGTAGGCACAGATGTCAAAGATCTTTTCAAGTGTGTAAGTATTTTCAAATGAGCTCCTATTTATGGGCATAGCTCCAACGGTCGGCTCCCTCCTCCAACGGTCATATTTTTTCTTGAATTTATGAGGGACCTATACATGTGTCACTCAAAAAACAGTTAGTTGATAACTGAAGGCACGACATCATTTTATAATAGAATAAGTGAAAGCATAACTAAAACTGATATTCAGAATGGAGAGAAAATGAAATTTTGGAGTGATGAAAGTTAAAGTTCAGAGTCTAACCAGAAAATGAATTTGGAGTCTATAATACAAGGATATTCGGATTCTATTTATCATAAGAATTCTGAGTTGAACTTCATACAAGTTAGTATCCATAATTCGTAATCAGAATTCACAATTATAATTCGTAATGAAGTTTGTAATCAGAATTCGTCATCAGAATTCATAATGAGAATCTGTAATCATAATTAATCATTAGAATTTGTAAAAAGAATTCGTAATAAGAAATCATTATCAGAATTTGTAATGAGAATTCGTAATCATAATTCATCATCAGAATTCATAATGAGAATTTTTAATCAGAATTCATCATCAGAATTCATAATGAGAATTCGTAATCAGAATTCAGAGTTGAACTTCATAAAAATTCGTAATAGGAATTCGGATCCTAAAACAGAATGCATCATATTTAAGTATTATACAATTCCAAGGTTTTTAGATATGAATCCGATTTTTATACTTAAGAAAATTATTGATATGAACAATGAATACAAGGTGGGGGTAAATTTCCTTTGGGAAGGAAATTTTCCATATGAAAGTAAAATATGGTAAAACAAGTTTTTCCTTGAAATTAGGTGTTTTTGATTTTCAAAACAAGAGGAATGGTCAAGTAATAATGAAACCATGATGACATAAAAATTTCCCCCTTATATGAAGGAATGGAAAAGTCATAAGGAAAACCTCATTGACTCAACATTGGTTGTTAACTGATTGGTTTTCCTTTATATATTTTGTTACATAAGTCATGTTTTTCATGTATAGGCTATATTTTATTCATATCCCGAATGATCTAACATTACTAAACATTTTTTTAATCATAACATTCAAATTATTATTGACTGATCGCTATGGGGAATAAATCTCATCAAGTTAAGGGAGACAGAAAGTTGTATGTATGCACGAGTGACAATATCATTATATTGATGGTGAAATCATATGTAATTGTATGTTATATCATATATACATAATATTTAACATATTATATTTACTATTTACAATAGTTATACTCATTATTATATCCATCAAAATAATAAAGTGTTTTAACAACAAACTATACCACGACGTAGTGATGGTAATCCGTGCGTACGCATGTATGGTGACTTTTTCATTTTTAGGATGGATAGAGTAATGAATATGGTTATACCATATTTATAAAAACATCACAGTATGTAGATGGTACTGGAATTATTATTTTCTTATGGAAAAAAAGAAAGAGGAAGTGGAAGAAGAAAATAACATGAAAGAGGGTGGTGAAATTATTACCTCTTCTTCAGGTGTTTCCCTTTGAGTTGATCAAAAGGGCTCTATAGGATGGCATTATGATCAATGTAAGGACTCTAGATTGAATTTATGGAAGCTGGGAATATATTTTGGTAGGGTTTTTCCGAGCCAAATGGCTTTGGTGGTGTGGAATTTAGATAAGGGGAAGTACCTTTTTTAAGAGAGGTGAGGGTCACTCAAGGAAAAGCATGAAATATTAATTTATAATAACATCATTTTAGGTTTATAATGGCTCTTAAGTGATTTTTTTAGAATATAAGATGGTTATGGTTTGTAATCCCTTCCACAAATAGGTTTTAGACAAGTTTAGGTTTCCATTTTAACCTTGTCTTTTATATTTAACTCTTAGTTAAATAATTTAACTTTAACTATGTCTTCTGGTATTCTTACACTATATGGTTAATAAACATACTCTAAACATCCAATATAACTTAACGTGGTTCATTAATGAAATATATAATATTATTTAAGACCTTTGGCTGAACCTTAGATTTTTAGGAATATCATCTCAACCAATAATACAGAATTTTTTTAAAAAACAAATTTATGTCAATTTTAACGTTATTTGGTATTTTTTTTCTTTTTTGAAAGTCATAACAACCTTATAACTTCAAAAAAATATCTAATCAACCATAACAAGTCATATTAACCTTGAAATTTCGTGAATGGAATCAATAATTTTAAATTCTATTTATTATAATATTTATAATAAAAACTATTTTAATATTTCATTAAGAAGGAAATTACTACATCATCATTGTGTCATAAATAAATAAATTTATATAATATCTAAAATTTATAAATAAAATACCATTATGTCGGAAATATTTTTATATTCCTAATAAAAATTTATATTCAAAATTATCTTATGTATACTTCTATATTAAAAATGGTTTAGTTAATAAACATTGAATTTAACACTTTTATCTCTACTTTAAATAAAATAATAATAAATGTCTTAATCTAATCCATGTGGACCTAAAGGAATATATTTTATTCCCAAGTTTGTTTTTGGTCGAATTAAACATATCCAATATGTAAAGACTCAGGAATTTCGAGGATTTTTTTTTCTTATATACTTTGGAATTTTACGAGTCTGTGGCTTCTGACAGCACTTGATTCCGAGGCCTGGTGTGCCCAGAATCAATTTATGATGTTTATCTCGGGTACGTTCAGTGAACGAATGAGTGGGCTTTTCTATATTTAGAACTTTTTCTTGGAATTAAAATCTGAGGGCACTGTAAAACTCACAACAATGGTAATTTCTTATGGGGACTTTTACCGTATATGCGTTTGCTCGGGAGGAGAAGTTAAAATTTGTGGATTAAATGAGAAGTGAATAAAATTGTGGAACAATTTTATTTTTTATATCTAAGGTGGTTTTATCCTACATGGGGGAGTTAGGGTCGGACCCACTAGCACCTAAATACCCATGTGGGGATAAATGTGAGGTGGGGCCCATAAGAGCCCCAACACTTCACATTCCCTAAAACTCCTGAAACCCCCTCTTAACTTTTGTAAACTCCTCATTACTTGTGAAACCTTTCCAACTTCTCTCTATCTCCCTCTTAACTCTTTCCAACACACTTTAAGCAATTAATTGAACCACTTCAATTAATTAATTAAGTGTTTTGAAATTTAAATTTTTGAATGCATGGCATGATTAAATAAAATAATGAGAAGCCTTATTTTATTTTTGGTTGGCTTGTTGTGTTGAGATTTTGGGGAGAGGTCTATTGAGTTTCGAAGAACGCTTCATCTCCTTTGTTGAAGAACTCTTCATCTCCTTTGTTGAAGAACTCCAACTCTCCGACGAAGAACGTCGACTCAGCGTCCTCGGATTCTCCATCCCCTTCTTCCTCCACTACAAGGGAGGAGACACCGACGCGGGATCTTGCCAACAACGTCTCTCCTTATAATTTTCTCTCCGTGACAAAAGGGGAGACACCGCTTCCTCCTCGAGTTCACTCCATCATCACTTACAGAACCTCACCCCATGACGTCGTCTTCCGTGACGCCTGACGTTCAATGTCTTTTGTTGAGGTAGGGGTTATTTTTGTTCAAGTCTTTATCATCGTTCTTCATCGCATAAGGTTTGGACACATGATATCGTCGTAACGGGAGGAGATCGGACCGCAAAAACATGGTCGATTCTCCTCCCCTATTCTTTGTTAATCTTTGTTGATGATGGAGGTGGAGGTGCACGGTGTCGTTGCACCGTGCGATGATCGGCAGGGAAATGCGACCATCCAAGGCCGCGCCAAAGGCAGCGCGGTGTCGTTGCACTGCGCAGAGACGTAGAGGGCCACAGCCAGAGCGGGCCACGGTGGAGGGGCGCAGCGCCGTCGCGCCACACCGGTGAGACAAGCAGTGGCCTAAGGATGTGGCGGACTAGAAAGGTTGGTCAGCCGAGCCGGCGTCTCGAGGAGGTGGGACCCCTTCTGGGTCCCGCGACAGCTCAAAAACTGGTCTGCCTTAATGGTTGGTCGTTACCCGGAAACCGGGGGGGTGTAACCCCCCGACCAGCTGCTCGGGAGGACCCCACTGGGTCCACCATTTCCAAAAACAGGGGTCCGTGCCCCCTTTGCGTCCCACTCGGCTAGCGGCTGATCCACGACCGCCTTCCAAGCCGGTTCATAGACCGCACGGGCCGGGCCGGCCGCAGGCCACGCGGGTCGGGCCGCGCCACTTCCATCCGGGCCACACCACTTTGGGCCAGGCCGCGCAACTCACCGGGCCGATCCAACTCCTTTTTCGGGTCGGACCCGCCAAAACTGAGTCCACCCGATCCGTCAACCCATCGGGCCTAACGGATCGGGCCCGTTATTCACTGAAATGTGAATAACATAAGGACTGCGCATCCAATCGACGCGCCGTCAGCGGCACTAGGACTCTTTCGATGAGACAGTCTTTTTGTGATACTCTAAGTGAGTTTCAAATGACTTTTGATATCAGATGGGTTAGAAACGAAAGTATTTCTAACCGGGCCCCTGGGACGGAAAAGCCAATATCTCTCAGACCGGGCGTCTGAATGACTTGTCGTCTATTTCATTGAGTTCCTTTTGTCAAGATGGAACTTTGGGATACATCAACTTTGGACTTCATGAAAGTTGATGTATCAACCCCCTTGGCTCGTGGAGCGGACCCTCTCGGAATCGAGAATGCTGTGTGCGGGAACCCTAGAGCTGGCTGCGACTACGACGACGATGACGACTGTACATTGATCCTATGTGGGTTCGGCAGTGCGGATGACTATACTTGGATCCTCTGTGGGTTCGGCAGCGATGATGACTGTACATAGATCCTACTTGGGTTCGGTAGCGATGGTTACTGTACTTGGATCCTCCGTGGGTTCGGAAGTGATGAATTCTGTACTTGGATCCTACATGGGTATGGCTGGGGAGATGATTCAGAGGCTACATCTATCATCTCCAATCCTCTTCATGAGTAGTATACCAGTGTGAGCTGAGTTTTGACTTTCAGTCATTATCATCGATATGATTGACTTGCTTTCCTATGTGGACTAGTTTGTGCTTTCCTTTGTGGACTGGGTTATTCTTGGGCTCATGATTTGGAGCCGAACTGGAATTGATGACTTAGGTATATGTATGGGCATATGCATTAGTAGATTTGGTTGATACTTTGTGTTTGTATCTTTCCTTTGTGGTTTATCCTTTGTGGATTCTGGGAGGCCTTCAGGGGTCTCAGGGTCCATACCGAGTACCGTATACTCACCCCTACATGGGCTATGCCCTCACTACGTTGTGGTGGATACAAACGATAGACAGCATTGATCGAGGTGGAGCCTTGTGGAGCGGGACAGTACCTAGAGGTGGACCACTTGGCGGGATGTACACGGAGTGGACGGCCGGACCCGAGGAGCTGAGGAGACAATTTGTACCGACCCTTCAGGTGGAATATCCGAAGGATGACTCAGTGGTTGTTGGTTTACTTTACTGCAGCTATTCTTTCTTTACTGTCGTACTGTACTTTCAGTTGGGTTTGTATTCTGGCCCATTTACTTTCCAACATTTACTTTTGTACTCAGTTTACTTACTGTTTACTTCAGCTTGCGTACTCTGTTATGTTTGTTTAATTATATAAAGGAAATTTCTTCCCTTTTATCAGGATTTACACCATTGGGGTGAGTAGCCATCCCATGTCCTATGGAAGGCGGGCTTGGGGTATTCACAACACGGCCCCCGAGGACAGGTCGTGACGAATTGGTATCAGAGGAGTCGGTTCTACCGCAGAACTTAGGTCTCTGATAATTTCTTCCTGTGAAGCAATATTGTTGAGGGCATTGAGTGTGGTTATCAGTCCAGGGAGTCCATTGTTGGTACGACGGCCGACGTATCCATACACCAGGACCATGACTTCTTATTTCTGACTCAGTGCACAAAACATTGATTGCATGTGTGTTTCAAAGGTTTTCTTTGTGATTACTTTGTGTAAGCTCACCAGGCATACTGTACTAACTGTGGCACACCTGTTACTTTTATGAATGTCACACGAAGGCATCCAGCTAGGGTTCTGAGCCACGTGTGGGATGGCAGCCAACTGAGCGACAAGGCCTCGGTGCAGGGCCTCATTACAGCGGAGGCACTAGCGGTACCTGTACCCGCTGGGCCACTGATACCCCCAGCCCCAGCAGCGGAGAGTGCACGCTGCCTGAGTGTGCTGCATGAGTTTCAGCGACAGAGGTCGCCTAGGTTCCGCAGAGAGATGGACCCTCAGGCAGCCGAGGATTGGCTGGAGTCTATTGTCCGAGTCTTCAGATTGGTAGGGACACCAGCAGATCTTATGGTGATCCTTGCTGCGAGTCTCTGGCTTGCAGCAGCAGGTAGATGGTGGATCCTGATGCTCCAGGTGCACGACGAGGTATCTTTACTATGGAAGGACTTCAAGAGCCTCTTTCGCTCAGAGTTTTTTCCATCCAACATCCGTGCGGTGCACATCTAGGTGTTACTACAGCTGCGGCAGGGCAGCATGACAGTAGCCCAGTACTCGGCGAGGTTTACCGACCTCTCGTGCTACTTCACGGACATGGTACAGGACCCATTCTTCTCGGCCTGGACCTTGAAGCAGGGACTAAGGCATGAGATCAGGGCTTCGATGATCTCCCTCAGTATTCCAATGTTGTCATGAGTACTAGAGTGAGCCCTTCTTATGGAGAGCTTCCTTGCTGAGCCTACTCTAGCAGCGAGGCCTACCGCAGGGCGGCACGTAGTGGAGTCTTCTGCAGCCGGCAGTAGACAGATGTCAAAGAGGTCCAACAAGACCAGACCATTGGGTGGCCGACCTCAGGATACTATTTCGGAGGTGCGGGGAATATGAAGCAGAGCATGTCATACGAAAGGAAGGCAGTTCTATGCATGCAGCAGGTAGGGCCACATGGCTCGTGACTGCCCGACTGGCCATGCAGAGGAGCGGTAGATGGTTGAGGGACCACCCAGGTAGAGGCAGAGGTTCGACCATGGCAGTCTGTAGGGAGCAGGAGGATGAGGCAGAGGAGTTGTCCGAGCAGCAGGTGGTGGACGATGCTTCGAGGCTTTAACACCACCACCACCAGGAGGTGAACCTCGGCCATAGTGAGTTGGAAGATAGAGGCAGGCTCAACTTCAAGCATTGGATAATTACGACCACAGCGCACCTGAGATGATTTGAGGTATTATATGTGTCTACTCCACCCTTGTTGTAGTTCTTATAGACATAGGAGCGAGTCATTCATTCATTGTCGCTGCCCTTGTTCGGAGCTCAGAGAATCCGACAGAGTCGTTGGCTCGATCTTTACGGCTAGAGACTCCTAAGAGAGTAGACTCGACGATTACACACTAGTGCCGACAGTGTGAGCTTACTCTAGGAGGCGAGAGCTTTGGCTGGGATCTTCTTGTAGCAGCGTCGAGGCCTTATAACGTCATCTTGTGTATGAACTGGTTATCTACAGTCCATGCCCAGATTGACTGTATTAGGAGAAAAGTACGGTGTGTCCGCACAGATGGGAGAAGGTTCACCTTCACCGGCGAGAAGGGAGCCTCAGCAATGCAATATGGGCTTATGTAGAGGAGAGGGAAGCCAATCACACAATTGTTGGCTAGTCTCATCCTCAGAGCGGTTGATGTGCGGAGTCCGAGTTTTCCTTTTGTGGTGGATCCATATGTGGAGGTTTTCCCTGACAACGTTCCAGGACTACCTCCTCGCATAGAGGTAGACTTATATATTGACATATACCCCAGTACAGCCCCGATATCTACTTCAGCATATCGAATGGATTCCGCCGAGCTTCGTGAGCTGCGGGTACAGTTGGAGGATTTGCAGGGAAAAGGATTCATCCGACCCAGGGTATCACCCTAGGCTTCTACAATTTTATTCTCCAAGAAGGTGGATGGGAGCATACGAATATGTGTCGACTACCATCGCCTGAATCAGGTGACCATAGAGAACAAGAATCTACTCCCAAGGATAGACGACCTCTTTCATCAGCTCAAGGGAGCACGATGGTTCTCGAAGATAGACCTCAGGTTAGGCTATCATCAGCTCAGAGTTCAAGATGAGGATGTGCAGAAGACGGCCTTCAGGTGTTGGTATTGCCACTATGAGTTCTTATTTATGCCTTTCGGCATAACCAATACTCCGGAAGTGTTCATGACTCTCATGAGCAGGATCTTCCAGCCTTACCTCGATCTATTTGTCGTACTCTTCATCAACGACATACTGATTTAATCAACTACTGAGGAGGAGCACGCCTACCACTTATGGTTTGTACTGGACACACTCCGAGAGCACCAGCTTTATGGAATGCTCTAGAAGTGTCAGTTCTGGATTCGAGAGGTCCATTTCTTGGGTCACTTCATCTCTGATGCGGGATTTTCTATGGATACTGCGATGATCGAGGCAGTACTTGGTTGGGAACCACCCAGGAGTGTGACGGAGGTGCAGAGTTACCAACGTCTGGCTGGGTACTATCGGAGATTTGTGCCAGACTTCTTAGAGTTACAACACCACATTCAGATTTGAGGAAGAAGGGGAAACCCTTCATGTGGTCAAATAGTTGTCAGTAGAGCTTCCAAGAGATGAGACAGAGATGGAACAGTGCACCCATCTTGAGGCTACCAGATGAGGGAGTAGGGTACGTAGTTTACTGTGATGCATCAGGGACCGGACTCGGGTGTGACATGATTCAGGAGTGGGCAGTGATCTCTTATGGTTCACAACAGTTGAGGCAGCACGAGCAGAACTATGATACCCATGACCTGGAGTTAGCAGCAGTGGTCTTCCCCTTGAAGATGTGGTGACACTATCTGATGGGAGAGCGCTTTACAGTCTACTCTAACCACCAAAGTCTCAGGTACATCTTCTCACAGAAGGACGTGAACCTGAGACAGTAGTGATGGCTTGAGTTCCTCTAGGACTATGACTTTGAGATAGTCTATACTCCTGGGAATGGGAATGTATTAGCTGATTCTCTCAGCAAGAGATCGGTCATTCAGCTACCTGGAGAGGTGACGAAGCAACTAGCCACATTGCAGACATCCTTCATGGATAGATATAGAGAAGCCTTTCTATAGTCACTCACGGTCACTCCTCCACTACTTCAGTGGGTCGAAGAGGTACAGTGTGGGGACGTTGACTGTGAGACACGACGTGCACAGATATCCATATGACAGGCACATGAGGGATTTTATGTAATAGGAGAGCACATCATCCTCTTCAGGGGACGTACCATGGTACTAGTTGCATTATAGGAGGAGGTGCTGAGGGAGTTCCACACTTCCCCTTTGGCAGTACATCCAGGAGTAGCGAAGACGTACCAGGATCTCAGACGACAGCACTCATGGCCGGGTATGAAGAAGGTTGTGGTAGAGTTCGTTTCACGATGCCTCACTTGACAGCAGGTGAAGGCAGATCACCAGGTTCCGGCAGGCTTGGTGCAGCCCTTAGAGGTCCCGCAGTGGAAGTGGGATGGGATATCTATGGATTTTGTGAGGGGGCTTCCACGTACTTCCAGAGGACATGACCCCATCTGGGTGATTGTCGACCGACTCACCAAGTCGGCCCACTTCATACCTATTAGACAGTAGGGCCCAGTGGAGACCTTGGGATGCCTCTACGTTCAGGAGATCATATGGATTCATGGTGTGACATCGTCTATCATCTCTGATCGAGAGGCTCACTTTACTTCCCGGATTTGGAAGGTGTTTCAGGAGGCATTTGGGACGCAGCTACGCCTGAGCATCGCCTTTCATCCTCAGACGAATGGCAAGACGGAGAGGACCATTCAGACACTCGAGGACATGATCCGTGCATGTGTCCTTGACATTGGTCGTAGCTGGGAGGATCACCTACCTTTTGTAGAGTTTTCATACAACAACAGCTACCACTCCAGCAACGAGATGGCACCATACGAGGCATTGTATGGCTGACCATGCAGATCACCTCTGTGCTGGACTGACCCTGGGGAATCATCACTCATAGGACCAGAGATGGTTTAGGATACGACAGAGAAGGTGCAGATCATCCAGGAGTGGATGAGGACTACAAAGAGCATATATATGTCCTATGATGATAGGAGGCGGAGAGCACTGGAGTTCGTGGATGGAGACCACGTTTTCTTACAAGTCTCACCTCAACGTGGATTACTGATATTTGGCCGGGGCGACAAGTTATCCTCGTGCTTCATTGGGCCATTCCAGGTTCTCAGAAGGGTACACGAGGTGGCTTATCGCCTGCCCTTCCACCTCAGTTGCACCGGGTGCACGACTTCTTCCACGTATCTCAACTGAGGAGATACGTGCATCACCTGACGCATATCATCTATCAAGGGGATCTGTACATCGATGAATGGGATACATTCACGGAGGTTCTGGTGGAAATTGAGGATCTCCAGGAGTGGGTCCTACGTGGATGGTCGATTCCTCAGGTGTGCATTCATTGGCATCATGGGAACCTCCAGGAGAGCACATGGGAACGGGTGTAGATACCCAAAGCTTGACATACATAGACATTACATTACTTTTGTGGAATACATAATACATAACAAAAACAGACACCAAAGGACTGTAATAGTTTAGTGTCATTGAAAACTCATAACGTAATCTTCTAATCCTGGTGGAAGATCTTCAACATCTCCCATAAAGATCTTTTCCTTTTTGTTTTATTACGTAAAACCTTTCTTTATATCCTGGGGAAAAGAAAACCTAAAAAGGGTGAGCTCAAATGCTCAATAAGGGTAAACATAGAGAACATAAAACAATCCATAAGCATTTGAATGCAAAAGCATGAACATAAAATCTAAACATCAAAATCTTGAGCAAAGACATAAATCTTGGAAGTACGTATGGCATATATCATAAAGGAACATCAATCATGATAAAATAGAATGGGAATAAAACATTTTATTGAGGAAACCATTAAGAACATGATATGATTTCTATAGTAGCCAAGGCATTGCTGTCAAGACCATCTTAGTGGACAAAGTCCCTTTCTAAATCGAGTTCACTCCTCGTTCGAGTCCTCTATTACTGAACTGGATTAACTTACCATTACATCCATTTCTATCTCATGTGATATAAATCTTTTCCCAATGAATTGGAGGGAGATATAGGTCCCACCCATCTCATAATGAAATCATTCTTTCGTGTTCCACAAAATCATAAATCATACATCATAGCATAACCCATGTAATAGAATGGGATGCCATCATAACATAATCAATATAAAAAATGGACATCATTTCATCATAAGAAGAATAAAACCTTGAAAATAATGTATACATTATACTTGAAATATAAACATATTAAATAATGTCATTCTAGATGGAAAATAGTATTGATAAAACGCTTGAAACGTATTCTTGAGGAAAATATCCATTCTTCTTCAAAATCATTTTTTTTTCTCAAAATGCCATGAAATTTTAAAAGAAAAGGGTTTTTTTGAAAATAATCATGCAATATTGTTGAGGAATCATCATGAAAATGAGGCGTTATGAAACCGTAAATATCTGTTCAGGCCGTATAAGTTAAAAATAACATTCTCCTCGTACTTTTGTGGGAAAGGTCAAAAAGTTCCTCGTGTGGTAAAAAAAAGTAAGATTCCTTTCATAACATGTGGTAAAATTCCAAAATGGGTAAAAAGGACATTAAACATTCATGAAAATTTTTAGAAAACAGGGACATGGATGATAACAAAAACCCCAGTAAATACTTACGAATAAACAATCTCGGATAAGAGTGAGATTGGAATAGTTATCCCTTACCTTATGCCCGGTATGCTTTGTATGTTTCTGAACCTCCTGTATAATGATTTAAATAATGTCATTGGATTATTAAAGAATAATATTCATTGTTATGATATCATATATAGTTTACTTATGACTCTATATTACCCGTTATTTTATAAATTCGATGTAAAAGCAGCGATTTGGGTAAAATCGTTTCATTTATTGTACATGTTTCGACTTGTTGTTCTTGATATTATTACATATATCCTGATTTACATAATTCCAGAATATAAAACATGATTTATATATAATATATATTCATCATATACATATATATATGACAGATCGATAAGTGGAATGAAATACACCGTTCATGGAGACGGTAGGCCGTACGTATGCATGAATGATGTTTTCATTTCCTTATTGAATTGAATGTAATTAATTATATTAAATACATATATATATTGTAGCACCCCAAGCTTCTATGGTACGCTTCTCCTAGAATAATGTGATAGCGTGTGTTGTACGCAACATCGAGTTCTAACACACTACAACCAATAAAACTAGCTGTTATGAATAGTAATACCTAATTTTTAAAATTTTATAAATTCAATCTCCCAAAATGGACTTCATTTTTGGATTCGGAATATCAAAATTATCCTAGGGTGAAATTTTGGTACTTTTCGGATAACTTTAATATTTTGATGAATAGTGAAAATTACTAAATTTTAATTAAAAATAACTTTTTTAATCAAAATAATTAATAGTGATAAATTATGAATTTGAGTGTTTTTAAAGTATAATTAGAATATATTTTTACCATTTTATCCAATGGTGTTCATTAGAATTAATTTCACTTTGAAATTGGACCTAAACAATTGTCAATCTTTTGATATATATTTTTTCTTAAAAACACGCTATTTGTTGTGACAACGGGAATTAATTATAAAATTAATTAATGCAACTTATATGTTTGGAATTTTGTAAAATAGACATCATTTTTGAATTCGTAATATCAATTATAGCTTAGGGTGAAATTTTGGCATTTTTCTGAAAAACTTAAATTTTTGATTAATAGTGAAACTGCTAATTGGTAGTTAAAAAAATGAATTTTTCATAAAACTTAATTTTACCGCTTCTGTGGATGGAATTTCGAAAATCTGAGAGACACAGTTAATATCAAGAAGTAAAATATGGTTCAATGAGATGAAAATAATTTTTGGTGAATAGTTACTTTTTACTTTTATTTACCACGATTAAAAGTAAATAGGGTAATTAAGGGTAAAAATGATATTAATATTACCCTAACACATGTCCTAATTCTATTAGACAAGTGTATCTCGACCGAAAGAAACCTTAGGAATAAAATATTATCATTTAGGTCCACTTAGATTAGATTAGGACATTTATTATTATTTAATTCAAAGAAGCGTTAAAAAAGTTAAAATCAAAGTTTATTTACTAAAACATTTTTAATATAGGGTTATACATAAGATAAATTCGATTGTAAATATTAATTATAAATATAATAAGATTCCCTACATAATGATATTTTATTTATAATTATTAGACATTAAATAATCTAATTTATTAATGAGACAATGATGATTCATTAATTACCATAATAGTGAAAAATTAAAATAATTGATATTATAAATATCCAAATAAATATAATTTGAGACTTTTAATGAATTACACTAATTTTCTAGGAAAATATCGTATATTAGGATTGATTTAATTGACTTTTTTTGAAATAATCATTCTTTTATGAGTTTCACAAAAATCAACTATTGAATAGTGTCAAAATCGAAATAAAAGATTTTTTAAAACAAATATTATATTATTAATTGATATTAAATTCCTAAAAATCTAAGGTTCAGCCAAAATACTTATATAATGATATTTGTATCATTAATGGACCACTTGGGGGTCTCTTGGATGAATATAGTATGTTTATTAACTATATAATATAAAAATACAAAGTGACATGGTAAATGTCAAACTAATTAACTAAGAGTTAAAACTAAAAGATAAGGTTAATATAGTATCCCAAACCTATATAAATTATATTGGTTGAATGGTTTTAGACCTATACCCACATTAACCTTTTAATAATCAACTTTGTAGCCATTATAAATCGAATATGAATTTATTATAAATTAATATTTCTAGCTTTTCCAAAGGTGCCCCTCACCCCTCTTATAAAAGGGCACTCCTCCTTCTCATTACTTCACACCTTCAAAGCCATTTGGTTTGGCCAAAATCTACCCAAATACTCTTTGAAATTCCCTCACTACAACCTAGAGGCCCTATTTTGATCAGAAAGCCAACCTAAGGCGACCTTTTGATCAAATTGAAAGGAAGAAACCGAAGAAAAGGAGGTTAACCAACCCCCAACAAAGGAAAAGTACAAGGTAAGGGTTTATTTTACAATCTCTTCATTATTAGAGTTTTTTTATACACAATTATCTACTGGTATATATTTATCATCCACATCCATGTTCCTTAAAAATGTATTTAAAAACATTTTTACTATTTACTAGACAATGGCTTAAAGTCATTTAGACCCTTATGTGTTTTGAAAGGAATCTTTTCGTCGTTTTCCAAACAAGGCACTTTTAACCGTTTCGACAAATTTAAGCTAAGAATGTTTTTTTTAACTTATACGGTGGGTGAGGCTCTTTACCATCATTATAAAATCGTCAAAGCTTCCATTAGAATCTTATAATAATATTTTCAAAGTAAATGTTTTATTTTATAATTATGTGACTTTTAAATGATTTCAAAATGAATATTTTAAGAATTCGTGAAAGGTACTCTTTATCAAGATCATAATTTTAAATATTTTAATGATTTATCTTTCTAAATATTTTTAATTAATTTCCATGTTTTCAAAATGATTTTGAGGATTTATTTATATGGACATGAATGTTTTGAAAAGATATTTCTTCTCAAAAGTTTCAAAGTGGTATGGGACACTTTGATTCAAAAATATCTTTTAAATTACTTCCTTTATAAATGTGTAACTTTTCAATGATTTCGAGAAAAGAGATATTTCTCTCAAATAGTTTTGATTTTCATCTATGTCAACATCCTTTGATGGATTTTAAGATTATTTGAAGTTGATTTATTATGATATAATACTTTTGTATTATATTGAAGGTTTTGTGATATTTTTTACTGTGGATGTGTTATTTTTATACCATTCATGGTTTATGGAGACATTATTGACATTTCATATGCTATATTTAATACGAATGTTTATGTTATGTTTAAACCTTTTCATAAGGTAATTCATTGGACTTAGTAAGTGACGGGTGGATCCCGCTATAGCTCTTCGATGCATCGGTAGGTCTCATGAGACAAACTAGTGTCTTGGCACAAGGCCTTGGCAAAATCTTATTTATAGTCTTGGCACGAGGCCTTGGCTATGTGGTTATGATATTCTGGCATTATGCATTACATCATTGTGAAAGTGGTTATTGATATTGCTTGTGATTATTCGATTAGTAAAATATCCATGTGAATAAGTAAATGGAATTATTTCATTTTACTTTTGCCATACTATGTTGAAGTTCAAGTTTAAAAGGCTTTTGTTTTAGTTATACATTGCCTTAAAATTTTTTTCTTATTTATAAAAGTTTCTGCTTTATTGTTATCCTTACTGGGCATTTGAGCTCACCCCTTTTCTATGTTTTATATTTCCCAGGGTATGAAGAAGTAAATTATGAATGACCTGCAGGGATAGTATGAGGGGATAAGAGTGTGTTCTATGAAGAAAATATGTTGTTTTAGTTTCTGTTTTTATGTTGTAATGTAAGACTTATGAATATATCTAGTGTTTCCAAGGATACTAAACCAATCGGTATTTCAAGATTTGATCTTTCTTGTGATCATGCCAATGTTACGAAGTAATGCATCAACGCTGGGTAACTGGGGTCGGGGCGTTACAGTTGGTATCAGAGGAAGTTTAGTACAAACCTTGGAAGCTAGATTTAGATAAAATCTGATTAGAGCACATAGATTTAAGATGGAATTTGAGGATTAGTATAGAAGAACATCCTATAATTTTGGTATTGTAGAGATTTTGTGAGTTTTCCAAGCAATACATCCTTGTCTGGATACGAATAGGTAGAGGTGGCTCTGGAACAGATGTTCCTAGGGGTAAAACCCGAAAACACCGCTTTGAGCTAGACTCGAACGGGAACTAGTGCACGACAATAGGCCTTCCTGCACTCTTGGTTACGACACTCCTGGGGGATATGATTAGGATAATTCTCATTTTTTTTACAAATCATTATGAAGGGTTTATGAGTATATACTTCCTCAAAGGAGTCATTTTTATGATTATGGATTATATCCATAAACTATTTAATTTATGTTATGTGTTTAACAAGTTTGGGATTAGGTATTGTTATTCATAAACTAATCTAGTGTATGCCATTGTTTAAAAATGGCGCCCAGTAGAAGGAACGAGAACTCCAGCAATACACATGATACAAAAAGAAAGAAGGATCATATATTTCATGGTCTTAAGCCAGAATTTATAAGAGAAATAATCTCGCATGTATTATCATCATATTAAGAAATAATATCATGTTTTGATAAGATAAGTGAAGAGTTTACTGAGTCCTATGGCTTTGAAGGGAAGCAAGAGAAGAAAAAGATGGAGGAGAGAAAGATGGATAAAGGGAAGAGGGAAAAGAAGAATTTTCCCATATGTGGTAACTGTGGGAAAAAACACCCTGGAACTTGCCTGAAAGGAATGGGAGTTTGTTAGAAGTGTGGAGGAAAAGGGCACAAAGTACGTGACTGCAAGGGTAAGAAAATGGTTTCAAATGTACAATGCTTCGTTTGAAAGGAGTTTGTACACTACGCGAACCTATGTCCCAGTCATCAGACTATGCCGCAAATGATGCTATTGGATAATAATCATGTTATGATACTACCATAGATGAAGAGGAATGATTAGAGTTCTTATGTTGATTATTTCATTTGAGTGTTGTATCAACAATGTACTTGTTATAATAATTATGGATTATATAAGAATTGTACTGCAGTACTATTTCATTAAGGACTTGAGATTTTCTGGAAAAAAGAAAAGTGACTTAATAGCAGGATAAATTTTTGGAAAATATATGGTTGAGAGAATGATAAACCATAATATAGTTCTGATACCGAGGTAGTGATTTTGGAATAATACATGATTGATTTGGATAAATTATATTGGATATTCTTGACTACCTTGAAACTGATTAATGATTTGTATATTCCATCATTGTTGGGGTTTAAAAAAAAATTTGATTGAAGGAGTATATCTATTATTCTTTAAGGAATAAGGGATCATGAATATAATCAATAAGGTTTTATGGTAATTCAGGATGTTGCAGTGTTTTAAAAGAATACATGATGAAGATGTTCACATGTTATTACGCGGAAAAAAGGATCTTTATTGTCTTTAACTTCCTTAAAAATTTTGGATTGAAGTATTTTGAATTGTTCTAGTTTGGATTATTTTTGATTGCCATAAAAGGACAACCCGAAGGTCGGGCGGCAACCCGTCACGTCCGGCAAGGCCGCGAGACTTGAACCCACAACCGAAGGGCGACAAGGGTGTATCACCTACCTCTGACCCACGTGATGTCCTAGAATGAATAATGTCGTTTTTTAATGGTTCTGCTAGATGAATTATAAAATCATTTTTTAACCCTATACGAATAGGATAAATAGAATATTATTTTTTAGTTCTATTATCTTTTAAAGTGAAAGATGAGTTTGTGGTAGAACTTAGTTAAAGGTTGATACTCTACTTGTCAAGCATATATTTTTCTTCTTCTTCTCTTATTCAATGAAGAAATTAATTCTTATACTTTAGTGAAGGGATCTTAAAACAAAAAAATGTGTTATCCTAATACCATATGTTTTGCTGAACCGATGGTATTTTAAATCATCATAGATTGATTAATTTAAGGCCCTAAATTTTACACTTGTTTGTGATTGATGACCTCAATCACTACCTATAAATATTTATGTTTTCCCTCATATTATATGTCTTTAATTTCCACCGATGTTCTCCGAATAGATATCATAATTTTGTGGTGACCCTTCCATTTCTATTTACCTCTTATTAAGACTAAATTTTATCAACCCAATTTCCGATGTGGGTTTTCCTACAAATATATTTTCTATATTCAACATTTTATTTACGAAAAACAATTTCAAATTGTGAGGATGCAATTTATTGAAGGACGGGAGAATGTAACACCCCAAGCTTCTACAGTACGCTTCTCCTTGAATAATGCGATAGCATGTGTTGTACGCAACATCGAGTTCTAACACACCCCAACCAATAAAACTAGCCGTTATGAATAGTAATACCTAATTTTTGAAACTTTATAAATTCTATCTCTCAAAATGGAGTTCATTTTTGGATTCGGAATATCAAAATTAGACTAGGGTGAAATTTTGGTACTTTTCGGATAACTTTAATATTTTGATGAATAGTTAAAATTACTAAATTTTAATTAAAAACATCTTTTTTAATAAAAATAATTAATAGTGATAAATTATGAATTTTAGTGGTTTTAAAGTATAATTAGAATATATTTTTACCATTTTATCCAATGGTGTTCATTATAATTAATTTTACTTTGAAATTGGACCTAAACAATTGTCAATCTTTTGATATATATTGTTTCTTAAAAACACGCTATTTTTTGTGACAGCGGGAATTAATTATAAAATTAATTAATGCAACTTATATGTTTGTAATTTTGTAAAATAGACAACATTTTTGAATTCAGAATATCAATTATAGCTTAGGGTGAAATTTTGGCATTGTTCTGAAAAACTTCAATTTTTGATGAATAGTGAAACTACTAAGTGGTAGTTAAAAAACTGAATTTTTCAAAAAACATAATTTTACTGCTTCTGTGAATGGAATTTCGAAAATCCGAGAGACAAGGTTAATATCATGAAGTAAAATGTGGTTCAATGAGATGAAAATAATTTTTGGTGAATAGTAACTTTTTACTTTTATTTACCATGGTTAAAAGTAAATAGGGTAATTAAGGGTAAAAATGATATTAATATTATCCTAACACATGTCCTAATTCTATTTAACAAGTTTATATCGAACAAAAGAAAACTTAGGAATGAAATATTATTATTTAGGTCCACTTGGATTAGATTAGGACATTTATTATTATTTAATTCAAAGAAGAGTTAAAAAAGTTAAAAACAATGTTTATTTACTAAAACATTTTTAATATAGGGTTATACATAAGATAAATTCGATTGTAAATATTCATTAGAAATATAATAATATTTCCTACAAAATGAGATTTTATTTATAATTTTTAGACATTAAACAATTTAATTTATTTATGACACAATGATGATTCAGTAATTACCATAATAGTGAAAAATTAAAATAATTGATATTATAAATACCCAAATAAATATAATTTGAGACTTTTAATGAATTACAATAATTTTCACGGATAATATGACATAATATTATTACTTTAATTGACTTTTATCGAAGTATTCATTCTGTTATGAGTTTCAAAAAAATAAACTATTGAATAGTGTCAAAATTGACATAAAAGAGTATTTAAAACAAATATTATATTATTAATTGATATTAAATTCCTAAAAATATAATGTTAGACCAAGAGAATTATATCATGATACTTGTATCATTAATGGACCACTTGGGGGTCTCTTGGATGTATATAGTAAGTTTATTAACTATATAATATAAAAATACAAAGTGACATGGTAAATGTCAAACTAATTAACTAAGAGTTAAAACTAAAAGATAAGGTTAATATAGTAACCCAAACCTATCTAAATTCTATTTGTTGAATGGTTTTATACCTATCCCCACCTTAACCATTGAATAATCAACATTGGAGACATTAGAAACCGAATATGAATTTATTATAAATTAATATTTCTATCTTTTCCAAAGGTGCCCATCACCCCTCTTATAAAAGGGAACTCCTCCTTCTCATTACTTCACACCATCAAATCCTTTTGGTTCGGCCAAACTCTGCCCAAATAATCTCTCAACTTCCCTCACTACAACCTAGAGGCCCTATTTTGATCATAAATCCAACCTATGGAACCCTTTTGATCAAATCAAAAGGAAGAACCCGGAGAAGAGGAGGTTAACCTACCCTCAACCAAGGAAAAGTACAAGGTAAGGGTTTATTTCACAATATCTTCATTATTCGAGGTTGTTTATATGCAATTATCTACTAGGATCTCTTTATCATCCACATATATGTTCCTTAAAAATGTATTTAAAAATATTTTTACTATTTACTAGACAATGGGTTAAAGTCATTTATACCCTTATGTGTTTTGAAAGGAATCTTTCCGTCGTTTTCCAAACAAGGCACTTTTAACCTTTTCGACAAATTTAAGGTAAGAATGTTTTTTTTAACTTATACAGAGGGTACGGCTATTTACCGTCATTATAAAATCGTCAAAGATTCCCTTAGAAGCTTATAAGAATATTTTCAAAGTAAATGTTTTATTTTATAATTATGTGACTTTTAAATGATTTAAAAATGAATATTTTAAGAATTCGTGAAAGGTACTCTTTATCAAGATCATAATTTTAAATTTTTTAAAGATTTATCTTTCTAAATATTTTTAATTAATGTCCGTGTTTTCAAAATGATTATAAGGATTTATTTATATAGACATGAATGTTTTGAAATGATATTTCTTTTCAAAAGTTTCAAAGTGGTATGAGACACTTTGATTCAAAAATCTCTTTTAAATTACATCCTTTATAAATGTGTGACTTTTCAATGATTTCGAGAAAAGGGATATTTCTCTCAAATAGTTTTGATTTTCATCTATGTCAACATCCTTTGATGGATTTTAAGCTTATTTGTAGTTGATTTATTATGATACAATACTTTTGTATTATATTGAAGGTTTTGTGATATGTTTTACTGTGGATGTGTTATTTTTATACCATTCATGGTTTATGGAGAAAGTATTGAAATTTCGTATTCTAGTTTTAATACGAATGTTTATGTTATGTTTAAACCTTTTCATATGAAAATGCATTGGACTTAGTAAGTGATGGGTGGATCCCTCTATAGCTCCTCGATGCATCGGTAGGTCTCATGAGATAAACTAGTGTCTTGGCACAAGGCCTTGGAATAATCTTATTTATAGTCTTCGCAAGAGGCCTTGGCTATGTGGTTATGATAGTCTGACATTATGCATTCCATCATTATGAAAGTGGTTATTGATATTGCTTGTGATTATTCGATTAGTAGAATATCCATGTGAATAAGTAGATGGCATTATTTCATTTTACTTTTGCCATACCATGTTGAAGTTAAAGATTAAAAGGCTTTTGTTTTAGTTATACATTGCCTTAAAGTTTTATTCTTATTTATGAAAGTTTCTACTTTACTGTTATCCTTACTGGGCATTTGAGCTCACCCCTTTTCTATGTTTTATTTTTCCCAGGGTATGAAGAAGTAAATTATGAATGACCTGCAGGGATAGTATGAGGGGATAAGAGTGTGGTCTATGAAGAAAATATGTTGTTGTAGTTTTCGTTTTTATATTGTAATGTAAGACTTATGAATATATCTAGTGTTTCCAAGGCTACTAAACCAATCGGTCTTTCGATATTTGATCTTTCTTGTGATCATACCAATGTTACGAAGTAGTGCATCGACTCTGGGTAACTGGGGTCGAGGCATTACATATATACATAAATCTAGTATCATTATTATGTAACATATCTCATTATTATTCATTATATATACTTTATAATCATTCATGAATTGTTAACATGGAGAATGAATCGCATCGTGTCGTGGAGACGGTAGTCCGTACGTACACACGAGCGATGATATCATTCCCATGATCGTGGAATTTTATTGAAGCATATGTATAATATTTCATAATCAATATCACTTTAAAATAATCATATATAGTTATTTATTTACACCATTATACCCATCCAAGTAAGTTGGTGGTCGAAAGCAGATTACACCACGGCGTGGAGACGGTATGTCGTACGTACGCACGCACGGTGATTTCATTTTCCGTAGGATGGATAGAAGGTGAAATAGGGTTGTTTCATATTTATAATAACATATAATTATATAAGTAATACTGATGTTATTACTTTATAATGATACAACTAAATAACAAGAAGTATAAGAAGACAGAAACTTGAGAGAATCGGAAGAAGAGATTACCTCTTCCTTGACGCACCTCTTTTAAACTTCCTATTAAGGAAGTAGAGTTGGTCTTTTGAGAAGACCAGAACCACCAGAATTTTTCTAGGGAAGTGAATAAGAGAGATTGGCTAGGGTTTGCCAAGCTTCAAGGCTCAAAAGGGTGTTAAGAGAAGAGGGAAGTGGTGCCCTTTTTATAAGGAAGGAGTGGGGAACTTTAGGAAAAACATAAAATATTATTTTATAATAAAGTCATATTCAGTTTATAATAGCTCCAAATTGATTTATTTCAAAGATAAATAGGTATGGGTCGAAATCCTATCAACCAATAGATTTTAGACTATTTTGGGTCATTATATTAACCTTATCTTTTTGTTTTAACTCTTAGTTAATTAGATTGACATTTATCATGTCACTTTGTATTTTTATATTATATAGGTAATAAACATTTCATATACATCCAAGATACCCCGAAGTGGTCCATTAATGATACAATTATCATGATATCTGTATCTTGTCCGAACCTTGGATTTTTAGGAATATAATAACAATTAATAATATAATATTTTCTTTAAAAACTATTTTATGTCAATTTTGACACTATTTGGTAATTGATTTTTGTGAAAATCATAACAATGTGATTAGTTCAAAAAAAGTTAATTAAATCATTACTAGAATGTCATATTATCCAAGAAAATTTGTTTAATTCATATAAAGTCTCAAATTACATTTATTTGGTTATTTATAACATCAATTATGTTAATATTTCGTTAATAAGATAATTACTGCATCATCATTTTGTCAATAATAAATTAAGTTATTTAATGTCTATAAATTATAAATAAAATACCATTATGTGGTAAATATTTTTATATTTCTAATAAATATTTATTTTCGAATTTATCTTATGTATAACCCTATATTAAAAATGTTTTAGTTATTACACTTTGATTTTAACCATTTTAACTCTTCTTTAAATAAAATAATAATAAATGTCCTAATCTAATCCAAGTGCTCCTAAAGGGAAATATTTTATTCCTAAGTTTGTTTTTGTTATAATTACACTTATCCAATATAATTAGGACATGTGTTATGGTAATAATAATATCATTTTTACCCTTAATTACCCTATTTACTTTTAACCGTGGTAAATAAAAGTAAAAAGTTATTATTCAGCAAAAATTATTTTTATCTTATTGAACAACCTTTTACTCATTGATATTAACCGTGTCTCTCAGATTTTAGAAATTCCACTCACATAAGTGGTAAAATTAAGGTTTATGTATGTTTTCAAAAAGATCGTAGGAGGTAGGTAAAAGACGGTGAAAAGTTCAATAAAATTTTTATATATCAAACATTATTATAAAATGACTCCAATGAATTAAATTGAACATTTATATGTATTATGTATCAATTTTTACCTAAAAAAATTTAAATAAAATAAATAATTATTTAAATAAAAAGTCAGTTTTTAAATAGTAACCTAGTGTTTTCACTATTCATCAAAAATTGAATGTTTTCGGAAAAATACCAAAAATTCACCCTAGGATAATTTCGATATTCTGAATCCAAAAATGAAGTCAATTTTGAAAGATAAATTTAAAAAAAGTGGGTATTACTGTTCATAATGTCTAGTTTATATAATATTTTAATAACATATCGTTGTTTAGTGAAACTCAGTTTTTTGTACAACACACGCTATCATGGAAGGTCACGATTGCGTGTAAATAATGCCAAGTCAGGGCTGTGTGTAGTGAAAGCTCTATTTGGTGTTGCATATAACATAATCAAAACTTATTCATTTATACATTAAACAAAATCTATACTTAATGTTGCGTAGAATAATTTTCACAAAATGAACTTGAAATTGTGTGTAACACGAGCCAAGAATAGTGTTGAGTATATTGCAAGATAATAAGGTGTTGCATGTAGTACATTCTAAACTTGGTGTAGTGTATAATAGAAGACACCAATGAAATTAAAAGAATATTTTTCATAAAATCTCGGGGTGTTACATTCCACCCCCCTTAAAATGAATTTCGCCATCGAAATTCTTCGGGGTTATAAATCATTTCCTACTTGAAAGTTTCTTTAATAGAAACCCACATTTTAAAGTGGAATACCAAAACTTGACTTTAAAAACTAAAGTATGAAACATAAAGTTTAGCCAAATTAACTAGTCACTGGGTTTCTACATAGGAGAAAATATGTGAAAATATGGATATAGAAGAGAAATATAACCATCAACTTCTGATGAAGAGTGGTAGAGGACATAGATATGAAAAAGAAAACAATCACAAAGCCATTAAATTTTGATGATCTAAGGTACCATCCAATTAATCAGATATGAGAGCACTAGGACAACATTTTTTGTTTTCAAGACCATTTCCCTAAAGTTGAAGAATTGTTGAATTAAAATAAATACTTACTTTATTTTAGTACAATCTCACCATTGCTCGTGCCTCGAACAATTTCCACTTCATCTCTTAATGAAATGAAGTTGAATTTGTCTTCTGTGAAGTGTTAGAAGATTATGTGATAGAAGGATATTTCATTCCATCTATTTCTATCCTAAAAAGTTTTGCACAATTTATTAAATATACAGAAGTCCATCTATGCTGAGATTAATCATATATGGTTGCTAAAATGGACTTATACTTCATCTATCATAGCGCTTAATAAAATAAAACCGGTTTCCACTAACCAGGGACTTCTTTTAGGCTAGTGGTAGGCGATAAAGTCCTGTCGCACTTTGGTTTTGGGTTTGATTCCCGCATCCTTGTTTGATGCGGCGGGTTGTCGCCCATTCTGCAGGTTGTCCCTTTTATTAAACTATACTATTATATCATTCTATCAATAATATCAAAAAAAATTTCATCCTTAAACAATACTAACTTATGTTCAACATAATTCATTCCAATATTTAGTCTTATCCAAAATACTTCTTTCCAAACTCATAGTATAAAGAGAATTATTACAAAAAAGGTCATATAAAAAGCACGTGAATACCATCATTAATCCCTCATATATCAAAAGATATATCTTTTTGATCGCATTCCAAACATGTGAATACCTTAATCTTGTATTCTCTTGAAAAATGAATACCCATTGAATCTTAGTGAAAACATGAATGCTGTCAAAAGTTAACTCTTTCCACATACCAAAATCCAAAAATTCTATATACTCAAACCATGATATAACGTCTTCCTTATATCATCCATGAGCTCATGAATACTGTCAAACATTTCATTTTCTCCTTATCCATTCATTATGTGCATATCATCTTCTTTGCAAAAATATCTCAATCACTTTCCATGTTTACTTGTACCATAAAATTATTGAAAACTACAATAGACCAATACATAAATAACCTAATATTCCACGATACTATATACAACATTATTTTGGAATCCCATTACATAAACACTTAATCATTCCACCACATCGTTGTCATATTCAACATCGCCAATAGTGATCACATGTGACTTCCCTTTGTCCTTTGCCTTAAGTTGTTTCTCATGTCGATAATCATTAACCATTGGATTAGGGCATTGATTAGGATAATTCCCTATTTACTTTCACTTTAAGCATTGAAGTGTTGGTGGTGCGTTCTCTGCAGTCTTTTCTTTATTCAAACCATTAGTAACGCTTTTTCCATTTCTTCGACAATCAGCTACTCGATGACCTTCTTTTCCACACGTAAAACATTTTCTAGTCCCTTTAAGACAATCTCCAACATGCTTCTTTCCACACCTTGAGCATAAGGAAACATTCATCTTCTTTTAACCATTATTCTGAGATTTATCCTTGAACTCCATCTTTCGTTTCTTGTCAAATCCATGAGATGGATATGTCACACCAACTTCCAGTTCTATCTTGATAGCACAACACACAATATCTTCATAGCTACTGAATTATCTTATAGATAATTCCCTTTGAAGACTTGGTTTTAAGCCACTGAAGAATTGATCAACTTTACTTTCAGGTTGGATGATAGAGCCAGATGAATACCTTACAAGCCCTGTAAAATATGCTTCGTATATACCAACAGATCCATCATCCTTTTTCTTAAGCTTAAGGAACTCATTTTATATCTTTGTTCGAAGAATATGAGGGAAGTACTTACTGAAAAACAAGCTCTTGAACTCGTCCCATTCCATGGATTCAATTTCATCTTAGGGACTTGTATTCTAAATTAGAGTCCACCACTGGTCTGCTTCACCTTCTAAATGGTAAATAGCTAGAATGACTTTATCATGTTCTGAACAGCGAAGTATGGGAAATATCTTTTCAATGGTACTGATCCATTGTTCAGCAACAGGTGGATCAGAAGACCCATTGAAAGAAGGCAGACTTTTCCTCATAAAGGACTCAATAGAATATTGTTCCCTTCTCTGCTCATTTGGAAGTCCAGAATGATTCATTGATTATGTAAGTATAGGAATAAGATTTTTTACTCCATCTCCCAAAACCTTGGTTTTTTCAGGAGTACAATCATTGCATTTACCATTACATTGATCAACATGGTTCCTTCAGGTACCATCCATCATCTAAAACCCAAAAAGATTAGTGTAAGAGGCAAAAATTATTCTAGGAAAACAATATAATAAAGGGGGAGTGTTGATTCAAAAAGGTTTTCCTTATGGCTTTTCCATTCCTTCTTGTTTGGAAAATTCCAAATGCCTTATACTTAAGAAAAAATAATATTTTATCTCTATAAGGAAAATTTACATCCTTAAAGAAATTTACCCTACCCTATATTTTTCTTATACATAGAAATTTTTTTCTTAAGTATAAAAATCGGATTCATACCTAAAACATCGGAATCATATAATACTAAGGTATGAAGCATTCTGTTTTTGGATCCGAATTTTGGAGACGAACTCTAATAAAGTTCCACTCCGAATTCTGGATACGAACTCTAACAAAGTCCAACTCCAAATTCTGGACTCCGAACATTTATTAGTTCGACTCTGAACTTTTATTAGTTCGACTCCGAACTTTTATTAGTTCGACTACGAAGTTTTATTAGTTCGACTCAGAAATTTTATTAGTTTGACTCCGAACTTTTATTAGTTCAACTCTGAACATTTATTAGTTCAACTCCAAACTTTTATTATTTCGACTCCAAACTTTTAACTAGTTCGACTCTGAAATATTAACTGGTTCGACTCCAAACTACTACAAGTTAGACTCCAAACATTGTAAGTTCAGATTCGTAACTCTGGAATTTCCTTAGAAATTCAGACTCCGGATTTCTACAAAATTCAGGTTCCGAATTCCATTTTGATTAGACTTCTAACTTTTATTTACATACATTCTAAATTCTAGTTTTACTTATACTTACACTTATTTCGTTATAAAACGATGTCGTGCTTTCAGTTACACATGTTTTGTTATAAAACGATGACATCTATTCTATTTCAAACTAACAATTGGTTTAGTGACACGTGTACAGGTCCCTCCAAATTTTAAGGAAAATATGACCATTGAAGGAGGGAGCTGACCATTCCAACCAAGCCTATAAATAGGATCTCATTTGAAAGAGCTCAAGAAAAAAGTTGATCACTCTAGAGACCACACGCTGTTAAGGTGATTTCTAGAGAGAGAAGATTTTCAAGCTTTGTGTGTACTGAACCGCTCGTTCAGATTGCTCAGTGCGACTCTGAATGTTGGTGATTACATTCGAGGGCTTCTGAGGATAGGAAGGTAGAGGTGCTGACTAACTTGAAGTTAGAGGTCTTCCGTGCTGAGGAAGACAGAGGTACCAACTACCTTGAAGTTGAGGGATTGCGGGGATAGCAAGGCAGAGACTCCGATCTTCGTATATAGGTCTTACCCTGGTGTGGGTAAGACAGACTTTCTTGAAAGTATAAATCAAGGGACCTTTATCCAAGGATGTTGGATACCCTTCTCTTTGGGTTAAAAGACTTATATCTTGTTACTATTAGTTTTACTACTTTTTTTCCACTGCATTTAGAATTTTAAGGAAAGTATAATCTTCTTATATTTCCTTACACTTGTAATTTGATTAGTTTAGATTCTATACGCTTTGAGGTAGAATCTCATATTGTAAACTTTGGTTAAGTTTCAATTTCGAGATCCATATTTCTGGATCCACTTTTTTGGAATCACTTTCCAGATTTAAAAAAGTGTATAGAACAAGAAGTTTGTGACTTCATATTCTATACCAATACTATAATTTTTGTTTGAGGTGTTGTGAATTTACTTATTTTAACCTTGATAAACTTAGATCTTTCCTCATTCAAGGAAATTTTTAAAGTGTACAATTCACCCCCCTCTTGTATATTGAGCATCTACATCATTATTTCATTCCAAAAATTGGTATCAGAGGAGGACTCTGAAATACTTATACACACATATAAGTTTTTTCCCTTGCTCAGTTTTTCCTTGTTCTATATTTTCTTTGCTTAGGAATATTTTTTTCTTGAATACGAACTTTTGTTATTCACAAGTTTTTGAGTAGATAGAATTTCTTAAAGATGGCAGGTTTAAATGTTGGTTCCATCGACAACCTAAGTCCTACAAGACCTCCAATTTTTTATAGCAATGATTATGAGTATTGGAGAGATCGTATGAAGACTTTCGTTATCAATAAAAGGGTAGATAACATTTTTATGCTTACCGGCAGATATGAAATTCTTGATAAGGAAGTGAGTGCTTTCATAAACCAAGAGAAGCATGATTATCAATTAAACTATAAGGTACACAATACTCTACTATGTTCAATGACTAGGAACATATATAGCCAAATTTCTTCATGTGAAACAGCTAACTGTATATAGAAGAAACTTGAAGTTACTCATTTTGGTACATCTAAAGTGATTGAGACGAGAAGAGCTATGTTGAGAGCTGAATATCATGGTTTCAATTTTCCTTATGGAGAGCCCATTTCAAATGTGCAACAAAGATTTATGACAATCCTGAATAGTTTACAATCTATGGGAGAGAAAGGTTTAGATGATGAAGCTCTTGTGGATAAGATTATAGATGTTATTTCCAATGAGTGGGAATCAAATAGAACATCTATTGATGAGAAAAAGAACATTACTCAAATTTTCATATATGAGTTATTTGGAACTCTTCTCCAACATGAAACAAGAATGAAGAGAGATACTGACAACATCAAAAATAAGAATGGGAATGGAACTATTGCTTTTACTACAACATCAAATCAAATGAAAGGAAAGACTCCTGAAATAGTAACCAGATCCAAGTCTAAGAAGTTTACTATCCAATCTAAATCTAGTGAGAGTGAAGTCTCTGAAAATGATTTAGCTAATCTTGCTCGAAGAATGAACAAGATAGCTGGTCAAATAAATATCCAATCCATGTATAAGAAGAAGCAAAGGAAATATAAGAAAGATTCAGAGGACACATGATATGAGTGAAAGAGAAGTGGACACATACGACCTGATTTCCCTATGCTAAAAAAGAAATAAAGAAAATAAAGGCATTCTGAAAGGAACATGAAGAAGTTGTACAAAGCTAAAGATAAGAAAAGTTTGAAAGCTAATACTACTTGGAGTTCTAGCTATGGAGATTCATCATAAAGTGAATCCTCAGAATATGATTCATCAACTCAGAAGAATATGGGATTCATTTCTAATACTTCTTTTCCACATACATGCCTTATGGCCAAGGTATGCTCTGCCGAGGCTTTAACCAATTTATCTCTTAATAAGAATTACTATTCCAAAAATTGTACTTCTAATGAAGATAATTCATGCTCAGAAAATGAAGAACCTTCATATGAAAAAGTATCTACATTTTACAAGTTACTTGAATAAAAAAATTGTAAAATTTCTAAGAAATTAGACAAAGTTAAATACTAAGGAAGAAGTTCATACAAAAGAGATTTCAGATCTTTCTTCAGATATAAAAGATAAATAAGAGATTATAGAAAAACTTTCTAAATACCTTGAGAAAGAAAATTCTAATAAGGAAGAACTTTCTAAATATCTTAAGAATACTATTTCATAAATAAAAATATTTGAGGAAAAATCTAACTCTAAGGAAATGATTCCTGAGGATAGGAATTTAGTAATTAGACTAAAATCTTAAAATTTTTCCCTAAAGAAGCTCCTTGCCAATTTTACCTCTAGGAAGGAAAATTTTGACAAGATGTATTCTCAAATTAAACCTATAGGAAAAACTACTGGAGTAGGTTATACTCACCAAAAACCAGTTTTCAAAAACAACTTTTTTGTTCCTTCTAGAGCACCTTTTTGCACTAAGTTTCAAAGTGGTGAACACTGGAATAAAAATTGTTCTTTGAATAAAGTGCAATCTCTTGGTTTTCATAAATCATATTTCTCTAAACAAATGTGGATACCCAAAAAATTTTTATCTGAAAATCTCGGATCCAAACAAGTTTGGATTCCTAAAGTCTAACTCTTATCTTGTTTTCAGGAAGGTAATGGATGTACCAACAACAATACTTGGTATATGGATAGTGGATGTTCCCAGCACATGATTGGTAACAAAATTTATTTTGAAAATATTATCAAGAAAAGAGGAGGAAAAGTAAATTTCGGAGATAATTCTTAGGGATAAATTGTTGGTGTAGGTAATATTTTTCTTCTTGGTAAAACTTTGATTTCAAATGTTTTATTTGTAAAGGGTCTTAAGAAAATCCTCATTACCATAATTCAGTTCTGTGATGAAGGATACCTTTTGAATTTTTGGAATGATAAGTGCTTTGTTCACAATTCCAAGGAAATTTTTATTCTCTCTTCCAATAGGTAAGAGAATGTATACACTATAAAAATTAAAGACCTTAGGAGCCAAGACTTACCTTGTGTTAGTGTAGTGGAAGATCATTCTGGGTTATGGAATAGAATAATAGGTCACTATAATTTTTGGAACTTATATAAACTCTCTAAGAAGAAACTAGTTAAGGATCTACCGGAGCTTAGATTCGATTCTTCTAAAGTTTTTGATCCTTGTAAATATGGAAAGAAACATAAATCTAGTTTTAAATCAATCGGTGAAGTCTCAACAACTGATGCATTACAATTAGTACACATGGATCTTTTCGGTCCAACACAAACTGGAAGAATTAGAGGAAAATACTATGTATTTGTTCTAGTTGATGATTAACCTAGATTTACATGGCTCTATTTATTAGAAAATAATTCTGAAGCTTTTTCTTATTTCAAAAGTTTTAGATCCCATGTTAAAAATGAGAAAAATCTTCCATTGAAAACTATTCATAGTGATCATGGAGGAGAATTTCAAAATTCTGATTTTGAAATTTTTTGTAGTAGAAAAGGTATTACTCACAAATTTTCAGCACCTAGAACTACTCAAAAATGGTTTAGTTGAAAGAAGAAATATAATTCTTCAAGAGATAACTAGAACCATGTAAAGTGAATATTCTATAGCTAGAAATTTTTGTGTTGAAGCTGTAAGTACTGCTTGTTGTACGATAAATCGAGTTTTGATTAGTCCTTTTCTTAATAAAACTCCTTATGAGTTATGGAATGGTAGAAAACCAAGACATTCCTATTTCAAGGTTTTTGGTTGCAAGGTATTCATCCTGAATACTAAAGATAATCTACAAAAATTCGCACCAAAATCCGATGAAGGAATTTTCTTAGGTTACTCCAGAACTTCTAAGGCTTATATAGTTTTCAATAAAAACACTTGTACTGTTGAGGAAATAGTTCATGTAAAATTTGATGAATCTGATCCTTTTGTTTTTAAATTATCCCAACCTACATCCTCATATGTGTTTTAAAAAACTGATTATCAACCGTTTTTAGAAGATCCTTCTGATAAGGAAAATGTTCAAGAAGATACTTCTGAAGCATTTACCCCAGAAGACTTTCTAACCTATGTTAATGAACTAGTTTTACAAACCCCAAACCAGGTGTTTCTTAAGAATCATCCCAGTGATGGTATCATTGGTGATGTAAATCAACCTATAAGGACTAGAAGATCCTTGAGAAATGAAGTAGAACATCTATCATTCTTTTCCCAATTGGAACCAAAAAGCACTGATGAAGATTTAGGTGACGATGATTGGATTAAAGCCATGCAAGATGAAATAAATAAATTGGAAAGGAATAAAGTCTGGACCTTGGTTGAAATACCTAAGGAAACTTATGTTATTGGAGTAAAGTGGGTCTTTAGAAATAAGTGTGATGAAAATGGATTCATAGTCAGAAGTAAAGCTATACTAGTTGCTAAAGGCTATAATCAGCAAGAGGGAATAGACTATGAAGAAACCTATTCTCTAGTAGCTAAACATGAATCTATTAATATCTTACATTCCTTTGCAGCATTTTCAATTTTAATCTTTTTCAAATGGATGTGAAATGTTCTTTCCTTAATGGTTGTGTTCAAGAGGGTGTTTTTGTTGAACAACCTCCTGTATTTGAAGATACAAAACATCCTGATCATGTTTTTAAACTTACCAAAGCTTCATATGGCATTAAACAAGCCCCACGAGCCTGGTATGATAGACTTACATGATTTTTTCTTCAAAATAACTATGTTAAGGGAAATGAATATCCAACCCTTTTTATAAATAAAGATAAGAAAAATGTTTTGATTGTTCAAATTTATGTTGATGACATTATATTTGGTTCAACTCAGTAATCATTAACTGATTCCTTTGCAAATCTAATGAAATCTAAGTTTGAAATGAGTATGATGGGTGAGTTAAAATTTTTCCTTGGTTTTGAAATTTCTCAAAATCCAGAAGGAACCTATATATCTCAACATAATTATATTAAAGATCTTCCTAAAAAGTATTGATATGACAACACTAAGAGTATAAGTACTCCAATCGGTACCTCAAACTCTTTAGATCTTGATGAAGGTGGGAAACCAATAGATCAAACATCTTTTAGAGGTATGATAAGAATTCTACTATGCTTGACATCTAGTCAACCAGACTTGATGTTCTCAGTATGATTATGTACAAGATATCAATTCAATCCTAAGGAATCTCACTTAAAGGCAGTGAAACGAATTTTTCGCTACTTAAAGGGAACCATGGATATAGGATTATTCTATACTTCTGGAAATGATTTTATCTTAAAAAGATTTTCAAATGCTGACTTTGGTGGAATTAGAATGGATAGAAAGAGTACATATAGAACTTGTCATTTCTTAGGAGATTCATTAGTTTCTTTGTCATGCAAGAATAAACACTCAGTAGCACTCTCCACTGTTGAAATTGAATATGTAGCAGCTTGAAGTTGTTGTGCTCAAGTGTTGTGGATGCAACACACACTCACAGACTATGGCTTGAGTTTTACAAAGACTCAAATTCTGTGTCATAACACAAGTGCCATTTCCCTTAGTAAAAACAACACACATCACTCTCGTGCAAAGCACATAGATATTAAGAATCACTTTCTTAGTGATCACACACTTAAAAGAGATATCATTATTCAGTTTATCGGAACACAAGATCAACTTTCTGATATTTTCAAAAAATAATTACCCTCCGATAGATTTGAATACATTAAATAGAATTTAGGAATGATAACCGTAAGGTAATCCTTCTTCATTAACTTTTTGTTGAACAATTACCCTTATAGTAATAAACTCCTTCTCATAGGGGGAGTACATTTGCATGTTAGTTTAATCAAAAAAATTTGTTGTTAGTTTTCTTTTCAAAATTATGTAACTAGAATTTTTCTTAACAAGTTTTTGAAAAATTTCAGAATGTAAATTCTCCGAATGGAAATTTGGGAATGGAAATTATCGGAAAGGAAATTCTTAAAATAGATATTTTTGGAACTGAAATTCTTGGAATGAAAACTTTCGGAATGGAGATTTTCGGAATGGAAATTTCGGAATTGAAATTCTCAGAAAAGAATTTCTCAAAATAGAAATTTTTGGAACTGAAATTCTTGGAATGAAAACTTTCGGAAGGGAAATTTTCCGAACTGAAATTTTCATAAAGAAAATTTCTGGAACTGAATTTTTCGTAATGAAAATTTTTGGAACAGAGAATTTTCGTAATTGATTTTTCATAATGATAATTTTTTGTAATGGATTTTCTGCAATGAGAATTTTCACAATGGATTTTCCGTAATAAGAATTTTCGGAAAGAATTTTCTTGTAATGAGAATTTTTGCAATGGATTTTCCATAATGAGAATTTTCATAATGATCTTTCGTAATGAGGTTTTTTTTCGTAATGAGTTTTTCATTTTTTTTAAAAAAAATCCTCAGGAAGAATATTACAAATTACAAACAATCTTTCTAGCCAATCTGAAATGTATGATTTCCTTACTTAAATTTTCGTAGCCATATTTTCCTTGCAGGTATTTTCCTATGAGTTTTAAAATTATTTGGATTTTATTTTTCCCTAAATCCAAATGTTTTTCTTAAAACCTCTAAAGATCGGAGTCAAGTTTTCCTTGCAGGAATGTTCTCAACTGTCAGATAAGATCAAAAGTATTTTCAACCGTTAGCTGGTTTTTGGAAGACCAAATGTCACCTCCATCGCCTATATAAAGGGGACCCTAAGAGTCATCCCACATCTGTTTTTCAAAGATTTCGCGTCTCCAAGCCCTGACTCTCTTCTTAAGTACCGTTCTGATCTTTGTGAAAGTCGTTCCGAATCTTCCAGAACTCTCAACTTCAAATGTCTATTGAAGCTACATCTCAAGACATGTCTACCTCAAAGACAATCTCAAAATGGGTAGTCTTTAGGGAAAGGTTATTGCATCTGGATTTCTACAAGTTTGATTCTCTTATATCTAATAATATAGGATTGAATGGTTGGGAAGATGTTTGCTTGTCTAATTCAGAGAAACAGGATCCGGTTTATATAGATTTACTTGTTGAATTCTACGAGTATGTTTCCTTCCATCAAGAAGATGGCAGAGACTTATTTTCTTTCAAGAATTATGGTAAGACTTACAAATTATCCTACACCAAGGCTGCAAGCTTTGTGGGTTTATCTTACAAAGGGGAAGCTGAATTTTTCTCACATAAGATTTCAGATGAGCAAGGAAGTTTCAACAAGGTGAATTCATTGAAATGTCTTGGACTTAAAGATACCAAGACTGCTATGATTGCTCATCTCTCTCTAAATAATCAGATTCTAAAGCTGTGGGTACAAGGTTTTCTCGTACCAAGAAGGGGTGAAAAGGATAATCTGATGAAAAGTGACATTTATGTCCTAAATTTCCTGTTAAATCTAAGGAAGATAAATTTGATGAGGCATGTTTTGATTACAATTAAGAATATAAAAGAAAGGAACTTGAGAGCCCAAATCATTATGTACCATGCCTTACTTTCAAATATGATAGTTCAGTGCTTAGATTCTTTCAAGGTTTCTTGTAAGTCAAATGTTTGGTATTGTAAGCTTATTCTAATCAGTGATGATACATTGAAAAGGATGAAGATGGGTTTTTTTTTAATCTGAGGAATTATACCCTTTACTAGAGGGAGAGGCTGAGGCCATTCTGGAAAATGTGGAGAAGGCTGAACCAGTGAAGAAAGCTTCTAATAAGTGGAAGCTTAAGGAAGTAGTTTCTGAAGAAAAAACTCCCAAATCTAAGGAAACTCAATCCGCACCTCCCAATCCAAAGAAATAGAAAGCTTATACAGATGAAGTGGCAGCCAAGTGGAGGGAAGACAAAGAGAAGAGAAGAGAAAGAGATCCACAGTTCGGATCAGACCCGGATGAGGCTAAGTCCTTAAGGGAAAAAGTTGCGGATGTGTTAGAAAAAAGATGCAAAAGAGAAAAAGATGAAGAAAAAGGTGTCTGAAGATGAACTTTTACAATCTTTGTTTAGAGATACTGAAATATCCTCTGAGAATATTCCTATTATAGAAACCATTTATGTCCAGCCATCTTTAGCAGAGACTCCAGCAAATAACTATATCACTCCGGAAAAATCCAAGGGTAAAGTGGTAGTTGAAGAATTAGAAAAAGAAGCTGTTGAAAAAGAAGAGGAAGAAGTTGTTCAAGAAGAAAAATAAGAAGAAGAAGAAGGAAGTGGTGATCTTGATGATTTGATCAAAAAAGTATCAGAGTACAATGAAAAGGCAGAATCCACAAAATTACCCACTCTGGGAAAAGAAGTTGAGAAAGAAAGTGGGAAGTATGAAGATAATCAAGAAGAAGAGAAGGAAAATGTTTTATCTGATGAGGAAGAATCTTATGAGAATAATTTCCTTGAATAAGGGTTAGAAAAGTAGAAACCAGGTGAAGACCAGATTGTTCAATGATCATAAAGTGAGGAAGAATCCCCAGATGATCAACCCATTCTGAAAGATGACAAGGGGAAGAAAGTTTTGATGGATAAAACAACAAAATATATTTTCTGAAAGAAGGAGGTTGGTGGTTCTTCTAAGAGGAAACTAGTGCAAATTTAAGAAGAAAAATATCAAAGATATTTACCTGATTCGGAGTCATTAGCTCATGGTTATGATTTTGTGGTGGAATCTCTGAAGAGGTTGGTGGACACCATTCCGATTTTTCCCACCATAGACTCCAGATGCCAGATGATGCAGCATAGTTTGAATCAGAAATCAGAAGCCTTATCCATGGTGATGGATAAGTGTATAAAGAGTGAGGTCGATCATAGATTTTTTCTTATCAATTATGATGTACACATGAGGTCTTTCAGAAAAATAACTTTCTGGTCAAAGAATGTTGAAGAAAACTTGGTTGTGTTTGATAATTTTCAGTATGAGGTGAAAGATGCGTTTGACACCGAGGATAACAAGATCAAGAATCTTCAGGAAGATCTAATCATTGAGAAAAGTACTTGGAATCAACAGGTCGGAGATCTGAATGGGAAGCTTAACTCGGTAGCTCAGAACTAGAAAGGGGAAAGAGATTTCTAGATTTAGTTTAAATAGAATCTGGAAAAGAAAGATGAATTACTAAAGATAAAGGAAGAAGACATGAAGGCTCAGGTAGAAGCTTTGAAAGCCCAACAATAAAGGATAAAAGCCTTGAAGAGGCAAGCTGAGGAAGACCAAATAGATATGAAGAAACTGAAAACTTTGTTGAAGAAGCTTATTCAAAAGGAAAAGGAGTACAAATAGACAAATCCAATCTTTTGTTGAATTTGTTTTTCTTGTAAAAATTTTCTCAACTCTAATGAAAATTTGGTTGGTTGTATCTTTTTATATACTAATGTTTCATGTACCGTATTTTATTTTCCATTACCTTAACTTATTTTTGAAAATCACAAAGGGGGAGAATGAAAAAGAACCACTAAAAAGAGGATAAAGAAAATTTTAAAATTAAGAAGAAAAATTTCTAGGGGAAGATATCCTTAAAGTAAGGGGGAGTTTCTCACTATGAAGTTTTTCATTCCCAAGATAATAAAAACTCAACTCCGGAAATTCAGAATACAATCCTTAGAGTTTCAATTCCTAAGGGGGGGTTATTTTTATTCACTATCATCCGTGAACAAAGAGAGATAAGTTTTAATTTCAAAGTCTAATGAAATTTTTTAAAGTCCTTATATTCTTTTTCGTAAGGATTTTTGTGATTTCCAAAAAGGGAGAGATTGTTGAGTCAATAAGGTTTTCCTTGTGAGTATTCCATTACTTCTTGTTTTGAAAATCACAAAGACCTTATACTTAAGCAAAAATATATTTTACCTCTATAAGGAAAATTTCCTTCCTTAAAGAAATATACCCCAACCTAGATTTTTCTTATACATAGCAATTTTTTCTTAAGTATAAAAATCAAATTCATAACTAAAACCTCGGAATCTTATAATACTAAGGTATGAAGCATTCTATTTTAAGATCCGAATTCTAGATATGAACTCTGATAAAGATCCACTCTGAATTCTGGATACGAACTCTAACAAATTCCAACTCCGAATTCTGGACTCTAAACTTTTATTAGTTCTACTCCGAACTTTTATTAGTTCGACTCCGAACTTTTATTAGTTCGACTCCGAACTTTTATTAGTTCGACTCCGAACTTTTATTAGTTCGACTCAAAAAATTTATTAGTTCGACTTCAAACATTTATTAGTTCGACTCCGAACTTTTATTAGTTCAAATCCAAACTTTTATTAGTTCGACTCCGAACTTTTAACTAGTTCGACTCTGAACTTTTAACTAGTTCGATTCTGAACTACTACAAGTTCGACTCCGAACTTTGTAAGTTCAGATTCTGAACTCTAGTAAAACCAGAGTCTGAATTTCTTTAGAAAATAAGATTCCGGATTTCTGCAGAATTTAGGTTCCGAATTACATTTTGATTAGACTCTGAACTTTTATTTACTTACATTTCGAATTCTAGTTTTACTTATACTTATACTTGTTTCATTATAAAACGATGTCGTGCTTTCAGTTACAAATGTTTTTTTTATAAAATGATGTTGTCCATTCTGTTTCTAATTAACCATTGGTTTAGTGACATGTGTACAGGTCCCTCTAAATTTTAAGGAAAATATGACCATTGAAGGAGGGAGCCAACCATTCCAATAGAGCCTATAAATAGGAGCTCATTTGAAATATATCAAGAAAAAAGTTGATCACTCTAAAGACCACACGTTGTTAAGGTGATTTCTAGAGAGAGAAGCTTTTCATGCGTTGTGCATACTGAATCGCTCGTTCAGATTGCTTAGTGAGACTCCGAATGTTATTGATTACATTCGAGGGATTCCGGGGATAGGAAGACAGAGGTGCCGACTACCTTGAAGTTCGAGGTCTTCCTTGCTAAGGAAGAAAGAGGTACCAACTACCTTGAAGTTGAGGGCTTGCGGGGATATGAAGACAGAGACTCTGATCTTTGTATCGAGGGATTACCCTAGTGTGGGTAAGACAGACTTCCTTGAAAATTATAAATCAAGGGACCTTTATCCAAGGTTGTTGGATACCCTTCTCTTTGGTTTAAAATACTTATATCTTGTTACTAGTAGTTTTATTACTTGTTTTCTGATGCATTTTATATTATATGGAAAGTATAATCTTCTTATATTTCCTTACACTTTTACTCTAATTAGTTTTGATTCTATACCCTTTAAGGTAGAATCTCATACTGTAAACTTTGGTTAAGTTTCAATTTCCAGATCCATATTTCCGGAACCACTTTTTCGGAATCACTTTCCAGATTTAAGAAAGTGCATAGAACTAGAAGTTTCTAACAACATATTCTATACCAATACTATAATTAGTGTTTGAGGTGTTGTGAATTTAATTAGTTTAACCTTGTTAAACTTAGATCTTTCCTTTTTTAAGGAAATTTTTAAAGTGTACAATTCACCCCCTGTTGTAAATCGAGCATCTACATCATTATTTCGATCCTACATGGAGTAACTTCAATATCTAACATCATAGGTTAAATTATAAGATTTTTACTGTAATTATAGTACAGTAACCAATACTTATACTTAACCTTAGAGACATCCCTAGACATACCTTAGAAATATCTCTAGGGATCTCACTAAAGTTTTCACATCCTAGTTACCAAAGGTTAACTAAACCTGTACTATGATACCAACTGTAGAGACCCAAAGCTTGACATAAATATACATTACATTACATTTGTTGAATACTTAATACATAACAAAAACAGACACCAAAGGACCGTAATAGTTTAGTGTCTTTTGAAACTCAGAACGTAATCTTCTAATCATGGTGAAGGATCTTCAACATCTCCCATAAAGATCTTACCCTTTTGGTTTTCTTACCTAAAACCTTTCTTTTTATCCTGGGAAAAAGAAAACATAAAAAGGGTGATCTCAAATGCTCAGTAAGGGTAAACATAGAGAACATAAAACAATCCATAAACATTTGATTGCAAAAGCTTGATCATAAAATCTAAACATCAAAATCTTGAGACAAGACATAAATATTGGAAGTACGTAAGGAATATATCATAAAAGAACATCAATCATGATAAAATAAAATGGGAATAAAACATGTGATTTTGGCAACCATTAAGCACATGATATTATTTCCATAGTAGCCAAGGCATTGCTGCCAAGACCATCTTAGTGGACAAAGTCCCTTTATGAATCGAGTTTACTCCACGTTCCAGTACTATATTACTGAACCGAATTAACTTATCGTTCCATCCATTTCTATCTCATGAGATACAAATCTTTACCCAATGCATTGGAGGGGGATATATGTCCCACCCATCTCATAATGAAATCATTCTTTCGTATGCCACAAAATCATAAATCATACATTATAGGATAACCCATGTAATAGAATGGGATTCCATCATAACATAATCCATATAAAAAATGGATATCATTTCATCATAATAATAATAAAACCTTTTAAATAATGGAGAAATTATACTTGAAACATAAACATATTAAATAATGTCATTTTAGATGGAAAATAGTTTTGATAAAACACTTGAAATGAATTCTTGAGGAAAATAGCCTTTCTTATTCAAAATCATTTTCTTTTCACAAAATTCCATGCAATTTTAAAAAAAATGGGGTTTTTTGAAAATAATAATGCAATCTTGTAGAGGAAGCATCATGAAAATGAGGTGTTATGAAACCGTAAAAATCTGTTCACGCAGTATAAGTTAAAAATAACATTCTCCTCGTACTTTTGTGGGAATGGTCAAAAAGTTCCTCGTGTGGTAAAAAAAAGTAAGATTCCTTTCATAACATGTGGTAAAATTCAAAAATGGGTAAAAATTCCATTAAACATACATGAAAACATTTTTAGAAAATAGGGACATGGATGATAACAAAAACCCCAGTAAATACTTAAGGATAAACAATCTCAGATAATAGCGAGATTGGAATAGTTATATCTTACCTTATTTCCGATATGCTTCGTATGTATCTGAACCTCCTATATAATGATTTAAATAATGTCATTGACTTATTATAGAATCATATTAATTATTATGATATCATATATAGTTTACTTATGACTTTATATTACCTGTTCTTTTGTAAATTCGATGTAAAAGCAGCGATTTGGGTAAAATTGTTTCATTTATGGTACGTGTTTCGACTTGTTGTTCTTGATATTATTACTTATATCCTGATTTACTTAATTACAGAATGTAGAACATGATTTATATATTATATATATTCATCATATACATATATATATGATAGATCGATAAATGGAATGAAATACAACGTTCATGGAGACGGTAGGCAGTAAGTACGCATGAACGTTGTTTTCGTTTCCTTATTGAATTGAATGAAATTAAGTAGATGACATAAATATATATATATATATATATATACATAAATCCAGTATCATTATTATGTCATATATCTCATTATTATTCAATATATATACTTTATAATCATTCTTGAATGGTTAACATGGAGAATGAATCTCATCGCGTCGTGGAGACGGTAGTCCGTATGTACGCACGAGCAATGATATCATTCCCATGATCGTGGAATTGTATTTAAGTGTATGTATAATACTTAAGAATCAATATCACTTTACAATAATCATATATATTTATTTATTTACACCATTATAACCATCCAATTAAGGTGGTGGTCGAAAACACATTACACCCCGGCGTGGAGACGGTATTCTGTATGTACGCACGCGCGGTGATTTCATTTTCTGTAGGATGGATAGAAGGTGAAATAGGGTTGTTTAATATTTATAATAATATATTAGTATATAATTAATACTGATGTTGTTACTTTATAATGATACAACTAAAGAAGAATAAGTATAAGAAGAAAGAAACTTGATAGAATCGAAAGAAGAGATTACCTCTTCTTCGACGCACCTCTTTTAAGCTTCCTCTTAAGGAGGTAGAGTTGGTATTTTGAGAAGACCAGAACCTCCAGAATGTTTATAGGGAAGTGTAGAAGAGAAATGGGCAGGTTTTTTCTGAGTTTCAAGGCCCAAAAGGGTGTGAAGTGAAGAGGGAAGGGGTTCCCTTTTTATAAGGGAGGAGAGGGGCACTTTAGGAAAAACTTAAAATATTATTGTATGATAAAGTCGTATTCAGTTTATAATAGCTCCAAATAGATTTATATCGAATATAAAGTAGTTATGGGTCTAAATCCTCTCAACCAATAGATTATAGACATGTTTGGGTCATTATATTAACCTTATATTTTAGTTTTAACTCTTAGTTAATTTGATTGACATTTACCATGTCACTTTGTATTTGTATATTATATTGTTAATAAACAAACCATATAAATCCAAGAGACCCCCAAAGTGGTCCATTAATGATACACCCATAATGATATAATTAGCTTGGCTGAATCTTAGATTCTTAGGAATATAATAAAAATTAAAAATATAATATTTGTTTTAAAAACTATTTTATGTCAATTTTGACACTATTTGGTAATTGATTTTTTTAAAAACTCATAACAGCATGATTAGTTCGCAAATAATTAATTAAATCAATACTAACATGTCATATTAACCTATAAAATTAGTTTAATTCATAAAAAGTCTCAAATTACATTTATTTGGGTATTTATAACATCAATTATGTTAATATTTCATTAATAAGATAATCATTGCATCATCATTGTGTCATAAATAAATTAAATTATTTAATGTCTAAAAATTATAAATAAAATACCATTATGTAGGAAATATTTTTATATTTCTAATGAATATTTATATTCTAATTTATCTTATGTTTAACCCTATATTAAAAATGTTTTAGTTATTAAACTTTGATTTTAACCATTTTAACTCTTCTTTAAATAAAATAATAATAAATGTCCTAATCTAATCCAAGTGCACCTAAAGGGAAATATTTTATTCCTAAGGATGTTTTTGGTCTAATTTAACTTATCCAATAGAATTAAGACATGTGTTATGGTAATAATAATATCATTTTTACCCTTAATTACCCTATTTACTTTTAATTGCGTTAAATAGAAGTAAAAAGTTACTATTCACCAAAAATTATTTTCATCTTATTGAACCACATTTTACTCCTTGATATAAACTGTTTCACTCAGATTTTCAAAATTCCACTCAAAGAAGCTGTAAAATTAAGTTTTATGTAAGTTTTCAAAAAGCTCCTAGGAGGTAGGTAAAAGACGGTGAAAAGATCAATAAAATTTTTATATATCGAAAATTATTAAAAAATGACCCAATGAATTACATTGAACTGATATAGATATTATGTATCAATTTTGACCAAAAATAAATTTAAATAAAATAAATAATTATTTAAATAAAAAGACTGTTTTTAAATAGTAACCGAGTGTTTTCACTATTCATTAAAAATTGAATGTTTTCAGAAAAATACCAAAAATTCACCCTAGGCTAATTTCGATATTCTGAATCCAAAAATGAAGTCCATTTTGAAAGATAAAATTTTAAAAAGTGGGTATTACTATTCATAACGGATAGTTTATATAATATTTTAATAACCTATCGTTGTTTAATGAAACTCGGTTTTGCACACAACACACACTATCGTGGAAGGTCTCGATTGTGTGTAATGAAATCCAAGTCAGGGCTGCGTGTAGTGAAAGCTCTGTCTGGTGTTGCGTATAACATAATCAAAACTCATTTCATTTATACATTAAACAAAATCTATACTTAATGTTGCGTAGAATAATTTCCACAAAACGAGCTTGAAATTGTGTGTAACACGAGCAAAGAATAGTGTTGCGTATACTGCAAGCTAATACAGTGTTTTGTATAGTACAAGATAAACTTGGTTTAGTGTATAATAGAAGACATCAATGAAATTAAAAGAATATTTTTCATAAAATCTCGGGGTGTTACAGTGGAAGGCTCAGACACGTGCACTGTACCCTCATTTGTTTCCCTAGTTTATGATGTAGCTTTATGGGGACGTAAAGCCCTGAGGTGGGAGTAATATACAGACCAAGAAATTTCAAGGAAAATTTTTTCTTAAATACTTTGGTATTTTATGAGTCTGTGGATTCTGACGGCACTTGATTCTGAGGCCTAGTGTGCCCGAAATCAATTTCTGAAGTTTATCTCAGGTACGTTCAGTGAACGAACGAGCGGGTTTTTCTATCTTATGAACTACTACTCGGAATTGAAATCTGAGGGCACTGATGTACATGCAGCGCTGGTAATTTCTTAACAGGACTTTTACCGTAGATGCGTTTGCTCAGGAGGAGAAGTTAAAATTTGTGGATTAAATGAGAAATGAATAAAATTGTGGATCAATTTTATTTTTTATATCTAAGGTGGTTTTATCATACATGGGGGAGTTATGGTGGGACCCACTAGTACCTAACTACCCATGTGAGGATAAATGTGAGGTGGGGCCCATACGAGCCCCAACCCTTCACATTCCCTAAAACTCCTTAAACCCCCTCTTAATTTTTGTAAACTCCTCATTACTTGTGAAACCTTTCCACCTTCTCTCTCTATCCCTCTTAACTCTTGCCGACACACTTTAATCAATTAATTGAACCACTTCAATTAATTAATTAAGTGTTTTAAAATTTATATTTTTGAATGCATGGCATGATTATATAAAATAAGGATAAGCCTTATTTTATTTTTGGTTGGATTGTTGTGTTGAGAGTTTGGGGAGAGAGCTCTTGTGTTTCGAAGAACGCGTCATCTCCTTTGTTGAAGAACGCTTCATCTCCTTTGCTGAAGAATGCCAACTATCCGACAAATAACATCGACTCAGCGACCTCGTATTCTCCATCCCCTTCTTCCTTCGTGACAAGCGAGGAGACACCGACACTGGATCTCACCAACGACGTCTCGTCTTATAATTTTCTCTCCGTTACAAAAGGGGAGACACCGCTTCCTCCTCGAGCGCACTCCGTCATCGCTTACGAAACCTCAACCCATGACATCGTCTTCCGTGAAGCCCGACGTTCGATATCTTTTGTTGAGGTAGGGGTTATTTTTTGTAAAGACTTTATCATCATTCTTCATCGCTTATGGTTTGGCCGCATGATATCATCGTAATGGGAAGAGATCGGACGGCACAAACACAGCCGATTCTCCTCCCCTATTCTTTGTTAATCTTCGTTTATGTTAGAGGCGGAGGTGCACGATGTCGTTGCACCATGCGGTGATCGGTAAGGAACCGTGGCTACACAAGGTCGTGGCCATGGAGGCGCGGTGTCGTTGCACCGCGTAGAGATGTAGAGGGTCGCGGCCGGAGCGGGCCATGACAGGGGTGCGAGGCGCAGTCGTGCCGCACCGGTGAGACAAGTCATGGCCTAAGATCGTGGCGGACCAGTAGGGGTGGCTGGCTGAGACGGTCGTTGGCGTCTCTAAGAGGCGGGACCCCTTCTGGGTCTCGCGACAGCTCACAAACCGGCCGGCCTTAATGGCCGGACTTTAACTGGAAACCGGGGGGTGTAACCCCCCGACCAGCTTCTAGGGAGGACCCCACTAGGTCTACCGTTTCCAAAACCAGGGGGCCTTGCCCCCTTTGCGTCCCACTCGGCCAGCGGCTGAGCCGCGGTCAGCTTCCGAGCAGGGTCGTAGGCCGCACGGGCCGGTCCAGCCGCCGGCCACGCGGGTCGGGCCGACCGCTCCCATCCGGGCCACGCCACACCCCTTCTGGCCAGGCCGTGAATCTCACCGGGCTGGTCCGACCCCTTTGCCGCGTCGGAACCGCCAAAACTAAGTCGACCCGATCTGTCAGCCCGTCAGGCCTAACGGATCGGGCACGTTATTCACTTAAATGTGAATAACATAAGGACCGCACGTCCGATCGACGTGCTGTCTACGGAATTGGGACTCTTTTCATGAGATAGTCCTTTTTCGATACTCTAAGTGAGTTTCAGATGAATTTGGATATCAGCCAGGTTAGAAACGAGCGTATTTCTAACTGGGTCCCTGGGACAGAAATGCCAATATCTCTTAGATTGGGCATCGGATTAACGCGTTGTCTGTCGCATTGGGTTTCTTTTGTAGAGACGGAACTGCACGATACATCAACTCTAGACTTCTTGACAGTTGATGTATTGACCCCCTTGGATCATGGAGCAGACCCTCCCATAATCGAGCGTGTTGTGTGCAGGAACCCTGGAGCTGGATGTGACTGCGACGACAATGACGACTGTATTTGGATCCTACATGGTTTCGGCACTGAGGATGACTGTACTTGGATCCTCCGTGGGTTCAGCAGTGACAACTTATGTACTTGGATCCTATGTGGTTTAGGTATGGGAGATGATTCAGAGGCTGCATTTGTCGTCTCCACCCTGCTTTGTGAGTAGTACACTTGTGTGAGCTGAGTTTTTACTTTCAGTCATTATCATCGATATGATTATCTTTCTTTCCTGTGTGGACTAGGTTGTGCTTTCCTATTTGGACTGGTTTTTTCTTAGGCTCGTGTGTTGGAGCTAAACTAGAATTGAAGACTTAGGTATATGTATGGGCATATACCTATGTAGAGTTGGTTGATACTTTGTGTCTGTATCTTTCCTTTTTGTTTTATCCTTTGTAGATTCTGGGAGATCTTCGGGGGTCTCAGGGTCTCTACTGAGTATCGTATACTCACCCCTGCACGGGCTATACCCACACTATGTTGTGTTGGATATAGACGATAGACAGCACTGATCGAGGTAGATTCTTGTGGAGCGGGACTGTACCTGGAGGTGGACCACTTGGTGGGACGTACACGGAGCGGACGGCCGGACCCGAGGAGTTGAGGAGACCATTTGTACATACCCTTCAGGTGGAATATTCGGAGGAAAACTCAGTGGTTTCTGGTTTACTTTAATATAGATATTCTTTCTTTACTATTGTACTGTACTTTTAGTTGGGTTTGTATTCTGGCCCATTTACTTTCCATCACTTACTTTTGTACTCTGTTTACTTAGTTTTTACTTTATCTTGTGTACTCTGTTGTGTTTGTTTACTTATATAAAGGCAATGTCTTCCCTTTTAACAGGATTTACGCCTTTGGTGCTAGTCACCATCCCCTAGCCTATGGAAGGCGGTCTTGGGGTAGTCATGGAACGGGCCCCGAGGACGAGTCGTGACACAATAGAATTAGGACATGTGTTAGGGTAATTATAATATCATTTTTACTTTTAATTGCCCTATTTACTTTTAATCATGGTAAATTAAAGTCAAAAGTTACTATTCAAAAATAATTATTTTCATCTTATTGAACCAAATTTTACTTATTGATATTAACAATGTCTCACAGATTTTTGAAATTCAATTCACAGAAGCGATAAAATTATGTTTTATGCAAATTTTCAAATGCTCCTAGGATGTGGGTAAAAGACGGTAAAAAGTTTAATAAACTTTTTTACAACTAATCTTATTATAAAATGACTCCAATTAATTACATTGAAATTATATAGGTATTATATTTCTATTTAAACTTTACCAAAATTTAAATAAAATTAATAACTATTTAAATAAAAATTGTGTTTTAAACTATAACGTAGTGTTGTTCACTATTCATAAAAAATTGAATGTTTTCAGAATAATACCAAAACATTACCCTAAGATAATTTTGATATTCCAAATTCAAAAATGAATTCTTTTTTATCAAATTCAAAACATAGAAGTTGGATTAATTAATTTAAAATTAATTCTCGTTGTCAAAACCGAAAAATGAGTTTTTAAAAAGTAAGAACAATCAAAAGATTGACATGTGTTTATGTCAAATTTAAATTTAAAATTACTTATAATGACTTCAATTTGTATTAAATGATAATAATATAATATAATTATACTTCCATACCAATAAAATTCATAATTTTACACTATAAATTATTTTGATTAAAAAAGTTGTTTTCAATTAAAATATTTGTATTTTTTAGTATTCATCAAAATATGAAAGTTATCACAAAAGTACCAAAAATATATATCCAAAATAAATTTTTATGTCCCGATTCTAAATTAGAATTTAATTTCATTAAATTTAATATATAAAAGTGTCAATATTTGTTTTAAAACGGGTTTTCTGTAAAAAGGTGGTAAAATTGCATTTTTTGAAAATTACTTCTTTTATCTGAAAAAAATAATTTGATTTTATATTATATCTAAGAAACACATAATATGGATTCTAAAATTATATGGAGTATATAAAATTAAAAACTCCGTTAATACTATTCATAACATGTTTTTGAACGGCTAGTTTGGTAAGTCATGGTGCGCTCGAACTCAGTGTTGCGTATAGCGCAAACTATTGAATTACATTATATAAAATATCTTACTCTGAAATCTTGGGGTGTTACAGAATCTCATGATATATTTTGTGGAATTATTTATAATTTTGTTAAAATTGTTTTAAAAAAATGAAATTTGTAGTGGAATATTCTATTCAATGTTGTAAACTTCTCTTTAGATTTACATAACATAAATGTTTTAAATGGTTTATAGGTTTCATTCACTCAATCAATGATGCTAAATAATTCTTCTAAAATATGTTGAACACCTCAAAAATGTATTTAATTATAAAACATAATAATTAACAATAAATTTTATTGACCAAAAATACCAAATCATTATCCTAAGGGTAATCTAGTATTTCCCAAACAACATGTTTGCAATTCCAAAGGTACTATAATATCCAAATTTTTATTCATTACCAATAACAGAAATATATTTCTATTAAAAAAATATTTTCTAATTGGACAATTTAAATAATCACCAAACCATTATTTCATAAGAAACAATCATTAAGTTATACTTGGAACAACATCAATAAAATGATTGATGTGTTTTTGGAATCCAAATCCCTTAGTGATAAAAATATTATGAGTTATGGAGTTAACTCAAATTTTTCAAAACTCATCAAAATATCTCCATTTATTCATTTTTTTCTATAAAAAATATCCTTTTATATTATTAACATAAATTCCTTCTAGTTACTATAATTATGTCAATATATACCACAAAATAGTTTTTATTTTTCCCTATTTTAAAAGTATGATGTATTTAAATTTAGATTTATGGTGAAATATATCATCATATATCATGTAATAGGGGATGGTTGAATGATATTTTTTATTATCATATCATAAAATATCTCATTTAATAAAAGATTCAGTAATCCAATCATATCTTGTTTTAAACTCAAGTATCAAAATACCATCTCTAAATTTTTCATTTTTAAAATGATATTTAACTTCAATGTATTTGGATATATAGAATTACATATGATTATTTCAAAAATTAGTATTAGTTTTATTATAACAAATAATATCGATGGCATGTACACGTTCACTTTTAAACCCTGCAACAACTCTTTCATCAAAAAAATTTGTATTCTTGTTTGTGTTACATTATTATAATCATCCAATTCAGTTATTAGTGTATATGAATCGGGATTATTTCAATTTAAACTAATAGAAATAGAACTAAAGAAAAATATTACAATAGGGGTGAATTTTAGTTCCTCGATATTTCTACCTAAGTAATAATTGCTAATGGAATAGAGATAAAACATATTTCTAATTCCAAAATGTAAAACATAATTAAAAACTTCTTTTGAATATCCCTTAACTTATTCTTTTAATCCTTATTGTCTAAAAATTTGGGGTTACATTGAAATATTTTAAAAAGAGTTACAATATATAAAATTTCAAACATTTATGTTTCAAGGTATAAAAAAATTTAATCATTATTGTATATTACTTTAATTATACACGTTAACCTATATCATCCTTAATGGGTTTTACAGAAATAGTAATGGGTGTGGACACTTTTATGTAATTCACTATTATAAATAGTATTAAAAATTATTTTATATATTTATCATATAATATAAATATATTATAGTTTTTTAAAATATTGATACCTTTAAAAACCTTTTATCTCTCTCATCATGGTAATTTCAGATTTATTTTTATACTATAAAAAACACCACCAAAAATTATTTTTTAACTCTTCCAAAAAAAATATTTATCATTGAAAACTATAATAGAAGTTCATGTGATCATTTCTCACACATATATATTGTTGTTTATTTTTATATTTTTGAAATTAATATTATTTAAACAACTTTATATCCAAGAATATAATGTTCTACATTCTTTCACTGATCTATATTGATCGTTAGTTAATTTATAAAATTTTATCATTTTTATCAGTAATAAAAAAATTATTTTTTCAATGAAATGTTCATCTTTCAAATCACCAATTAAAAATTATAATTTTTAATTTATTTGACACAATTTATTGAAAATGTTAGTATTTAATGTGTGAAATATCTTTATAACTTAAAAACATATAATATGAGGAAATTTAGCCTTAAAATAAACTCCTTTAACTTTGTAATTTGATTTATATTCTATCTTGAATTTATTCTTAGAAAATTATCCTTTTTTACATAGATTTTTATGGGATTCCTACTTAATCATAATGTTGTTAATCATTTTTTATGGGTAAAATACCCCAGGATTATGTATTTTTATTTTGATATAGATATTCACTCATCGAACTCACTAATAATGAATTTGGATCACTGTAATAAATAAGAGTATTCTAGTTTTTTTATTTTCAAACATAATCTATTAAAATTGGTTAATTTGGTCATTAATAATGTTTTATGATTCTACATGATTCTTAAATATTATAAAAAATCCCTTAAAAACTTTATTTTCTATATTTCTTTAGTAAAACTCAATCTCCACTAAAGTATTTTAATTTTAAAAAGGTACTTTAAAGACATATTTATAATTATATATGATTTATAAATATCTTAAATTTATTCATTTAAACTCTCTTCTATAACATCATCTTATAAATAATCATAATTTACTCTGGCCTCAATAGAAATAATATATTTTAGATATTTATAAATATTGATGCTATATCTCCTCATAATAATTTTTAATTTTAGTATTGAATCAATATTTTTCTTCCTATATTAACCTGGATTATATTTTTATTTTAGACTGTACATATTTTTGTGATGTTTATAGAGTGTATTATTTCTTATTTATCTAACGATTTCAAAAATAAATTTGTAAAATCATTTAATGAAAACCCTATTCTAAAAGCTATGCTTATATTCTCTATAGACAATCCTATTTTTTTAAAAAAACTCTCCTGAAATTATTAAATTGATCAACAGAATATAATATTAGTTTCATGAAAATATCATGTGTATTCCTTGTAAAATCATTAGTAAATGTAATGAAATAATAAGGCCTTTTTAAATATTGTTGTTTCATAACCCCACACATATCAGAGTTATTTAATTTATGTGGCTTATTTGATTGAATTTATACTCTATTTGGGTTAGATTGTGATATTTTATTTTTCTTATAGGTATTATAAAATATAGATATATATATTTTCCTTTATAGATTTGGAAGGTTTCACATTGATTCTTAACTTTTAATTTTATCCATGATTCTTTGCCCAAGGTTTCCAATTATTATATCCCATAATTATTTATTTTTTCACTAAAATAGAATAAATTATTCTAGTTTCCATTTGAAAATAATTTTTCACTTATTCTTTTACAATTAGTTATAACTTTTCAACCCTTTAATATCTTTATGATTCAACCATTCATATTGAATTTAAATTTATTTTCATCATCGTAATGTTAGTTAACACTCAAAAAATTTCTTTATCCCTTCAAAAAATAAGACTTATTTTTATAAATTATTTTTCCCACAATAATTGCACCATAAACCTTTAATTTTTAGTTAACCATTATTTAAAGAATTCATTTAACCATCGTTATGAATTTTTAATTTTTTTTAAAAAAATATCGTGTCTTCTATATTATACGAATAATATCCACTATCAATTATTCCTATGTTTTTCTTTGTGGATTATTTTAATTAAAACTCAACAATCATAAATATTTAAATTTTTATTATTCATTATACACTAGTTAAAAATCCTTCCTACTAAAAATATTTATACGAGTATTTACACAATATTTATCATGGTAATCAGGTTCATCATATCTATGAAACACTACGTCAATGTCATCAAACCTACTTGGAATTTTTAACTCCAAAATCACATTATTTATAGGATTTTGATTTTCTAATATTTAATTTCTGATCCCAAGTATCAGGCCCCTAAAAAATTTCGTTTTTTTACTCTTATCAAGGGATTTTTTACGATAATAAATAGTCTTTAGTCCCATAGTCCCCCAAATAATAATAATTTATAGTGAATCTAAAATTTATTTCGAATTCTAAATTTTTTCAAGCTATATTTTAATAATATTTTGATATATAATGAGTAAAATATTTAAATTTATTTAAATAAATAATCTTAGAAAAAACTTCCTTACATTCTTTGACACATAAGTAATTTCATATCTATTTTTTCAACCCTTATTTTATAATAAATTGGGTTTAGATCCACACTAGTAATTAAAATAATTTTAGGATATTATAAAGAATCCTGGAAAACAATTTTCCTCTTTTTTTAACCAAAAAATGGTAAGTTGTCAAAGAATTATAAACCTTAATTTCATAAATAATGTAGTATTTTATAGATATTACACTTGACAAGCTTATTAGTAGAAAAAAATCTCATATCATTTGTAAAACCCCAAGTAAAGTTAATAGTAAATAAATTTCAGGACCTACTAATATTCATGAATTGGATTTTATAAAGTTATATTCATTACAGAAAAATTATTTAATTTTTTTAAAAAAAAGAAATAGTTTTATTCCTACTAAATTTTTATATATGTTTTATATGGTTTTATTTAAAATATTAATTTAAAAATATTATAATTTAAATTTTATAAATAGATACCATCTTTTATATCAGCAATTAAAATGTTTATTAGAGTTATTTTGGAAAAAAAATTCTTTTCGTTTCTTCTATTCAAAAAGTAATATTCTATTTTAGATTGTTTTCAGTATTAAATTAAATCATTTTTATTAAAAATAATATAATTAATTCTATGGGAATAAATATTATACTGTAATTTGGTATAAAAACATTTTTATACGTAAAATGAAATTTGTCTAAAAAAATATTCCTCACATTTTGTAGGTTTATCTTTAAGTTAATTTCTTACAGTTATGAAAATTGAAATTGATAAAATAGAAACATGCTTTGAATCATAATTTCAAAAAAAAATATTACACTTTCATTTTTGATCACTCTTAATAGTATCTTAGTTAAAAAAATTATCTTACTGTGACAAGATTTAAAATCGGTTTTAAGGGTTTAAATTACCTAAAGGATTTTTAAATCTTATTTTATAGAAAAATTTTTACCCAATATTATCTATTATTAGAATATGATTCATTTTTAAACCACTTGGATTGAGTAAGGTATTCATATATTTTAGTCTTTTGAAAACATCCTTGTGTGTCCTCTACCACGCTTATAAACTGACACGGCCTCTTCTAATTATTAGCATTTCAAGTGCATATTAGATAGGTAAATACCAAAAAGAATCCATTCCTAACATCCATTACCACGTCTTAGAGGTTATTTTTTGATCATAATACAATACTAGAAAGTATTGTGTTATAAACCTAAAGAGGTTGTCTGAATAAAAGGTATTATTCTTAACCAAGAGTTTTCATTTTATTTATTTTTATACCTAATTAAAATAATATTCAAACATGAGGAAATAATATCAACATTATATTATATATAATTTAATTTTATTATTTTTATGTTATGACCAATTTTTATCTACTTAACCATCTAAAAAATTAAAAATATCAACCATATGTACATACGAAAAATTGCTTCGTAATATTATATATTTCATTATTCATCACCAAATTGTATTATTGGTCCTAAATATGGTCCCAAATAAAATAATATCATATAAATGATATAAATTTGATTTTATAAAATTAATTAAATATTGTAATTATTTTTTTACTATCTAATGAATATTAAAAACCCTCGCTCATTTTTGTGTGTGAACTACCGCCTCCCGAACTAATGTATTTTATTTTTCATCACCACCTGACATGGATTGTATATATATGTGTATTTAGATAAAGAATATAATATTTATGATGTAATCATAATAATTTAAATGTAAAATGATACTTACATTCATTCTGTATTGTTCATTGAAAAATGGAAATGTTACCCATGATTACGTATGACTTAGGTATCCTTGATTGTAATGGAATTCATTTTTGTAAACATCATACATAGTTAGTTATTAAAATATAATTAATTTTTAAAGAATAAAATTAAAAAATTATTAAGATTTTGTAAATGATAAAATCATGATCTATTTTACCAAATTCAACCTACCAAAGTTATTTTGGACTTAAGAAAAAAACATCCTCAAAAAATTCTAAGTAAACTTAATCACTTAAGTAATTAATTATAAAATTTTTATAACTAAAATAAATTAAATTATTATATTTAGAATGGTTATTAATAAAGATAAAATAAATAAATTTTTATTAGTCATGAATTTAATGAACATATGTGACAAGTCGGACTATAGGTAAGGGACATGTTACCTTAAAACATCGTTTTGAATTATGTAAATATTCATTTTCTAAATATTTTTATTCCATGTAAATATTATTAAAATTATTTTAAACATATATTTAAATTTACATAAATAAATTATAAATGAACATTTATTTCTCTGTTGAATTTCTTTCAAAGGATTCCAATATGAATGTTTTTATGTATTTAATAAGGGTTGTTTTGTCTTTATTTACCTAAATAAAAAAAGGAATGTTCTAATTTAATGTCTACGGAAGAAATAAATATTCCCACTATCATAAAACTTATATAATTTTTTTATTAATTTACAATATCATATTTTTTATTCAATAGAAAACACTCTTTACCTTTGATTAATGTATTTTAGTTTTGAAAATTGGGTTTTAATGAAATAGGATATATCAATATTAGAAAATGTTTTTATTAAAGGCGTAAAATTATATTTTATGAATATTATTATTAAAAATTTTGATTTTATGTTATTCATGTATTTTATGGTACTTGGAAAATTTATAATAATCGGTAAGCTCGATATAGTACACTAATTTATTAGTTAATGATTATATTCTTCAGATAATTATTTTGGAATTAACCAAGTGGGTTATTCCATTTACTAGGGTTATTGTATGGGTTATATATATTTTATGCCCTAACCATGCAACATGAAATTTATATGCATTATAATGAGTTTTTATTGAAATATTTTATATTTCATAAGGTAATATACAATTTTTTTAAAGGAATGATTATTCCCTTTTAAGGGTAAAAAGGGTATGTTTTTTAGAAAATGTTTTTCCTAGGTTCTCGAGTTATCTAAGAAAACATAATGATTATGATTTAACCTTTATGTTTTCTTAAAAAGTGTTTTATGAAAAACTTTGGGTATTAAATATGATTCCTTGTGTAAATAAATTATTATATGAGATCAAAGTTATTATGTAGAATGAAACCTCTCTTATTTGTTCTCATGGTTTTGAAATAGACTATTATATTTCTTATTTCTTTTTAATATGTACTATATTGATATTTTTTAATCATTCCATGTTTTAAAATGCTTTTCATAGGTATCAAGGATTAGTAGGAAAAATTATGAGGTCAAGTGGAAAATATTGTTTATTTTTCATGAAAATAAAATGTGTTTCATTTTAATGTTTTTTATTTTGTGGAAAATGGATACTAATAGGAATTTTAAACATTGTAACGTATGGGTTTGTTTGGAAATATTAATGCCTTAATTTATCTACAAAAAATAAACTAAAAATATCTTTAATAATAAAAGAAAATGAGATCATATTTTAAAAAACATTATGGGTTGAATATGGATTGTTTTTTCATGGTCTGTATCAAAGACTATTTTAGATAATTTTGGATTTTATAATTATGTAAGTAAGTATTGTTAAGAGATTGTAATTTATGGCTTTCATGATATATATTTTTACGATTATAATATTTCTTCATTTTAACTGTGTATTTTAAAATGAAATCTATAGAGGAAATAGGGAAGAAAAAGTAGGGATTCTCTAAGAGGATAGTATCTTTCAAAATAAGCAATGATGAATGGTTGGAATTGAAATAAAGGAATTTGTTTTTATGATAGATAATTTTATGTAGTATATAAATGGTTGTGGTATCCATGTGAGAAATAAATAATGTTTATCATAGAAGAAAATTTCTATTATAGATAATTTCCTGAAATAAAACCCTCCAGTATTTAGTGGATCATCTATCCCCACGATAGTTGGAGGATGGGCTAAATCTATATATAGGATATTTGAAGTCATGGGTTATTAAAAAATAAAAATTTAACCCTTTTTATTTACCTTTTGAAGCTTATGTTGATTTTTTGTGGTTAACGGTTAAGAATTACATAGAAAGAGGCGATATTAATTCCTTGGAATGTGTTGAATTTAAGAATATTTACCTTGATGAAATTTTTCTAGTGGTTATATGACTTGGTTTGAAAAACAAATTTTTAGAATTTTGGCTAAATAAAGATGATTTAAGGGTTGATTTTGAAAAAAAACATTACTTTTTTGGAAATTTACGCACCAAATTTTATTTAAGATGTTGATAGTAAAATTAATTATATTTATATAGGATTGAAAGTAATATATCAAAGGGAATTAGTTCTCATGAATTTTAATGTTATGATAAACTTTATTGATATTCATAGAATGTAGAAATGGATACTACAACAAGTATAAATATTGGTATATATGGACGGAAATTGGGAAGCATCCATCAAGAAAATATAACAGTCTGAAAATGAGTTTCCATTTTATGATAAGTGTGGTAAAAAAACCTTATTGAATATCTTATAATATCTATAAAGTGTTATTAATATGGTATGTTTGGACTTTTGGATCATGAAAGGAAATTAATCACCAGAATGATCATAAAAATAATGAAAGGACTGGGTTAAGATGATTAAATTGTAATGAAATAGGTTATTATGTCGGTATTTTTCTAAATATAGGAGTAAAGGATGTAAATTTTCATGATCAAAAGCCAAAATGTGTAGATAAATCCTTTATGACTACTTTAAAAAATGGTGGACTATCCAGTGATGTGGTTTCAAGTATATTACTTGTTTATTTAGATTATTCTAATTTCTAATTTAATTCAGGGTCTACACATTTATTAATTTTTTATTAATCATCTGTTAAATTACAAAATTCACCATAATAAATGAACCCATAAATTTTATAAAAATCACCTAGGTTAATGTTAAGGAAAAAAATATGTTACAATAAACATCCTATAATTTTCTGTTTAAATGATTTACCAAAACAAATTATATTATTTCCCCGTGTAGAGTTTTATGTTATTTTCGTGTATAGATTTGATTTATGTTTGTCATGATAAGATAGATTATAGATCTAAAGAAGTTGTTTTTTGGTTTGAGTTTTTTTTGTATTTAACAATTAATTCATAACATTGATAACATATCAATATTCTAATAAATATATTAAATATGGAAATCAAAGTTATCTTGAATTTATTTTTGAGATTAATGATCCTTTTCAAATTTGGAATGATCCTATATTAAATGATTATCTAGATGTATTTCTCGGTGATTTGACTAATATTGTACCTAATTGGAAAATTAAATGTAATGTTTCTTTATTTCCTTATATTAAGATAATATCAAAACAACATTATCAAATGTATATAGTAGGAATGTTGGAATTGAAAAATCAATTAGAAGAGTTTTGTGATAAGGTAATCATTTTTACAATCACATCACCATCATTCACACCTATTTTTTGTTAAAAAATGGTTCTATGAAAATTTAAATTGATTATATAGAATTGAATAATATGATTATTAATAATAAGTATTCTTTTCTTTATATAGATTAAATGTTTGATTAAATTTAGGGAGAATAGTATTTTTTAAGGTTGGTGTCAGGTCTAGGTGTAATCATCTGATGATGAAGGAAGGTGAAATTATGAAGATTGAATTTTACATTAGGTATTAGCATTATGAGTTTTTGGTTATTCACTTTAGTTTAATAAATTGTCTATTTATTTTTATCGACGTAATTATTAGAGTTTTCTATTAGTTAATGGATAAATTTGTGGTTTTTTATAGAACAACCCAAATATATTCTAAATTTTATGATGATCATAATTATAATTTAATGGTTGTTTTTAAAACCATGAAAGAAAAGAAGTTATTTGGAGAGTTTAGTTAATGTGAATTCTATTCATGAATTATATATTTCCTATGAAATATTATAAATAAGGATAAAACTGATATTATACAGCTAAAACTAAAGTGGTTTAAGAGTGTCCCCAACCTAAAAATGTCATAAATATTCATAGTTTTCAGGGATTAATGTTTTTCTATTGATGGTTTGTTGCAAAAAAATTTTATTCACCCATACCAATTACAATGTTAAATCAAAAATAATTTCAATTTATCTCGTTGAATTAATGTGCTGAATGCTTGTAGTGATTGAAAATAAGTTTCACGAATTCTCTAGTTTTGGACTGTCCAACTAGAAATATAGACATTGTTATCTATAGTGATGCTTCATTGAAGAAACCTTTTTGTGTTCTAATACAAAATTATCAAGTAATTTCTTATGCTACATGTCAAATAAAACCTCATGATCACAATTATATGAACATGAATTTTTGTCTTTATTCTTAGATTTATAAATATAGAAACATCATTTATATTTAGTAATGTGTAAAATATATACTGATCATAAATGTTTATATTATATATTCACTAATAAATAGATAAAAATTATGCATGGAAGACGGCTAGAACTAATTAAAGATTATGATTTCATGATCCATTACCATCAAGGAAAATAAAATAAAGTAGATAATTCTTTACATAGGAAAGATAATGTCTAATTTACTATTATACCTTTTTAATATAATACTTTGGTAAATGATTAAATGAATTTTTGAATAGAAATTATAAATATGAGAACTTCCACTATTTTGTTTCACGTGTCAGTGTAGTCATCTCTATCAGATAGGATTAATAAATCTCTAAATTAATGTATTGGTTTGAAAGAATTTTTATAAATAGTCCAAAAGGGTTTATTTATTAATTTTAATATTGAAAAGGAATGTGCTATCATATTTGGAAAAAGGTTTTGTGTTCCTTTTGATTCTAATTTTAAGATATAATTATTAAGTGAAGCTCATATCTCTTTAGTTTATGTTTATCCTAGTAGTACTAATATATATAAAGACCTTTAGAAACGTTTCTAGTTATAGAGAATAAAAATTTATATTTCAAATGTTACCATGAAATTATGGACTTGAAAATTATTTAAATAAAAATAAAAATTACTAAATGGAATGATTCAACATTTTAGTACTTTAGAAGAAATGGGAAAACAAATATGTGGATTTTCTTGTGCTATTTCCAAAGATATCTCAAAGTAATAATGAAATTTGGGTTATTTTTATCATTTAACTAAATATGTTCATTTGCTTCCTATCTGATATCCTATGTCCTTAGACCAACTATATCGACTATAACTCAAGGATATAGTTCAGTAACACATAGTTCCTCCCTCTGTTATATGTTGTCATGATCCCATGTTTACATATAATTTTTTCAAATTCTTTTAGAATTCATTGGGTACTGAATTAAATTATTGTACATCTTTTCCTCCTCAATATTATGTAAAATAAAAGTAAAGGATTAAAACTTTGGAATATATGCTTCGATATTGTTCAATTGATTACCATGAAATTTGGGATCAACATATTTCATTAGTTTAATTTTCTTACTATAATAGCTTTCATTCTATTATAGATACAGTTCCTTTTGAGCAATTATATGAACATTTGGGTCAAAGTATAGCTTTTTGGGATGATGGAGGAGAAAGAATGTTTTCACAACGAAAAAATTTAGTAGAATTGGTGGACATGGGGTATATGAATCAACAACATATGATGGCATAAAATTTATGTAGATAACTGATGTAATGATAATTTATTTTTGGTGGGCGATCATGTTGTTTTTAAATTATCTCCCTGAAAGGTGTTATTTGTTTTTGTAATAAAGTAATGTTATGTCCATATTTCATTAGATGCATGAAATTTTAGAGAGTATTAGATCATTTTCCTACCATGTGAACTTTTCTCTAAGTATATCATAGTTAGATAATGTGTTTCATGTTTCTTTTATAAGTAAGTATGTGTAAGATGCATCTCATGTTTCGATCTCTGAAGTATTATTATTAGAACATAGTATTTCATATAAGTTATTATCGGTTCATATTCATAACCATTTATGGAAGGTATTATTGAATAATCAATATAAGTATATTAAGTAATTTTTCAATCAACATGGAAATAACTTTATCCTTAAAAAATTTGTTTATATGTCTTATATGTTTTAATTTAAAATATTAATTTAAAAACTGATAAATTTAATTTTACAAAAAGTGAATCATTTTAAATATCATCAATTAGAAATTATCTTACAAGTTATTTTTTGTAATTTTTTTAAAATAATTTATTTTTTGGTGAATAATAGAAAATACCAATTTTTAAAAAAACTCCATATTATTTCCATGTATTTAAAAAGTCACATTATATTTTGGACTGGTTTAAAAATTAAATTATATTATTTTTATTAAAAATAATCAAATAATATTCATTGGAATTAATATTATACTTGAATTTATCATAAATTTATTTTTATATTTAAAAGGGTATTTTCTAGAAAAATAGTTTTTCAACATGTTTTTCAAGTTCATATTAAAATTAATTTATTACAATTATAGAAATTTAAACTGCTAAAATATAGTCCATATTTGGAATCATCATTTTCAAATTTATTAATAAGGATACTTTCATTTTTTATCATTATGGTAAGAATCTATGGTAAAATAGATTGTTACCATAGTAAGAATCAAAACGAGTTGAAATGGTTATAACTAAAAATTCAAGGGTCAAAATTATCTTAAAACATGTTTAAATCCCATTTTATATGAATATTTCAACCCTATTGTATATATCCTTAAAATATGATTCGTTTTTTATGAATTTTTATTAATTAATACATTAATATATTTTAATATTTTCAAAAATTCCAAGTGCGATATCTCCACCTCTTATAAACAAACACCCTCTCTCTGCTTTTCTTCACGCTTCAAGAGCCTTTTACCTCAATAAATACCTACCCAAATCCATTCCTAAAATTCTTCCCCAAATCATATAGGTACTATTTTAACCATAACATTATTTTAGGAAGGCTTTAACTATAAACTGTGGGAGGTTCTTTGAAGAAGATGTATGGTTTTTAACTGAGTTCTTTCATTTAATTTATTCTTCTAACTCATTAAAATATTTTCAAACATGGTTAAATAATAAAATGATTATATTGAATATTCTATAATGTAATTATTTTTATATTATTAACCTTTTCATCTACATAACCATCTGATGAAAAATAAAAATATCACTTATGAATACGTGCTGACTACGACCTCACAAGATGATGCATTTGATTTTTCATCACTTACACTTATGGTTGGTCATAATTACAGATCCAAATAAAATAAAATCATATCCATATACATATGAAATAAATTTTATTCTGTAATTTTAAATAAAATCTCTATATCCTGTTTTACTATTCAATGAAAAATAAAAAACATCGCTCGTGTGTACGTTAGGACTACTGCCTCGTGCACCGATGTGTTTTATTTTAGATCACCTCCTCACATATATTGTATATAAAGGTATATTTAAAGAAATAGTATTCTATTTTTTATATAATAATGATTCTATAAATATAAAATAATACTTACTTTTATCCATTATGTTTGTTGAAAAAATGGAAATGTTACTCAAGCATCCATGTGGCCTACTATCTCCATGATTATTCTGTAATTCGTTTTTATAACCATATTACATAGTTGGTTATGAAATTTTATTAATGTATAAATATGATAATTATAAAATTACTATGATTTTTTATTTGACATAGTCATGGTCAATTTGACCAAAGTTAACCTACTGAAGTAATTTTGGTTTTATGAACCGAACATCCTCAAAAAGTTCAAAGTAAACATAATCAATTATGTAATTATGTATAAAAATTTTTAAGTGAAATAAATTTAATAATAATTTGGAAACAAAATATCATTAAATTAAATAAAAATTATAATTTTATTATTTAGGAATATGAAGAACATGTGTGGCAAGTTGGTCTTGAGTTACGGGAAACATTACAATAAAACCTCATTTTAAATGTTTTAAATATTTATTTTCTAAATATTTTTATTCCATGTCCATATTACGTAAATAATTTTTTTATGTATTTATCTTTAAATAAATAAATTATATTTTATATTTTATGTCTCTTTTTACTTTCTTTGAAATGTTTTTAAAATGAATATTTTAATATATTTTATATGAGATGTGTTAATTTTATCTACAAAATTCAAAAGAAATGTTCTAATTTAAAAAATATAACATAAAGGGATTTTCTGAGTATCATAAATATTATTTGATGTTTGGATGACCTTAAAAGATTCCTTTTTTATTCAAATAAAACCCCTCCATCCCTTTTTTTGAGTATTTTATTTTTTAAAAATTTTCTTTTAAAGGAAAGGTATATATCAATATCCAAAAATATTTGTATGATAGGATAAAAAGTATATTTTTATGGAATTGATGACAAAAATGAATAATTTTATGTAATTAATGTATTTTATGATTATTATAAATTTTTTATGATGATTATTGAGCACAATATAACTCTCAAATGACTTTGGTAATGATTATGGTCTCCGTAAAATTATGTTAGAATTAACTGATTATGTAATTCCAGTTGAAAAGGTTTTTATAAGGGTTATATTATTATGATGTCCCAAGAAACCTAAATCTATTATTCATAATGATTTCCAATGAAATATTTATATTTATAAATTTAATCTAATAATATTTTATTTAAAGTAATTATTATGAATTTTATGTATAAAAATGTATGTCTTTAGAAAAAAAATTCATGGGATCTCATGTTTTCTAAGAAACCCTCATAATTATGATTTTCCCTTTATGATTTATTTTTAAATTGTTTTATGAAAAACTTTTTGAACTAAAGCTTATTTCATGTGTAACTAATGATTATTTTACCTCAATATTATTATGTTAAAATAAAACTCTCTTATATGATCTGATGGTTTTCAAATGGACTATTAAGATTCATTATTATTTTTTATATTTCACTTTCTGAGATTTTTTTCTCATCTTGATTTTTAGGTGTTTTTCATATTGTTTAATAATGGGTATGAAAATTGAGGAATTCATGCTGAAAATCATGAATATTTTTTAGGAAAAGAAAAAATATTTTATTTTAAAAGTTTTATATTGTAGATAAAATGGATACTGAAAATAAGTTTCAAATTATTAATGTATTAGTTTGTTACATAAGAGTTTCCACCTAATTTTCTAAAACTATAACCCTGAAAAGAAAATTGGTGATGTAACAAAATGAAATCTTTTTCAAAAATGAATTTTTTTTGAATAAGTATCGGGACTATATAAGAGTGGATTTAGATTATTAATTAGTTATTTCCATTGTTTTGTAATGGTACATTTTATCATTTCAAGTTATTTTTAAACAACAAAGATTATGGATTAAATATACACCAATAATTTTAATTAATCAGTAGTGTTGGTTTAATGTTTTTATTTGATTTCATTATGTTTAGAAACATTAATATTTAACATTTTAATTTATTCAAAATAATTTTATATCTTTTACTAAAATTAAAATTCATTATTTATTATCTTTTCACATAATTTATTGAGTTTATTTTCCATTTTTTAGAAAGTTTTTGTGATCAAGATAATATTGAATTATCTATTTTATTATATGTTTTTTAGTAATTTACTCTTATCCACTGCTTATTTATTATTTATTTTTTGCAATGTGATCCATGAATTAAGTTCGTTTCTATTTACAAAACTTTTTTTGTAGGTTCACATCCATTAGTGGAAAACATGAAATCCGTCTGTGTTATGAAACTCCACTAATATAATTATAAAATTTAATTTTATCATTGAACAGTTTTTTTTCTTCTTAGTATTTTCAACTCCATTGATTTTTTTTTGAAATAGAATTCTCTTAATATTATTTGATAGTTTGGGTATCTTCTAAAACCCCATTAAAATATTCCATACACCTCCTTGGTGAAAATAAAATAAAATAAAAATTTCCTCTATAATTTATTTTACATATTTTCTGGATATTAGATATATTATACACAAATTAATCAAAACCTATATCTTATTCTTCCTCTTTATAATTAATGTTATAATATTCTTAATCTTAATTTAATTTTAGAATTATAATTTATGAAAAGGAAATTGATTTCTCTTCTTTAAAATTATTTAAAAATAAATTTGAATCAATATAATTAAAAAACATTAAGTATGTTTTATAGATTATCTAAGGATATTTTATCTATGAATATATATTTTCGGGTTGATTTTTTTTTATAAAAATAATCAATAATTATTATAAATAACTTGATAACAGTAGAATATTAAATATTTTCACTATACACTCTAATAGTACTCAAAATTTCATTAAGTATTATAATCAGTGATAGACATAATCAATATTCAACATACATCTGTCTTAAAACTACTTTTATCCATGGTTCTAACTTATCCAACTTTATTTTGTTTACATCATGAGTATTTTTTTAATTTTCAAAAAATATATTTTCTCATCTTTAAAGCCATGAATTTTTTAAATTCCTTCTTGGGAAAAGATTTAAGAATTTAATTTATTGATATGTTATCATTTTCAATATTCTTATCATATGTAATAATAATATCAGTACCTTTATCAATAGGAATGATCCAATTATGTATAAATTAGTCACCACCAATCCAGACATTAAATTTGAAATCATCCTCTCCTTATAGAAATGATATTTTATTCAAAAAAATTGTTTATCCCTTTTCAATTCACTAATTTTAAATTAAGAATATTTAATGAAAAACAATAACAAAATCATATGAAGAAACTAAATTTTATATCTTCTCAAAAAAATATTGTGAAACATAATTATCATACCACAGGAAGAGCATGAAGAATTTAATGTAACACTAAGGGGTGGTAAATTAGGGTTTATTTTTTTATAATATTTTGTATTCAACATTTATAATTTTTTATAGTTAAATATTTTTTGTCATTTATTTAAAATCATGTGTTTTAATTAAAAAAATGAGAACAATAAGAACAATATGACACAAAATATTATATAATGATTTCCCCATAATGTGGGTTACTATATCCTTGGTGTATTTGGTATTATCAAAATCACATGAATCCACTAATATAATAATGTACTTAAAAGAATTTTTTTGAATCTTTAATCCTCAAAAAAATATAAGATCCACCCAAACATAGCCACATGCATTTTGCTACGTCATAAAATAAATAACTCGGTGTAAAAAAAGAACTATAATAAACATATGCATTCTCATGTATCAATGAGTATAATCTCCATTGAGTTTATTTATATTAATGATATCTTTAAGAAGAGTTTTAAAACCACTTGAAAAAAAATATCACTCGATAGGGATCTTATTTTCTCAATTTTTCTCATATCAAACTATTAGTTTAGTTGAATCCTTACTTCCCTAAAAATTTATTTTATGATAAAAAAATATTCAAATTAAAATCAATATTCATATAAATTTAACTAGGATCAATTAATATATATACCTATATTTAGCACCCCAACCATATAATCCAAGATCTGGTGAAATAATTTACTACATTGGAATATATGAAAGCTTTAAATCTTAAGGGACCAAACGATTTAACTATTTTGGAAAACTATATTACATACATGATATTCACAAATCATTAGAAAAAGAAAATAAATCATAACATAAGTAAAATATTTTCATCTTGAAATCCTATTCAAAGATTTATTCGTCATATATTTTGGAAAGTAATCAAAATAAGGGTGAGCTCAAATGCTCAGTAAGGGAAAGTACAATGGAAGAAATAATGAATCAATAATCATAATCAACATGGAGTTATAAACAAATAAGAACATATTCTAATCAAATAACTAGATAATGAAGAACCAATATGGCATGGTAAATAACTGAAACATATACCCTATAATCAATAAACTAAGAGTGAAATGAATCCGTAAATATGTTGAATAAATATATCATGAATAAATAATAACTGAGTATAAATGAAGGAAATTATTAATTATTGGATTATATGTCCCCTGTGTACATAATACATTTACCATTAAGATATTTTACAATATGGTTTAACATATCAGGTAAACCCCACCAATTTTAAAATAAGGATTCATCTTTTCAGACTACCAATGCATCGAGGGGCTATCTATAACAAGGAATCACCCATGTCGTACCTATCCAAAGCATTCATAATATATAGAATAATAAATTTAAACAATAAAAAAATATTCCATATAATTTAATTTATGTATTGAATAAATAATAGGAAATTATAAATAATTCCCTAGTAGAGGATAAGTAAAAACAAGGGTTGTTTGTAGGTACTGGGCATAGCTGATGCATGCGATGAGTAGTTCCCTAATTTTATTTTTTATATAATCAATGATAAATTATATATCTATAAGAAGATGAAGACTGTGATCCATAGAATTGAGTTAATGAAATAGTCAATGAAGAATTTCACCGAAACTGAGAAAGAGGATCATCGCAAATTATTTATAATTAATTTAATCAAATAAATAGTTACCATTGTTGGAATTCTTTCATTGTTGATGAATCCAGTGAAAGATATGAGGTCCACCATTGTTTCCTTATAAAAATATAGTGTAGATGTTCTCTAGTAGTGATCCATATGTGTTCATTGAATCTCTATATATCGTTGAAGGAATATATGGGTGATATCATGATAGATCCTTTCACTTGCATCATCTGCCTTTGATCACTTCGAGAACCATTTCCTATAATTTCTCCATGATCCAGTGGAGGATAATTTATTTCCATTTTTAGGCGTTTTCTTGGAGATGGGAGCTCTCTAGTCTTGGGTGGATTCTATAAGATTTTTGTGCATAACCAAAAAAATGAAATTGGCTCATTGACAAAATAACATAACAGGGTCTCTATATCTCTAGGGTTAAACTAAAATAATTTCAAAAGTGACCTTAATTATTTATTTAATGGAAGAGAACCCCCATGTAAAATAATAATAATAATATCAATATTTCTTGACATGTTCTTAACATGAAAATTATAGTTAAATATTATTTAATCAAATAATATTCAATATTTATTATTTCTAACTGGACATAAATACTTATTCGTTTATTCCTCTATAAAATTTATGAGACCTTGATTAATGACTATTTATTTATCAAATAATTTTCATTGCATTATTTTCTAATAAGTAAATAAATATAAAATTTATTAAATAGTTAACAAATATTTATATGAAATCAATAATACTTGAAAAATTATTAAACCACATACATTAATAATATTTATTCAACATGTCAAATAATAAATTAAAATATATATTATTTAACTGAGATTCTGGATACACTTAGTGTGTGACCTTTAGGCCTCTTTCTCTATGGAATTAGGTAACCCAGACTAAAGTCTAAGGTTAGCATCTAGCAACACTTTAAGGCACCAATAGATAAATAATGTTATTCCACAATGGAATAATGCATCATACAAATTATTACTGTGCAATATAACATCTTTATCACAATATCACAAATTGATCAGGTTGCATGCTAGTGACATCAAAATATATGCTCTAATATCTCTTTCTTTGAATTTCCAAAAATAGAACTTCTCTATAGAATACCATGTCCATGGATTTATTTAGTATATATCATTTACATCAAATGGAATGAGATATTAACTTCTATTAAAGAATGGAAAGGATATATCTTTTATTGCATTATTCATTAATGAAATATAACTCATGATGCACCCAACGTATGCTACCTCACCACAAACATTTGTCATCATAGTTTTCAACAATACATAAATGTACATGACCTATAATATTCATCACTAATAATCATAAATTCTAAGGACCAATACAAACGTATTCAGATAGGAACATCCAATGACACGTATAAATGTGTATTTCCTACAGGCGGGTCTCGTTCTCAAAATATCTTTCTAGATATTACAGTGTTCATACACCATGATAAGGTGCCTCAATTTCTAATTAGACTCTTCTCCTGATATCATGTATTATGTTTTTCCATTAAATGATAACATCCGACTATAGATACATAGTCAATAATAGTGTTGTAGCATTTTTTGGTTATCATCCTTGTGGGGAACTGCTATGACCTTTTAGCATGACAACAACTCTTATGAAATTATCACATACTATGTCATGCAGAAGAATAATTATGATGTGATAAGTAGTTTAATAATATTCAAAACAATGAATACATGTTTATCATAAAGTAAAAAAACAATCTTGATGTAGGTAACCAGTTCCAATAGACTTCCACTTTCACTAGAGACAATTGCTAACAAACTTCAATTACCTAGATCTCACACGATACTCATGATTCTACTAAGATAGTCCTTTATCCAACTAGTCCTCCACATTATCTTCTATGGTTACTCTTCTCAATGCAACTTCACCCCTTTGATAAAAATACCTCAAGTGGTGATACTTCCAGAGTATATTCTTTGTCCATTGGTGTGACCTTGGATCTTTTTCAAGATCTCGTGCTTCAGTATTATCAAAATTAAATGTTATAGGTTCTTTTCTGATAAGTACCACATCATGATCCTGGAAAAAGTTATAAATCCAAATGGATTCTTTGGCTGCATTAGAAGCTGCTATATACCCATACACAACTATAGAATCAGAAAAAAAATGGCTAGTTTAAACTCTTACAACTCACCGCTCATCTGTTGAGATTGGAAAACATATCCTAGTTGCATCATCATATCATTCAAATCTATCTAAAAACTCGAATCAGTACAACCTCTGATGAATAGCTCCTCATATCCTCCATACACTGAGAATAAATCCTTATTTATTCTCATATAATTATGGATTTCCTTAACAGTAGTTCACTGATATTCTTCTAAATATGATTGATATCTTCCTTTCATGATAAATTCATTGGTAACATCAAGTCTAGTATGTAACATGGAATATATGATTGATCCTATCGCCAAAGTATATGGGATATTACCCATTATATATTTCTCATGTTATGTCTGAGGAATCTTTTTATTAGAAATTTATAAACCATGTGACATTGGAACCAATCTCGTATTGGATTATTCCATACAAAATCTCTTTGGTATATGGTCAACATATGTACCTTGACATAGTCCATGAAGTATCTTGAATCTATCATGATTGATAATGTTCCATAGATTATATGCGACTTTTCCTAAATCTTTTATGGAGAAACACATGTTTTGCCGTTCCAAAAATAATTAAAACTGGTATGTCATTTCGAATAAGTATTATGTCATCAATATATACTACTAGGACAGCTAATTCATTCCCACTAAACCTATTGTAAACACACGGATCGTGTTCATTTTTAATTAAACCAAATTATTTATTGGATCCATCAAATCAAATTTTCCAAGAAATAGATTCTTTCTTTAATCAATAAATGAATCTCTACAGCTTTCAAATCCTTTTGGTGTCAGCTGGCGTCACAATCCTTTTTGGTTGTGTCATAAAGACAACATACTGAAGGGTCACTTTAAAAAATGTAGTTTTTAAATCCATCTTCCATACCTCACAGTCATTGTAAGATACTATATAAAGTAGAATTATTGTGGTTTTAAACCTGGAAATTGGTGAAAAGGTTTCATTGTAGTCAATTATTTTATGTTGTTTAAACCCTTTATATGCTAGCATTTTATTATAGGTGCATACTTTACCCTCCATGTCTAGTTTCCACATAATACTCATTTACATCCATTAGGCTTCACATAAACTTGCACATCAACTAGAACCCAAACATGGTTCTAATTCATGGAATCCATTTCAAAAGTTGTGGATTTATTCCATCTTGAAGCTTCTAAGATCTTCACTAACTCCTTTTAAGAGACAAGTTCATCATTTTAGACCAATAATGAGTCACCATCCTCAGTGACCTGAAAATCATATCTCTTTATTTCTCTTACCTCTCTTACACTCCTCCATAGTACATGTGTTTCCGGAAATAATTCTTCCCCAAGGACATATGGAATATGTTTATGTACCAACTTTTGTGTATCATGAGAATCAACATCATAAAAGTCAATCTTGATCCCACAATTATTTTTGTGGATGTTTTCCCTCTCAATAATGATTAATTTCCTAGTAACAGTCACTTTCTTACATGAGGGGTTGTATAGGTAGTATCCCTTTTTTCTTTTGGATACCCTATAAAGATACATTTTGTTTCCTGAGGTGCAATTATGTTTCCAGAGAAGGTCTTGACAAATGCCTTGCAACCCCATACGTGTGTATGTAAAAAAATGGGTTCCATTCCACTCTATAACTCAAAGGGAATTTCATTTTCCATATTATTTGGTACTCAATTTAATGTGTATTCACCAGTTTATAATGCATATCCCCAAAATGATAATGGAATATATTCATGACCCATCATCATCCTTACCATATAGAATAGGGTATGTTTCCTCCTATCACTAACATAATTCCACTATGTTGTATAATGTAGAGTAAGTTGAGATAGAATCTCAAACTCCCATAGAAATCCAATGAATTATTGATTAATATATTCACCACCTCGATCTGATAAAAAATTCTTTCTCTTCTTACCAAGATGATTCTCTACTTCATTCTTGAATTTCTTGAATTTCTCAAAGGTCTTATCATTATACCTCGTCAAGTTGATATATTCATATCTACTCAAGTCAATAGTAAAATATATGAATTAAGAATATCCACCTATATATTCTACTAAAAATGGTCCATACACATTAGTTTATTCCAATCCTAGAATTTTTTGGCCATTATACCCTATCCAAATAATGGTGGTTTGGTCACATTTTCCTGAAAACAACCATGAAACCAACCATGATGTTTTATCTTAGAGGAGTCTAAATAACCATCTTTAAAAATATTTTCCAAATTCTTCTCGTTTACATGGGAATGACGGTGATTCCACACCTAGGTGTTTTATGATTCGTGTAAACATGATTTGTTATCTATTTACAACACTTTGTTTTCATAATTTAATAAATAAATAATGTTATTTAAGTTCACTGTATCAGAACATATGTTTTTCATAAAACAAATAACATTTATTTCCAAATTTGAAAATAAATTCTTCTATATCTAAACATGACACAAAAATTATATTCTTGGGAACTATAGGTACATAATAAAAATATCTTAAAAACAAAATCATTCTCATTGGAAATGAAATTTGGTAGTAAATGATGGTCATAGTAGCAATCCTGACACCATTTATAGATCATAAATCCACATTTCCTCTAGAAATATTTGGTAATATATTAGGTTATAACATTTGGATATAGATGTGAGAACCACAAGCTGTATTTAATACCCAATGTGTATAAATGGAAATATTTAACTCATTAATGGAGGAGCCTTTAGGTTCCCCTTTATTTTGGGAGTATTTCCTATTTTAGTGGCTTGGATTACCTCCTAATAAACATACTTCAAATTTTTCTTACCTTGAATTTGTATCTTCCCCTTCATATAAGGATGGTGCTTGGGAATTTTACAAATTTTATATATCTTTGGCCCCTTTTCCTTGTTATTCCTTTTCTTGTTCACCATAAGGAAAATAGGTTTTTCATGCCCCATGTTATTATTCACCTGGAGAATCATGGTCAGATGTTCTGAAAGACTCTTCTCATTATTGCTCATATTATAATTCAAAATAAAGTTATAGAAGGTCTAGGGTAGTGATGAATGTATGAGATCTATACACAACTCAACTATGAATTTAATCCCTAGGATGTAAAATCATTAAATGTAAAAAATAATAATCAATACATGTGGCCCAACTGGTGAAGACTCTACAATCATAGTTTTGAAAAATCATTGGAGATCTCATACCTCTCTTATCTCTCCTTCTCCTGATAGAGATCCCAAAGGTGACACATCATGCTATAGGCATACATATCCTCAAGTTTCATAAAAATATCATTGTACATGGATTACATCATGAAGAACTAAACACCTGTAGAATAATTTTTATGTTTCTCATAGGAATATTGTTCTTCATCACTTTCCTTATTTCCAGGTGAAACTAGTAATGGTTTTTCTAGAACATACAATTAACTTTCCTGGCGATGTATGACACATAGGCTCCTTTTCCTCTCTTAGAAATTGGTTCTGATGAGTAGGTTTACCTTCTAAATTATGAATCACAATGTTATGTTCGATTTCATTTTTTTTGTTGTTTCTATGAAATAAGATAAGCATATTTTTAGTACATTATCTGAAAAAATTTAGAAAGATAAATAGATATTATATTTATTAGTCTCCCATTATTTTATCGAAATCCAATATCCCTCACAATTGGATTTGGAATATCATGTTTCTTGGATATTCTAGTGGAAAGGATCCATATTATCCTTCTCATTACCCCAAATTTGGTTGGTCAAGAAACTGAAATGGTTTTAGGTGGGCTTTTTAAATTCAAACAGTATTAACTCACAGTTCCTTGATCTACTGAGTGGACTCCCCGATCCTTTAATCATTAATTGGATTTCCTTATCCTTTTCCTCTAAGTTACTCTAACTACTATTTCGGAATTCAACCCTTGATTTCAAGTAAGTTTAGTCAACCCAAAACATCAAGTTAAAAATCCCTGAAAATTGAAAGCACCCCAACTTTGGGTGGTCAAGAACTTTGAACGGTAGTTTGATTCTAGCAAAATTAATGGAAGGATATAATTGTAGAATATTTTATTGGGGGATTTTATCCTTTTATGTATAGATTTAAAATTATTATATTTCTCATGTTATTTTTAATAATAAGTGGGATTACTTAAGTTATAAACCATGATTTAGATAATATTTACGCTTAAGCTGGTTTATTTTAGTTCTATATTTAATTCTTATCAATTCATTAATTATGTGATAATGATAAGACATCCATAATAAAATAACCAAGAAATTTATAGAAATAAAATAAAGTAGTATGATCCTAATCTCTTACTAGTGGTTAATTTATCTACAAGTTCATAAACTAGTTATTGGCATGGGAGGAAAACACCTTGAAACAATTGAGGTTCGTGTTACAGCTTTCCACCTATCCACTTATGCTTCTCTTTAGATTGGTTTCTCCTTGGATCTGAACTTGAATAGCCTCTACTATCATGGGAGATTCATCCATTACATATGACTTTTACTCACACACTGGTGAGGCCGAAAATGGGTTTAAATAAAATAAACCATAATCATAAAGGCCTCACATAATGAAAGGATTGATGGTGCGCAATACAATTTTTTTTCTAAAAATAGATTAAATTAATTAAATAACGTAAAAGAGGTTTTTTCAAGTTCATGATCATCCATATTCATGAAACGAATTATTCATTTAATAAAACTAGAGTTCAATTATTAATCATTTATATTTTTGATAATTCAAACTCGAGTCGGTCAATTATTATCTTTAATTATTAAATCCTTTTTATCATAATTCTCATTCAAATTTACATGAGATTCTCATCCCTTATAATTTTCAATAAAATTAATAAATTAATTTAAAATTAATTGTTTACCAATATATACCTTGGAGGTAGTATAGTGAATACTTTTCCAAATATACTCAATGTGTATTATACTCGTATGTTGTTATAATATTGTCACATATTGTACGCATATATTATCACGTACATTCACAACATTTATTTTATGGAAGACCACAGGAATTACATAATTTTTTGTTCTTGTTTTCTACATCAATGCACGTAGAGTAAAAAATTGTAATACAACTCATACCCGATGTGAAGATCTAAACATTATTCAGATATTCATTAAACATTTAAATATTTATGTATATTAAAACCCATCACACATCGTGTCCTATCTTTATGACCACACATGATTACATGTCTCAAGGTTTACTTAGTAAAATATATAAATTTTAAATCTTCATAACCTGGTATAAGTACACAACATGTAGATATGATATACACAGCGTGTACAGCTCTCACATTCTATCTGAGACACATGACTATGGACTCATCATGTAGTTTGTGCTTCATAAAATTTAGAGTACATGACATGTCTAATGGGAACACACCATGTGAACTCCGAGTTACGAATTCTCCAGTCAGGTAGGTCGTGTATGGAAAACATGGCCCGTCTATGACTCAAAGGGCCTATACACAATTTATGTGGGATACATATCCTTGTATTTTGTATGACCATTCATCCTTAAATTCTATTCAACACGTGGTGCTTTATGTTTTTAATTAATGAAATGATCAATGCATAATATTGAATTGATTAATAAATCAAATATGATGTGTTGAACGTGAAAACAAGGCATGTAACTCTAGTAATGCAGCGTGTAGTTTGGTGCTGTCCAGACAGAAACCACAACATCTCCATATGAGTTCCTCGATTTTAATTTAATTATAAAATTAGACTTCTCAATTATATCAATGAGGAATGAATGCCGAAGAAAAAGATCTCACAAGTTGGAATAAAAGAATGAAAATGAATAAATCACCAATAATCATAAATAATTATAAATAATTATGTGACCAATTTGATATCACAAGTAGGTTTCGAGTGTTGTAGAAGCATGCAACGGGTTGTTACCAGCTTTTATTTTTTCCATAATTAATTATCAATCCAAGATACATATGATGATGAACATCGTGATCCACAGAATTTAGTCAAAGAAATAAACAATAAATAATTTCTCTAAAATTTAGAAATAGAATCATCACATATTATTTAAAATTAATTTTATTAAATAAATAATTAACTTTGACGGAATTCTTTCTTCATTTAGGAATTTATAGATAGATCTGGGGTCCACCATCATTTCCTTATAGAAATAAAGTTTTAATTTCTTTTAGTGGTGATCCACATGTGTTCCTAAAATATGTATATATAGTAGAATGAATCTTCAAGTCCTAGTATAGTAGATCCTTGTGCTTTCATCGTCCACCATTGATTGATTTAAAAACCACTTCAAAATCATTCTCCTTGATCTGGCGGAGGAGAATTTATCGCTGTTCTGGGGAGCATTCTTAGAGAAGTGAGATCTCTATGCTTGAGAGGATTATTCAATATTATTGTGCACAACCAACAAAATGAAATTAACTCAATGAGAAAACAACATAACTTGTTTTATATATCACTATGGTTAAAATAAAATAATTTCAAAAGTGCCCTTATTTTTTTAAAATCCTAGAAAAACCCCATCTCAAATAATAATAATAATATCATTTTTTCTCTATGTTTACATAAAATGAGAATTATAATTAAATATTATTTAATCAAATAATATTCAATATTTATTATTTCTCACTAGAACTAAAAAAATAGTCCACTATTCCTCTATAATATATATCGGACCTTGAATAATGAAAATTCATTTATTAAATAATTATCATTACATTATTCTCCAATAAATAAATATTACATGTACTAAATAGAAAATAAATATTTATATGTGATCAATCATACATGAATAATTATTAAACCACATATGAGAATATTATTTGTTCAAACTATTAAATAATAAATAATAATATTTATTATTTACCTATGATTATGGATACCCTATGTTTGTGACCCTCTAGACATCTTTATTAGTGGCATTAGAAGAAGCAGCCTAAAATCCAAGGTTAGTGTTTAGAAACACACCAAATAATCCCTAGAAAACTTAGTTAATCCTAAAAACTACATAATTCCCCATACAAACTCTTAATGTGTAATATGACCACTTTATCATAATATCTCAAATTGAGCAGGTTTCATGTTAGTGCCATCAACCTATATGCCTGATTATCTCTTTTTTTGACTTTATGAAAATTAAAATTTCCTATATAACACCATGAACATGTATTTATTTAGGATATATCATTTCTATCAATGGGCCTGAGATATCAACTTATCTTAAAGAACATAAAGGTTAAATCCTTTCTCTTGTTATTATTTAATGTAATAGTACTACTGACGCACCCAATGTTTCCTACCTCACCATTAACATCTATCATCCCAATTTTTTACAATACATTAAATTATTCATCTAATAATATTATATCCTAAGGACCAATACACATGTACACATATTGGAACATCCAAAGACATGTTTAAATTTTTATTTCCAACTAGAATGTCCCATTCTTATAAGATCCTACTTGATATTACCAAGGGAATACACTATGAGAATTTTCCTCAAAGCCTTATGAGACTCCACCCTTGATAGCATGTATCATTTGTTTCCCTAAAATTATATCATATGGGTATGTAACATATATTCAATAATATTCTCATAGCACCTTCGGGTTCTCATCATAGCGGGGAACTATTATGACCATTTTGTGTGACAGCTACTCTTAGGCCATTACCGCATACTGAGTGACGCAGAAAAACCATCATGATGTGATAAGTAGTTTATTAATATTCGAAACAATGAATAATTTTTTATAATAATGTAAAACGAATTTTCTTCTAGGGAACCAACTACAACATTTTTCACATTGATTACTGGAGATACCATTGATATATCCTTAAAACATTCATGAGGAAAATAATCTTTAAAAATTCAAAATTGTCCCACGCCACATTGAAACATTTTAATCATAATCCATGTGAATTAATGACATTAAAAAAATTTATAATATCCTTATAATATGGATATTCATGATATAGAAGGTCAAAAATATGTATATACACCATATAAAATTTATTTGGTACATAATAACTAATAAGCCTCAATGGAATGTCAATTATGGTGAAATCCCTTACCTTGATTCTAACTTCTCACTTGCATATTTGTATTGTTAAATAGTAATAAAATTAATTATTTACTACATTTATAATATTTTTCATTTTTATCATTACTTTTATTTAACTTATTACAATTTTGTAAACAAATACATAAAGAATTATGTTTATGTTGGGTATTTTTACCATATTCGGTTTATGTGTCAAAAATGACTTTGGTAGGTCAACTATGGACAAAGGGGTCATTATATAAAAATATCTATAATAATAATAAGGAAATAATTATCATACTTATACATGAATTATAATGTTAAAACCAATCATGAAGTGTGTCTATGAAAAATGAACCAGCGTTACAATCAAGGAGATGATTGGTCGTACATATGCATGAGTAACATTCCCATTTTTCAGTGATGATTATGGAAAGAAGGTAAGTAATATTTTATCTTTCTATAATGATAATTATATTACAAATATCATGTTATTTAATGATATATAATTATATATAAAAATTTTTCCATATAAAATTAATTGCATCGTGTTGAGGAGGTCGTAGTCCACATGTCCACGACTGACCTTATCGTGTTTTAGTGTATAAAACAGGTAATAAAGAAAATGAGATATGATATTTAAAGAAATTTAATTATATGATGAATATAATATAGATTTTATTTATGTTTAATATTTTTAATTAAACATATCCTTAATAAATTCCATATAATGTGTGAATGTATCCCAACACTTTGAGGATACGATAGTTTACACTTCCACAAACTATGTTATCGTATTCCCAAAAAATTAAATTTAAAATGGTATGTGTTGTTTAAGAATTAAAGAAGAATAAATACATTAAAAATATCATATAAATCATATATAAACATAGTTTTCATAATAATTCCCAACCATGAAAGGTTGTAAAGTAGAAAAACAAATGACATCGTTTCGTGTGGCGGTAGTTCATCGTACACACAAAAGGTCAGTTTGTTACCCATTATATGGATGTTTGTTTAAGTGTAGGTAAAAAAATTAATATTAAAAAATAAAAGTAAATTTTGGAAACTTATTTTATTATATGATCATGAAATAAGGATATTTTAGGTGGTGGATAATGAAAATAATACAAAGTATCCTAAGGAAAGATGTTACCTCTTCTTTGGGTAACTCCTTTTGGTTTTCACCAAGGGGATTCCTTTGATAGATTTATACACAAATAGTGGAACCTGGAATGTGGTTATGTATTTTGGGAGATTATTTTATAATATATTTATTGAGAAAAATGTATTTATAGTTGTGAATAAGTTGGAGGGGTTAGCCCCTTTTTTATAGTGGAGGAGGAGTTGAATTCTAGTAAATTTTTGGATAGGGAATTCCACACATGTTATTTCCTTTTAAAGTGGATCAAATAATGGAATAAATTATATAAAATGGAATATTGGGTCTATATATGGAGATAAAATGTATTTTGGGCTATTTTATAGGTCGCTTTGGGCCTTAAGTTTATGGTATAGTCTCTTGTTAAGCTAATTTTCTTCTTAATCACCTTAATTAATTTTAATAAATTTCACAAATATTTTTAGTAAAAATATAATTTGAACTAGATATAAATAATAAATTATTATAATTAAAAATATTGAATCAATTTTTCTAAATTTAAATTACATGAGTGGAAGAAATTTATTTAAAATTAATCCCATAGACAGGACAAAAATACGGGTTTTTAAAGTAAAAGTGTTCAGAATTTTGCTCTGTTTTATATCCAATTTCAATGTAAAATTGATTACAATAACTGAAATTAAAAACATGGATAAAAAATTAATATAATTAATATTTAAAACCAATCAAAAATTAATTTATAATTATAAATTATTTAGATGACAAAATAGTTTTGAATTAAAATTTAGTATTCTTCATTATTCATCAAAAAATGAAACTTCACAGAATGAAACCAAAAATTCACCCTAACCTAATTTTGATATTTTAATGTGAAAAATGATGTTTATTTTTTCATAATAAATTCATAAAATTATAAAAATTCATATTTTAATGTAGGTTCTCCATTAGAAGGCGGTAAAATTTCCTTTATAAAAATAATTGTTTTTATGTGTAATATAGGGTTTATTCTTCTCCAGTGATTATATAATCTTCTAGATGAATGTAAAAAATATTTTTTTTCATAATATATATATATATATATATTAAATCCATATCACTCACTAAATTTAATTAATTTAATTTATTGAGATAAAATGACTTTGTGAGAAAAAGTAGGTTTTTATAAAAACCATCCCTTTATAATCAATTGGTCCCTATATTCATTTTTAAATAATTTTCTCCAATGAATTCAAACATTTATTTTCATATGTTAGTTAATAACATTTATAACCATAAATTTATTTTCTAGGTTGTATATTATTATATTATATAAAAATATATTATTTTTTAGTAAAATTCAGTCTTCTGTGTTGCACAAGACATCGAGGAAAGGTAGTCATTCATATAAAACCAACTATACTCAGTGTTCCGTGTACAGAAATATAAAAATTATTTTTCATGTAAAATAATATTATCTTGGTTTTTTATATAAATTAATCGAGGTAAAAAATTAAATTTATCCTGAAATTAAAATATTGTAATGTCTTTGGGTGTTACGTTCTCCCCACCCTAAATAAATTATGTCCTCACAATTCAAAGTTGATCTCAATATTAAAGGGATTGATATTTTAAAATAAAATATTGTTGAATAACCCATATCATGAATATGGTTAATAACACATCTTCTTAAGGATATATTAAGAGAATTACAATGGCCATGTAACTTGTTTCCCTTGTAGGAGAACATAGGTGGGAAATTGAAAGATCGATACAAAAGAAAAAAATAATAAAGTTATGCTAGAGAATGATAGAGAACATTTTCTGAAGAAATTTTCTGAACACAAATCCTTAAAACAAATTTAGGATAAAGGTCATTCATATCATAAAAAATGATGATTATAGGACAACATTGTTTTTTCAATAATATTTTTCCTATAGTTGAGGAATTCTTTCACTCTATAAGAAAATAATTAAATATAAATTTCTATTTAAAAAAAATTGTATCCTTTATTAGTTCCTTGAACTATTTATACATAATTTCTATGCCCATAATTCATAATATAGTGAAGTAATACACTAACCTATAAAACATCCTACAAATATAAACTTAAACCAATTTATAAATGGATAGATTTTTCAAAAGATTATGATCCCACACTTTAGAAGGTAGGTCACCGACATTCCAAAAAGATCTTATCAAATAACATAAAGTGCATTTTAATCATCATATACCAAACATGAAATCATATTAATAACTTGAATTACCATAAAACATTATTGAAAACATGAATTATTCTTATTCATTAAATAGAACATAAATTATTTGATATATTCCTTCAGTCAAAAAATGATGTAAACTCAATCAATGATAGCAAAAACCAATTTTTCTATAAATCATTACTTAGTTCCAAGGTAGTCAAAAATTATCCAATTTATATTATCCAAACCAATAAATTCTTCATACAAAAATAATTTTCTTCACATTAGCAATAGATTAATTGAAATATTTCCCTCAAATATTTATTTTCTAAAAACAATTACTTTCTGAATAATAAATTTTCTTTGTGACATTCTGCATATTCTTTGAAATACTTAATGAAAAGGTATTGTATTACAATCCTTCTATATTTCATAATTCTTATAGCAAGTACATCATTGATAAAATACCCAAATGAAATAATTATTGAATCCAAACATAATCACATTAATCGTTCCTCATCATCTATGGTAGTAGCATAATCTATACCATGATCTATTGCCTCTTTTGGGTTAAATTCTTTTGACACGTGTGATATTGATTTGTGTAGTATCCTATGTTATTACAGTGGAATAATTTCATATTATAATTTTCTTTTTTCCCATGTAATCACAAAATTGGTGGGTTTTTTTATCCACGCTCATAACAAACTATCATTCCCTTCAAGTAAGTACCGAGATGTTTTTTTCCACAATTATCACATGTGGGAAAAATACTTATTCCACTTCTACAAATTTTACATATTTTAACCTACCATCCTCTTATTTTATTTCTATCCTTGTAATCCATATGACTTGGAGATCTCTTTACCCATCTCATTGGTACATGATATTATGTACTCATATGATTAGAATGCTTCGGAGATTATTTCCCTTTTAAATATTTGTCTAATACCAGAAAAGTTATAATCCTTCTTACTCTTTGGATCATGTACATTGGTGAGGTTAATCATCCTTATGATAGGAACCTTTTATAAATGAATAAATACACTAAATTAGTTCATATCATTATAAAACATATTTTATAGTACTAAAACTAGTGAAACACTCATCATAAATTGAAAATGGTATCCATAACTAATCTTATAATAATAAATATGGTTTATTTGGGGATATAATAACTTTAAAATCCTTCAGGATAGTTTTTAGATAAAATTTAAATTATCCTAATCATATACCCCATGAATGATAAACTAGTTTTGAAATAAGTCATGTTGTAGTGTACAAAGTTACGTTGATTTAAGCCCGAAGCACCTTGTCAGAGTTGTTACCACTAGTTACATCTGTGCCAGAACCACATCCACTTGTAGTCTCTAGATGGCGATTCAATTATATGAAGACACAAATTATCTATACCTTACCAAAATTCTAGTATGTTCTTCTATAATTATCCTTAAATTATATCTTAGAGTTATGTTCCCTAATATAAGTTTTCTAAATCTAGTTACCAAGGTTATTTCTAAACCTACTCTAATACTAACTATAACACCCTAAACCCAGAATCCTAGAGCTAGTGCATTACTTTATTGTATTGGCATAGATGAAATCTTCAAATATGAAGTTACTCAACAGTTTAGAATTTTTGGAATACCAAATTACATAAATGATACCCATAATACCTTAGGAAAATGAAATAAATCATAACATAAGTAAAATATCAACATCCTTGAAACCTCATTAAAATATTTCTTATTCATATCATCGGGATAAGAAACAAAATAATGTTGATCAAAAATTATCACTAAGGGAAAGTGAAATGAAATAGTTAATTAATAAATAAGAATGATAAACATGGCTTGGTAAATAACATAGAACATGTGCCACTCAAATAACGGGATAATGCATAATCAATATGGAAAGGTAAATAACTGAAACATGTGACATGTAATCAATAAACTAAAGAATGAAATGAATCCATATATATTCAATGAAAAATCTCATGGATAAATAATAACTAAGTCTTAATGAGGTAAATTCTTAATTATTGGACAATAGGTTTCCAAGGTACATAGTACATTTACCATCTAGACCTTACACAAGGCAGTTTATAATATATTGTAAAAACCCATCTAATTTTTCCAATTTATTCAATTTATGAGACTACGGATGCATTTATGGTACATCTATAATTGGTCCCCACACAAGTCGTACCTGTCCAAAACAAATTCTCATATATAAAATGATCAATTTAATTAATAAAAAATATGCATTTTCATCAAATATATGTTTTGATTAAATAATATGGATTTATCAATATTTCCCATTTCTGGATACATAAAAACAATGGTTATTGAAATTTAATAATCTAAATACAATTGAAATATCTATAAAACATTCTTGAGGAAATTAATCATAAAACATTCCAATATATCCCATACCACTTTGAAACATTTGAATCATAATCCCCAAGAAGTAATAAAATTAAATGAAATTTATAATATCATTAGAATGTGAAGATTCAGGATATAAAATGTCAAAGGTTAGTGTCTACATCATATAAAATTGAATTGGTGTGTAACAACAAATAATCCTCAATGGAATGTAAATTGAGACAAACTCCCTTACCTTGAAACTAACTTGTCACGTATGACTTTATATTCAAGAATAATAAAATTATTACAAGTATTTAATTTATTTTTATCCTTTTTCAAGTTTATTATTATTTTTATTTCACTTATTACAACATTTTAACCAACTAGTTAATCAATTAAGTTTGTGTCGGGTGATTTGACCATATTTGGTTTATGTGTCAAGAATGACTTTGGTAGGTCAACTATAGTCAAAGGGGTCCTTATATAATCATACCCAGAATAATAATAATGACATAGTTATCATATTTATAAATAAATTATACTTTTAAAACCAATCATTTAATATGGTTACATGAAATGTAACAACGTTACAATCATGGAGACGGTAGGTCGTACGTAAGCATGAGTAACGTTCCCATTTTTCAGTGATTGTTATGGAAAGAATGTAAGTAACATTATATAACTAAATAATTATAATTATATCATAAAACAATTTTATTTAATAATATATACTTTTATATAAAATTATTGTGATGTAAAATGAATCACATTGTGTTGAGGAGGTGGTGGTCCACACATCCACAACAAACATTATAACATTTTAGTGTGTGAAAAGGTGATGAAGAAAATGATATAAGATATATCCATAAATGTAATTGTTTCATTAATATAATATAAATTTCATCAATGTTATATATAATAAATTAAACCTATCCTTAATAAATTCATGTAATTTGTGATCGTATCACATCACTTTGAAGAGATGTTAGTTCACACTTCAACAAATGATGTTATTGTATTCCCAGAAAATAGAAATCATAATGTTGTGTGTTATATAAGAATTTAATAAGCATAAATAAATTATAAATATCATATATATCATATAAAGATATATTTTCCTTCATAATTCCCAACCATGAAATTTTGTAAAGGAAACATGAACAACACTGTTTTGTGAGGCCGTAATTTACAGTACAACTAAATGGTATGTTCGTTAACCAATGGATATAAGTGTGTGAAATTATAGGTAAACCCCCTAATATAAAACATCTAATTATATTTAGTATAATTATATGATTATTTGATCATTTAATAATAATATTTAAGAGGTTTTATAATGAAAATAAAACGTAAGACCTTGAGGAAGGATATTACCTCTTCTTGACGTAACTCCTTCTGATTTGCAGTAAATGGATTCAATGTATTTAATTATGAAAACATGAAGTATTTTAGGATTATATGAATAGTTTTTTAATCTTATTTGATCATATTTTCAGAGATATAAAGGCCTTGAGTGGTGTGAATAAGTGGGAGGGTTGAATTTGTTTATAGTGGAGGTTGAGTGATATTCTTGTAATGGTTTGGAAAGGGAATTCCAACCACATTTGTTTCCATGTCATGTGGATCCCATAATGGAAAATATTATATAAAAGTGATTATGGGGTCTAAATATGTCTATTAAATGGATTTATCACAAGTTTATAAGTCATTATAGGCCTTACATTTAAGGATTTGTCTCTTGTTAAGATAACTTTCCTCCAACTCCTACTATTAATTTTAATCTCTTTCACTAATAATTTTGGTAAAAAACTAAGTTGAAATTATTATAAATTATAAATTATTTTGATTCCAAATAATTAATCCATTTATTTTAATTCCAATCACATAAGGTCCATAAATTAATTTAAAATTAACCACGTAGATGGGACGGCACTATGGGTTTTAAAAGTAAAAATGTTCAAAAGTTTTTTATGTTTTTATATCCAATTTCAATATGTAATTGATTCTAGTGACCTAAATTGGATATATATATATATGAAAACTTTATCTATTTAATATTTTAAACCAATAAATAATTTAATTTATTCATATAAATAGGTTATACGAAAATACATTTTTGAATTAAAATTCTATATTTTTTCACTATTCCTCAAAAAATGAATCCTTAAAGAAAAATAAAAAAAATAACCATGAACTAATTTTTTACTTATATTTCTAAAATTAATTTTATTTTTTCATATTTTGATCATAAACAAGTCAAAAGGTATATTTAATTTAGGAACGCTATTAAAAGTCGACATAAATGTCTTTATAAAAATATAGTTTTTATGTGAAATATTGGGTTTTTTTCTTATCTTATGATTATCGAATATTTTGGATGAATGTAAAAAATATTATATTTAAATATATATATATATATATATTGCATTAATATCACTCATTAATTGTAATTAATTAAATTTCTTAGGATAAAAAGACTTTGTTAGCATAAAAATAATTTTTAATAAAAACATTCCTTTTTTATTCAATTGGTCCTTATATTCATTTATAATTAATTTTGAAATAATGAATATTTTCATAAGTTAGATAATATTATTCATAACTATCAATTTAACTCATAGGTTGCATCTTATTATATTAAATAATAATATTTTTAATAATATATTATTGTTTGTTAAAGCTTGGTATTGCGTGTTACGCAAGCCATCAATTAAATTTTGTCTTTCATATAACACAATATAACCTTAGAGTTATGTATGGATAAATATGAACTTTATGTTGTGTGTAACATAATCTTCACATAGTGTTTCATATAAATCAATCTAGTAATAAAATTTAATGTTATTCAAAAAGGAAAATATTGTAATGTCTTGGGGTGTTACACTATATATATATCAGTAAAATAATCACCAAGATATTCAAAAAGAATTCATTAAAAAATACTCATGATAAATTTAGTATTTTGGAAACAATAATTGTTTATTAAAATCTTTTTTACATTTTATATGTTTTCAAAAATATCAATGGTAAAAAAACACCACTCCAAATTGAACATTGGGATTTGAAATTAACACTTATAGTTAATATCGCTTATTTTTGTAAAGAATTATTTCTTATTAAATTCATTTAGTAGGTCATGTATTAACTATATTGGGTATAAATTCATGTTTTATAGTTATTTAATGTTGATTAAAATTAAAGTTCAATTTTTTCATTCTGATTCGTTCAATAGAATTATTTCTTTATTCTATTGAGTATATGAAAGGTCTACTTCATGAATCAAAATGAATAATGTATATTTCTGGTTTTTATTTAAAAAAATCAAGTCTATTTCAATAAATTTATTTTTTTCGTAGAATAAAAAAATTTCAACAAAATAAAAAATAATTTTTAGACTTCATATTTATTTTATGAAACATATATATTTCTAGTAGACTAAATTAATCCATTACATATAGAAATTAGTTTATTGGGTTTTTTGTATGCATGATGTAGAACCTCACTATAATTTTGTAGATTTTTTTTTTACATTCAAAAAAATGGATTACTTTATTTTTTTCACATTATTGTAGTATAATATTCTATTATGTGTAGTGGAATTATTTTATACTTCATGAAGGCTATACTTTATAATTTGTTATATGTTCTTCACTAAACTTGGGATTTTGAAGACGTATTTTAGGATATATTTATCACTTAAAAACACAAATCATCTAAAAATTTAAAATAATTAACACAGATATTATTAATAAAAAGTATAAAATTGTACATCTATGTTTAATTAAATGTGACATATAATAGATTTCCACAATTACAGGGATACTATAGGTGTTCTTGTTCATGTTAATGTTTTATTATACCAAAAAAATTCCCATAATAGAAAGAATTAACTAAAAATCATCAACATAGAGGGTTCTCCTTTTTCCCCACTTCGTTGTTTTCTTATATTTAAACATTCAACTTTAATAATTAGTATCAAATAAATACTCTGTAAAATATTTCTAAATTCATTGATGTTATGTTTTATAAAACTCATATGTCAATTAATGGTAAGGAATATAATTAAACATAATAATTTTAATATATTAAAATATTAATATTATTGAACATGAATAATTATATATCTAGAGAATCATATTCTTAAATATTGGGATAACATAGATAATGTGTTTAATAAATCGAATATCGTGAATATATTGTTACTAAAAAAAATTAATAACTACTTATAAAATTAGATTCAAACATAATTAACACTATTTTTTATTAATTTAGTAAATATATATTCTATAAAATTTTCATTTTTAAAAAGAAATTAAAATTTTTATATCACTCTAGGTTATTTTTATGGGTTCCAAACAGATTAATGATATAAAGAAAAATATTATTTATTCGTAGTATATAGAGTTTAAAATGAATGAAAGATAATACTTGGATATAACTGATGATTAGTTGACAAAACATTTTAATAACATGAAGCAAATAAGATGAGAAACTTTGGAATCAAAAAGTATTAATACAATTTTCTAATATTTTTCAAATGAGTAGACTTAAAAATAAAAACATTTGGATAATATAAAGACATAATTATTTTATGATACAAGGAAATTATTGGATCACTCACGAATGACCAGTCTAAAAAATATTAAATGAAATATTATACTCAAATATGTGATTGATAAAAAGACAACTAAAATAAAGAGTGATAATAAAAATAATAAGAAAAACTTATAAAAAGATTTCCATGAATTGAAGCTTAAGAAGATTCAAATTTGAAAAAATTACAGTTTAAAATATGCTAATGAATATGCTTTTATTAAGTAAAATTGTATTGGAATCATTGTTATTTAAAATCTAAATTTATAAATCTAAATTATAAATGAAAGAAATAATGTCTTAGTTGTAACATGGCATTTTAGATGTATATATAACTCCTTTGGAGATATTATTGGGTTTGGGGGATAATTTTATTATAGCTTGATATGATATTAAAATAAAAATATATTACCAATGATTTAATTCAATGGTATAATTGTAAAAATATGTTCTTCATCAAAAGAACTAATAATGGAGAACCACATTCTAAATACCCCATATATAAATAATTTAGATAATAATTTGAAACTTTTTAAGAATAGATTTTAAAATTGGATGGGGAGTATAAAAAAGGGTTTATTTATTGATAATTCCTAAAAAAATTGAATTGATATTGAATCATATAGAGATTAAGTAAATATAATTTTATTTATATGTAGACATTGATTTGAATAAGAAATTAACATAATTTCCTCCTTTAAAATAAAATTTCTCTAAAGGGAAAAAATCTTGATACATATTTGGGAACACAACGGTATGTAAATGATTAATATAGTATTTTTTTGAATCATTTTTCAAAAAAAATATCATTTTCCTAAAGAGGTTTACAGGAGAAGTGAAAATTTGGTCACTATAGTGGACACAATTCCTAGAAGTATAGATTTTCTAATATTAATCCATGCAGTGTGAAGAAAGGTATTTATTCAACGAAATTACAGGCTGTAGCGATTTTGATGATTGTTTTTACTTTTATTTACAAGGTTTGTTTCAGTTAGTGTGGCCTAAGAACATTTGGTATTTGAAATCCCACATCCATTTAGTATTTTAAATGAATATTCATTGGTCTTATTGATATAAAGTCATGAAAATTCATTTATTTAATTTTTAATTATTCTATTCCTTTTTTCCTTTCATGTTGAAAAATATTTTAGGTTATTTTTTAATTATAAATTTATTTTTCCTAGTTCTAAAAATAAATAATTTTTAAAAAAAAATATCAAAAGAACAAAAATTCTTAAAATAATGATTTTATGATACCATGATATGATTGTTTCATTACATTCTCATAATTATATGAAATATTGAATCTATAAATGTTTATAGAGATTTAATTAAGATATATTTTATATTATATGTGGTTCATAAGAAATAAAATATCAAAACCTCATTGCAAGTTCATTTTATTTTATCACTTAACACCCATGTGCATAAACCAACTTGATCATGAACCTTATTTATTTAATTACATTATGTTCAATAGGGTATATGTTAGTTATAACCTGGCTATTTTTTATAATTATTAAAAATAATTTAAAAGGATAAAAACCGAATTTTATTATGATTCTTTTTGTTATTATGGGGAATTATTTTCATGATATATTTAATTAATAAAATGTTTCACGGCCTAATGATTTTAAATTAAAAAAAATATCCATTCTAAAAAGTTCTGTCAATGAAAAACATGAAAATAATTTTTTTCACATTTAAAATAAAAAATAAAATAACTATATAACTAAAATAAAAATTAATGTTAATTGATATGATATTAATGTCATTATTCAAAAAATGTAAAGCTTGTGAAAGGGAAATATTTTCATTTGTATAATTTTCAAGTGGGATTAATAAGACTTTATTAAATATAATATTTTATATCAATATTGTGATTTATCACACAAATTATCAGGTAAATTATAATAGATTTAACAATAATGTTAATGATATAATTTTTATTTAATCATGAATTAATAATAATAGTAAAAATATTTGGTGCCAAATGGTACCTATATTTAAGTAATTCATATGTTTAAATTTTTTATTTCATCATTAATATGATTTTTAAATCCTAAACATGAATATTTAGTCATGCTGTTTTACATTAGTATATAACTTATTCGAAAAATGTGTTTATACCCATAGAACTCTCTTAACAATTTTCTCAAAATACTATGTTTTTTATATTAGGATTTTTATTTGAACTATATTTTTTTATATTTTTTTATATTCACAATGGGGGATGTGGGAAAATAAATATCATCTTACAAATTTGGAATACGTAAATCATAATATTTTATTAAAAAAGATAAATTAGTTTGTTTCATTTTAAAATAGAAATCATTTATTTTTTTTCCCACTTTTTATATTCTTTAAAATAAGTTTTAATGTGTTATATTCCATTTTGTGTCAGCTTTTAATATATTTTTTCCATGCATTGGTTATGATCATAAAAACATATGTCAAAATTTCCCTCATGGTTAAAATAGTTTAATTTTATTAAACGGTCACAATATTGTTATGGGTTTTGATCTTATTTAATGAGTGTTTCATGACTGTTGTAGAAAGTTTTTAAGCCTATGATTTATCATTGGAATGATCTATTAGATCATTTATATTATGTAATTATTTTTATTCATTAAAAGATATTACAATATAGCTTGGAAAGGGCACTTGAAAATATGATGAAATTGTGTACAATACGTCTATATCATGCATGTAAAAAATATTTCTATATTATTTATTTACATAATAATTGATATCTTTTATAACATCCATGCCTAGTCAGTCTGAACAGTTCGCAATCTAGGTCATCACCTGACCACTTACATGTGTCCTGGTATGCTAGTGGTTATTGACTAGAATTTAGGGCTTGTAAATGTAATGAACTGATAATGAAATCTATTAGATAATCATAAATATTAGTGAAGTAATAATAAACCATCGTCTATAATATAAAATATAATTAAGAAATTATATTTATAATATAACCATAGAAATATATAATACGAAATAATAAAATAAGATCACGTGTAAATTTCATAAAATCCACACATTAGGTACTAGATCCCTCGATGGGTTTCTTGTATGCAAACAAAATCCAGAGTAAAGAAATAATGTATAAATAAACAAAAAAGCTCAAAGGTATCACCCTGTAATATCTTCTAATTCAATTTAATCATCTACAACTCATCCTTCAAATATTAGGGTATTTCCCTTACAAGCATCATGATCCATTAAGTTTCTATTCCCACAAAGGTACATATGAAAGGTTTGTCTTCCAGACATAGTAGAAAACTAGTAAAGACGTTCTCAAATAACTACAATATATATGGGTTCATGAATATGATAAATAATAAAACCAAATACAAACATAACCATCGTCATATCATCAGGTTCTAAGGAACCACCAGGATGAGTGACCATACCAACTTCATCTAGTTCTGGTATGGACTGGGTACTCACATGATTTGTCATAATGAAGGGAGAATGGGTTATCACTAATCATAAGAATAGAAATAATTGAATTGGTTATCTCCTCTCAAAATAATAAACATAAGTTAATGTGATGTCACCTCTCAAAATATCATTTTTTGAATGGTTTATCACCTCTGATAATAATAATATATATGAATGGGTTATCACCACTAATAATAATAGCATGTTTGAATAGTTTATCACTCCATATAACATGAGAATGTGTGAATGGGTCCTCACAACTCCTAATGACATACCTGATTTAATGGTTCATCACTATAATAAATAACATATGTGGATGGGTTATCACAATAATGTTAAATATATAAGAGATTTAGTTATCACATTTCATAAAAATTAACAACATAGGTTAATGGGTTTTCAAAATAATTACAAACACATAGGTGAATGGGATGTCATTATAAATAAACATAAACAGAAGTCAACTAGTTATCAACATTATCATGATAATAAATATAAATTATTGGGTTATCCCTATAAATAAACATAAAATAGGTGAATTGGTTATCACTAAACATAATCATAAGTATAGTTAAACAAATTATCACCCCTAACATCATAATTTCTAGAGCCAATTCAATTACTAGGCTCCCCAAACTGCATATATTATATATGTTGAAGTTAATACACTAAAACCAACTAAATTTTACTTTGAATTACATATATATTCAAATAATTAAATATTAATATAAATAGCCTATCTCATATTATTTATTCTTCTACATTAAATTTGATGTGATAATGTCTTAGAGTATCTATCACATTGATATGGTCATAGTAGTTCCCCACTACGATGAGACTGTTGAAATACTATAATGATATTCTCAAATATAGTTCTATAGTTGGATAACATACTATGAAAGGGAACAAAGTATATAGATCATCAGGTGTGATTACATGTATAATTGTGAGGCTTCTTCTCATGAAGTTCACACTCAATAATTTTAAAGATGAGAGATTATGAAAATAGACCCACAAGTAGGAATTCTTCATGTTTTGTTGTCATCGGATATTTACATCTGTGAACATATGGAATAGTCATTAATCATTAAAATTTATATTAGTACATGTTACAACTCATGCACTTAGATGTATTTCATAAACCATGGAATTAATGGTTTATAGTGAAGTTGGATAGGTTGGGTGTATAATGAGTGATGTGTTATTAATGAATAATTTGAGTAAATATTTTTCCCTTCAATGTTTATGGAAGCGTGTATATCATCATTGTGACTTAAATATAATATTTACATTAAATTTTGTGTCTATATTGTAACAAACTATTTGTTTCAGATAGTCAAAGAAATATGTATCAAGTATATAGATTAATGACATGGATGTGCAACCTGCTTAATGAGATTTTGTGACAAAGGAATTATGTTATACAGTGAGAATTATCATATCATTTTAATCACTATTAAATTGTGTTCTTTATCTTGGGTGCCTTAGCCTATTTCAAGATAGTAATCTTGGACATTAAGAAAGCTCACTTGTTGCCAAAAAGAAAGAAACCCTAGAGGATCACATACTAAATGTTACCATTGATCTCAACTAAATACATTTTCAGTTTAAACAATATAATAAATATTATTCTCAAGATCAAAGAATAGTTTTATTCAAGTTTTCCTGCAATCTATTTTTTCATTTTTTAAAAAGATGGTTTATGGGAAACCAGTAACCTAACAGAAAAACCACAAACCAGAATACAAATCACCATAACTGCAGAATTAAAAATTTGAAAAAACCAAACCCCATGCCTCAGGACACGAACCCATGCGTCGGCCTCGAATCTCGGGATCCCTCGAACCTTGCAACACCTCGAACCATGACCAAACTCGAAACACACTTGAGACGGCTGAGATTCTGTAGCAACTGAGTTGCCAACAAGATTCACCGCTGTCTGTCATCGCCGTCATTGTGTAAGAAACCCTCATAATGTTTATGCTGAGAACCAGAAACCAGGTCACCGTCATTCCTGAAAAAAGCGAAAAAAACTTAAACTTCATCATTTCACCTTCAGCCCCTGCCAGAACATGCTTCAGAGCCAATCTTCCTTCACAAATCAGAAAAATCCAAATATCTGGACACCTAGTCGCCATCAAAGACTCAAACAAAACACGAATCAAACAGAAGAACTGATTCAAAGCCCAAAGCCGACACACGAACTCAGCAACACCAATATAAACGATCCCAAACCAAAAATGATTACAAAAAAATGAAATCCGAAAAACATCACCAGAACGCCGGGAAGAGACCCACAACAAACCATATCTCGTCATCGCGGTCCAAGTTGCTCATGGAGACCATGTAGAACCACCCAATGCACACACCGGAGAAGAGGTGGAATCTCTAAAGCCACTGCAGCTGGATCTCGGCCGCACATTGGCACCATGCTACCATGAGAAACCCTATCCAGCGAAGAAGGATTAAGGCGAGGAGAGGCCAGCCATGGTGCAAATAGCCGACACGACCAAGTACATGAAGTCGCTGACACCGCTGTAATAGAAGATCCACCACCACAGTCTCACAGAGCATGAAGAGGGGCATCGCTCCAAGACTGTGTCCCTTGAGAAATATAAATTTCCTAAAATATAAAATAATATTTATCATTATGAAAGTAAATGCACACTATAAAAATAATAACATTATTTTATTATTTTATGTAATAAAGGTTATTAAATATTGTTATATTATTTAAGGGAAATTATATAATTAAATATAATTATATCCTAAAAACTTTCTCTATAAATAGTTGTTTATGTATATTCTGTATGGTTAATAGAAAATAAAGAAATGGAAATCATTGTTGAAAAAAGGACATCTAACTCTCAAATTTTCCTCCACTCTTCCCCTCAAGAATGATATAAACTCCTTCAAGCCCGAATAAACATGAGTGATAAATATTAACAATGAAATATAATTGATTCTCCAAGCTGTCACAGGGAAATCAATCAGTGTCATTCATAGGTCAATGGAGAACATATAAAAAAGTATTATAGAGATTCTACACTAAGATCTTTGTAGCGCAATGAATATAATCTGAAAAATATCTTATAGAATGATCCAAATATAAATCCAAGAAGAACCCTAATGTGAATTATTCATTTCATCCAATATAAATAAATTAATTATAAATTTAACATTAAAATATCCTCAATTGGGGTTTCAAGAAATACTATGTTAAAAGAAATTTTAATTTCATTCCCACCACAATACTTTCCATTAAACTCGAAACATTTAAGTGGTATCAAAGTAGTCATGTTTTAAATTTATAATTATTTATCTGATTGTTTATATATATGTACAACCATGTTTGAATCTTTAATTTCATATTATTTTTTCTTAAATTTGATCTGAGTTAAGATGTTTTAAACGTATTAATCACCGTCTTCCATTGTTTAATTTTCTTAAAGAACTAAGAACATATGAATAAAAACTAGAGATTCCATCAGGAAGTGTTAGTAATTTTTTCCACATAGCAAGGGACTACATGTAGTGTAGCCAAATTACAAGTCGTGTACCCAACTACATTGCACGTAGAGGTGTCACAGGATAAACGGGACACTGGGTAGTAATTGGATGGTGTTTATTTTTTGTAAATGATGTGTGGAATAAGAAAACATAGAATATTGAGTGTTAGGTTACACGGTATGTAGCTAGTGTACACACTATGTAGTCAGCATGGGTTAGTGGAAAAATTCATGCAATTTGTGGGGTCATTATTCTTGAAAAAAACCGAGAGAGAATGAACATCTATTTTATTAATAGAGTACATGAAGTGTTTTCAACATACATGTCATGTAACTCATTAATTACCATAAATGATGTACAGACCATGTCATTCAATAAGGAAAAAGGACACCTAGAAAGTATTTGTGTTATATATGTCAAGTACTACTTCATTCAATGAACACACAAATTCTTTTGGTGGGTTGTGGGACACAAAACATAGAGATCACACAAAATTAAACTAGATTATATATTACATGTAATCTACCAAGATACATATTGAAGGACCATATGTGTATCATGAACACACAAAAATTGGGACACAAATCATTAATATGGTAGTACATGTCATGTAGCCTGGCCAATTTTCATGCCTAAGCCTTAGGAGTGTAACCCGAGTACACAACAATAGATATACATTAAATGTAACTTGTAATTACATTCCATATAGTCTCCCTTTTAATGAAATAATGAAATTGAATCAAATTAATAATTTCAACATTAAAACATTATTTTATTGATTGGAAGTATTTATTTTTGACAATTTAATAATGGTTTTAATGTATTTTAAAATGATCGATTAGTTTATTGAAATAAAATTTAATAATTGGTTATGGAATTTATTTTCCATTAACTCCATTATTATTGGTACCTCTAAATGAATTTGGATGGTAATTAAGAAAAAATGAAATTTATCCATTAATTAATTAATTGATTAATGTGTGTTTATCTTAATTATAAAGTTGAATATAAATAAATTTTAACCAATTTACTTCTATGTATATGTATTATTTATGACCATTCATGAACATAAAAAAGACTTATATATGTTTTGGATGTTTTAATTTAATTTACTGCATGGATTTGAAATAATATAATATTGAATTGCATTTTATGGATTTTTTGTTATCCCTATCTCAATTATAATATAATCCATGTGTTTCAATTGTTAGTTATGTAATCCTCCTTATCAAATCCTTTGGTTCCCATCACCTATATATGAGTTATAAATACCAGTAATTAATGGAATATCTCAAGGTATGTGTAGGTGGATCAAGATGGAAGCACTATGATGCCAAACTAGGTGATGAATATGTATATTGGTGAAATGTTGTAACTCATGAAAAGGCCAACGTATCATCCCACCCCAAGTGCCACTGAACTAGGACATGACATGGTAGTCAACATGACCTCAAGAGCATCTTCCAGAACACTTGTGGTTGTCTACTAGTAGTGAGGACCTTATGTATTTCTATGGGAAGACTATTCCCACATAATATTAGAAATAACACAATAGTAAAAAATATATAACATGTAGTTGAAGTATATAGATAAATAGACAATAGTATAAGTATAAAAAAGACTCATGTATTGAAAATAAATATCTCGAAACTAAATATCAATATTGTATTCCAAAATGCTAATGATGAAATGTCCTAAATCTATACAAAAATGGTTGTGCAGGGGATAGGAGTACAAGAATATATTGTATATTATCCCAACTAAAAATGGCTAAAAACTTCTACAAAACATCTTGACCATAGGCTTTGTCTTCTGCCCCAAAATATCCATCCCAAATAGTAAGTAAATCAAACATCAGAAGCAGCATGATTCCCATTACCTTCACCTGCAATCATAAAGTTTACTTGAGTAACAAACGGCTCCTAAGAAAGGAGTGAAATATAAATATCAGTAGACCAGCAACCACACTAATTGGGCCTTTCATTTTCATTTCTAAGAGATAAAAGTGTGCTAGATATAATTGATGTAAATATGTTAATAAATAAAATAACTTAATGCTTGGTCTAGGCCCCATAACTGACACATGTATCATACCACCTTCTTTGGTCAATTTCAAGAGTCTTAAAAGTATACTAGTTCATGTCAAAATATATATATATATAACATATTTCATAGTAAATAGGGAATCAATGAAATCATACCCCTAAGCTTGTTTTATTGTTGGGGGGTCTTAATTCCATTTCATCACATAAGTATGCTGGAAAGTAATGTAGAAGTGTCATGGGTGCATAATCATTATCATATAATCATAAAGGATGCATCTCATATGATTCAAAAATCTAATAGACAATGAAATTCAAAAATTAGATTAAAATTTATGTTGGAGTCTTGTGCATGTCTAAGGAAATATAAATGTATACCAAGTTTCTCAAAGACAACATCTGATATAAGCCAATACCATCGATCCCATGCAATGATACCCTTAATATATCCCATGTATCCCTATCAGGTATGGTAGCTACTGAGTCCATCCTAGGTATCTCACAAAGGGACTGAGTATCACCCAAGTCATGGATTAGCTATCTTTCCAAAAGTTCCATCCATGGTTTCTCCACTTGGGAACCGGTGTCACTCAAGAGCATATGAAATCACCAGGGAATCCCTCAACTAGAAAGCTAAAGACTCACCATCGATGAATCAGTTAGTAACCCATTGAGCATGAAGAGTCCATCCATGGGTGATTAATACATAACCCATGTTCTCTTTCATCCTATGTCTAGTTCCATATAAAGCAAGGCATACATATAAAGTAATGAATTTATGATTTCTATCCAACAAGTGTCATCTCAATACCATATTATTTCCATTTTTACCCATCTATGCACTTAAATACAAAAAACAATGGAACATTTCATATAGTAAGGCTATAAGAATTTAAATGAAATCCAAAAATGTATAATGAATAACCTATGTGTAATAAGACTTAATCAATTTCATGTTGACACATGAAACTTAAGTGCAAAAACTAACAAGTTTAACTAGTAATTTCGTATGATTAAATCCACTAACAAGGTCATAATAAATAACAATTATCATTAATGATGAACTATAAGCAAGGCTTGTGGAATCAACATGCCTCTTACCAATACATCATCAATGAAAGTCTATAAACTCAATCTTACAGCTTGACTAAGCATCACCTTCCATTCAAATCATTTAAAATGTTGAACCAAGAGAACTGAACTAGTCATAATCACTTAACATAAGGAATTAGCATAATTCACTTGGAATAAACATGGTCATTTGAGTATATTACCACTAAGAAAGTAATATTTCATTCAATGATACAACAAATTATTAAATGGTATAAGGCAATACACATAGGCCAAACCACTATGTTCAAGTTTAGGCATTATCAAGAAGCTCCCAGTTATTGGTTCAACAGCCTTTCAAATCCATTTATCAGTTTAAATCACATATATAAGGTACCACACACCACCATGGTAATTCCTACATTTAAAACAATGGGTCGCATAGGTAATTTAGAAGGGGCACACCCAATGGGATACCTTAGGGAAAGGTGGACACCCTAGGAATGAGTTTCTTCATAAAAAAAGGTAATTAGGGGTTTGGAAAACCATACTAGTTAATTTAATGTGAAAAAAAAAGATGAAAAAGTAATTTCCAATTAGCGTCACAACTGCACAATAAAAGAAATGAATGGAAATGATGGGGAAAAGAGTAAACTCCCTACCTCATGGTCATAGTACTCCCTATGTCTGGTAGAAAGAATTGATTCAACTTAAGGAGGAAGAAATAAAGAGATATGAAAAAACCCCAAAATAGGGATAAAGGGCATCACATGAAAATAAAAAAATGAGGGTTGGAAAAACTAATAAATAAAAGGGTGAGTAAGGGATAGCTTACTGAGAGGAGTCTGTAGCTTCTGATTGGAAAGGAAATATATCACTATTGATGCAATAATATAAAAACCACCAACTATGAGGAGGAAGACCTTAATGTGCTGGGAGAATTGGAAAATCTTGAGTGGAGAGGTGAGGGAGAAAAACAGTGTTGAAACGAATCATTAAAATAAGATTTTAGTTTTTAACCACATAGAAGGGGTCACATGATTTGGCCGCATTGTGGGAAAATCATCCAGCAAGTTCTACTTCATTTCAACACTGCACATGATTAATTGCATAGTTTGACTAACTATGTGAAAACCCTTTGTTTTCCCACTACCCTAGACCTACAACTGGTCACACAACCATGTGTGATAGGCTTGATGGTTTGAAAAAACAAGTGGCTCAGCCTATTTTCCCCATTTTTAGTGTTATGGTATTTAAACGAGCCCTGGACACCCCGAAGACCTCTATTAACATCGTAGGCATCAAAATAAGGTTAATTTTAAGAAATTAAGACTAATAAATAAAAGTTATATACCTTTTGAAAAATATGGTACATTACAACATCCCCTCCATAAAACAAATCATCTTTGAGTTACCCTTTTTAGGGTGGTACGATGTCAACTGAGAAGAGTTTTGTCCACTGTGCATGTACATTGACCTCCAACTCCTAGTTTTTATCCTGAGCACATCCTTGATTTAATAGAACTTGGAAAAAAGTAACTGAATTACCTCAGATAACATTCACGCTGTTGTCAATGATATGGATTGGATGCTCCTCAAAGGAGGAATCCTCCTTTACTTCAATGTCATCAGGATCAAATGAATGAGATGGTTCTCGAAGATACTATTTATGTTCATATATGTGGAAGGATTCATATATGGAATGGTACCTTTGAGGTTATAAAACCCCTATAGGCTACCATCCCAACATGATCTACTAACTCAAAAGGTCTGACATATCTCAAATATAACATGCAATATCTCTTGATACCTTTATGTATAAAGTGAGGCAAACACGCAGAAAGATATGATGTCCCGCCTTAAACACTAAAGGTCTATGGTGATGATCATTATAAGACTTGTTCTGCAACTGAGTTGTATCTGTATGCTTCTAAATCAATTGGAATTTCTATAATGTCTCCTAAACATAACGAGCACCTAATAGAGTTGTCTTCACTACCTCTATCCAGCACATAGGTGAACGTAACGGTCTACTATAGATAGCATCATATAGAGCCATCTGAATTGTTTTCTAGAAGATATTTTTATAGAGAAACTAAACTAAATAAATATTCCTCTCTCAGAACCTAAAAAATAAAGGATACAAACCCTAATAATGTCCTCCAACACTCGAATATTTTGTTCAGACTAGCCACCGGTATGAGGGAGATATGCAATACATAGGAGCACCTATGAACCCAATTATTTCTATAACCCTTGACAGAACCATGATGTGAACTGGGCATATCTGTCCAAAACTATAGAATGGGTTATTCCATGAAGTCACACTACCTTTTGAAAATAAGGTCTAGCTAAATCATCAACAGATTAGGTACCTCAGAATGGAATTAAGTGAGCGACTTCGGTCAACCTAACTAAGATCACCCATACTATGTCACTAACTTGAGTAGATCTCGATAAACCTATAATTAAATTAATTTTGATGTCATTCCATTTCCACTAAATAATGAATAGATGTTTTAGATGTCTTTAGGGTCATTGGTTCTTTTCCTTCACCTGTTGTCAGGTGGAGCACTGGGTGATGAATCCCTCTAACGTCTTCTTCATACTTAAACACTAGTACTAAAGATGCACATCTCGATACATCTCTATAATCCATGGGTAAAATGCCCACACATGGGCATGATATTCCATTATTATCTCTACTCGTATATTTGAAGGCACCCAAACACACCCACAGTAGAGTAGGGTCTTATTTCTATCAAAAACCAAACCAATAGGTTTGTTCTCTCCTATGATACTCTCCCTCAAAATGAGGCTATATAAATCTGATAATTGATGCATCTCAAACCCATTCTAGAAGAGAATATTTCACTACCATAGCTTCTAAAACTAGTTTCACATGTAGTTCCTAAACCTTCAGATGAATCTCACAACTCATATCTATCATCTTCCACTCATTAATGTCCACTTTAACATCTTTTGTATGAGTCTTGTGTCTCAATGCATAATCCATAGAATTTCCCTTACTATGGTAATAAGATATCTCAATATTAAAAGATTTTCGGTATTCCACCCACCTACAATGACTCAAATTCATGTCACACATTGTGGAGATGTACATTATGCCTTTATAATCAATGGAAACATATAACCTCTCACCCAAGAGATAATTCCTCCAACAATGAAGAGCATGAACCACAACTACTAGTTCAAGATAATATGTATGACAATTCTCCTCATGAAGCCTCAACTGGCGAAATCGATACACAATGAATTGATCAACTTATATAAACACTATACCAAGCCTGATCCCTAAGGTTTCTCAATAAATGTTATATCATCTTCTCAGCTCCGATAGAATCAGAATCAGAATTGAACTGGGTCTCCCTTTTAACTCCTGAAACACTTTTTCATATGATTCATACCATAGGAATGGTATAACCTTCTTAGTCAAGGTCGTAAGTGGTGCTTCCAATAAAGAGAAGTCCTAGATAAAACACCTATAATATCTATATATCTCTAATATTATATATATATTGAACACTTTATTAAGAAGATCCTAGGAAATTATGGTTCTAACCTTCTCTAGGAAAACAGACACAACAGCCTTTGATATGATATAACCCAAGAAGTAAACCTTACTAATCCAAAAGTGGAATTTGTTGGAATCCTCATATATTAATCATGTTCTAATGATCAAAAATCCTAATTAGTCTATAAACCATGTTAACTCTATGTAATTTAACTCACATAGAATGTACAGTTTCTTAGTAAAATCCAACCAAATATCTTAAGTGCTATACACTCATTTTGGTTACTATACACTATCTTTTGATTCACTTTATAATGATTTCTCTAACAAATGATTAATTTTAATTCATTCCATAGATATCACTGCTTAAGTCTGAATACAGATATTTTCATAAGTATGAGACACCATGACCATGAGACACAATAACCATGAGACATAGTGAACAAGAAAACATTGTGACATCCAGACACCATGACATCCAAACACCGTGACATCCAGACATCGTGAACCAGACACCGTGAACAAGCATACACTATGACATCCAGACACCGTGACATCTAGACACCATGACATCTAGACACTATGACATCTAGACAACGTGAACCAGATAGTGTGAACCATACACTGTGACATCCAGACACCGTGACATCCAGACACCATGAACCAGACACCATGACATCCAGACACAATGAACAAGTAGACACAGTGAACATATAAGATACTATGACTGCTAGACACCATGAACAAGACACTGTGACCCCAAGACATTCTGACCAATCCAAACACCATGTGAAGGATACACTGTTTCCATGACATACTATGAGACCGTTTCCTAATAATTTTTTTATCTTTCAATTTAATCTCTAACGGTCATATTTGTATATTTTAATGCACTGAAAAAATTAATATTTCTTTTGTAGACAAGTAAGTGGTACAAGGTGAAGAATACATGCAACCTATCGGATCAAACACCTGCACTCCAATATAAAAGAGTAATGCATCCCAAGAAACAATTGTGAGACCAGTTGTATGATACTGAAAAGAAAAACAAGCTGCTGGGTGTGAGCATGAAAACAAAATACACTTAGATAATTGTCTCATGAAACTCGACACTATTGACGAAAACATGAAGCATACTAGAATCCTAAAATCGAGAATATCTTTGCACTGCCAAACACCACCAAGAACACAAGTTGGATATATCTGACTTGTGAAACTCTATTTTCCATATGATGACTTGAGTTCTGCATTTGCTTCATCTCATGAAGTCCAGATATGCAAAGACTAACACTGAGAGCACTTCTAAACCTATCTTAATATTTCTACTCTATTGTGTATCATTTTATTAACTTCCAAGAAGAGTGTGTATCTGTATTAAAATACACTATTTATCCTACATTAAACTAAAGTATAAAAGATATCCTTACTCAAACATCATTTTTACTCTTGTGTATACCAATGGATAAGTGTGGAAGAGGTACCTATGTGTCCTGGTTGTTTGTACCCACAAAGAAATGTGGAAGAGGTCCCTGTGTGGCCTAGAAAGTCCTTTGTACTATTGTTTACCCGGATCCAGGGTGTGGATCAAGTTTATTTATATAAACTGCTTGGTTGCAGGTGATCACCAAGTGGAGTGGATTAGGTCTTATCTTGAGTCTGAACCACTTGTTTCATGTCTATTGTGATACTTAATTTAGTCTTATTTGTCTTACTGAATTACTATATAATTTAAAAATCTCTAAATTCACTTTGATATTTACTCTTAGAAAGAAGTCATAATTTTCTTGTCTTAGTAGAATAACTTCAAAAGAAATCTTAATAACTGATCTTAAGATTACTGAGAACTAATAAATCATCTAAGAAGTTATTTAAACAGTCAAACTTTTATAACAATATAACCTTGATTAACTAGGTTGTATTTAACCTTTTTGGGAAACCTTTTAGAAATACTTTTTTACCAGATATTTTTTATAGAAACTCAATTCACCCCCCCCCCCTCTTGAGTAATCTACTCCAACCAATAGAATTTACTGAGCTTCGTATAAAGTTGGTTCTCTCTTAGTGTACTCAACGTGATCTCAATATTGTTTGCATGGTTGTGTCTAGAATGATAGTACACTAAGATTTCATCTATTAAGACTACCACAAATTAATCAAGATACGAGTGGAAAACTTGATTCGTCAAGGCCATGAAGTAAGATGGCACATTCATCAAATCGAACATAATAACCAAGTACTTATGCAATCTATATCTTCTCTGGAATGTTTTATGTGTTATATCAGAAGGCCTCACATGAACATGATGATATCCTAAACTCAAATTGATCTTGGAGAAAACCTTTTCTCCTCATAACTAGTTGAATAGGTCATTGATATGAATAAATGGATAACAGTTCTTCATAGTAATCTAATTCAATTATCCATATTCCACACACAATCATAGGGTAGCATCCTCCTTATTGGAAAAAATAATAGTAGAACCCCATGGAGATGTGTGGGGTATTATAAAACCCTTGGTCTCAGAAATATTCATTCTATTTTTTGATATCCTGAAGCTCTATTATTTTCATCCAATATAGAGAAATAGACACTAGTTCCAGAACTGGCACTAGATAAATAGTGAAATCAACCACTCTATGAGGTGGTAAGCTAGATAAATCATCATGAAAACATCCATGAATCAATCCACAGCTGGGGGAAAATCCGCTAACTGCATTCCCTAATTTCTCATAAAGAGACTCGCTAACTATGTTTTTACTCTACCAATATGAGATCGCTTGGGTCCATCTTGATATTCTTAGATATCCTAGTCACCCTTCTGTATATACTATCTTCTCTCAGGTTATGTTAAAGACACTCGATGGTGATATAAATCCACTTGGTCATGTTAAATCATGAAATATTCCATACTGAGTTTGATTTGAAAGTTAGTTATCTCAAGGAAAAATAAATTCCAAAATAAATGATCCCCACCTATCTTAAGGGGTAACTCCTAAAACTGACGTATGTACTTGAAAAAAAGACCAAGGATTTCCACACATGTAGCAGATATGAAAGAGTATGATTCACCTGTATCAAAAAAGGTAAGAAACTAAAATATAGTTTAATAGGATAGTACCTCCAACTGTATATTTCCCTCTACACTTATTCTTAGGCACTAGATACAATTCATATATATGGACTGAACCATGGCCCTAAGATGCAACCTGGATAGCCTGAGCAGATCCACTCTATTTTTTGTTGATGATATGAAGCATGACTACCTCATCTGTGGCTGGTACTACCTCAGTATAATTGTCTATTAAAGGACTAACTCATATCCTGATGTGGTATTATAGATAATATACCTGGTAAAGGTGCTAGTATAGATAACTTTTCACTAGAAACTAAAGGATAAGAGTAGAAGAAGCACAATAAATGGCACATACAACCACAATCTCATCATTCCATTGGGTTCCTCATGCACTGAGGATTATAATGTCTTATCCTTCTACACAAGTGACATTCCATAAAACTCTTAGTACCTTTCAACTACCTGGAATTTCCCCCACATGCACCTTTGAATCAGAACTTTATACTACTTGAAGAATCGTCACCCAGATGCAGAGAAAAACTGACCTAGCTCATAGGAAAGTCTTCTCTAATATTCCTCTCTATGAGTAAGTCATAGTTCACTATCTCTAAATTCGTATTCAATCAAAATATTTTCCCCTGTGTGTAGATAGTGTATCCATTCTTGTCCTCAAAATGCCTCTCATTAGTCATTTCATCACAGATCAGAGATGCAGGAAAACATTAAAGCTCAGTGAAGTGAACAGAATACTCAAGTGCCATCATGGATCCCAGCTAGAGATGAAATAAGTCCCTAAATCATTCCTCTATCAAAGTATGCAAAAATATGTGATCAAGGAAAGCTGTTTGGAAGCCAACCTGTATCATTTATTGGTAACACTATGATTGATATACAAAGGGGTAAGTCATGGATCACCCTAAAAAGTCTGCATAAACCTTATAGAACTATCCTTGAACTAACTATCAGTTCTCATCAGAAGATCAAATGGAGATACATTGGGTGTATCATATCCCCCCACCTCTAGTGTGTTATTTTTTCCCCTCTCTAGGAATATAGCATGAGTACATTGTGGTGACATAGCTCTATTATTTTCAAAAGAATGCCTAAGACAAGATTTATAACAGATAGCACAAGTTGGTAATAAAAGAAAAAAAAATAAGGGTAGGTATTATTCCTCTCTGGTCATGGAACAACATATAAGGAAGGCAATAAGAGGAAGAGAACCTAGCCTTCCACTGAGAATAACACCCTAACATACTACTCTAAGATCTAGGTCTAGATAATAGGGAATACCCTAGAAGGATCACTGAGATACAGGGTCTACTACCCATTCTAATGTAAGTTCAAGGTCACACAATACCAGATAAGGAGCACATTTCCTTTAAATAGGTGTTTTCACTTTAAATATAATAATTCAATTACCCTTTTAATTTGGATGGTTTAGGTGGATCACCATACCAATCCATGAGGGCCCATACATCTCATCAGTTGATAGTGGAATCCAATTAACTGAAACCATAACATATCCATATAAGACAATCTAGCACACTTATGATCTTATAACATTTAACACTGCAAGATATAACAACTAAGCACATAGGATATCATGTGAAAATAGGAAGATTCACAGTAAAAGTATACCTGGAAAGGAATTATGCAAGACAATTCATTCCCAATGGTTCCTAGTGTAATGCATGTAATGAAATGTTTTCATTTCATTGGGCTAGAGTAATAAGAAATCATCATTCCAATTAGACCAACATCAATAACATCACAAATCATGTGTGTCTCCCAATAGTGAAATTGTATCAACCATCAATGGCATAATTAATAACTCAAATCCCAATTGAGGAAATTTTGGTGTCCCGGATACATGGGTGAGATACGTATAAGTAAAGGTTCATGTACAATTACCTATATCCTTGTCTCATATATTATATAAAAACAATAATACAAAAGGAAAATAACCCCTTTGTTACCACTTTGTTGCATCCCACCTCGAGTTCCACTAAACCGGGCCACAAGACGGTGGGCCACCTCACCTCAAGCACATCTCCCCAGATTCCATTGGCTTCTGACTAGAAGTGAGGGACTTAGGTATGTATGTGGTAAGAATATTCCCTCATAATATTACATATAACATTAAGGTAAAAAAAATATAACAAGTAGCATAAGAATATAGATAAAAAAATAATAGCGAAAGTAAACAAACAAGTCGTGCATTAAAAGTAAATAGCTAGAAACTGAATATCAAAACTATATACCAAAATGATGATGATTTCATGCACTAAATCAATATAAAAATAGAATTGAATGCGATAGGGGTACATGAATATACTACATTCTATCAAAACTAAATATAACCCAAAACTTCTACACAACATCTTGAGAATAGGCATGGTCCTCTACCGCAAAGCTCCTTCCTAAATAGTAAGAAAATTAGACATCAGAATAATCATGCTTCCCTTTACCATCACCTGTGATCATAAAGTCTACTCAGGTACCAAACATCACCCAAGAAGATTGTGATATATAAATATCAATAGGTCGGCACCCATGGGGTCTAGACCATTCCATTTTCTTCTCTAAGAGATAAAAATGTTCCAAATATAATAGATGCAGAGCAGTTACTAAATAAAATAACAGTATGCTTGGTCTACGCCTCATAACAGACACTCTTTGCATACCACCTAATTTTCCTATTGTCGGGATTCTGAAAATTATACTCATGTAGGTCACAATATATATTGCATGTTCCATAGTAAACGAGTGTACTAAGAAATAATACCCAAAATCTTTTACTCTAGAATTGGGTCGCAATCCAATGATATCACATAAGTATGCTGAATAAGTAAAGCACATGTGTCACAGGTTCATAAGTATGATCATATAATCATAAAGGATTCACCTCACATGATAATATAAAAAAAAACACAATGCAATCCAAACATTACATTAAAACATAAGGTGGAATCTTGTTCCCCTATAAGGTGATCTAAAAGTATCCCAAGTATCACAATGGGAACATCTGATATAATCCAACACCACCAAGTCCATCAATGATGACACTTATGGAATACCAGGTATCAATATAATGTATGGTAACTAATGAATCAATCCTAGGTATCTCACAATGGGACCGAGTATCACCCAGGGAATGGTGTATCTATCTTTCCAAAAGGTTCATCCATGGTTTCTCCCCTCGGGAACTAGTATCACTCAGGATCATATGAAATTTCTTGGGAATCCCTTGTCTAGAAAGACATATCATCTCCCCTATAACATCAGGTAGTAACCAATCAATCATGAAGACTCTATACATGAGTCCTTAATAAAGAATCCATGTTCTCTCCTGGCCCATGTCAAGTTCCATATCAAACAATTCATACAAATCAAGAAATTAATTTATGATTTTTATCCAAAAATATTCATCTCAATACCACATGCTTTCCATTTTGACCCAACTTTGCACTTAAAGGCAAAAAACAATGGAAAATTTAATATAATAAGGTAATACTCATTTAAATTAAATCATTCAGGGTATGATGAATGAGCTACATGGATCAAGCCTTATTCAATTGCATGTCAACACATGCAACTCAAGTTCAAAAGCTAGCAAGTTTAATAAGTAATTTCATATGATTCAAGACACTAATAAGGGAATAAGAAATAACAATTTTCATAAGAAATGAACTATAATAAAGGCTTGTGGTATCATAATGCTAGATACTAATAATTCATTAATGACATTTTATAAACTCAAGCTAACAACTTTTCTAAGAATCACCTTCAATTTGAACCATTTAAAAGGTTCAATAATAAGCACCCAACAATGCATAAGAATTTGACATAAGGCGTTAGGATAATTCACTTGGAATAAACATGTAAATTTGAGTATAATACCACTAATAAATGTATATTTCATTCAATTAGATATCTAGTGTGTCAAAGGATTAAAGCACTACACATAGGCCAAACCACTATGTTCAAGTTAGGCATTACCAAGAGGGTCCCAATTATTGGTTCAACACCATTATCAATTCATTTTATCGATTTAAATCATGTATCTAAGGTTCCACAAAGCACCATGGTAATTCCCACATTTAGAAAAATGGGGAACATAGGGCATTTGGGTTGGGAACACCCAATGGGATACCCTAAGGCAAGTCGAACACACAATGAATGGGGTTTTCCATAATAAAATGCCATTACGGGCATGAGAAACTATCCTTGTTAATTTAATATGTGATAAAAATTCAATGTCGGTATTTTTTATCTTGAAACACAACATCACAACACAAAAAATTCAATGAAATAATGGGAAAAATAGTAGACACCCTATGTAAAGACTCATAATTTCCAGGTACGTTTTTTTAAAATAATTGTGAATTTTATGAGTCCGCGAAAATTGACGACATCTGATTCTGAGGTCCGGAGTGCCCAGAATGAATTTCTGAACTTTTGTTTGGGTATGTTCAATAAAAGTGAGAGAGGTTTTTTGTAACTTTTGTAACGGTGCTCGGAATTGAAATCTCAGGGCATCGTTGAACTCGCAACGCCAGTATTCACTTAAGAAGACTTTCACCTCGACAGCAGTTGGTCGAGGGTGAAAGTTTGTTTTTGGGTTTTTCATGAAAGAATAAAATAAAAATAATAGTGTATGACATTTTTATTTTTATTTGCAACACCCATGTGGGTGTTGAAAGGTGGGGTCCGCCGGAACTAAACCACCATGTGGAAGTTGAGGTATGGGGACCACCAGACCTTAACCTCTCATTAGAGGTTATGGTGGTGGGGACCACCCAAGACTAATCCCCACTTTAATTGAGAGTAACTATCAACCCCCCCCCCCCCATTAATGTGGAGGATCCACTTGACTTTTTCCACATTAATTGTGCCAATGCACATACCTTTAATTATGTCACCCACCATAATTAATGAAACTTTTTGAATTCTTAGAAAAAACTAATAGTTTGAATAATCTATTGTTTTGGAACACTTTTAATTTTCGTGGATCATTGGGAGAAAATATATCCAACGAAGAAGTACTTCTCAAATCGAATAATGCGTTCTTCCAATGAAGAACGCCAATGAAGAATGTCGACCCTGACATCGACCTTCTTCCTCAAGACTTCCTCTGACGTAGGACGTCTGTTGGCGCCAGAATATTGGACGACAAAGGAAGAAGGAAAAGAAGCCCACGCGCTTCCCGTCAAAGCTCATCCACGGAGCGCACCCCAGTATAGTGGCCGCCGTGAAGCAGAGGAGGCGGTAACGCTCCGCGAACGCCCTAACATTTGCAAGTCTGTCGCGAAGTAGAGGAGGCGGTAACACTCCGTGAACGCCCTGACGTTCGCGAGCCCACCGTGAAGCATAGAAGGCGGTAATGCTCCTCGAACGCCCTGACATTCACGAGCCCGCTGCGAAGAAGAGGAGGAGGTAACGCTCCGCGAATGCCCTGACGTTCGTGAGCCCTCTGTGAAGCCCTGGAGGCGGTAACCCTCTGCGAACCCTATTGACATTCGCGACCCGCCTTGAAGCAACCGCTACCCCTTCGCGCCGCGTGAGCTCTGCTTAGCGGCACCCCTTTCCTATAAATACAGGGCTCCACCCGAGCCCTCAAGGATGACAATCCGATCTTTCGGCTTCTCAAATCCCAAATCCCGAATCACCCTTCGCCCTAGGAATCATGAGCTCTGTGAGGTATTTTTTCTTCGCTAGATGCCTTCACCTTGTCTCGTTTTGAGCCCCTCTTCTGAGAGGAATTCCCTTCACGAAGCCTAAGGGCCTTCGCAAAGGAAGGGGATTCCCAAGGGAACCAGGGAAACTGTGGAGCATTTATGCTTCGCGAAACACCCATCCTGTACTAGTGATCCACATACGAAGGAAGGTTTGTTGTACATCATGAATCACACTACTTCACAGCACCTTGATTCGCGAGGCAGTGCTCTGCAAATACCATTCCACTTCGTGAAGCACCTCCCATTCACACCCTTGCCCCATGCTAAGGCCAAGGCATTCAACTTGGTGAATCACACCCCTTTGCATGGCAATTCCTCTTCTTGTGCGACCCTCCAGGTTTGCACGATGTGATTTCAAAGTCCAATGGACAACATCACCCATAGTATTGCTTCACCTAATGCTTCTTCGCATAGGCACACTAACGGCTATTTCTTCTTTTCATAGCCACGCTAATGTGGACCCCTTGATGGTTCGCTCTAGGACCCCACTTTACCACGGATTTGCTGGTACCTTCCCTTTCCCAAGGGGCAGAGGGTACCAGTTATGTAATTCCTAAGGGTATGGAGTAGGCCCACCTCGTCTGAGCTGCAGGATGTTAAACTTCCAAGTACTGCGTCCTTAAAAAATGATGTTAAACTATGATCCGACCTCGTGCCTCACACGCAGGGTCCCCCTGGCTCGGACATTCTCTACGCCCACTCGTCTCCACAGGAATGGACTCTTCTTCACATGGAATGAGATCCTCCTTTTGGAGTGGAGTTTGTCCACAGGGGAAGGGAAACCACTTAGGAGTAAGCCCCAAGCCTCTCTTGCGGAAGGTAGCACCCATGCACCTCCGTACATCCCCACGGACAATGCCAGTGGAGGGCGCGATAAGGAACAAGGCACCTTCCATCTTTGGTCCCAAATCCCTCTCCCGCTGCACTTTTCCACACTTTGGGCCTTCATCCTGGAGTAAGTCTTAGCACCATGGGGCACCTAACGTGTAATCCCCTCTTCGTTTCTCACAGATGTACCCTTCACGATGTGATCGTCAGGTCTCTACTGCCTCTTGTTTCTCACACCGAGCACGACTCACGTGGGCTTAGAGTAAGCATTATCCATGACAATACCTCATCCAACATGACATTAAACAGTATGCCCCTGTCTAGAATTACGTTCAATTACACATTCATTTGAACTATAAATACATTGATCTGTGCCAAGGCATGGTACATAAGAAGCCTTCCTGAGGTTCAAGCCCAACATTTTCTTGTCCAGAATGAAGTTAAACTACATTCCAGTCCGACGGCAAGCCTTTGTGACCAACCCGAACAACAAGGGATTTGATCCATGTCAAGGCACAGTACGTAGGAAGCCTCCCTAAGGTTCAAGCCCATATCCCATCAGACCAAGGTCCTTTCTTCATGTTGTTTCACCGACACCCACCATTCCACATCTCTCTTAAACTACGAGGTCTTTGATCCATGTCAAGGCATGGTGTGTAGGAAGCCTCTCTGAGGTTCAATCCCACCACCAGTGGACCCACGGTTTCACCTCCACGTCGGTTCGCTGACGAAAACCACCACCTGAACTACAAGGTCATTGATCCATGTCAAGGCATGGTACGTAGGAAGCCTTCATGAGGTTCAATCCCATCACCCAGTCATTTCGACCTCATTCACGTCGGTTCACCCTCATCCTGCATGACGATAAACTGTGTCCTGCATCTCATTTGAACTACGAGGACTTTAATTCGTGCCAAGGCATGGTACGTAGGAATCCTTCCTGAGGTTCAATCCCAACAATCATTGGCCCAGGACGTCTCCTTGTCGGTGTGGCAAGCCCCCCGTTCCCTCTTAAATTACAAGGACTTTGATCCATGTTAAGACATGGTATGTAGGAAGCCTTCTTGGGGTTCAAGTCCACCGGCCGTTGGTCATTCTGACCTCATTCATGTCGGTTCGCTGACGACGCCCATTGGACCAAGGTCCACATCCATGTCGGTTCACTGACAACGACCATCGGACCAAGGTCCACCTTCACGTCGGTTCACTGACACCATCCTGAACTATGTAGACTCTGATTCCCCGCCACAGGTATACGTAGGAGGTCTCTTCGAGGCTCAATCCCAAATTTACTACCGCCCTTGCGATGGCCCCATTTCACTCCCCCCTCCACTTCATCCATACATCCATCCATCATCCACCCTGATTCTTACTCGGGCCGCCACATCCCAATGGGATCATGCCACTCCACTCCCCTCCACAGCATCCAAGAAGCTGCCCATGATCTGACCCCGATATTGACATCCCTTCAAGGGGGATTCCTCAAACTAATCCACTCCAGCTAGTGTTCTAATCAAGATGATCCATACCCGTTGGACGTTAAACTTGCGGCATACCCCGTGTTAAATATGGTAAGCTAAGGAAAACCACATATACATGCCTATGGAATATGTTTCCCCGCGCTCGATGTGGGATGCCTTGGGACTCCACACCCTTGAGAAGCCCTATAATAAGGGAAAAAATAGACACACCAATTCCCCAGCATACAGACACGTCAATGATTCCTCGACGTGACTACTCCCCCAACTGAAGGTTGCTGCCCTGACCGGACCCTTTGAAATTTCCTGACAGAAGCAGTGTAATTAACCGGCGTCCATGAAAATATGGCACTGGGAAGAGTTTCACGAACAACGTATTAAATCTATGAGGGAGGCTCGGACTAGGTGACGAGTTCCGAGGAGGAATCCATGGAAGGAAGATCTGACATCCCATCATCCTGATTTTGATCAAGGAGAAGACATCCCTGAATAAGGAGTGGATTCTGCTCTCCTTTGGAAAGCGGGAATGCGGGGAAACAACAGCGCGTCCTCACAGACGGATGCACGCACCCCGAAAAAAGCGTCGGAAACAGAAATGGTGAACCTGACGTGAAATTATTCTCCTCAATGTAGAGATTAGTAGCGCTCAGAACATCATTAGATTGATGTATTGTCGGGTCCAGATATCTGGTACCAGGCCCCACCAAGCAAATAGCGGGCCTGGCATGAAACTCACTGGAAGTTGGGGCAGTAGAACATGGGGCATTCCATTCTACAACATTGTCGGTGTGGATCCCTCTTACCGGTCACGGAAGATGGAATAACGCTGGGGCACTGGTTGTCAAATTGTTTTCCACGCAGTGCTAATGAGTTAACCTCCCTACTTCCTAGGAACCAGGTTGTTGTTATAGAGACACGATCACCACCAGCTCACCTACATAGGGGCAGGGGAAATACTAGTACAGTTGCTCAGCATGGCTCCACTGCCGTCACAACGGCCTCTACATCCGTGAATGTGGGATGCCCATGTCCCCTTTCTCCATTAGAGATCATCCAACGAAGGGTGATAAACAACCTTTTACGCAGGTATGAGGAGGAAGGGGTCATCCCAAATCGGGATATGGCCCACCTGGACCTGGAGGCTGCCAGGCCCCACCATCAACGCCACCCCCAAATGCCACGCAGGGATCCCCTGCTCCCCACCCCAAAGTTTAATCATTTCGGGATCCTTTACTCGAAACGCCTCGAAGACTCCTCTCCTTACGTTGATGACATGGGTGATGTCTGGCTCGGCCCAATCAGAGTCCTAATACAAGGACTCCAGGCAAGGGCCCCCAGCCAGCCACGTCAGCGCCGCCTTCTGGCTTCTCCAGAAAAGCAGGTAGGCTATGCCCCTGCACCACCTGCGCCAGCTCGTCTGACCCGACGTCAGCGTCGGGCCCGAGCTGAGGACGCTCGTCAAGGTGCGTTGACGTCAACATCTACTGTGGATTGAGCCACCACTGACATGAATTATTGTGTCCCTGCATACCTTGAGCAGGGGCACTCCTCCACCCGACCAGGACTGAGACCCCAACCGCCCCATGGGCAGGCTGTGTTGGCTCTCGGGGTCGCAGGACTGAGTGGTTATTTCCGCGAACCAATCTGCAGTGATGTCACCCCACATGGAGGTCCTCCACGTACCACCAATCCACAAATCATGGGCCTTCCCCACTCCGAAGATCATCATGGAGGTACACCCTGTGCTACTCCCATCCCGAATGAAGACATGCCCCGTGGCAGTGACGCTCGGTGCGGAAGCAACTCCCGCGCCAACCATATAGGGAATGGAGTTCCTACTCCTGCCCCCAACCGTCGATGTGAATGCACTGCCCATATGGTCCCTCTCCAATGTGGGGGTCCTCCCTATGTCCTCTCTGTAACTGGAGAAGGTCTTCCTCGCCCCGGAAACCCAAGGAGTGAAGGTCATCCTCACTCCACCCGCACCAATCATGAAGGCCCTCCTCATGCACCTACTGGTTCCTACAGAAGTTCCGCCCACATGGGTGTTGTCCATGGAGGTCCTACCCATCTACCCTTCGATATTTTCCCTAGTGCCCCTCACACCCTGGCTATCTCAAGTGGGAGTCCTCTCCGCCATGGCTCTGACGCCACTCTGAGACAACATGTCGAGGATCAACCTTGTCCCAAAGATCCACCTAGGGGTAGGAGAACAGGTCGTCGCCGCCCTAGGAAGAGTCTTGGGAAGGCCCGAGTGGAGGTCAAACCAGCCCGTTTCTCGGATTCTGAATTGGAATGCGACTCAGCGATGGAACCTTCTCCCCGCTCCTCCATTTCAAGGACTGGGGCAGGAACAAGCCGCATCAGCCTCGTTCTCCTATAATACGAAGTCCACTGGATTCCCTCCTCTCTCCACAGGTACATCCAGGAGGAAGAAATTGTGGAAAATCTGCAGGTTCTGACCATGGAATCACCCTCGTCATCACCAAAAGCGCCCTCTACCTCTACTAGAGATCACGAAGAGTTATTTTGGGGGCCAACAGCGGTAGAGAAATGGTGTGACCCATTGCCGGTGACCGCAATTCCTATTCTAGAAGCTATGGCTATCAGCCCATTGTATCATGGCATTGTGGTCAGGTCACCTCACTCTTCAGAGGATGGGCTGGAATTCGGCGGCCAGTCATCTCGTTCGCTGTATTCTCCACCACTGAGTTTACTGTCCCAGCGGTCCACCTCGGTACAGCTACCGGTTCCTCAGCCGCCTCCAGTTGACGAGTGGGGCAATATGGGGCCAAACCCTGAATCCAAGCCTAGGATCTTCTGGAACATTCTCGTAGTGGATCACTTCCTGGAGAAGTTCTGGCCAATGGCAGCGCTGAACTTTTGTGTGCTGCAGTCCCTTACCCAAGAGGAAGTAGGGTGCTTCCGCCGAACCCTATGGGAGACACACTTCCTCCTTCGTTATGAGTGGATAGTGTACCCCAGGAGTCGGGATCACTTTGAAGAAATCGGCGAGCAATGCCGCCTGATTGATTTGGCCGCACTCCATGTGGCCTAGTGCCCTGAGTCGCCAGGCCACCAAAGCACCCGTCAACGGAGATGCATTCAGAGTATCAAAGTACTCCATAGAATCATCATGGAAGCTACCCCCCATGTGCAAGTCTATGGCTGGGGATAGTATGCCGCCCTCCTCTTCAGTCCTATCCAGCGGCAGCCCAATCTGTTATGCGACTTTGAGGACATGCCCCCAAGGAGGGTCACGGTCCACATAGATGACATAGTGGACAAGGAGGATGAGCTTGAATTTCTCGATGGAGACCTACCCCCTGAGGGTGTACCACCACTGTTGGACCCATCAGGGAGGGTTACCCATCAGCAGCAGAACCTTTTAGGCCTCCATATACCCACCGAGTCACTGGTACTCAGTTGAAATGCTGGTAAGGGTAAGGAGCATGTTAGAACCATCAAGCACTCTGACCCGTCCGCCTCTATATAGAAGACGGACGAAGATCCTGAGAAGGCCGCGTTACGCCAACAGCTTGCTGAGCAGAAGAGGCTGGTTGATGAACTCATGGCCGAGTATGTTGTAGAGCGGTGACCCGACTATGGTAATCCCATGTCAGGGCAGCAGGGGCAGGAACAATTCCTCCCCGGTGAGATTCCTCCGGGCAACCCTGATCATGCTACTTCCGCAGACTGGGTAGAAGCTGTAACTCATGGAAAGAGGGCACGATACGTCCGTCAAACCCTCCTGAACAACGGGTTAATCTGAGGAATCTAGCCTGGGTTCCCCCAGCCTCCCCACAGGCCGTTCTTCCAGTCGCTCCACGTGCTGCTGAAGCCATCTACCGTGTCGAAGAACCCAGTTACGCACTTGTGATTAGGGATCCCTGTCAAGACAGGGACCCCCACCTGGATGATCTTATAGCGGCACTCATCGCCCACCTCGAAGAGTTGGAAATGTGGAAGGTGGCAGTCCCACCGGATGGAAATCCATATCCCACATGGGTGGATGATATGCCCACACCCCCTAGTTTTGGGAACCCCACTTTCTCATCCTTCAACGGGACAGGGGACCCGCCGTAGCACTTGGTCCACTTTTCTTCTAGGTGCGGCCCCATGCTGGGGACCCCGACCCAACAAGAAGCCGCCAATCTCTGATGTTTTGTGCAGACATTGGAGGGCCCCGCATTCATCTGGTACATCCAGCTCCCTATCAGATCGGTGACCGGCTGGGAGGATCTCTGTCGGCAGTTCCTATACCAGTTCATTTCCACCACGTGAAAGACCAGCATCGCAGACCTCTTCAAGTGAAAACAAAGGCCTGATGAGCGAGTCTCGGACTTCATCGCTCGATGGAAGGGACTTACATACTTCCTCGACATGCCACTAACTCAGGAGAAATTACTGACGATGTGTGTAGGGAACGTTAGAATAGAGATGGTTCCTTCCCTAATCACCCAGAACTACCCTGGAGGGATCCAGGATTTCTCAGATGAGGCTCAGCGCCTTGAGGAGGCTCTGCAATAGGCTAGTCATGCACGTTTGCTGCCCCTATGATCCCATATAGGAGGGTTGCCAGAGCCGAACCCACCATGGTGGCCCAAATAGAAGTCCACAGGCTGCTGGAATTACTGCCAGTGGCACCGGTCCCGCAGCTCCGCAGAGGTCCTCCACCTCAAGTGTAGGCTCCTGCCCAGCAGAGACCACCTCAGAATTGACAGGTTCCCCCGCGCAATGTGCCACCACCCCCTAGGAGAGACAATCAGGCACCGCCTCCTTGGCAGGCCCCTCTGGCACCTCGTTAGGGCCAGGCTCCCAGGGCCCCCTATCTGGAAAGAAGGCACTAGACTTACTCTTTCAATGAGAATCAGGTCCCTGGTTACTTCCAAAGTGCTCTAGAGCAAGGGACTGTGCGCTTACCCGAGTGCAAAAGGCCGGCAGAGGTGAATCTCACCGATCACCCCAACTATTGTCCCTATCATCGGATTCTGGGGCACACCCTCAAGCGATGATATGTGTTTAAAGATTGGCTTCAAGACCAGGTCGACAACAACATAGTCAGTTTGGGCCCAGCACCGACACAAGTAGTGGGTGTCTTTGTAGGGTCAGAGATTGGTAACGACAGCGAAGGCGAGTGGCAGCAGGTTCCCAGCCATGGGTCCCGGAAATACAATGACTGGATGGCTCGAAAAACTGTCACCCATGCCCATGGTATCATTCGGTCACGCCTGAATCAGTTGGAGCCTTCGGAGGAAATATCCAGTACCTCTGCATTGTCATCACATCCAACCTCTTCCCAAAAGGGTAAGCAGCGATAGCGCAAGAAGAAGCAACGCGCTCCACCTCTGCAATTGTCATCCCGCACTCTTGGCGAATTTATGCCCCCTAAAATGGGGATTCCTCCCAGAATCCGCCCGGTGGCGGATGACTCGTCGAGCGACAACCAGGGGTATGCTTCAGTTAACACCATGGAGCTGGTAAAGCCCTATATGGCTCCCGACGAGGGAGAACGCCAGGCAAACCTCCCCAACGTCCCCAGCTGACGTCAACGCCAGCGGAACCGAAACCACACAGGTCATCAAGGCACGTCAACGGGTTCATTTAGTCATGATGTACACGCTACTAAAACAAGACAGCAGGCTCAGCGTAGAGCTCAACATGTGCAACCACATTTGATGCCCTCAGATCTACCTCCATCGTCGTTCGTGCTTCTAGATCAGGCAGAGTTGCCTCACCCGTATCGCGGTCAGTCTTACCCGGCTACAGTTCAATCTCTGTTGTCTAGTCCCAACCTGGTGGCTACTCTCCATGCCTCAACTAGTAGGCAGTGGGATGTACCTAGTACTAGCCAGCCGTCGTTTCAACCGGCAGGACCCGCTATGCCTCCAACTGTAGATCGACCTCCTTTAGGCAGATGCTCACATGTATCACTAAAGTATGATGTCTTGAAACACTTAGTCGGTATTCCAGCAAGGCTTTCCATCCTTGAGGCTCTTTGCCTATTGTCTGAAATGCGTGAAGCACTTGCCGAGGCCCTAAAAAGCCCCCTTCAGTTTGAGACGGAGGTAGCAGCTGCGGAAGCCTCCCACACTGAGGTAATTGAGAATGATGAATGTCGGGCAGTTATCTCGTTCTCCGGTGAAGATGAAGACCCTCCCATACATGGGAATATTCGCCCATTGTACTTCAATAGACTGTTCAATGGTGTGGAATTCCGTTGTTGCCTCGTTGACACGGGTTCTGGGATCAACCTAATCCCGACTCAGACACTGCGAAAGCTGGGTTTGTCGGAAGATGATTTAACTCGCTCCAACCTCAGAATCCAGGGATACGACAGGACCGAGCAATCCCCAGTCAGCAAGATCCTCCGGAAGACCCAGTTCGGTGGCCTAATTGCCAGCACCGAGTTCATGGTTGCCTCCTAGGACACCGCCTACAACGCATTGATGGGCAGGCCATGGCTCCATCTGCACACAGTGGTCCCTTAGTCGTATCACAAATGCCTCAAATACTCCCTCAATGGTTGAGTAGGCATGCTCCAACGAGATTCGTCTCCTTTCGCCTCTTGTGAAGCCCGCTATCTGGATGATGACTATTACAAGAGCAAGGATAAGCAAATCCTAGCAAGTGAAGAGGAACCTGCCCCAGTCACAAGTGATCCCTGTGCAAGCATGGATGATGCCTACATCTTCCCAATCCATTGATTGGAGGCCACAACCCCCGACATGGGGCAGTGTTTTGTTGTTTTAGGTACGAAAGGAAGGCATGTTTCCATGTCCAGGTGACAGCGGAAAACCACCTTGTACTCCTACACCAACCAGGCTCAGGTGATCCTAGAACCTCCCACCCCTGTGCGGTATCGGAATGTCAAGCTTATGACAACGACAGTACGTCATACGTGTCTCTTCCACCGGGCTGGAATCAACTAACTCAGGTCGACGCGTCACCACTACTTTGATGTCATCAAATGTGTCCCCTTCGGCCGAAGGCTATATGGGATAGGATGGAATGCCTTCATTGCTATGGTCTCAGTGGCGTGTGGGTCTCTTGATATGGTGACCACTGCTTCCCAAGCCGGCACCAGCTTCCCGTCAAGGCTTGATAGCTCAGAAGCAGCTCCCCTTGTGGGAAATCCCTCCACCGGTGGAGAAGAAGATCTGGAGGATGCTCCCCCTGCCTTTGAGGAAGGCATCTCTATCACGGTTGATGAACTAGTACAAGTGAATCTTGGCAGTGAGGCAGATCCGAGACCCACATTGATCAGTGCATCCATGTCCCCCGAGGAGCAGCAGCGGTATGTAGACATTCTCAAACAACACCGTGATGTGTTTGCCTGGAGTTACGGTGAGATTCCAGGACTAGATCCTCAGGTAGTCGTTCACCGCTTGGGCCTCCCGTAAAACCATTGTGGGTTTAAGCAGCCTCCCAGAAAGATGCATCCTTCTCACGGTTCCATGGTTGAGGCTGAGGTTGATAAGCTTATCAAAGCCAGCTTCGTCAAGGAAGTCCAGTACCCCAAGTGTCTTGCCAACACTATGCCAGTTAGGAAGAAGAACGGGAAGATCAGAGTCTGTATCGACTTTCGCAATCTCAATCTCCACTGCCCAAAGGATGATTTTCCCCTTCTAGTGACCGAGTTATTGATTGATGCCACGGTCGGGTTCCAAGCCCTCTCTTTCATGGATGGGTATTCCGGGTACAACTAGATCTGGATATCCCCTGAGGACGAGGAGTCCAATGCCTTCAGGGCTCCCCAATGTACTTATTGTTACCAAGTTATGCCCTTAGGCCTGAAAAATGCAGGTGCCACTTATCCGCAGGCCATGCAACGCATATTCAATATGATTATCGAGACGCTAGTGGAATGCTACGTGGATGATCTAGTGGTAAAATCTCGCTAGTTCTAGGACCATCTCAAAGACCTTGAGAATGTGTTTGGTTTCTTCCGTTCCCGCCACCTGAAGATGAACCTGTTAAAGTGTGCCTTCGGGATCACCTCCGGGAAATTTCTTGGCTTTGTTGTTAGATACCGGGGCATTGAGATCAACCCAGAGAAGATCAAGGACATCATCGAAATGCCTCCCCCGAGAAATATTTGGGAGCTCCGGGGTCTCAAAGGCCACATAGCCTATATACGCCAATTCATCGTGAATCTGGTCAGAAAGTGTAAGCCCTTTTCCTAGGTCATGAAGAAAGGTGCCGCCTACGAATGGGATGAAGAGTGTCAGACCGCCTTCGAGGAAATCAAGCAGAATCTGCTCCAACCTCCGGTTTTGATGCCACCCGTCACCAGAAATCCGCTGTTCCTTTACATGACCGCCCTAGAACAGTCCCTCGGTGCACTTCTCTCCCAGAAGAATAACGAGGGTACGGAGAACAGTCTCTACTATCTCAACCGCATGATTCTCGATACGTAGATCAGATACTCCCCGATTGAAAAGAGCTTCCTTGCACTCATTTTTTCCATATAGAAGTTGCGGCATTACCTGTAGCACCATGAGGTACAGTTGGTCTCCCACGTAGACCCACTGAAGTACATCCTAAACCACCCCATGTTGACCGACCGACTAACACCCTGGGAGGTGATCCTCCAGCAGTTTGACATCAGGTTCGTGCCTCAGAAGGCCATCAAGGGACAGGCATTTGCAGACTTCTTAGCTACCCATCCAACCTCCGCGGATCAATCCCTAGATCTGGATTTTACTGATGAGATGATCCTCTCAGTCGATCATGTCGTCTCATTTTGGAAAATGCACTTCGACGGTGCCTCCCGGAGCCCCACCGGTAGGAGGCCCAACGATCCTAAGCTCAACAGAGTGGGTCTGTGTATCTTCTTTATCACCCCGGTGCAAGCCATCCTACCATACTTGTTCCTATTGTTAGAAGTTTTTACCAACAACGAGGTAGAGAACCAGGCTCTCATCATCGCCCTCGAGTTGGCCCTCGAGATCGATGTTCCCCATTTGCATGTGAAAGGAGATCTTGAGCTGGTAATGAAGTAGTTCAATGGAGACTATGTTATCAGGAAGCCGAAGCTTGTGTCATTGATGGAGTGCACCCTCCATCTAATAGACCAGTTCCCTTCTCGACCAGAGGTTACCCATGTCCCTCAGTCATAGAACAGTCGAGCAGACGCTTTAGATGCCTTAGCTGCGTCGCTCGCAGAACCCGAGCAAGATGATTTGATCATACATGTGGCACACCGGAGAGTCATTTCCCCCATCACCCCAGAGGACAATGAAGGCCTACGGGTAAGTCATCTCACCACCGGACCTCCTACGTCAGGGGTCCCAGGTTCGTCAGACATAGTGGTTGAGGCCCCTCCCGACTAGAGAGCACCTTTTGTCGAGTATCTCCAAAGTGGTTGCCTCCCGGACGACCGGGCCGAGTGCGAGAAAATTCGACGCCGCGCGCTTCAATTTACCCTCCAGAGCGGTCACAGTCTTGAGCAGATCCTCTATAAGCGGAGCTTCAATGGTGTTCTCCTCTGTTGCATTCAAGGAGTCGAGATTTCTCAGGTCATGCAAGAGGTTCACGCTGGTTCCTACGGTGCCCACCAGGTTGGGCCCAATCTTTCCCATCAAATCCGGAGGTTGGGGTACTTTTTTTCCTCTATGATCCATGATTGTATCGAGTTTTCCAAGAGATTCCACGTGTTCCAAGTTCACGCTAACTTCCTGTATTGGCCACCAGAGCCTCTCCACTCCACCAAGTATTCTTGGCCATTTACGGTGTGGGGACCTGATGTAGTGGGACCATATGCACCAGCAAAAGCTCGCTAGTGTAGGTTCATCCTAACCTCTATATATTTCTTCTCCAATTTGGAAGAGGTAGTTCCACTCAATGAAGTCAAGGACCATTCCATTTTCGACTTTGTGAGCTCCAATATCATCCACTGGTTGGGGGTCCCTCACGATATCCTCACCGATAAATACACTAACTTCCGAGCAGCCGAGCTAAAGAAATTGTATCCCAAGTACAATATCCGTTCGAACCATACCTCTCACTATCATGCACAGGCCAATGGGAAGATCGAGGTGTTCAATAAAACCCTCTCTAACATTCTGCAGAAAATGGTTGGTCAGAATAAGAAAAGTTTGCCGGACAAGCTCCCCAATGCCCTCTGGGCTTATCGGACGATGACTCGCAATTCCACCCATGTGACCCCATATTCCCTGGTGTATGGGTCGGAGTCCATCCTACCCATTGATATCTAGCTGCTATCGTTACGTACTGCAGTCTATGACCAGCAGGCGCTAGATAAGGTGGCTGAAGTCAATCTAGCTGAATTGGAAGCACTGGACGTGAACAGGTTTCGTGCCCTGCACAATCTAGAAAGGCATTAGAATAAGATATCTAGAGCCTTCAACAAGAAGGTTCACCTTCTCTCTTTTCTGCAGGGCGACCTAGTGTTTTCCCTTCGAGCACCAATGATCCCCGGTAGGAAACCGCCTAAGATAGAGCCCAAATGGGAAGGACCTTATGTCATCCATAAGGTTTACCCCAACGGAGCATACTCCTTGGTGACCACAGATGGTGAGTGCGTAACTCCTCCCACCAACGCCAAGTTCCCCAAGCATTACTTTGCCTATGCATCTTTGGTCCTGCACGGCCTTAAAATGTACGGTCCCACACGACCCTAAACTACAAGTTACGGTTCCGTATGACCCTAAACTACACGTTACAATCCTGCACGACCGTAAACTACACCATCGTCCGACAAGACGACAAACTGAAAAATGGTCCGAGCTCTATGACCTTAAACTAAGATCTCCCCCATCCTTACTATAAGATGTTAAACTGAAAGCTGGTCATGCCTTCCTAGCCGAGGCTCAGCCTCAAACTGCTTGGCCTCTTCGGGCCCATGGCCCCCGTCATTACTGTAATACATTAAACTGCAAGAAGTTCAGGCCTCCATGACCGAGGCTCAGCCTCAGGCCCCTTGGATTTCGTCGACTCAGGATCTCTTATGGGATTGTACGGTGTGGCGTGGGACACATCCTCATTCATGTCGGGTTACCTGCCGTACCGTACATATCCCCAAGTGAGATGAATCTCTCGTCCAGCACGACATTAAATTGTGCTTCAAGAACTACGTATGGCCTGATTCCCATCCTAATGGGATACGTAGGAACGCTCAGATGTCTCGTCTTGAGCCCAACCCCGAGCTCTTCCCTTTCACTGTCCCCCCTAAGTATAGTTTCCTTGGAGGATCCTTGCATGACGAGGAGTAGGTTTTCTTATCCCCGCTCATACAAGGATTAAAAGGGTCGCACCATGTTCCCACTCTCGTTCTTCTATTCTCTCACATCCTTACCGCACGACGTTAAAATGCATGGCCTTTAAGAACTACGTATGGCTTGATTCCCATCCTATTGGGATACGTAGGAACGCCCGGACATTTCGTCTGTAGGCCCATCCCAAAAGCCAAAATCTTCCCCTCGGGTCAAGAAATATGGCAGGATGCACACTTTTGCCCCAACTCATGTCGAGCAAGCCTCAACCCGGCTGTACGTCCCCCCTGGAGATGTTCGCCTTTTTTGTGGACGGGTACAGCTATGCTTCACCCACTCCTTGACTGGGATTCCATCACTTTCCTCGCCTGGAGGGACCCCCGAGAATGGACTGGATACCACGCCCAAGGGCTCTCTTACCGATACAGGCCAATGCCCCCTGGGGTTTTCGAGCAACAAACTGATACAAGTCCCACGTTGTGAATTTGGTCCACGATCGACGCTCATTTGTTGCTCCCATATCAGGTCACCATAGGGATGTTGTGTCTCGAACATGGTCAACAGTGTCCTAGATCTTTGAGTCTTCCCCGAGATGTCCAAAACATCGAGTGTAGTGATTTGTTCTGCCCCATCCTAAAGCGACAAACTTCCCTCCAGGTGGTGCTAGCGGTCAGGCCCATAGCCACGATTCTCTTATAAGGGATGTACGACGTGGTGTAGGATTACGTTCTCTTTCCCCATCCTCATTTCAAGACTTTAAACTGAAAATCGTTCAGGCCTCCCTGACCGATGCCTAACCTTAGATCCCTCGTCCTTTCTGGGCCCACGACCCTCATCCTCACTGAAAGATGTTAAATTAAAAGTTAGTCAGGCCACCTTGACCGAGGCCCAGCCTCAGGCCTCCCTCACCGAGGCCTACCCTCAGGCCCCTCGGCCTTTCTAGGCCCACGGCCCTCGTCCTCACTGCAAGACGTTAAAATACAAGTTTTTCAGGCCACCCTGACCGAGGCCCAACCTCAGGCCTCCCTCACCGAGGCCTACCCTCAGGCCCCCTTTCTTTTCAGGCCCCCGGCCCAGATTCTATCCTACAGAACTGTGCGGTATGGTGTTGGATTATGTCCTCATTACCCGCCACACCATACACCTCCTCTGTCCAGGGAATCCTATTCCCCGACTCTCATCGTCTCGCACGACGTTAAACTGTGCTTTCAAGAACTACGTATGGCTTGATTCCCATCCTTATGAGATACGTAGGACCACCTGAATTTCTAAGCTTTGAGTCCATCCCCATCTCATAAAACCTCCATACCACCTTGGCTCCTTTTCCTAATCTTCCTCCACGGGGCTATTATATGGTGTGGTGTGGGATTATTTCCTCATTCACGATGGTCTTGTAATGACCACGCCATGTACCTCTCCTTCCCGAGCTGTTTCATCGACCCTTTCCGACGATTCACCAATGTGCCTAAGGGTACTCCGGTTTATTACCTAGAATGTCAGAATTTACTCGGGCACGTCCGCACCCACTTTTCAAGATTTGTGTATCAATCCATCAAGGCTTCCATCACCTTTCACACCCAGAGGGACCCCCAAGAATGGCCTGGATACCACACCCAAGGGCTCTCCTACCGTTATGGCCCAACGCCCCCGAGGGTTTCGGACAACAAATTGATAAAAATCTTGTGTTGTGAATATGGTCAGTGGTGGATGCTCGTTTGTTGTTCCCACCTCAGGCTAACGCGATATGAAGATTGTTTTTCTGCCACGGTTAACGGTTATCCTCTATCACCATGCCAACCCCATTAAGCCCAAAATGTTGGTTGCACGATTCACATCCTTCTCCATTCTCATCACATCCAAGTGGAGTTTCGAAACTCTTGGTATTATTACTCCACGCATGTTTGTGCGTTGGGGGAACAAATCGGTGTCAAAGGTGTCCTTCAGCGCTCTTCACCAACTTCCCCTCGATGGATGTTTCGGGTATTGCGATAAGGATCTCCCCCCCTTGTTTCCCACACCGAGTTTAACTCACGTGGTCTTAGGGATCAGGTTGAGGTCTGCGCTTACCTGGAAAGTTGTCATCCACTCATGGTCCGAGCTCTAAAGACCATAAACTAAGATCTCCCAATAACTATGTCTGGATTGATTCCCATCCTCATGGGATACGTAGGAACGCCCAGACCTCCTGTCTTTGGGTCTAGCTTGAGTTCAACATCCTGCCTTTGGGACCCTGACTATGGGACTGCGTGGCATGGTGTGGGACATGTCCTCATTCACATCGGTTGTGTCGCATGTCACCATACACATTCCCCGCCTAGCATCATCTCTGCTATGTCTGCTTTGCATGATGTTAAAATTCATGCTTAGTCCTATCACACGACCCTAAACTATGACATTATCATCCTGGACGCACGACGAAAAATGGAACTGCATTTTGATGACCTCGTTGTAGAGGACATCATGTTGGGTATTGGTCACGTTCCATGCCATTTTTCAACACCTATCACGGCTTGATTCTTGTGGCAACACCGGGGCTTGCTACCCTAGGTCGGTCGCTTCACAAAAAAAACCCACAAACCTTAAAGGACAAACAAGATTTATCAAATTCCGCTTCATTTAGTGTCAGGGCGATGCCTGTACCCCCCTTTTCTCCCAACACGGGTACCTTACCATGCCACCTTTCAAGAACTACATGTAGCTTGATCCCCATCCCTATGGGGTATGTAAGAACACCTGGGAACTTTGCCTCGGGCCCAGCTCAACTCTCGTTTTTGGTCTCTTGACCTAAAACCTCTCCAAGGAACATGTGGTCGTTGGATCCCCCGGTTCCTATTCACGTCAGGTATTGTAATTATCCCACCACATGCCTCCCATGTTTCCTTCCGACCATGGTCCGAGATCTAAGACCTTAAACTAAGACCCTTTCAAGAACAACATGTAGGTTGATCCCCATCCTTATGGGGTACGTAGGAACGCCCGAGCACTTTGCCTCAGGCCCAGATCAACTCTGGTTTTTAGCCCCTTGACCTAAAACCCCTCCCACGGGGTTTGGCGTGGGGTGTGGTCTGGGGTTATTCCCTCATCCACATCGGGTTGTTCACCGAACCATACACATCCCCGGTTCCCATCCGTGGTCCGAGTTCTACAACCCTAAACTAAGATCTCCCTATGGGGAGGGACTCGACTCCTTCGGTCTAACACTCTTATTAACTTATCTATATGCGTTTTGAGAAATCCCTGAGTGTGGAATTCTCACGGGGACAACCCCTCGTTCCATGTCCAAGCTTCACATGATTTCCATTTGGATCGTCATCCATTACCATGTCTAAAGGGACCCCCTAACGGCCTTGTCCCATTCCGTATCGGCTCACCTACCATCTTGGGCCAACGCCCTCGAAGACTTCCGACAACATTTGTGACATGGTCTCGTGTTTCAAACATGGTCAACGGTCGATCCTCATTTGTTTGTCCTCGTTCTAGGATAACGTGATATGGATTCTACGTTTCCACCACGATTAATAGTTATGTTCTATTTTCACGTCGTTGTCATGGTGATCCAAACCTCGAGCGTTATGATTCACACATTTCCACTTCCTCGTGTTCAAGTGGAATTCCAACACACTCAGCTCTATCTCTTCGCACATCTAGGTGCGCCATATGGTCGTGTTGGTATCATGGGGCCAGTATTCACCGAGCGTCCCCCAACCTAACCTTCCCCCTTTCAGTGTCGGGAATGTCCCACCACTACTTCTTGTTTCCCACACTGAGCATGACTCACGTGGGATTAGTAGTTTTGGCAGGATGCGTATCGACACGGCCAGGCTTCTCCTCATCCCGCACGATGTTAAACTGCACTTCAAGAACTACATATGGATTGATTCCCATCTTCATGGGGTATGTAGGAATGTTCGACCACTCTGCTTTGGGCCCATACTAATTCTCACTCTTGGTCCCTCAACCTGAATATTTTCCTCCGGGGGTACGTGGTGTGATTTGGACCCCGAGTCCTCTTTCATGTCAGTTTCATAACTACCACACCATATGCACCCTAGAATATTCCTTTTCACGTCCTATCATATGATGTTAAACTATAGGATATGACCTCAACGAAGTACACTAAACTGCGGTTATACCCTGAGCAAGTTTAGGATGGCCCATGTTAATCATGGGGGGCACCAGAGCCTCTGCCAGAGAGAATTTTACCTGCCAGTGTTGTTCTATGACTACATTGTTCTTCTAGAACTACGTGTGGCTTGATTCCCACCCTCATGGGATACGTAGAGACACCCTGGTATTTTGCTTAGGGTCCAGCCCATAGGAATCATTAATCCTATTCCCCCCCTTTCCGGCCCCCTAGCCGGACCCCGTGTAGTGGACCATGTAACTATGATTCTACCCTGAACAATTTCAAGATGCCCCAAGATCACATTGGGAAGTGACATACCCCCTCGCCAGAGAGGACCTATCCCAAAGAAGGATGGATCCGTAATCAAACCGATGTGCCCATCTGGCGTACTCCCACCACGGTGGTGTAATTACATGAGTGTCGGATTCTGTCCGGACAAACCATCACTCCATATTCCATGCTTTGCGTACCCCTTATTCGGAACCTCGTCCCATTTCATGTCTGGAGGGACCCCCTAACGGCCAGGTCTCATGCCGTATCGGCTCACCTACCATCCCGGGCCACTCCTTGGAAGACTCTTGACAACATTTGTGACAAGGTCCCGTGTTTTGAACATGGTCAACGGTCGACCCTCATTTGTCTGTCCCCATTTTAGGCTAATGCGATATGGATGCTGTGTTTCCGCCACGGTTAACGGTTATCCTCTATTGTCACGCCATCCCCACAGTGTTCTGAATCTTGGGTATCGTGATTCACACTTCCCATTTCCATCTGTTTGGACCGATTCCAGCGCCCATGGAATCGCACTGATCGTGCATAAGAGCGCGTTGAAGAAACTATAATTCATCTATTTTGAGAACATCCTTCTTTGGCCAGGTCTCTCCTATTTTCCATAAATTCGGACTGGTTATCTAAACCTCGGATGCCTGAATCTTGGTTTCCACTCCTATGTGGGTGGGACAATGAGGAAACTATCCCTTGTTTCTCACAGCGGGCCTGACCCACGTGAGCTTAGGGAATTGTCACCGGACGTCCCACAAACATTGTAGGGATGTAATGAACCAATGAAAACAGTGGAAATAATGCATGCTATGACATTCAAAAGAAGAAAAATTGAACCATGAAAGTACCATTAAAAGGTTTGTAATTTGTTACAGTACCCGGGGGTCAACTCCCCCCATGGACGGGTTGACCCTGTCAAAAGAGAGTTGCAGCTCCACCACCCTTTGACTTGTGGAATCCATGAATTGTTGCCACTAACTCAGCTTTCGCTCCTCCTCAGCAGCGGTGGGGCGTAGTTCATTAGCCTTGGCCTTGGCCCTCTCTATGCCAGCCTGAATGGAAGCCATCTTTCCAGAAGCCTGCCTCATATGCTCTTCTACTTATGCCATCTAGGCCTGCAACCATGAGATCAGCTCAGATTATGTATTAAGAGAGGCTGAGTGCTCATCCGCCCGGGCCTAAAGCTATTGGAACTCACTTTTAGCCTCATGGAGCGTCTTGATATTTGTTGCCTTCCTCTGCTGCCAGCCCACGCTGAGCCCGCGATCATACTCCCGGATCTTCTCGGCCATGAGATCTCGGATTAGCGCATGAGGACATTGGGTATCCACTCCCCCAGCACACAGTTCATGCAGCTGCGAGCGAATTCTGTCTGTTTTGTTCAACCATAGCGCTTGGGGGTGTCCTTGATGAAGCATGTGATTAGATTCCATGATCAGTGGCGGACTATGCTGATGTCTTCTTCGTCGGAGGTCGTTTCATCCCAGTCTGCGCGATTGGCAGGCTCGTACGCAAGATATGATCGCAAGAAATCCTCGGCAGGATCTGCATCTGGCATTGAATCTAGCGCGACATCTGGTGTTAGAGCAGGCGTGATGGGACTTGGGTCGGCTGATTGATCCTCTTCATCGGACTCCTCCTTGATAACCTCGGGCACGACCCTGCTGGTGGTCTCACTGACGGTAGGGAGTGCTGCAGCTTGGGGAGATGGGGGACTATCTCCACCATCACTGGCATTCCCCTAGGAGGGATTCCACCAGACATCCCAACTAGCCTTGCCGCAGTAGCCCATTCCAGTTAGAGAACTATAAGACAAAGAGGGACATAAATGCTAGTTGGCACAATCTACATATGACAGCAATGAATCCAGTAGAGGAAACTTACGGAGATAGAAATCTCGGTGCTTCTATTGAGTCGATGCTGATGGGACCCTGAGGCGTGGCCCTCCATATACTTTTAGAAGGTCTGGAGATTCTGGAATAGCCACCTCAGGTGCTCTGGCCCCACCAGACACAGAACTAGACGCAGCCGTAGGGGCGGGTTCTGAAGGTCCTACGTCATCACCCGCCAAAGGGCGAGAGCGAGGTCTGCGTAAAAGTTCCTCCTGCACAGTTCATATGTTCGTGAGAGGTCTACAATGACCTAAGAGCAGAACCAGAGGAAATGGATTTGGAATAATACCTCAAGAACCTCCGCGAAATCATCAGAATACGAGTCTTGGTCTCTGACTTTGCCCTCCTCCAACGGGCTCCCTCCGCTAGCCTCATCCCCCCCGGGAGGATTCCTCCGATTCTTCCGGCAGGGGGAAGCGCTCTCTTAGATCGGCAGCTGACAGTTGTGGGGGAACCATCCAATCTATCAGTACCCTCACTTGGTCTGTCATTGGTAATGGGACACCACTGGAGTAAACGTAGTCCTCCATCTCATCCAAGTATTGCTCCGCCTCTGCCGGAGGTGCTGTGAAACCTGCCCGGACTGGGCCTATGCCCGGTAACTCCATCCCGAGATGATTCAAATGCGCCCACATCTCGGGGTGACTGAGGAATTGCTGGTTTACATCCCAAATGTCTCGGGCCCTTGAAAAAATAGCATCCTCTGGCATGTCAATGTGGCATAGTCGCTTCCCTGGAGCATGAGTGGATATCCTACGAAATCCCCTCAGCGGCCGCCCCTCCGGATGGCTCTGCTCTTCCGGGACTACCGGGTCCACTACCACCGTTGTTTCCACACCCTCATCTGGTGCAAGTCTCACCGCCACAGCAGCCCCACTACCATGAGAGGCCCGCGCTGCCCTCTGACCCCAACCTCAGGATAGGGGAGGCCCGACATCACCATCCCGAACGGTTGGCTTCCTCAGCATCTCCCCTGGATAAGTGGCCTCCAAGCTGATGGCGTACTCCTTCACCAATCCGAAAGCGGCGATGGATGGAGGCAATGAAATTCGTATCTTCCCATCTTCCCATGTGAATATGAGCCACAGCTACCTCATAACACATGAGTGCTCCTCGTGACGCACCTCCCAGTAGACCTGTTGGGTCAGCCGCTGCAGGCACCGGAACTGCCTCAGAAATCGATGCGGGGTGTACAGTTTGCAGAGTAGCTCCCGTTCCACCCATGCCACCAAAATTCTGCTTTGAAAGGCCTAGAGATAAGCACAGTGCTCTTCCGTTCCCTGCCCGTCGTCAGTGAGTACCCCCGTTGGAAATGGAAATAGGTGGAATTTAAACTCATCCGCCCTCCTCACCCGGTTCAGTACCACCAGTACGGTTAGTTTGAATGTGAAGCTCCCGGCCGCATTCATAATGAAGGGGCATAAGTTTGATCCCGGCGGCAAGATAGGGTTTGGATACTCATAAATCCCCCTGATGTGTTCCGCAATCCACCCATACAGAAGCTGGAAGGTCCCGCATATCCTTGGCGGCTTCTTGCCCTCGCTAACGTGCCGCAGCATCCTATACAGCTTGGAGATCATTGGAATACCTAGATTGCCCCGCTTCCCCATGGCCAGCAAAGACACCATGATGAATGAGCTAGGCCGCACCCCAATGTGTGTATCCCTCACTAGTAGGATCCAACCGTAGATAAGGGCCGCGATGAATGCCGCCAGCTTGACCATCGGCTGTTGTTCAGTGCTGACACTGAAACCCCAAGTCTTCCATTGGCTGTCCTCCAAGACCTACAAATACAAGTGCTCCTTGCCCCGTTGAGCCGCCTTCGGACAAGTTATAGGCCTCGGAGGGAACTCGCGATTCTTTGGGAAGTTCAGGAACCGCTCAAACCACTTCTTAAAGTGGACATCTATCACCGCTTCCTTGTCCTCTCCAGGGACCAGTGCCATCAGCACCGACTCCAGTCGCGGCATCTGCTCTGGATCCTCCCATGTGCTCATGACGGGGAGGAACTCATCATACATGTCCCCCAAGATCGGATCCCACGAGATCTGGTGGACATCCCACAGATTGATTCCCACCTCCCCTTGGTCCAGGTGAAAAGTATTGGTCCTGGACAACCATCTGCTCAACAGCTCCGACATCAGCTGTTTCGGTTGGTAAATGTGGAATTGGTAGGCCCATGCCACCTCATACAAACCCACTCTCCTCAGCTCATCCCCAAACTCATCGCATGAGGAGCCTACCCAGTAGGACAATGCCCAGTCATTGGTGAAGTTGCCGCCCTGGCGCAAGTCCCACTCATCAGACCACCCCTTCTTCGAATCTTGCAAAGCCGCCTTCAGCATGGTGCAGTATAGAGGAGGGGACGTCTCCAGTTGTAGTGGCTTCCCGTCAATATTGTTCACATGGTTGTAGAGACAGTCGGTGGTGATGGGTGTGAAGTCCTCCCGCGCATGACCATCGGCCGCCCTGAACCACTGGCGCTGGCATGGTGTGCTCTTGAACCAACAAGCTAGTTCATCCCTACTTTCCTCGGGGATGAAGACATCATCCCTCATCCTGAAGCCATACAAGGGCAGCTTCTTTCACTGAGGATAGTTCTTCTGACTCTCTGATAGCAGTGCTGTCAAAGAATTATGGTCTGAGTGACTTCATACCATCTCTCCAAGGCCCAGATAGTTAGCCATCTCATCCCTTCGGGAGGCATCTGCAAGCACCCCCAACACAGCTTCTCGATGGGCCATTTCAATTTTAGAACTTGAAAAAATTTCGGGTTGGGTCGCGAAGGTTGCTCACGAATATCTCTCACAAATCTCGGGCTCAAAACCAAGCCGCAGAGCCTAGATTAGGCCGGCAAACATAATTTTTCTTAGCACGGTCATGGAGTCAGAGACTCACGGTTCGCTGCGAAGCTGATTCGCGGAGAGCAGACGTAGAGTACGCAGAGCTTCACGAAGTCGAGAGCGCAAAAGGAAAAAATTCGTGATAGGAAAAAAGAGAGGTTCGACCCCACTATTTATAGGTGGCGACCCCTGAGCTTCGTGGCGCATCCAGCCCGCGCAGATCATTGCGGCGCGTCCAGACCGCACGGCCATTGTCCGCCCCATGCGCCCTCTTCGCGAGGCTGCATCGCGAGGGGCTGATAATTTCAGCGATTTTCCTTCATACTTTGACCCTTGATCCCTTTGAAACTCCAAGTCTGAGGGGGGGCATTTTTTGGTGCCAAAGTATTGGACGACAAAAGAAGAAGGAAAAGAATCTCGTGCACTGCCCCACGAATCTCAACCGCGGAGTGCAACCCAGCACCGCGGCCACCGCGAAGCAGAGGAGGCGGTAACGCTCCACGAACACCCTGACGTTCGCGAGACCTCCACGAAGCATAGGAGGCGGTAACGCTCCATGAACTCCCTGACATTTGCGATCACACCACAAAGCAGAGGAGGAGGTAATACTCTGCGAACGTCCTGACGTTCGTGAGCCTACCATAAAGTAGAGGAGGCGGTAATGCACCGCGAACGCCCTGACGTTCACGTGCCTGCCGCGAAGCCCAGAAGGTGGTAACCCTCTGTGAACCCTATTGACGTTTGCGACCCACCACAAACAAACCACTGCCCCTTCGCGTCATGTGAGATCTGCTTCGCGGCGCCCCTTGCCTATAAATACACGGCTCCCCTCGAGCCCTCAAGGAGGACAATCTGACCTTTCGGCTTCTCAACTCCCAAATCGTGAAGCACCCTTCACCCCGGGAATCATGAGATCCGCGAGGTATTTTTTCTTCACGAGATGCCTTCACCTTGTCTCATTTTGAGCCCCTCTTCTGAGAGGGATGCCCTTCACGAAGCCTAAGGGACTTCGCGAAGGAAGGGGATTCCCAAGGGAACCCGGGCAGCCGTGGAGAATTTATGCTTCGTGAAACACCAATCCTGTACTAGTGATCCCCATGTCAAGGCAGGGTCGTTGTACATCGCGAAGCACACTGCTTCACAGCACCTTACTTCGTGAGGCACCTCTGCTTCGCGAGGCAGTGCTCTGCGAATACCATTCCACTTCGCGAAGCACCTCCCATTTACACCCCTGCCCCATGCTAAGGCCAAGGAATTCCACTTTGCGAAGCACACCCCTTTTCTTGGAAATTCCTCTTCCCGTGCGACCCTCCAGGTTTGCACGATGTGATTTCAAAGTCCCATGGGCAACATCACCTGTAGCATTGCTTCACCTAATGCTTCTTCGCATAGGCACGCTAACGGCTATTGCTTCTTCGCATAGCCATGCTAACGTGGACCCCTCGATGGTTCGCTCTGCGACCCCTCTTTACCACGGATTTGGTGGTACCTTCCCTTCCCTAAGGGGCAGAGGGTACCAGTTATGTAAGTCCTAGGGGTACAGAGTAGGCCCACCTCGTCCGATCTGCATACGTTAAACTTCCAAGCACAACGTCCTTAACACATGACGTTAAACTGTGATCCGACCCCATGCCTCACATGCAGGGTCCCCCCCTGCTCGGACATTCTTTACACCCACTCATCTCCACGGGAATGGACGCTTCCTCACATGGAATGAGATCCTCCTTTTGGAGTGGCTATTGTCCATGGGGGAGGGGAAACCACCTTGAAGTAATTCCCAAACCTCTCTTGTGGAAGGTTGCACCCATGCACATCCGTACTTCCCCACGGCTAATGCCAGTGGAGGGCGTGATAGGGAATGAGGCACCTTCCATCATTGGTCCCAAATCCCTCTCCTGCTGCGCTTTGCCGCACTTTGGGCCTCCATCCTGGAGTAAGTCCCAGCACCATGGGCCACCTAACGCATAAGCCCCTCTTCGCTTCTCACGGACACACCCTTCGTGATGTGATCGTCAGGTCTCTGCTTCCTCTTATTTCTCACACCAAGAACGACTCACGTGTGCTTAGAGTAATCATTGGACATGACAATACATCATCCAGCATGATGTTAAACAGTATTCCCCTGTTCAGCATGACGTTAAAATGCACATTCATTTGAACTACGAGGACTTTGATCTGTGCCAAGGCATGGTACGTAGGAAGCCTTCCTGAGGTTCAAGCCTAACATTTTATTGTCCAGTATGACGTTAAATTGCATTCCAGTCCGACAACAAGCCATTGTGACCAACCTGAACTACAAGGACTTTGATCCATGTCAAGGCATGGTACGTAGGAAGCCCCCCCCCCCCCCTGAGGTTCAAGCCCATCTCCCATCGGACCAAGGTCCTTTCTTCACGTCGGTTCTCCGACACCCACCATTCCACATCTCTTATGAACTACGAGGAATTTGATCCATGTCAAGGCATGGTACGTAGGAAGCCTCCCTGAGGTTCAAGCCCACCACCAGTGGACCCACGGGTTCACCTCAACATCGGTTCGCTGACGAAAACCACCACCTTAACTACGAGGTCTTTGATCCATGTCAATGCATGGTACGTAGGAAGCCTCCATGAGGTTCAAGCCCATCACCCAGTCGTTCCGACCTCATTCACGTCGGTTCACCCCCATCCTGCATGACGATAAAATGTATCCCACGTCTCATTTGAACTACGAGGACCTTGATCCGTTCCAAGGCATGGTACGTAGGAAGCCTTCCTGATGTTCAAGCCCAACAATCATTGGCCCAGGTCATCTCCTTGTCAGCGTTCCAAGCCCCCCATTCCCTTCTAAATTATGAGTACTTTGAACCATGTAAAGACATGGTATGTAGGACGCCTTATTGAGGTTCAAGTCCACCACCCGTTGGTCATTCTAACCTCATTCACGTCGGTTCGTTGATGACGCCCATTGGACCAAGGTCCACATCCACGTCCGTTCACTGACAACAACCATCGGACCAAGGTCCTCCTTCACGTCAGTTCACCAACACCATCCCAAACTATGAGGACTCTGATTCCCCACCACGGGGATACGTAGGAGGTCTCTTCGAGGCTCAAGCCCAACTTTACTGTCTCCCTTGCAATGGTCCCATTTCACACCCCCCTCCAATTCATCCATCCATCCATCCATCATCCACCCTGATTCTTACTCGGGCCACCACATCCTGGTGGGATCATGCCACTCAACTCCCCTCCACAGCATCTGGGAAGCCGCCGACGATCTGACCCCGATATCGGCATCCCTTCAAGGGGGATTCCTCAATCTGATCCACTCCAGATAGTGTTCAGATCAGTCCGATCTGTACTCGTTCGAAGTTAAACATACGGCATACCCCGTGTTAATCATGGGAATCTGAGGAAAACCTCAGATACATGCCTATGGAATTTGATTCATCACGCTCGATGTGGGATGCCTCGAGCCTCCATTCCCTCAAGAAACCCTATAATAAGGGACAAAAAACAGACACGCCAATTTCCCAGCGTACAGACACGTCAATGATGGCTCGACGTGACTACTCCCCCAACTGAAGGTTGCTGCCCTGACCGGACCCTTTGGAATGTCCTGACAGAAGTAGTGTAATTAACCGGCATCCATGAAAAGATGGAACTGGGAAGAGTTTCACGAACAACATATTAAATCTTTGAGGGAGACCCAGACTAGGTGACGATTTATGAGGAGGAATCCACGGAAGGAAGAGACGACATCCCATCATCCCGGTTTCAATCAAGGAGTAGACGTCCCTAAATATGGAGCGGATGCTGCCTGCCTTTGGAAAGCGGGAATGCGGGGCAACAGCAGCACGTCCTCATAGATGGATGTGCGCGCCCCAGAGAAAGCGTCTGAAACAACGTCTTTGACTACGACGAACCGATTTCCTTCTTTTCCCAATGATTCATCTTCTTCCCCGCGACTCCATTGATGTATCAACTCGAGGTAGGGGGTTTATTTGAAAGATAATACTTACCCAGTTTTCTTTTTTGGTTTGGGAAGGAATCATTGCGGAGGTTGTAAAATTTTAAGTTCATCGTTCTTATTTCTTATTGAGACAAATGATACCACACTAAACGAGAAGGGTGAGGGCCAAACCAACATTGCCCGACCCCTATGCCATTCTTCTTGAGTGTGTTCTATGAAATTGAGGAAGGCGACCAAGGAAAATGGAGCTCCTCCACTCACGACCTTCGCCTCTCTCCGCTACAGCTGAATGGTCGTCGTGCCGAGCCACCGAGCTAAGTCGCCGCCCTAAGTCGAACCACCTTTACCTCTCACGGAAACCGGCCGAACCAGACCACACCCCACTACAACCCCCTAGCCGAATCGGCCCCCACCACCCATGGCGCCCCGGCCGATCCAGCGCGTGCCCCCTGCGATGCCCCGACCGAACCATCATGTGCCCCCCACGGTGCCTGGTCGAACCGGACCACGCCCCCCATGGCGCCCTGTCCAAACTGGACCATTCCCCCCCATGGAACCTCGGCCGAACCCACTGGTGCCCCCCGTGGCGCACGGCCGCACCGGCCCGTGCCCCTGCGGCACCCTAGAAAAACCGGATCGTGCCCCCCGCGACGCAAGGACTGAATTGGCCCCTTCCCCCCACGATGCCCCAGCCGAACCAACCCCCCCCCCCCCCCCCTATGGTGTGCCAGCCAAACTATCCACGTACCGTCGTGACACCCCCACGACCGAGCCGCCCAGCGGGCTCCGCAGTCCCTCATGGCCCTCTCGGCCTACCGGACCTCCCAGTAGACTAGGCCACATCACAGGTTGGTCCTGACCCAGTGGGTTGGTCCGGGTTGACATGAATAGAGTCGAATCATACCAGGTTGGGCGGGGTCAGTCTGACTGGGTCGGACCGGACCCGGGCCCACTATGTCCCTTTACTTTCTTTTGGACATATCTTTGACATCGTACATATGTTTGACGAACCATTAGTATCACTGTAAATCATGGCGCGAGACAGTCCCTTGAGTATAATCCCCTGGATTTTTGGATTATGATGGGAAATGGTTAGGTTGGATCAAGCACGAATCCAACCGGGCCCCCAGGTCTAAAAGGCTAATAACTCAATGACCGGGCATTCGATTGATGTGTCGTCTGTTGCGTTGAGACCCCTATGACATGGCGGACATTTCAAATAATTATTTGTGGGACTTTGTGATAGTTGGAGTATCTACCAGTGGCTCGTGGAGCGGATCCTCCTAGAGACGAGTGAGCATAGTTCGGAGACCTACTATCTAGCTGAGACCTGACGACTGCTGACCGTTTCGACTCGGAGTGACTCGACTAGTCCAGTGGGGAGCGCCTTGGTGTCACAAAAGACCCTCAGTGGGGAGCACCTTGGTCTCATGGTAGACTCACGGTACTCGAAAAAAATATTACCTCAGCAGGCTATGAGGGGGAGTTCTCTTGGTGATGCGGCATAACCACGGTGAGGAGAAAATTTGGTGACACGGCAGATCCATGGTACTAAACAGGAGGAGTACCTCAGAAGTCCAAGGTCAGTGGGAAGCACGCTTGGTGTCACGGATGGCCCACTGTACTCGATAGAGGAGGGTTTCTCTAGCAGCTGAGGTTTCGACAATGTGACTGGGGATATTAATTGATACTACCCCCTAGAATAAAATCCTGGTTTGAGTTGAGTCAGCTTTTCTGTGTTTTCCTCATGATTGAGATCGATCACTTAATAACATAATTATATGAATAGGAATATACTTATGTGGGGTTATCTATTTATTTCATTCATTGTGGTTTATCCTTGGTGGATTTTGTGAGACCTTGAGGGTCTCGGGCTACCTACTTAGTGTCATTATACTCACCCCTTCACGGTCTATGCCCGCACCTTATCCTCTTGGATGCAGACGACAGACAGCGTTGACTGAGGCTGAGAGTACCAGGACTGGATGATACCTGTAGGTGGAACATAAGGCGAGTCGGTACACAGAGGAGACGATCGGACGTGGATTGCTGAGGAGGCGATCTGTGCCTACCCTTCTGGTAGGAACCCCAAAGGATGATCCAGTAGTTGTCTTCCCTTATCTTTCAGTTGTATTGTATCACTATTTTGCTTTTACTTTCAGTTTCTTGTACTTTACTATTGAACTTGTATTCCAGCCCCTTTTACTTTCAACACTCTTTTGTTATAATGTTTTACTTAGTGTTTCGTATCCAACTGTGTTCTTTCTTATGTGTGTTTTTACAGGTTATAAAGGCAATTCCTTCCCGGTTTTAGGGAATTACGCCTTTGTTTCTATTCGTCATCCCCTCGCCTATGGAAGGTGGGCTTGGGGTAGTAACCACACGGGCCCAGGGGGACAAGTCGTGACAAATTGGTATCAAAGGGATTCAATTATACCTCATAACTAGGGACTCTTATCTTTTCTGTGAAGAAATAGTGTTAATTTTAGTGGGTGTTATTTTCTGTTCAGGGAGTCCAATGTTGGTACGGCGACCAACGTATCCATACACCAGGACCTTGACTTATCATTTTCGACTCAGTGCACGAAAAAACTGATTGTGTGTGTTTTTTAGAAATTTTTCTTTATGTCAACTCAACAGGTCATCTCACCAGTTATAACTGTTATCCATAACACACCTATTTATTTTCATGATGTCTCCATACAGACATCCGACTAGAGTTCTGAGAGTTGTACACAATGATAGCCCACCGAGCGACGAGACCTCGGTGCAGAGCCCTCTTCTAGTAGAGGCACCAGCGTAGGCACCAGCGGTACCATTACCCGTTGGGCCACCAATGCCACCAGCCCGAGCAGCAGATGGTGCACATCTCTTGATCACATGTCATGATTTCCAGTGCCAGAGGCCAGCCTAGTTCAGGGGAGATATGGACCCACATGCGGCTGAGGATTGGCTAGAGGCCTTGGTGAGTGTTTTCCAACTAGTAGGGACACCAGCCAATCTCATGGTGATTCTTCCAGCCAACCTTCTATAGGAAATAGCGGGAAGATGGTGTATCTTGATGCTCCATGTTTACGATGAGGTGACGCTTCTCTAGGAAAACTTCGAGAGCCTGTTTCAAGTAGAGTTTGTTCTATCGACTCTTCGTGCATTGGGCATAAATGAGCTAGTTCATCTGTAGTAGGGCATCATGAATGCAGCTCAGTATATGGTGAGGTTCACTAACCTCTCACACTACTCAACAGATATGGTGTGGGACCCATTCTTCAGGGCCTGGACCTTCGATTAGGGACACGGATAGGAGATCAGGGCTTTGGTGATCTCACTTTGCATCATGACGTAGTCAGGGGTGTTAGAGAGAGCCCTATTGGTGGAGAGTTTCCTTACTGAGTAGACACCATCAGCAAGACCCAGTACCATTCATCATGTAGTGGAGTATTCTGTAGCTGGAAGCAGATAAACATCATAGAGGTCCAAGAGGACCAAACCTAGAGGTGGACAACCGCATGACTCAAGATCGGTTGTGCGGGGCAGCCGAAGTGGACACATACATTCCAGGAGAAGGTAGTGTTTCACATGCGGAGGGCAGGGTCACATGGATCGTGACTGTCCAACCCCATGTTCAGATGATCAGTACTTGGTCAAAGGACTGCCCAGGTAGAGACTAATATTCGATCGAGGTGGTCCGTAGGGAGCAGTTGGATGTGGCAGAGGAGCTGTTTGTGCAGTTGGTGGTGGGTGACGATTCGAGATATTACCACCACCACCACCAGGAGGTCCACCCCGTCCACATGGAGTAGGTTGATAGGGGAGATCTCATCTCTAGGCAGCTGAGGCCTATGACCATGGTGCTCTGGATATGATACAAGGTACGATCTATGTCTACTCCACCTTAAATTTAGTACTTATAGACACAGGATCTAGTCATTATTTTATTTCCACTGCCCTTGTTTGGAGCTTAGAGATTCCGACGGAGCCATTGGCTCGATCCTTACAGCTAGAGACTTCTATGGGAGAAGATTTGGTGATTACGCACTGGTGCTGGCAATGTGAAATTACTATAGGAGGCGAGATCTTTGGTTGGGATCTCCTAGTAGTAGAGTTAAGTCCTTTCAACGTCATCTTGGGTATGGACTGTTTATCTACAGTTCATGCTCAGATAGACTGTATTAGGTGCAAAATGCGGTGTTTCCGCATAGATGGGACCAGTTTTACCTTCACCAGCGAGAAGAGAGCATTTACAACACAGGACAAACATACCCGGAAGAGGGTGTAGCCGATCACTCATCAGTTGGATTGCCTTACCCTTGTAGCAGTTGATGTAGAGAGTCTGAGGTACCCTTTAGTGGTGGACCTGTACGCGGATGTTTTCCCTGATGATGTTCCAGGTCTACCTCCTTGTAGAGAGGTGGATTTTCACATTTACGTGTACCCTAGGACGGCACTAATATCTACACGAGTGTATTGAATGGCTCACACGGAGCTTCATGAGCTGCGGGTATAGCTAGAGGACTTGCAGGGAAAACGGTTCATCTAGCCCAGTGTTTCACCTTGGGCATCCCTGATTATGTTCGCCAAGAAGGCGGATGGGAGCTTGAGGTTTTGTGTTGACTACTGACGCCTGAACAAGGTGACTCTGAAGAACAATTACCCACTCCTGAGGATTGACGACCTCTTTGATCAGCTGAAGGGAGCACAGTGGTTCTCGAAGATAGACCTCAGATCAGGCTATCACCAACTCAAAGTATCCGATGAGGATGTGAAGAAGACAACCTTAAGATATTGGTATGGCCATTATGAGTTCTCAGTTATTCCATTCAGTGTGACCAACACTCCAGTAGTGTTCATGGGACTCATGAACATGATCTTACAGGCATACCTTGATCACATTGTAGTGGTCTTCATCGATGAAATTCTGATATACTCGACTACTGAGTAGGGGCATTCCAATCATTTACAGGTAGTACAGGACACACTCTGAGAGCAACAGATTTATGGTAAGATCATGAAATGTCAGTTCTGGATCCAAGTGGTTCACTTTATAGGACATGTCATCTCGGAGACTGGAGTTACAGTGCATCCAGCGGAGATTGAGGCGGTACTTGCTTGGGAGCCACCTAAGAGTGTGACGGAGGTACGAAGTTTCCTGGGATTGGTTGGATACTACCGGGGATTTGTACCAGATTTCTCCAGAGTTGCAGTACCACTATTAGCGTTGATGAAGAAGGGGAAACCCTTCGTGTGGTCGAAGAGATGCCAGCAGAGTTTTTAGGAGGTGAGGCAGAGGCTGACTAGTGCCCCCATCTTGAGGCTTCCAGAGGAGGGAATAGGGTACGTATTTTACTACGATGCATCAGGGACCAAGAATGGATGTGTCCTGATATAGGAAAGAGCAGTTATAGAATTTAGTTCTTGATAGCTGAGACATCATGAGCAGAAAAATGCTACCCATGACATGGAGATAGCAGTAGTGGTCTTCGCCTTGAAGAAGTGGCAGAACTATCTGATGGTCGAATGTTTTACAGTATACTCTGATTACAAGAGTCACATGTATATATTCTCTTAGAAGGACTTGAATATGAGACATTAACATTTTCTTGAGTTACCCCAGGAAAATGACATCGAGATAGTCTATAATCCTTGGAATGAGAACGTTGTAGCAGATGCACTTAGCAGGAGGTCTGCTATATAGCTTCTAGGTGAGGCAATGGAGCAGCTAGCCGCTTTGAAGATATCCTTTATGGATAGAGACGGATCATCCTTTCTACACTCTCTTACAGTAACTCCCCCGCTTCTTTAGTGAGTCAGGGTGGCGCACTGTGGGGATGCTGACTACGAGACACGACGTGCTCAGATATCCTAAAGGAAGGCACCCAATGGATTTTATGAAGGTGGAGAGCACGTCATCATCTTCATAGGATGTACCATGGAACCAGAGTCACTTCAGGAGGAAGTGTTGAGGGTGTTCCACACATCCACTCTAGCGGTTCATATAAGAATGACGATGATGTACGAGGACCTCCAAATATAGCACTGGTGTCTGGGAATGAAGAAAGTAGTTGCAGAGTTTGTCTCTTAATGCCTCACTTGTAAGCAAGTGAAGGCGGAGCATCAGGTACTAGCAGGCTTGGTTCATCCTTTAGAGGTCTTAGAGTGGAAGTGGGATGGGATATCCACGAACTTCATGACGGTTCTTCCATGTACATCTAGGGGACATGACTCAATTTGGGTGATCGTCGACCGACTCGGCAAGTCGGCCCACTTCCTACCGATCAGATAGCAGGGTTCAGTAGAGATCTTGGTAAGACTCTATGTGTAGGAGATTGTGCGGCTCCATGGAGTACCCATAACGATTGTCTCCGATCATGATACACTTTTTACTTCTCATATACGGAAGGGGTCGCTGGAGGATTTCGGGATGCAACTTCGTTTGATCACGGCCTTTCATCCTCAGACGGATGGTCAGATTGAGCGGACCATTCAGACCCTTGAGGACATGCTGCGTGCTTGTGTTATCAATTTAGACTGTAGTTGGGAGGATCACTTGTCTTTGGTGGAGTTTTCATACAACAATAGATATCACTCCACCATTGGGATGGCACCTTTTGAGGCATTATATGGGAAACCTTGAAGATCACCATTTTCCTTGACTAATCTAGGGGTGTCAGTACTAGTGGGACCAGAGATGGTATGGGTTTCCACATCGAAGGTTCAGATCATCCAGGAGCAGATGAAGACTGTACAGAGCAGGCAGAAGTTGTATCCTGACAGAAGATGGAGACCCCTGGAGTTTGAGGATGGAAACCACGTCTTTCTACGGGTCTCACCTAGACCAGGTTTATGGAGATTTCTCCAAGGTGGCAAGTTATCTTTGAGGTTCAATGGACCCTTTTAGGTTCCTAATAGAGTTAGCGAGGTAGCTTACCACTTAGCTCTTCCACCTCAATTTCACCGAGTGGACTACATCTTCCACATATCCCACCTGAGGAGATATTTGAACGACCCTTCTCACATCATCGACCATGGCGAGCTGGACATCGATGATGGGGAGAATTTTTCAGAGGTTCTAGTAGATATTGAGGATCGATAGGAGCGGGTCCTTCATGGATGGTTGATACATCTGGTGCGCGTATGCTGGCAGCACGGGAACCTCCAGAAGGGTACATGGGAGCGGGAGGCTCAGATGCATGCTCAGTACCCCCACTTTTTTACCTAGTTTGAGTTGTGGCTTAAGGGGATGTAGATCGTTGAGGTGGGGAGAATATAAAGACCCTGAATTTCCATATAATTTTTTTTTAAATAAATGGAAATTATACAAGTCCGCAAAAATTGACGGCACGTGATTTCGAGGTCCGGAGTGCCTGGAATGAATTTCTAAACTTTTTTCCGAGTATGTTCAATAAACGTGCGAGTGATTTTTTCTAACTTTTAAAGTGGTGCTCGGAATTGAAAACTGAAAGGCCCCATTGAACTCACAGCGCTGGTATTCGCTTAAGAATAATTTCCACTCTATAGTAGTTGGTCGAGGGTGAAAGTTATTTTTTGGGTTTTTCATGTAATAATAAAATAAAAATAAATGTGTATGACATTTTTATTTTTTGAAAAACCCATGTGGCGGTTGGGTGGTGGGGTCCACCAGAACTAAACCTCCTTGTGGATGTTGAGGTGTGGGGACCACCAGACCTTAACATTTCATGAGAGGTTATGGCGGTGGGGACCACCCAAACCATAACCTCCCAAGAGAGGTTATGGTGGTGGGGACCACCTGGGACTAAACACCCCTTTAATTGAGAGAAACTCTCAACCCCCCCTCCTCATTAATGTGGAGGAGCCTCTTCACTTCCTCTACATTAATTGTGCCAACGCACATACCTTTAATAATGCCACCCAACATAATTAATGAAACTTTTTGAATTATTCCAACAAAATAATAGATTGTATAATCTCTAATTTTGTTACACTATTCATTTTGGTGCATCTTTGGGAGAAAATATCTCCAACAAAGAACTACTTCTCCGAATGAAGAACGCATTCTTCCAACAAATAATGTCGACCCCAACTTCGACCTTTTTCCTTGAGACTTCCTCCGACGTAGGACATCTTCGACTATGAAAAACTGACGTCCATCTTTTCCCAATGATTCAGCTTCTTCCCCACGACTCTGTCAACGTATCAACCTGAGTTAGGGGGTTTATTTGTGAGATAATAGATACCTTGTTTTCTTTTACGGTATGGGAAAGAATCATTGTGGAGGTTGTAAAATTTTAATTTCATCATTCTTCTTTCTTGTTGAGCCAAATGGTACCACCCTAAATGCGGAGGGTGTGGGCCAAACCAACATGGCCAGACCACTCTTCCATTCTTCATGGGTGTGTTCTACGAAATGGAAGAAGGTGACAAAGGCAAACGGTGCTCCGCCACCCGCGACCTCTGCCGCTTTGCGCCGCTACCGAACCATCGCCTTGCTGAACCGCCAAGCCGAGCCGCCTCCTTGAGATGAGCCGCCTTCGACCCTCATGGAAACTAGCCGAACCAGACCCACCCCCCACGGTGCCCCCCCGCGGTGCCCTAGCCAAACCGGCCCGTGCCCCTCATGGTGCCCCAGTCGAACCGGCTCGTACCCCCCGTGGCGCCCGGCCAGACCTGCCCGGGCCCCGACCGAACCGGACCCCCCCCCCCCCCCCCCGCGGTGCCATACTGAACCGGGTTGCAACCCCATGGCGCCATGGCTGAACCGTCCCACGCCCTCATGGCGCCCCAGCCGAATTGGACCCCGCCCCCCACGGGGCCCCATCCGAACTGGACGGCGCCCCGGCCAAACCGGCCCACGACACTCGTGGCACGCGGCCGAACCGGACCACACCCCTCGTGGCGCCCTGGACAAACCAGACCCCCCCCCCCCCTTGCGGCGCCCTTCCCGAACTAGCCCTGCACCCTCACGATGCCCCCGTGGCCGAGCCGCCCCCCGACACCCGCGGGCTCCACCGCCCCTGGCGGCCTGCCAGACCTCCCAGCGGACTGGGCTGCATCACGGGTCGGACCGGACCCAGTGGTTCAGGCTATGTCAACCTAAACCAGGTCAACCCGTGCAAGGTCGGGCCGGTTCGACTGACCAGGTCGGACCAGACCTGGGCCCACTATGCCCCTTTAACATTTTGGCCATATCTTTGACATCGGACATCCGTTTGATGAACCATCAGCGGCACTGGAAATCTTGGAGTGATACGGTCCTTTGAGTATACTCCACTTGAGTTTTAGATTGAGATAGAAAATGGTCAGGTTGGATCGAGCACAAATCCAATCGGGCCCCCGGGACTAGAAGGCTAATAACTCACAGACCGGGTGTCCATTTGACGCACCGTCTATTGTGTTGAGACCCCTATGACGTGTAAAACCTTTGAGATACTTCTTCATGGGACTTCGTGACTATTGAAGTATCGACTAATATCTCATGGAGTGGATCCTCCCAGAGATGAGTGAGCATAGTGCGGAGACCTAGTAGATGGCTGAGACCTGACAACTGCTGACTGTGTTGACTCGGAGTGACTCGACTAGATCATTGGGGAGCACCTTGGTGTCGTGGTAGACCGAAAGTGGGAAGATCCTTGGTGTCGCGGCATGCACACAGTACTCGACCGAAGGAATTCTTCAGCAGGCTTTGAGAGGGAGCTTACTTGGCAATGCGGCAGACCCACGGTGGGGAGCGCGCTTGGTGGCATGACAGATCCACCCTACTCGATAGGAGGAGTAACTCAGCAGTCCAAGGTTAGTGGGAAGCATGCTTTGTGTCGCGTCAGGCCCACTATAATCGATAGAGGAGGAGTTCTCCAGTAGGCGATGTTGTGACAATGTGACTATGGATGTTACTGGATACTACCCCCTAGAATAAAATCCTGGTTTGAGTTGAGTCAGTTTTTTTGTGTTTTCTTAATGATTGAGATAGATCACTTGATAACTTAGGTATATATATGGGCATATACCTAATTAGGGTTATCTATTGATTTAATTATTTTTGGTATATCCTTGGTGGATTTTGTGAGACCTTGAGGGTTTCAGGGTCCCTACTGATTATCGTTATACTCACCCATGCACTGGATATGCCTGTAACTTTTTGTGTTTGATGGATATGACAGACAGTGCTGACTAAGACTGAGAGTACCAGGACTAGACGGTACCTGGATGTGGACCATACAACAAGTCGTTATACAGAGGAGATGGTAGGACTTGGAGTGCTGAGGAGATGATCAGTACCTACCCTTCAGGTAGGAACCCCAGAGGACGATCCAGTAGCTGTATTCCCTTATCATTCAGTTTTATTGTATCACTGTTGTACTTTTACTTTCATTTTCTTGTACTTTACAATTGGGCTTGTATTCCGGTCTCTATTACGTTCAGAACTCTTTTGTTATATCGTTTTACTTAGTGTTTCGTATCCAGTTGTTTGATTTCTTGTGTGGGTTTTTACAGTTTATAAAATCAATTCCTTCTCATTTTTAGGGAATTACGCCTTTGGTGCTAGTTGCTAACCCCTGGCTTGTGGAAGGAAGGCTTGGGGTAGTCACAGCATGGGCCCCAAGGGACAGGTCGTGACACCCTACCTTGTGGTCTTAGTACTCTCCACATCCATTAGAAGGGATTTATTCAACCTATGGAGGAATAAATTAATAGATTTAGGATAACCTACAAAATAGGGGTAAAATCGGTTGCATGGAAATAGTGCAACAAAGGTTGTAGAAACCAAGAAATAAAGGGTTACAGAAGGGAGAGCCTACCGATAAGAGTCTATAGCTTCCAACAGTGAAGGAAATGGATAACTATTGATGGAGAAGGATCAAATCCCAAAGGAGGAGGAGGAATACCTTCTTGCACCTATAAGAGGGGTAAATCCTAAGTTGAGAGGTATGGGAGAAGAAAAATTGGACAAAAATCATTAAAATAAGATTTAAAATTTTAACCACACAGTAAGGGTCACATGGTTTGGTCACACGGTAGGAAAAACTATGTGCCAATTGTATGGCAGGATCAACTTCATTGGGGAAACTCACATGGTTAGGTGCATAGTTTTATTAACCATGCACATACCATGTGTTTTCCCACTATCTAAGACCTATAACTGGTCGCATGTCTATGTGTCCTAGGCCACACTATTTAATAAACTATGCGACCCAACCTATTTTCCATATTTTCAATGATACATTAATCAAACAGGCCCCAGATGCCCCCTAATAACTCTCTTTAACTCCTCAGTATCAAACTAAGAGTAGTTTTAAGGAATTAAAACAAAAAAAATTAAATAGGTTATACCTTCTAATAATGTCAAAATGTTACAACCCGCACAATGATTTTCCGCTATATTAAAGGTTGATTTATTATCTGCTCAATAAATCAATTGTTAGATAATCTCATGATCAGGTCATTTATTGTTTATTAATTTAAATCTTATGTATTATTTTTTTATGGATGAAATACCTATATCACATAATGAAATGAATTAAAATGAAATGATTGATTTTAAATAAATGGATTATGTGTAAACATGTCACTACTACAAATATGGACTTTATCAGCACTAGAAAAATCGATTAACTGTGCTAAAAAAGAGCTGTTAATCGAGTCGAGGATAAAGTGAGGTCCCTTTTATCATCGCTCTAAAAAGAGTTGATAAAGTCCCCTTTTATCACCGCTAAACAATGATGATAAAAGTTGAAAAAATATTAAAAAATAAAAAATAAAAATATTTTTGCAATTTTGGGCGGCTTCAACAGCGCTTGAAGCCCCCCTTTAACAACGCCCTCTGCCATGGTAGCCCATGCACGCCCTAGGAAAGATCCACCCAGCACCACCCCCCTTTAACAGTGCTAGGTAATTCCCCACACCTGCACGTGAGACTTGCCTCCCCCATGATTTGAACTCAAGACCTCTTGCCTGTGCGACTAAGCCTTTACCACTCCACTAAATTGATTTTCTTTTCATTTATTAGTATATCTATTTATTTATATATATATATTTAGTCATATTAATATATAAATATATATTAATATATTAATATATATATATATTCATATATTAATATATATATAAACATTTATATATATAGTCATATTAATATATTCATATATGTTTAGTCATATTAATATATACATATAGTTAATTATATATATATATATATATCTGTATATTAATATATATTTATATCTATTTAAATATATATATTTAGTAATAATTTTTTATCCGTATTTTTATTTGTAAATTAATATATATTTATAATATTATTTTTAAATACATTTATAAAATATGTTTTCTTATGTGTGTTTTTATAAATAAATAAATACATACATACATACACATATACAACACACACACATAGAGATATATATTATATGTATATCTATAGGTATAATTGTACATATTTATATATATTTACAATTATTAGATATTAATATGTATATACAAAAGTGCTAGAAATTGGCTTTCAAAAAACCTAACAAATCGTAGTCACTGAAAAAGACATAACTTCTTTTCCGGGTGTCCGTTTCAGCTCTGTAAAAAGTCAAACTGAATCTCATGGAATTAAATATGATAACATAGGTTTTAGAAGGTGAAGAGACACACAGATCAGATGTTATGACCATTTTAATAAAAATTTGATAGGGGTATGAACACAGAAACTGAGATTTGGAGGCCTTCTAGTGGTTTTTTGAAATTTTCTGGTCCCAGACATGACTGTGACTATGTTTGAGTTAATATTCTGCATATATATCTTCACTGCCTTTGAATTGATATGCGATAGAGCCCAAACAGACACCCGGAGTGAAAGTTATCTTCTTTTGAAGTTGGACTTTTTTTTGGAGTGTTGTGACATATATATCTTTTAATCCTATGATCTTCTAACGGTTTCAACTAGACTAGGTCATAAATCCTTTCATGAGCTTCAATTGGACTGGTCCCAACACTCAAAGAGACAACCAGAGCAGAAGATATGCCCATTTTAGTGAGTTGTTGGTTTCTTAGGTTTTTAGGAGATACGAGAGTTGCAAAATTTCAAACGACAATAACTTCTTCTCTGAGTGTCCATTTTGGATCTACCACTTATCAAATAGAATATTTTAAAATGTTACACACTCCGATGGTCACTGAAACCCCTTCTCACATTCTTTGAGGTTCAAAAGGACAAATAACCCTTTGAACGGTCATCAGTTTGGCCACTGGGGTCTGTTTTTCCATAACTTCTGCTCCGGGTGTCCGTTTTGCCTCAACCACATATCAAATCGAATATTACGACCATACCTACACTACGGTGAACATTGTAACACATTATCATATTCTTCAAGGTATGAAAAGGTTTTTAATCCCTTCAAATGGCCATAATTTCTTCTCTGGGGTGTCCATTTTGGGTCTACGACATATCAAATCGATATAAAACATATTTTAAAAAATATTTATTATATTTATATCAATATAAATATAGTTATATGTCAATATATTATTTTTTATGATTTTTTTGAAATATAAACATTTATCAGCACTAGGAAAATGTGTGCTGATAAAACCCCCCATTTATCTGTGCTACTAAAAAATCACTGATAATGGGGGCCCCTTTAACTGTGCTAAAAAATGCTGATAAAGGGTCACTTTTAAAAGCACTTTTTTAGCACTGTTAAAATTTCTCTTTATCAGTAATTTTTTAGCGCTGTTAAAGGGGTAGTGCATCTCTTACCCCATTCTGTTGTAGTGTGTTATCTAACATAGTTAATTAATTAAGTAAAATCCACTTAATAATAACAGCATGTGTAAAGGATAAAATAAGATAAAATTTATTCATAATAAATTAAAATTAATTGACTTAATATTAAGTCAAACTAAGCCTTCAATTACAATATTGGGATTGCAAACATGCAATAAAATTATTACATGGCCATATTTTGGACACATTCTTTTATTGGGGAGTTTTCATGAGATTTTTTTCTTGACTTAAAGAAAATTTTATTGAATTTAATGGCAGATTGTTTTTCAATATAAATGTAGTGGAAAGTGTTGAGAAAATCCAATTCATGATTTCTAGATTGGGAGTCCACTCAATGGATCAAGGAGTTGCAATCCTATAGTTTGAAAGACCACCTACTTAAATACCTTCTTATGGTTTTTATGGCCAAATTATGGATCATAAAGAAAACAAATATAGATCATTTACACTATAATATTAAAGAAACTATAGATACTGCGTCTAATGGTGAGCGGTACTGGGACTTCATAAAATAGTAGGAGATTTAATAAACTTAATTTTATTATTTCTCCCATAATTTTTTATTATATTATATATTAATCACCTATTTTTATTATTATAGAGAATTGAAGGAAACCCCACAAATATTGCATGACAATTCCTTAACTCAGGTATGTCCTCACAAATATAAATTTATGTATATGGTTCAATCATTTATGTGGTGCATTATTATCAGAAAAATTTTATTATGTTTTGGAACCCCCTATTCATGTTCTTCCACCCCATTCTGTGAATGAAGGTGATAATGATACCTACGAGAGATATGTATAGGATTATTTGTGTGTCTGTTGTATAAGTTCATAAACTATATCTAAGGATTTAATTATAAAACATAAGTGTATGGATGCTTACATCATTATATCACATCTTCATTCTATTAATAATGAGAAATAGAGGCTTGAAATAAAAAAGATTGTCAATTAAATATATTTGTGTAAATTAAAATAAGAAGATATAGCTACTAAACAGGCTTATATATGTATATTATAATTTTAGTATCATATATATCACTATTATTTATTAAAACTATCCTTTTTATCTTCCATGTATAGTGTGAACATATCACATTATTTTGAGGAGGTGGTAGTCCTGACTTCCACAGACAATGTTATCATATTTACACAAAATTGAAAGAATGAATGTATGTTTTATGTAAAAATTAAAGAATTATTAATAAAAAATAAATATCATATGTATATATATAATATAAAACCATAATTTCCATCACAATTACCAACCATGAGTAGTGGTAGAGGAAAAACGAATGACATTGTTTCGCAAAGTGGTAGTTTGTCACACACGAATGGTAAATTCGTTACCCATTTGATGGAAGTTTGTGTGTAGGTGTAGGTATAACCCTTAACATAACAAAAAATAATTATATTAATTATATTGGGGTTATTATATAAGTATTTAATAATAATAAATGAAGGATTGGTAAAAGAAATAAAACTAAAGTGATTATTGAAGAATGTTACCTCTTATTTGGGTAAATCCATTTGGATTGTACAAAAATCCTTTATTAGTTTGATTTCTACCCATTGTGAGGCGTCTAGAATTAGCATATAGATGTTTGAATTTAATTTTCATATATTTTTTCATTTAGAAGGCTCAATGTGGTGTGAGGAAGTGAGAGAGAGGTTTCCTTTTATAATTTGAGGTGAGGGGTACTTTTGGAAACTCTCAAAATATTAAATTAATATAAATTTATTTCCTATTGAAAATGGATCCAAAGTTATTTATTTCCAATATAAGATGATAATGTATATTAATCCTATCAACCAATAATTTTTATACATGTTTATGTCACATTCTTACCCTTATTTTGTTTTGATTTAGTCCTTAGCTAAACCCTTTAACTCTTACTGTGACAACTTGGCTTTTGACTATTTAGGGGTAAAGATAGTTACTATAAAATACCAAACTAACCATAAATGAGTCATGGGTGACATTTTAAGAATTATCCAAATTAGTTGGATGAATATTATATTTTCATGAATCTTATATCATTTAATAAGATATTATTTATTTTAAAATATCATTAATATCAATTTTGACACGCTTCATTTCCTATTTTTTAAAAAAATATAAATACAGAAGATATTTTCAAAAAAAAATCCTTTAATACATCCATTATATATCTAGTTAATTTATAAAATTCTTGGATGACATTAAATATATCAAATTATATTTATTTTAATATTTTAAATAACATTTATTTGATATGTCAATTAATTAAACAACTACTGTGTCATCATTATGCAAGACATTAATTTAGTTATTTATTTCATAAAATTTAAACATAAATTATCTTAACGAATATAAATATATTTTTTTCAAATTACTATTTATATTCAAATATATCTTCTATATGGCTATATATAAATAATATTTTACTTATTAAAAATATGATTATTACATATTAGACATTCCATAGAATAAAATACTATAAAAGACCTAAAGTCACCAAAGAGGATCAAAGAGTCCATAAAATTGGATCAAATAAGATTTTGGTTGATATTCACTTAACCAATAAAATTAGTACAACTATTTTGGTAGGTTTATAATAATTATAATATTTTTTCCCTTAATTAATTCATTTACCCTTAACCGTGATAATTAAAAAAATACTAAAGAGACTAGTGATATTGCCAAAAATAAAATGTGTTGGTTCTGAGAGAAGTGGTGGAATGTGATGGGTCTTTCCAAAATTTTATTTTTTCTATAAGTGATGATTAATTTCAGATTTTACACAAAATTGAATGTTGTGATCAATGAAATTAAATCAAATAATATAGACAAGGGATAAAATGATGGAACCAGAGAAAGATCATCACATATTATTTATAATCAATTTAATTACAAAAATAATTACCTTATCTCAATTATTTATTTACAGATGGATCTGATAATAGTTCTGTGTTTTATCGTTGTTTCATTGTAGGAATCAAGAGTAGATTCTCTCTAGTTGTGATTCACACATGTTCCACAAATCTCTAAACGTCACCGTAGGAATGTATGGGTGATAGAATGGTAGATCCTATCACTAGTGTCATCCACCTTTGATCTCCATGACAACCTCATATAAATAATTCTCCTTGATATCTATAGACTTGAGAGTGAGAGGTGGAGGAAGATTTATCTCTATTATGGGGAGCGTTCTTGGAGAAGGGATCTCTTTAGGGCTTTAGAGGATTCTCCAAATCAGTTGTTCACAACCAAACAAATGAATTGTCGCTCCTATAAAATAATATAATTTGGTTTATATAATTCTAGGGTTAAAATTAAATTAATTTCACAAGTTCTATTGATATTTTCCCTATATAAACCCATGTCACATAATAATAATATTATTATTATTATTTCTCGACATGCGCTTAACTTGTGAAATAAATTAAATATTATTCAAAAAAATTATATTCAATATTTATTATTTCTCACTAGAATATTAAACTCATTCCCTCATTCCTCTAAAATATTTATCAGGACTTGTATAATGACTATTAATATATTAAATAAATATCACTATATTATTCTCCAGTAAATAAATAAATATTATATTCACTAAATACAAAGTAAATATTTATTTAATATTATTCACACATTATATTCTCACAAAAATCTTGTGAATAAATATATCTGATCAATTAAATATGAATAATTATTAAACCGCATGTGGGAATAATATTTATTAAACTTTTAAAATAATAAATATTATTATTATTATTTAACTGACATTTTGGATACACTTAGTGTGTGACCCTCTAGGCCTTTTTTTAGTTTCATTAGGTGAAGCAACATAATGTCTAGGGTTAGCATCTAGAAACGCACCAAGGAATCCATTGAGAAATAAGATAATGTCACAATGACATAATACATCATACGAACACTTATTGTGTAATATAATACTCTATCACGGTATCTCAAATCAAGAAGGTTCACGATGGCACCATCAGCCGATGTGCTTGATTTCTCTTTCTTTGACAACCCAGAAATTGAACTTTTCTATATAAAATCTAGGGCCTGGATTTATTTAGTCTCTATCCTTTCCATAAAAGAGTTTCATATATCAACATCCATTAAAGAACAGAAGGAACAAATCCTTTCTCACATTATTCATTAATTCAATATTACATGGGACGCACCCAACGTATCCTACCTCACAGTGAACAAATATCATCATGGTTTTAAAAAATACATCAAATTACGTGACTCAAAATAGTCATTAATAATAATGATAATGTCTAAGGATCAATAAAGATGTCCAATGATAAAAATATATAATGACACATATAAATTTTTATTTTCCTATTGGATTATCTTTACATCAAAATATCCTACACTGGATACTACCAAGGGCTTACACTATGAGAAGGTGCCCTAAGTTCTATGAGTCTCCACCATAGATATCTATTATCATTTGAACCGATCAAATGATATCATATGAATATAGAACATATATTTAAGAATAGTTTTGTATCACTTATGGGTTCTCATCATAGTGGGGAACTTCTATGAACTTTTAGCATGAAAAATACTCTTAAGACATTGTCAAATAATATGTTATATAAAATAACAATCATGATGTGATAAATAGCTTATTAATATTCAACACTATGAATATTGGAATTATTAAAGTACATAGAAGTTGGTTTTTGGGAACCAATTCTAATAAATTACGAGATTCAATAGATCCAACTGTTAACAACCTTTAGTTTGCTAGCTCTCTCATGATACTCATGCTTCTCCGAAGTTCGGCCTTTAGTGAAGGGTCCGACCATATTCCCTTACATCGGTAATCTGCTTACTGCAACCTTTCCCCTTTGATAAAAATCACTTAAGATGTGATACTTATAGAAGATATTATTTTTCTGTTTGTATGACTTTGGATATTTTTCAAGATCCACCATTATATTATTATCACAATACAATATGAAAGGGTCTTCACTTTTAGGTACCACATAAATCTCTTGGACAATGTTATGTATCAAACTGGATTCCTGGATACATCAGAAGATGTTATATTCTTAGACTCCTCCATATAATTAGTGAAAACTAAAAGCATTGAATACTTCCAGCTCATAGCTCCTTCATTGAGATAGAAAACATATTCTGACTATGAGTTAAAATCATTTTGATCTGTGTAAAAACAATCATTATTATAACCCCTAATAGCCAACTCCTCGTCCCCTTTATACACTAGGAACATATCAATAGTTATTCTTAGATACATAAGGATTTCATTAGTATGAGACCAATTCTTTCTCCTAGATCTTATTAATATCTTCTTATCATTATCAATGTATAGGAAACATCGATTCTAGTGCATAACATGGAATACATGATTAATCCTATCACTTAAGCATATGTGATCTTACTAATTCTCTCTTTCTCTTATTGTGTTCTAGGACACATTTTCATATAATGATGTAATCCATGTGACATAAGATTCAATACCCTCTTATATTGTTTCATACTAAATATATTTCGTATCTGGTTAACATATGTACATTGACTTAGTCCAACTAGGATCTTAGATCTGTCTTGAATGATCATGATCCCAAGAATATAGGATGCTCTGGTTAATTACTTCATGAAGAAACATTTGTTTAATGATTCCTTAATATAATATAAGACTGATATATAATTTCCAATAAGTAATTTGTCATCAATGTATACTACTAGTATAATTACAACATTCCCACTAAAGCACATATAAACACAAGTCTCACATTCGTTATAAATAAAACTAAATTCTTTAATGGATTTATCGAATTGAATAATCCCTGACCTAGATGATTTCTTCAATCCATAAATGGATCTATGACACTTAGAAATCCTTTTGGTATCACTTAGAGTCACAACACTTCTAGTTGGGTCATACAGACATCTTCATGAAGGTTCCAATTATGGAATTTGGTTTTGAGATCTATCTCCTAAATATCATAATCATTGTAAGATGCTGTATAAAATAGAATTTTAATGGATTTAAACATGGATACTAGGGAAAAGGTTTCATAGTAGTCAAATATTTGACACTATTTAATCCCTTTATCCACTAGCCTTTCTTTATAGGTATTTAATTTACCTTCCATGTCTAGTTTCCTCTTACATACCCATTTTCATTCAATGGGATTTACATCAAATGGTGTATCAACCAAAACCCAAACATGGTTTTGATACATGGAATCCATTTTATAATTCTTTTATTGTTTCTATCTTGTGTCTTTTGATCTCTCTAATTCTTCTTGGTATGAGGTAGATTCATCATTGTTAACTAATAATGAGTCAAAATATTTGGGGACTAGAAATATATATCTCTCTAGTTATCTTACCTCTCTTACGCTCCTATGTAGTACTTGAATTTCAGGAACTACTTCTTCCATAGGGGCCTATGGAATCTATTCATATACTAACTCTTGCGTATCTTGAGAATCAACTTCATTGAAGTTAGTCTTTCTTCCAATATCATTTTTCAGGATTTTATCCCTCTCAAGGAATACAACTTCTCTAGATATAGACACTTTCTTTTCTAAGTGGTTTTAGAGGTACTATCCATTTATTTTCATATAATTCCCTAAAATGATATACTTCATACCCTGGGGTTCCATTTTTTTGCTTTATACATCGTTAAGAAACACATCATGACCCAATATATGTGTATACAACAAAACATGTTTCTTTTAACTCGTTAACTTTAATGGAATTTCATTTTCCACTTTAGTTGGTACTTGGTTTAATTTGTACGTTTTAATTTTTAATTCATATCCCCAAAAGTATAATGTACGATCTATATAACTCAATATAATCTTTACCATTTCTAAAAAGTTATGCTTTCTCCTTTCACTAACATCATTCCACTATGGTGTATAATTTGGTGTGAGTTGAGATAGAATCCGAAAATCCCAAAGGAAGTCAATAAAATATTTGTTATGATATTCACCTCCTTGATCTGGTCAAAGATTCTTTATCTTATTTCCATGTTGATTATTGACTTAATTCTTGAATTTCATGAATTTCTCCCTCTAACAATTTAAAATAGGTCTTTTCTTTAATTTAATAATAAATGATGGTTCGGCCCCAACCTTTAAAAAAAGAAAAGAATATCCACCTATAGATTCTACTAGAAATGGTCTACACACATCAGTGTGTACCAATCCTAGAATCTTAGTGTCCCTTTCACCTTATCCATCCAAATGAGGTTTTTTCATTTTTCCTTATAAAAAATATGAAATGTTTCCTATGGTTTTAGCTAAGATGAGTCTAAATAATCATCTTGACATAGCATTGTCAAATGATTCTCATTTACATGACCAAGAACTGATTCCATAATTGTGTGTTATATGAGTCATGTGAACATGATTCATTATCAATTTCCAGAACTTAGTTTTCATAATTTAATACATAAAACTATTATTTAAATCTACCATACCACAATATAGTTTTTCCTTATAAATGAAAAAAAAATATTTTAGAACTTGAAAATAGACCCATCTATATCAATAAAGGATTCATAAATTATGTTCTTGGTAACCATTGGTACATAGTAAAAATTATTATAACAAAAATAATTCATGTTGGAATTGAAAGGTGGTAGTCATCAATGGCTAGAGTAGTCATCCTCGCACTATTAAAAGCTCTCATATCCACCTCTCTTCTAGTAATCATTCAGAATCTACATGGTTTGTGCATTTGGATATAGATGTGATCACTAGAATCTATATCTAATACCCAATGTGTAAATATTGAGATATTAAACTTGTTAATAAATGAACCTTTAGATTCGCCCTACTTCTTTGTGTAGTTCTTCTTCTAGTGTCTTGGATTTCCACACACAGAACATACTACCTTTTTTTCTATTACTTAAATCAGGATCTTATTCTTTTCTTGGGAGAAAATTTCTTGGGAGCTTTTGACTTGTTATGGTTCTTGGGCCCCTTTTCATTGTTTTTTCTTTTCTTAATCACCAAAAGGACCATGGTTTTTTCATGCCCCATGTCCATATCCACATTTAAAATCAAGGTTAGAGGTCCCAAAATACTCTTCTCATTATTAATCATATTATGATTAACAATAAAATTCAGGGAGGTTTTGGTAAGTGATGAAGGTATGAGATCTGTATGAAAATCATCTTATAATTTAATCCCTAATATGTCTAAGTATTAAATGTAGCCAATGAGTTTTACTACATGAGGCTCAGATAGCACATACTCTCATATATTAGTTGTAAACAAAGCATTAGAAATCTCAAATGTCTCTTATCTCTCCTTCTCTTGATAAAGATCACAATGGTGAGACATCATGCTATACACATCGATGTCCTCATGTAGCTTCAAAATATCATGGAACATGGATGATAGATTAAAACATTGGACATCAGTGGAATCATTCAAATTATTCTCATAGAGGGATAAATTTTCGTCACATTCCTTATTACTTGGAGCATCAAGAATAGGTTCTTCCATCACATACAATTTCATTCCTTGGAAAAGGATAACATATAAGTGCCTTTTACAATCTTGGAAATTTGTGTGGATGATAATGTTATCCTTCTGAAGTGTGGATCACATTGATATTTTTGAAGTCAATTTAATAATATTTATAAAAAATAATAAGACCTAGATTATAGTACTTTATCTGATAAAATTTATAAAAATAAATAAAAAATATATTTATTAATATCCCACTATTTTATTGAAACCCAATATCCCTCGCCATTGGCATCAGAACATCTTGTTTCGTGAAAATTATATTGGAAAAGATCCATATTCCCCATCTCCTTACCCCAACTTTTGTTGTTCAAGAAACTTGAATGGTTTTAGGAATGCATTCCAAATTACAACTACATTAACTCACATTTCCTTGATCTATTGAGTGGACTCCCCAATCCTAAAATCTTTAAATTGGATTTAATCACCCCTTTCCTCTCAGTTACACCAAGTCCTTCTTTGTAAGTCAACCCGTGATGTGATATAAGTTAAGAAAACCCAAAAATTGAAGTTATAATTCTCTGATAATTGAAATCACCCCAACATTGGTTGATTAAGCACTTTGAACTATTGTTTGATTTTAACTGAAGTAGTGGAAGGACATACTGACTTAATATATATAATTGAGGGTTTTTATCATTTTATGTGTAAATTTATTATTATTATCTTTATTATGTGATTTTTAATATTAAGTGGATTTACATATGTGACACTTATGGAAAGACTCTCTAAGCCAATGGATATATACCCATGGTTTTGAGAAACCATGTGCATAGCATATTCCCATGGTTTTAGGGGAAATTCCCAAGGTTCCAAACTATGGGTATAAGTGATTTTTAAAGTATTGTTATTATCCATGTCCGAGATAATTTTTACACATAATATAATTTATTTTAGTTATATCTCTCATGATTGTTAATTTCATTAATTCATGTGATCGTTTCAAAGCATCTATAATGAAATAATTATGAAACATGATTGATATAAAATAATAAAGTGGTATGCTCATGAGATTATACTAATGTTCAGTTTATCTAGATTTTTATTTACTAACCATTGGCCAAGGGGAAGCCACTTTGAAAGAATTATGTATTGTGTTACAATTTTCCACCTATCCACCAATGTAAATCTCTTTGATTGGTTTTTCCTTGGATCAAAAATTGATCCTCATACACTAGATATGGAGCTCTATTAATTTTATATTTTTTTACTCACCCGCAGGTGAAATAAAATGGGTTTACATAAAAAAATCATGGGAACACAAAACATTACATAATAAGTGTAGAGAAGGCATGTATTCCAAAAATTTAATTAAATACTAAATAAATGAAACCAATCACATACAATGTTTTGGTTTATACTCATGATCATCCACATGCATGAAAAAAATTACTCCTTTAATAAAACTAACATTCAATTATTAATCGTTATTATTTAAGATAATTTTCACTCAAATAAATTAATTATCTTCTGTAATTAATCAATTATTTTATCTTAATTCTCCTTTTAATTTCTTTGAGATTCTCATCCATCATAATTTTAAACAAATTAAGTAAATTTATTTAAAATTAACTATTTACATAAATTTTACTTCATAGAAACATGGTCGATACCTTTTCTAATCTACCCAAAATCTATCATACCTATATATAGTTTACTATTTTGACATATAGAATACATGAATTATCATGCATTATCATGACTTGTAGTATCAACTTAATGATTACATGAATAAATGATTTTTCTCTAACATGTCATGATTTAATTCATATAGAGTAATATTTGTTATACGACTCACACATGATATGAAAATCTGATCATTATGAAAATATTAATTAAATGTTTATATGTATATATATATATATATTAAAAAATATCACATGGTGTTTCCTTTCAACTTAATGAACACATGAAATAACAAGTCGATAAGGATTACTTAGTATAATGAATAAATTTAAAACTTATGTAATTTTTTATAAGTAGAAGGCATGTACAAGAGAGCTATACGTTGTGAAAATCTCTCATTATCTATTTAAGGAACACTACTAGGGGATCTTTGTGTAAATTGGGCCTTAGAAAAAATTGAGTACATGGAATGTATAAGAAACTACATAGAATGTTAATTATGATTTACATTATCACCGGTAAGGTAGGACATGTATGGTAATTAACATACTCTATATGGATCCAATGGACTAAATTCCATGTGTGTGAGATACACGATGTGTAATCTAGCTGACTATGTTTCAAGCTAGCATGATTAACACACGATGTAAGAAATAAATGCACTCTGTTTCATCAATGCACATGGTTTTAATTAATTTCAAAATTAATTACTAATGCATTGAACACAAGTACATGGCCTATAAATTTGGTTACAAAATGTGTAATCCTATGTTATCTACCCAAAATCCTCAACACCTCCATATTAGTTATTAAATTTTATTTCCTTCATAAAATTAAAGGTATTTTTTCGAACTATGATAAAATAAGAAGGAAGAATAAGATCTTTCAATTATTATTAAAAGAATTTTTAAACTAGAATTTAAAACTAAATCTTAAATGCATAAATAAATCAAATGTATTTAAATAAATATAAATAATTATGTGATTTCCTTGTTAAAACTTATAGGTTATTGGTGTAGTGGGATTGTGTGATGGGTTGTGTCCAGCTTATCTTTCATCCATGATCAAAGTCTAATCCCATATTTTACACAACATTGAACGTTGTCATCAATGGAATTAAATAAAATAATTTGTAAAAGGGACAAAACATTGTATCCAGAGATAGGATCATCACATAATATTTATAATAAATTTAATTATCAAAAAAATTACCTTGTTATAAATATTTCTTCATTGATGAATCTGACAATATATTTTTGTGGTACCACTATTTAATTATAGGACTCAAGAATATATTACCTATAGTGATGATCTAAATGTGCTCCACAAATCTCTGAACATTGTTGTAGGAATCTCTAGGTGCTAGCACGATAGCTCCTATCTCTTGATTCATACTCCTTTGATCACCCTGATAACTACTTCCAAAGCATTCACCATGATCACTCTAGACAAGAGAGTTGAAGGTGGAGAAAGATCTCTCTCTATTATTGTGAGTGTTCATAAAGAATGGATCTCTATAGGGCTTGCAAGGATTCTCCAAATCTATTTTGAACAACCATAAAAATGAATTTACTCTCCTAGAAAATAATATAATTAGGTTTATATACTGCTAGGGTTAAAATAAAATAATTGCACATGTTGTCTTTATTATTTATTTAATCCGTATAAAAAACCCCTGTAAAATAATAATAATAATAATAATATAATTTCTAGATATGTTCTTAACTTGTTAATTAAATAAAATATTATTCAATCAAATAATATTTATTATTTATTATTTCTCACTGGATAATTAAACACAACCCATCATTCTTCCACAATATTTATTGGTCCTTGAATAGTGACTATTTACTTATTAAATAGATATCACATTATTATCGGACAATAAATAAATAAATATTATATTCACTAAATATAACATAAATAATTATTAAATATTATACACACATTATATTCTATTTAATAACTGGTAAAATAAAATTTGTGATCAATTAGACTTAAATATTTATTAAACCATATGTGGAAATAATATTTCTTATACTTGTCAAACAATAAATAATATTATTATTATTTAAATGGGATTATGGATACACTTAGTGTGTGACCCTCTAGGCATATTTATCATTGGAATTAGTCAAAGAATTATAATGTCCAAGGGTAGCATCTAATAACATGATAAGGAACCCATAGAGAAAGAAGTTAATGTCTCAACGAGATAAAACCTCATATGGACTCTTAATGTGTAATATAGTACCTTTATCACAATATCTCAAATCAAGTAGTTTTCATGCTGTTTTCATCTACTTATGTTCATGATGTCTTTTTCTTTGACTATTCATAAATTGAACTTGCCCATAGAACACCATGGATGTGGATTTATTTAGGCTCTATGATTTCCATCAGAGGGCATGAGATATCATATTCCATTAAATAATAGATGGGAAAAATCCTTGGTCACGTTATTCATTGATTAAATATTACTTATGATCCCCCAAACATATTCTACCTCCCTAAGAACATCTTTCTTCATAGTTTTGGTCAATAGATTAAAGTAAGATACTGAAAATACTATTTAATAAAAAAACATAAAGTCTAATGATCAATACACACATCTGTATATAGAAATATCCAATGAAACATATAAATGTGGATTTCCTACTAGTGGGACTTGTTCTAATAATATCCTACACTGGATATATCATGGTCTTACACCATGATAAAGTGCCTCAAAGTCCTATGAGTATCCACCCCTAATAACTTGTTTCATTTGTATCCCTCGAATAATATCATCTGGATATATAATATATATTTAAGAATAGGGTTGTAGAACTTCCGAGTTCTAATTAAAGTGGATAATTACAATGAACTTTTAGCATAACAACTACTATTAGGACTTTATCACATACTATGTTATGAAAAAGAAAAATCATGATTTGATAGGTTGTTTATTAATATTCAAAACTATTAATATTATTCATCGTAAAGTACACAAAAGTCGGTTCTAGGGAACCAACTCTAACAAAAGGAACCAATTTACCATATTTGTAACTACTAATTCCAAATATGAAATCTATTTTTCAAAATTCCAAACACATAATTTTCACTTTTTAATTTAAAATTAATCTCATTGATGGAATGAGGAAATGAGTTTTTAAAGTGAAAATATATAAAACACTGAAATGTTTTTATATAAAAATTAAATGGGAGATTGATTCCAAAGACTTAAATTAGATTAAATGTTAAAATATTAATCTAATTCTACTTTAAAACCAATTTAGAATTTAATTTAATAGTATAAATTATTTATAAGAAAATATTATTTCTATTTAAAATGAAATATTTTATCATTATTCATTAAAACCTGAAACTTATAAAGAAAATACCAAAAAAACAAACCAAATAATTTTTTGTATTCCTTTTTAAAATAATAAGTTTATTTTTTTAATAATATATATATGTGTGAAAAATTGGATTTAAAACATATATTCCATTAAAATGCGGTAAAACTTCCTTTAGAGAAATATTGTTTTTTATGCATTAAGTTATGATTTTTATTATCTTATTCCTATTAAATATATTGTATGAATGTAAAAAATATTTTATTGAATATATATTCCATTAATATCATTCACTAATTGTAATTAATTTAATTTATTAGGTTAAAAATATGTTGTGATCATAAAATAGATCATTATAGAAACATTTCCTATATATCCATTCTGTCCCTACATTTATTTCTAATTAATTTATAACCAATTAATTCAACCATATATTTTCATATATTAGTTAATAATATTTATAACCACAAAATTAACAACTATTTTATATTTTATTATATTAAACAATAATATTTAAAAATATATTATTATTCAGTAAAAAATGTTATTTTTTGTAATGCTATCCAACTCATTTTTGTCTATATGGTAACGTTGGCATGGGTTAGTATATAAAGAAATCTAGAAACAAAATTAATCTTATTCAAAAAAATGAAAATATTGTAAATTATAAGGGTGTTACATTCTCCCCACCTTAATTAAATTTCATCCTCACAATTTTAAATTGATATCGGTAGTTTATGGTTTGATATTTTAAAATAGTTTTGTTTTGCAAACTCACATCATAAATTGGGTTAATAACACATCTTATTAATAATAGTGAAAAGTAATTTTGAAGGTCACCAAAAAATTAGGATTTCTAATAGGTTATTATTAATAAAAACATGGATATGGAATAGAAATATAACTATCATGTCCTGATGGAGAATGATAGAGAACATGGTCATCAGAAATTCGACCATCACAAGACAGAAAATTTGTGATGGGTTAAAGAGGCCATTGATTTCTCAGTAATAAAATTAAAAGAAAAATGTTTTTCTTGTAAAATAATTTTGATAGAGTTTAGTAAATAATTTAAATCCTAGAAAAATAACATAAGTAACTTACTTTCTTTCTGATTAGAGTTTCATATTTTAATCAATTTCTACCACAAACTAATATTTTTCTCTAAATTATCTGTTTTTAAGATGAATTTGTTTCATAATTGATGAATTGGGATCAATTTCTATAGATCAATGAATCAAAAAAAGTATAACTATATATTTCTCATGTCTTTATACATTAACCAAAACCAAAAATTTTATGATAAGATAAGATAATTCCCTCTGGAAGAACAATAATTTATATGATGAAGAACAACATTAACCTCCAAAATTCATTTGTAATGCCCAATTTTCTACACAAATCATTTACTAAATAATTATCCCTAATAAAAATATTCAATAATAATATTTAAATGAAAAAATAAGAAGTATTGGATCATATAGTCTTAAAAATAAGATTAATCACTCTTAAAGTCTTACACCAAAAATTTAATTTCCTAAATCACATAATATCCAAAATATGCAAGACATTTTTAAAAATTACCTAAAGAACCATAAGTCCAAAATAAAACCATATGTTATTAAAAAATATAATTCAACTTGTACTTATAAAATTAAATCTCATATTATTCTATTTATGTAACACCCTGACCCCAAAAGCCCGGAGCCGGTGCATTATTTTAATACATTGGCATGATTACATGGAATCAAGTCCGAAAGACCAATCAGTTTACAGTCTTGAAAAATAGATTACAGACATGAATGTTACATTACACTTTCAAAAATAAAACATAACATAAATGATCTTTTGAGAGTTCCAATAATCCCCTAGCTTAACCCTGCATATCAATCATAATACACTTCTTGGAATCCTGGGAAAATAAAACATAATAAAGGGATGAGCTCAGATGCTCAGTAAGGGTAAATAATTTAGCATAATCTATAAACTATTAAGGCAAGATTTGTAATAAAAACAATAGCCTTTTAAACATAAACATGAAAAAAATATGGAGAAAATAAATAAAACATTACCATATAAACATTCACATGGATATTCTAATAGTCGAATAATCACATGTAATTATTAATATCATAATGAGGGAATGCCTAACGCCTGATATCATTACCACATAGTCAAGGCCTCGTGCCAAGACTACAAATAAATTTTTTTCAAGGCATTGTTCCATGACACTAATTTGTCTCATGAGACCTACTGATGCATCTAGGGGCTATAGCGGGGCCCTCCTGTCACTTACTAAGTCCACTATATTCCCCATATGAAAATGTTGAAACATAACACAAACATTCATATTAAAACTAGTATATGAAAAGTCAATACTTAAACCATAAATCGTGAATGGTATAAAAATAGAACATTCAAAGTTGAACATATCATAACTCATTAAATACAATATTTAATATTGTATTTATAATAAATAAACCTCAATCAAGAATAATATCCAAAAATTATGTTGACAAAGTTAAAAATAATCAGTAAAACCCTTTGAGAGAAATATCTTTTTTTCATGAAATCATATAAAATTCTCACAATTTATAAAGGAATACATTTAAAACATATTTTTTAAACAAATTTTTTGATAACACTTTGAAACCTTTTCAAAGAATTAATATTTTAAAACATTCATGTCTCTATAAATAAATCCTTAAAACCATTTTGGAAACATAGACATTAATGAGAAATATTTAGAATAATAAATATTTTAAACAATAAAAATGATTTTTTAGTTAAGGAAATCATTAAAAGAATAATTTTGAAAAGTATTTTATGAAATATTTACATGGATAATAAATATTTCCTAGAAAATACTTACATATAAACAAGCTCAGATAATAATGAAATTAAGGAATGAACCCTTACCTTGCACTTTCCTTTGGTCAAGGGTACATTTAACCTCTTATATAAGGACCAAAGTATGTTATTAAATTATAACAGAACCATATTAATATTTATTATATCATAAATGATTCATTTATGACTCTATACGTCCCAATTAATAATGATTTCTATATTAAATTAGCATTTCGGGTAATAATCGATTTCCTTATCATACGTGTTTTAACTTGTTATTCTTGATGGTATCATTTAGATCATAATTTAAATATATCTAGAATATAAATAATTATTTATATATAATATATATTTAGAATATAAATATGTATAATAGATAGATATATGAAATTGAAAACATAGTTTATGGATACGGTTGGTCGTACGTACGCATAAATGTTGTTTCTATTTTCATATCGTATTGAATGGATGTAAGTGAATGAGATAAATGTAAACACACAAACACACACACATATATATACATATACATATATATATATAGTAGAATTATTATTTCATACATTACATACTTATTAAAAATATTTATTTTTATAATCACCGTTGAATGGTGAATGTGGAAAAGAATCTCATCGTGTCGTGGAGACGATAAGCCGTACGTACACACGAGTGACGATATCATTTACTTAATGATTAAAAGGTATGGAATTTGATGGTATATTTATTTTATAGAAAAATTATCAGGATATTTTCATTATTTATATACATATTACTCATCATTATATCCATCCAAATAACATAGTGTTTAACTACAAATTACACCACGACGTGGAGATGGTTAGTTGTACGTACGCACGAATGGTGACATTTTAATTCATTGGATAGAGAGAATAATGAATATTATTGTACCATATTTATAATAAAATCATATTATGTAGAAGTTATTGGAGTTATTATTTGGGTATGGAAATAACAATGAAATAGAAAGTGGAATAATAAAAGAATTTTTAAAGTGGTGATAAAATAATTACCTCTTCTTTGGGTATTTCATTTTAATTTGAATAAAAGGGCTCTGTAGATTGGATTTATTCTCAAGGGAAGGCCTCTAGGTTTAATTTAGGGAAGTCAGTAAGAAATATTTCTAGGGTTTGGCCGAGCCAAATGGCTTTGGTGGTGTGAATTTGAGAGAAGGGAAAGTTATCTTTTATAAGAGAGGTGAGGGACACATTGGGAAAATCTTGAAATATTGTTTTATTATAAAATAATTTTCGGTTTATAATGGTTCCAAATGGATTTAATTCTAGGATAAGGTGGTTATGGGTAAAAAACCTCTCAATCAATAGGTTTTAGACAAGTTTATGTAACCATATTAACCTTATCTTTTATATTTAATTCTTGGTTAAATAGTTTATCATTTACCTTTTCTCCTTTAATGTTTATATTATATGGTTAATAAACATACTATAAAATTCCAAGAGAACACCAAGAGGTTAATTAATTGAATATATATAATTATTTAAGTATTTTGGTGGAACCTTAGATTTTTAAGAACATTATATCATTTAATAATATAGTATTTGTTTTAAAAACTCATTTATTCCAATTTTAACACTATTTAGTATTTGGTTTTTGTGAAAGTCATCCCAACTTGATTACTTCGAATAAAATTAATAGATTCAAACATAATGTATCTTATTAACCTATATAATTCATGGATGTCATAAAAACTTTCAAATTATATTTATTTTAATATTTATAATACCATTTATTGGATTCTTTCATTAATATGGTAATTACTGCATCATCATTGTGTTATAAATAAATTTAATTATTTAATGTCTAAAAATTATAAATAAAATACCATTATGTAGGAAATAGTTTTATCTTTCAACTGAATATTTATAGTCTACTTTATCTTATGTGTCAACCTATATTAAAAATGTTTTAGTTATAAAACATTTAATTTAACACTTTTAAATGTTCTTTAAATAAAATAATAATAAAGGTCATAATCTAATCCAAGTGGACCAAAAAAGATCATATTTTATTACTAAGGTTCATTTTGGTCGAAATAGACTTATCTAATAGAATTAGTACATGTGTTAGGGTAATAATAATATCATTTTTACATTTAATTATCCTATTTATTTTTAGCCATGGTAAATAAAAGTCAAAAGTTACTATTCACAAAAAAAATTATCTTCATCTTATTGAACCAAATTTTACATAATGATATCAATAGTGTCTTTCAGATTTTTGAAATTCAATTCCAAGAAATGGTAATATTACGTTTTATGCAAATTTTTAAATGTGCCTAGAAGGTGGGTAAAAGACGTTAAAAAGTTTAATAAAATTTTATACATCTAATTTTATTTTAAAATGACTCTAATTAATTAAATTAAAATTATATAGGTATTATATATCTATTTTGACATAAAATAAATTTAATAAAATAAACTATTATTTAAATAAAATGACAATTTTAAACAATAACAGAGTGTTTTTCACTAAACCTTAAAAAATGAAAGTTTTCTGAAAAATACCAAAAATTATACCTAATATAATTTTGATATTAAAAATTAAAAAATTAATTCTATTTTATGAAATTAAAAACATAGAAGTTTAAATAATTAATTTAAAATTAATTCTCATTGTCAAAACCAAAAAGCGGGTTTTTAAAAAGGTAAAACTATCAAAAGATTGACATGTTCTTATGTCCAATTTAAATGTGAAATTACTTATAATTACATACATTATATTAAATGATAAAAATATAATCTATTTATGCTTCCAAACCATTAAAAATTATAATTTAACACTATAAATCATTTCGATTAAAAAAGTTGTTTTCAATTAAAATTTAGTATTTTTCACTATTCATCCAAATATGAAAGTTATCAGAAAAGTACCAAATATTTATTCAAACTAAAGTTTTATGTCCTACCTCTAAATAAGAATTTATTTTATTTAAATTGAATATATAAAAGTGTCAAATTTTGGTTTTAAAAGAAAGGGTGCTCCATTAAAAGGCGGTAAAATTGCATTTCTTGAAAAATAATTCTTTTATCTATAAAATGAATTTGTTCTTATATTATGTCTAAGAAACACATAATATGGATTCTAAAATTATATGGAGTATATAAAATCCAAAATTCATTTAATACTATTCTTAACCACTTTTTGAACAACTAGTTTGGTAAGTCGTGGTGCGCTTGAACACGGTGTTGCGTGTAGTGCATGTTATTGAATTAATTTGAAGAGATATTGTAATATGAAGTATTGGGGTGTTACATTATCCCCTCCTTCAATAAATTTCACCCTCTCAATTTTAATTTTTCATCGAAAATAAATGTTTAAAAAGAGAAAAATACTATTGTGGAAAACCCACATAAGACATTGGGTTAATAAAATTTAGTCTTAATAAGAAGGAAAGGGAAATGAAAAAGTCGCCAAAAAATATAGATATCAATTATGAGAACATTGGTGGAAATTAAAGACATGTAACTTGAGGGAAAATATAAATATTTATAGGAATGGATGAGGTCATAAATCACAAACAAGTGTAAAATTGAGGGCCTTAAAGCCATCAATCTATGATGATTTAAAATATCAACAGTTCAACAAACAATAAGGTATTAGGATAACACATTTTTGGTTTTAATATCCCTTCCCTAAAGTTTAAGAATTAATTTATTAATATAATAAAAAAAATACTTGATATGTAGAGTTTCATCCTTCAACAAATTCCTACCGAATACTCATCTTTCACTCTAAAAGATAATAGAATTCAAAAATATTCTATTTATCCTAATCGTATAGGGTTCCAAAAATAATTAATTTATAATTAATTTGCTAGAATATTTAAAAGAAACTACATTATAAAAACTAGAAAATCACGTAGGTCAGTGGTAGGTGATGCACCCTTGTCACCCTTCGGTTGTGGGTTCAACTCTCGCGGCCTTGTCGGACACGACAGGTTGTCGCCCAACCTCCTGGTTATCCTTTTTATAAGAATTCAAAAATAATCTTAAGAAATTAGTTAACCTTGAAAACAGTATCCAATGTAAAACATAATTCATTCTAACCTTTAGACTTATCCAATGTACTTCTGTCCAAACTCATAGTCCAAAATTTTTAAGGAAGGTAAACATAATGAAGATCTCTTTTTGGCACATAATAACATGTGAATACCTTTATCATGAATTCTCTTAAAACATGGTAACACCCTAAATTACCATAAAACCTTATTGATTACATTCACTCCCATTTTTCCTTAATGAATATTGGATATATTCATTATATCCAAAAATGTGGTGAACTCCAACAATGATGGAATATTCAAATCATTAATCAGTTTCAAGGTAGTCAAGAATATCCAATATAATTTATCCAAATCAATCATATCTTGTTTCAAAATCACTACCTCAGTATCAAGACTATATTAAGGTTTATCTGTCCCTCATCTATTTATTTTCTAAAAATATTAACTTGCTATTAAGTCACTTTTTTTAGTACCATAAAATCTCAAGTCCTCAATGAGATAGTATTGCAGTACAATCCTTATTTATTTCCAAAATTCATATAACCAGTACATCATTGATACAAAACTCAAATAACATAATTATTTAATAACAACATAAGAAAACTAGTCATTCCTCTTCATATGAGGTAGAATAATAACTTGATTATTATCCAACAGCATCATTTGCAGTATACTCTGATGACTAGGACATTGATTCGGGTAGGGTCTCAACTCCTTTCAGATGAAGCATTGTATATTTGAAACCTTTTTCCTACCCTTGAAATTGTGTACTAGGTGCCCTTTTTTACACACTTATAAGAAACTCCCATTCCCTTGAATCATTTACCAAGGTTATTCTTTCCACAGTTATCACATATGGAAAAATCGTTCTTTCCCTTTTTCCTTTAATCTATCTTTCTCTCTACAATCCTTTTCTTATTTGGAATCCCTTCAAATCCATAGGACTCAGAGAATTATTTAATTATCTTATTAAAACATGATACTATTTCCTCATATGATGAGAATACATGGGAGAATATTTCCCTTCTAAATGTTTTCTTAAGACCATGAAAGATATCATCCTTCTTACTCTTTGGATCATGTGTATTGGTGGAGTTTTCATTCCTTTTACTGGGCACCGTTTCTAAACAATTCCATACACTATGTCAGATTATGAATCACAATTCATAATTCCAAACATCTAAAATACCTAAAGAAAATTGAAAAATCTATGCATATAGTTCATAATCAGAAACAAAATTGATTGAGGAAGTATTTACTCTTAAATCCTTCATAATGTATTGTAAAGAAAATGTAGATTATCCTAAGAATGTCCCCTAGGAGTGTCGTAACCAAGAGGGCAGCAAGGTCTGTTGTCATGTACCAGGATTCCCCAGGTCAAGCCCGAAACTCCTTGTCATAGTTTTTACCCCTAGGTACATCTATTCCATAGCTGCATCTACCTTCTTGTATCTAGACATGTATGTATTCCTTTAAAATATTACAAAATATCAATATTACAAAAATTCTAGGAAGTTCTTCTATACTAATCCTCACAGTCTATCTTAGTGTAATGTTTCAAAATCAGAGTTTATCTAAATCTATTTCCAAGGTTGTTGCTAAAATTCCTCTGATACCAACTATAACACTCCGACCCCAGAAGCCTAGAGTCAGTGCATTATTTTAATACATTGTCATGATTACAAGGAATCAAGTCCCGAAGACTGATCAGTTTAGTAGTCTTGGAAAATAGATTAAATACATGAATGTTACATTACACATTAAAAAATAAAACAAAACGTAAATAATACTTTGATAATGCCCTTCATACCCTAGAATAACCTTTCATATCAATCATAATACACTTCTCGAAATCCTGGGAAAATAAAACATAAGAAAGGGGTGAGCTTAGATGCTCAGTAAGGGTAAATAATTTAGTAGAATCTATAAACTTTTAAGGGAAGATGTGTAATAAAAAAACAGTCTTTCAAACATAAACTTGAACATAAAATTCAGAAAATAAATAAAACATTACCATTTAAACATGGACATTGATATTCTACTAGTCGAATAATCACATGTAATAATTAATTTCATAATGAGGGAATTCCTAACTCTGCACATCATTACCACATAGTCAAGGCATTATACCCAAATTTCAAATAACATTTTTGTCAAGGCCTTGTGACATGACACTAATTTGTCCCACGAGACCTACTGATGCATCGAGGGGATATAACTAGCCCCACCCATCACTTACTAATTCCACTGCATTCCTCATATGAAAATGAGGAAACATAAGAAAAACATTCATATTAAAACAAGTATACTAAATGTTAATACTTTAATCATAACCCATTAATGGTATAAAAATAGCACATTCAAATTCAAACATAAAATAACTCATTGAATACAATATTTATGATTGTATTTATAATAAATCAACCTCAATCAAGACTAATATCCAAAAAAGGAAGTTGACAAAGTCGAAAAAAATCAATAAACCCCTTTGAGAGAAATATCTTGTTTTCATGAAATAATTTAAAAGTCTCAAAATTTATAAATGAAGGAATTTAAAATATATTTTCTTAACCTTATATTTATAGGAATATAATATAATTTAATAATAGAGTATTTGTTTAAAAAACATTTATGTCAATTTTGACACTATTTAGTATTGGGTTTTTTTGAAAGTCATAACAACTTGATTACTTAAAAAACAATGCTTATAATCAACCCTAACATGTACTATTCACCAATAAAATTCGTTTATGGCATCAAAATGTTCAAATTATATTTATTTTAATATTTATAATACCATTTATTTGATTCATTCATTAATAGGGTAATTAATGTATCATCATTGTGTCATAAATAAATTTAATTATTTAATATATAAAAATTATAAATAAAATACCATTATGTATGAAATCTTTTTATCTTTCTAATAAATATTTATAGTTGAATTTATCTTATGCGTAACCCTATATTAAAAGTGTTTTAGTTATGAAACATTGAATTTAACACTTTTAACTTTTCATTAAATAAAATAATAATAAATGTCTTAATCTAATAGAGTAGAACAAAGGATCATATTTTATTCCAAAAGTGGATTTTGGTCTAAATACATATATCCAATATAATTAGGAGATGTTTTTTGGTAATAATAATATCATTTTTACCTTTAAATACCCTATTTACTTTTAACAGTGGTAAATAAATCTCAAAAGTTTCTATTCACTAAAAATTATTTTCATCTTATTGAACCAAATTTTACTTAATAATATCAACCATTTCTCTTGGATTTTTGAAATTGAATTCAGAGAAATGGTAAAATTACGTTTTATGCAAATTTTCAAATGTGCCTAGAAGTTGGATAAAAGACATTAAAAAGTTCGATAAAATTTTATACATCTAATTTTATTATAAAATGACTCCAATGAATTACATTGAACTTATATAGGTATTATATATCTATTTTTAATTAAAATAAATTAAAATAAAATAAATAATTATTTAAATAAAAAGTTGGTTTTAAACATTAACGGGGTGTTTTGCACTATTCCTCAAAAATTGAATGTTCTCTGAAAAATACCAAAAATTCACCCTAAAATAATTTTGATATTCCGAATTCAAAAAATAATTCTATTTTACTAAACTGAAAACATAAAAGTTGAATTAATTAATTTAAAATTAATTCCCATTTTCAAAACCAAAAAGCGGGTTTTTAAAAAGTAAAAACTATCAAAAGATTTACATGTGTTTATATCAAATTTGTTGAGTCAATAAGGTTTTCCTAATAAATTTTCCATTCCTTCTTGTTTTGAAAATCACAAACACCTTATACTTAAGAAAATATAAATTTTACCTCCATAAGGAAAATTTACTTCTTTATGGAAATTTACCCTAATCTAGATTTTCTTATACATAGTAATATTTTTCTTAAGTACAAAAACCGGATTCATACCCAAAATCCCAGAAGTCATATAATGTCAAGATTTGGAGCATTCTGTTTTTAGGATCTGAATTCTGGATGTGAACTGTAATGAAGTTCCAATCCGAATTCTAGACTCCGAACTCTTATTAAGTTCGACTCCGAACTTTCATGAGTTCGACTCCGAACTCTTATGAAGTTCGACTCTGAACTTTCATGAGTTTGACTCTGAACTCTTATGAAGTTCGACTCCGAACATTCATGAGTTCGACTCCGAACTCTTATGAATTTCAACTCCAAACTTTCATGAGTTCGACTCCGAACTCTTATGAAGTTCGACTCTAAACTTTCATGAGTTCGACTCCGAACTCTTATTAAGTTTGACTCCGAACATTCATGAGTTCGACTCCGAACTCTTATGAAGTTTGACTCCGAACATTCATGAGTTCGACTCCGAACTCTAATTAAGTTTGACTCCAAACTTTCATGAGTTTGACTCCGAACTCTTATGAAGTTTGACTCCAAACTTTCATGAGTTTGACTCCGAACTCTTATGAAGTTCGACTCCGAACATTCATGAGGTCGAATTCGAACATTCATGAGTTCGACTCTGAACTCCTATGAAGTTCAACTTTGAACTTCTACAAGTTAGATTCTGAACTCTGGGGAAACCAGACTCCGAATTCCAATAAAACAGAACCCGAACATTTCTTAACATAGACTCTGAATTTCATTTTGGTTAGACTCTGAACTTTTAATTTTCTTACACTCTGAAATTTTATATGGAAGTTTCTTACATATGCTCAATTTCAAAACTATGTCGTGCATTCATTTATACATGATTTATTATTAAACTATGTCATCCATTCTGTTTCTAATTAACCGTTGGTTGAGTTACACGTGTACAGGTCCCTCCGAATTTCATGGAAAATATGACCGTTGGATGAGGGAGCCGACCGTTGGAAATTTGCCTATAAATAAGAGCTCATTTGAAAGAGATCAACAACAAGTTGACTAATCTAGAGACCACGCGTTGTTAAGGTGATTTCTAGATAGAGAAGCTTTTCATGCCTTGTGCATACTAAACTGCTCGTTCAGATTGCTTTGTGCGACTCCTAATGTTGGTGATAACATTCGAGGACTTCTAGGGATAGGAAGACAGAGGTGCTGACTACCTTGAAGTTAGAGGGCTTCCTTTCTGTGGAAGACAGAGGTTCCAACTACCTTGAAGTTGAGGGCTTACGGGGATAGCAAGATAGAGATTTCGATCTTCGTATCGAGGGCTTACCCTAGTGTAGGTAAGACAGACTTGCTTGAAAGTATAAATCAATGGACCTTTATCCAAGGTTGTTGGATACCCTTTTCTTTGGGTTAAAATACTTATGTCTTGTCACTTGTAGTTTTACTACTTGTTTTCCCGCTGCACTTTTGTATTGTAAAGAAAGTATAACCTTATTATATTTCCGTACACTTGTACTCTGATTAGTTTAGATTCTATACACTTTAAGGTAGAATCTCATATTGTAAACTTTAGTTCCAATTCTCCAATTGGTGATTAGAGGTGTTGTGAATTTTCTTAGTTTAAGTTTGCTAAACTTAGATTCTTTCTTGTATAAGGAAATTTTTATAGTGTACAATTCACCCCCCCCCCCCTCTTGTATATTGAGCATCTACATCATTATTTAGATCTGACAATTGGTATTAGAGGAGGTATCTGAAATACTTATACTCACATATAAGTTTTTCTTGATCACTTTTTCATTTTTCTTCATTCTTTCTTAGAAAGTTTTTATTCATTCCAAATTTTCATTTTGAATTGTCATTCTGAACTTTTTTATTCCGAATTGTCATTCTGAACTTTGTGGTTACAAACTTTTTCTACTAACAAGTTTGGTTGCCATAGTTTTAAGAATGGAAGGAATCAATGTTGGTTATATTGATAATATAAACCCTACAAGACCACCAAACTTTGACGGTAATGACTATGAGTACTAGAGAGATCGAATGAAGACTTTTGTTATCAATACTAGAGTGGATAATTTCGTTATGCTTACTGGTGATTATAAAATTCCTAATAAGGAAGTTAGAACTCTCACTAACTAGGAAAAGCAAGAGTATCAACTCAATTATAAGGTACACAATAATTTACTATGTTCAATGACCAGAAATATATATAGCCAAATTTCTTCTTGTGAAGCAGATAATTGTATCTAGAAGAAGTTATAAGTTACACACTTTGGCACTTATAAAGTTATTGAAACTAGGAGAGCTATGCTTAGAGATGAATACCATGGATTCAATTTTCTGTATGGAGAACCAATCTGTAAAGTTCAATAGAGATTTATAACTATAGTCAACAGTCTAGAGTCTATGAGAGAAAAAGGGTTAGATGATGAATCCCGTGTGGATAAGATAATTGATATTAAGCCTAATGAGTGGGAATCAAAGAGAATAGAAATTGATGAGAACAGGAAGGTCACTCAAATTTCTCTTGATGAACTATTCAGAACTCTTCTCCAATATGAAACAAGAATGAAGAGAGATGATGACACATCAAAAAGAAGAATGGAAATGGTACTGTTGCTTTGACAAAAACATTAAATCATATAAAAGCTAAGACTCCTGAGAGAGTAACCAGATCCAAGTATAAGAAGGTGGTTATCCAATCCGAATCTAGTGAAAGTGAATTCTCAGAAAATGAGTTAGCAAATCTTGCTCGAAGGATGAAAAAGATAGCTGGCCAGAGAAATTTCCAAACCAAGTATAAGAAAAAGGAAAGGAAAGATAGGAAAGATGGAGAAGTTACTTGTTATGAATGCAGGAGAGCTGGACATATTAGGCCAGATTGCCCCCTGCTCAAAAAGAAAGAAATAAAATAAAGGCATTCTGAAAGGAACGGAAAGAAGTATTACAAAACCAAAGCTAAGAAAGTTCTGAAAGCAAATGACATTGGGATTGCCAGTGGTGGTGACTCTTTAGATGAATCTTTTGATTATGAATATTCAGGATAGAAGAATCTTGGTCTTATAGAAAGATTACCCATTAACAATAATTTCTTTATAGCTAAGGTACGAAATGATGAATCATTGACCAATGTATCTTTAAATTCTAATGATAGTATGTATTATAACTCTTCGTATGTTGAATCCTCTTCTGATGAAGAAAATACTTCACCTACCTATGAAGAAGTTTCTAGGTTTTCTGAACTTCTTGAGATTGAAAATTCTAAACTCTATAAAAAACATGATAAGGAAAACTCTAGAAATACCATTCTTACAAAAGAAATATCAGATCTTTCTAAAGATACTGTTAAGAAAAATGCTGATTTTATAAATATTTCAAAAAATATTGAGGAAGTAAGTTTTGAGAAGAACAAACTTTCTAAACAGTTAGAACAAGTAATTTATAAGAAAAGTGTTTTCAAGCCTAGCTTTAGTTCTAAATATAATGATTTTGAAGATAAAAACTTGGTTATAAAACTAAAGTCTGAAATTTTTTCTTTAATGAAGTGTTTATCAAACATTACCCATGGTAAAGAAAATTTTGATAAAATGTATTCACAAATATGACCTTTAAGAAACAAATCCGGATTTGGTTATATCCATGAAAAACAAACATTTATTAACAACTACTTTGTTCCACAAAGTGACCCATTTTTTACCAAGTGTCAATATGGTGGTCACTGGGCAAAGAATTTTTCTTTAAATAAAACCCAATCTATAGGTTTTCATAAAGACTATTTTTCTAAGAATGTATGGGTGCCCAAAATTTCTTTATCTGGAATCTCAGATCCAAACAAGTTTGGATTTGGAAAGTCTAATTCTTTTCTTGTTTTCAGGAAGATAAAGGAAGTACCAACAACAACACATGGTACATGGATAGTGGATGTTCCCGGCACATGACTGGTAACAAAATCTATTTTGAAAATATTATCAAAACAAAAGGATATATCATTCTTCATTTTATCGTAACGCAAGATCAACTTGATGATATTTTCACAAAATCATTACCCTCCAATAGATTTGAATACATTAAAAAAAAGTTAGGAATGATAACCGCAAGGTAATCATTCTTCATTAACTTCTTGTTGAACAATTCTCCTAACATTAATAAACTCCTTTTCATAAGGGTAGTACATTTGATTGTTAGTGTAACTAAAATTTTCGTAATCTATTTTTCAAACGTAGTGTAACTAAAATTTTTCGTAATCTGTTTTTCAAACATAGTGTAACTAAAATTTTTGTAATCTGTTTTTCAAACTAAGTGTAACTAAAATTTTTCATAATCTGTATTTCAAACTTAGTGTAACTAAAATTTTCATAATCTGTTTTTCAAACATAGTGTAACAAAAATTTTCGTAATCTGTTTTTCAAAGTTAGTGTAACTAAAATTTTCGCAATCTGTTTTTCAAACTTAGTGTAACTAAAATTTTTGTAATCTGTTTTTCAAACTTAGTGTAACTAAAATTTTTGTAATCTTTTTTTCAAACTTCGTGTAACTAAAATTTTCGTAGTTAATTTTTTAAACTTTTCGAAACTAAGTTTTCAGAATGGAAATTTCTAAAACTAAAATTTTTAGAAAGGAAATTTCCGGAACTAAAATTTTCAGGATTGAAATTCTCGGAATGAAAACTTTCGGAATGGGGATTTTCATACTGGAATTTTCATAACGAGATTTTCGTACTAGAATTTTCGTAACTATATTTTCGTACTGGAATTTTCGTGACAATATTTTCATACTGGAACTTTCATAATGAGTTTGTTTTTAAATTAATTTCTTCAAGAAGAATATTATCAATTACGAACAATCTTTCTAGGAAATCTAAAAGCTATGATTTCCTTACTTAAAGTTTCGTAATCATATTTTTCTTTCTGGTATTTTCCAGAGTTTTTAAAAGTTCGGATTCTAGTTTTCCTCAAATCCGGATGTTTTCCTTAAAACCTCAAAAGATCGGAGTCATGTTTTCCTTGTGGGAGTGTTTTCAACCATCGTATCATATCAAAAAAATTTCAACCATTAGATGTATTTTGGAAAACCAAAGGTCACATCCATTTCCTATATAAAGGGGACCCCAAGACTTATCCCACATTGGTTTTTTAAAGCTTTCACGTCTCAAAGCCCTGCTTCTCTTCTTAAGACTGGTTCCGATCTTTGCAAAGCTATTCTAAATCCTTCAGGTCTCTCTATTCTGAATGTTTGTTGAAGCAACGTCTCAAGATATGTCAACTTTAAATCCAATCTCAAAGTGGTTAATATTCAGTGAAAGGTTGGTGCATCTATATTTCTATAAGTTTAATTCTCTTATTTCAAAGAATATTAGACTGAATGGATGAGAAGATGATTTCATAGAAAAGTCAGATAAACAGGATCTGGTTTATACTGATTTGCTGATTGAGTTCTTCGAGTCTGTTTCCTTCTAGATGGAAGATGGAAGAGAGTGGTTTTATTTCAATTCTTATGGGAAGACATATAAGCTATCTTACACCAAGTCCATGAGCTTGGTTGGTTTATCATACAAAGTAGAAGCTGAGTTCTGCTCACACAAACCTCTAGATGAGAAAGGAAGTTTCAACAAGGAGAAGGCACTAAAATGTCTTGGTCTTAAGGATGCTTCAACCATTAAGATTGCTCGACTCACTCTGAACAATAGAATTCTTCAGCTTTGGGTGCAAGGATTTCTAGTTCTAAGAATAGGTGACAAGGATAATTTGAAGAAAAGTGATATCTATATCTTAGTTTTCTTGGTAAATCTAAGAAAGATAAATTTGATGAGACATGTCTTGATTACGATCAAGAACATCAAAGAAGAGAATTTGAGAGCTCAGATAATCATTTTCCCTGCCTTACTATCTAAGCTGATTGTTCGGTACTTAGATTCTTTCAAGGTTTCATGCAAATCAAAATTTCGGATTTGTATGCTTATGTTAGTAAGTGATGATACTTTGAAGAGGTTGAATATGGTTTTTTCTAGTGAATCTGGAGAATTCTACTCTCTCTGTGGAAGACGTTGAGGCACTTAAAAAAGGTAAACACACTCCTGAACCATCCAAAAAGAAAAGGAAGAAGTGAAAGCTTAAGGAAGTGGATGTTGATGAAGAAAATCCTAAATCTAAGGAAACTCTATCTGCTCCCCCCAAGCCGAAGAAACAAAAAACTTATCCTGATGAAGTTGATGGGAAGTGGAGGGAAGATAAGAAGAAGAGGAAAGAAGGGGATCCACAATTTGGATTGGACCCTGCAGAGGCTAGGGCCTTAAAAGAAAGAGCTGCAGAAGAGTTAGAGAAGTAGGCGAAAGAGAAGAAAATGAAAAAGAAAGTGTCTGAAGCTGAAGTGCTGCAATCTTTGCTGAGAGCTACAGAGTTAGCTTCTGAGTTGATTCTGGTTCCGAAATCTTTCCTTACAGAACCTTCTTTACTAGAAACTCCAGCTAAGAATTATGTCACTCAGGAAAAATTCAAGGGTAAAGAAGTATTTGATGAAGCTGAAAAAGAATATGAGAAAGAAGTAGAGGAATATTTTGAAGAAGAATAATAAGAAGAAGAAGAGGGAAGTGAATATTTAGATGCCTTGATCAAGAAATTAGAGGTTTTTAAAGACAAGGAAGAATCCACAAAGTTAGTTACTCCAGGAAAAGAAGGTGAGGAAGGTAGTAAGTATGATGATAAGCAATAGAAAGAAGAAGAAAATGTTTTATATGATGACGAAGAATCCTATGGGAGGAATTTTATTGAGGAAGGAAAAGAAAAACAAAAACTAGATGAAGACCATATTATTCAAGTTTTTTAATCTGAGGAAGTATCACCTAATGAGGAACCTATTCCGAAGTTTGATAAGGGGAAGCAAGTTCTCATGGATACTCCAACAAAAGAAGTCTTCATGAAGAAGGAGGTTGGTGGTTCTTCTAAAAGGAATCTGGTGAAAATTGAAGAAGAGAAATTTCCAAGAGATTTATCTGATTCGGAATCATCATCTCATGGGCGTGATTTTGCTGTTGAATCTCTGAAGAAGTTGGTGGACACCATTCTGATTTTTCCAACTATAGATTCCAGATGCCAGATGCTACAACAGAGTATGAATCAGAAATCGGATTCCTTATCCATGGTCATGGATAAGTGTGTGAAGATCGAAGCCGAACAAAAAAGTTTTCTTATCAATTATTATGTGCATATAAAGTCCCTTAGTAAGGTAAAAAAGTGGTCTAGAAGAGTTGATGAAGACTTTGTGCAGTTTGAAAATTCACAAAGTGAAGTTCAAAATGCCTTTGACACAGAGGATAAAAAGATTGAAATCTTCAAGCTGAGCAGATTGATGAACAGAGTTCTCAGAGTCAACAAGTGAAGGAACTAAGTGACAAGGCTAATTCTCGGGCTCAAAATCTTTTAAGTGATAGAAATCTCCAGATCGAGCTTGAGAAAAGAGTTGTTCAGCAAGATGAATTGTTAAAGATATAGAAAGAAGCTATCGAGGCTCAGCCATAGGCTTTGAAAGCTCAATAAGAAAAGACAAAAGCCTTGGAGAGGCAAGTCGAGGAAGACCAAAGAGACCTAAAGAAGCTCAAAACTTTGTTAAAGAAGTTGATTCCAAAGGAAAAGGAAGACAAATAAATTCACTCCAATATTTTGTTGTAGTTGTCTTTCTTTGTAAAATTCTCCCAACTCTAATGAAATGTTATTTGGTTGGTTGTAGCTTGTCATATACTAATATTTCAGGTACCATATTTTCTTTTCCATTCCCTTCAATTCTTTTTGAAAATCACAAAGGGGGAGAAGGAAAAAGAACTACTCCTAAGGAGGAGAAAGAAAAATTTCTAAGTGAAATATCCTTAAATTAAGGGGGAGTTTCTCACTACAAAGTTTTTCATTCCTACAATAATAAAAACTCCACTCTGGAAATTCAGAATACAATCCCTAGAGTTTTAATGCCTAAGGGGGAGTTAGTTTTATTCACTTTCATCGATGAATAAAGGGAGATAAGTTTTAATTTCAAAGTCTAATGAAAATTTTTCAAAGTCCTTATATTCTTTTTCGTAAGGATGTTTGTGCTTTCCAAAAAGGGGGAGATTGTTGAGTCAATAAGGTTTTCCTTCTGACTTTTCCATTCCTTATTGTTTTGAAAATCACAAACACCTTATACTTAAGAAAATATAAATTTTTCCTCCATAAAGAAAATTTACTTCTTTAAGGAAATTTACCCTAATCAAGATTTTCTTATACATAGAAATATTTTTCTTAAGTACAAAAACCGGATTCATACCCAAAATCCCAGAAGTCATATAATGTCAAGATTTGGAGCATTCTGTTTCTAGGATCCAAATTCTGGATGTGAACTGTAATGAAGTTCCAATCTGAATTCTGGACTCTGAACTCTTATTAAGTTCGACTCCGAACTCTTATGAAGTTCGACTCTGAACTTTCATGAGTTCAACTCCGAACTCTTATGAAGTTTGACTCCGAACTTTCATGAGTTCGACTCCGAACTCTTATGAAGTTCGACTCCGAACTTTCATGAGTTCGACTCCAAACTCTTATGAAGATCCACTCTGAACATTCATCTGTTCGACTCCGAACTCTAATGAAGTTTGACTTCAAAATTTCATGAGTTTAAATCTGAACTCCTATGAAGTTTGACTTCGAACTTTCATGAGTTCGACTCCAAACTCTTATGAAGTTCGACTCTGAACTTTCATGAGGCTGAATCCAAACTTTCATGAGTTCGACTCTGAACTCCTATGAAGTTCAACTTAGAAATTCTACAAGTTTAGATTCTGAACTCTCGTGAAACCAGACTCCAATTTCCTATAAAACAGAATCTAAACATTTCTTAACATAGACTCTGAATTTAATTTTGGATAGACTCCAAACATTTAATTTTCTTACACTCAGAAATTTTGTATGGATTTTTCTTACATATTCTCAATTTCAAAATGATGTCGTGCATTCAGTTATACATGATTTATTATTAAACTATGTCGTCCATTCTGTTTCTAATTAACCATTGGTTGAGTTTCATGTGTACAGGTCCCTCCAAATTTGGTGGAAAATATGATCGTTGGAGGAGGGAGCTGACCGTTGGAAATTTTCCTATAAATAGGATCTCATTTGAAAGAGCTCAACGAAAAGTTTACTGATCTAGAGACAACATGTTGTTAAGGTGATTTCTAGAGAGAGAAGCTTTTCATGCCTTTGGTGTACTGAACTGCTCGTTCAGATTTCTTCGTGCGACTCCGAATGTTGGTGATTACATTCAAGGACTTCCGGGGATAGGAAGAAAGAGGTGTCGACTGCCTTGAAGTTTGAGGGATTCCTTACTGCAGAAGACAGAGGTTCCAACTACCTTGAAGTTGAGGGATTGCGGGGATAGCAAGACAGAGATTCCTATCTTTGTATTAAGGGCTTACCATAGTGTAGGTAAGACAGACTTTCTTGAAAGTATAAATCAATGGACCTTTATCCAAGGTTGTTGGATACCCTTCTCTTTGGGTTAAAATACTTATGTCTTATTACTTGTAGTTTTACTACTTGTTTTTCCGCTGCACTTTTGTATTGTAAGGAAAGTATAAGCTTCTTATATTTCCTTACACTTGTACTCTGATTAGTTTAGATTCTATACGCTTTAAGGTAGAATCTCATATTGTAAACTTTGGTTCCAATTCTCCAATTGGTGATTAGAGGTTCTGTGAATTTTCTTAGTTTATCTTTGTTAAACATAGATTCTTCCTTGTCTAAGGAAATTTTTATAGTGTACAATTCACCCCCCTCTTGTATATTGAGCATCTACATCATTATTTCGATCCTACAAAATTTAAATGTGAAATTAATTATAATGATCGATGTTTTATTAAATGATAAAAATATAATATAATTATACTTCCAAACTATTAAAATTACTAATCTGACACTATAAATTATTTTGATTAAAAAATTTGTTTTCAATTGTAATTTAGTATTTTTCACTATTTATCAAAATATGAAAGTTATCCGAAAAGTACCTAAAATTTATTACAACTAAATTTTTATGTCCTGATTCTAAATAATAATTTAATTTCATTAAATTTAATATATAAAATTTTCAAATATTTATTTTAAAAAAGGGTTCGAAATTAAAATTCGGTAAAATTGCATTTTTTGAAAATTACTTTTTTATCTAAAAAATGAATTTCTTATTATATTATGTCTAAGAAACACATAATATGGATTCTAAAATTATATTGAGTATAGAAAATTCAAATTTTAGTTAATACTATTCATAACTGCTTTTTGAACAGCTAGTTTGGTAAGTCGTGCTGCCCTCAAACTCGGTGTTGCGTGTAGCGCAAGTTATTGAATTACTTGGAAGAGAAAATGTACTATGAAATTTTGGGGTGTTACATTATCCCATAATTCATAAAATTGCATCCTCACGATTTTAAATTGTTCTTAGAAAATAAAAGGTTAAAAATAGAAAAATACCTTTATTGAAAACCGAAATCGGAAATTGGGTTAATAAAATTTAGTCTTAATAAGAGGGAAAGGAAAATAAAAAATTCACCACCAAATTATGATCTTGATTAAGAGAAAATTGGTGGAAATTGGAGACAAATAATTAGAGAAAAAACATAAAAAAATATAAGTAGTGAATGAGGTCATCAATCACAAACAAGTGTAAAATTGAGGGCATTATAGCCATCAATTTATGATGATTTAAAATATCATCGGTTCAACAAAACATAAGGTATTAGGATAAAACATTTTTGGTTTTAATATCCCTTTTCTAAAGTTTAAGAATTAATTTATTCATATAATAAGAGGAACAAAATATACTTGACAAGCAGAGTTTCATCCTTTAACTAATTCCTACCACAAACTCATCTTTCACTCCAAAAGATAATAGAATTCAAAAATATTCTATTTATCCTAATCATATAGAGTTCCAAAAATAATATATTTATAATTAATTTTTATACTATTTAAAAGAAACTACATTATACAAAAAAGGACATCACATAGGCCAGTGGTAGGTGATGCACCCTCGTCACCCTTCGGTTGCGGGTGAAAGTCTCACGACCTTGATGGACGCGACGGGTTGTCATCTGACCACTGAGTTTCCCATTTTATAACCATCCAAAAATAATCTTAAGATATGATTTAACCTTAACCATAGTACCCAATGTCAAACTTAATCCATTATGACCTTTATACTTATCCAAAATACTTCTTTCCAAACACACATTCCAAAATTTATATGGATGATAAACATAATGAAGATCTCTTTTTTCCACATAATAACATGTGAATACCTTCATCATTTATTTTCGTAAAAAATAGTAACACCCTGAATTACCATAAAACCTTATTTATTACATTCAATCTCCCTTATTCCTTATAGAATACTAGATATACACCTTATATCCAAAAATGTTTTAAACTCCAGCAATGATGGAATATTCAAATCATTAATCAGTTTCAAGGTAATCAAGAATATCCAATATAATTTATCCAAATAAATCACATCTTATTCCAAAATCACTACCTCTGTATTAGGACTATATTAATGTTTATCTTTCCCTCATCCATTTATTTTCTAAAAAGATTACATTTCTATTGAGTCACTTTCCTTAGTACCATACAATCTCAAATCCCCAATGAAATAGTACTATAGTACAATCCTTATTTATTTCCATAATTCATATAACCAGTACATCGTTGATACAACACTCAAATGACATAATTCGTTAATAAAAACATAAGAAAACTAGTCATTCCTATTCATATGTGGTAGTATCATAACTTGATTATAATCCAAATGCATCATTTTCGGTATACTCTGATGATTGGGACATTTATTGGTGTAGTTTCCCAACTCCTTGGAGAAAAAGCCTTGTATATTTGAAACCATTTTCTTACCCTTGAAATAACATACTTGGTTTCCTTTTTCTTCAAACTTATAACAAACTATCATTCCCTTCAAGAATTTACCAAGGTGATTCTTTCCACAGTTATCACATATAGAAATATCCTATTTCCCTTCTTCCCTTTATCCATATTTCTCTCTACAATCCTTTTCTTCTCAGGAATCCCTTCAAAGCCTTGGGACTCAGAGTGTTCTCTACTTATCTTATTAACACATGATACTATTTCATCATATGATTATAATACATGGGAGAACATTTCCCTTCTAAATTTTTTCTTTAGACCATGAAAGATACGATTCTTCTTACTCTTTGGATCATGTGTATTGCTGGAGTTTTCATTCCAAATATTAGGCACCATTTCTAAACAATGGCATACACTAGGTTAGTTTATGAATCAAAATTCATAATTCCAAACTTGTAAAATACAAAACATAAATTGAAATATTTATGCATATAATCTAGAGTCATAAAACTGTATAATTGGGGAAGTATTTACTCTTAAATCCATCAAAATAGTTTGTAAAGAAAATGTGAATTATCCTTAGCATATCCCCCGAGAGTTTCATAACCAAGAGTGCATCAAGGCGTATTCTCGTGTACCAGGATACCTCGAGTCAAGCCCGAAACTCCTTGTTAGAGTTTTCAATTATAGGTAGATCTATCCCAGAGCCACCTCTACCAGCTCGTATCCCTATAGGGATGTATTGCTTGGAAGATTCACAAAATCTCCACATTATGAAAATTCAGGGAAATTCTTCAATACTAATCTTCAAAGTATATCTTAGGAAAATGTTTCAAAATTAGAGTTTATATAAATCCATTTCCAATGTTATTTCTAAAATTCCTATAATACCAACTATAGTGCCCCGACCCCAGAAGTCCAGAGTTGGCGCATTATTTTAATACATTTCCATGATTATAAGGAATCAAGTCCCGAAGACCGATCAGTTTAGTAATCTTGGAAAATAGATTACATACATTAATGTTACATTACACATTCAAAAATAAAATAGCACATAAATGATCCTTTTATAATTCCATTAATCATATATCTTAACCCTGCATATCAATCGTTATACACTTCTTGGAATCCTGGGAAAATAAAACATAAGAAAGGGGTGAGCTCAAATGCTCAGTAAGGGTAAATAATTTTGTAGAAGCTGTAAACTTTTAAGGAAATATGTGTATTAAAAAACAACCTTTTAAACATGAATTTTAACATAATATAGATAAAATAAATAAAACATTACCATATAAACATGCACATGTAGATTCTACTAGTCGAATAATCACAAGTAATAATTAATTTCATAATGAGGGAATGCATAACGCTTGACATCATTTCCACATAGTCAAGGCATCGTGCCAAAACTACAAATAAATTTTTTTTCAAAGCCTTATATTGTGACACTAATTTGTGTCATGAGACCTACTGATGCATCAAGGGGCTATAGTGGGCCCCACCTGTCACTTATTAAGTTCACTAAATTCCTCATATGAAAATGTTGAAACATAACAAAAACTTTCGTATTAAAACTAGTATACGATATGTCAATACTTCAACCATAAACCATGAATGTTATAAAAATAGAACATTAAAATTCAAACATATCATAACTCATTCAATACAATATTAAAGATTGTATTTATAATAAATCAACCTCAATCAAGAATAATATCCAAAAAGTATCTTGACAATGTTGAAAATAATTAGTAAAACCCTTTGAGAGAAATATCTTTTTTTTCATGAAATCATTTTAAAGTATCACAATTTATAAAGTAAGATGGTTAAAATATATTTTTTAATCAAAGTGTTCCATACCACTTTGGAACTTATTAATGAAATCAACATTTTAAAACATTCATTTCCATATAAATAAATCCTTAAAACCATTTTAAAAACATGGACATTAATGAGAATGATTTTGAACAATAAATATTTAAAACATTTAAAATGATGTTTTAGTTAAATTGTTCCAAGAATAATTTTGAAAATACTTTTATGAAACATGGTCATGTATAATAAATATTTCTCATAAAATACTAACACATAAACAATCTCAAATAATAATGAGATTGAGGAATTAACCCTAACCTTGCACTTTCCTTTGGTCGAGGGTGTGTTTAACCTCTTGTATAATGACCATAGTATGTTATTAAATTATACCAGAACCATATTAATATTTATTATAACACACATTATTCATTTATGACTTTATAATACCCACTTAATAATGATTTTCATGTTAAATTAATATTTCAGTTAATAATCGCTTTCTTTATCGTATGTGTTTTAACTTGTTATTCCTGATCATATCATTTAGATCATGATTTAAATACTTCAAAAATATAAAACATGGTTTATATATAATATATATTTAGAATATAAATATGTATAATAGATAGATATATGAAATTAAAGACACTGTTTATGGAGACCGCAGGTCGTTCGTACATATAAACTTTGTTTCAGTTTTCATATCGTATTGAATGGAAGTAACTAAATGAGGTAAATGTAAATATCTATCTATATATATATATATACAGTATAATTATTATTTCATATATTACATACTTATTAACAATATTTATTTTTATTATCATCATTGATTGGTGAACGTGGAAATGAATCTCATCGTGTTGTGGAGACGGTAAGTTGTACGTACACACGGGCGATGATATCATTTCCTCAATGATTTGATAGTGTGGAATTTTATGGTATAATAATTTTACGGAGAAATTTTCATGTTATTTTTATTATTTTTATACATATTACTCATCATTATATCCATCCAAAAAACATTGTGTTGAATAACAAATTACACCACAACATAAAGATGGTAAGTCGTACGTACGCCCACATGGTGACATTATAATTCATACGATGGATAGAATAATGAACATGATTGTACCATATTTATAATAACGTCACAGTATTTTAAAGTTACTGGTGTTGTTATTTTGGTATAGAAATAACAATGAAAGAGAAAGTTGAAGAAGAAGAAAAGAACTTTGAAAGATGTGAAAAAATAATTACCTCTTCTTTGGGTGTTTCCTCTTGATTTGAACAAAAGGGCTTCATAGGTTCACTTTCATCTCAAGGTAAGGCCTCTAAGATGAAGTGATGGAAGTTTGGGGGAGATTTGGGAAGGGGTTGGTAAAGCCAAATGGCTTTGGAGGTGTAAATTTGAGGGAAGGGGAAGTGCCCTTTTATAAGAGAGGTGAGGGACACATTAGGAAAATCATTAAATATTATTTTATTATAAAATAATTTTCATTTCCTAATGGCTCCAAATGGATTTAATTCTAGGTTAATGTGTTTATGGGTCGAAACGTTCTCACCCAATATGTTTTAGACAAGTTTAGGTCACCATAGTAACCTTATCTCTTAGATTTAACTCTTATTTAAATAGTTCAGCATTTACCATGTCTCCATGTATTTTTATATTATATGGTTAATAAATTACTATAAAATGACAAAAGTACCCCAATGGGTTCCTTAATGACACATATATAATTATATAAGTCTTTTGGTTGATCCTTATAATTTTATGAATATTATATCATTTAATAATATAATATTTTTTTTAAAACTCAATTATGTCAATTCTGACACTATTTCGTATTTGGTTTTTGTAAAAGTCATCACAACTTCATTACTTCCAAAAAAATGCATATAATCATCCCTAAAATGTTTTATTCACCTATAAAATTCATGTATGGCATCAAAATGTTTAAATTATATTTATTGTAATATTTATAATACAATTAATTTTATTCTTTCATTAATAAGGTAATTACTGCATCATCATTGTTTCATAAATAATTTTAATTATATAATGTCTAAAAAATATAAATCAAATAAAATTATGTAAGAAATAATTTTAGATTTATAATGAATATTTATAGCTCAATTTATCTTATGTATGACACTACATTAAAAAAACTTTAGTTATGAAACATTGAATTTTACACTTTTAACTCTTCTTTAAATAAATTTGTAATAAATGTACTAATCTAATACAAGTGGACCAAAAGGATCTTATATTATTACTAAGTTTTCTTTTGGTCGAAATGCACTTACCCAATAGAATTAGGACATGTGTTAGTATAATAATAATATCATTTTTACCTTTAATTACCTTATTTACTTTTAACCGTGGTAAATAAATGTTAAAAGTTACTATTCACAAAAATTATTTTCATATTATTGAACCAGATTTTACTTACTTATATCAACTATTTATTTCAGATTTTTTAAATTCAATTCAAAAAAGTAGTAAAATTACATTTTATGCAAATTTGCAAATGTTCCTATAAGGTTAGTAAAAGACGTTAAAAAGTTCAATAAAATTTTATACATTTATTTTTATTATAATATGACTCCAATGAATAACATTTAACTTATAGAGTTATTATATATCTATTTTTAATTAAAATAAATTTAAATAAAATAAAGAATTTTTTAAATAAAAATACGGTTTTAAACAATAACACTGTGTTTTTCACTATTCCTCAAAAATTGAATGTTTTCAGAAAAAAAACAAAATTCACTCTAAGGTAATTTTGATATTAAAAATTCAAAAATGAATTATATTTTACCAAATTAAAAACATAGAAGTTGCATTAATTAATTTTAAAATAATTCCTATTGTCAAAACAAAAAAGCGGGTTTTTAAAAAGTAAAAACTGTCAAAATATTGACATGTGTTTATGTCTAATTTAAATTTGAAATTACTTATAATGACATAAATTGTATTAAATGATAAAAATATAATATAATTATACTTCAAAACCATTAAAATTTATAATTTATCACTATAAATTATTTTGATTAGAAAAGTTGTTTTCAATTAAAATTTAGTATTTTTCTTTATTCATCCAAATATGAAAGTTATCAAAAAAGTACAAATATTTTATTGAAACTAAATTTTTATGTTCCTCTCCTAAATTAGAATTTAATTTCATTAAATTTCATATATAAAAGTGTCAAATATTAGTTTTCAAAAAAGGGTTTTCCATTAAAAGGCTGCAAAATTGCATTTTTTGAAAAATACTTCTTTTATCTGAAAAAATTAATTGGTTCTTATATTATGTATAATAAAAACATAATATGGATTCTAAAATTATATAGTGTATATAAAATTCAATATTAAATTAATACTATTCATAACCGCATTATGAACGGCTAGTTTGGTAAGTCGTGGTGCGCTCGAACTCGGTGTTGCATGTAGTGCAAGTTATTGAATTACCTTTAAGAGAAAACATACTATGAAATATTGGGGTGTTAAAATTTAACTTTATCCTATAGGGTTCCCAAAATAGTTAATGTCTTCTAAATTAACATTAATCACTTAATCACCAAATCATTTTCCAATCCTAAGGTAATATATTTGATAAAAAGTTCCAAAAAATCAAAATAACCAATATAAATTAGATATTTTAACTAAAAAATGTCATTATAACTATGTATTCACCTAGAGTGGTGGTAGGCATTGCACCCTTGTCGCCCTTCGTTTGGGGGTTTAAACCCTATAGGCTTACTAGGCGCAACGGGTTATCACTCGGCATGTGGGTTGTCCTTTTTCTAAAACCATATTAATATTATAAAAAAATGTGATAATCATCCTCAAAAAATAAACTAAATATATTTAAAATTAAAGAAATTTTTTAACTACAGTGGTTATCTCATAAGTTTAATTTTGTATACCCAATAATATAAATACCCATAATTACATTAAAATCAATGATTATATAAATCGTAATGGTTATCCATACCTATAAACATATTTCCATAAAATTAAAAGACATTATTCCTTAAATAATGTTTTCATACTTACTAAACTAGTAGGTTGTGTTCTTTAATGTATGATTTCCTAAATCTAGTCCTCAATGATGCATCTAACCTTCCATTGATACCAATTGTAGCATCTTGAACCCAAAAGCCCATAGTCAATGCATTATTTTATTACATTAGAATGATTACAAGGAATCGAATCCCAAATGACTAATCTGTTTAAAAGTCTTGATGAACTAGATACGTAAATGGTTCCCTTATTATATTGTTAAAACATAAAAAATTACAAATTAAAATAATTTTTATCCTTGAATTGGTTCAAAACGATCTTCTTCAAAACCTGGGGAAAATAGAACAAATAAAAAGGGGAGCTCAATTTCTTAATAAGAGTAAGTAAAGTGGAATAAATAAAAAATTAATGAGAATAAATCAAAATTGAATTGTAAATAATTTAGAACACATTCCATTTAAATATATAGATGATGAATAACTAATATGTAACATTAGATAACTTAAAACACATTCCATTTAATCAATAAACTAAGAATGAAATACATCCATAGATTTTATCATATGAAAAACATAGTGATAATAACAATGATAACTGAATTATAAATGGATGAAATGATTAATTTTTGAAATTCATGTCTAAGGATCATAAAAATCTATATAATCAAAACCATTCAAAATATAGTTTAAAACCACAGGTATAATCCCATTTAATTTGGACAAATTATTTTTCTCATGACAACCTGTCGATGCATTGAGGGGCTATATAAAGTCCAGGCCCCATCCATCATTGCCAGTCAAAATAATTCCTCATATTGAGTAATCGATTTTATTAATAATTAATATTCCTTATCAAATATCCTTATTTAATAACTAATATAGACTTATCAATAATTCCTTAGTGGAGGATATGTAACAATGAGGGTTGTTGACATTGATGAATGGAAAAACCATTAAAATATCATTGAAACTATAGCACCCATGGTTTGATTTATTTAGCCTTTATTTATACCTTTTGATGTTTTTAAGGTGATTGGGATGAGTTGGTAAGAGGTTGGAATAGTTTGGAATGGTTTTAAATAAGTTTGGAGACTTTTATAAGGGTGCACGGTTTGAGCACGGTTCGGGAAAATCGTGTGGGTTATCCATAAAAATGTGTAGGGGGAGATAGTTTGTTTCGCATGGCATGTGCCCAGTTTTCCAAATTTTTCATGGAAACTATGCAGACCCCTTCTCTCAAGGCAGTGGTGTCTGCATGTTTATTGCACGGTTTTCCTAACTGTGCGGACTAACCGTGCGACCATTTAAAAAGAGATTTTTTATATTCGGGCTCCCTTGGGCTTGACCCATTTTACTCCAAACTTCCTCCTACTTGAGCCACACTCATTATTTTCAGATCTCAAGGGTTAGTGGGGATCTCTTACTTGTTTTGGAAGCAAATCAAAGGGTTTTCTTGGTGTGGTTGAACTGATTATTCTCTGGTAAGTCTCCTCGCTTAGTTCATTGTGGTTTTCTCTAGATCTACTTTTCCCTCACTCTCTCTCTCTCAAGGTTTTCTATATCTACACACATTGTGTGTAGATATCAGGGTTTTTTGCCTTGGGGTTGATTTTAAGGATTTTTGATGATTGGAAATGTGGTCTAGAGCAGTTTTAGTAGAGCATTTACCTATATTGGAGTGCAGTTGTGTATAGGTCGAATTCACCGGAACCCTAAAGGTTGGTGGCTTATCCCTTGACTCTACTAGGATAGAATTAGTGGCCTTGGTTGAAATTAATTTGTTTTTATTGAAATTAATTGTGATAATGGTTTGTGAATCTTTTTGGAAACCCATTTGATGGTGATTTGGGGATTTTGGGGAAATTGGTTGTTATTTCAAAAAGGGGATTTGTTGTGTGATTTTAAAATGTTGATTTTAAAATCGTTAGTGGTTGATTATGAAATATGTTTTATGAAAGATGGTTTTCAATAAATATTTTTTATTGACATTTTTTGGGCATGGAATGCTGGTTAAAGGGTGTTTGCAATAAATGGGTAATTTGTTGAAGTGAATTGGCATGTGATGGAAATGGTTGTGTGCTTATTGTGCGGTTTTTGTGCTTTTTGATTATTGGTTGATTGAGTTTTATGTCTTTTGTTGGTTTTGTGGAATTGGGTGGGAAGTCTCACTATAAAAGGTGATGGATAGTGGTAAGAAGAACCACCATTATGGATAGTGGTCGAGAATCACCGCTATTCAGGAATGTGGTGAATGGGATTGGCAGAAGTCCCACTGTAATGGTTTGTTTGTTGTGTGTTGTTTTGAAAAGATGGAATTTTTTTTCTAATTCATGATGAAGATATGGATTATGGCATGATTGTATCTTTACCTAGTTTGATATGGCTTAGTAAAGGTATGTTTGGATTGTGGTAAATTTTGAGCTAATTAGTGTTTTATATAAACTATTTTATATAAATGTGCTAACAGTTTTATCCTAGTAGAATGTGTAGGGAAGTCATTTTGGGAAAACCTAATGAGTATTTGTACTCACCCCCTACTTTGTCACTTCAGTGCTTTTGAAAATTCTTTATTTTGAGACACAGGTAAGAGTAAAGTATTTCATTTTTCTAGAGGTTTGGAATGATCCTTTGGTGGTGTTGTGGTGCTTGGATCTTGGTGTGGAGCTTTGGATAGTGTCCTAGTTCTATTGAAGTATTGTCGTAGTCTTCCTCTTGGTACTCTAATTTTGGATTGGTTATATTTGGTATGTGGGATTGTTATGAATTAGTTGGTTTTATTTTGGTATTGTGTGGGTTTGGTTGTTTTTTCGACATGCATCATATAGTTATTTAGTGGTGGATTGTCCGGTTGGTTGGTTTTATCTCAAGTGAAAATAGTTCCCCAATTTATTCTTGAAATCCTCAGCATTTATTTCCATCCTATGGTGCCTTTGGAATGTCTCTTAAGTCCAAGTAGCATTCTTCCGCCCTCTCAAGCCAATGAGATGGGGAAGGATGTTACAAGTGGTGTCAGTTTTTTCGGTCTTCAGCTTTCAAGTGAAACCAGCTATTCCATCATTGGTGTTGATTTTTGGCCTTGGTGTTGACATTTGTTCTAGGTCTATTCCTTTAGTCGGGATGGAATCAAGATATAAGATTTTTGTAACTTTTAATGTATATAATAAAATGACATAGCTAGCCCTTTTATGTTGAACACCATGTTACCATGGAGTTGGGTAGACACTTATAGGAAATGGATATCTCATTATCATGGGTGTAGCCAATGAGATGAGCATGACATGCATGGTAGAAATGAATTCCCTCAAGGATTCATATTTCCTTGGGGAATAATGATCAATCTTTTGATATGAATTTATTCAATTATGAAAATCTTTAAAAAAAATTTGAATGTGCAGATTTTGAATATAGATTTGTATTGGTATTTTAAAAGTGGGTTTATTTTCAAAAGATGGTGGATTTTTCCAAAATGGTGCAACATGGGAAATGTGAAATTGAAGAAAGCCTAGTTGTGATAGTTGCTATGTAATTGAAATTGAAATTGTAAGACTTCGGATTCTAGGGATTGATACTTATAGTGATTCTTATGTTGCTTGGGATAGAATCGGGTAGACATCGTAGAGACCAATCAGAGGAAGCTGTTGAAAATGTGGTTGCACCTGAGACCCAAGTGAACCAGCATTTGACCCAAAGCGTAGTTCAAGCTCTTCAGACAGTTCAGTCTGGACTACAACTATATACACCTATTACAAAATCTATCATGGTCATAAATACAAGTAATGAAAGTATGATTGTCCTCATGAGAGGAGGTGTCAACCCTAACATTGAGAGAAAGATCAATATGACAACCGTTTCTTAATGACATGGAGCACATCAGAATCGGACCACTATATTGTTAAAACATCCTTTGTCACCCAAGTGTAAGACATGATTCTTTTATTGTGGCTCTATAGGCCACATGAAATGGGATTATAAGGAAAAACCTCTATAATTTCGTAACTGTAAGAATATGGGACATCTTCAGTGGTATTTCTGTAATTCTCTAAGGTCGGGTGTTCATGACACTCATTAGCAAGGTATGTTTCAGTAGGGTAATAAATAGAATAGCATGGAATACATGAACCTGTTTAGATCTGAGAATGTTGTGGTGGATGATCAGTAGGGACCATCCAAAGTATGACATATGGTTCATTTAAGTTTCATATTGATGCAAGATTTGTTTTTGTAACGGGTCCTTCACATTCGATCATTTCTTCTTTCATCGTTGATTTTTTGGGTTTACATGTGGAAATGATGCCTTCTATTTTGAAACAATAAAACTCTTCTAGGTCAAAGAGAGTTTCGAGCCTTCCTATGTTGAGGTTGTTGTTTTGTTGTAGATGGCAATGAATTGATGTGGAATTTCATAGTGCTTGAGATGGATGCTTATGATATAATCACGGGAATGGATTGATTTGTGATGTTTAAGGACCACATAATTTTCTATGTGTGAACGGTTAGTTTTTTTATAGTGGATGGAGTTACGCATCTCTTTAGAGCGGGGAAGAGTGCAAAGTTGGGTGCAACATATTTGTTAGAACCAACTGTTGGCATGATCTCGTATCAATTAGAGGCCTTGTTTTTGTCATTGGTGGAAGGTGTTGAGAATACTGTTCTTCTTGAAGTTGTGGATCAGTTTATGGATTTATTTCTTGAATAATTCTCGGGGTTTCCACCCATGAGAGAAGTGGAGTTTACAATTGATCTCTTTCTAGGGACTATCCCTATCTCACGTCTGTCTTACTAAATAAAACCAACAAAATTGCAGGAAATTAAATGTGTAGTTGGGTGATTTATAAAACAAAGGGTTCATCCAGCCTAACACGTCTTTGTGGGCAGTTCTGGTTTTGTTGTTAGAAAGGCGGATGGAAACTTGCAGCTCTGGGTTTCTAATTGTAGACTTAATAAGATTATGATAATGAACTGATATTCACTTCAATACATTGATAATTTTTTTGACCCGTTGAGGGGAACTCAGGGTTCTCCAAGATTGACTTGAGGTCAGGGTATCGCCAATTATGGGTGAGGAAGGAGGATATTCCGAAACAGCTTACAGAAGTATATAGGTCCATTATGAGTATGTTTTTATGTACTCTGGTCTAACAGATTCCCCAATGGTGTTCATGGCATTGATTAGTTGGATATTTCAGGGATTTCTAGAAATTTTGTGGTGGTATTTTTGAATGATATACTGGTGTATTCGAGGACAAGGGTAGAGCATGAGCAGCACTTGTAGATCATGTGGGGGTCTTGAAGGATCCTCAATTGTATGCCAAATTTTCAAAGTGTGATTTTAGGATATATGAGATTCATTACCTTGGCCATGTCATTTCTGATATGGGTGTTTTAATTGATCTAGAAAATATAGTGTTTGTTTTCTCATGGAAACCTCCAAAGAACGTTTTCGAGATACGAAGCTTCCTTGGTTTAGCTAGGTATTATCGGTGTTTTGTTCCTAATTTCTCACAATTGGCTTCACTGATGGAATCTATGACAAGGAATAACATCTCATTTCAATGGGATGAGAAAAGCCATAAATTATATAAAGAGTTAAATGGTTTCCTTACATCAGCACCAATATTAGTTTTTCTATAACTAGGGAAAGGGTACGTGGTGTATTGTGACACATCAGGATCAGGGTTGGGGTGTGTTCTCATGTAGGTGTATCTAGTGGTTTCATATGCCTCACGGTAGTTTGAGGTTTCATGATAAGAACTACCCAACACATGATTTTTAATTGGCAGTAGTGGTGCATGTTTTAAAAATGTGGCGTCATTATCTCATTGGTGAGAAATTTACAATGTTTACTGATCACAAGAGTTTAAAGCATATCTTCTCACAAATGGATTTTAACATGAGGCAAAGTAGATGGATGGAATATCTCTATTTGTTTAATTTCGACTTAATTTACTCACCTGTTATGAGTAATTCAGTGGTGGATGCATTAAGTATAAAATCATATTCTCAAGTGGTCAAACAAACATCATATTAGTGGTAGTTGGTGTAGGCCATAGCCGACATGTGATTGGAATGTGAGGACTAGGATGACAGAGCAGTATTATTTCTAAATTTGTTGGTTCCTGACTTGTTTGGTTTGATTAGAGAGGCACAGGCATTGGATTATGAGTATATGGAGATGGGGTCAAATCTCAATGGTGTGGTAGACCATTGAGAACAGGGAACTGAATGGGAATTCAGCCTTATGTTTTCAGAATCAGATGGTGGTACCAGTGGATTTTTGGGAGAAACTTCATAGGGATTATCATCATTCCAGTTTGGATGTGCATCTTGGAATTCAGAAAATGTATAAGGTGTTGAAAGCACAATTTTGGTTGGCTAGTATGAAAAAGGATGTGACCGGGTTTGTCCCAAGATGCTTGACTTTCTGGAAAGTCAAGTCAATGCATCGGTGACCAGTAGGCTTGTTGCAGTATTTACCTATCCTTGTGTGGGAATAGGAATATATAGGAATGGATTTTGATACAGGACTTCTGAGAATAGTTAGGAAACACGATTCCATATGGGTGATTATGGATCCAATCATAATGTCATCCCATTTCATCCCGATTCATGAATCTCATACGTTGGAGGATCTATCCAAAATCTATATCCTAAAGGTGGTAAAGGGGAATGGTGTTCTAGTTTTTATTGTAACAGATAGAGATCTGAGTTTCACATCTTTTTTCTAGAAATCCTTGTAGCAAGCCCATGGGACACATTTGACGATGAGCACTCCGTATCATCCTCAGACGGATTCCCAATCTAAGAGGATGAAAAATACCTTGGAGGATATTTTAAGGACTTATGTGATGGATTTTTATGGTTCATGGTAGGAGAACTTACCATTGGTGGAGTTCTCCTATAATAACAGTTATCTTGCATCGATATATAGGGCTTCATTTGAGGCTTTGTATGGGCATTTGTTTCTTTCTTCGCTATGTTGGGTGGAATCAGGAGAGACTTCAATGATTGGACTGAGTCTTATCTAGGAGACTATAGAAAAGATCAAGTTGATCAGGAAGAGGGTGGATATGGATCAAAGCCGTCAGAAATTGTATATGTACCATCGTTGATGACTGTTTTCATTCGAGGTGGGTGATCATGTGTTTTTGAGAATCCCTCCTAGGTTGGGACATCATCGGTTTGGGAAGCAGAGTTAGTTATCTCCAAGGTATATTGGGTCTTTTTAGATACTTGAGAAGATTGTATAGGTTTCTTATCATTTGGTTTTCCCACCATAGTTTATTGTGCTGCACAATGTGTTTCATGTGTCGCAGTTGAAAAAGTATCATCCAGATCTTAACCATGAGATTTTTTGATATCATGTTGAGATAGAACTGTACGCTTCCTTGGTGCATGTGCCAATGTGGATTATGGATAGGAAAGAGAAATTCTATCAGGGTAAAATAATTCGTTTTGTTTGTGTTTTGTTTCCAAATGGTAAAATTCAAGAGGAGACTTGGGAATTGGAGAAAGAGATGGTCGAGGAATGGCTCGATCTCTTTCGGCAAAGCAATGGTTCCCTTCTTTCTGAAGACGGAAATTCCAATGGTGGGGAGAGTGTAGTACCCCTGGTTTGAGGTATCTATATTTTTTATACATTTTTATGTTTTTAAGGTTCTTGGGATTATATGGGAAGAGTTTGGTAGAGTTTGTAATGGTTTTTAATAATTTTGGAGGCTTTTATAATGGATCACGGTTTGATCAGGGTTAGGGAAAATCATGTGGGTTCTCCAAAAAACCATGCAGGGGGAGATAATAGGCTTCGCACAACATACACATGGTTTTAAAAAGGGGGTGAGTAAACTTTGTGAACCCCTTCTCTTGAGGCAGTGGTGTGTGCACGGTAAGCGCACAATTTTCCAAACTGTGCGGACTAACCGTATAACCACATAAAAAGAGGGTTTTTAGATTTGGTCTCCCTCAGGCTTGATCCATTTCACTCAAAACATACTACCACTCAATCCTCACCTAATATTTTCATTTCTAAAGGGTTTTAGGTGCTCTCCTACTCTTTTTCAAAGCTAATTGTTGTGTTTTCATTGTGTTATTAAGCTGATTCTTCTCTAGTAAGTCTCCTCGCTTAGTTCTTTGTGATTTTCTCTATATCTACTTTTCCCTCTCTCTAGGTTTTCTATATCTACACTTGTTGTGTGTATATATATGGTTTTCTTTCCTTGGGTGTTGATTTTAAGTCTTTATGAAGAGAGGTAAGCAGGTCTATAGCTATTTTAGTGGAGTGCTTTCTCGGATTGGGGTGCAGTTGCATGTGGGTCAAAGTTTCTAAAACTCTAAAGTTATATGGCTCCTCTCTCGACTCCACTTGGTTATAATTAGTGGCCTTGGTTGTAATTAATTTTTTTTCTTGATATTAATTGTGAAAATTATGTGTGAATCTTGTTGGAAACCCATATGGTGGATATTTGAGGATTTTGGGGAAAATGGGTTGTTGTTGCTAAAAGGGGCTCTGTTGTGTGATTTTAATATGTTGATTTTAAAATCATTAGTGTTTGATTATGAAAAAAAATTTGAAAGAATTTTTTCAATAATGATGTTTTTTATTGAAATGTATTTTGTCATGGAAAGTTGGTTAAAGGGTGTTTTCAATAAATGGTTGATTTATTGAAGTGAATTGGAATGTTTTGGAAAAGGTAGTGTGCATATTATGCGGCCATGGTGCTTTTTTCTTATTGGTTGATTAAGTGTTATGGCTTGTGTTGGTTTTGTGGAGGTCATCAGGAATTCTCTCTATAAAAAGTGATGGATAGTGTTTTAATGAACCACCATTATGGATAGTGGTCGGGAAGCACCGCTAGTTTGGAATGGGGTGAACGGGATGGGTGAAAGTACCACTATAACAGTTTCTTTGTTGTGTGTTATTTTGAAAAATCGAATTTTTTATGCTAATTCCTGATGGGGATATGGATTATGAAATAGTTGTGGCTTTCCATTGTTTGACATGGCTTGGTAAGGGTATGTTTTGTCTATGGTAAATTATGAGCAATTTAGTGTTTTATATAAACTATTTTATAGAATTGTGATGACAGTTTTATCCTAGTGGCGTGTGTATGAAAGTCGATGGGTGAAAACCTACTGAGTATTTTTACACACATCTTAATTTAGAAATTTGGTGCATTTTTAGATGTTGTATTCAGGGACACAGGTAAGAGTAAATCAACTCATTTTTCTAGAGGTTCATCATGATACTTTGGTGATGTTGTGGTTCTTGTAGCTTGGAGGTTGGTGTGGAGTTATGGATGGTGTCCTAGTTCTGTTAGATTCTTTTTTTTTCTTCCACTTGGTACTCTGATTTTGTATTTTTTGTGTTCGGTATGTGGGGTTTTTATGAATTAGTTGGTTGTATTTTGGTATTGTATGGGTTTGGTTGTTTTTTCATCATGCATCATATAGTATTTTGGTGGTGGATTTTCTAGTTGGTTGGTTGTATTTCAAGGGAAAAGCATAACCCAATTTATTCTCGAAGCCCTCAGAATTTATTTCTAGCCTTTAGAACCTTCGGAACATTGATTAAGGCCAAGTAGAATTCTTCCACCCTCTCAAACCAATGAGATGGGTCCGGATATTACAAAAACAATCTTGGTAAAAAATCATTAAACATTCCAAATTGCCGCATACCACTTTTAAACATTTGAATCATAATACACATGAAGGAATGACATTAACAGAAATATATAATATCATAGTGACAAATATTTTCATGATATAACATTTCAAAGAAAAGTATATTCACCATATAAATAAAATTAGGTTTATGACATTACAATATGACTCAATGAAATTAATTTGATATGAAATCCCTTAACACTTTGTATTTAATTATTTAAATGGCCACGCATTTATAAAATAAAATATTTTCATTGAAAAAAACCTTATAAATTTTTAAAGTGAGATTAAAAATAGTAGTTCATCATGAAATAATGGAATTCCATTCATGTCTTATAAGATAAAAAATACTCCTTTTACTTTTTTAAGGAAATTCATAAAGTACCATGTTTTGGAAAATGACAGGAATATTACTTTTAAATATTTTTTAAAAAAGTAAAAAAGGGATAAAATTGAATTTAAAAAATTATTTGATATTAGTAAAAATATTCTTTAAAAAATTATTTTATATTACTAAAAACATTCTTTAAAAAATTATAAAAATACTATCATTGAAGAGAAATATTCATTAGTGGATACTTAAACAAAAACAATCCCAAAAAAATGATTAGAGTGTGAAATAACCCCTTACCCCATTAAAATCAGTAGAATTGTATGACCCTTGAAAAAAAATTATATGGATATGAAAATACAATAATATTCATAATATTAATCATAAAATTCACCCATGGGTAGTATATACACCACACAAAAGAAACGAGTGGTGAATATGGAATAATTCTCACAGAAATAAAAGCGAGACTCGGAATCCCCTTATATCAAACTTCCCTTTCAGTTGTACATAATTTAACATCCTATATAATGGTTTATAGAAATATTTTAGTTTATATAATAACATTATTAATATTTAATATATAATATATCATCTTCTTAAATTATTTTATCACCTTTTTTCATAATCTTTCATTGTTTTCATTATTTCATGTGTCAATTGCCAAATTTCTCGAGTATGTTTTGACTTGTTATTTGTTGTTCAAATTACATAGATCATTATTTAATCATATAAAAAATGTAAAAATGATTTAAATATCATATATATTTAGTATATATGTATATATTTATAATAATACAAAAAATTTGGAAATAAGAAATGAAATTTACCATTAATGGAGATGGTAGATCGTACGTACACATGAACGCTACTTTCATTTCTTTTTCGTATTAAAAGAATTAAAATTAAATAATATATATTTATATTATAATTAAAGTATCATATATATGTCATATATATCATATATTATTTTTAAATCCACACATTATCGGTTCTATGTATAGTGTGAACAAATCACATCTCTTTAAGGAGGTGGTAGTATATACTTCCATAAATGGTGTTATCATATTGACATAAAATGGAAAGAATGAAGGTATTTGTTATATAAAAATTAAATATGTCTTAATAAAACATAAATATCATATATATTATATAAAAATAATGTTTTAATCATAAGGATTGTCCATGAGAGGTGGTAATGGAAAAATAGACGACATCGTTTCAAGCAGCGGTAGTTCACTATACATGAACAGTAAATTTGTTACACATTCGATAGAAGTGTCTACATAGAAATAGGTATTACACTTAACATGAAAACAACTAAGTATGTTGAGGATAATTTTTATTATTATATAATCATGTAATAATATTAAATGAAAGAGTGGTTAACTAAATAAAACTAAAGTGATCTATGAAGAATGTAACCTCTTATTTGGGTAACTCCTTTTGGTTTATACGAAAATTCATTATTAGTTTTATTTAATACTAATTTGAAGATTCTAGAACTAGTATAGGGATATTTGGAGATTATTTGGTTAGGTTTTTGTTGATCTATAACTCTCAATGTTGTGTGAGTAAGTGAGGTATTAGGTTCCCTTTTCATAATTGAGGCGAGGTGTACTTTTGGAAACTATTAAAATATTAAATTAATATAAATAATTTTTGTTTTAAAAATAAATAAAAAGTGTGTTATTAAGAATATAAAATGATTATGGGTCTAAATTATCTCAAAAAGTAATTTTTATACATGTTTATATCACATTATTTCCCTTCTCTTTTAGATTTAACTATTAGTTAAACACTTTAACTCTTATCAGGACAACTTGGATTTTCAATCTTTTTGGGTTAATATAGTTACTATAATATGGAAAATGAATCATATAGAATCATGGATGAGATTTTAAACTTTATAGAAATAATTTTTCCTAATATATATTTTTATCAATTTTATATCATTTAATAAAAAATTATTTATTTTAAAATATCATTAATGTCAATTTTGACACTATTCATTTCATGAATTTTTAAAAAATATCAATACACAAGATGACTAAGAAAAAAATATTTATTAAATACATAATATATCTAGGTCATCTATAAAATTTTTTAATGACCTTAACTATATCGAATTATATTTATTTTATAATTTTTAATATCATTTATTTGATATGTCTGTTAATTAAACTATTATTGCATCATCATTGTGAAAGCCTTTAATTTAATTATTTATTTACTAAAAATTTTCAAAAATCGTGATTGTGATAAAAAAAATTATATTTAAAATGATTATTTATAGTCTAATTTTTCTTCTGTATAGCCACATATAAAAAATTAAATAATTATGAAAAACATGTGTATGACATATAGAACATTTCATAGAATAAAATACTATAAAAGCCTTTAAGTCATAAAAGTGGCTCCAAGATGGCATTAAATCATCCAAAATATGATTTTAGTTGACATTAACTCATCCAATGAAATTAGGGTAGGTTTTTGGATATATTTATAATACTTATAATATTATTTTTACCCTTAATTACACAATTTACCATTACTCATGGTGATTTAAAATATACTAAAGTAACTATTCGTATTGCCAAAAGCTAAAAGGACCGTATTTACATAATATAAAACTAGATATTCAAAATATGGAATCTATTTTTATAAAATAAAAACAATAAATTTTTATTCATTAATTTAAAATTAATCTCATTAACGGAACGAGGAAACGTGTTTTTAAAGTAAAAACATTGAAAATATTGAAATGTTTTTATATAAAAATTCAATGAAAAAGTGATTAAAATGAACTAAATTATATTAAATGATAAAATATTTATTTAATTATACTTTAATTCTAATAAAAAATTTAATTTAAGAATATAAATTATTTATACAAAAAGTTGTTCTCAATTAAAATGCAATATTTTATCATTATTCATTAAACAAAGAAACCTTTTAGAAAAATACCAAAAACAAAACCAAAGTAAATTTTTATATTCATAATTAAATGAAGAAGATTATTTTTACAAATAAAATAAATAAAAGGTTCCAAAATTTTATTTGAAATATGTTCTCCATTAAAAGGTGGTAAAACTACTTATAGAAAAATATTGGTTTCTAAGCATAAAATCGTCTCTATTGTTATCTTATTCCTATTAAATCTATTGGATGAATATAAAAAATATATTACTGAATATTTATTCCACTAATATAATTCCTTATTTTTAATTAATTTAATTTATTTGGATAAAATGACTATATGACCATAAAAATTATTCTTATAAAAACATTTCTTATATATTTAGTTGGTTCCTATATTAATTTATAATTAATATGTAACCAATGAATTCAACTATATATTTTCATAATTTAGTTAATACAATTCATAACCACAAACTTAATTTCTATGTTAAATCTTATTATATAAAAAAATAATATTTTAATAATATATTGTGGTTCGGTAAAACATGGTCTTGCGTGTAACGCAAGGCAACTCATTATTGTTTGCAGTGTAAGATAAATATGGTGTTTCGTATAATTAATACTAAAAATAAATTTAGACATATTCAAAAATGAAAATATTGTAATGTATTGTGGTCTTACGCTTAAGGTGAAATTTTTTGAAATACAAGGATGAAGATCCCATGGATAATCTAAAGTGAAAAGATCCTTTACATTATCGTTCAAATAGATTAATATTCAAAGTCAAAAGAATGAACATGAGGATATTTTATTCTCATAGAGAAATAATGGATACTACAAAGTAAGTTTCAATTAATTTAATAGGAAATTAGTTTCTTATACTTTAGGTATGTTCATAAAGATTTTATTATTTACTTGTGTGTTAAATACAATAATCTTACAACATATATGATTTTAAATATATGAAATGAGTTATAATATAAAGGTTGTGGAGTGAACTCAAAAGGAGATGAGAAAGTGATATTTCAATTTTGGTTATCATGAGGTCACTTTTCTCATATCCAGATTAATAATTGTTACCAAAATATTTATCTCATTGACCATCTATACAAAAAGTTACGTTATTTCACTTCCGAATAAATATTATTATGGTACTTAAATACTAAACTAACAGTTTATTAACTCTAGAATAAAACATATCCAATGATATTTATTATGAATATAAAATATAACACTCTTTCTTGGTTATGAAAAGGTTATTCCTTATCAAATAAAATAAAAAGTATATGACCTGTTCAAACCCATTAAATTATTTTAGTCGCAAATAATCTAAGATACTCGATATACAAACAAACTACTTATTATGTTTTAGATAAAGAAACCTTTTTTAACCGTAGTACATCACAAAACCTTTTAGATTTGTGGAACATTCCCACCTGAACCATTATAAATCTAATGTAAAATTCATATAATTCATGAGATTTATTTAAGAAATTTTAGAAAAACTTCATGGAATAAACGAGTAACTTTGGTAATGATTGAGGAATCTCCATGATGACTTGTCAGAAAACATCTTATCCAATTAATCAATGATCATATATGGGTAGTAAAATTTATCCCTACCTCAAATTTCCTTACATAAATCAATTATTCTTATATATATTTCAAATATTCCATCGTTTCTTCTAATACAGATTTTGAAAATAGTAGTGCAACAACTAACAATATACAAACCATATTTTCTAATATATATTGTATAAATTGTGATCTGATAACTTTCTATTAGGACACTACCATAAGTTTTTTTTGAGAATATTTTGTTAAAAAAAATTGTGGCTACAAAAAAACATCACAACACTATGGTCCATATGATTTATTGATCCTATAACCACTAAGTATATTAATTTATAGTCAAGATCAACTATATTTACATAATGGAATCTTGTCTCTTAGAAGAAACTTCGAAAAAAATTAACTTCTATGGGTTAAGTCTCTAGATTCATATTTGTTATCATATGAATATTGGACTCCACTAAGCTCCCGGGGAGGAGTAGTTCCAGAGACACATATTTCGTAGGAAGTTTCAACCAAAAAAGGAGTTTTAGGTTCCCCAAGGTGAGTGATACATATCTTTTATTATTTCTAAATAAATATTCCTAAAATGTAGTAATAAATAATAATATGATAAAGTTTTAAATTATGTATAAATTATATTAATTTACTATATGTATTAAAATTCAGGGACTCAATGGTTTGAATGTTTCTAATAATTGATACTTCTTTTGAGTATCCAATAAAAACTAGACATAGATGGTACAATATAGTTCCAATATTGCATGGTAGATTATTTGAAGGTTTATTCTATAAATTAACTTATTCACCATTCATCATGACTTAAATCATTTTTGAATTTTACTTATCAAATAATATTTATATGATTATCATATTGGGATGTTGAGTTTCAGGGCCATATCATTTAGAGTAATAATTATTGAATATGTATATATGACGAGGATAAAAGGGATATCATGTGGTATATGTCTACAAGAAAAAACTAAAATGGTTCTATGACATCAATAAATTTCAATAAGATATGTAGCTTACAAAAAAGATTTATAAAAAATCAGGAGAATTTATAGTTGAATGTTTATTTAGAAATGAAATGTGTCTCTAAGTAGTTTTTGGGAGTGATATAAGTTTTCAAGAGAGATATATTAATAATATATTTAAAAATATTTGTGTCTTATCATCTTGTCAAAACGAAGGAATGAAATTTATATATATATTACTTAAACTAAAACCATGTTCTAGGGAACAAGATCTATAAAATATATCTATGGTTTTTATAAATATTTTCATAGAACATATATTAATAAATTATTTAAAAAAAATAAAATATGAAAAATTACAAGACTATGTTTTTATTATAATATAATCCATCCAATTGAACATGCATGGGAATAGGAAAGGATTATAAAGATTGAAAGAATTTCAAAAGCTTAAGTGATAGGTGTTCATCTCATATGACATGATATGTATTGACATCATATGTTACTAATGAAAAAATAATAATAGGTGAATATCAAACTAATTTAACATAAATGAATCAATTTTAAATTAGAAAAATCCAATAGTACATTGAAATTTAAAACTGGATGAGTTCTTGGTGCTTGGATAACAGATATTACTAGTAATAAAGGGAATAGAACACTTGTCTACACTTAGTTAAATTTTATCTGTTATCATAGAATGTTATATGGTAATATGAAAGAAAAACACATTACATCCAATAGTTTACCTATCTATAATATCTGGGTAAATTAAGGATTTTTATGCATATTAATAAGTAGTTTAGAAACATCCAATTATAATTTTTAGTTATAACAAAATAAATATATTTATCATGTTACGATAATATTTTATTATAGATTAAGCCAGGATGTTTGGATTCTAACATTAAAACTAATGGTGTATACAAATTTATATAACTACATGAGGTATTTAATCAATATAGAAATGTTTCTAGTAAAAATATTTTATACATAGAAATTTGGTTATAACAAACCTAACCATAGATATATGGTAGTCCTAGTAGTAATTTCCATACTCAACAGGAGCATGTTTTACATGTGAGTACTAACCATTCTTTAGTAGCTGGTGCCAGCGTAAGTGGGATTTTATTGAAGATAGTTCCCTAGAAAAAACTACTTTGTACATTTGATTACTTATATATATTCAAATTACTGAATATTAATATAAATATCTTATTAGGTATCAATTTACTACTAAATAACATTGATGTGATAATGTCCAAGAAATTGTGTTGCATTGATAAGGTCATATAATTTTTCATATATGGTTAGAACCTTAAAATACTATGACGATATTCTTAAATATAGTAAATTTTTGGATAAAATACTATGATAGGGTTCATATTATATTGACCATCAGGTTTGAGTACTCATAAGTGGATAAGGCTTCTTCTCATTAAGTTCACATATGGTAATATTCAATATAGGAGGTTATATAAACAAAACCAGAAGTAGGAATTTGGCATGTTTTGGTGTCATTGGATATTTCTATCTGTGAACTTTTGTATTTTTCCTTATAATTTAATATAATTATTAATACATGTTACAACTCATGCACTTGGATTTATTTTTGTAAACAACGATGATAACAGTTCATGGTGAAGATAGATGTGTTTGGTGTGTCATCAGTAATGTGTTATTAATGAATAATTCAAGGAAGGATTTATCCCTTCCATAATTATGGAATCTTATATCTAGTGCCTTTAATTTAAATAGAAGTATCATATTAAATTCCATGGTCATTGTATAGTGACGTGTTTATTTTAAATATTCAAAGAAAGACATATCAAGCATATAGGTTGATAACATAGATGTGTAACCTACTTAATGAGATATTGAGACAAAAGAATTATATTAAATAGTGAGCATTAATATGTGTTTTTCATTATTTTTATATTATGTTCTTTCTCTTGGGTTTCATAACCCATTGTTATATAGTAATATTTGACTTTAGGTAAGACCGCCTAATTTTAATGAGAAAAAATCCTATAGGGTCACAAGCTATGTTCTAGTATTGATCTTTATTAAATTCTATTTGAATTTATCTAATGGGATAAATATTATTCTCAAGACTGATGAATAATTTTACTTAAGATTTATTGTTCATATAAATTAAATAAAAATTTATTCATCTGATTGTGAATAAAATATATTTAATTATTTAATTGAATTTTTAACAAATATTTATTCTCATTTGTGTGGATTAAAATATTTATTTATTTATTTAATAAATACCAAGGAGGAATAATGTACAAAGACCATATCCATTGATAAATATTAATTTTTTAACTGGTGAAATTAAATTTATCATTGTTCAAGTTAGTGCATGCCAAAAAAATATTATTATTTGATCAATATACATCATGGGATTTGTAAAGAATTATTATATTATTTATATTTATTTATGAAATTAAATAATATTTTGACCTGAATCCAAGATCTATAAATATATAGTTATGTGTATTGTATAGAGTTAATCAAAAAATGATAATTTTGAATCATTTCACAAAAAAGACCTCTGAATCTCTCTCTCTTGAATTTCCCTACAATCTTCCTCTCAAGAATGAGAAGAACTCTTTTAAGTTTGAATGAACCTGAGATATCAAGATAAATAATGAATGATTATTTATTCTCTATGCTGGCACCCAAAAATCAATCAGTATCTTACAAAGATCAAAGTACCATGTGTGGATCACCACTAGAGAGATTCTACACTTGGTACCTTATAGTGAAATGAAGGTAATCCATAAAAGGGTTTTTTAAATAATTAAAATTTATATCAAATAAGGAACTAAATATGATGTAATGATTTCTTCTTAACAAAAATATTAATTATAAATTTAATAATAAAATATTCTCTATTGGGGTTTTGGGAAACTCTATGTTAAAATAAATTTTAATTTCATAGCCACTACAATAACTTCTACGACACCAAAAAGCTTTAGTATAACTAGCCACATTTATAATTATTTTCCATTATTTTTAGGGATGTGGGTAGTACACCTCCACAAATAATTTAAGAGTCAATAAATATTGAATATTAACTACTCCAAAACCATAAAAAAGGTCTAACCCACCACTATATCTTCATTCATACAAGCTTCCAATTAATAAGGAATACTCCAAAACACTTATGGCTATTTCATAACTCGATACATATGAAAATATACACCTTATTGGTTCTAATTTCTTGGATTCACAACAAACTCAATAAATATATTCATATTTGATGATCATGTGACCATGGAATAAGGCTTGAAAGACCTAAACATTAAAATAAACTCTACTTAGTTCCATTCAAAGGAATTCACATCTTCACACATACCCAAACATGTCATATCCGACAAGAAACACATAAAAACTAGGGGAAGTATAGGGAAAACCTATCTCATACTAGTAGAATCCAACTCATCTGAAATTATTAAGTGATCTATCCTTAATCTAAATAAATCCCAAAACCTAAAATAAAGCCACAAATTATGGATTTTATATGAATATTGTTTTATAAGTGAGATAAATATTTAATATAAGGGATGATAAGTTTTTTTATTACCACAAGTAATCCAACAAGATATATGATACATGAACCCAAGATCTAGTGTGAGAAAAATACCCCTTGGAATGAAGAAAGGAGAGGAAATAATAGATGGGTTTTTTGGATCGTTAAGGGAGGGGAAAACATTTTTATAAAAAAAATTACTTACAAATAATTTAAATTAAAAGGTTAAAATAGGTATCCTAGAGTCCATCAGCTGAGTACCTATTGGCCATTGGATAACAAATCCGGGAACACTAAAAAACCTCATTACTGAAAATATTTGGCCACCAATATATCATATTTTCCTCTTTCTCCCGTGTTTTTTCTTTGGAAAATTTTTGTCTCTACTACAAAAACATCAAGGGTATCTTCTTTACATGGAGTATCTTTTCACTTTAGACTACAATACATTTGGGTTACTTCTTAAGTGATGCATTTTCTTTAAAAATAGTTTTATCAATATTTATCACATGCTAGGGGCCTAGTTTTTATCACTTTATCAATGAAATAATAAATAATGTTTACAAAACATAGAATATCTAATAAAGGATGAACTAGTATTCTACTATACCAATATTCTAAAACATCATTAATAGACTTATAAAAGTGTGAGATAACATTACTTGTCTCCCTAACTGGAATTTTCCAAGGTGATTATATACTCTCAAAAATTCATAATCACTTTCCTTAAACATTATAGATCAATTTAATTTAATGTGTGGTGATTCACTATTCATTTTCACCCGTACATCACTATGTTAATCTGATTTTGTATCATAAATTCCAAATTTAAGAAAAAAATTGTACTTAATTTTTTATTTAATTATTTTGTGTCAATCACAGTTGAAAAGGTTAATTTCATTTTTTGGATGATTTCATCAATGGTGGAGGTGATTTAGAGGGCCCAATATGAAGTTGAAAAAAATGGGCTAAACATGTTAGATTCTCCAAACACTGGTGGAGTAAAAAAGAAATTTCAACTTATCATTTAATTCAATTAGACTGAAATATGTTGATCTTATCAAAAAATAATTGTGTTATAGCTCTTATTAATAAATAAAATCCTTATTATTCTATTAATGGTCCCGAAAAAATTGATCTATCCAAGCCACCAAATCTATTATAAGTCAAAAGTGGTGTGATGTGTTTCATCCATATCATGGTATGTAGACCTCCAAATGAATCCAAATTTTCTGTGGAGATTTTCAGGAGGTTGGGAAAATCTTTTTTAATTTCATATTAATCGATATAAGACTTTTTGGATGTCTAAAACTATGATTCAGGTTGATTTATAAAATCTATGTTCCCAAAACTACCTTCCACTTTTCTAATAAATTGGCACCTTGGGAACCCCATTTATAAGTTAGAACCAAGAGAAAATCTATAAAATTTTTGAGAACAAAATGATTCCTCTACTCATACAAGAAGTTATAGAGGCCCTTATCCTCAAAGGTGGGTCACAAATGAAAGAAAAGTTTCACCTGAGCCTCCTCCTCTCGATGTAAATCTAAATGGTGGACGGTCATTTCAAGGGAGCTACACAAACTTGGGACGGAGTTCCGACACTTGTTATTTGACTGGTTTTTTGTATTTTTTTAATATTTCACTTATTTTTTATCTTAAAACCCTACTCCATTGATTTTTTTGTGTTTAACTAAGTGAATCACTTTTCATTTCAACACTGATTGGATTGATATTTCAAGTGGGAATCATGGTTTGCTCTGATTTTTCAAGACGAGAATCCAATTTCTCCCACACATGTATAAGATTTCAGAATTATTTGGTATCACTTTCTCTATTTTCTATATCCAAACCTTGACAACATGATTTTTCTGTGAATATATTCTTCTTTGAGCATTGTTTTAAGAGGAAAGAGGGAATTAAAGATCTTGACAACCCTCAAACCAAGGATTCCATTAAACCATGTGATGTTTTCTTGGAAAATTAAATATCTAAGATTTGTATTGAACATAAAATGACCAAATTATCTCATAATTATAAAAAATACACCCTTATTTATTGACTACTGAGAACTTTAAATAAGTTATTTTCTTAAATATTTTTTCAAAACCACACCATATTTTAGTAATTTTTATTAAAAATAAACACTCTAAACCTATCAATGATCCTTGAAAAATGACATAGGGTTTTCCATTTACTATAAATAAACATTAAAAACATAATCAATTTTAATTTCCACGACAACACATTCTAATTTTGGATCTTTTTAAAGGGATTTATTTTTTTAGTGTGCATTTTTTATAAACATATTTCATATTTTTTATTATTTTTTTGCTTCTTTTATTCTGCACTTTTTTAGTTGATTTATATATTATAATTTTATTAGGAATTTTCATGACATGATATTCACCAAATGAACTTCTTACTTTAAAACATGAATCATAGAGGATCTTGTTTCATCGACACCAAGAATCATCGAATGATCCCATGAAGGAGGACACAAAAGACATCAACAAAATTCTTGATCCTTCTTCTTTTTATGAAACAAACATCTAGATAGAAAAAAATTTGCATAATATGGATAAAAAACCAAACATTAAAGTAACTAACCTCACCTGATGTATATATCCAAATCACTTATACTAAAATACAAGGTGAGGCACCCGATTTGTAACTTAAATCAGGTTTAATTCACTTATTACTAAGATTCTATGGACTCATGGGAGAAGATTAACATAAGAATTTAAAGAAATTTCATATTGTGTGTTCTACAATAAAACCTGATAATATGAATTAAGAAAAATTAAATATTTGGGTATTCCATTTTTCATTAGAAATAACTATAAAGGATTGGCTATATTTTGTTAATTCCCCTATTAGAGGCTGGGCGGACAAGAAATGCCTTTTTCTTGAAAAATACTCCCCAGCCTCTCAAACTGTGACTATAAGAAAATAAATATGTGTAATAATGAAATCACAAGGGAAACACTTCATGAATATTGGGAAATATTTAAAATTATTTTTTTCAAGTTTCTCACACCAATAAATAAGTGACAAAATTTAAATATAGTGATTTTATAAATATTTAATTCCTATTGATAAAAACATTATTAATGTTGTTGTATGTGGTACTCTGGTGGATAAGAACCCTATTTCAAGGAGGAACCTTATTTATAAAATGACACCAAACACTAAAAAAATTTCTTCAAGGGCCATTTTACTCATTTGACTTTTCCATGAGGTGTAGAGTTCTAATTTTAAGAAGAAGGTGGACATGAAGTTTGAAGACTGTGAGATTTGTTACAAGTGAAACTTTTCAAAAAAACAATAATAATAACAATAAATGAAGAAGTGATGAAATATGAAACATATGGGGATATCTAGGTTGCGATCTTATGGTTTGACTTTCAAAAACTTTTATGGTAGTGGGCCTTGAAATTTGATTTCAGAGGCTATAGGATAGGTTCAATGGACAGAATAATTTAAGCATTTTTTTTAAATAACCGATGTTTACTCTCTAGAAAGTGTGAATACCATCATCAAATGGTTTTCACACACACATGTGGATAATTATTGACATGATTAAATTTTGAATTATTTTATCAAATTGGTAACATCCCTATCCTTTAATTCTGTTCTGAAACAATTTACGAGAAACCTTTTTACATAAACACTGAGAATAAAAGCTTGTTGTAGTTTTTTCTTTGATCACATTTCTAAAGAAATAAATATTAAATTAAAAATATTAATTAATATGGGAATGTATCCAAGAATAATTTTTTGAAAAGTGACTTTTCCAAAGAGTGCACATGTTTAGGTGTAGGGGTGTGATCATGTAGCGATTCACTATTCATTCTCACCCTTACATCATTGTGTTAAACTGATTTTGTTTCATAAATTAAAATTTTAGAGAAAAAAAATTAACTTATTTTTTTATTAAATTATTTTGTTTTAATCACTTTTAAAAATGATAATTTTACTTTTTTGGCATATTTCATTGTATGTGGAGATGATTTAGAGGGCCTAAGATGAAATTGAACAAAAATGTGCCAAAGTGTGCAAGATTACAAGATCACCAGTTGACTCAAACAAAAAATGAAACATATCCATGAGTTCAACTAGTCTTAAATTTTGTGATTTGATTCAAAACTTTTTAGTAGAAAACTTTTTTAAATACATAAAATCCCAATTCATCCATTAAAAGGCCCAACTAAACTGATCTTTCCACGACACTGAATCTTCACAAAGTCAAAAGTGGTGTGTTGTGTGTTATCCATTTCACAAGTTGTCAACCTCCAAATGAAGCCATGTTTTTTATAGATATATTAAAGAAGTTTTGAAACAACTATTATGTTTTCTAGAAAGATTGATAATATTTCTTGGATGTCTAAAATAATGGGAAAATTGTTTTTAGAAAATTTGTGTTCCCAAAACTGCCTTTCACATTGCATATAAATTGGAACCTTTGGAACCCTAATTGTATGTTCGAACCAGGAGAAAATATCCAAAATTTAGGAGAACACAATTATTCCTATCCTAATCCAATAATTTTTGGAGGCCCCTATCCTTATAGGAGGTCCAGGATGAAGGTGAAGTTTCTCCTGAGTCTCCTCCTCTCGATTGCGAGCTAAATGATGGACTATCATTTCAAGGGATCTACACACACTTGGGAGGGAGTTTTGGAAATTGTTATTCTACTAGTTTTATGTTATATTTTTTCAAATATTTCTCTTATCTTTTATCTTAACACACTTTTCCTTTGAATGTGTTTTTAGGTTTAACTAATTGAAACAATTTTCATTTCTACACAAATTTGGTTTGAATTTCAAATGGAAATCTTGGGTTGTTCCGATTGGAGAAGAAAATAATCCTCATTATCTCACACATACATAATATCTTAGAATGATTTGGTAGCCATTTAATTATGTTAGAGATCAAAACTATAAAAACATGTTTGTTTTGTCAGGCAGTGGTTCTTTGAGAATCATCCTAAGAGGAAAGTGGGAAGTGGAGATCTTGAAAACCCTCAACCAAAGGATTAAATTAAACTATATGAAATTTTTAGAACAATGAACTATCCAACATTTGCTGTGAACATGAATTGAAATCCTTCTCTCATAATTAAATATACTCTACCTTTATTTATCAACCATAAAACTCTTTAATTAAGTTATTTTATTAAATATTGTTTCAAAACCACCCCTCTTTTTGGAATTTTTTTTAAAAATACTCTGTAAAACAATCAATTCTCCTTGAGAGATGGCCCAGGGTATTCCCTTTACTATAAATCAACATTAAAAACATAATTTATTTTATGTTTAATGAAAATGTGTAAAGTCATCATACTGTATAACTCTATTAACTATTGTTTATGATCTATAAAAACTTAAAAATCACATAAATATACTCCAAGGTATCTTTCCCAAGAGTTATTCCAACCAAGGATGTCTCTCCCATTTCAAACTAGTAAACAAGAGATTAAAAGGTAATTCCATATAGTGTATCAAATAGTGTCATCTAAATAAGAAATTGATAAATATTATTATAGGTGACCTACTCTTATTTAATATGAATCTTCCAATAATAGTCATAATATAGGAAACACACTCAAAGTATGTCCTCCAACAGTCAAATAATACTCTCAGAATACCCATAAATCTATGTATAGTATAATTTATTGATTTTCACCTAATTTCCCATTTATGTTTATATACCTTGATAAAAATGGAATGTAAATATTTGATCATGGTCAAAAATTATTCCCATCATCACTTCATGTAATTGTACTCTTATAAAAATAATTTTCCTTCCACGTCCACAGAATATGTTACTCTAATTGGTAAAAAGTGTGTAACCTTGGCTAATCAATCAATAATTACCCACACTATATCACTACATTAGGGTACACTTATAAATTCTATCACAAAATCCAAAATGACCACATCCCATTTTCATAAAGTAATTTATAGTTGATAAAGTAAGTCAGTAGGCCTTTAGTACTTAACCTTCACCTACTAACATGTGTGGTATTATGATGAAAATATTGTTAGGTCCTCTTTATCCTATGAAATTGAAATTGTTAGTGAATGTTATGATAAATATTGTTCAAAAATAGGTATACTTTCTATTTTAATTTATGTGAATCTCACATCTTCTACTCCCATAAACATATAAGTACCACCACTCTACCTTAAACATAAAAGTCCCCATCATTATCTTGAGTCCAATTAGGTGGTTAATCGCTAACATATATGTTTTCCCTCATCACCCTGCAATCGGATCCTATCATATAACTCTACTTTATAATTTATAAAAGTGATGAGGTGATTCTAATAGAAAATAATTGTAACACTACTAGGTTTTTATGAAATAATTCTCTAAAAATATATTTTTTTTCTTTGATATTGTGTGTTACACACTACATCGAGTTCATAAAAACTATGTAACATAATAAAAACTATTATGTGTTAGTTATCACCTACTAATTGGATTGGATGATATGAATAGTAAGAAATAAATTATTAAAAATAAAATTCTATACTTTTATAAAATTAATTCATTAGTTAACAAATTAATAGAACTAAAATAAAAAATATTTCAAAATAAAAATTGTATTTTTAAAAAAAATTATTTTTATATGCAAAAGGTATTTTTATTAAAAATTTAAATTAATAACTATTGTTGAATGATTTTAATGAAATATATAAATAGTATTTATTTTTTAAATATTTTAAATAATCAAAATATAATTTTCAAAGAATATGATTAAAATAAATTTAGTTTATGCTTGAAAAATAATTTTTTCCTAAAAAACCAATTTTTCGCATTTTTCACACTTAATTTAAAATTAATTTCTAAAATTTATAAGTATTGAATTATATAAAATGAATTACATATTTATAATCATTATTTTTAAATTTTGTAATAACTTCCCTTTATTTTATGTCAATATGAATAATAACTGTAGTAAACATTATCACCGTAGTAATGTTTAGATCTTGTTAATATACACTTGTCCATGAAAATTACTTATATATTATTTAAATCAAATAAAGTTATAAAATTTCACACTTTTTGTATTTAATATATATTATATATAAACATTGTTAAATACATGTGTTATGAATGAATATAAAAATCTATTTTAATATTAATAAAATAATTTTCTGAGTGTACATTTATTTTAAATTTTTATTAATTATGTAATGATCTTAATTACTTACAAGACCTATATGAAATATTTCTCCATTTAATAAATAATATAATAAATGATTTAAAAAATCATAAAATTGATATAATTTGTATGAGATAATGTTGAAAAAGATTTTTAGTGATATGAGGGACATATCATGGAGGTTTTTGAATAAATATATTCAAATTAAACCTTTTTATTATTGAATTAAAATTTAAATTAAAGATATATTATACAAAATGAAAATAATTATATTTTATCAAAATACTATTATATTAAAAAATTTAAAAATCATAACAATATTTTAATAAGAAATTTTAGGTATTATATTGTCTATAATTTCATTAATCATTCATTTATTGGAAAATTATCACCTTATAAGTTAAAATTATAACCCTTTAATATTGAAAAATGCATTACCGTATTTAAAACTAAAATTAGCTAACTAAGCGTTAATAAAAATTATAAGGTTTAAAATGACACAAAAAAAACTAAATTCTATTTTTTGAGGTTATTACAACCTTATTCTACTTATTTTAGAATGTCATTCCATTTGGGTTTATTTTTCTTGAGAATTTATCTTTTATAATTTAATCTGTTGTAAATTCTAAAAGTGCCCCTCATGACAATTATAAAGGGGAATATCCTCCCTCACTTCATTACACCAATTTAAGACTTATATCCAAACTAAACTCTACAAACTACTATTATAAACCTCCATATAAACATTCTATAAGTTATGGTATTCTTAAAAGACCAAACCTGGATCCCTTTATAAGAAATCTAAATGAGTTGTTTCTAAGAAGAGGTAATTTCCTTAACCAATCTTTTTCTTTTCTACAGTACTTTATATCCTCTAAAAATATTTTATTTATTATCAAATAAAAAAATTACTGTCCAAAATATTCTGAGATTATATTTTGATTATTGAAACACAATTATAAACCCTCTTTCATGTCATATTAAAATTAAAAGTATCCCTCATGCATACATATGGATTACCGTCTCCATGTAGTGATATAATTAATTTCTCATTTCTATCTTATAGGGATGGGTATTTTTATGGGTTTAATGTTTATATATTATAAATATGAAATAATTAAAACTATGTAATTATAATATAATATCTAAATTCTTACCTTAGAAACCAGTGGAAAACTATAACATCATTCATGTGTATGTATGGACTACAACACCTATTAAGTGATGTAATTAAAATTTTTATTATATTTTACTATAATGGAAATATGGATATATGTATTCAATATATAAATGATATATATAAAAATATAATTATTCTATAAAGGTGAATTATTGTTGACCTTTTTTCATTCAATATGTCAAAAAAATGAAAAAAATGTTCTTGCATACATACGACCTACCGTCTCCATGAACAGTGTAATTAATTTTTTTATATATAACTTTATTGATGAGTATAAATATGTATATAATAAATATTAATGATATTTATATCATTAATTTTATTCTTGAGGTTCTTGAACCATGAAAAATGTTCAAGGACCAAAACTACTGAACTGAAAAATTCATGATTAATGAAATAGTGAATTCCAAGAAATAACAATTTTCATAAGGAATTATTGATAAAAGGGGGTGGTTAAATTTTATAAAGAGATCATATATGTAGTTATATGTATTAAAATTACACTATTTTAGAATTATAATATATTTAAATTTATTATATTGTATGTTAGAGTGATTTTTAATCCAGGAAAACTGAGGTAAGGGTTTTCTTTCACAATCTCATCAATATTCAAAATTATTTACGTGTAAGTATCTATTAAAAAATATTTTCCTTCCATATTAATATTTTCTAAAAAATTAAAAAATTATTTACTATTATCCTTTTCTTTTTTAAATACATTTTTACCCATGTTTAACGTTTTACTAAATAGATTAAAATGAATATTTTAGTCATTTTCTAAACAAGGTACATTGTGACTTTTCCAAAAAAAAGTATGGAATAAATGATTTTCTAAATTATATGACATGGAACAAATTTCCCACCATCATGAATAATATTTAAATTGAATATTCATTACAATTTTACCATTCTCTTTTCAAAGAAAATATTTTCCTTTATAATTGCATAGGTTTTTAAGAAGTGATTTCAAAATGGAAAGGTTAATTTCCTCAAATAATTAATCCAAGTGATATTTAAAAATAATTTTCCATGTAAGAGGGAATAATTTGAGATTATTTATGATTTATTTATAATATGATCCAATTATATCATTCTTATTTTTTCTCTAGACGGTTTATGTTTATGATGAAAATATTTTTGTGAAACCAATTTCTTTTCATGGTTTATGATATTATGAATGGTTTATGATATTGTGGAACAAATATATATGATTTTAATTATGTGATGGGTAGGAATTATATCTCCATTCACCACATTGGGTAAAGTTTTATATCTCATGAGATTAATATGAGATGCAATTTTATCTTCTCGATCTACTATATGATGCAAGTCGATGAGCTTCATCTACTATGGGATGCAGATAGTGATGTATGATCCACTATGGTTTGATGGTATTGGTAGTTAAACTTAACATTATGAAATGGTTTTTATACTAATTTTGGTGAAGAACTTTTATGACTTGATATTATTATTCATTAATTATTTATGATTATTTTTCACTCTTAGGATCTCTTACTTTTGAAATTATAGATTTTTTTGTCATGGCTCATGTTTATGATCTATAACAGATTAGGTATGAAATTTGTAAGTTATGTTCATGATATAATAATATTATAAATATCTTATACTTTTATATGATCATATATTTATATATCCCATGTTTACCCTTACTAAGAATATGATCTTACCCTTTTATTATGTTTCCCTTCCCCAGTTTATGAGAAAAGTTGTTAAGTACAATATGTCTAACAAGGGTGATAGTTTTGAAAAAATAAGCAGGATATGATGTAGATATTTTATGAACAATATCTTCATATTTACAAATTTCCAAAAATACTGGACCTAAATTTTTCATGAGTGGATCAAAATATTATTTAATGAATATTCATCTATTAATATGTAATACATGTGTATGAAACATATGGGTCGCTATAGTTGGTGTCACAGAAAGGTTCAGTTAACCTTTGGAAACTAGTAAGGGAAAATTTTAGTAAGACTCCTAGAGATAAGTCTAAGTATAAGATGAAATCATCAAGTTATGGTAATGATCATGGATAACCTCAGTTAAACCTAGGGTTTTATAGATTTAAAATAACATTTCTTCATTTAGAAATCATATAACTAATTTTTTTTCATAATTATGTGTTTTTTCACTATTATTATTATTTAACACACTATACTTTTTGGTTTTATTAAATTTATATAACCCAAAGGATTTTTATTAATAATGATTGCGACTAATAATGAAATGCTTTTCCTCATGATTATCCATGATTTATGGGATGTGGAATGAAAAATATTGTTTTTATGCTTACACAACATTACCAAGACAAGAATCATGTTGATCTTCCAAATGATCAAGGAAATTAGAAATGTAATGTTGATTCATTCATGATGAAATATCCATCTTATTTTAGTAGTTATTCAGATCCACTAATTCATGAGTGATGTATCATCACCATTGAGTAAATATTTTATATTATCCAATGACTTGAACATAAAGAGGTTCTATTAAGAATTTATCACTTTGAATTTAAATCGAGTCAATGGTCAAACCCTATTAAGAATATGAGTCAAGAGGAATAAATTTATTACATGGAATTTTTTAGAAAGTATTTTCCATTAATTCTACATATATATATATAAATAATTAGTTAATTGAGTTTATCAAAAAATATGATGAATCCATTGGCACCATGAGGAAAATCTTACAAGACATTAAAAGTATTATGTTGTATTAATAATTAGACCATAAATTGTAATTGATTGATTCTTTAGTGTCTTAAAACTAATTATCTAAAATGAATTATCCATAAGATACTTTCGTAGCAATGAAAAAATAATTTTATATGCACTCAAGGTAGAAATGGAAGAAATTCCCCGTATTCTATTTGTTTTTATAAAAAATGTAAGATTAAACCTCATGAAAGATCGAATAAATCACATGGTGGAAATAAATTATAGCCATCTACAAGCTATAAATTTTGGAATAAATGTCAGGGGAATTTGTTGAATGAAATTGGTTGGTTCATTACATGTAGAAAGGGTGGTCATAAATCCTCTAATTGTCTAAAAGAGAAGAATATGGTGGTAAATACAATAGAGGAAAATAAGTCTCCAACTAATGAACCACTTACAATCCAATACTTTAAATTCAAGGAGTATGGGAATTATTCCAATGAGGTAATGAATCTGATACTATTTGATTATTATCATCAATAGCCTCTTAATCCTAAAGACAGAGGGAAATAGATTTCAATCACAACTACTGAAGTGGGTTATTAGAATTACATAGTGAATGGTATACATAACATACATTTTATAACAGCTAATTTCTTATATGATTCTATATTTACACACTATTTTATATATAAGGAATTTGAAAATGGTGTTTAATTTCCAACACAAAAATTAGATATTGAGTTTGAGGTAAAAACTTCTAGTGGTACGATGGTCGCATCTCAATTCTATAGTTCCTCTCTGGTTGATGTATGTGGGAAAGTGATTTTTGAAAATATTATGAGTAAATATTTTGTAAAATTTGATGTGACTATATGTATGGATCTCATATCAACTATCATGGTAGGTAAGACACATTTCATATTTCAAATGAACCTATGATCATTTATTGGTGTAAGGATGAATAAGAATTCCTTATAGGAATTATGTATATCTTATGGGTCTTAGTTTGTATTTATGATGGGTTTTTATCATTGATGGTTGGGGGAAAACTCAACATTGAGTATATGCCGATTTCTTTGGAGTTTTTTTACATTTTTCTGGAAGAGTTTGCAACTCTTCCACCAAATCAAAATGTTGGTTTTTCAATATAAATCATAGCTGGTGTTTCACCTATTTCAAAGACTAATTATAGAATGGCCCCAATTAAGTTGTTGGAATTTAAGAAGAAACTCAAGGAGAATATTGATAAGGGGTTTATATGTTCTAGTGTGTCATCTTGGGGTGAACTAGTTCTTTATTTAAGAAGAATGATGGATCAATGTTACTTTACATTTATTATAGGGAACTGAACAATATCATAATTAAGAACATGTATCTGTTTCCCTATATTGATGACTTTTTGATCAAATATACAGATCGAATTACTTTTATGATATTTTTATTAATTTTAGATATCACCAAATAAGATTTAATAAGGAGTATATACCCAATATATCATTCTGCACAAGGAATGGACACTATGAGTTTATAGTTATGTCATTTGGTCTTACTAATTAATCCACTATCTTTATAGATTTAATGAATAGATCCTTTAAAGATTACTTTGATAAGTTTTTGTTATTATTTATTAAAGATATTTCTATATATTAATAGAGAAAGGAAGAGAAATAATATCACTTTATAATTGTGTTAAAGACTGTGAGGAAGGAGAAGATTTATGAAAAATTTACTAAGTGTAAATTTGGGATTTGAAAAGTGTCATTCATAGGTCATATAATCTTAATTTTGGGTATATCAGTGTACCCTTCAAAGAAATAAGTTATTGAACATTTTCCTAGACCAAGAATTATTACTGAGATCTATATTTTTCTTGGTTTGGATGGATATTACCAATGCTTTGTGGAGGATTTTTCACATCAATCTAATCTACTCACCATGTTAACCGAAAATGGATCCTATTTAATTTGGATTGATGAATGTCAGGAATTTTTTAAGGAACTTAAGATAATTATAGTCATTAAAAATTTAATTACACTATCCTATAGTGAATAAGTGTTTCCAATCTAGGGTGATAAATCAAATAAGGGATAGTTATGTTTCCTCATACAGAATGATATGGTTATTTCTTTTTCCTCACAATAATATATGTTCCGTGAGAAAAATTACCCAACTCATGATTTGGAGTTAGCTAAATTAATTTTTACATTAAATATATAGAGAAATTGTATTTATGGTGAAAATTGTGACATATGTGTGGATCATAAAATATTTAACAATATATTCACATAGAAATAAATATTCATGCACTAGAGAATATGGTTGGAATTGATCAAATATTATGACCGCTCAATACATTACCACCTGATATATCTATTTTATGCATATATTGTATAGTATTTTAATGTATTTAATTGCGTATTCAAATGATAAATCATTCTAATTTTAGAATGCATTTACCTGTTTTTGTTTCATAGAAGGAATCTATGATTATTTGAAAAAGGAATGAAAATAAGAGGAAAATGAGAAACAAGACACTTCATGCCACGAGTGAAGAGAAGCAGTGTGACACTATATTTTAGAGATGAAGAGGATCTGGAATACTAAACAAAATTTGACTACATGTCACATACCAAAAGTACATGTTTTCACCCAATCAAGTGAAAGAGATCTACGTTGAATAATTCATGACATGCATACATATTGTGAACCACAGGTACATGTTGTGTACCACCAGTAAACGATGTGAAGACAGTCAGACCAGTGTATAAGGTTTTTTCTAGTTCAACGCGGTAGAGGAAAAATTGGATCTGAAGTAAGGAACATGTTCCCTAGGTACACATCATGTAGGTATTGATGCACAGAGAAAAAAACAGGTGACACGGGCTGCGAGTTTGGATGAAAAAAACCTATAAATAGAGGCATCTTGCCACCATTCCAATTCACTCTGGGGAGAGGTGGCCAGGTAACATCAAGGAACATTCTCCGGACCATGGGTGAGGATTCGAAATTGTTCTTCACCACCATTATTCCTTAGGTAACCATGCTTCTCACCTCCAACATGATTGATTAGTCCCTTAGTATTGGGTGATGTGATCGTAGGGGGATGTGTGTATATGGGTTATTTTCTTTCCTTTTTCTAGTTTTGTATTACTGCAAATTGATTATAAATTCAATTCATATTATTTTCAAATTGGATGACTGTTGCATCATTCTGAGGTTGTTCATTTTTAATTTCATCAATTATTTGACTTTTTTTGTATGACCATTATGTAACATATGTTAGATGTGTTTAAAAATGGTTTTGGGTTGCTTATTTCTCTACTTACAGTGAGTAAATGACCATTCCAAAGGAACAATCATGAGAATAGGATAGGATAACAAGACCAAGGAACCCTAAAAACCCAATTCCAACACCAAAATAGAATAAAAATACCTTCAATCAAATCCCTATCACACGAACCTGAAAATCATTAAACCTAGCATGCCTCCCATCTTTATATTAATAACCCCATTCAATCATGCTATTGTTTACCTTTTATCACAAACAACAAATCAATTGAAATTTAAATTTCCAAATTAATTTAGAACATAAAAATCATCCTTCTGGGTTCAACACTTGTACTTTCTATATACTACACTTTGATTTAGGATTTTATGAGTTTTATAAAAAAAATTGCATGGAATTGTAGGGAACTAATGATGCCCTGAGGGGATATCACCACTCTGGAAAGTGAATAACAAGGTAGATTCTCTCAATATAATGGATCATATGATATTATACATGTTTAGGATCACAATATATCTGATATTTATGTACTTGAAAAGTGTGGATCTTAAAATATTAAAGGAAGGGGAGAAGTATTATATTTGTCATAGGAGTATTCAACCATCTATCAAATTGAAGATTAAAGAGGTGAAGAAGGAAGATGTAGAGTTGTAAAAGAAGGTGAGAAATGTTCTTGATCTCAACCTTGATTATGACGGAATATTAAAATTCATGAACTATGTATTTCTCCCTTTAGTACCAGATTTTATTAAGTAACGAATGAATGAATATGATAGTTATTGATTCTCAATTTATCTAGGGAGTACAAAGATGTATACAGATTTGAAAGTGTATTTATGGTGGGATTGAATGAAGAGATATATTTTAGAGTATGTTTCACATTTCATTTTATGTAATCAAGTTAATTATGATAAATGGAAGTCTAAGAGGATGCTACAACCATTACCCATGCTAGAATGGTAATGATAAAACATCACCATGGAATTTTTTTAGGATCCCCCAAAATATATAAAGGTAATAATTTAATTTGGGTTATAGTAAATCACATTACAAAGTTAGAACACATTATTTTTGTGAGATAATATTTCTCTCTTGATCACATTACTCGATTATAGATTAAGGAGGTGGTAATATTTCATAATTCACCACTATCAATTGTATTTTTATCAGGATCTGAGGTTTACCATGAAGTTTTGGAGAAGTATTTAGAAAGCTCTGGATACCGAGTTATGTTACATAACTTCTTATCATCCTTAGAAAAATGTTCAATCTGATAGGATCATTAAAAATCTATAATACATGTTTAGACATTTCATTTTGGATTTCAAAGGTTGTTGGGATCAATAATGTCCTTTAGGGGAATGTTCATAATAAAATATCTTTTACTATAGTATTCATATGGATCCTTTTGAATCCCTCTATAGTATGAAGTGAATAAATGAAACATGATGTAATGAATTTAGAGAAAGAAATTTATTGGGACATGGTATAGATGATGAAATGGTAGATAAGGATAGATCTATTCATCATCACAATGAGCATCTAAGAGTCAAAAAAAATTATAATGACAATCATCAGAAAAATATAGAGTTTGAATTTGGGGATAAGTTATTCCTATGAATATATCCCTAGAATAGAGTTATGAGATTTGGAAGGAAGTTCATGATAATACCTTGGTATATTGGTCCTTTTTAATTTCTTTATTGTATTAGGGTGGTATCTTATCTATTGGTGCTTCCACCAAATATTTCTTCAGATCAAGATATGTTCTATTTATCAATCCTCAGAAAGTAAATACCTAATCAATCACATGTAATAAAATAATTGGAAAAACCACTATAAAAATATATTTCATATGAGGAATAACAGGAATAGATTTTGGATGGTAGAGTGAAGGTTATTTAAAACAAGAAGACTCACCTAGTCAAAGGTTTTTAGAAAAACCACCATTTTGAGGAAGTTATGTGGGAAACACAGAATGTGATGAGGTAGAAAAATCCTAATATGTTTTTATCATAGTGATGAATTTTCAGTAAAAAAACATTTTAATGGGGGTATAATGTAACAACCTTACAGTTTTATGTAATATTTCTCTTTAAATAATTTTATTTCTTTGATATCATGTGTTACATGCAACATTGATTTTAGATGAACAACATAACATTATTAAAATATTATTTTCCCATTACCAACTAGTCGATAGATTAGTGGGTATGAATAGAAATAAATAAACTAAGAAAAATATATGTTATACACATTTATAAAATTAATTCATCAGTAATCAAATTATTAGAATTAAAAACAAAAAATACTGCAAAATAAAAGTGTTGTTTTTCTGATGAAATGGTTTTATGTGCGCAATATATTTTTATTAAAAAATTAAATTATTAATTTTTAGTGAATTATTTTAATTATATATATATTATATACTCTATAAAATGTTTCAAACAATCAAAAAATATTTTTCTAGTCATAGGATAAGAATAAATCCAGTTTTGTGCTTAAAAGTGTATTTTTTCTAAAAAATAGTTTTTTTTCATTTTGCGCAATTTATTTAAAATTAATTTATTCTAATTATAGGTATTTATTTAAATAAATAGTTATATATTTTTAATCATGAGGTTTAAAATTTGGTAATTATGCCACATTTATTTTTGGTCAATATGAATAATATCTGTGGTAAATATTTTCACCTCAGTAAATGGTAAATTGGGGTAATCTGAATTAATAATAAATGATAATGGAAAATTTTTTAATCTTAATTATTATTGGATGAATTTAATTAAAATATTCATATATTTCATTTTAAATTTAGTTATTTAATGGTCAATTTTCCATGAAAATGTCTTATATATTATTTAAATCAATTAAAGTTACAAAATGTCACTCTCTTTGTTTTTAATATCTCGTATGTCTTGACATAGAAAAAAAGTCAGTTATGAGTGAATTTAAGTATCTATTTTGAGTTAAATAAATTTATTTTCATGTTGAAAGTTTATTTTTAATTTTTATTAATTGTATAATGGCCTTAATTTCTTATGAATCAAAGATGTAGTATTTCTCCATTTAATGAAAATTATAATAAATGATATTAAAAATATTAAAAGTGGTATAATTAGAATGCTTTAATGTGAACCATGAATATTATATATCTATAGGAAATATTATAGATTTTTGAAATCATTATATAATAATTCCACCTTTTATTTACAAATTTAACGTTAAATTAAATGAATATTAACAAAATTGACAATAATGATATTTTATCAAAATAATATTTCATTAAATTATTTTGAATTCATAAAACCATGAAATAAGACAATTTGGATATTATATGGTTAAACAAGTCATAAATTATCTATTTATGGTACAATTTTTATCTTATAAGTAAAAATTACAACCTTCTAATATTGAAAAACGTGTTACCATAGTTAAAATTAAAATTGCTTAACTAAGGGTTAATCAAAATAAAAATGTTTAAAATAACACCAAAACATATCTAAATTATATTTTATGATTATATTACAACCCCATAAAACCTTTTATTTTAATTCCTAACCATTTTGGAACCTTTTTTCTTGATAATGAATTTATTATAATTTAATCTTTTTGAGAAATTCAAAAAGTTCACCTCACTCAATTATAAAGGGGAACCTCCCCCTTACTTATTAACACCACATTGAGCCTTATATCTTAGTCCAAATCTGCCAATTTATATTATAAACTTACTTATACACATTCAATAAGTTCTTTTTTTCCCAAAATACAAACTCTAGATCCCTTTATAGGAGATCTAAAGGACCCGTTTTTTAAGAAGAGGTAATTTCCTTAACTGATAACATTATTTTATACTCATCTTATCATCATATAAATCTATAATCTTTATAATAAAATAATAAATTATGTATCCTAAATAATCTGAAATTTTATTTTGATTATTAAAACACCATTATACACCATCATCCCCATTAAATGAAAAGTGAAAGTATCTCTTGTGTGCATTTATGGCTTACCGTCTCCACAGAGCGATACAATTCCTTTCTCATAACTAAATTTTTATAGATGGGTATTTTTATGGGTGTAATTTTTATATATTATATTTATGAAATTATTACACTTCATTAATTATAAATTAATATCTACCTTGTTACCTAACAAACCGTTGGAAAATGATAACATCATTTGTGTGTATGTGTGGACTACTACCTCCACAAAGCAATGTAATTATTTTTTATCCATTTTAATTTGATGGAAATAAGTAAAGATTTAATGAATAAATATAATTTATATAAATAGATAATTATTATATCATATTATATTTTTATTTACCATTCTTTCATTCTATCCTTTGATAAAATGAAAATAGGGTTCATGTGTACGTACGACATACCATCATCATTAATGCTGTAATTCATTTTTCTATATATAACTTTATTGATGACTATAAATATAGATATAATTAAAATTTATGATTTTTAAATCATGACTATTTTTATTTAGGTTATGTAACAAAGATAAATTTACAAGTACTATAACTACTGAACTAAATTACTCATGATAAATGAAAAAGCTAACACCCAAAAATAACAATTCTCATAATGAATTATTAAAAAAAGGGTGTTAAAAAGGTAAAAAGGGTTAATATATGACATTATAAGTGTTAAAATTATTTTCTTAATGAATTATAATAAAATTAAATTTATTATACAAGATTTTAGAGTGCTTTAAATGTAATAAAAACATGAGGTAAGTGTTCTTCATTACAACCTCATCAATATTCGAGATTGTTTATGTTTAAGTATCTACTAGGGAATATTTTTCTTCCATATCCATATTTTGTAAAAAAAATCAAAAAGTTTTTATATATTCTCCTATTTTTTTAAAAAATTCACTTTTACATCTATTTAACTTTTTACAAAATAGTTTAAAAGGAATCCTTTTTTTCATTTTCTGAACATGGTAGTTTGTGACTTTTTTGAAAAAGGTATGGGAAGAATGATTTTTCAACTTATATTGAATGAATATATATTCCTTAAAACAAGACAAATATTTTATTTTAATTTTACTTTACATGTTTACAAGGTACTTTTCAATGGAAATGTTTTCCTTTATACTTGTGTTGTTTTTTTAAGAAGTGATTTCAAAATGAAGAGGATATTTTTCTCATGAATTATTTCAATTGATCTTTCAAAATAATTTTCCATCCAATATGAAATACTTTTATGTTATTTAAGATTTAATGGGAATATTTTCCAATGATACTGTCGTTATTTTTTGTATATTTTATTTTTATGATGAAAATTTGTTTATGAAACATATTTCTTTTCATGGAATCTAATAAGATGAATGGTTTATGATCTTATAGAACACATATGTATGATTATCATTATGTGATGGGTGGGACCTATATCTCTCTTCAATGCATTGGTTAAAGTTTTCTATCTCATGAGGTAACTGTGGGATTCAATTTATTTTGGTTGATATACTATGGGATGAATGTCTGTAAGCATGATATACTATGGGATACCAGTGGGGATGTCTGATCTGCCTTGGTTTGCTGGTCTTGGTAGTTAAACTTGACATCATGAAATGGTTTTTATACCTATGTTCGGTCCACACCTTTTGGACATGATCTTATGATTCATGACATATTTATAATGATTTTTCACTCATATAATTCATGTGTTTTGAAATGATAATGTTTTACTACATGACTCATATTTATGATCAATGACATATTAGGTATGAACTTAATAAGTTATGTTCATGATATCATACACTTATGTTTATCTTATTATTTCATATGTTCATAGATTTATATCTCACATGTTTACTCATACTGAGAATTTGATCTCACCGTTTTATTATTATTCCTTTCCCCACGTTCTGATGAAATATATGGGATATGATAAAGATATTTTATGAACCATTATTTTATGTTTCTAGGAATCCAAGTATACCAGACCTAAATGACTCTGGAATATATCAACATTTAATGTTATCAATATTCATATACTAATATGTAATATCTACATATTGAAAGTATGGGTCTATACAATAAGTGCATACCTCACATGGTACTCTTGAATATCATGGTGTATATTACTGAAAAAACTAATAAAATACATCTCATCACTAGCCTTGTACTTCACATTTTCCTATTTAGTCCAAAATTGTGTTCTTATAACTAAATTCTATTTTCCATAGTTTTATACTATATTTAATTAAAATTTCTACAGATACTTTACCCACATTCTTTTTTTGAATTTTCAACTCTCTTTAAGATAATATGTACCAATGACTTATAAGGTCATGGAAAACCAAAAAAACTTTTTCCCAATTGATGATTTCACCAAAACTTTAGTGCATGAAAAACCATATCATTCTCTAAATCCTAGGTCAAGATATTATTTTCATGTTGTCTCAACTATATATACTCATAATAAATGACCAACCATTTTTTATAAGTCCAAAACAATTCTAACTCGTTATGAATTACAATTCCCCATGTACTCCTTACCTGACTCTAGTGAGGTCATTATCAAAATGGATATCAAACATCCATTAATCTCCTGAGTGGATCTCTTAGAGTGATCAGATAACTAGAACCACAACCCATTTTTGTTCACATCTATCCCTGATGTTGTTAGTCAAGTTAATTATTGAATTAATTTTAAATAATAGTATTCTAATCCTTTGATGTTATGATTATTGAATACGTTCTTGGGACACTCCCATGAAACCACATCATTGAGAATCCAAATATCTACTAATATTCCTAAATTAGATATCACGTGTCCCATGAATTATACTTATCATATCATTAAAATTCTATTTTAGTGCTTGGAAAAAAGTTGGTCCACTCTCAAAGTACTCAACATAATCTGTAGATTCTAACCATGGTACTATGATCACTATGAGAATACTAGAATATCATTGATAAAAAAACCATGGTGGGATAATGATATGGGTGGAATGTACTATTTACCAGGTCTATAAATATCAGTGGAACATTCATTAATGAAAGGGAATCCCAAGAGATACATATATCCCATACCTACTCCTAAAATTAGTTTATTAAATGTCCTCTTACCTCACTTGAAGATGATGATACCCTAACCTAAAATCAATATTAGATAACCAAATAGAACTAAAAAATTAGAAATAGGATATTAGTTATTTATTATCACTTAGTTCAACCTCTGTAAATCCATATACAAACAAAAACATTCATCCTCATTATTGGTGAAACAATTGGGAGCACCTCAAGGTGACATACTCAATGTAATAAACCTCTTCCAATCTAGGCCTTCTATATATATAACTTCACCTATCTTAAATTAGGTTTATTCAATATTTAAGTATCAATATAGGATTTAGAAATAAACCTATTTCAGCCAAAACATGCCTTCCCTCTTAGTTTACAATCATAAGAATCCCTCGAGAAAAAAATCTTGATAAGAATCTAGGACTAAAAGAAACACTAGTCATCCTGCCTCCCCCTTATATCCAAAAGTGATTCTCGTAAACTAGTTTATTCTCATATTTAGATATACTCTGTCATGACCATAATGAATTATCTAAAACTCTGACTCTAAAATAAATATGTAGAAACCCCTTGGTGGAGAAGGTAAATATGCATATCTATGGTATAAATTTATGTGTTCTTTAAAACAAGTTTACCAATAAATCCCAAGGATCACGTCAAAGAACATTATATTGACCGTAAAAAAATCCCATGGGAACTTATACCCTTTAATTATTTTTATACATAATGTAATTATCTGAATAACCTCATATTGTATCCTTAATGGGATTTTAGTGATAAACATCCCTATAGAACACTATAATATCGAAAAAAATCACAAACCATACTATTTAGTATGAAGAATTGAATTGTTCTTGAGTCAAATATAATTGATTCCATGGTAAATGAAACATGGTATGTGGAATTAAATATTTATGGGGTCAATTTTTCCATGTGGTTCCTTCTTAATAATTAAAGGTTATCATAAAATTGTACCTATTTTTTAGGATTCTAATATCTTACTACATTATGGTTCACTATCATGGTACCACAACTACCCCTATGAATAATATTCATTTATGTGACCTAAATATATTTGACTACTAAACTGAGGTGACATCTTAGGCTATTCGCATGATCCCTAAGTCAATATAGAACCTCTACCATCACCAAGATAAGCTTAACCCTTATAAAAAATCTAGAAATACCCCACAATTTATTTCAATAATGAAACCTTTTTAGTGTTCTATCAAAATATATTCAAAGATTCTCTAGTTTACCACACATAAAATGGTTAAGGTTGGTCCTTACTCAAGGGTGTGAAAATAACCACTATCATGATTTACCTGACTATCTCCACCCTAGAGATAATCATCAAATATATACTTACTACTATCATAAGGTTTACTCTCGAACCTAGAAATAGAATATTAATTCTATAAAAAATCAACCCACTTATAGGTTTCTCTCAGCAATGAGAGTCTAATTAAATATCTTAGAATAATAACCCATGAAAAAATATATTCATCTCAAGAAAAATATAAGGCCTCAAACTATCCTTAAACAACTAAACACTGGAAATATCATCACTATCTAACATCAAAGTTAAAATATGTAACTCAATGAAATGTTTTTTATAATCCATCATAAATTTATTCCACTAAGTAAGACATATAAAATTTTATGATCTTACCTTATTTGGGGACATGAGAAGAAAAATCATGAAGAAATAGTTCTAAAAGTATTTTTATGATTTCCCCTTACCAGACCACTTATACTTATACATCCCACCATTTTTGGGTTGGTCCACATAGATTATATATTTCTAGATTCACCCACTAGTTATATGGTGTCACAATATGCTCATAGATACTCTAATACAACTCAATCTAGAACAAAGCATCCCTAGGACCATCATCACTCAGAAAAGGAAGTGTGCAGTTCATCAAAAACTCCATAGTAAGATCATATATAGATGGATCACTTCATATATCTCCATGAAATATTGAATATATAACCAATATTATGTTTTCTTATATATTCTGATATGTAGGAGTCTTTGATGCCACTACAGATAAAGCATATTCTCCCCTCCTTCAGAATACTCAATTGGAGGTCTTTGTATTTAAATATCACTAGAATTATAAAATCATGGCTCAAAACATATTTATTTATTTTTCATTATTTCATAGTTTGGGAAAATAATTAACAAGAAATATGTATTGTTACTCTATACACACCCAAATCATATAAGGGTTCCATACATTTTTTTGTATCCCCATACCCAATCTACTCAATATTAGGATTGGATTCATAATAAACATATGGTACCAATCATAAGTAACCTCTTATAAATAATAAAATTAATTATTATCAATATGTTATTTATGTAAAGTTTCACTAATAACTCATATAAAAAATTCTATATAATTTATTTTTAATATAAATAATAACTAAACACCTCTTCATAACTAGTTTATCAATCTTATACAATCCTATTAATGTTATATGAACCTAACTATCAAATATAATACACGGAAACACACCCCCTCTCCACCTCAGACCAAAAGAAAATAATAAAGTGTATGTCACACATTATATTTCTTGAAATCATAAGATCCTAACACTCAAAAACTGAGAATCAAAAACCCATAATTAGAAACATAAAAATCCATATATAATTGTTAGATAATGATATTCATAGTGTCTATATTATTATTTTACCAGTATTATTTCCAAATATTATGTCTTAAATATAAAAAACAAAAAAAAATATGACACTAGTTTGTAATATCACTAACCTATTCAACATGAACAATACCCTAGATGAGTTGTAACATGAACTCAAACATACCTCCATGTATGTTTGAGGTTTCATACTAATAGTGTGGGCCTATCAATATTATTGGAATACCATTACCTCTATTAGATAACCATAAATATAATGAATCTAATTTCATTTTATTTTTCAATTATATATTTATATTTATATATCTAGATTTACCCACAAAGTTGGTGTGGTATTTAGGTGTCTCGAGACCCCAAAATTAACATATATACAAATATTAATATATTTTAATTCATGTGAACACATTTTAATAGTGATTCTTGTTTTTATATTTTTAGGACCTCATATGGAAAATCTGAGACCATAGTTGATTCTAGAACATGGGGTTTACCCTTGTCACAACATAAGGATATTCGGCATCAAACGTTTCAATGAAAGCGGCAATTGGCTTGTTCTTTTAATTAAAATAAATTATTTATTCCTTTATTTTATTTTAAATGAAATAACATAGAAATCCCTTATAAATATAATTTTATAAAAAAATCAGTTGGGTTATCTATATAACTTTGGGAGGATTCGAGAAGAGGATTGGGTGCTCTTCATTGGTGGATCAAGATCAAAGAACGAAAGGTGATCGAATCGAGGTGGATTGAGAGTCATAAAACAAAACATGTCTTATTGATCATTGGATAATTTTTTATTTACTAATTATTTATCCTAATTCAAGGTATGTCTTTTCATTTTTTATTTACTACCTTTTAATTAAAATAATGTGCATGGATTTATATCTACTTGAATTGATCTGTGATTATTTTCACTTCACAAGGTTCTTTTTAATAAATTAATTTTTTGATTTCAGATCATTTTTTACCTTGATAACACCCATGGTTTCCCTACTTATGTGATAATTTTATGATAAAACATGGACAATAATGGTTTTACCATTGTTTATGTGTATTTATACCCATATTTATTTTCATTCTTACATGTTGTCCCATGAGGTCGTGGTTCGACATTCTTGGTTGGGTTCGAGCATGATTAGACCCCCAGATTCATGGTGGATTAGAGAATGATGATTGGGATTGTTATTTTTAGATGCATCAAGGTTATTTTCAAGTGTTTCTTCATAGATCTGATGTTTTTAATGTAAACGATGATGGCAGGCACTACGAGATGTACGACGACTAATCGGTGGATGAATGAAATCCAATTTCCGGCCATTAGAGGTTGGGAATCAATGGTAGGAGTTGTTACCCTTTAATTTCATGAGGTAAAATATTATATTTCATAGTTCAAGAGGACGATTGGGGAACCTCATGAATAATATGATGATTATTTGAAAAATGTGACTATATATCGCATAGTGCGGAAGAACACAGGTTCTGTTCATAATTTTCAATGGAGGCTAGGGATTTCAACCAAGTTAAGGATAACACTCCATATGTATCATCCCACAAACCATGAGACTCTACCCAGGTATCCAATTCATGTGCCAACAATACGTGAACATGAACCTTAGGTGTTCATACACATTGTGTGCCATTCAAACATGTCGTGTGTCAATACATGGCCAATCGAGTTGTGTGTCAGGTGTACAAACCTAGAACCCCAGATGAACATACATGTCATGTTCTCTATGGACATGTCATGTGGTATGACAGGGATTTAAAACCCATTTCTATGGAAGAACATGGCTAGGCAGCGAGGTTGGGTCACACGTCGTGTGGACCCCAATATATGTCGTATATTACTCTAGAAACTCTTTCATCTTGTATTACCTTCTTCAAAACTCATATTTTTTTCCTAAAAGTAGACTATCCTGAGTGTTTTTTCATGTATAATTCAATGGTTTCCTTCATATTGGTTTATGATATACTATGTTAGGTAATTTGAGGGTGAATCCCCTTCAGAAGACAGTCAATGGTGGCAATGACCAGGGCTGGATCATCAGAGAGATTCCAGGGTTGGAAACCCCTATCACAATAGGTATAGGACCCCCATATTCCTCTCTATCTATTGAGTGGTACCCCCATCCCCCCCACTAATGCACTGGGGAGAGATTTCTTGGTTTACTAAGTTGTACCCCCTAATGGATCGAGGCATGGTTCCTCAACCTACCGAGTTCAACCCCCTAATGTGTTCGGTTATGGACCCTCTATTAAATGAGTGGTACCCCCTTATCCACTAGGGACGTGAGTCTTATTTTTTCATAGTAAAACCCCCTTAACACACTAGTTTTTAGGTCCTCTATAATTTCCCAAATCCAGATTCCACTGAACGGTTCCCCAAGCCTAGTTAGCCATGTTTCCTAAAGCTCAACTCCCCAAATTCCAGATGCTTCTGAATAGCAGTGAAGGACTAGGTTGTGTTTTTGGGTGGAATATTCCCTCCTATCATAGTGTGACATAGTGGTAGAAATCATATATAATAATAGAAACATCAACAACACAATCAGATACATAGAATACAGGTGCATATAAACAATGACAATGAAATCTCATTTATAATTATGATCATGTCATGTGTCTACAATGAATCAAAAACATGTATACAAACATCATTAAAATACATATATCAAAAAACAAAAAAAAGGAACTATCCCAGCTAGCATCATGAGCCTCAGCATGGTTATGTTATCTCATGCATCTAAGATGACACAAGTTAAGTATTGAAATGTAGAACGAGGAGCTCTTGCGCGGGAACCCTAGGCTTCTTCTCCTTCGGTGATAGCAGTGGCTGCGGCCGCGAGGATCCCTCCCCCTCCTATGGGGGAGGGATTTTTCCTCAAAAATTAAATGCATTTGTTCATCCCTTTCTCAAATCCTGATCTTCTCCCTTCTTTTTTGAAAATCGATTTATTCCCGAAAGTCCCAGAACTCATCGAGGGTTTCCCGAATCTCCATATTTCGAACTCTGAGTTCACTGAATCTTCTTCTCTCCTAAACCTCACTATGGTTGCATGATTTAACCAGCGAAGACCATCGGTGGATTCCTTTGACAGGTTCGTCTTCGACACCTAAGATCTTCAGGAGCAGGCTACAATTGGCTTGCTAGGAAATAATCATATCATGATTTGTTTTTCTTCAGAGGAGGATCTCATCCTCACCTAGTCTAGGGAGCCCCGGAGCTGCAATGGCTACTGCTTCACCATGTTTCGTTGGTCCTTTTATTTCCACATGAACCGCGACCTGCCATCTACTACGATTTCGGTTAGTTTTCGAAATCTACCATTACCATTTCAAAATCCCTCAATCAACATAATGCTTGGTAATTTAGTCAGAAAATATCTCTATTCAGATAGTCGAACGAGAGAGGTTTTCCATCCTATTTATCTGAGGATATGTGTTGAGATGGATGTGTCAAAGGTACCTTTTGATTCTATCTTGATTACAATCATTGATAAATACAGGTGTAAAAAGAGAGTTTTTTATGATGATTGGACGGAGTTTTGTTCTTCCTGTATGAGGATTGGGAATGTCTCGGAGGTGTGCCGGCAGGGGTATTCATCGATGGTGGGTAAGAGAGCTAGAGTTCAACCAAGGGAAGCTTGTTGCAAGGGTGGTAAGGTCGCAAATAAGATAGTGGACAGTGAAAAAGGCAAGGAACCAGGGGTTAGTGAAGTTTCGAACTCTGGACAGAAGGCCTTGGGTGTTGAGAATAGAGCTGGGGGACCTCTGTCACGACGGCTGTCTGAGGAGGAATTTCATACAAGAGATGAATTGGTCTGCAATGTGGTGGGTATGGATCCCCTCAGTACTGGAGCGGCGGCTCAATGGCTTAATCTGAAGGTGTCAGATGTATTCAACTGGATGAGAAGGGATCTCGAGGGCCCTCTAATCTCTAGGGTGCAGGATGAAGATGGGAATGACTAGAAGGTGGAGGTTCAGGCGGAATCCGAGGAGAATAAGGGGAACCAACCCTTTGATAATTAATTGGGCAGTGAGCAGGTGGTTTTGGATGTTTTTGTTGCTAATAAAGAATGGATGAGCAGTGATGATATTAGTAAGGGGAGGCAAGAGTTTGTTCGGGATGCTGCTGTTACAACTACAGGTGGGCAGTTGGGGGATCCTGGTTCGCTGAAGATGATGGTTCCCCTCTTCAACAGGTTCGAAGGACTCCCAGAGGCTGATTTGAGTTTGGATTCCACTATTCTAGGTGAGAATGCCAGGGTCAATGTGTTGGCTACCAAAGTTCCTGAACGTGCTCACTTGGCAGATGAGAACTCAAGTTTTGAATGTGATAGGAACTCCATGAGAAGGAAGGGGAGGAAGGATTACTCCTCGCTACCTCCTCCTATGGATACCCACTCTGCATCGAAATTGAGAAACAAGAAGATGGACACGGTGACTATGGGACTCCAGGGGAATGAGGTTCAGGATGATCCTCCCCTGGTACTGCTGTTAAGATCTGAAGACCAAGTGATTGAATAGACTTTATTGCTCAATGAAACCGAGGAAGAGACAACTAAAATGATGGGGCGACCTCTTGATGTGTCTCTCAATGAGGAGAAATTTTCATGGATTGAAAAACACGACTCCATTTTGGTTGGAGGTTTCAATCAAGGCAAGATCAGTGTCGAGGAGTACATTCAGTCTTGGGATCAGCTGGCTTTAGCTTTTGAGAAGCATATTTTAGAAGGAGCTGATTTATAGATATAATCATTATCGTGGAATTTATTTAGGGAAGCTGATTCGGGCAACATCAGTTTTTTCTTTAAATCCTCAGTTTAAGTTTTTTCTTTGGGTGGTTCTCTTAAGGCTTTCTTCTTGGACCTACTCCGGAAGAGGATCAGAGCATGAAGTCTTCATCAGTGCAGGCCTTTTGGATTGGGATATTGAGAGGGTATGGCGTTGCCATCAGATCTGTGCCTGTGTATCCTGTACGGGATTGTCTGCTAAGGGGTCCTGCATCGATGAAGGCTTCTCAGCATGGCACAGCTACTTGGGTGGGGTAGGGCAGGTTGATTTCATTGGGTGACCTAGTTTTTCTATTAACTTTTGTGGTTTCTCACTTTTTCCTCAAAAGTGTTTTATTAATAAAAAAAATAATTCTAAGAAATAATTGTATGCTCTTTCCCTTTTCCCTACCTATATCCATATAGTAAACTTAGGTGCCCAATGGTGTCCCAAATAGGGTTTGAGAAGCAATACGAGTAGTTCCCCACCCAAGGTGTCTATAAAAAATTATGGATATGCAATATAAGCTAAATGAGAGTGTATAACATAACAAGTATGCTTGTAATATAGGTAAAGTGAACAAGGAAAATGTAACCAAGAAAGTGATCTTGTGCATACATTAAAGTATCCTGGTAAAAAAAGTGTCAAGATCCTATAAAAAGGTAGTAATAAAACAAAAGGAAGTAAAAAACCATGGCCATACCATATACAGAATATGTCACATCACCCACGGAAATAAATTATAACCTATATCTCATGACAACAACAGTCGAGCCGTATAACCATAAGTGTCACATTTACCATCGTCGATCCATATATTCAATCATGTAAAAATTACCATGGTTTTTCTATATAATCTGAAATTTCAGACCCCCAATGATTGGATCCAAGGTGTATAGAACCAAGGAATTCTCATCGTGTTCAAGGGGAATCTCGATGGAAAATTGATTTTACTTGAATTGGGGTCCAAGGAGTTGTTCAATAGGCCATGTCCCCCACGATCCAAAAAAAATATAGATATAAGGGGTACCGAGGCCCAAGTTATCCCATAGAATTAAGACCTAAGTACCAATCTCTTCTAAGGCATCCACTAATGCTATCAAGATCCAAGGAGTAACATCTCAAGAAACTAATGGAATAATTCATCATTTTTTCCATTTATCAATTCATAAGTATTACATTACATGATTTTAACCACTCATATCACATTTTAAACTCAATTACTTTAATTGATATTACCTACTCATAAAAAAATCACATTTAAAAAGTTAAACAATTCAACATCATGTATCACATAGAAAAATAGGAAAACCATCACCTATTAAAACATTTAAATTAAATTAAATTTATCACGGGCTTCCTCAAACTAGTAAACCATAAAAACTCACACCTTGGGTGGTTCAACAATAGAGAAAGGAAATGGAACACCACATGGGTGACCTTGGATGGGAAAACAACCTCCAACAAACTCAAAAGTACACAAATGTAACCTAAATAGGATCCAATATATCAAATTTAGTTAATGATTTCATTTGTAGGTCAACATTGGAAACTCTAGCATGACAATACATGGATAATAGATCTATAAATCACAAAACCACATGGTAATAGTATAGACCACTTATTATAGGTCTATAGTAGAGTTTTCATCTAGTATCATCTTCTGATTTAACTCATATAGAGATAACAAAATTTATGAAGAACATAAAAAAGGGAATATTATCTTGAAACTAAATAAATTATTCAATATCAGGAAAAAATAATAATGGCACAAAATGAATGGATTAATCACCAATGAAAATATAACAAGACCAATGACACTTGATTTTGTGTTTGGATGCAGAAAACACACCAAACTCAATGAAAATTATTCAAAATGGATCTCTCAATTAGTGTTGCTGCCCAAACGAAGGAGAAAGAAAAGGGATTTAGGTTTTTAATATAATTTGTGGAAAATTGGTCATTTGCCTCTTTTTAATTGGGTTAAATGGTTGGCTACATGGTTGGCCAAACTGTGCTCCAACCGTGTTCCCTCTGTTATGCTATGGGGGACCTACAGAGTCATTAGGAAAGGTTTGACTATCCATGCGCAAACCATGCATTCTAGATCTGGTAAAAATAGAGGTTCCCCTTATGGGTGTGAACCTTCATCTTAATAGTTTCCTTAAACTATGTGAAATCCCTTTTCCCTATACCCAGGTCTCGCATTGTTAGTTAGATCATGTGTCTTATCCCATATAGTTTTTACTAACCATAATTTAGTTCTATTTTTTCCAAATAGCAGGACTCTGAGCTCTGAATAAGAATTGAACACCCCCAATAAACCCATGACCTCAATTTTTATTCACACTAGAATATAAAAAACCATGTAAATTTATATTAAAATGATATGTACCTTATATAAAAATCCAAGATATTACAATCTTTCCCCTTGATGAAATTTGTCCCCGAATTTCTTTCTCAAGGGTTTCCAAGAATCACATGAGAATAACTCCATCCACTAAGCATATACATTGGCCTCCTACTCCCAAATCTCATCCTATAAAATACCATGCTACCATCACACCCATACTATAGGAAAAAATCGGCCTTAGAGAACCTTCATTCTCCTATCAATGATACGAACAAGTTTCATATCAAAGGATGCATCTACCTATAACTCCACCTCATCTAGTCGTAAAGCATGAGACAGGTCTAAGTGGTAATGGTGAACATGAGATACAAGAAAGACATCACACATAGCCTAGTACCTTTGATGTAACTATGACTGATAGGATACCGACTCGAACCTCTACAAAATCTTGAACAGCTTGACACATCATTGTGAAATTTTACCCAGTCTTCTAATCTATCGGTGTCCCATATTCAGTGATATAAGTAAAAATACTTGATCCTTGATCTCGAACACTTGAGTTCCTCTATAGAGATCAAAATAATATTTCTATTGATATTGTGTAGTATCCATCTCCTTTCTGATCAACAGAACTTTCACAAAAATCTCATGCCTGATACTCGATCCCAGTAAAGTTTTATCACCTACCACAAACCAGTTTGGATCGATCTACATAGCCTATCATAAAAAGCCTCATTTAGTTCTATATTTATAGTACGCTAATAACTATTATTATAGTACGCTCTGACCGACCATCACTCTAATGTTGGTATGTTATGGTTAGATAAAAATGTGTACTTAAGGTCCTCTAAAAACTATTCTAGATACAATATATAAACTGAAAATAAAAATCTAAAATGATAACGTGAGGGACCCACAAAGTCGTACTATCTCCAAAATATACAACTTCCCAAGATCATCCACACTGAAGTTTTTATTGATCAGTAATAAATGTAAAACCTTTGTGACGCTTTCAAAAACAACCCACACAACATCACTACAATAAGAAGACCTGAGAAAAAAATTAACGAAATCTCTCGGGACATCATCCCATTTCCACTTAGGAATAGGTAACTACTGTAAAATTCTGTTTGGTCACTAATTTTCCTCTTTCATCTGTTGACTAGTGGAACACCTCATAAAAAACAAGTTACCTCATAATTTATACCTGGCCACGAATACTGGTTATGTGAATCACGATACATCTTGGTAACATGGAGATGAATTGTCCAAACAGAGGAATGAAACTCCCACATTAGATCCTCACGTATGTCCAATGAAACACAAATCTTACTATGTACACACCAAATCTCATCCTCACCTACTGTAAAACCTAGAGGTGGTTCCTCACCTTTCACACTCTCCCATAAAACTAGGCCCTCTGAATCCAAAATTTTCCTCGTCCTCACTCTATCCAGTAGAGTAGAGGTCACAAATAAGGTTTAAAGATATGTCTACCATTGAATGTGTTGCACCTCCAAGTGCATCTCATAAAGAAAATCAATATGCTACCACTCTCTACTATCCTCCTAAACTACCCATATTAGAGTAATCCTAATTAGTTCATTAATCACTACATTTTCTTTTCTAATCATATGGTATGGTCCAAAGTCAATATCTTTAAGGTACTTAACCAACCATCACTTACTTAGATTCATATCATGCTATATAAATATGTACTTGAGGATTTTGTGTTTGGTGTACACCTCAAAATTCATTCCAAGTATGTAATCTCTCTAATAGGTAAAATCATAATCAATTGTAGCTAACTCATGATTATGTGTAGGGTATTTATTTTCTTGTGGATTCAGCTATTGAGACTCATACGCCACAACTTTATCCAACTACATCAGCACTTCTCCAATCCTAATACATGATGTTTCGAAGTACATAGTGTATCTCTTTCCTATCTCTGAAATATTCTGGACCAACAGAAAAGTCAATCTCCCTTAATCTCTTGAAAGACTATCTCATAAATATTTATCCATACAAACTTTATACCCTAGTTAGTCAATAAAATTAGTGGCACGGCTACGTGTGATAAGTATTTTATGAAACACATGTTATATCTATCTAACCCAAAGAAACTTTGTACATTAAAGATGTTCTTGGGATAATTCTAGGTAACTAAAACTCTCACATTCTCTGGTTCAACTGATACTTCTATCTTTGAGATAATATAACCCAAGAATTGAATCTTATACATCCAGAAGTGGCACTTTGTGAGCATAGAATATAAATGCTTCTCTCTCAGTGTATGTAAAACCATATCAATATTTATGGTATAGTCATTTAGATTATGAGAATACACCAATATATCACCCATGAAAACCAACCCAAACAAATCCATATATTGATGGAAAAATAGGTTCATCAACACCATGAAAACCGGTGGTGCATTCTTGTGACCGAACGACATAACTAGTTAATCATATAGACCATACTTTCTATGATAATTTGTACAAGGGAAGTTTGCAAGTCTAACACAGACTTTATGATATCCGAATCTCTAATTGATTTTCAAGAATACTCGATCTCTTTGAATTTGGTCGAAAATATCATTAATCCATGGCAAGAGATACCACTTCTTTACCATCAACTATTTAAATTTCCGATAATTCACAAACATCATGGGGTTACCATCCACATTTTTTCAAAATAAGGTCGAGAGAACATCATGTAGATATATTGGGTCATATAAACTCATTTTTCTCAAAATCCTCTAGCTTCCCCTAGAGCTCCTACGACTCATAAGTATCCATCCTATAATGAGGAATGGATATTGGTGTTGCTCCTAGAATGAGATCAATAGAAAACTACACCTCTCTCTTAAGAGGTAAACTAGAAAAAAAAATTGGGTAGATGTCCTTGAAATGATCAACCACTATAGGGAAATATTCTTGAATGTTCCATGATGATCCAAATAGAAACTAGCAATCTGGGTTGTCATTCTCCCCATCCCACTATGTTGTGGTCTAGCTCGACTGCCTTGGACATCCCATTCACCCTTGTTAGTATAAATTGCACCCTATAGGGATTTGAAACTCACCCTCCAGTGATATTATTCAACTTAGGCTCGATAATTTACTTGTCAATCCATCCCAACAATGTGGTCAAAACCATTAATCTCGAGGAAAAATATATTCCAGACGAATTCACATCGACCAATATCAAGGAAAAACTCCATCAAATAACACACATTCTCTGTTATAATTCCCAATAGATTTTCAATCATCATTAATCCATCTAAAAACTGACAACATGCCCAAGTATTTCAACCATGGGTACATATATGAAACTATGTGATGCACTTATATGAAAGAAATAATATACAATAGTAGAGGCTACTAAGATCCAAACTCTCACTATTGATGGTCTAACAGCCTACTCCTCAATGGTTGGTTTTATAGAATATATATAGCCTGAATTGTATCCCTTTTACACAACCTCACTACCCAGAGTAAGCCTAGTCTACTGTCTCAGTACAACTAGTGTCTGGTTGCCTTGGGCATTACCACCACTGCCTCATCCTAGAATATACTACTCTATCTCCCTACCCAAAACAGATCTAAAAAACCCACTCTCAAACCTAGTGTTGGAGTTAACCCCCTACCACTCACTACTGGAGGTAAGGTCATGTAGAAAATTTTCAATTACCCCATCCTATCACAATCTTGAAACACAATTGGGTCGTGATCACACTAATTCTTCTTGTATCACAATCTACCACACTGATAAAAGAAAATTAAACTTCCAACGCTAGTGTCTTGGCTGGTACTCATCTCACAAGAATCATCAAAAAATCTTTTCCTAGCGCTGAAGTCGAACTACTAGGTAAAGAGACTATACTAATCTGTTTTGTGCCCCCAACCTCCCTCAGATTCTAATGTATTATTAGCCCTTGATTTAAAATTTATGGAATATTCATCAACCTGAACACATTGATTTGATATCGAACAACATCTCAAAGACATTCCTCGAAGTTTCACTCCCATGATGGCTCATCATTATGGTACATCTGTGAAAAATGTTGTATCTTCGTAAAGTGTGTCGAATACTCAATAATTTTTATAGCGCCCTTCTCTATATGCATGAACTTACTGTCACACTTTTCTCTCAGAGTCCCAGGGTAGAAGTAGTCAAATAACTTGTTTTATAAATAAACCCAAAACATATCTCACAGTCTATTATCTTGGTTCAAAACATCCCACCAGTGCTTCGCTACTTCTCTAAGAATATAAGTTGTGAGCATCACTCGCCTCTCAGTAGGTGTCTCTAGATGCTTGAAGATCAATAGAGTAGTATCAAAACATATCTTAGTATCCTGTAGATCTCCATCCCCAGAAAACATGGGAGGATGTTGTTTTTGGAACATGCGCATCAATTCAGTCATAGACAAATTATGTTTTAGTACTCCTAGAAATGTCTACATTAAGCGAAAAACCCCTCGGACAAATGAACCTCAACAATATTGTCGGATAAAACTATTAATTTCATAGCTGATACTATAGGAGGATCCACTATTATCCCATATCCCACCACCTCCAGAGAATAGTCGTCACTACTTTCCTGGAGAACAATTGTAGGTCATCATGGTGGTGTGTCTCTACAATGCCAAATAAATTCCTAGGAAAAGGTTAATAATATATTTCATTAAGTTAAAAGCATATGATTGGATAAAACCATCCTATAAATAGTTTTTACCCCATATCCTTCTTCTAAATTCCACACTGATAAAATAAATGGTCATATGGGTCACTAAAGACACTACCTATTTTCCACCCCAAGGTTAGGTATAGTTCGAGTTATCTATTTACCATTTCAATTTTCATTCATTTGAGTTCATTTTCATTTCATATTTCATTTAAAATGGTTGAACCAAATGTTTCACCACTTCCATTCCATAAGTTCCCATACTCCTCATGAATCAAAATATAGTGTCCACCTAAACTAGACCATAACACGTTCTAGTCCATGTGGCTCATGGTCCATGACTCAACGTTCTATAGTTGGATTCTTAGGATGAATGTTGTGACCTAATCAAACAAACATTTATTAGGTTACGGTATGAACTCTAATTACCAACCATGTTTCTCAAACCACTGCACAGATCATCTATAAAATTAGCAGGACTATCTATCATGAAACATATCACAACATCATGAAAAAAATAAATTCATCCTATATGGCATGGAATAATTCATGGCATGTGATTCCTGTAAAGAGAATAAAATTATACATGAGCTTTTATTTACTTATATCATCAATTTTTCAACAAAATATAACCCTGAATCATATCAATGGGAACATTAATATTCAATTGCATCATCCAATGGTGGAATCAAATCAACCGTAATAATCAAAATCTAGAAAACAAAAATTTCCATTGAAGAAAATTTGGATTTTTCCCATATGTGGTTTAGCTACACCCAAGAATAGATTATTACCAAATTCCAATATCTTTTTAATCACCCTTATATTTTCCCAAAATAATAACTTAGAAAATAAAGTCTTTCATAACACTTTGTAACATCCCGGACTCAGATGCCACTGAATGGTTCCCTGAGCCCAGTTAACCACATGGCCTCAAGCACATCAACATGAATGTTAGAGGTTTCCAACTAGAACCGACAACCATAGATGTGTTTTTGGGGAGAATAATATCTTATATTAGAGTGTAACACAGTGGCATCATTCATACATATCAATAGTGGAAGCATTAACACAATCAAATACAAAGAAAACATGTGTATATAAACAATTCCATTGTAATGTCATATACAATGATGATCATCTCATGTGTCTAAAAAGAATCTAAAATAGATATATAGGAATCATTAAAATAAATATATAAAAATACCAAAAATACTAAAAAGTAATTATCCTAGATAGAATCATAAGCCTCATCTCAGTCATGTGATCCCCTTCTCCTAAGCAGTAACAACTCAATCATTTAACTATGGGAAATTTTCATAAACCCTACATGCATCCGTATATTCTATCTGGATGCCCATTAGTGTATTAAATAGGGTTTGGGACACAATCCCCATAGTTTTCCACCCAAGGTACCTATATCAATCCATTTCTAGACAATGATAACTAAAGAAGAGTTAGTAACATAACAAGTATGATATCAATACAAGTAAAGTGCCCAAGGAATAAGTAACCAAGAAATTGATCATGTACATCCATACAAGGATACCTTTAAAACAAGGGTCAATATTTTATAACAAGAAAGTAGTAAAACCAAAAATAAGTAAACACCATGACCATTATGTATACCCAATATGTCACATCACCAAACGACCATGTCGTATAACTTGTATCTCATGAAAACCATGGTCAATTTGTATAACTAGAAGTGTCCAATCTACCACTATTGAGATGTATAATAAATCATGTCACATTTACCATGGTCATTCCTTATAATAAAAAAATATACCCATTGGGGGAAAATCAAAGGTTTAAATAGCAAAGGCATCCACATAGAGCCCCCAAATAATCTTGATGGAAACTCTGTTATACTTGAATTGGGGTCCAAGGAGCATATCAATCAACCATATCTATTATGAGCTGAAACGATCTGGGTCTAAGGGGTAGAAATCCCCAAGGAATCCCATGGAACCAATACCTAAGGATAAATCTCATCCAAGGTTTCCACTACCACTATCAATATCAAAGGAGTAACATACAAGGCGTATAATGGAATCATTCACCATCCATTCAATTTATCAATTAACAAACATTAAATTCCATGATTTTACCCATTCATATTTTAATTTACAATGAATTACATTCCATTAGTTTACCCACTCATATGAAAATTTGTATTTAAATAGTTAAACAATTCAACATCATGTATCACATGGAAAAGGAGGAAAACCTTCTTCTAATAAAACATTTAAATTCAATTCAATTTATCAAGGGCTCCCACTAACTAGGAAAGAACAAACACTAACCCTTTGTATGGTTCAAAAATAAGAAAAGAAAAGGGAACACCCCAAGGGTGTCCTAGGTTTGGGAAATAACCTCTAACAAATTCAAAGGTACTTGAGGGTTACCTAAACAGGTTTCAATATATCTAATTTAATTATTCGGTTATTTTTTAAGGAAATTCTATAATTTTTTGTGTTCCAACACATGGAAAATATCTCTATAAAGAACCAAACCACTCAAGAAAAGTATATACAACCTAACTTACGTCTTAGTAGAGTGATCATTTAGTAGTAGCTTCTGATTTGACTTAGATAGAGATAAAAATGGATAATGGATGAAGAACCTATAAATTTAGTATATTGTATTTCACCTAAATAACCCTATAAATACCAAGAATAACAAATAATTTCACAAAAGGAATGGATTACTCGCTATTACGAATCTAATTAGACTAACAGTGTTTGATTCTGAGTTTTTACAAAGAACCCATTCTAAAGCCTATGAAATGGATTCAAAATGGATCTCTCAACATGTTCTACTTCATAAATAAGAAGAATGAAAATTAATTTAGGTTTTTAATATAATTAGGGGAAAAAAAAATTTTCCCTCTTTTTTAATGGGCCATATGGTTTTTCCACATGGTTAGGAAAACTAGGTGCTAATCATTCACCCTTTGTTGTTCTGACAGGACATATTATTTTTTCACTGCACATGGTTTGACTAAAAATGTGAAAATTGTGCATTTTGGCTTGGATAAAAACTTCAGTTTCCTTGTATGGGTGTGATCCTTAATCTTCATAGTTTTCTCAAACTATGTTGTATTATCTTTCAATATTACCATGTCCCGTACAATTAGTTAAATCGTTTGACCTATCTCTCATGATTTCTACGAATTGTGTGGTTGGTATATTTTTTCTAAATAGCAAGACTACTAGATCTGAAAAATCCCCAAATAGCCTTAATTCACCCATGACCATAAAGGGTATTCAAAATATACCATAAATAAACATTTAGACTGAAATTAAAAATATTAGTACCTCATACGAAAAATAGGGATCTTACATCCTTTATTTATTTATCTTCTAAGTGGTACCTTGTAGTAACCCAAAACCTAGAGATCCTGAAGCCGGTTTCTACTACTATTACATTTTCATGAATAAAAGGAATAAAATCCTAAAATACCAAAGAGTTTAGTAGTATTGGTAAACCAAATACATACATGAGTCTTATATTACAAATGAAACACTAATTGTAATAAAAAAAATTAATTTTGAGGATAACTTTATTCCATTTAGTATATCCCTTCATATCATTCATATTATTCTTCTATGATTCTTGGGCTAAGTAAACATAATATGGGTGATATCAAATGCTCAGTAAGGGAAAATTATAGTGGAATAAAGAATGAGTCAATTAGAATAATAAATATGGAAAGGTAATAACTGAATTCACATGCCATATAATCAATAAACTTAATGTATAAACAATATGGAACGGTAATAACTAAAATCACATCCCATTAAAATAACAAGATATGGAAAAATAAATATGGAGATGTAAGAAATTGATACACATTCCATTTAATCAATGAAATGAAAATGAAATGTAACTATAGATATGTCGACGAAAATTCTTATGGACAGATAATTACTAAAACTAAGTGAGGGAAATGATTAATTTTTGGATTCCATGTTTCCTATATACATGGAACCATTAACATAAATACCTTTCAAAATACGGTTTAGCATATCGAGTAGAACCCCATCTAACATGTGCAACTAATTTATCTCTTGAGACTACTGATGCGTCGAGGGGCTTTCATTAACTAGCCCCCAACTTGTAGGGATTACCTTAAATGGTCTACAACTCATTTCTTTCATGTCCTAAGCATTCCTCTTATCGAATAAAAAATATGACTTATCAAATATCCCTATTGAAGAAATTACATATATTTATCAATATTTACACAAATAATAAAATAACATTCAAAGTCAACACCATATGAAAATGGTATACAGTTCAGGTAATAATAATATCCATGAAAAATGATATGGATAATCAGGGTAAATTCAATGTCAAATTACCATAAGAAATTGAATATTTCAAGGGTACTAAAAAGAATAAAGGAATTGAAAGTGAATATTATACTTGGGAAAATCAATCATAAACCATCCAGAGGAGGAATAATTATGGTATTGATAAAACATAACCCATGTAGAGTAAAATAAAGTCTTTTTTCATTGATAAATGGAAATATTATAAAAATTAATTTTGAAAATGTTCTTTTAGGAAAATATCCTTTTGTTTTGAAAAACATTTTGAAAACCCATTTCATTGAAAACCACTTTTGAAAACATTTTTCTTAAAAATTAACCTTTTAAACAAGAAAAGGAAGCTTCGAATAAATGATGCGGGTAAATATATACATGTTATGTCAGGTATAAATAATATTCCTTTTTCATGGTAAAAACCTTATAAAAATTCCATGTTTAGAAAGTGACTAGAAGATTCCTTTCAAAATATTAGTAAAAGAAAAAAATATGTAAAATGTCTTTATAAATCATTTTGGAAAGGACTAAAATATTTTTTTTGAATTTTTTTTTATTAAATAGGGATTTTAGAAGATATCATGTTCTCTGATTATATAAATAGTGATGATTTATTTTCTTAAAAATATTTTCAAAAACATTTTGATTACCAAAGAATGAAAAAATAGTACTAATAATTGAAAATGTTCATGAATAACCATAGAATAGAAAAATGAAAGGGTTTATTAAATATTTATATAATAATTTCCCATAATAGAAATTCAAGTATAAATATTCCTAAATAAAATAATATGATGAAATAAACCCTTGAAAAGAACATAACATTGATGTGAGAATCAATTGATAAATAGATTATGTTTTTCATATGTAAATTCACATAAAGAAGTGTGAAAAAAAATAGATAGGTAAAACTGATTAAACACATAATCTTATAATATTAACAAAAAAAATAAAGTAATATAACCTAATAAAATGTAATCATGTTAAAAACTTATTTTCCACTTCGTAACTTTTAACTTGATTCCCCTTAAATGAAATAATTTGAATTGAAACTCAAAATATCATGCAGAATGAATGAATCATGATATTATATAACAAAGTGGAAGTATACACACTATATATACCAAATTATGTTCATAAAAATAAAGTGATTGTTTCAAGAGAATGTTAACAATCAAAAAATAAGTAAGATTGTGGAGATAATCCTCAAAAATATTCTCAAGGAGAATAGTCTTTAAACATTCCAAAGTGTCCCATACCAATTTGAAATAATTTAAAGAAAAAAATTAAATGAAACTTATAATATCATGAAAATAAATATGTTTATGATATAACATGTCAAAGGTCATTATATACACTATATAAAAGAAACTTGGTTCATAACAACAAATAAGTCTTAATGGAATATAAATAAAGGTGAAATCCGTAACCATACGTTTCCTTTTTGGGAGAACATACTTTAACCTCATTTATAACGGTTTTAAACATGTCAATAAATAATAATAAAAACATAATAATATTTATAATATAATATATTAACTTCTTATAATATCATTTTACCTGTTTTATAACAATCATTCATTATTTTAACTATTTCGAGTGTTAGTTGCCTAGTTTTTTTAGAATGTTTTAACTTCTTATTTGTTGTCTATATCATGGTTTAATCATAAAAAATTAAAACATGATGTAAATATATTATATATTCATTATATAAGTATTTATAATAATCCTTAATATTTGTATATAATAAATAGAATGCACCGTTCATGAAGACGGTAGGTCGTACATACGCATGAACGCTATTTTCATTTCATTTTCATATTAAAAGTATGAAATGTAAATGATACATATGTGTATTATAAGTAAATTATAAAATATATTTCATATATTTTACTTATTTATATGAAAACCATTATTTATACATTCCATTATAGTTTGAGTAAATCACATCACTTTGAGGGGGTGGTAGTCTACACTTCCACAAACGATATTATTGTATTCCCAAAAAATGGTGTACCAAAAGGTATGTGTTAAATAAGAATTAAAAACGTATAAATAAATTATAAATATCATATATAAAATATATAAATATGTTTTTTGTCATAATTCCCATCCATGAGAGGTGGTAAAGGAAAAACTGAGCAATCATCATTTTGTGAGGCGGTAGATCGCCATATACATAAATTTTATGTCATTACCCATTAGATGGTGGTGTATGTAAGTGTAGTATTAACCATTATAATCACAAAATAAAAGTGTATTTATGATAATGGTGTCTTTATATGATCATGTAATAAGGATAATTTAAATAGTGGAGAATAGAAATAAAACTAAATTACTTGAGGAAGAATGTTGCCTCTTATTCGGGGAACTCCTTCTGATTGGCACAAAACAGATTTCATGGATAGATTTATTCAAAAGGTGAGGATAATAGGTTTATGGGATATATTCTTAAGATCTATTTAGGTTGATATTGGTCGATCAAAATTGTATTTAGAGGTGTGAGGAAGTGGGGGGCTGGAGTGCCTTTTTATAGTTGTAGAGTAGTGGCACTCTTGTAAATTGTTCTAAAGGGGATTCCACCCACGTTTTTCCCATGTCATGTGGATAAAATAAAGATGAATGTTTTATAAAATTTAGTTTAGGGTAAAAATACGGCCATACAATGGATTTTATACAATTTTATATTTCATTTTGGCCCTTTAGGTTATGGTTCAGTCCCTTGTTAAGCATAATTTCATATTAATCGTTGTAATTAATTTTAATCGCATTCACTACTATTTTTGATCAAAAAATAGTTTGAACTTATTAGATATTATAAATTATTCTGATTTAAAATATGGAATCCATTTTTTCAAATTACAATCATAAAAGGATCGGAAATTAATTTATATTTAATTCTATCGATGGGATGACAAAACCAGTTTTTATAGTAAAAATGTTCACAAGTTTGCTAATTTTTCATATCCAATTTCAAATTGAAATTGATTAAAATGAACTAAAATGTATTAATTAGGAAAAAATTTATCTAAATAAACTTTAAAATTATTTAAAAAATATAATTTAACCTTATAAATTATTTATATGAAAACAGTTTTGAATTAAAATTTAGTATTTTTCACTATTCATTAAAAAATGAAACATCAAATAAAAATACCAAAAATTCACCTTAACCTAATTTTTATGTTTCTCATAAAAATATTAAGTTTATTTATAAAGGTAATATTTATAAACATCCAAAACATGGATTTAAAATAGTTTTTACATTAAAATGTGGTAAAAGTTCCCTAATAAAAATATAGGCTTTTATATGTAATATTGGGTTTATTATTATCTCATGAATATAAAATCCATTGGTTAAATATAAAAAATATTTTATTGAATATATAATATAAATATATTTAATTAATTTCACTCATTAATTATAATAATTTAATTTATTAGGGTAAAACATCTTTGTGGTTATAAAATTAGTTTTCTATAAAAATATTCTCATTATATTCAATTAGTTCTTATATTCATTTTAAGTTAATTTTTAACCAATGGATTCATTTTATATTTTTTTAAACAATATATTTTCATAATTTAGTAAATAATATTCATACTTACTAATTTAACAGATAGGTTAAGTATTATTATATTTAATAATAATGGTTTATTATTGTTTGAAAAAACTCGGTCTTACATACAATGCAGTCCATTGAAGAAACTCTTTTTAGTGTTTTTCACAGTCTAACCAAGTATTGTGTGTATTGAAGAGTAAATTGTAGTTTTAATTTATTTAAAATAGTATATATATTCTAAATTGTCAGGATATTATATTCCCTTACATTATTAGTGTTGTGTGTTATGCACGCTATCGAATACAATGATCCTACTTTAGATTTTTTGTGAGATACAACCTCCCCACCTTAATTTTATTTTATTATCGCAATTTAAACTCAATCTTGGTTACATATTGTTTGATATTTCCTATATTGTAATCACATATTGTGAGAAGTGTTGGTAAAACATCCTCTATAAAAGAGAGAATGGGAAGTACAAGGGGTATGTGGACTAACATATAACTAGGTCTCTAAGTAAAAGAACATTAGTGGAATGTAGAGATTCATACATGGAGAAAAATAAAAAATATTTATAAGAAGTTATTGAGATTATAAATCACAAAAAAGTGAATGATCAATGGATTGTTGAGGGCCAAAAATTCATAAATCATTGGTGATTTATAAGACCATTGATTCAACAGAAATTATGGTATTAGGACAACATTTTTGGAACACTTTTTAATGTTGAGTAATTATTTTACTTCCTAAGAATATAATGAAATATACTTACTTTATATAATTCTATAAACAATCTTTCATCCTTTGATTATACTTCAATCAATTTCTAATACATCTATTACTTCAAGAAATGCATATCCAAAAATTAAATTTGATTCATGAAGCACTAAAATAAACTTTTAACGAATCACAAGTACTATAAAAAGGTGAAAAGTCTTTCCATTTGTCTCTAACTACTCTTTAAATCCAATATGGTTAATACATTAATCTCTAAACCTGAAACATTAAACTACTGGAACATGATTAATATTTATTTATCAAATATTATCACTAAAATAAATTACATATCAACCAAGATTTTTTGTAGGTTAGCGGTAGGCATGAAATTATTATCATCCTTTGATCATGGGTCTAAGACACGCGACCTTACCGGACTTTTTTGATTTTCACCTGGAATATAGGATATCCTTTTCTAAAAACCACATTGATATAATTTCCAAAATAAATATGATGGAGATCAGTAAATTTAATCATTAAATAGCCTACAGTTTTAAATATAACCCTAAAACAAAAATACTTCATCCATTTATTTTTACATAGTTCCTTCATTATTCTGGGATTTATCCATAATATAATTAGTTGGATTTCTAAATCATGACACCTTATCTTAAATATAAAAAACCTTAAATTTATCCTTGGTGGTTAAATGTCATTATCTATTCAAATCCTTCATAATGGTTTGTAAAGAAAATATGAATTATCCTAAGCATACCCTCCCCCCCCTGAAGTGTCAAACTAGGTTCACAGTAAGGATCATTTTTGTGTACTACGTTACACTGAGTCAGTCCTGATGTACCTTATCAGAGTTGTTAATACTATTTGTATATATTCTAGAACCACATACACTTGTAGTATCTATTGGGATGTATTTCTAGGAATACCCACATAATTTCAACATTACCAAAATTATAGGGAATTCTTCTATACTCATCCTCAATTTATACATAGGGTTATGTTCTATGATATTTGTTTTCTGAAATATTGTTCTCATGGTTTCTAAAAAACATCCTTTGATACCAAAAATAGCAACCCAACCCCATAAAGCTCGGAGTTGATGTATACTTCTATTACATTGGCATGATTACAAGGAATCAAAAACATAAGGACCGAATAGTTTATTAGTCTTTGTAAACCAGATATAGACATGAGTCTTGTATTACAAATGAATATACTAATTACAACACAAATGTTTTCTTTTGGGGATAACTTTATTCCATATAGTATATCCATGCATACCTTTCACAGTATTCTTATTAGATTCCTAGGTAAATTAAACATAATAAGGGTTATCTCAAATGCTCAGTAAGGGTAATGTATAATGGAATAAGTAATGAATAAATAATAATAATCAATATGGAAAGGTAATAATTGATTCCACATTCCATGTAATCAATAAACTCAATTAATAAACAATATGGAATGGTAATAACTAAAATTACAGTCCATTCAAATTACTAGATAATAAAAAATAAATATATAAAGGTAAGAAACCAAAAAACATTCCATTTAATCAATGAATAGAAAATGAAATGTAACCATAGATATTTCGATGAAAATTATCATGGGTGGATAATAACTAAAACTAACTGAGGGAAATTCTTAATTATTGGATTCCATGTTTTCTAAGTATATGGAACCATTATTGTCAAGACCATTCATAATATAATTTATCATATCTAGTAGAAAGCCATATAATTTGTGAAACTAATTCATCTCATGGGACCACCGATACATCTCAGGGATTGCATTAACTAGTCCCCTACTCGTATGTCTTACCCTAAATGGTCCCCAACCAATGTCTTTCATGTCCCAAGAATTCCTCATATCTAATAAAAAATACGCCTTATCAAATATCCATATTGAATAATGGATATGGATTTATCAATATTTAGAAAAATAATTAAATAACATCCAAAGTAAAAACTATACGAAAATGATATATGGTTCAAGAAATAATCATATCCATGAAAAATGATATATATATTTATAGTAAATTCAATGTAAAATGATCATATTAAATTTAATATTTTAAGGGAACTAAAATAAATAAAGGAAGTGAATGTGAATATTATACTTGGCCAAATAAATCATAAGCCATCCATTAGAGGATTAAGGATGGTATCAGTACAACATATCCTAATTTGAGTAAAATAAATGGTTGTTTTATTTTATAAATTTAGATATTATAAAAATATTTTTAAAGACATTCTTTGAGGAAAATATAATTTTTTTTAACATTTTCTCTAAAAATCACTTTTGAAAGAAAAAAATTTAAAAAGTAACATTTTAAACATGAAAATAAAGATTAAAATAAATGAATATGGGTAAATATATACATTATATACTACGTAGAAAGAACATTCCTTTTACATGTTGAAAAGGTTAGAAAAATGCCTTGTTCAGAAAGCGACTGAAACATTCCATTGAAAAGACTGGAAAAATAAAAAAAGGGTAAAAATATATTTAATAAATCATTTTGGAAAGGTTAATAACTTTATTTAAACCTTTTTAGAAAATAGGCTTTTAATAAGAGAACAATATCTTTGACTAAAGATATAATGAAGTTGGGTTTTCTTAAAAACATTTTCTAAAACATTTTGAGTACCAAAGAGTAGAAAAAGATTGTTAATAGTTGAAAATGTTCGTTAATAACCAGAGGAGAGAAAATTGAGAGGGTTTATTAATCAATTATCAGGTGATTTCCTCTAATGGTAATTCATTTTTAAACAACCCTAGGAAAAAATGAGATTATGAAGTAAACCCTTAAAAAGACCATAATGCTGATTTCAGAATCAATCAATAAATAGATTATTTGTGTCAAATTTCAATCCACATAAAAAATGGGAAATAAAACAATATATAGTGTAAAGTTATTTAATTACTTAATATTATAATATTGAAAATAATAAGTAAGTTATATAACCTAATGAAAAGGAATCGGGTTATGAAATTATTTTCCACTTTGTAACTTTTAACTTGAATCCCCTTAGATGAAATAATTTGAATTGAAAATAAAAATATCATGAAGAATGAATGGATTGTGATATTATATTAAAAATACATAGTATTTACAGCGTATATAAGAAATTAGGTGCACAAAAATAAATTTATTTTTTCATGATATAGTAAACAATCACAAAATGGAGTGATATTGCAATGATAATCATTAAAAATGTTCTCGAGGAGAATAATCTTTAAGAATTCCAAAGTGTCAAATACCAATTTGAAACATTTGAATCATAATATCCATGAATTAATAATATTAAATGAAACTTATAATATCATGTGAATAAATAGATTCATTACATAACCTGTCATAGGGTAGTGTATACACCACGTAAAAGAAACTTGGTGCATAACAACAAATAAGTCTCAATGGAATTTAAATTGAGACGAAATCCCTTACCTTGCATTTCCTTTTTGTCTAAATGCCCTTTCACCTCCTTTATAGTGGTTTTAAACATGTCACTAACTAATTTTTGGACAATAATAATATTTATAATATCATATATTAACATATTATTATATGTTATTACCAATTTTATAATAATATTTCATTATTCTCACTATTTCAGGTGTTGATTGCCAAGTTTGTCAAATATGTATTAAATTGTTATTTTTTTTGATTTCATGGTTTAATAGTCTCCAGAATTTAAACCACAATTTAAATATAATATATATTCAATTTATATGTATTTATAATAATCCATAATATTTGGAGATAAGATATGGAATGAACAGTTCATGGAGACGATAGGTCGTATGTACGTATGAACACTACATTCATTTATTTTTTGTATTAAAAGAATGAAAAGAAAATGATAAATATTAATATTATAATTATAGTATCAAATTTCTATCATATATGTTACATAGGTTAATTAAAACCATCCTTTATACATTCCATGTATAGTGTGAATGAAACACTTCTCTTTGAGGGGGTGGTAGTCCACACTTCCACAAACGATGTTATCGTATTCCCACAAAATAGAGTGCATAAAGGTATGTGTTACAAAATAATTATAGAATTATAAAGGAGATATAAATATTATATATAAACTATAATAAATAGATTTTCCATTATAATTCCCAACCATGAGAAGTGGTATAGGAAAAATGAACAAACTAAAAGACCCCGGGACACCCTGAGAGGGGAGGGGTGAATCAGGGTGACAACTTTTTCTTCTTAAAGTTGTGGATCTTGTTCCCATGTTGGTAGGAACTTGTTGAACCTATATAATGAAAATGATCAGAAAGAAAACATGCACATACACAGAGAAGACGTAGCCCTTTTTTACTTGGTTCACCACTATGGGCTACTTCCAAGGAGCATACGCCGACAAGTTTTCGGTCGTACCAAAAACCACTATGCTTCACTAGCTGGAGATTACAATTGTTCGGGCACAGTCACTATGTCCCAGGATCACTATCTTTACAAATGTTCTGAGATATCTCACTGATTCCCTCGGGTCACTCTCGTTGACTCCCCCTGGCTCACTACCATTGGTGAAGTCACACTCAGTTTATTGACGTGAAGGTCTCTTCAATTTATAGTCATGAAGTTCATTGTCTCCTGTTTAGCATGAGAATTTTCTTTAATTAGAGTCCTGAGTTAATTCTCTGTTAAGATCAAAATTCCAACCACTGATGAATACCCCCTTTTCCTTTGTCCACGGGGAAAAAAACCTTTGGAAAAGGCCTTCGCAAAGTACCCTACTTCGTAAGGCTCCCAATTTTGCAAAGCTCAAACAAGCCTTCGTGGAGCCCCTTCCATTTCGCGAAGCTCAATCTCGAAGCACTCTCACGATGCTCCAGCCTTCGCAATTCTTGAATATCACGAAGCTCCTGCCTCTTCGTGAAGCTCACTGAGCCAACGCAGGGCGCACACTTTTCGCGGAGCTAGAATATCTGCCGCGAAGCTCCTCTTTCGCGAAGCACTCTGCCTTCGCGAGAGACCTTTGCGAACCGAGAGCAAAGGACTTACTCTGAAATTCTCTCTGCTTCTCTTGAGGGGGTCGGCCTCTATTTATAGGCGATTCAACCGACCCTTGATCCTTCCGCGTGAAGTCAGCGCCACGTCAGCTCAAATCGCGAAGCTCCAATGTTTCCGCCGGAATTCTGTCCAAATCGCGAAGCACCACGAAAAATTTCCGTTCACGGAGATTGACATAATCGCGAAGAATCACCGTCAACATTCCTTCGCGCCTTCACCGCGAATCTCCCTCAAAAATCCCTTCTCCGCCGCGATGCGCTTCACCCTCTTCCGTTCGCGAATCTTGACGTAATCGCGAAGACTCACCGCCTCCATTCTTCTGGTCTTCGCGATTTCCAAACCATGAATCCTATCTTCGCGAAATTCATGACATTGCCATATTAAATCATGATCTTCATGGAAATCCTATTTTCGCGATGCTCACCAAATTCCAAATTTTGGACCCCAAAAATTTGGTAAACACCGGGAAACGGCGCCACCTTCAATACTATTGTCTGCTTGAACGGTATGATATCTTTGCTGGTACACAATCTAAAATTCCATTGATGATTGACAAAAAACACAAACCACACTCCAAATATTGCATAGAAGACCATAGTTCCAAAAATCTCCCCCTTTGGGTTTGTTGGCAATCAGAAGATAAATTCAATAGATCTCCATCTATGTGAAAACCAAAAACGCAGGAATCAACTCAGCCAACACTCTAAGTCTACGTGAGCAATGCTCGGTGTAGAAAACAGAAGAGGAGGCTTGAATTGGGTTCCACTATTTTCCTTATCATTCTTCTCATCACAGAAGTTGCCAGAATTTATGCTATTCTCCTTTCTCCCCCATTGACAATAAATCCAAAGACTAGTAAATTTTTCATGTTCAGCTCAAACCATACTTCCCCTGGATAGTATCTCCCCCATAAACCTGTATCACGGCCATAAACAGATTAAAACAGTTATAAAAAACGGGGAGAGGGGAATTTCGGAGCCTCCTTATGCAGTAGGAGGAGGTTGAACACCGAGGTTCAACCGATGATTCTCAAACACAGCCGCTGACAGTGGCTTTGTCAGGATATCAGCCACTTGCTCATATGTTCCCACATGATCCAATCTAATCACGCTTTTCTCAACTTTCTCTTTGATAAAGTGATACCTGATTTCAATGTGTTTTGCACAAGAATGCTGAACAGGATTCTTCGTAAGATCAATTGCGCTCTTATTGTCATATTAAATCACCATTGGTTGCGTCACCTCATCGCCAATGTCAATTAATTGTTGCTTCATCCATAGCAGTTGAGTGCATGCCTTTGTGGCGGAGATATACTCAGCTTCAGCAGCACTAAGAGAAGTACTTTCTTGTTTCTTGCTCAACCAGCCAACACATTTCTGCCCAATATAGAAAGCTACACCACTAGTGGACTTTCTTTCTACTACATCACCAGCCCAGTCAGCATCAGAAAACACTGATAATTCATTGTCCCTGCCTGCAGGAAAAAATAACCTGAAGTAATGTGTACCTTGAATGTACCTCATGATTCTTTTTACTGCTGCCATATGTTCCTCCTTTGGATTACTCTAAAAGCAGAAGGCAAGGCATGTTGCAAAGACAATATCTGGCCTTGTCGTTGTCAGGTACAATAGGCTTCCAATGATCCTCCTATTCATGGTGGGATCAACAGAGTTCCCATCCTCATGCTTTCCATGTTTAGTTCCAACTGCAATCGAAGTTGACATTGGTTTGGAGTCTTGAATATTGAACTTCTTCAGCAGCTCTCTTGCTTATTTTTTCTGAGAAATGAAGGTGTATTCCTTCTTTTGAATCACTTGTAGCCCTAAGAAATATGTGAGCTCCCCAATCATAGACATTTCAAATTCAGATTTCATGTGGTTGGAAAATTCATCCACTGATTTCTGTCTGCTGCCACCAAATATGATATCATCAACGTAGACAAGAACCATGAATTGATCTTTTGGAGAATTCTTCACATAGAGATTGTGATCAACTCCTCCTCTTTTGAATTCCAACTTCTTGAGATATGAGTCCAGCCATGAGTACCATGCCCGTGGTTCCTGCTTCAAACTATATAGAGCTTTCTTTTGTTTGCAGACCTTTGTTTCATCAGCACCCAAAACAAAGCCCACTGGTTGTTCAATGTAGACTTCTTCTTCGAGTACACCATTCAAGAATGTTGTCTTAACATCCATTTGATATACTTTATATCCTCTTTGGAGTGCCATGGCAAGGAAAATCCTGATTGACTCCAGTCTAGCCACTGGAGCAAAGGTTTCTTCAACATCATTGCCTTAAATCTGGGAGTATCCTTTACATACTAGTCGTGCCTTGTTTCTGATAACACTTCCATGCTCATCAAACTTATTTTTGAAGATCCATTTGGTACCAATAAAATTGTGAACTTCGGGTCTCTGGACAAGATCCCATGTCTGATTCTTTTCAATCTGATCTAATTCATCATTCATGGATTTCACCCATGATTTATCTTTTGCATCTTATTAAAATGAGGATGGATCTACAACTGATAGAAATGTGGATTGCGTGGTATTCCTCATCCTTATTGTTTGAGTGGGTGAACTCTTGTCCCCAATTATGTTGGATGGATCAATCTCAGATCTTCGATTTCTCCTGCGAGGTTCAGTAGTATTCTCTTTATCCATAGTTTCTTCTTCAGATTCTTCTTCTGAGTCAACATCATGATGTGACTGCTGAGTGTTTTGAACAACTTCCTCTTTTTTTGTATTTGTATTTTCTTCACGTTCACATTCTTCCTGACTTTCTATCACATCAGCATATGACGTCCTTGAAGCATTTGTGGTTTTATCTTCAATTATCTTAACATCACTGCTTTCCACAATCCTTCCAAAATGCTTGTTGAAACATTTGTAGGCTTTACTGTTCATTGAGTAACTGAGGAAAATTCCTTCATCTGCATTGTCACCATATTTCCCTTGATTTCCTTCTTTGTTCCTGATGAATCATTTACTTCCAAATACACGAAAGTATTTTAGAGAAGGCTTCCGTCCATGCCACAATTCATATGGTGTCTTTGTCTCACCCATATAAAGTCATGTTCGATTCTGAATGTACACTGCAGCTTGAACAGCCTTTTTCTAGTAATGTCGTGGAATATGACTCTCAATCATCATAGTTCATTCCATGTTGTTCACCTGTCGATTCCTACGTTCAACAACTCCATTTTGTTGTGGAGTTCTCACAGCAGCTACCTCATGCTGTATCCCATGCTTCTCCAGATAATTCTCAAATTCAATGGACGTGTATTCTCCTCCATTGTCAGATCGCAACACTTTAATTGTTCGTCCAGTATCATTCTCGGCGATTCACCGATATGTTTTCATACAGTCGAGGACTTGTCGTTTCCTGTGAATGACCATCACACATGACATTCTAGTGTAATCATCTATGAAAAGGACAAAGTACCTTTCTCCATGAGTTCCAGCAACATTTATTGGCCCACAAACATCTGTATGAATCAGATCAAGAAGGTGAGACACTCTTTTCTTGTTTGGCCGATATGAACTGCAGACCAGCTTCCCACGAATACAAGCATCACAAGATTTTTCACGCTCACACTTCAGGTTGGGAATGTCCAAGACAATTCTCAATTTTGATATCTTCTCCATGTCTTGTTGATTGATGTGTCCCACTCTCCGATGCCCCAAATTGTTTTCTTCTTCAACAGTCATGTAACATACATTTTCTTCACTATCAACCTGATACAAGTTGCATTCTATTCTGCATCCCTTCATAAGTGAATTTCCAGTCTTTCCCTTGATAGTGTAGCCTTTCTGATTAAACGTGACTATAAGTCCTAAGTCACAGAGTTGACTCACGCTGAGGAGATTATGACGTAGACCATCTACGTAAAGGACTTCAGTCTTCTTTAATTCTCCATTAGCTAATTTGGTACTTCCACTCCCTTTGATTTTTAGGGCCCCATCATTACCAAATCATACTGTACCATCGACATTCTTTATGATATTCGTTAGTAGGCCGGCATTACCTGTCATATGAGATGAACAAACGCTATCCATAATCCAGGTACTGTTGTTCTTTGTAGCTTTGAGGGCCACCTCTACAAGGTTGGATTTCTCAATCTTCTTCATTTACTTCCATGAGACATTAGATCGAGTATAAAGAACTGATGGTCTTTCAATTATCTCTTCCGCATACCCAGGTTCTTCATAGTCAAAGTCTTCTTTGAGAGGTGAAAACATGTTTGAAAGAGCAACATTGTCTTTCTGATGAGACTTGACTTGTCTTGAACTTCGGTATGAGGTGTCCATGTCCCTTATCTGCCTGCAATTAGCGGCCTTATGACCAATGTTAGAACAACAAAAACAATATCCATAGAAAATATTTCTTCTATAAGAAATAGGATATGAAATTGTTCACCTTTGTTGAGCTTCTATATCTTCTACATTCAGATAGATTCTTTCCTCTTCACAAAATGACATGGTATGGCCCAGATAGCCACAGAACTGACACTTCATGAGAGGAAATATCTTCTCACTTGAGTTTCTCCTCATACCTTCTTCCTTCGGAGAATAGTAATACTATCTGTCATTTCTGAATGTTTGAGGATAATTTTTAGGTCTCCTTTTAGTTTGGATTGAGGGTTCCTTTTTCGACACTCTAGGCAACGTTTCAACATGTTCAACTTTTATCTTATCTTTATTTTGGATCTTTTCACTTCCAGCAGTTGATGTCTCAGCCTCATAGCCAATTCAACTCTTTCCCATGCAAGCGGGTCTTTGATCACTCAAGATTTTTCCAACCCCATCTGAACCACACTTGGCTCTTGCTAGTAATTCTGTATCTGAGAATCTTCCAAACTGTATTTTCTTCCTTGATTCTTTTGGAACTGATTCAGTCTCTAGTTTACTCCTTAGAGTAACTACTTCCTCCTCAAGACCATCAGCAGTCTTGGATTTTTCATCCAGTCTGGAGGTGAGGTCATTGATGACCTTTGCCTGCTCTTCAATTCTTAGCTTCAGATCTACTACATCATCATTACTTTCAATTATTTTAGACTGTACCTTCACAAATTCTTCCAGTCATTCAATTTCATCTTCATGTTGATCAACGTATTCAGTTGATTCTTCTACAATTGATTTCCACTTATTGCAGCTCTTACATTTAATCTTGAGCTTACTAACTGCATCCTTAAGTTGCATATCGGGATCTACACAAGTTCTCTGTTTTTTTATCCTTCAGTATCTTCTGGATTTTCAACAGTGGCCATTATAGAAGCATGGTTCCCAGTTTTGAATTCTGGTTCTTCTTCATCATAGAATTCATTATCATCTTCTTCCTCTTCACAGACAAAACTATTCCTTTTCATTTTCTTACCAGATTTAAAGTTTCCCTTTTTGAAGAACCTTCTCTGACTGAGGCTTCTTGAAGTTTTCATCCTTACTATCTTCATCATTGATCATTTTTAAACACTGAGAGGCAATGTGCCCAACTTTTCCACAATGGAAACACGCGAGAGGTAGCTTCCCTTTGAATTTTCCTTTCCCGTTCTGGAACTTCTTTGCAATGAGAGAAAGAATTTATTTTTCTTCGTCATCTTCACCACTACTATCCTTTGAGATTTTCAGTTTATCCATGGCCTTTAATTCCATTTCCTTGCTCACCCGAGTCGTAGCATCTTCAGGTTTGACGATCATTTCATATGCTATAAAACTTCTCAGTAGATCATCTAGATAAAGTTTGGAAAGATCTCTTTCCTAAAGGGCTGACACCTTCGCATTATACAGAGGTGGAAGTCTTCTCAATATTTTCTTTACAATATCAATGTCTTTGATTTCTTCGCCTAGACCCCGAATAGCTCCAACCACTTCAGTAATTCGATTGAAGAAAGAGTCTGCATTCCCGTCTGGATGCATCTTCAGATCGTCAAACCGATTGTGCAGCACTTGTAGTTTTGCCTCCTTCACTTTTCTATCACCTTCATAAATATTCTCAAGTTTATCCCACATGGATTTTTATGAGGTGCAATTCATCACCTTTAGGTAGATCTGATCAGAAAGGGCTGTAGTGAGTGCATTCTGTGCTTTAGCATCTGCATAAAGAAGTATTTTGTCTATTTCAGTCATAGAAAGGCCTGTTGGATCAGTGACTTGAATTCCTTGCACAGTAGAAAAGAGAACTTCCATTCCAAGAGATCTCAGATGAGATATCATTCTGTTCTTCTAGATCTAGAAATTGCTTCCATCGAAGGGAGGGACTCCCCTGACATTGACCGCGTTTTCCATGACGACAAAGGTCAGATTCAACACCAGCAACCTGGCTCTGATACCACTTGAAGGACCCCGGGACACCCTGAGAGGGGAGGGGTGAATCAGGGTGACAACTCTTTCTTCTTAAAGTTGTGGATCTTGTTCCCACATTGGTAGGAACTTGTTGAACCTATATGATGAAAAAGATCAGAAAGAAAACATGCACATACATAGAGAAGACATAGCCCTTTTTTACTTGGTTCACCACTAAGGGCTACGTCCAAGGAGCATACGCTGACAAGTTGTCGATCGTACCAAAAACCACTATGCTTTACTAGCTGGAGATTACAATTGTTCGGGCACAATCACTCTGTCCCAGGCTCACTGCCTTTACAAAGGTTCTGAGATAGCTCACTGCTTCCCTCGGGTCACTCTCACTGACTCCCCCTGGCTCACTACCGTTGGTGATGTCACACTCAGTTTATAGACGTGAAGGTCTCTTCAATTGATAGTCATGAGGTTCATTGTCTCCGGTTTAGCATGAGACATTTCTTGCATCAGAGTCCTGAGTTAATGCTCTGTTAGGATCCAAATTCCAACCACTGATGAATACCCCCTTTTCCCTTGTCCATAGGGAAAACAACCTTTGGAAAAGGCCTTCGCAAAGTACCCTACTTCGCAAGGCTCCCAATTTTTCAAAGCTCAAACAAGCCTTCGCGGAGCCCCTACCATTTCACGAAGCTCCATCGCAAAGCACTCTCGCGATGCTCCAACCTTCGCAATGCTTGACTATCGCGAAGCTCCTACCTCTTCGCGAATCTCACTGAGCCAACCTGGGGCGCATGTTTTTCGCGGAGCTAGAATAGCCGCCACAGAGCTCCTCTTTCGCGAAGCACTCTGCCTTCGCGAGAGACCTTTGCGAACTGAGAGCAAAGGACTTACTCTGAAATTCTCTCTGCTTCTCTTGAGGGGGTCGGCCTCTATTTATAGGCGATTCCACCGACCCTCGATCCTTCCGCGCGAAGTCAGCACCACGTCAGCTCAAATCGTGAAGCTCCAAAGTTTCCGCCGGAATTCTGTCCAAATCCTGAAGCACCACGACAAATTTCTGTTCGCGGAGCTTGACGTAATCACGAAGAATCACCGTCAACATTCCTTCATGCCTTCGCCGTGAAGCTCCCTCGCAAAGCCGTTCTCCTCCGCGATGCGTTTCACCCTCTGTCGTCCGCGAATCTTGACGTAATCGCGAAGACTCACCGCCTCCATTCTTCTGGTCTTCGCGATTTTCAAACCGTGAATACTATCTTCACGAAATTCATTCCTTTGCCATATTAAATCATGATCTTCATGGAAATCCTATTTTCGCGATACTCACCAAATTCAAAATTTTGGACCCCAAAAATTTGGCAAACACTGGGAAACGACGCCACCTTCGATACTGTTGTCTGCTTGAATGGTATGATCTCTTTGCTGGTACACGATCCTAACTTCAATTGATGATTGACAAAAAACACAAACCACACTCCAAATAATGCATAGAAGACCATGGTTCCAACACAAACATTGTTTCGTGAGGCGGTAGTTCAATGTACACATAAATTGTATGTTCATTACCAATTTGATGGAGGTGTGTGTACGGGTAAGTAGAACCCTTACTATAAAAACATATCGGTATATTTATTATATTTGTGTTGTTATATAAAAATGTAATAAGGATAATTTAAATATTGGATAATGGGTAAAACTAAAGAGCTTGAGGAAGAATGTCACCTCTTATTCAGGTAACTCATTTTGGTTTGCACCAAAGGAATTCCATAGATATATTTCATCCTAATGTAAGGATTATAGGATAAGTTAAGGTATTATGAGGATATATTTGGGCAGATATTTATTTTCCAAAGTTTCTTGAGAGGTGTGAGGAAGTGGGAGGCTTGAGTGCCTTTTTATACAAGAGGAGGAGTGGCACTCTTATAATTTTTTAGAGGAGAATTCCACCCATGTTTTTCATTTGTAATTTGGATCCAATAATGTTCAAAATTATATAAAATGTATTATATGGTCGAAATACTTCCATAAAATATATTTTTTACAAGTTTCTAGGACATTTTGGCTCTTATGTTTAAGGTTTAGTCCCTTGTTAAGCTTAATTTCATCTTAATCGTTGCAATTAATTTTAATCACATTCACTAATATTTTTTGAACAAAAATGTTTTGAAATTATTTTAAATTAAAAATTATTCTGATTCAAAATAAGGATTCTATTTTTATCAATTAAAATTATATAAGTGGGAGAAATTAATTTAAATTTAATCCTACAGACGGGACGACAATGAGGGTTTTTAAAGTAAAAATGTTCAAAAGATTGCAAAGTTTTCATATCCAATTTCAAAGTGAAATTGATTCCAATAACCTAAATATAATTAATTAATAATTAATTAATCTTATTAAAACTCAAAACCATTTTAAAATATAACTTAACTTTATAAATAAATTAGATTAAAAGGATGTTCAGAATTAAAATTTGGTATGTTTCATTATTCATTAACAAATGGAACTTCACAAAAAAAAGTACCAAAAATTCAAACTAACCTAATTTTTATGTTTATTTTGAAATATAATATTTATAAAAGTTCTAAAAATTGTATTTAAAATTGGTTCTACATTAAAAGGTGGTAAAAACTGCCTTAATAAAAATATATGTCTTTATGTGTAATATTAGGTTTGTTCTTATCTCCTAACTATTAGATATATTGAATGAATATAAAAAATATTTTATTTAATATGTAATATATGTATATATATGTTACATTAATTTTACTCCCTAATTATAATTAGTTTATTTTATTAGGGAAAACAGCTTTGTGGGCATAAAAATAGTTTTCTATAAAAACTCTCTTTATATTCAATTGGTTCTTATGTTCCATTCTAATTAATTTGTAACAAATTAATTCATTTTATATTTTTTTAAACCATACATTTTCATAAGTTAATTAATACTATTCATAACCTCTATTTTTTTATGGCTAGGTTAAGCCTTATTATATTAAATGATAATGTTTTATTATTTCTTACTAAAACACGATCTTGTGTTTAACACAAGCTATTGAAGAAACTTATTGTTGCGTGTGTCATACTGTAACTACATATTCTATGTATAAAAAAACTAAATATTAATTTTAATTTATTTAAAATAGTAAATATATTTTAAATTCCTGAGATTTTATATACCCATACGCACTTCGTGTTGCATTTCATACACGCTATCAGATACAATATTCCCACTTTAGATTTTTAGAGAATTGCATGCCCCCTGTCATACTAGGTAATGGGTCCTCTAGTCACTGAGTTATACCCCTATCACACCAGGGTGTGGGTACTCTATCTATTGAGTGGAACTATATTATCGTTCTAAGTTATGGGTCCTCTATTTGAGATTATGCCCCATCGGACTACGGAGCAGTGGTGAGGATCATGTCTACCATATGAATTTATCAGAAAAACATGTGAGATGTGGGGAATTGTTTTTGGATCTTTAGATATATAGTTATTACAATTTTCTTGGTCTAGTCTATGAGATGGATATCCTCTTTCTCTTTTTTATGGGATTATTTTCAATAATGTATATATATATATATACATATATATTATTTCTTGTTTCCCTCTAAATTTTGATCGAGCTGACCATTGTAGTAAATTTATATTTCTCTACTATTGGAATTCAGGGAATCTTAATGGGTATATTTATACTCACTAAAACATGGTTTTTTTCAACATGTGTTATGTCCTGCACAAATGATAGACAGATCGACAATGACATCGTTGGATCATAGTGATACTTTGGTGCATTGACTTCGTGCGGTGGTCATACTTGGAGATAAGGAGTTGGGCTCTCTAATTTTTCCATTATTATAGTTTTTTTCTTTTAGGTAATTTATTTCCCTTTGGTATTTTATTTTCAAACACCCATAGTTTTTATAACGTAAAATTATGTTTGATAGCGTATGCGACACGCAAACAAAAAAAAGATTATTTAAATTTGACCATTACATCCTAGCTATTAAATTATTGAGTATGAATAATATTAAATAATTTATTAATTGGATATAAATTTTCTACTAAATTTATAAATTATTATTAAATAAGTTCTCAATTTTTAATAGAGATATTCACTCTTAAATAATATGTTTTCTTTAAAAATGATTATTATTATTTGTTTTAAAAAAATATTATAATTATTTTTTTTAATATCTAGAAATATTATTTTATAAAAATAAAATATTTTTTAAAATAATAATATTTATATTAAATTAGGTTTATTTCTTTTTATTTTTTATAAAATATTTATTTTTCAATGAATTGTGAAAAATACCGATTTTTTTAAACTGTCGTTTTTCTTTTAAAAAAATTAAGAAATTTAAAATATTCATTATTATTTATTATAACATAAAAGTAACATAAGATTTATTTAAACTAATTAAAAAACCCATAATAATAAATTATTTAAATTATATGTATAGATTATATATCTATAAATTTAAATTTAAATTAACTAAATTTTAATTATGTTTCATATAGATAATATGAGATCATATTTTACTTAAAAATGAATTTCTTGAAGAAAAAAAACATTTTTTCAACACGTATGTGGGTTTAATTATAAATAACATTGTACAGATTATATCATTTTAATTTTTAAAAATGTATTACATATTTTTAATAATTATTATTATTTATAGTATTAAATATTTTTAACTTAATTTTTTACCATAATGAGTAGCAAAAATAGTAAAATTTATTGAAAACAGTTCAGTTAAAAATAGGTTTAGCAGGAGGTTAAAATAAAAATTTAAGTGTTAAAAATGACCCAAAACATATCTAATTACTATTTTCTGGTCATATTAAAACCTTAAATCTTCCAAATTTTCAAAATTTCCTATATTTTATCCTTTTTTCATGAGGAAAATATGGGCGTAATTCTTTCTTTTCAAAAATTCTAAGTGTCTCATCTCTCCCACTTATAAAAGGCCACCCCCTCTACACTTCTTTCCATACATACAAAAACCATTATTTTAGAAAATAAATATACAAAATAACTTCCTTCAATAACCTAATCCTATAATCCTTTTTTTATTATAATTAAAACCTAGAAATATTTTTGATGCAATCCTAAAGAAGTTTTCTGAAGAATATTAATGTCCTTAACTGAGCATTTTATACTTTTTATTTTTCAAATCACTTACAATATTATTATACCATAATAAAATAATAACTTAATTAGCACACATATACATAGTTTTTTATGCTAATTACAATACCTACAACCGTCTCACCCTCCCGCAAATGGGAAACAAAATAGTGGATCATGTGTATGACGAACTACCACTTCGCGAACTGATGTAATTCTTTTTCCATCATCACTTCCCAAGGCTTAGTATGATGATTTATATAATATTTATATATGATGTTTATGATATTATTATACTAATTTTATTATAATATAACATATAAATTCTTAATTTCCATTCCTTAGAGAATACAATAACATCGCTCCTATATGTGACAAACTACTACCTCCCGAAGTGATGTGATTTGTTTTTCACATACACTTTACATAGAGGGTAATAATGATTAATTTATATTTATATATAATATTAGTGACATATTAATCATTTTTTAAAGGAAATATAACATATAATTTCTGACCTTACTATCCATTGAATAAATGATAACGTTGTTCCTGAGTATGGCAGACTGCCACTTCACGAAGTGATGTGATATGTTTTTATTACCTCATCACATGGATTGTATATGTAATAATATTTAAATAAATAATATTATATTTATAATATTATTATTATCCTATATATACAAAATAACACTAACCTTATTTCCATCATGGTCATCATAAAATAGAAAAGTTTCTCATGTGTATGTACGGCCTGCCGTATCCATGATTGTAATGTAATTCATTTTTCATAAACATATTTAATTAATGGTTTTAAAAAGAATAATTTATATATATAAATGGTAATTATTTTATGATTACTATTATTTATATGATTATATAATAATCTATTTGACTTTACTCAGCTTACCAATTTTATTTTAGACATATGATTCGTTTATCACTAAAACATCCAACTTGAAATTAATTGGTTAAGTAATTGAATATCACATTATAAAAAATAAAATAAAATGAATAATAAAATTGAAAATTTTGTTGAGAAATTAAATAACTAACAAAATTTTATTATTCATGAGGATAAGGACTGTACGTGGCGATTCGTAATTGAGGTAAGTGATTTCGTAACGTAGTTTCTATTCATTGGGTTAAATTTCTATTTCATTGATTATATAATGATAATATTATGTGTGTAATGATATTTGAAAATTTTACGTTGTTAATACACGTTTTTTAGTTGAATTTATATTTCATACACATAATAATTTCATTAATTAATCCTCACTTTAGTGGTATGATCTTTGTAAGTTTTTTATCACAAAACAAGCTTCTTTAAGATACATGTTATTTTATGCACCTAATTAAATTTATATAGTGTGTATAATTACTATATATATATTATATCATTAATCCATAATAATGTTTTATATTTAATGTTATAATTCATTTACTTCATTCATGGGGGTTATGGTTCAAAATTAACCAAAGCGGTATGGATTATGATTCAATGTCATTTTAATTAGGATTGTTTATCATTCATTTCACATTAGAGAGAATTATTTCATTATTTTATAATAAAACATTTAATTTTTTTCTACTCTAGTAATTTATTAAATTTTTAAGTAATATTAAAGTTTCCCAAACATTGGTGCTTAAATTGGTTGAGAATATGTTTTTAAGAATGGATAACTTTATTTATTTTTCAGTCAAAAATCATTTTCTTTCATATCCATGTTTATTTTAAATTTTTTCAAATAAATTTTTAACACTCTTCAAATGATTTATTAAAGAAATTTTACCCATTTTTAACAAAATAATATTTCCATCATTTTCTAAATAAGGCATATTTTGAATTTATTTACAAAATAAAAAAAGTATGTTCTATTTTAACATATATAATGTCAATGTATTCCCCACCACCACAAATACTATCTGATACTTGGATATTTTATAATCTTCCATGTTTCATTTTAAAAAAACACAATTTCTATTTATTATATGTATTTTCAAAATGTTTTTAAATGTAATGGATATTTTTTTATCTATAAATGTTTTGCTTACTGGTGTAAGGGATCTCTCTAAACCAACCTTTCCTTCAGGTTATAAACTTTATCTCTCTAACTGACTTTCTATATATCCATAATGTTATGGAATTATTCTAAATTTTGTATATATGCCTCTCGCATATATATCTATCTTATTCTCTCTTCTGTTTATGGTTTAATACATTCCTTATTCTGATTTCTTAACTTCCGTCATCATGAAATCTCTTTCGATTATGATATGATGTGAGATTATGAAACACATTTCATTTCATAGGTAATTCTAATCTTTATTCCTTATGACTAAATTATATTTTTGGAACGCATAAATCATGAACATGTTGTAATGGGTGTGCCTAGATTTCACTTGGTGATATCGCTATAGATTAAATGACAGGTGCACCCAAATAGCACTCCAATGCATGGGTAATGTTTTAGTCTCTTGAGATTTCATGTATGGGATTATGGAGTAAACCTAATCCACTATGGTTCTTTTTCCACCATGTGATATTCTATAGTTATTTATCTTTAACTCATTTTTAATTCATGTTATATGTTTCCTCAACATTTACTATGATTCCATGATCTTATGATACCATGTTCTTTATGTTATTCATCCATGTCATTACTCATGTTACTTATCCTTTAGGATATCGTTTTTATTCCCTTATTAGTATTTTTAGATCAACCATTTCTTTAATGTATTCCCTAGGTTTTCCTTTATAGTTTTAAGAGAACAACGTAATTAGAAGCTCATTATATAGACTAAAATAAAGATGTTTCATTTTAGTTGTTTTAAGTACTTAATATTCTAATTAAACTATAACTTATTGAGAATTAGTTTGTATTTAAAGGATATTTATGGAAGAGAAAATATTGTAATAATGTGTATAAAAGGCTTGGATCTTTATAGATGGTATTAGAGGAATGTTTTAGTTAACCATTGGAAACTAGGCTGAAGAAACATTAGTGATAACCTTAGGGATAAGTCAAAGGATAAGTCTATGGATATGAAAAAGTATAGAAAATATCCCAAAATCATGGGGAATTATAAATTTAGTGGTTTTTGGAAATTACATTTATGTCCGGATACTGCAAATAAAGGTGGTTCTGTAAAAAAAATTCCTAGGGGTAATAACATTAAAAAAAATGCATTCTGGTCTTGACTCAACAATTACCTAGTAGAAAAACATGTTATACTATGCACCAAGTTTAACACTCTGAGGCTATATGTTTTTGAAATTATAAAACTATTTATGAACCATTATAAAGGAAAGAAAATTTCCTATAAGATTTTATATTTTAAAAAATATTATGGATAACTTAGGTTGAAACCTATAAATTCATAAGTTAAGTAATATTTGTCATTTTGGATCTATCCATTTAATGTTCATTGTTTCTTATGTATATGTTCAATAGTTTAAAAATAATCATCCAAAATTATCCTTTTAGTTATTTTAAGTGGCTATAAATAGAAGAACCAAGTCAACAAACATTATGAGGGGTAGTCGGATGACAACCCAAATGAGATTCCCAACCTCATACAATCATGAGTCAGGAACTTCATGATAATACTTTCTTATCTAATTCTGAACTAAAACATGAATCAAGAGGAATGCCTCAATCCCGCTAAGAAAGAGAAAGTTTCAATTGAAACCTTTATGATATTAAGGCCTTCAACATTTGGTGGATCGTATTATCCTTTAATTTCATGACAATGGATCAAAGACATTAAATATATCTACCAAATCCTTCAATTTTTGAGCAATAGTAGTTTGCACTTGTTTTTTATCATATGTAAGGAGAAGAAAATCAATGGTGTATGTTGATAAAAAATATAAAGCCTAAGGAAGATATCAAAGAGACGGTGTGGAAGGAATTCTGGGAAAGAATTGACAAAAATTTCTCTCTCACTATCAAAATTAAAATGGATAGGAATTTCCTTAGACTCTAGAAAATGGATGATAAATCCATCGAGATGTACAAAGAAAACTTCACAATACTTTCAAGATATTACTTCATCCTTGTCATATCACACAAAAGTAAATTTGACCATGTATTTGGTGGGGAAAATCCAACTGTATGAATTTTTTTGGAAATTAGATACTTTGATAGCTATGAGAAAATTTTCCGATGTTCCCTCAAAGTTAAGATAGAGATTTGTGAATCCCAAGGCATGAATAGGGATAAAAAGTAGAAATGGGTTTTAAATATTGTGGTATGATGGAGAACTCTAATAGTACAAATAAATTTTGACATCCCACTTGTCAAAATTATGGGAATAAGTATATTATAAATTGTTTGATGTTTTCCAGGAACTTATTTAGGTGTGGTAAATAAGGGAAACTATGAAGGCTTTTTCAATGGGAGAAACCCACTAATGTGATGGAATAAAGGAAACCTCCATCCAAGCCTCATCCCATTATCAAATTTTACATCTTTAAGGAACAAGGACACTATATGAACCAATTCACTAAGATAAGGGTTTTTTTATAACAACCAATAACAAAAACCTCTAAGGCCACTAGAGAAAGGATGAGCTTATGTCATAACAATTGTGGAGGTGGATCATGAAAATGAAGTGGTGAAAATTAATCTAATTATTAATTCAATAATAGTTGAATTACTTTTTGATTATTTTTTTATGTATTATTTTATATCATACAAGTTTAGTAGAACTATTGAATAACCTCCTGAAAACATTGGTGTTTAGTTATCAGTGATGACGTAGAATGGGTCAATTATAGAATCCCAATAATATAACTCAAATCTTATCCATATTTTTTGGTTAAACCTCCCAAAAAACCTTGTGATACTTCCTATAGAATAATTTTATGCAATTTTGGTTATGTGTTGGCTTTCCTTATATATTGCCAACCTAAAATGATTAGATAAGTAAATCACCCACCAAATCTTGAATCATCCTCTGATTGAATATAAGTTCTTTGAGGATGAGTCTTCTTTTGTATCATCATCTAAAGAATAGATATTTTCTCCTTTTGATAATGGATATCTTTCTCAAGTGAATGAGACTAAAGAAAAGATAAATATTGAATACATTCCCATTATGATGGATTATACTGATGTATTTTCCAAATAGTTTCATGGTCTTCCTCATAGATGAGAGGTTAAATTTTCAATCAATCTTATACCTACATATTTTAAAATTTACAAAACTCAATATATAATAGAAATTTTTGAACTTAAGGATTTGAATAAGAAACTACAAGAGAATCTGGATATCTGGTTTATATGCCCCAGTGCATTATCAGGGGGTGCATGGGTCCTCTTAATCAAGAATAAGGATTGGTCAATGTGCCTCTACATTTATTATCATTAACTCAATAAAATAACTATAAATAACAATTATCCCCTTCCATAGATAGATGAATTGTTTGATCAACTATGTGGAGCCCAATATTTCTCCAAGATGGACCTTTGATTGTGAAATCGCCAATTAAAAGTGAAGATGTAAAATATTCCCAAAACTACCTTTCAAGAAAGGTATAGAATCTATGAATTCAGAGTGATGAATTACGGACTCAATAATGTTTCATAAATCTTTATGTTCTTAATGAATAAATTCTTTAGATATTACCTTCAAAAATTGGGGTTAGTCTTCATAGATAATATTGTAATTCAATCCAAAACAAAGGAGGATCATGGGGATAATTTAAATACAATGATAAATGCATTGAGAAAGGATAATCTACATTTAAATTAATAATAGATTTGAGTTTCGGATGAAGGATGTATCATTCGTGGGGCATGTTATCACTGGAAAAGGGATATATGTGGGCCATTCTAAGACAAAGGCAATCAAGGAGGGGACCAGAATAACTTTGGTTATAGAGATCCATAGTTTCCTGGGATTTACTAGGTACAACTAATGATTTGAAAAAAAAACTCTAATGATTATAAAAACCATTAACCAAGATAAATAAGAAGGGATTAAAGTTTGTATGGACCAGTTAATGTGTAGAGAGATTTATAGAGTTGAAGAAGAGGGTTTTCACAACACCAGTACTCATGCTACCCCCAAGTGATGAAATTTTTGTGGTATACAGTGATGCATAAGACAAGGTTTTATTCTATATACTAATATATAATGATAAATTGATATAATATTCCTCATGGTAATTTAAAGTTCATGAGTGGAGCTATCCAACACATGATTTGTAGTTGGCTATAGTAATCGTTGTTTTAAAATTTGGAAATAGTATCTCTATAGGGAGATGTTTTGAATATATACAGATCACAAGATCCTCAAATATATATCCAAGTAGAAGGAGTTTAGAATGCACCAGTGGTAAAGTTTATATTTGATCAAATAATATCACTTCTTAATCTATTTCTATCCTAGAAAATAAAATAAAGTAACAATTGATTTATTTAGAAATGATCCTTCAATTCTATCAATGCGGAGAATTGAAAAAGATCCAATATTTTTATTCTTGAAAAGGATTGATATGGGAATAATTAAAGGATAATCATCTTACCTTTCTCAAATAAATACTCAACTATCCATTATCGAAAGGACCATGGAGGCCCAAAAAGGGGGTGATATGCTATAATAAATGTAGTGAATATTCTAGAGTTAAACTTTGCTGAAGATGGGGTTCTAAGGTTTGTAACCCAGATACGTGTCTCATCAAAACCATAGCTGAAGAGGGAGCTTCTGCATGATGTTCATAGCTTATCCTTCTCTATTCTTCCAATCAGCACTATGCTTTATAGATATTAGAAGCAAAAAATCTGGTATGATAACCTAAAGAGGGAGATTGCAGAATTTGTATCACAATTCCTGGTATGACAACAAGTCAAGGATGAATAATATAAGTATAAGGGTATGATACAACCATTTCCCATTATTGTATGTAAATATGAAAAAATAACCATGTATTTCATCATAGGACTCTCTAGGGAGCCTAATGGAAATAATTCTCTCTGGGTGGTAGTAGATCACCTTAAATCGTCAGCACATTTCATTACAATCAAGGAAGTTTTATCTCTGGGAAATATCACAAATATATATAAATTAGGTTCTTGGGAGTATAATTACATTAAACACACACCTCACACACACATACCTAAAAGGCAGGTCATTTCCACCCCAAGGGATAACCCACCCAACCGTCTACTTTATTGCATAATATATTTTTGGCCCAAAGGCCCAGTGGGAATCTATCCCATTACATGGCCCATAGGCCCAACATTTTCTTGCCCCAAGGCCCATTCTCTAAATATTAACCCGGATACTACAGTACCACTACTACTAAAATAATTACTCACTGTTGTTATAGTGTCAACCACCACCGCTACATGGCCATTGTTCAACAGTTCCATAGCTACTGTAGTATGCTACAGTACAGCTATAATAACCTACATCTAGTGGGTTTTGAACCCCCATTTTTTATTGAGATCTAAAGTTTACCTGGAGGTTCTAGAGTAGCCTTCAGCAAGAGTTGAAAATAGAAATCAAATTCGATAGTGGTTATCACCCTCATACAAATGTTCATTTTGAGAAAAATATCCAAACTCTAGGATATTCTAAGATCTTATTCAATGGATTTCTAAGGATTTTGGAATCATCACCTTCCCCAATTAGAGTTCTCATGTAATAAGAGATATCATTCTAACATTCAAATTGATCTTTATGAGGATTTTTATAGGAATTAGAGTCGGACTGTGACATTTTGGGTTGAAGTTAGAGAGTGTAAGCTTATGGAACCTAATCTTGTCCAATAGATGATAGTGAAGGTTCAATCCATTCAATGGAATTTGAAATCTATGTAAAGTGACTGGAAAATCTATGCAGAAAATGGTCTATGAGACCTGAATTTTGAGGTCATAGATACGATTTTAGTTTATATATCATCATGGAATAAATTCAAGAGGATTAGGAAGAAGTGAAATATTAGTTCTGGATACACCAGGCCCTTTGAGATCCCCAATTGCATCGAAGTGGTGGCCTATCAACTAGCACATAAACCTAGCCTATCTCAACTACATGATGTGTTCCATGTATCCCTCTTGAGAAAGTATATACTAGACCTATCACATGGTATTACCATTAGAGAATAACCTTTCATGTGAGGAGAAGGCATGGAAAATATTATTTCCCAAAGTCAAAAATCTATGAAATAAGACAACTCACATAGTCAAAGTGTTGTGGTGAAACCGCAAGTTTGAGGAAGCAACACGGGAACCAGAAGAGGAAATGAATAAGAATTTCCCTCACATATTTTCATCATAGTATGTGATATGAAATTTTTAGTGTAAAATTATTTAACAGGGAATATTGTTTAATTCTGATTTTTTTAAAGGGATAAATGTGTTTGATAGTGTGTGCAACAAGAAAACGAACCATGATTATTTAATTACGACCATTATAAAATATTCATTAAATTAGAAAAAAAATGTATAGTATTAAATAATTTATGAAATAGATATACATTTTTAAGTCAATTTTTTGATTCTTAACCAATAATCACTCAATTTTTAATAAAGTAATTTTATCTTAAAAAATGTGTTTTCTTTAAAAATATTTTTTTTGTTTTTATAAAAAAAATTATATAATTATTTTTTGTAACTCTTAGAAATTTTATATTATGAAATTAAAAAAAATTTAAATCATCAAATAAATATTAACTTATGGTGAAATTTTTGGATCTTGATGAAAATATTGATTTTTCACTGAATAGAGAAAATACTGATTTTTTACAAAGCTGTCATTTCTTTCTAATAGATTAATTAATTTAAAAGTTTCATGATTATTCAATATGATTTAAAAGAAACATAAGTATTATATATATATATATTTAATCTGATTAATTACATTTAAATCATATTTATACTATATTTTAATATAAATTTATTTTTAGGCATTAAAACAGTTTTTTCTAAAAACTATTTTAAAGTGCATAATGTTTCTACATTTTAACTAATTACAATAATACTTGATGTTTAATTATATAAATTAAATGTATATTATATATATATATAAATATATATATATATATTAATTTTAATTTATTTAATTATTTTTATGTTTTTTATTATTAATATGATAACATCTTTACCCTAAAATGCATTTCTTAATTAACTGTTTTTACGACACGTCTGCTGATTTAATTTTAAATTAAATTCAACCAATTATGTGAGTTTAATTTTTAAAAAATAGATTCAATATTTTAAATCATAATAATTTATATTATCTAATAATATCAAATTAATTTTTGAACATAGTTAATAGTGAAAACACTACAAATTATTTACCATGTTTAGGGTAAAAACAGGTATACCAGGGGTTAAACTAAAAATATACGGGTTAAAAATGAACCAAAAATTATATAATTATTATTTTATTGTCATATTTAGACCATATATATTATAATTTTATAAAAATCATTTTTTATCCTTTTTCATGATGGAAATTCAGGCGCAGTTCTTTCTTTTCAAAAATTTAAAGTGTTTCCTCTCCCCTAGTTATAAAAGGATACCACCTCTCCTCTCTGTTAAAAATTTAAAAAAACATGTTTTTTAGGTAAATAAATACCAAAATAACATCATTAATTCTATCCCATAATCCTATAAATATTTTTTGATCATAAATCCAACCTAGAAGGGCTTTTGGTGCAAAACATAAATAATTTTTCTGAATAGGTGGTAATGTCCTGAATCGAGCACTTTATTTTATTTCTTATTCCACATATATAAAATATTATTAAAACAAGATTATATAATAACCAAAATATATTACATATATGAAAAAAAATTATGTTAAGTTCATGACCTATAACTACATCCTCCTCCCTCAAATGGGAAATGAAACTATTGATTGTGTGTACGACGAACTACCGCCTTGCGAACTGACATAATTCTTTTTCCATCACCACTTATCAAGGATTGGTGTAATGATGTATTTGGTTTTTATATATGATATTTATGATATAATTACAATTATATAAATATAATATAACAAATAAATTCTTACTTTCCATTCCATAAAGAGTGAGATGACGTCGCTTGTGCGTGCAGCGGACTACCGTCTTGCGAAGCGATGTGATTTTTTTCACTTACACATTAGATGGAAGGCAATAAGGATTAATTTTATGTTTATATATTATATTAAGAAAATATTAATAATTATATAAAATAAATATAGCATCTACTTCTATACCTTACTCTCTATTGAATAAATTATAATGTTGTTCATGTGTACGGAAAACAAGAACCTCACAAAGTAATGTGATTAGTTTTTATCATTGAATCACATGGATGGTGTATGTAATAATATTAAACTAAAATATATGATATTTATGATATAATTATCATAATATATAGATAAAATAACACTTACCTCATTTCCATCATGATCGTCAGAAAATGGAAATGTTACTCATGAATTTGTATAGCCTATCATCTCCATGATTGTAATGTAGTTTATTTTTCATAACCAAATTTCATGGTTCATATTAAAATTATAATTTACATATAAAATAACAATTATGTTGTGATTAAAATTTTTATATTATTAAATAATAATATATTTGACCTTAGTCAACTAACTAAAGTGATTTTGGACATATGATCCATTTATCGTTAAAATGTCTCATGCGAAATTAATTAGTTAAGTAATTGAATATAATATGATAATAAATAAAATAAAAAGAATAATAAAATTGAAAAAGGTTATTAACCAATTAAATAATTAATACATGTTTATTATTTCTGAGTATAAGGAATGCACGTGACTATTCGGGCTCAAGTTAAGGGGTTTCTTAACTCAATTTCCATTCATTGGGTTAAACTTATACATCATTGACTAATTTATGATATTATTATGTGTGTAAAGATATTTTTTATTTTATTTTTAATATGAACTTTTTTATTTGAATTCATGTGTTATAAAAATAATCAATTCATTTATTAATCCTCACTTCAACAATATGATCTTTGTAAGGGTTTCATCTTAAAACATCCTTCCTTGAAACACATGCAATATTATGTTCCTAGTTCACTTAATATAGTGAATATGATATCCATTTACATATTAAATCAGGAATAATTCATAATTAATGTTATGTCAACTTTAAATTCATTTAATTCATTAATGGGGGTTGTTATTCAAAAGTTTCCAAAGTCATAGGGGTTTATGATTCAATCCCATTTTAATCAGGATTATCAATGCATGAATTTACAATGAAGAAAATTATTTGATTATTATCTAAAAAATCCTATTTAATTTTCTTCTCCTATATTTATTTAAAAAATTATCAAGTAATAGAACCAATTCATTCTCTTTGGTACTAAAATCAGTTGAGAAAATATTTTTAAGAAAGCCCGACTTTATTTTTATTTAGGTTGAAAATAATTTATCTTTTATATCTATGTTTTCTAAAAATGGTTTCAAATATGTTTTTAACACTCTTAAAATTATTTATTAAATCAATTTTCACCTTGTATTAAAAGTAATCATTCTATAATTTTTAGGACAAACTAAGGATTAATTTTCTTTAAAAAGGATAAAAATATTGTTCTATTTTAACATATATGGTTTCAATGGCTTTCCCACCACCACAAACATTATTTTATACTTAGGATTATTTATAATATTATATTTTTTCTTTAAATAAAAACCCTATTTATTTTTTGTTTTAATTATTTTCAAAAAGGTTTTAAATGTAACATATATTTTGATATCTGAAAATGTTTTGATTATGAGTGTAATGGGTCTCTCCAAATAGTTGTTTCCTTAAGGTTGTTAACCTTCTCTCTATAACTGAAATTATATCTATACATAATGTTATGGAATTATTCTAAATTATATTTTTTTTATCACGTATATACCTAGATTATTCTCCCTTCCTTTAATGGGGTAATACATGCCTTATTCTTGTTTCTCAAATGAATTCATTATGAAATATCCTCTGATTATTATATGATGCAATATTATGAAACCAATTTCTTCATGTGGGTAATTATTATGTTTATGACTTATTATTTATTTCTTTTTTCCACACATAAATCATGTACATTTTACTATGGGTGTTTCTAAATGGCATCTGGTGAGCCTAATATAGCTTATATGATGGGTGAGGCCAGATAGAACTCTAATGCATTGGGTAATGTTTTGATCTCATGATACATAATGTATGGGATTAGGGGGTAAAAATAATCCATTATGGGACTTTTTCCATCATGTGATATTGTCTATGAGGTTATCCTTGACTCTTTTTTATGTCATAATATATGTTTCTACCACATTTTCTATTATGACATGATCTTATTATAGCATGTTATTTAAGTTATGATTATTTATGATTACTCATGTGTCTTCTCTTTTATGATATCATGTTCATTTCCTTACTAGTATTTTGTGCTCAAAAATTTATTTTATGTATTTCTCAGGTTATCCTGTTCAGCTTTAGGAGCTCAAGGCCATTAAAATATCATTATGGAGATTAAAATAAATAAATTTTATTTTAGTTTTTTTAAGTACCAAGTCTTCCTAATACACTAATTCCTTATTATCCTAAATTTTTATTTAATGGGTATTTATGGAAAACTAATGTAAAAATAAGTGTAAAAGTTTTGGGTTTCTTTAAATTTTCCCATTTAAGCTTTGGATTTTTCATACTCTTATGTATTCTCTATATTTTATTACATGCATGGTTGTACTTTGTATATTACTATCTTATATCATTCCTCTATGATTTTTCCTAAAGTTGGTTTAGTTCATTCATATTGGTGCATTAGGAAAAGTCCTTAGATTTCATTTATGCCTTCGTGGATCTTATCGTCGGCTCCTAACCTATTGGAGGTGGACTTTGGGTTGTGATGGATCGTCTTGCCACTGGTGAGGTGGGCCCCGGTGGGTCAGGACCTTTTAAAGTGGTATTAGATCCATTCATACCTTGTTATTTTGTTCGTAGTTATCCCCTTATGATGAATTGTTTGGGGATTAGGTAAATGGCATTGAAATGTATCGAGTGCTCCTTTCAAGCCAAGGAATTGAGTTTTGGTGTGGTAGTTGACATATTCATTCACAAAGACTCTAACTACCAGCTTGGTGACTCAGTATATTAAGACAACAGTTATCGGGATCATGGAACATGCATCATATAGTATTGATTCCTTTGACTTTCCTTCTTGACTCATCTCTCCATGTATATATTCTCATCTAACTAGGGTACATCTTGATCACCTTCAGGATTCCTCCACGATGATAGCCAACCAAGTTACCAAAACTGTTTTTCGAAAATGATTCGTTGAGTGGTGAGGCCTTATTTCTGAGGCCATTTCATAAGTTTTTTACTCCAAATGGGTAGGGAGAAGCAACCACACCTATTTAGTAAAATATAGTACCAACAGTTCAGGATGATGATGTATATTGGATCAGTGCACTATGTGAGTTCCAATGTTATAAATTATTGAGGTTCCATGACTATCCAAACCCCCAGCCAGTGGAGTATTGGCTTGAGCTGGTGACCCAATTTCTTAGGCTTGTGTGGATCCCAACTGATCAAATGGTTGTGTTGGTAGCAATCCTTTTCCATGTATCAGCAGGGTGCTGGTGGGGTCTATTCATAAAGACTCGTGATGAGATGACACTCTCAGGGTTCGACTTCTAGTAGTAGTTTTGTGGTGAGTATTACCCCTCGTCATTGCTCTCAGTTAAGATATGGGAGCTTCTGGAGCTATAATAGGATATTATGATAGTTGTTGAGTATACTTCAAGGTTCCCCAACCACACTCTCAGGGTTCGACTTCTAGTAGTAGTTTTGTGGTGAGTATTACCCCTCGTCATTGCTCTCAGTTAAGATATGGGAGCTTCTGGAGCTATAATAGGATATTATGATAGTTGTTGAGTATACTTCAAGGTTCCCCAACCTTACGCGATACTACCTCGACATGGTTTGATATGGTTACATCTAGATGTAAATTCTGAACAAGCTCTTTGAAGAGACATACATGTTAGTTTGGTACCCTTATGAATTCTCACCTATGATTGGGTTTTAGAGAGGGGTATAGTTATAAAGAGATTCCTATTAGAGGGATTCTAGGTATCTAGACCTGGTAGTCGGTTTCATGGGGATGATTCATCAAATAATCTTATAGGAACTAGTTGATAGGGTCTCAACATTGGAGGACTTCTCATGGATGGACTCGGTCATGTGTACAAGCATTTTAGGGTTTTAGGAAGGTCCTGGTCATACTAGATAGGGGGATTCTACGATTGTTATGGAAAATGTGACATGGATTAAGATTGCTAGACTCACTAAGATGACGAGGAAAGGTATGCAAGAGATGGACCTCCATGACATGGGTAGTACTGTGATCAAGGATCTGACACTAGTGGCTAGGGAATACCAAAAAAAGTTGGGATAGCAGAAAAGTAGTTGTAGTGCTGTAGGGAGGAGATTTTATTGTGGGATGATGGTATGAGATAATCACACTTCCATCACCAGGTGGCATACTCTAGGCTTAGGGAACTGCTAATTGGGGTTGTAGGTAGTTACTAGCTATGGATGTCTTTAACTAGGCTTCACATAAGATGATCTAGGTATGATAGGTGTTTATTCTACTCTTACTCTATTATTGATATACATAGGTGTGAGTCATTCCTTCATCTCCAAATACCTCGTGTAAGAGTTGGAGCTTCTAGTTGAGACTTTAGCCCATCAACTTCAGCTAGAGGTTCTTATAGGGAATGCTTATTCAATATCATTTATCTTCCAGTAGTAAGAGCTAGTTATTGGTGGATAGAGTTTCTCATGGTACTTTTTTATCATCAAAATCAAACCTTTTGAAATAATATTTGATATGGACTAGTTTTCCATGCATTGGGCCTGAATTGACTACCATTTCAGGAGAGTTAGATGCCTTTTGGTAGATGCGATGAGATTCTATTTTTCATGTGAGGGAGATATTATGGATGATTTAGTGGGTATTGAATCAATAAATATGTGAACCATCAACCATTAGTTGGTGAGATTATCCCTTGGTGCAGTGGGATATTCAGGCATCTTGATTTTTTTAGTAGTCAAGGACTTTATGGATGTCCTCAATGAGGATGTTTTGGGACCACCTCCACAGTATGAGATAGAATTCTACAATGATTTTCACCCTCAAACCGCACTGATATATTCTTAAGCTTATCTTATGGACCCTACCAAGCTCCAATAGATAAATGTGAAGTTGGAGGGCCTTCAATAAAATAAGGGATTTATTATACCCAGTGTTTTCCCCTTGGAATCTCTAGTTTTATTCATGAAAAATAAAGGCTGTAGGTTTAGGATTTTTATTGATTATCACCACCTGAATTAGGTAATGATAAAGAAAAATTATCCATTAATAAGGATTTATGACCTCTCCGATCAACTGAGAGTTATGATATGGTTATAAAATATTAATATCAGTTCCATCTACCATCATCTAAGGTTATTCAAGGATGATATTCTAAAGATGCATTTTTATGTCTCTATGTACACTATGAGTTCCTATATTTGAATTTTTGTGTGAAAAATACCCCTAAAATGTTCATGGCTTTGATAAAATATATTATTTATCCATAATTGGACCAATTTATGGTTTTATTCATTTATGACAAACTCATTTACTTTTTTTAGAGGAGGATCATATAGAGAAATTGATATTGGTCCTAGACATACTCCGAGAGCACTAGCTATATGGTAAGCTCTAGAACTGTCTTTTTTGGATCTACGGGGTCCAATTTCTAGGGAATGGTATTTTTTAATGTGGTTTAGCTATGGAACCAATGAATATTGATGCATTTCTTTCTTGGGATCCACCCAAGTGTGTATTATAGGTTCGAAGCTTCCTTAGAATGGTGGGATACTACATAAGGTTTATGGAGGAATTATATAGGATCTCATCCCCTTTGAGAACCCTAACATGGAATGGATATCCATTTACCTAGAATGAGTAGTGTTGGAGAGCCTTCAAGGATTTGAGGTTGAGGATTACCAACGCTTTATTATATAGACTGCCAGATGAGGTAGTGGAGTATGTAGTGTTTTACAATGCCTCTAGATCTGGGTTTGGATTATTTTTGATGTAGAGGTGGGTAGTGATCACATAAAGGTCAATATAGTTGAGACTCCATTAGTAGAAATATACTACTCATGACCTAGAGTTGATAGAAGTAGTCTTCACTCTGAAGATGTAGAGGCGCAATCTTCTGGGAGGGAACTTTTTGTATACTTAGACCACCAAAATATTAATTATATCTTCATGTAGAGAGATATTAACCGAATAAAGAGGCATTGGTTAGAGTTTTTGTGGGGCTATTACCTCGACATAGTTTATACTCCTAGGAATGTAAATGTAGTGATAAATTCCCTTAGTAGATATTCCTGTTCTCACTCGGTAGAGGAGGCATCTATGTGGTTGGGTTCATTATATCTACCCCTGGTGAAGGATAGGGGTTCAATTTATATTTAGTCGATGCAGTTGACTCATCCACTTCTTTAGTGTGTAAGAGAGGATAAATTAAGAGACACAAACTATGAGGTTCTACATGATCATAAATCCTTAGAATATTCACTAGATAGATTATTTGATGGAATGGATCATTTCCTCCTTTTCCAGGTTCGAATAGCGGTTCCAAACACATTGTGAGAGGTGGTGATGAGTCAGTCTCACACTTCCCCCTTGTAATAAATCTCAGTGTGAAAAAGATGTAAAAGTACCTTTAGTAGTAGTTTTGGTGGGTTGGAATGAGGTGGTGTGTTTCTTGGTTTTTCTCTCGATGTCTCATGTTCTAGAAGGTTAAGTTTAATCACCATGTTCTAATAGGTTTGACACACCCTCTTATGACCCTAAAGTGGACATGAGATGGATTATCCCTAAACAATGTGACAATACTTCTACAAATAGTGCAAGACAATGATGAAATATTGGTGATTTTTGACCATATCATGATGTCGACACACTTCCTTTACATCCATAAGAAAAAAATAGGTGGAGTGTATGAGGCAATTGTACATATAAGAGAACATATAACTTCATGGGGTACCCTCGATGATTATCTGTGACTATGATTCTCTGTTAACATCATGATAGTGGAAAGGTCTGAAGGAGGAATTCAGGACCCAATTTAGGATGAGTATAGTGTTTTACCTCTAGATGGATGGGAAGATTGAGTGGACCATCCATGTGCTAGTGGGTTGGAATTTTGTCAGATCTTGGAGGATCACTTACCATTGGTTGAGTTTTTTATAGTAACATTTATCACTCTACTATAGTCATGACACCTTTAGAGGCCCTATATGGGATACTATACAAATCACCCTTACATTAGACTAAGATTAGTGAGACATATATTTTGGTTCATATATGGTGAAATGGACGATAGGGAAGGATTAAGTGATTCATGATCTTATGAGGATAGCCTAGAGAAAACAAAAATCTTATGCAGATTGACATCAAAGGCCCATGGAGTTTCAGCAGAGAGAACATTTTTTCTTGAGATGTACCCCATAAAGAGTATTAAGGAGGTTTTTGCATGGTGAAAAACTATCCCTAAGGAGCATTGGGACATTTGATATCTTACAGAGGGTTGGTGAGGATTCTTACCACTTACCCCTTCCCTTGTAGTGGGATCACGTGCATGACACCTTCCATATGTCACATATGAAAAGATAGATGTGTGAACCAATGTAAATTATTGACTAGGGTGATCTAGACATCAAGGATAGATCCACCTTCATAAATTACCTTTTTGTGATCAATTATTAATAGGATTTGATCCTACATGGATGGAACATTCCTTAAATTCATGTGGTTTGGTAGCACGGGAGCATGCATGAGAGCTCCCAAGAGCGTAAGGGCTAGATTTGGTCTCAATACCTAAACCTTTACATCTATCTTGTCCATTTTAGAATGAAAAATACTTTAAGGGTAGGATAATGTAGTGACTCTAGTTTTATTATATTTTTACTTTTAATATTTTTATGTATATACTTGGATTTATCCTTGAATTCAACACAATGTTTTGGTGTCTTGAGACCCCATAATTAATGTATAAAAAAATGTTAATATAATTTAATGCATGCATTCACATAATTTCAGTGTTTCTTATTTTCTCATTATTGAAGAACTCGCATGGAACATATGACAACATAGTTTATTTTGGAATGTGGATTTTACCTTAGGCATGACCTACGGTTTGTCACCATTTGATGTTCTACGTAATGTGGTCAATAGAGGGTGTGTTTAATTAAAAAATGTAATCTATTTATTTATTTTATTTGAAATGACCTAAGATATAAATCATCTATAAAAATATCATTTTAATAAAAATATCTAGGGTTATCCACATAACCCTAGGAGGATTTGATCAGAGTATTGTTCGTTCTCCAATTTCAAATCAATACTAGAGAATGATGAGTGATCATATCGAGGTGTACCTAGTGGCAGTGAATGTAGTAGGTCTTCTTAATCATTGGAAGATGAATTATTCAACAATTAACAATCCTTAATCAATTAGGTCTCATTATTTGTTGCTACCAATGAATTTATTAAAATATTGATCATGGACTCATATTTTCTTGAATTCATCTATGATTATCCGCCCTAAATATGAGCCTTTTTTAAATAAATTTAATTTTTTTCATTTCCATTTATTTTTTTCACCATGTTAAACCCCATGGTTTCATTTATTATAAAATATTTTGCTGATAATTCTTGTTAAATGATTTTTATACATTTGTTAAGTTCATTTCTCCCCACCATTCATTGTATTCCTCATAGTTGTCCCACATGGTCACGGTTCGACATTTTTGGGTAGGTTCAAGTATAATATAATCCTCAGATTCATGATGAATTAGTGGATGGTGATTGGGATGGTGATTTTTGGATGGATCGAAATGATTTTTGGGTGATTATTTTTGGATCAAGGATCCAAAATTGAAACGGTGATGGGAGGGGCTATGGGACGTTAAACAGCTCATCGACGGATGAATGGAATCCCATTTCTAGAAACTAGAGGTTCTAAATCTATTGTTAAAGGTACTAACCATCAATTTTTGGTGGTAAAATGGAATATTTTTAGGTGGTTGAGGTAGATTGAAAAACCATGTGAATAATCTAAGGATTTGGTGAAAAACATGACGACGTGTTGTGTAGTGTGGAAGAACATGCACTATGTTTTTATCTTTCTATAGTGTCTAGGGTTTTCAGTCAAGTTAAAGATCACAATAGATGTGTTTAGAAACCCATGTTATGTGACACTACTCGGGTAGCCAAGTCATGTACCAGTAGTTCATTCCCTAGGACTCTAAGTGGATATACATGTCGTGTGCCATGCGAACACACCATGTGGTATTACATGGTCAGTCAAGCCATGTGTTGTGTGTACACACCCAGGACCCCAATAAAACATAGACATCAGGTTTCATATGAAAACAATGTGTGGTATAACATGTATTGATAATACATATCTATATAATAACGTGTACAGGTAGTGAGGTGAGGTCGCATGGCATGTGGAACCTCATACACGCTGTGTATTAACCTAGAAACTCCTTCATATCACATCTTCTTCTTTGAGACATAGATTTTGGACCATGAGTAAACTATATTGAGTGATTTTTCACATATAACTCAGTGGTGATATTAATTTTAGTATAAAATATACAATTTTAGGTGTTCCAAGTGTGATTATCCTTCTGATGATGCTCAAAAGTGGTTGTAATTAGACCAGGGTCATTTCAGATATGTCAGTGTTGGAAACACCCAAATCACACCAGAGTTAAGGTCCCCCATATTCATATATATCTTGTGATTGGTACCCCTTAATTAACTAGGGTTTATATCCTTAGTATTTAGATTGGTACCCCCTAACAGACTAGGAAATGGGTCCTCTACCTACTGAGTAGTACCCCTATTTTATTAGGATGTTTTTCCTTCATTCACCAAGTGGTACCCCCTAACGCATTAGGGAATAGTTCATCTGTTCACTGAGTGGAAACTGCATGGTACACTAGGGTACGGTTCCTCTATCTATCTATCTACTAATAGGTACCCCCTATCATGATAGGTCACGGGTCCTTTGTTCGCTAAGTGGTACCCCCCCCCATCATACCATGGAATGGGTATTGTATATATTGAGTGGAATTCCTTTACCATACTAAGGTGTGATTACTCTATTAGAGATTTTACCCCATTATTTTGTGGAGTAGTGGAGAGGTGGGGGCCCATCACATGGCTTTCTTGGACAGACACATGAGATGTTTGGCATCAGTGACAGACCATTGGAGCTTTAGGAAGACTCGTCATCCTGAGCTAGATAATGATATGGATATCCCCTTTCTCTCCCATTTGGGTTTATTTTTTAGAATGTGTATAAATATTGGGTATCACTTTCATCATGATTTGGGTTAAAATGGTAGTTTTTGTATCTTTCTACTATTCCCTTTGCGGTTTTTGAGGCATCCTACTTGTATGTATATACTAACCTGTGTATGGAAGTTTCCCACACATATCATATCTTATGAAGTCAATGGACTGATCAGAGGTGACATCAGTGGGGCATAGTGATACCTATGTGCATTGACCACATGCGATGGTTGGACTTCTAGAGTAGGAGTTCATCCCTCTCAGTTTTTCTTTTTTTTCAGTTGTTGTCAAGTTAGGACTCCATTTATGGTAGGGCATGTATTTTAACCCATACAATTTGTCTTACTTTTCTATACTCTAATGTATTCCCAGTATTTTATTTCATACATTTTTTTACTATGGTTGTTACTTTTTTATATTTTTCATGTACACTTTTTTAAAGAGATAGTTGAGTGAATTCATGTAGGTACATTAGGAAAAGGGCTCCCATTTCATTTAATCCTTCTCAAAACTTTTCAACAGTACCTATCCTACAAGAGGTAGTCTTGGGGTTATGATAGTTTGGTTTTCCCCTATCTAGGTGTGCCCATGTGGGTCAGGTCATTACAATAAATTATGGTGAAATAATAACAAACCACCTTCCATAATATAATATTATAATATGTAAATTTCAATGAAGATCCATCCATAATAATATATCGTAAGATATAAAAAATTTGATCCCATTTAAACGCCATAAATGTCATACATCAGGTACGGGATCACCCGGTGGGCTGATCATGTGAAAAAAATAAAGAATAAAAAATTAATATATACATAAAAAACAATGTCCAATTATTTTCCTATTATCATATCATAATCCCATAAAAATGTCTCCATCTCATCCATTGATAATTTAGGCATTTACCTTAACCACATCATAAACTTAGATGTATGCATGCCAACTAAGGTGCATGTATAGGGTGTGAGTAATATACTTAGTATACCACCACCAATAGTGTATCCCTAATATGATATGGTATAATAAAAAATGTAAACATTACCATTTTCACATCATCAAATGTGAAGAATCCACCTAAGTGTGTGAACAATCTTTCTTCATCCAGTTATAGCTATGGAAGGTTACTCTCATGGTCTATTCAAAAGAAGTGGGTGAATAGTATATCACCACTCATAATAATAAACATTAGTTAATAGGTTATCAACTCAAAAAATATTAAACATAAGTGAATAGGTTATAATCTCTAATAATAAAAAATTGGGCGAACTTTTCATCCCCATAAATAATAATGACATGGGTAAACATGTTACCACCACAATAAATAATAACATGGTTAAAGGGTTTATCACCACTAATATCATTATTATGATAAAAAACATGGTAAAATGGGTCATTTCTATAATAAAAAACATAGGTTAATGGGTTATCAGCATAATAATAAACACATTAATGAATGATTTATCACCTTTCATAATAATAATAAATATTAGTGAATTGGTAATAACCATAATAATAAGCACATCGGTTAATTGGTAATCACCATTAATAATAAAAAACAACATAGGTGAACAATTGATCATTATAATAATAAAATAATAACTGAATGGGTTATCCACAAAACATACAACATACATTGGTAAATTTTTTATCACCATAAATAGATATAAACATATGTGAAAGGGTTATCATCATAAAAATATTAATTGATATAGGTAAACAGGTTATCACCATAAAAACATAACATAGGTGAACAATTTATCACTAAACATGTTCATAAGATTGTTTTAATGGATTATCACCACTAAAATTAGTCTTGTTATATCAAATTCACTTACTGGACTACCCATGGCCCATGTATTCTCTACCTCTACACATTTAATCTATCTGGTCCATCCTTGTCATGGCTTGGATAAACCACCACCACCCATTATACAAGGATCAGTCCATATCAGCCACTAACTAATCCAAAAGCATTGAATAGGGATAAATACCCTCTTGTATATTATATGTACAATCTTACCATCATGAAGGAATTATCTAGGAAATCTTTCGAGGTATACTAACTCAAGTCGTATAAAATTTTACCCCTTATAGGATCTAGTTTCATGGAATCTCAACATGTTTTATAATTAATATGACCATCTTTATCCATGTGATCAAAGCAAGAGGATAAAAGGAACTATCATAGGTTAAATAGTACCCACTCACCACCCAATTGGTATTTAAGCCTTACTCAGTTCCATTTTGTGTCATTCATGTCCACCTAACTACTCACACGTGTTATATGGTATATAAAACTCATATAAAATAGAGGGTAAATCTATTGGCCACTTACCACATACTAGTAAGATCCTTATCATCTGAAATCATTGATAATTTGGTCTCAGTCATTATAAATACCATAATCTAACATATACACCCAAATTAGGAATATTATAGGAATAATGGTGTAGTAGTGATAGAAATATTGAAATGAAGGGAGGATAAGGTTAAACATACCACAAGTGGTCCAAAAATATTTATGTTAAACAAATAAGAGATCATATATGGGAGATATGGGTTCATATGGACTACCAAAGAGGGAAAAAATGTGTTTATATCATTTATATCTTGAAAATTAATTTATGAAAAAATAAAAAAAGGCATACTAGAGTCCATTGTTTACCCGATACACCACCACTAGGTGCCTAGTGACCATTGAATAGCTAATCATATGTCATCAACCATACAATAGTTCATTTTTTTACTCTTTCCCTCTCGTTCCTTGCTACTAGTTACTCAAAAGATAGACACTAGGTACCCAATAGCCTTTATTATTTTTTAAATATTTAAACCACTACGATCATTTTATCTAACTCTAACTCTCATCATATTCCAACCATTATTGTAGTAAAAATCCTCCAAAATACACATGTAATTATTTAAAATAAATAAAATTTATACCTAGATATATTTGGGTTATTATATCACTAACTCCACACATGATTATAAATTTAGAAATTTATGAAACCCTCTATAACACTACACTAATAACGAATATTTAAGTAGTTTTTCAAATTCAATAACATGGTAAATAAAGGAATAATATAAATTATTTCCTGATAATTAACAAATATTTCAAAAAAAATTTAAAAACAGGAGGAATATTTCTAATGAAAATCTTAAAAAGCATGTCAAAAACACTTTAAGAAAACAAAGTTAGAGAGAATAAATTTTAAATGGTAGTTTTTTAAAATATATCAATCTAAATTAGATATAAAATTTATCAATTTATATTTTTTATGATAATTAATGTTATTGGTATCTATATGTTTAATTTTTATTGGTACTAATTTAATCAATTTTACTCTAAAGTTAAAAAACAACAAAAACGAATTAAGTGTAAATATTACTTGAAATTTATAAATTTAAATCATTCTCATGATTTAATTTACTCTTCCATATTTGTATTCCACCCTTATTAGATGATTGTGAAAAAAGATATAATAAAGGATTTGATAGATCTAAATCTAATGATAATAATACTTAAAAAACTTCTTTTTTAAAACAAATTGGATAAAATACCAAATACTCTTCTTTTGAATTTTTATTCTCTTAAATTTTATAATATTGACCACTTATGATTAATATAGCATCAATAATTAATAACGAAAATATATTTTTAATAAAAAATAAAACAAAAAACAACTGATTTAATTAATAAAATAAAATTTTAGTAAGAAATTAGATGAAAACATACCCTCAATTTAAAAACATCAAAAGTATTCAAAACCCACCAAGAGTTGGACCAAAAATTATCTCAAAACATCACTATAATTCTAAAATATATGATAAATAATCCTTTTATAAAAAATTAATTATATACTTTTATAAAAAAACATAGCATAATGATAGAAACCATGATATAGTAATTTCACCTTCTCTGTATCTATAGTTTAAAATAATTAGAATCCTCATATCCTATAGATAAAATGATTCCATCCTTAGATTTCAAAAAAATGTCTCAAAAAAATATAAAAAATGGTTTTATAATGAATATCTTTCAATTTTATATTTATCAATAAAACATTATCTCCAATCAGTTGAATTCAAAAATTTATACCAGAGTATTTTTATTATTTCTCAAAAAACTATGTAAAATAAATTAATTAAAAGAAATTTTTATTTAACTATATATGAGGTAAAATAATTAAATCTCATTTGTTTCTGTTAAAAATATGTTAATGAATTTATCTTTATTATTTATTTGTATTTTCTTATTTTTTTCATGTAATTTAATTTTTAAGAACCAATAATGTTATTATTCCTTAAATAAATATCTTCTTAAAACATAGTGTATTAAAGTACATTATTTTTATATTCTTATTCTCCTCATGTGCTCCATATATAAGTTTTGAGTTAGTGTCATCTTTGTTTAAAAAGTTAACAAATCCTTGGGACATACTAGTGACACCATGGATTCCACATTAGTTGAGAAGATGGGAGGTTAGATCATCTATTAAAGAGTCTTATTGCCTATTTTATGACTCTCTAATAAATTTTTGATGTATTCATAAAATAATTACTTATTATAATATTGGTTACATTATGCATGAGAGTGATCTATTGTTACCATGAATTGATGTGAACATTCATATGTATCAGATATTTTCCATCTATATCTTTTTGGTTGATTATACTATGGTTTAAATCCACATAACTAGTCACTCTATAATTTATCACCATATAGTGATGTGTTAGGTGTTGTGAAGTTGGGATTGGGCTTATGATAGGGGCTTTCTAATTATCCATATGAAGGGAATCATAACCCGTGTATTTTGGTGAACTTAACTTCAAGGATAGACCTTTTAAGGTCTTGTGATAAAGACCATGGTGGTACCATTTTGGTCCTTTCATCCATGACTGTGGATGTTCCTTTTTAGTTCATAAACCCATGAGCAATGATGTTCCATTTAAGATCATGAAACTAGAACCATGATATATTGTTGTTTAAGTTTATATAATTAAGACATATTTTGAGCAGTTTAACATTATAGATAATAGAATATATTATATTCATTTTAGTTTCATAAAGTTAGGGATACTAGTTTAAAAGAACCTATAAATGGTTTGTGTGGGACTTATACATGATCTTCCATTTCGATTCATCTTGTCTTTTGGTAACTAAATAGGATAGGGTGTTATTTTTTCTTACACCTAGTAAGAGCATCATTATATTTATGGATTGTTAATGGGGACATAATTATGATATCATGAATAAGGACTTTGTAAAAGATTTAACATGTCAGTAAGATCATATGTATATATACACCTCATATATGTCGGTAACTAGATGATAAAAAAATACACTCATGGTTGATATGATCCAATAAAGAAGGATTTTTATTTACAATGTAATGGATTAACTTTTTGGTTTGACTAGGTAGATTAATTAAGTAATGGTATGTTAGGGGCTTACATTAATTTTTATGACCAAATTATTATAAGTTATATAAAAATTTTGGTACATACAAGATTAGAATCCTAAGACATAGAAGGTCTCATCAGTTTTCAAATGATTGGGACCCTCATTATCAAGGGAATATATGATTTTTCTTAAAAAATGAGAGTATTATCTATTAAGGGGAAACCTAGGTAGGGTGTATCATGGGACACATGATCCCCCTATCAAATTAATACATGATTTTAGGGGATCACTCTGATATTCCTAAACTTGTCATGTATTTTAGGACATTGTGGAGGAGGCATAAGGTGATAGTTCCTAGGTAAGTTACCCAGGTTAAAGGGTTTTCTATATAGGTAACTAATGCAAAATAATTTCCTAGGTGGGGGACTTAGATATATTGATTACCAGGTAGGATACTTGAATGAAGTCATCCCAATTATGTGATCATGGTGAAAGGGGTACCCAATTATGTGAACTATGCACAGAACGTATGCGGAAACCTAGGTGTAGCTCCTTTGGGAATACCTGGGTTAGGTTCTCCTTGGGGAGACCTGTCAACCATTTAATGTAGGGATTGAAGGCATAAATACATTTAATATTATCAACATGAGTGAATTCTCATTCGGCTGGGTAACCTATGGGATCTGAGCATAATCCTCTAAGGAAACACAGGGTGCACCCTCGTCGAGACATATGGAGCTCCTAGATTGTGTAACCTGGTCTATTTGGATCACTTATTAATGAGGTTATTTTCCCTAGATCTTGGTGATAACCTAGTAAAAGTGGTATTTGAATGATATTATTCATTAAAAGACGCAAATAACCCTTTATTTCTTCCTTTTTCCTTTTATTTGGAGTCGGAAATCACCTAAAGCAGTTCATGGAAGGGTTGGGAATAGATTTATTATGCTTAGTTTTAATTAGGTATTCTCATTTGTAGTCATATAACACAATTTTACACTTTTTTTTAAATTTAGTGAATTTGATTCCATATATAGGCATCATGAGCTAGGATCCTAAATGATCAGAAGTAATTTCTCTAGGCACTTATCTCTTTTGATAAAGACACGTGATGTGAGAACTAGTTGGGCTAAGCATGTGGGTCGGTACAGTTCTAAGGAAGGTAGAGTGTATGGGTATTGAATGAATAAAGAATGTGGGTAACTTTTGAATCTTATCTCAATATAAACTAGACACTCGAGTGGTTTCTCCACCAAAAACATTTCAACATTCTTAAAAAAATGGTTAAATTATTCATTTATTAAAAATTGAGTGCCAAAAAATCCCCCCCCCCCACCACTCCATAATTGGATTTGATCATCATGAATTGGATAAAATAATGAGGTAAATATATGACTGGGGCATGAGTTTTTTATGAACACATTATTAGATGGAACAATCTGCCATATTCTTAGTTAGGGTTGTGGTGTGAGCTCAATCATGTGGGTATTTTCACATTATGACACATTGTGCCTGATGTGAGACATGATAATCACCTATAAATATAAATGGATCTCCTTTTTCAATGAAAATAAATCATATTGATGAATCCTAAGTATTTTAATCTATATTTTCACTCAATTATTTCACTATGTTCAGTAAGTCATAGGTTCCACTATTCTATCAGTGTTGTGAATGAGTAACAAAGTGAAAAGGTTGAGTGAATGAATCAGGGTGTGGTTGGATGGGTATAGACAACCATTATGAGAGAACTGTTCATGGTAAATTAGGTGAGGTGACCAATTCCACCACTTATAGGCACAAGAAACTAGCCTTCATGAATTGAGTGTGAGGAGCTGGGTGGAAATTCATACTTAGTGAAATTTTAACCCGCTCAGTTTTATGCTTTGTCTCATGCTCTGATTATTGTATGCCCTTTCTATACTTTTCATTTCACTATGAATCTAAATTTACATAATTATATTCTTTAACTTTAGAGGATATTTAAATATATTCCCTTCTATAGTAGCATCCTCTCACATCAATGAAATGACTGGTGACATCGAGTTCAGTTCACAACTTCTTACTAAACCACATCATCAATCATTTAATATTCTCCTTGTATCAGCTCTATTTAATTACCAACTTTCTAATAGGATTCCATTATAAAATTTTTTTCCTCTTAAATGACATGTGAATACTATAAAAAAATTCTAATATTCTTAATATATGAATTTTTTTCATCGTGAGACACTAGTAAAAAAATCATTTCCCCTCACAAACAATTCATTTATGATAGTCATGATGAGGATTAATTTGACCTGGACCATTATATATAAATTATGAACAGAAATATTTAATCCTATTTGACCATTAAACAATCCTCTACACAAATTTATAAGAAATGTTTTATCCTTTAGTGGGACCTCTGCTTGAGAAAAATTTCTTTGAAGAGTGGTCCTAACTGTATTGGGTGAATTAGAGCTACAAAAAGTTCGATAACCGTTTAAGAATTATCAAAATTTATAAGGAAATTTATATTTTCAATTATCAATGTACCATAATCATATCATCTTCCTATTTTTAGTTAGTACGTGGTTTTATAAAACATATACCATCCAGTTATCACATGGGTCACTGGATATAAGCCTCTAGGATATTTACAAGATTAAGGGAATCCCAATTCTCAATGATATGTATGAAGAGTTTCTCTCTGACTATAATGTATAAGAAAATTATTTGCGGAATCCTATTCTAGAAAGGGATTTTTTGAACTTGGTTGGAGATAATATGAATATATATGTTCAATCATCTCTCAATATTCCCTTTAATTCCTAGATTACAATATTCCCATGTTCTCATAGATCGAAACCAAAGGTGAAGAGACTATAGAATTTACTATCAAACCACACCAGTGTGACTCAGAATACTTATTAATATATTATAGATGATGGTTAATGCTTAAAATATGTTATCAGATAAGGTAATATCTAATCCTAGATCATTAGTTGGTTGGCCTTCTGGCGATGTTTCTTAAGGGGTGTCTACTACCATCCTAAGATTCTTACACTAGGGTAAGGGATATCATCTTCATGATGGTTTCACATATAGAATCAGGTGTGGGTGTGAACCTATTCTTTCTATCCTTGGGAAAACTCTACTCATGATTTTTTTTAATTTCAATGATTTTAAACTCCCAATACAACCTACATTCCAATCTAGTTCATTTATAGTTGGATAGTGACACATCTCAGTAGTTATTTCATGAAGAACACAATTTTGGTCCCTAAATTCATATATAGGCACTTATTACTGGATATTATAGCCACACAACCAATAATTATGGATTATCACATCCTAGACCTTATCATAAAAATTTATTCACAAATCAAATTCACTCCATACTGGGCTTCTATCGGTGGTTGGGTGGATGATATCCCTATTTTGAAAGATGAAAATTCATAAAGAATTTCATTGCAGCATGGTGTGATATTCTATGGTGTCTCCATCTATGAGACTTATATTATATATAGATATAAATTATTTTATGATGTATACAATATGTGAACCATCATATTTATCATGAATTATGTGATGAGAATAATTCCATGGTTTTGTAGCAATCCAGGTTAATGATGATGTGTCTGAACATCGATGATCTAATAAACTAGTCACCGGATAGTGCTCACATAAGTCTATCCTTGGAGTGTTCTCATACATAGAATGAAAATTATTATAGCTCAATGTTATAAGGATTAACCCCATGAACATGTGGACTAGTCCTAAAAACTAAGGGGTGTTAGGGACGAATCAGAGTGTGGAGATGATATCATCAAGATAGATTACATAATTTACACAGAGGAGACCTATATTATTGAACATTTCAATATAGTCTATAAGAATCTAGGGAGATATGCTCGCTTAATACAACTATAGGAATTTATTATCTGAGATGTTCATGAAATCATTTTCAATAAAACTTCTACAAAGAAAGACCCTATTGGAATGAAAGTCTTAAATTTAGGTCTAATTTATTCTCTATTAGTTATGTGAACATTTCTAACAAGAAACATTTTCCTTGGATAAATTATTATTCTAGAAAATTTAGCGGACTCTAGTGTGGATGTTATTTCCATGAACCAAATAGATTTTGAGATCGTATAGTAGAATGTTTGGGATTTTATTAGAAAATATCTCATGGTTGAGTTGGGTAATAAATCATATCACCTCTATTGGGTCATTTTAGGTCTTGGAATAGGATTCTTTGATTCCCATGAGCTTTATTCCATCTCCTAGTGGATCATAGTTACTTGAGATAAATTTTTGATTCAGTAAGGATACTTCCATTGATAAATCCCAAACATTACATACATAAATATTACATATTATTATATTAATGATCCCTAAATATCATTACGACATATTCCATAACTATAAAAAAAATTGTCTTTGGAATCGTGGATACATAAAAAATTGGTATGTAAAATATCTACATCATATCCAAAAAATATTTTCATAATTAGAACCACTCTTAAACTTATTATAAATAAAACCTTTCTTCATATCCTGGGAGAAAGGAAACATAATAATGGGTGAGCTCAGATGATCATTATGGGTGAACAAGGGATATATCATTTAATAATAATTTTTAAGAATAACAAGAGCATAATGATGTAAGAAAATGATATTAATATATCAAAATCATACTAAAAAATTCATATATCATTATCATGAGTCATGGAATAATGTTTAGAAATTAGTAAGACATGAATCATAAATGAATCAAAGAACATGATCCATAAAAACATAAAATTAGAATAATATTATTTCATATTGAGTGGAATAAATTTTTACATAATCATAATTATATAAATATTACTTCAAGGTTGCCCACTAAGGCATTTATCACATGTTAGGCTTAGGATAACCACATGTGTACCAGATTTTGAATTAGGATAACTACCTATATTCCCTATCTTGGGATTGTGATAACCCCTAGGGTACCCTTTTATGTCAAAAAATGTTACTCTTTACCAAAGTCATTGGAGTGATATAATGGACCCACCCATCACATAATAATAATCCATTCAAATATATTCCCCAAGATCATAAAAAAAATTTATCATTTTATTATAGCTTAACCAGTGAAAAATATAATGTGTTTCATAAAGATTTCATCATAAAAATCAATTAACATGAATATAAAGAATAAGGAATAAATAATATAATTATATCCCCAATGAATCATAATTAACATCAATGGATGTTATCATAGATGAAAATTCTTTTAAAACAACATTTTAATATTTCTTGATGAAATTATCATTTTAATTTTAAGATCACTTATTTCAAATATAAAATTTTCAAAAATATTAAGGAAAAAAATTATTTGAAAACAAATATGGATACTTATAAATAAATATTCAAATTAAATATTATTCTTGATCATGGTAAAATTCATTCATTCAGTGTTTGTTAAAACAATGATTATATTCAAACCTTTTATAAAAAGTACCACATTTAGAAAATTTAAAAAAGATTACATTTAAAGATTTTTGTAGAAAATAAAAAATGGATAAAATTTTCTTTAAATATGCATATGATAATATTAAAAAAATTAAAATGTTTTAATGAAAATAGGCACATGCAATAAAAAGTTTCTCAACCAAATTAAACAAAAAATCGATTTTCCTTAAAAAAAACATTCAAAATTTTGAGTGCCTATAGATTGTAAAATTGATATAAAACATGTAATTTATTTAAATATCCATATTATAATAAAATAAATAAAAATTTTATAGACATATCAAATAATCTCATCATAAAAAAATTTGTCATAAACAATATTGCTAAAAATTATATTATAGCATAAAACCATTACCTCAAGTTTCAATTAATTTATAAGTTCTCTAACATCATATATAATAAATTTATATTTGTTATAATTATATACCAGAACAATATTAATACTAATTATACCATAAATATTTTACTTATAACATCTTATTACTCATTAATTAACAATTCTTCATTAAAATCGCTATTTCTAGTTATAACTATTTCATTTTTTATAAATGTTTCATTTATGATGTTCTGTTCATTGAATCATGATCATGGTTTTTTAATAAATATAATCATAAATATATCATATATATATCATAAATATAATATATTTTATTAAATCCACCATCATATGGATCAATGTCAGGGGTGATGGAAAATGAATCATATCGCTATGTGGAGGCGGTCGTCCACATGTTTGCTCGAGCGATACTTTTATTTTTCATTTTATGGAATGGGATTGGGAAATGGTTTCAAAAATTTCATAATAACATATCAATATATTAATTATATTTTATTCATCATGTTATAATAGATACTATATGTTTAGAGGATATGTAAGAAGGAATAAAATTGAAAGAGCTCAATTGTGATTTATACCTCGTCTTTGAGAGGCCGCATATGGATTACACCTTAAGCCTTGAAATATTGATATTAGGAGGATACTAGAGGATATCGGTTAAATTAAAATAAGGTTATAAGGTTCTAGGTTGGGTATTGGATGATATATAAGGCTTAAATTTTGTAAAGAAGGAGGTATATGAGGTGCCCTTTTATAAGTGAGGGATAGGACACACATGGAATTACTTAAAAGATTTAAATAATATAAGGTCACTTTAATGTTAAAGTAGTAAAAATGGAAAAGGATTTCAATTTATTATAATATAGGGTATAAATACATTTAAACAATAATAATTAGAAAAACATTTGTGGCAATGTTACCCTTATCTGTTAATTTAACTCTTGGTAAACTCATTGTAACCTTAACCATAATGTTGGAACCAGAAAATGCATCCATTAAATTCACTGAATGCTTCAATATATGATCCTGGAGCATAGCGCATTCCATAAGCTTCGATTTGACTGGTCGTTGAGCCCAAATGGAGTTACGGATCCGAAGTTAGGATCGTTCGAAGTCAGGCTGATGGAAATGACCATCCAGGGTTGTTTTGGGGAAAAGTATAGAGTTGCGTGCAATAGAGGAAAGCTTGCTCGAAAAAATGGAATCTTGTGTCAAAAAAGGGATATTTTGTGCAAGAATATGATATTTCATGCAATAAAGTAATTTTGCGTGCAACCCCACGTGCAATCCCATTTAAAGTCAAATGCAACGTTGAAACGCCCCTTTGCTCGCACCCCTACGGTAGATGGTGCGAAAAACCAATTGCTCGTGTGGAATTTTACATGCTCCAACATGCATGGAAAACCTCTTGCACACTGAATTTTACACGCAACACCTTTCATGGAAAACTAATTACAGGTGTGTAAATTTACATGCACTGCCTTGCGTAGAAAAACAACTACGCACGCAGAATTTTACGCGCTCCGCCTTGCGCAGAAAACCACTTGTGCGTGAGGAATTTTACGCGCACCTCATAACATGGAAAACTTCTTAAGAGAGAGGAATTTTATACACACCGCATCCCTAGGTTTTTCTTATAAATACAAGTGCACCCCCCCTTTCTCCAAGGAGGTGCGCTCGGAGGTCGGTCGCTGCTCTAATGCACATAAGTCCGCATTTTCCACACCTGTGCGTAAAACCCCCAATCTTGCACGCAAAACATCACTATTGCAAGTAAAGGGGGAAACATGCCCAATTTAGCACGCAAAACTTTATTTTTTCATGCAATGGTTCCATGGTGCCAAATTTTTCTTGCACCTATCCAATTGCGCACACACCTCTCCTATTGCGCGTTAGTCCTCCCCTATTACGCGTAATTCCTTCCCTATTGCGTGCACATCTCTCTATTGTGCGCACCTATCCAATTGCACACCATCCTTCCCTATTGCACACAAATATCCCATATTTCATGAGAAATCTCCCCTATTGCATGTAATTCCTTCACTATTGCATGCACAACTCCCATATTGCGCGCACACGTCCCCATATTGCGTGCATGCATGCCCTATTGAGGAAAGTCCTTCTTTATTGCGCGCAATACCTCCTTCTTGCATGCATCCCATCCTGTGTGTCATTCATATTACATGAAACAATATATAGGCCTCCAGTCTAGTCCCTTTGTTACCATTACTAACCCCCATGAAAAATGGAGAGCCGCACCGCGAACTTTTTGCGCCAGGATGTCGGCATTTTCCATTGCGCCCTTATGTGCTGCCTACTTCCACTTATGAAATAACATGATTTTAGAGACTCCTCCACACACCATTAAACTCCTTGAGTTGACATATTCCTCTTGGGTCCATTCCCAGGTCATGAGTTGAGATTCTCGTCATCAATTCCCTGAGTACCTTGAGTCGAACCGTTCTTTAGGCAACTCCTCCAAACCCTGTCACTTGGCTTTTATTCCAGGTTAAACTAGAAAGGGTCGCCCTTGCATAAGTCTCAAAACCATCCATTGTTAGGTCCTTTATTCCTAATAGTCCTATCTACATGACTTTAAACTATATTAATCCTTATGTTCCAAACATAGGATGCCTCTTGTTCCAAATAAGAGATCCCTCTTGCTCCAAACTATAGTAATCCTTATGTTCCAAACATTGGATACCTCTTTCTCCAAATAACAGATGATATATGTGCCAAGAATAAGATGCCAACAGTCCTATCTATATGACTATAAACTATAGTATTCCCTCTGTTCCAAATATAGGATGCCTCTTGCTCCAAATAGGAGATGCCTTATGCTCCAAGCTTAAGATGCCTAATTCCATTATTATAGTGACATAATTTCAAGAGCATTGGAATCCGTTCAAACATTCCATCACTACATCTCACGCTTTGTGTGTCCTTCATTCAGATCTTCATCCTCTTCCATGTTCGAAGGGACCCCCTAATGGCCTGGTCCCATGTCGCATCGGCTCACCTACCGTCCTAGGCCAATGCCCTAGAATAATTTACATGACACTTTGAGTCAGGTCCAGTGTTTCAAACACGGTCAACAGTCGACCCTCATTTTTTTATCCCCATTTCAGGCTAACGTGATATGTATGTTGTGTTTCAAACACGGTCAACTGTTTTCCTTCATCTCCACACCACCCTCACCACGTTCCGATTATCGGTCATGTGATTCACACTTTCCATTTCCCTTTGTTCGGACTGATTCCAATGCCCCTGGAGTTATCCTTCTTATGCACTAGCACATAGTTGTGGACTCCAATTATATACCTCAACCCACCAGTGGGTTGGGATTCCCTCATGGCCTGACATGAGGAAGGCATCATGGGAAGCTTCCTTGTGTAAGCCTCATCCACCATTACCGCTCCATAGCGGCACCCAGGTAGCTTCCGTGCGTAAGCCCCATTAACCATTACTTCTCCATAGTGGCACCCGGGAAACATCCTCACGTAAGCCCCATCCATCATTTCTGCTCCATAGCGGCACCCTGGTAGCTTCCTTGCATAATCCTCATTCCCCATTGTGGCTCCATTTCAGCACCCAGGTCTCCTAGAGTGTAAGCCCCAAACCCACAATGAACTATGAGGCCTTTGATCCTTGCCAAGGTAGGGTACGTAGGAAGACTCCTGGGGTTCAACCCCACCACCCATTGGTCCTGAAAATCTTCATGTCGGTTCACCAATCCCATCACGAACTATAAGGCCTTTGATCCTTGTATCCTAGACAAGGTACTTAGGAAGCCTCCCTGAGGCTCAACCCCAACACCTGGTTGCTCCGACCCCCTTCATATCGGTTCGCCCCCATCCTACATGACGTTAAACTGTGGACCTAAATCAATGGTAATCCATTGTTCCCCCAGTCAGCGATAATCCATTTCAACCACTTGAAATACATGAACTTTTATCCTTGTCAAGTCAAGGTACGTAGGAAGCCTCCCTAGGGTTCAATCCCACCACCCATTGGTTCCACCCCCCTTCACGTCAGTTCACAAAACTCCACCATGAACTATGCAGACTTTAATTCCCTGCCATAGGGATACGTAGAAATCCTCCATGAGGTCCAAGCCCAGCACCCATGTCTCATCCTGATCTATCCCTCGATCCCACGTGTTCTGGGAAGATCATGCCCCAACCCAGATGTTTTACTTCCTCCGGGTACCATCCATGTGTCCATTCTCACGAGTCTCCTCCTCATGTGTCCCATCATCCCACTGAACTACACAAAATTTGATTCTCTTCCATGGGGATATGTAAGAAGTCTCTTAGAGTCTCAATACCAATAGTACTGTCACCTTCACAACGATCCCATCTCATTCCCCCTCCACCCCATTCAACTCTCCGTCATCCATCCTGAGTCCCACCCGGGCCTCCACATCCCAATGGGATCATGTCATCCACCTCCTTGTTGCTCCTAGTAGTACTTGGGCAGCAATTCATGCATAATCCCCAGCATGTCTCTGGTTCATTTTCCTTTGTGTACACTCTGATTCATCACCCCTTCGAAATACGTGGGTTTTGATCCCTATCGTCTAAACAGGGTATGTAGGAAACCTCCATGAGGTTCAATCCCATTCAATGGTAAACCTTAGTGTTCCCCCGTTTTGGGGTTCACACTCCCTAATCTTCCCTTAGTGGTGTCCAGATCAGCCTTCATGGTGTGACATCTTCCCTTTATGGGACACACCATCTTGGGTCAGCTCTTATCAAGTGTTCTGATCCATCCACCTGGTAAACCTTCTAGGTGTTATCTATTAGGGATGTACGAATCTGATCGGTCTATATGGTATGTTCTAATCACCCTCGTTCCATCTCTACAAGAAGTTAAACTCGCGGCCTACCTCATGATAAACATGAGATTCCTGAGGAAAACCTCGGAAGACATGCCTTTGGCGTAACTGTATCTTCTAGACTATAAACATTAGGCATACCCTGTATTAAATATGGGAAGGTGAGGAAAACCTGAGATACATGCCTATGGAATAAGATACCTCACGAATGACGTGGGATGCCTTGGGTTCTACTCCCTTGAGATGCCCTCTTATGAGGAAGAATACAGATTCCCCAATGTCCACACATCCAGAGATGCCCTGACATGCCTGATGTTACTGTTTACTCCGACCAGAGGTTTCTACCATGTCAAGACCCCATGGAATGTCCTGAAAAAAGTAGTGTAATTAACCAGCGTCCACAAAGATATGGCACCGTGAATGAGATTCATAAACCACGACTTAATCTTTAAGGGAGACCCGGATGAGGTAATGAGTTCCAAGGAAGAATCCACAGAAGGAAGAACCGACATCCCATCATCCCATTTCGATCAAGGAGAAAATGTCCGTGAAAAAGGAATGGATGTCGCCTACCTTTGGAAAGTGGGAAGGCGGGTCCACAAACAGCATTGTCGTCCCCCAACAAGACGGATATGCGCGCCCCGACTAAAGCATTGGAAACACCTCGTAAAATGTTTTTATTATTTTTAATATTCATTATGAACAAAAATTAATGTATACCCATTAAAAAAATAAATTTTTAGTCCAAATATGGAATCCATTTTTTCAAATTCAATTTATATATTATTAAGAAATTAATTTTAAAATAATCATCTAAAAATTAATGAAAATATTTTTTCAGAAAAATAAATTCTTAAGCCTAAAACTGAATTTACTTTCTTTGCATTCCTATTAAAAATTATCAAATTAATGTTGAAATATTCAATTGACTATAATATATATATAATTAAAATAATTAGTCAAAATTAAATTATCTAATTTTTTATGATAAAAATAAATTTGACACATAAAAACAATTTTATGAAAAAATATCTCTTTTTTACCTCTAATGATTTTATCTTCATTTATAACCTTCAGATAACCAATGTTTTTGTTTTTATTCATAAATTACCAATATATTTTATTAAAATCACTATTTAATAGTGATAAATATACTTTTCTTACATAATAATACATAACACGTATAAAAATATATTTCTTCAAAAAATAGGTATTTTAATCATTAAATTATTTCATTAAAAAAATAATGATTAATCATTAGAAATTAATAAATACATTTGAATTTAGTAAATATTTTCTAAATATATTTGAGAATATAGTTAATCATATTCATACCCACCAATATAATGTTTAGGTTATAAAGGTATACTATATCATGTGTTCATTTAGACTCAGGGTTTTGTGTAAATAAAGTTATCAAAACCATAAAGTTTATATCAATGGAAATACAAATAAAATATTGGGGTGAAATATCTAGGTATTCAAAATCAAAACCCTTCACTAGGAATCTATGGAATGGGATGCCTAGTAGTTGACTCATCACACTACGAAGGAATCATGGATTCATGACTGGGTAGCCACTCAAGCTGTAGAAATAGAACAATATGTGAATAATTTATTAATAAAAAATCACACTTGTAAGAAGTAATGATCAAACATGATAACATAAAATGGAATAATCAAGAAATTGTTGCATATATCAGGAAAAAAATCCATGGTATGAATTTAAATTTTCTATGAAAGAATATATTTATAAATTATTCAATTCTTCCCATAAATCATTAGAATATTTATAGATTTTGGCTAACTAGATCTTATCATAGCTCTCCTTTCTATTTTTTCCTTCCTTTATTCATTCCTTTCCATATTACCATGAGAATGATTCTTCCTATGGACGGTCTTACCTCTTCAATTATATTAATAGAAACCATATTTTGAACCTTTTTCAAATTCTAAATATTCTATGTGGCCTTGACTTTCAATTCATGGTAATCTAAAAGAATCAAAAAGTGTAATATCATAATAAATTAATCCACTTGAACTTCATATGGGATTGGATCATGTAAATCATAAATTCAAAACATTTCATTAAATGATAAAATGTATGAATCAATCCTTTGTCTTTTATACATGTTCACTTTAATGAATGTAGGTGAAGCATATATAGGACACATATGGCATCGTCTTAAGTTATAGAAACTGTGTGAGATAAAGAAATGAAAATTCTCATTTCCTCTTATATTTGTTCTCTTATAAGCATATAGACGTGTTAGATATAAGATAAATTACCATAACCATAATTCAAGGTTATTTCAATTGGTTAACTACTTCTTAATATTTTTTACTTAGATAGATATAGTTAGAAAAGATATTGTGACACATTAACCATCATTGTAATCCAAGGTTAGTCCATTTAGATATGAGAGAGTTGAAGGACTAAGAATAATTAAAATCATAAAACATGATTTTTTTATGAGGATTTAAATTCTTAAATGTGATTAGGTACCCAAAAATTACAACTTCATTCATTTTTCACAAGTTATAAAAACTGATATATGTAAGGAACAAAAGTGTGATCTAACTTTTCCCAAGTTTGATTAAATCATTTTTTTATAGGGTTGAATAGTTCTCCCTGAATAATTTATCTATTCCTATATTTTCCCCAAATTTTTCCTTAAGTCATTGATATATAGAATCACTGAGCAATAACTCATATTTTTTTCAAGCTCCTCATTGAGGGTTTTTAACCTAATAAGTTTTATTCCTTTTTATTTTCAAATGCTAAAAATTTACCTTGGATATGCAAGGTAAAATACTAGAAAGTGGAGTATCTACATTTTCTTGGGATACCCTTTATGATATTTCAATATAGTGAGTCTTATATCTCTTTCCATTGGAAACTTAAAGTCATGAAATTTGAACCAATGAGGCTGGTGTTTAATGTTAAACTTCTTTTACCATATTAGGGATGAATATTAAGGTCATGTAGTTTGAAAAAATGTGATTTAGTCTTTATGTAAGGGAAAAGGTAAACCTGACATGAATGGATATCCCACTATTAATTTAGAGAATCTAAAGTATGGGTGAATGTAGAATAAGATCATAGTTCTCAGAGAAAAAATTGTTGGGATTTATGGTCATACATCTTTGACCAAAAATATGAGGTAGTTAATATAGTAATAAGGGAGATAAAAATCCAACATAAATAGAGATATAGGTAGTAGTATATACATCCTTGAGGGTTGGTGTGTGAAGTTTAATGATATGGTGATCAATTCAATAATGATAATGTTTACGGTCATATAGGTTTAACCAAAAATGATGTTTCACATCTGTTAATAAGGGTATAATTAATCAAACAATAGTGAGTTATCAACACCAATATGAGTAAACTTTTATAGAAAATAATGCCCATAGTTTAACATTATAGTTCATAGACCGATGATTATGGGTGTGATGTGACAGATAAAATGGATCTCATGAGTTAGGAGTTCACTGACACCTTTAAAAAGAACTAAAAATTACATAAATCATAAATTACGGTATTTTATTTAGGAAGTTATGGAATGAAACAAGAATACTGACGATTATAACTGACCACATTTGGATGATGGATTATATAATAATATTATTAAGGTAATGTGGGGTTATTGGACCTTCTCCTTGAGACCAAAACATGGTTTGAGTTATCTGAGAGGATAATTGGCATGAATATCATTAAAAAGAAAAGTTTTCCTTTAGGAATCATCTACATTCATTACTAATAGTCATTAAATTTTTACATTGATTCAAAAACTTACCTCATGTAATTAAATATATGGAAAGAGGGTATTTAGTAGAAATTGAAATACTCGAGTCCAAAACTAACCAAGATTGGGTTGTTATTAAACATTGATAGGGAGTGTAAATGGATGATTTTCTATAGTTGGGTTTGAGATATATGCTTCTAATATCACTATATATCTTGAAATAATAGGAATCAAGCCACACATAGTTCTCATTAAATATTTTTCATTCCATTATAAATTTTGATATTGAAATACCTGATGTGATTGGGGAAACCATAATCTAAGAGAAGGATTTGAAATTGATGGAACCTATAGTCTTGAAAAAGATAAGTAATATTTAAATCAATAAATATCCTAAAATGATAGGAACTAATACTTACATAGTTCTTATATGGTTTCTCTATGCAGATCTGGCTCATGCATAAGAGAAAAAATAATAATTCAATCCCAATGAATAGTTTTTGGAGAATTTTTTATGTGAATTATGAGAACTAGTGCATAGAGATGAAGTGGACGATTATATGGGAACAATGTATTATTATTTAACCCAAGATAATAAATCCATATGTCACTAAATATAATGTGTTTATTAGAATCAATCCATATGTTGTTCTAGATGGGTCACTCTATAGATAGGGCTCATGTATAGGATAGGCTTTAATAAATATATGGGTTCCCTGTTGAGTGAAGCAGTAAGGTTCTCATCAACAGGGTATAATTAGGCATGGAATTTACAATTTCATCTAATATGAGAGGTCAATTCATTACTAAGTATCATATGAAAATAGGAATCAATCCAAAAGTTTTTCTTAAGAGGGGAATTTTTATTCTTGTAAAAGGTCAAAACTAGAAGTAAGCTCAATATTGATACCCAATATAGGAAATAAAAGTCTCCTTATATGGTGCCTTAGTGTGCTCGTAACGTAGATAACCCAAAATTTATTAATAAAGTCCCACACATTGGGATATAATTATTGGTAGTGAGGAACATTGTTATCCTAACACAATTTTATCGAAAATAAACTATATATTGAGGAATCTTACATGGGTCTGGATATAATGTAAGTATTGTAGGTCATTCTAATGAGCTCATACCCCAGTGGTAAGGGATTATTCTTGGCATCCAAGAGGCCCTGGTTCGAAACCAGGTGGAGTTGAATTTCTGGGTTATTTTTGTAGTGTTGTAGAGGGTACTCTTTAGTACTATAACATTCAGAACTATTCACCTAATTTGGTCCCTCGGAACATCGGTTTGGGTATATGGGTCTCAGGGACTTTGGCCCATCAAAGGCCTTCAGTCCACGGGGTATTTAGGCCCCAAAGACCATAGAGAATCCATGTTCCACACAGAGAAGGCCCCATAAGAGGATTCATAGAAAACAAATTAGCAGACACTAGACTAGAGCTAATAGGATTAGAAGAATGAGAGGTAATGACATCTTCCATTGGAACCAGGCACCGTGCATCTTTGAATGGGGAAATTATAGCTGATTAGAAATGAAATTTGGGGAGCTAGTCATTCATTGATGTAGATACTTAGGATGGGAAGTTCTAGTGGGTTGGGTATGTGGGTTAGATATTGGGCACTATGCCTCTCGGCCATCAGTTCAGGTACCTGCACTTTGGGTCTTATTTGGGCCTTGTTCATTGGTCCTACAGGTCATTAAATGGTTCCCCTTCAACCCTTAAAAGGGTTATTATCAAAAATGAATAAAAAATAAGGCCTTAGAGCCATTGGGTTAAGGAATGTAGGTAATAAAAAATAGAACACTCAAAGAAATATAAGGTTTGTGTGGGATATACTATATTCCATGCAATATAACTTCACATGACAAGGACTTGAATGTCGTGCATTTAATTTTCATATGATGAGGACCATTTTCTATGCAGAGTGTAAATTCTTGTCCTGGATTCTACTAAAACGGTGCCCTAATTTTGTTGGTTACTATTCCTCAAAGGTGCCTCCTCATATTCTCGAGGCTATCGACCAGTAGCGAGGTCCTAGGGTGTGCTAGTGTAGATACTATACCCTCATATCAGAGTAATAAAATAGTGTAAATATCTAAGTATCATACACAACAGAAATTAAACCGAGTGAAGATGTAGTAAACAACTGAAATATAATATGTTGTAATAATAAAATGTCATAAAATCCTGAACAGATATCCAATAAAATACAATTATGATCACCCAATGGGATGACCATACCGATACATGAGTAAAAAATAAACTAAAAGTAAAATTACAGGTTTGTACAACTAACTTCGAGCTAGACCACATACCCAGTCTCCAAACACCATCAAACTGCAGTAGCCAGGTTAGAAGAACTACACGAGTAGCTCTGCTTGATCTTGAAACTCTAGTCCTCATCCATATCCACCATGCAACTCATGTTCAACCTGAAAAGTATACATAATGTCTAAACATACACTGAGGTGCACGTGCATGGGTGAAAATAATCTTAGTAGGACACCCAAAAAAACCTTTAAATGTGGTGCTATAAGTGTATGAAAAATCAACTGCTCAGCCTCACTGAGACATAACTAAAAAGGAAATTAAAACAAAACATGAAACCGCAGTCGATCCCTGAGTCTATAATCCAGGACAACTGGGCAAGTGCCACTATGTATTTCCTTATCTATATACATATATATGTATAGTCCCAAACCTATACATACATACATTGATATGAAATACATGATTAAGTGAAAAAAATGACATAAAAACCAACATCAGTCGATCCTTGGGTCCATAATCCCAATTGACATATACCTTATTTGTCCAATGTTGAAAAAACTATTCAAGAAAGATATGTCACCATAAAGAAATCCTACTCCTGCACATGGGTTCACCCGTACTCACCTCCAATCATTGAAACAAGGATATTGTATACCAATAGTCAATCCTGTCAAGATCACTACAACTAACTACATCTAACACCGAGTAATAACATGTCAGACCCCAAGAGATGGATCTAAGGTATAATGACCAGGGCATCTACATCGACCTATTCCAAGTAATCAAGTGTTAGACCCTAAGGGTCAGATCTGAGGAACTCATACAAGGCATACACATTGGCCTATGCCATGTAATCACAAGAATAACATCCATCATGGATTCACTATATAATAAAGATTCATACCATAAAGGGATGGATCCATGTAACTCGTTTAAGGAATCCTCATCAAGTCCCATGGGCGTCTTGTTGGAAACTCAATAAAGGCACTGTTTGGAGTCCTAGGACGGTAAAGACCCGAAGCTTATCGTACATGGACATTACATTACTTTTGCGGAATACTTAGTACATAACAAAAACACACACACAAGGATCGTAATAGTTTAGTGTCTTTGGAAACTTGGAACGTAATCTTCTAATCGTGGTGAAAGATCTTCAATATCTCCCATAAAGATCTTCCCTTTTTTTACCTAAAACCTTTCTTTATATCCTGGGGAAAAGAAAACATAAAAGGGTGAGATCAAATGCTCAGTAAGGGTAAACAAAAGCAATATCAATCACATCATATTCATAAGAACATAACATTTTGGAAATCATAACCTGCAAAAGATAGCATAATTTCATAACATGGGATAAATCATGGCAGTGAAATGTAATCACAATAATCATAACTTAAAACATGAAACTTTGTGGCATTAACACATAATCATAGAGAATCATTTCTTATTAGTCAAGACTCATTGCCAAGACTATCTTAGTGGACAAAGTCCCTTTCTGAATCGAGTAACCCTCGTTTCAGTCCTATTTCACTGAACCGGTATAACCTACCGTTCCAGCCCTGTCTATCTCATGAGATATAAAATCTTTACCCAATTCATTGGAGGGAGATATAGGTCCCACCCATCTCATAATTATACCATTCTTATGTGTGCCACAAAATCTTAAAACATACATCATTGCATAACCCATGTAATAAAAATGGGAATCTTAAACATCGTGACATCATAAAACAATTCATATACGATAAAGGAATTCATAAAAATAATTCCATCACAACATAATCAAATCAATTTAATAATAGGGATAAAAACAGAACCCTTTATTATCTTAGATGTAAAATAATTTTGATAAAACAATTGAACTTCATTCTTGAGGAAAATATCATTTCTACTTCAAAAACACTTTTCCTTTCTTAACATGTCATACAATTTTAAACTAAAAGAAGTTGATTAAAAATAAACTTGAATACTTGTAAAGGAATCTTCTTGGAAATATTGTTTTAAAAATCCATTCATGCCGTATAAGTTAAAAAAACATTCTTCGTACTTTTGTCGGAAAAGTCAAAAAGTACCTCGTACGAAAAACGACAAAAGATTCCTTTCATATCTTTTACTAAAAACTCACCAAAGGGTAAAATTGGGTATAAACTATTGTATAAGGATATAAATATTACATGTTAAGGAAACATGGATGTGGATGATAAAATACACCCCAGTAAATACCAAAGTATAACAATCTCGGATAAAAATGAGATTGTGATATTTCCCTTACCTTAGGTCCGACTTGCTTTGTAAGTGTCCGAACCTCCTCTTCTTTGAAACGCCTCTTTGAATCCTCCACTTAGGGAACTATGATTGGTCTTTGAAGAAGACCAGGACCTCTAGGATTATTCTAGGGAAGTGGATAAGGGATTTTGGCAGGGGTTGGCCGAGCTTGAGTGCTCAAATTGGTGTGAGGAGGAGGGGGAGGAGGTGTCCTTTTATAAGGGAGGAGAGGGGCACCTTAGGAATATCTCAAAATATTATTTTATATTAAAGTCAAAATCGGTTTATAATGGTTCCAAAGGGTCTTATTTCGAAGCTAAAGTGGGGATGGGTCGAAATCCTATCAACCAATAGGATTTAGACAAGTTTAGGTTATTATTTTAACCTTATCAATTAGATTTAACTCTAAGTTAAATAATTTAACTTTTACCGTGTCTTTTTGTTTTCTTACACTATATGGTTAATACACTTACTATAACATGCCAAACGAACCCCAAATTGTTTATTATTAATATATATATCCTTATATAAGTCATTTGGCCGAACCTTATATTTTTAGGAATAAAATAACAATTAATAATATAATATTTGATTTAAAAACTATTTTGTGTCAATTTTGACACTATTTGATATATGATTTTTGTGAAAGTCATAACAGAATTATATGTTCGAATTAAGCTGATTAAATCAACACTAATATATCATAGTGACCTAGAAAATTAGTGGAATTCATAAAAAGTCTCAAATTACATTTATTTTGGTGTTTATAACATCAATTATGTCAATATTTCATTAATAAGATAATTACTGCATCATCATTGTGTCATAAATAAATTAAATTATTTAATGTATAAAAATTACAAATAAAATACCATTATTTAGGCAATATTTTTAGATTTCTAATGAATATTTATAGTCGAATTTATCTTATGTATAACCCCATATTAAAAATTATTTACTTATTAAACATTGATTTTAACTATTTTAACCCTTCTTTAAATAAATTAATAATAAATGTCATAATCTAATCCAAGTGGGCCTAAATGGTCATATTTTATTCCTAAGGTTGTTTTTGGTCGAATTAAACTTATCCAATAGAATTAGGACATGTGTTAGGGTAATAGTAATATCATATTTACCCTTAGTTACCCTATTTACTATTAACCGCGGTAAAAAAAGTAAAAAGTTACTATTCAGCAAAAAATTATTTTTATCTCATTAAACCAAATTTTACTTACTGATATCAACCGTGTCTGTCGGATTTTCTAAATTCCATTCACAGAAGAGGTAAAATTATGTTTTATGCAAAATTCAGTTTTTAACCTACCACTTAGTGGTTTCACTATTCATCAAAAATTGAAAGTTTTCAGAAAAATACCAAAATTTCACCCTGGGCTAATTTCGATATTCTGAGTCCAAAAATGAAGTCCATTTTGAAAAATAAAATTTCTAAAATTTTAAAAATGTGGTTATTACTGTTCATAACGGCTAGTTATAATAATATTTTAATAGCATATTGTTGTTTAGTGAAACTCGGTATTGCGTACTACACACACTATCGAGGAAGGTTGCGATTGTGTGTAATGCAAGGCAAGTCAAGGATGCGTGTTGTGCAAGCTCCTTTTTGTGTTGCGTACAACACAAGACATTAGTGAAATTAAAAAGAATATTTTTCATAAAATCTTGGGCTGTTACATTCTACCCCCCTTAAAATGAATTTCGCCCTCGAAATTCGTCGGGGTTATAAATAGTTTACTATTCGAAAGTTTCTTTAATAGAAACCCACATCGTAAAAAGGAATACCAAAACTTGTCTTTAAAAACTAAAGTATGAAATGTAACGATTACCCAAATAAACTAATCACTGGGTTTCCACATAGTTGAAAATATGGATATGGAAGAAAAATCTAACCATCATGTTCTGATGGAGAGTGGTAGAGAACATGGCTATGGAAAAGCCAACAATCACAAATCCATAAATTTGTGACGATCTAAGGTACCATCCGATTCATCAGGTATAAGATCACTAGGACAACATTTTTGGTTTTCAAGATCATTTCCCTAAAGTTAAAAATTTGAATTAGAATAAATACTTTCTTTATTTTGGTACAATCTCACTGTTGTTCATGCCTTGAACAATTTCCACTTCATCTCTTAAATAAATGAAGTTGAATTTGTTATTCGTTAAGTGTTAGCAGATCATGTGATAGAATGACGGGTCATTCCATCTGTCTCAAACAAAAGTTTAGAAAAAATTATATACATAAGTCTATCTATAGTGAGATTAATCACATATGGTTCCTAAAATGGACTTATACTTCATATATCATACTGCTTAATATAATAAAACTAGTTTCTACTAAACAGGGACTTCCTGTAGGCCAGTGGTAGGCGATAAAGGCCAGTCGCACTTCGGTTGTGGGATCGATTCCCACAGCCTTGTCCGAAGCGATGGGTTGTCGCCCGTCCTGCAGGTTGTCCTTTTTCTAAAACTACATTACTATAACATCCCATCAAGAATATCAAAAAAAAACTTCTATCCTTAAACAATACTCACTTATGTCCAACATAATCCATTTCAATCTTTAGGCTTATCCATAATACTGCAGTCCACTCTCATAACATAGTGAAAACGATTACCAGAGATTTAATACCATCGTTGATCCCCATATATCATAAGATATGTTTTGTTGGTCACATTCCAAACATTCAAAGTCCTTAATCATGTATTCTTTTGAATACCCATTGAACCTTAGTGAAAACATGAATGCAGTTAAAAGTTAACACTTTCCACATACCAAAATTTTCAAAATTATATATTCTCAAACCATGATATCACTTAGTCCTTATATCAATCATGAGCTCATGAATACTATTAAACATTTCATTTTCTCGTTTTCCCTTCATTATGCGCATATCATCTTATTTCCAAAATATATCAATCACTTTGTATACCACATCAATAAAAATTGCAATACTCAATAATACAACATTATTTTGAAATCCCATTACATAAACACTTAATCATTCCACCACATCGTTTTCATATTCAACATTTCCAATAGTGATCTCATGTGACTTCCCTTTGTCCTTTTCCTTCAGTGGTTGCTCATGTTGATCATCACTAACCCTTGGATTAGGGCATTTATTAGCATAATGCCCCATTTCCTTGCACTTGAAGCATTGAAGTGTTGGTGGTACGTTCTCTGCAGTGTTTGATTTATTGACATCATTAGAAACCCTTTTTCCATTACTTCGACACTCAGCTGCTCGATGACCTTCTTTTCCACACTTAAAACATTTTCTAGTCCCTTTAAGACAATCTCCACCATGCTTCTTTCCACACTTTGTGCATAAGGAAACATTCATCTTCTTTTCACCATTATTCTGAGATTTCTCCTTGAACTCCATCTTTCGTTTTTTGTCAAAACCATGAGATGGATATGTAACACCAACTTACATTTCTACCTTGATAGCACAACGCACAATTTCTTCATAGCTACTGAAGTCTCTTATAGCTAATGCCCTTCGAAGACTTGGTTTTATGCCACTGAAAAATCGATCAACTTTACTTTCAGGTTGGATGATAATGCCAGATGCATACCTTGCAAGTCTTGTAAAATTCGCTTCGTATATACCAACAGATTCATCATCCTTTTTCTTTAGTTCAAGAAACTCCTTCTCCATCTTTGTTCGAAGAATACGAGGGAAGTACTTATTGAAAAATAAGTTCTTGAACTCGTCCCATTCCATGGACTCAATTTCATCTCTTTGCCTTGTATTCTTGATAAGATTCCACCATTGATCAGCTTCACCTTCCAAACGATATACTGCTAAGATGACTTTATCATGTTCATAACATTGAAGAACTGAAAATATCTTTTTAGTGGTACTGATCCATTGTTCAGCATCAAGTGGATCAGAAGACCCACTGAAAGAAGGTGGACGTTGCCTCATGAAGGACTCAATAGAATATTGTTCCCTTCTCTACTCATTTGGAAGTCCAGAATGATTCATATCTTGTGTAAGTATAGCAATATTATTTTTCACTCCATCTCCCATAACATTTGTTTGTTCAGGAGGACAATCATTGCATTGTCCATTGCATTGATCAACACGGTTCCTTCGGGTTCCAGCCATCGTCTAAAACCCAAAAATAATAGTGTGAGAGGCAAAAATCATGCTGGGGAAAACAACATAATAAAGGGGGAGTACCTTCAATATCTAACATCTTAGGTTTAATTCTATGATTTTTGGCATAATTCTAGTACTATAACCTATACGTATACTTAACCTTAGGGACATCCCTAGACATAACTTAGAAATATCTCTAGGGATCTCACTAACGTTTTCGCATCCTAGTTTCCAAAGGTTGACTAAACCTTTCCTCTGATACTAACTGTAGAGACCCGAAGCTTATCGTACATGGACATTACATTACTTTTGTGGAATACTTAGTACATAACAAAAACACACACACAAAGATCGTAATAGTTTAGTGTCTTTGGAAACTTGGAACGTAATCTTCTAATCGTGGTGAAAGATCTTCAATATCTCCCATAAAGATCTTCCCTTTTTTTTACCTAAAACCTTTCTTTATATCCTGGGGAAAAGAAAACATAAAAGGGTGAGCTCAAATGCTCAGTAAGGGTAAACAAAAGAAATATCAATCACATCATATTCATAAGAACGTAACATTTTGGAAATCATAACCTGCAAAAGAGAGCATAATTTCATAACATGGGATAAATCATGGTAGTGAAATGTAATCACAATAATCATAACTTAAAACATGAAACTTTGTGGCATTCACACATAATCATAGAGAATCATTTCTTGTTATTCAAGACTCATTTCCAAGACTATCTTAGTGGACAAAGTCCCTTTCTGAATCAAGTAACCCTCGTTTCAGTCCTGTTTCACTGAACCGGTATAACCTTCCGTTCCAGCCCTATCTATCTCATGAGATATAAAATCTTTACCCAATTCATTGGAGGGAGATATAGGTCCCACCCATCTCATAATGATACCATTCTTATGTGTGCCACAAAATCATAAAACATACATCATTGCATAACCCATGTAATAAAAATGGGAATCTTAAACATCATGACATCATAAAACAATTCATATACGATAAAGGAATTCATAAAAATAATTCCATCACAACATAAACAAATCAATGTAATAATAGGGATAAAAACAGAACCCTTTATTATCTTAGATGTAAAATAATTTTGATAAAACAATTGAACTTCATTCTTGAGGAAAATATCCTTTCTACTTCAAAAACACTTTTCCTTTCTTAACATGTCATACAATTTTAAACTAAAAGAAGTTGATTAAAAATAAACTTGAATACTTGTAAAGGAAGCTTCTTGGAAATAATGTTTTAAAAATCCATTCATGCCGTATAAGTTAAAAAAACATTCTTCGTACTTTTGTCGGAAAAGTCAAAAAGTACCTCGTACGAAAAACGACAAAAGATTCCTTTCATATCTTTTACTAAAAACTCACCCAAGGGTAAAATTGGATATAAACTATTGTATAAGGATATAAATATTACATGTTAAGGAAACATGGATGTTGATGATAAAATACACCCCAGTAAATACCAAAGTATAACAATCTCGGATAAAAATGAGATTGTGATATTTCCCTTACCTTAGGTCCGACTTGCTTTGTAAGTGTCCGAACCTCCTCTTCTTTGAAACGCCTCTTTGAATCCTCCACTTAGGGAACTATTATTGGTCTTTGAAGAATACCAGGACCTCTAGGATTATTCTAGGGAAGTGTAGAAGGGATTTTGGTAGGGTTTGGCCGAGCTTGAGTGCTCAAATTGGTGTGAGGAGGAGGGGGAGGAGGTGTCCTTTTATAAGGGAGGAGAGGGGCACCTTAGGAATATCTCAAAATATTATTTTATATTAAAGTCAAAATCGGTTTATAATGGTTCCAAAGGGTCTTATTTCGAAGCTAAAGTGGGGATGGGTCGAAATCCTATCAACCAATAGGATTTTGACAAGTTTAGGTTATTATTTTAACCTTATCAATTAGATTTAACTCTAAGTTAAATAATTTAACTTTTACCGTGTCTTTTTGTTTTCTTACACTATATGGTTAATAAACTTACTATAACATGCCAAAAGAACCCCAAATTGTTTATTATTAATATATATATCCTTATCTAAGTCATTTGGCCGAACCTTAGATTTTTAGGAATAAAATAACAATTAATAATATAATATTTGATTTAAAAACTATTTTGTGTCAATTTTGACACTATTTGATATATGATTTTTGTGAAAGTCATAACAGAATTATATGTTCAAAACAAGTTGATTAAATAAACACTAATATGTCATAGTAACCTAGAAAATTAGTGGAATTCATAAAAAGTCTCAAATTACATTTATTTTGGTGTTTATAACATCAATTATGTCAATATTTCATTAATAAGATAATTACTGCATCATTATTGTGTCATAAATAAATTAAATTATTTAATGTCTAAAAATTACAAATAAAATACCATTATGTAGGAAATCTTTTTATCTTTCTAATGAATATTTATAGTCGAATTTATCTTATGTATAACCCCATATTAAAAATGATTTACTTATTAAACTTTGATTTTAACTATTTTAACCCTTCTTTAAATAAATTAATAATAAATGTCCTAATCTAATCCAAGTGGGCCTAAATGGTCATATTTTATTCATAAGGTTGTTTTTGGTCGAATTACACTTATCCAATAGAATTAGGACATGTGTTAGGGTAATAGTAATATCATATTTACCCTTAGTTACCCTATTTACTATTAACCGCGGTAAAAAAAGTAAAAAGTTACTATTCACCAAAAAATTATTTTTATCTCATTGAACCACATTTTACTTACTGATATCAACCGTGTCTGTCGGATTTTCGAAATTCCATTCACAAAAGCGGTAAAATTAAGTTTTATGCAAAATTCAGTTTTTAACCTACCACTTAGTGGTTTCACTATTCATCAAAAATTGAAAGTTTTCAGAAAAATACCAAAATTTCACCCTAGGCTAATTTCGATATTCTGAGTCCAAAAATGAAGTCCATTTTGAAAAATAAAATTTCTAAAATTTTAAAAAGGTGGTTATTACTGTTCATAACGGCTAGTTATAATAATATTTTAATAGCATATTGTTGTTTAGTGAAAATCGGTATTGCGTACTACACACGCTATCGAGGAAGGTTGCGATTGTGTGTAATGCAAGGCCAGTCAAGGATGTGTGTTGTGCAAGCTCCTTTTTCTGTTGCGTACAACACAAGACATTAGTGAAATTAAAAAGAATATTTTTCATAAAATCTTGGGCTGTTACAAGGACCATGTCAATATAAAATTTCCTACGCGAGTCCATGAAAGATAGATCAGAGGGGTATCAAAGCACAAGGAATCCCATAGTATCAATACCCAAGGATAATACTCAATACAAGGCATCTACAATCGAGTCAAGATCTAATGAGAAACACCCAAGGCATCTATATAATCAACCATCCTATGAGTCCATAAAAGGAATTCCTACAACAGGGATTCCAAGTATCACTCAAGGCATAAAATTCACCACCCCATTAAGTTCATCCAAGGTATTACTACAATGGGATTCCAAGTATCACTCAGGGAATACAAGCCACCAGTTGTGGAGAGTGTAATAATCCTCATCACATATCATAGGTTGAGGAGAGCAAAATCATCCCTACCACATATCACAAAATATATACATTGAGTCTCAAAATCAAATTCCAAAGTAGTGCTTCTTGGTATACTAGTAAATATAAAAAATAACATGAATCGGTATCCAAATCCTAGGTAAGCATGTCTGGGAAACCAAAGAAGAAATAAGGATCCTGAGAAGAATGTTCAGGAATCCCAAAAGAAAGAAATATGCTTCGTGCCTGGTTCAATAGCCACCAACCTATAGGTACCTCTAGTAAACATAACTACATCAACAATAACCATACCAATGATATAATAAATAGAGTGAGGGTGGCTCGAATTCCCAAACCAACACTCCAACCATATCCACACTGGATTACTAGTTCATCAAAGGTTCTAAGGTGACACCTGAACACCATCTCTACCCAAACCCAACATACATCTCATGTTCGGTCAAACAACAGGCACATGCTGGGTCTCTCATGTCAAAACATGTAGAGGAATCCTTCTTGGGATCCCCCAAGTAAACATATGTTAAGGAATCCTATATCAGATTCTTATCTAAAACCGAAAAGGAAGAATCCTACCCAGGATCCTCCAATGATGAACAATAGAGGTATCATACAATATGGATCCTCTAAATGTTACACATGTGAGGGATCTTACAATGGAATCCCTATATTATCATATAATCAATGTCATCCCTTAGAGGATCCTTGGTATCCAAATAGAAGATAGAGTAATCCTACTTGTGATCCTTGATAACAACTATTCACACGATCTCTTAGGACAGAAGGGAACATATCGTAATGGAGACATCCTCAAAATAAAAAATAATAGGGTTAAAGAGAGATAGGTCATAGATCATCTTAGATCAAAGGTGTCAAATAGGTTGTTTTAAACACCTAACCTACCATTCAAATTCAAGACTCTCTCTCAAGAGATGATTGAAGTCATTTACTAGAGGGAAAACCTCTCCATTTAGATATAATCCCCCAAACACCCATTAATAGTCCTTAGAATTATCTATGGGTTTAACCATCACAATATACATAGAAAACTACTCAGAATGGACTAATCTCAAGTATAATTCTGGCTCTGGGGAAAGAATACATGAAATACCCTCAAAGGGTTAAAAGGGGGTAGTACACAGCATGTCACCCTTGGTACACACTGTATACTCCCAATAGCCCACATGGTCATATACCTCCACCGACCAGGGCATGTAAAATCCTCAGGTACATGACATCTAAGGAGGTAACATGGTGTGTACCATAAAATGGTTACCTTCTTGTTTCTCTCATATGGTCTATCTGTGTACTTCTATATGGTGTTCCACCCATACATGTTCTTTTCGTGTACTCTACACAGTCATATTCCCCTACATGGGTTGTTAGGCCTGGGTACTTGGCTACATGGATGAGTACTAGTACCAAGAATGTACACCGTTATACATGGTGTGTACTCCCAAAACTTCATCTTCCCTAAATGAGAAGAATACACATTCTATCACCTTAGACTACATGTCTTTTAGCCTAGTTTTCCCGAACGGGAAACCCTCAGATCGACCGAATCACCTATTTTTCTTCACAAAATCAATATATCCGACCACTAGGGGCATTAGACATGAATAATAGGGAATTGAATTTAGAAAAAAGAAAATATATAGGGACCTGTGTAGAAAAAAAAATAGTCCTACTTTCAGGAAAAAAACCTCTGAAGCTTCATTTAAATTTGTCGTCCATAGCTGTCGCACAACAATCAAATGTGTCGAGAGCTTTACAGTGGAATCCCTCTTACCTTCTTTCTCTCTCTTTCTCCCTGCCTCATTTCACCCTCATTAAATTGGAATAGGAGTAGGATACATTGGCTTATGCGAGAAGGATTAAATGAAAATAAATTAGGAAAAAGAAATGATAGAAGAGAAGAAAAAGAAAAATAAAAATAAAAAGGGATCTGGGCCAGACCCAATGCCCAACTCAAGTGTATGCACCATCTAGGATAAACTCCCCATTCTAGAATCAACAGAGGATATGGAATCTAAATCTATTGTTCTATTCAGAATTTGTGTCCAAAATACCATTTTACCCACTTTCATGTATCCAACAGCAAAAATTAAAATTTCTACTCAAAACTGCAGTTCAGGGAAACAAGGGTCCTTACATAGATGAATTTTTCAAAACTCAAATCATGATAAAAAAAATAAATGGGTTTATATTATTTTAGACTTAGTAAACAAATGTAGTCTTAGATTTCAAGATGAAGTAAGAGTTTTATATTGGATAAAATTTATAAATTAGTCTAATATATGTGATCTAAACATATCTACATATATTTTGAGGGTATAAAATAGGTTATACATAGTTTTTAGAGAGTTAGGTCCTCTGTATAAATATAGATCAAATGGAGGGGAAAGTGAGGTAGCTTCATTTGAGTGCTAGAATGTCAAGGTAAACCAGATTTTAATGAGTAAGATCCTAAGTACTATGATTAAATACAATGGAATTTTAGGATTGTAACAAGGTAAAAAAATTTAGCATCAATTCATATATTTAGATAACCTGAATCAAGTCACTCATAGTTATTTTGTTTTGGATTTTTTTATAATGTACGATCCATTAAAATAATACCAACATGACTGAGGATAACTCTTACACTATTAAATAATACGTAGATCTAGATCATATACAAGGAAATTGGGTTATATAAGATAGACCACTCTATTTAGTTTATGGCCTTATAGTATATACCATATGTCATGAAATTTAATTTCATGTGAATAAGGCTCGGAGTATTGTAGTTTAACAATGTAGAACTAGGTCCATCATCTTTTTTAGTTTTAGGTCATATGATGAGGACCACTTCTAACTAGTTAAAATTCATACAGAATGGACTTTATGCTTTGAATTCTAAATGAATATAGCTAAAAATTTGTGAATACATCATGAATATATGAAAATTATTCCTTGAAAAACATTTCCTCATTGGTAGGTGTGATAAACTCTCCATCCATCATGATCAAGTATTAATATCTATTGGAGTAGAACATATGTAAGTCATAAGGTCATTCCCTATTTAGATACAGCTTTAGGGGTTTCTTCCTAGGTATCCTGGGAGTTCTAAGATCTAATTTTAGTTCTACTTGGATGAATGGGTTGATATAATCCTTCTTATTGAATAATCATGTGACTCAGGTTTTATGAATTTAAATAATGTTCAATGTCTATAAACATTTCTATTAAAGTATCTCTAATTCATCAATCCATATCTGAGACTACTCATCATTAGATAGTTGATTGCATAAGGTGATGTGAAGTGATGTAAAATAAAGTTCAATTGGTAAAACAACATATTTCCTATACACAAATGAATATGGGGTTGCTTATGTAGTAATATTTTAAAGGATATATGATATGTTTTTATTAAATTCCATTATCTATTAGTTTATCGCTACATGATAGAGGAATAAATGGTTGGGTTAGATATTGTACTTATGATATAGATTCTTCAATTCAAAAGAATATAAATCAATTTCATTGTTAATTAATCTTTTTTGTGAGACACCAAATCCAGTAATGATATTATACTTCAAAAAAATTGCGACATCTTTTTTTTACATCTTTATGGGGGAATGATTCAGCTAATTTAGAGAAGAAATTTGTGGAATTAAGGATGAACTTTAATTGATTATCTATGGATAGAGGGTGATAACTCATGACATTTATCCCCCATATGGAAAATGTCCAAGATTATTTTCTAATGTGAAAAAATTATAGGAGTTTATGGATGAAATTAACATGTATATAAAAGAATGGAATTTTGTTATGTATTCCATGGTTCCTTGACTCGTAGATGTCCCTAATTATTCAAGTCACAAAATATGACGGAAGAGTTTAGTACCTAACCATTGGGAACCATAGGCACCAACATGGACTTCTTTTAAAATAGTGAGGATACCTCCTCCTTAAATGAACCTAATGATAACTTCAACAAATCCTCGTTTATATAGGACCTTCAACGAATTTGGGCCATCATAAAGGATGAAATTTACTACCCATGGATAGATTTGTTCCTACATAGATTAATTTGGAATAAGAATCCTCTTTTGGAAGTATTATATTATGGGAAACGTGTATCAAATTATGGAATGAATCAATAAGGATAAAGGTTATCCTTAAACAAGGTTGAAATTTATTTTATTAATTTATTCTATATCATTATTGATAAATTAAGATACCGTTATATGATTTGAGATTCCAATAACAATCATATCCTAGAATGGATCCTCCGGGGTTATATTTACATTATAAAGTGCATACAATAGGTCATTTATTGGTAGTGGGATGTGAGAAAATATTTTTTTAAGTGGAATTAAATTATCAATCATCTTTCATAATTGAGAATGTTAATTAACTCTTCCTTATTAATAGAATAGTAACCATTGATTTTATGGATCACTAACTCTGAATCACCCTTAATTTTTAAATTTAACAGTAGTATTTTTCAATCCAAATTACAATTATATAATTAGGGACTAGTATTATACTTCATAGTTGGTGCACCCTTTATATTTCAAGAAATATTAAGGTGGAACTACTTTAAATTGAGAGAAAAATATAGTTCCTAAGTCGACCCTGTTGATCTTAGAATTTTCTCTCCTTCTAACAATGGGGCTCCAAGAGGAACCATCAAAGTACATATCACATGCCTATTAGGTTTCATGGATATATAATATCTATTTATCATAAAGTATCATTTTTAACAAAGACTTCTCTATGATAATATGCACTACAAGAAAATCTCTTAATTATTTCCCTTTGATCGCTTTATAAGAAATGAAATGGATATCAAAATCTTGTAGAATGATTTCCCACCATACTAGACACCCAGTTAAAATTAGGTGAAATGGAATATATTTGAGTGGATATATATGACAAATGGGGTGGACTTTGTGGTGATGAAAATAGTGTCTCGACTTTTACATTGTGAAAATAAATACAAGGTATTTCTTATTAATATCTAAATATAATGTATCAATATCAAAAATTATATTACTAAGATAATAGATATTATTCTCCTTCCCCACATCATTATTTTGAGTGAGGAGGGTTCAAAGTGATCACTCTAGGTTTTCAACATAGAGAATGATATTTGTTCTTTATATGAGAGACGTCAACTTAAATGGGTGTAGGAGATACCACTTAATATCCCCAAAAGATTTCTAACTATATTCATCCCACCAGTAAGTGTCCCCTTTCTTAATTAACATTATGAATGGAATGAATTTTCAAATAGATTTTTTATGAGGTGTATTATTTCCATGAGGCATCCCTAAAATTCTCTCAATTCATTGAGGTTTTTAGGATAAGGCATGTCAAGTATCACCTTTTCCTTTTCATGGTAAACATAGATATCATGATGATGTTCCTTGAAGATGAGGAATTTTCTTAATTTTACCCCAAAAAACATTTTAGGGGATTCATATTCATGTTATGTTACTATTTATTTTTGAAAATGGTCTCATTATCAATATGAGGATCATAACATTGTTGATATTTGACCACAAAATCATCCTTATAGTATTCTATAGTTTTCTCTATAAAGGGATTGAAATTATGGTGAATGGAATATTGGTATATAGTTCCAGCATTATTAAAGACAAATGGAATGACTTGGTAATAGTATACCCCTTGGGGTTCCCTAAAGGTAGTGGTTTTATTATCTTATGGGGTTATTCAAGTATGAATATATTGAAAATACTCATCCATAAAGTATGGTGCTTAGAATACAACTATTTTTTTGATCAATAATTATATTATTGGGATTGGGAAATCATCCATTCAGTAGTGATGGTTGAGTTTCCTAAAAATAATGTAAAACCTATTTTTTATTTTGATGATATTGGTGAGCTACTTTAGGTAATGAACATTCTGAATGAATTTGGGTTTTATCAACTAATAAACTTCGGATTCCATTTAGTCTGTAAAGGTTGGACGCATTTTATGGATGCATGTTTATAGCCATAGTGGTCATCTAGAAGTCCCAGATGATAAGTGTCTACATAGGGTTACAACACAATATTTTTTGTATAATTACATGTAAATATGTATTAGTTCTGTTTATTGAATGATATGCATTTCTTCTATTCGATATGAGTTTTGGAAGCATTGATCAGCATAGGTCATGGATCTTCCTCTATAACCAAATTCACTTGTAGAAATTCATCAATGGTAGTTGATATACCTTCCTTGAATTTCATGATAGAATATTTGATATATTCCTCCTCCTATTCATTACTATTAATGGAAGGATATGGATTAGCACCTTGAGATCAAAAAGATGATATGGGGATTTAGTTACCTCCATCGAAATCACATCTTTCTTATGAATAGATTTGGTTTTCTAACGTAGTTTATTCTATAAGAATGGGAATGAATGTTCCTAAACCCAATTATCTTATTATTGGATTCATGTCTAGTTAACTTTAGAGTCTTGTTTGTTCCTTATGAATATCAGTTACACTCACACTCGAGTTATATTTCTTGAGGGAAATATTGTTCTACATGGACTGTACAGACATCTTTCCCCTTATCAATGGTGGTTTATTAATGGAAAAATATTCTTGACCATTAAATGAGATTAAATTTATTATATTTTTTAATTCATTATCCAATGTGATACACATAAATTAATTAATCCCAATATCTATAGTTTTTTCATCGATTTATTTGATGGGAAACATGAATTCTTTACCAAGTTTGCATCATGGATTGAGAAGAGAATGTTTTTGTCTATTATGGGAATAAATCTATTTGGATTTATTTACCCTCAAATTTTTCCCATAAATTTTATAGTACCCTTCATCTATATACTAAGATTCATAGGGCTCAAAAGGTTGGTTATCAGCATAAAGTACCATGAATTTTCCATTAACAAAGTATTTTAGTCATTGCTGGTGTGGAAAGGGCATTGTTTTATGCATAAAGAGACTTGGACTTCTAAAAAAGACATCAAAAGATATGTTTTGGTGGACCAAAATGAAATTGGAGTAAGATTTGAGATCTCTACATTGGGATCTCAATTTAGTCCCCCCTAGTGGTTTCTTCCAACTATTTCCATTCACTTGAATTTTTAGGTTGGAGGGAGACAATCTAACCTCACTATAACCAAAATTTCAAAGGTTCTGGATTAGTATGAGTTTATCTCACAACCATTATAAACTACGGATCGATGGACATATATATTTTTTATTTTTTCATATAAATAGAGGGGTCTAATTAACTCATTTATAATGTATTCTAGGTCTTGTTATGTGAATGAAATGATAATGTGTCATTCAAAAAAGCTAGTCTCTACATGATATATCTTATCTACAAAATATTTTGTCTCAATATCTTGAGGTTTTGAAAGATCCTCAATAATGGTGAAGGTAATGCAATATTAATATCATAGTTTTAATAAAAAAATATTTTACTTTTGTATGAGGGGCCTATACTTCTTACCCTGAGGTTACTTTATAGATTGAGTTTAAGTAACCAAATATTAATGCACCGATGACACATTTTCATGACTGAAATTGAGGTAAGTATTTTCCATCATTGGATCAGGCTAAATATACCTTCCCATATTTTGATGTTGACTAGACAATTATTTTCCTACTATTCATTATTCTAGTATAATTGGGCCTAAATGACACCCCAAATGATTTAGGATCACATTTATATTCTTGTTGATCTTATTAGAGTTATTTTCATTGGGTTTTAGCTTTATATATAGCTTTAACATAAACCATTACTTCTCATTAGGGTCCACTATGATTTCACCTTCCCTGACCTTTATATCCTCTTCCCTGATTATAAATGGATAAATCATGTTTATATGGGTTCTTATCCTCAACTAAAATGTATATCAATTTGATAACATGGAAATACATGTATTTTGACTCTTCATTGGATAAAGATTTTATTTTTTAGGGTGTCCCCCTTACTCATCGTGATGAAGGTAAGAATTGTAAAATATTTTGGACAATATTGGGTAATGGTATGGATCTTATTATTGTGTCTTATTTCAATAGAAATGATTATTTTGACTCTTATATTGTTTTGATGATTAATATATATCCCATAATATCATAAAGTTAATTTTGATCATGACTAGTTGATTTAGTTGTTCCATGATTATTTCATGCACCTGGACGATTGATATTTTTCATCTAGTCATAAAACTTTCCTATACATATGTATAATACTTCCTACCAATATCCTTCTATTTCTGTTGTGGTAGTAGAGACATAGGTAACTTGCATTATGGTTTTACAAAAGTTTACATACACTGAGTTAACCACCTCCCAGATTATATTCTTCATGATTAATCATTCTTTAATGATATACCCCAACATCCCATGGAATGGGTAGTAATGGAGGAAGTCATTCAGACTAAATTCTTAGGGCTATCTAAGCTCCATTATTTTAACCAACTTCTTCTCTGGGGTGGTGATGAAAAACACATGAACATATTATTTTTATATTAAGTAAACTATATTATTTTAATCTTAAAATTTTTGGTGATTTTAATCTTGTTTCCTACCTAAACTAAGAGTTATTATTAATTTTATTGTTTAGGAGTATACACTACATGATATTGAGCAGGATTAGGGGTTCTAAAGGGTATCGACATTATCTTGAGCATATTATTCATAGTATCTACTTTAATAGTTTTATTTCATTATGTTAATTTAATTTGATAATATTTGGATTTGGAATAAAAAATAAAATCCTCCAGTCATTATGCTATCGTTGTAAACTCCCAGAAACCACCAATGTACTTCAAGAGAATTAGTAGTATTTGTAAATATGTGTAGATATTATATATACATATATATATATATAAATAATTAATAGATGATATTGGGTAAGTTTCATATTTTTTAATGTGTTAAACGTTTTCACTTTTCCATGAAGTCTGAAACTCTCTCATTTTCATATTATTTACAATTCAAAAGTTTGAGGACCATTATTCCTTAGTGTGGATTTTAATAGAAAAAAGGAACTGTCATTGAATTCCAATTGGTGATAAACCTAGTAGGTACAGTTCTATACTAGATGAATATTGGTTCTTCTATGGTTTTATGAATCACCTGAGATTTTATGCCTCTTATTTTTATAGTATTCCTAATATGGGGAAACATCAGGTTGTGAATTTAAAATATATCGCTCTAGATATCTCATCACATTGAATATCAGAAATGTGGAATTTTCGAGTTTTTTGGGAGGATTCAAGTCCAATATCTTTGGTAGTGGTTTCCTCTACAGCTATACCAGTGCCATTTCCCTCCATGGAATCTATGTAAGTGGAAAGGGAATCCATAGAAAAAGGAGTTCTGATGGCATTGTATCCTAGAAAATTGCTTTATTACAAGAAACAAGTGGAACCCGACAGGGTTGGCTATCCTATTCTTGATTCTAATAACTATATTGTTCCAAACTATGGTAAATGGATTGAAATTGAGGTTATTTTTACCCAATCAAAGAGAATTATTGGTATTTCATGGTTACTGAGGTTAAATATACTAGTTTTTTAGGCCCTAGTTCAGCCAGATGCTTGGATTCCACTTTTTCTGGTTGATTGGTTCCCCATTATTGAGGTGGATTTTCCAAAAGAGGTGTATTTTTCTTAATCTGGGAGTTTCACTTATTAATTATATTACGTCTTAATAATTCATCATTATGTTGCCTCATCATATCTAAATCAACTTCATATTGAAAAATATTATCCTCGGAAGAGAGAATCTATGGTTCCTCTAGTCTTAGATGGGTTATATATATTTTCATGCATTTACCTTTATCTTTAGCTAATTATAACTAAGTAAGTGATAATTGGATATTCATAGGAACTCTCTAGTTTTTATTTTGCCTCTAATGTCAAGTATACATTCCATTTTCACTCATATTGTTGTGAACCACAATTCAAATAAATTCCTCTTCACTCTATTATTTTTTATTAATGTCATGATTTATGTTATATATGGGATGATGTTAATAATATTCATTGATGTAAATCATGTATTATGAATCAAATACTCATCTATAATAGAGAAATAGGGGGATTCATTGTCCATTAAATATACTTAAAGGGATAGTTCATAACCTTCTTTGACAGATGGTTTCCTAGTGGTCCCTTTTGACTTAAATCCCCTATGAATTTTCATATACTATCATCTATGATCCCCCAAAATATTTTATTAGAAGGTGTTCCTAGGGGATTACCTAATATATTTCACTAAGTGCAATCCTAGGGAAGGAGATAAATCATTAATCTGAATAAACTATGGAGGTGTTTTCTATAAATTCAGTCTCGATCTATAGAATAAAGAATTATTTAGAGTAGGGGATCATAAAAATCCCCCCAATCCTATGTGATGTAGTAGATTTCACTATATTATAATCATGAACATACCCTAGTGTATATATAATGATTATATGGGTGGATATGTTGGTTAAAATTTCCCCAAATTTGTTGGATAGGGATATTCATATACTACAACTTGGTATTTTGTTTCATAATTCTTGTCCTTTCAAGAATCTATCTAGTCCTAAAACAGATACAATATCTATTTGGGGTGAGATATACTTACTGTTGAAATTTTCTACATGATTGTAGGAATTTCCCTCAAATTGGAGGCTTGCTTGACCTTATTGGAAACTTGATGCTGGAATCTATCAATTTTCAATTCTTTTTTAGTATTCTTCTTTTGAAAATGGTTGGATTTTTTTGGATGGATTAGCTAACATATACTAATGTAGTTATTGATACTTTTCTTGAAGAAATAAATTTTAAGATTCTTTAATCTGTGAACCTTGTTGGCCCATGAGTGGAGTTAAGTGTAAAACTTTGTATTTTCCCCACACCCTAATATAATCTTCAATTGGTGTGTCATTGATTATCTAGAAGAGGATATCTATACTACTAAGGTAGTTATGTTGGAGATTCTAATGTTTCTTTCTATATTTAGGGTTCTGAACCACTAAAAAGTTATTTAATCCGTCTTGATGGAAAATTTCATTCATAAACTTGAGATATTTAATAAACTACCTATAAGATTTGTATTTGGTTTTTAGATAAATGAGATTTTCCCTAGAGTTTTAATGAAATTAGGGTATTCATTCCTCATTCATAACCTAAATAATTTCATATTGGGAATTGTCTTTGGTTCAAAACATGACCATTATTCTTTCCTTATCCATTTCTTTCCACTTGATGATGGATTTATCTTCACCCTATATAAGGGATTATTTGACTTGAGATAGCCATAAAAGTAGTTACTCTACTAATTTATCAATAGGTTTATATTCATTTATAATATCTTGTTTATTTCAAGGGATAAAAAATCTATAGGAGGCATAGATGATGACTATCACCCCAAATCACCCATTGATCGGGATGATACACTGCTAATCATAAATGAGGAGCTTGGTGTAGATCCTCTTGATTTATTAAGTTCCTTTCAATATAAATGAAACTTTAGAGTGTTTTTTATAGGGTGAGGACCTTCATGATAGAAATATGAGTCATTATAGGAGTTACGTCATGATGATAACCACGGGAGGATCTCTATAGTTGATTCATGATTTTATGCCATGGATATAACCTTTTTTCTAGATTAATGTTCTCCATAGGTAAGACCTCCACAAAAAACCCTACAGAGTGTATCTAGGGTTGTTATATTAGTTTTCATATGGAGGGCCTATGTGGATTTTTAATTTTTGGTTACCTCATAGGGAGTACCTTCATGTCAGCTATTTTTATTTCAAATGAAATATAATATAAAACATATACCTTGGGGAGGACATCTAAAGTTATTTTCTTGAATCCCAAAAGGAGTACCTCTATGGTTACCAATTTTTTGGATGCCTTTATGGGGAGGTCCTTCACATTGGTTGTATATTTTATCATATAAATAGCATTTACAATGTATACCATGGGTAGGACCTCCATAGTTCCCAACATGGTTTCCATGGAGAAGAACTTCGTTATTTCTAATTTGTTAGTTTCCTTAATGGATAGGGCCTTCATGTTAATTATTTTATTTTCCATAGAAAAAAACATATGAAACATATAACCTGAGGATAAAAGATAGAGTTATTAGTTTTTATTCCATGGGGAGTACCTCTAGGGTAACCAATTTATAAATAGTTGGTGAGGGGTGGACCTATTTACTAGTCAAACTTCATGCTATGGGGAGGTACTTTGTATCTGATTTCATGAGGATTGCTTATGTGATCAACCTTTATATTACTATGGGGAGGACCTCCAAAACTATTTGGTTTCATTTGACCATTGGTAGGACCTCCATAGATGATGATATTATATTCATTACTATGAGGAGGACCTTCACATAAGAAATTTTTGGTGTCATAATAAGGACCTCTATCATACATGCTCCAGGGATGACCTCTAGAGTTATTAGATATTGTGTTGTAGAGAGGAATTATGAAACAAATGATCTGAGGAGGACTTATAGAGTTATTGGATATGGTGTTATGGGATGAAACTTTTCATAAAATAATTTGGGGAGGACCTCCAAAGATATTTAATGTGATATTATAGAGATCAACTTTACAGTTAATTCTCTATAGAAGACCTACGTACCTATTGGATATAGTGTTGTGGGGAGGACCTTCTCAGTAAATTCTCTAGGGAATAACTCTGGAGCTACTGAATATAGTGTTGAGGGGAGAACATTCATAGTGAATGGTCTAAGTAGGACCTCTAGATATATTGGATATGGAAAATTTGGGAGTACCTTCACTATAGATTCTATGAAGGGGACCTCTGCAGTTATTAGATATAATTATATGGAGAGAAACTTCATAGCCATAGTGGCCTTATCTTGTTAATGAAGACATGATGAATACTCAAGACATTATTAGCATATATTTATTCTCTTCAATGATGTTAATATCCCTGATAGTAGAGTGATACTCTTGGATTATATATTTCCCTAGGATAAAACTTCTTTTAGATGTTATTGGATGGGAATCTAGGGCCATGACCTAAATCATAATTAGGGTGACATGGTTTGTAATGTGGCCTTCATGAGTATTATCCCTTATAGGTGGCTCCCAGATTTTTATAGGGATATAACTACATGCTTTGTGGGTATGTGTGAAAATCGGGATATGTGCTTTCTCTTACACTTATGTAACCATAGTCCCCCAGAAGTCCCTCCTTCTGGGTTTCCTAGTTTAAAAAATTGGTGTTGGGACCTATATGGTGATCTCCTCAGCATATTCAAGAGTGGATTGGAATGTGCAATGATAGAAACCATAGTGTTTAGAAAAATATCTCCTAGGAATACCATGAATATTAATGGGGATGCTGTCGATATCCTCATTTCTCTTCATAAGGTAAATAAGGTATGTTTTGTTTCACTTAGGGGATAGACTCCCAAAGAATTTGGATATGGCCACAGGGGACACTTTATTCTATATGAACCATCATTGGTATAACAAGATATGAGTATTTATCTCTTATAGTATCTCTTGAGATACCTCCATGTTTTGGGATAAATCTATTAAGTATATACTCTTTTACTAGGGCATTAAACAACTGGAACTTGAGGAATTGAGTTGGCAATAGTGTCATCTTTCCATCAAGTCCATGGCCTACATCATAGTCGAGGAACAGATCCAGGGCATCAATTTTTGTGATTTGGTCATCTGAGGAATCTATGATTTCCACTACCTTTTCCAGAGATCTTTCCGTATGATAGTGTATTTAGTGAATCCATTTAGATATATTTGGTAGTCCTAAATGTAAAAACTACACAAAAAAACCAATTAGTGTATAATCATACATAAAAATGCATATTCAATCAATATATTTCATGGGTGAAGGATTTCATATTGTATTCAAAAGTTTATTACCCCAGAGTACACTTTATTCATTTTTTGAGTCAATGTGGGATTTCTTTTAAAAGATAGGTGGTCATTGGGATATACCAGTGACACCATGTATTATATGTTGATGGATAGTAAGGAAATTTTACTCATACCTTAAGGGGTATTAGAGCCTATTTCCAGAATCTCTTATAGATTTATTATTTATCCACTAAATATTTCCCAGTAATAATACCAGTTACCTTGGTCGGGAGAGTAATTGATTATTACCATGAATAAATTTGAACATTAATATGTATCATAGATTATCCATCATTCTCCAACTGGTTGGTTATACTATGGAAAAGTTGATAACATTTGAATTTTTCATAATATAGGGAGGTGGTTGGTCTTTTGAAGTTGAGGTCAGACCCCTTAGAAAGGGCTTCCTACATATCCCAATGAATGGAATCAAAACCAATGTAGTTTAAAAAATCATAATAGATTATGTTTTACTATTTAATTTCATGTGATAGAGACCATTTTTGTTTCTTTTAAGGTTATGAATCCATCACTAATGAATCACATTTTATTTTCATGCAACCAAGACTAATGACACACCTTTTAAGTTCACACAACCAAGACCATGATATCTTATGGCTTAATGTCAAATGAATTAAATCTATTTATATTATTTTAACATCATGTAGAATAGAATATATGATATTTATTTTATATTCATACAACAGGTAATAATATGTTAACGGAACTTAGCAATGGTTTTTGTTGAACTTATGCATATTTGGAACTTTCTAGTTCACCATGTCTATTGGTAACTAAAAATGAGAGGATATAGTTGGGTATTATAGCTAGTAGGTTTTATATGATATCAATGTATCATTGATGGGAGTATAGGGATGATATCATCAATGAGTACATGTTCAAAACTTACACCTAGTGGAAAGATCGTATATGTTCATCCACCTCCTATCTATTGGTAATTAGATGACAAAGGAATATTGGGATCATGAGTGATATGAACTTATTCTATATTGGAGGCGCTTTTTGTTTTAACCTAATAGATGAATAAAATTAAGGTAGGTTAGCGGTATACACTAATTTATATACCCATATATTTATCCCTAGATCATAAGGAAGCTAATCATATTCTTATAAATGGGGGAAACCAATTTGGGATAATTAAAATGAGAATCCTAAACTATATGAGGGTTTATCTATTTACTATGATTTGTACCTCCATTATAAGGTAAATACATCATTATTAAAACCATGAGGGTCCTATCAATTTGGGATGAAATTATGAGGTAGTTGTTTCATGGGTTTCCTGACACCCCTTATCAAAGTAACACGTGATTGAAGGGGAACAATATGATGTGCCTAACCCAATCATGTATTTATCCTATTATATATGAGAACACATTTTATTAGGGATATCTATACCATGTGACACTACAAATAATACCCTCTTGGACTGTTCCATATTGAGTCACTTCAATTCCCTGTTACTGTATATACCATGAATTAGTCCAAGAAATCTCATAGATTTATCACAATAGATCTTGAGTCCTAGAATATGTACCGATTCACCAAATTCTTTCATAGAGTATAATTTTTTTAATAATGTATTAACTAAATATAACATTGTTATCTCATTTAACACTAGTAATATATCATTAACATATACTACTAGGAAAATAAATGCACTCCCACTAAACCTCTTATATACATAATTCCAATATTCCTTCATTATGAAATTGAATTCACTTATCACTTTATCAAATTGAATGTTTCATGGTCTTGATTCTTTCTTCCACCAATAAATGGATATCCATAACGTTTTCAATTTATCGGTATCCTTTATATTCATAAAATTTTTTGGTAATGTCATATAGAAATATTCTATAAGGTTTACATTAAGGATGTTTTAATGTCTATTTTATAAATATCATAGTCTTGGTAATATTAAATGGAATGTATAATTTAGATATATTTCAAAATTTAAACTGGTGAAAGGTTTTCATCATAATCTTTGTCTTAATGTTTCTTAAATACTTTAGCAACCAATCATGATTTATAGGTATTGATTTTACCATCCATTTTTAGCTTCTTATGGAATATCCATTTTAACACATGAGGATTTATACCAAATAGAGGATATACCTAAACCTAAACTTGTTTCTAGTAAATAAAATCCATTTTAGAATTCATGTCTTTTTTCCACTTTGTAACTTCTAAGCTATTTACTACTTCCTTGTTAGAGAATGGTTCATTATCTTCAACTATTAATGATTCAGTTGACTTGGTGACTAAAAAACCGTAACCCTATGGTTATTTAACCTATTTCATGATCCTATGAAATACTTGAGTCTTCATAACTACTTCTTTAACTACTATTTGTGGAATTTTTTTATAGTCCAACTCTTGTGTATCTTGAGCCTCAAATTCATGGAATTTTATCCTCCTCCTACTATCACCTTTGGATATGTTCTCCCTTTCGAGAAATATAAATTTCCATTCCATAATTACTTTTATATCTAAGGGATGAAATAGGTAATACTCCCATATTTATTTGGAATATCCTATAAATACATAATTTTTTCCATGTATTACTAGATTATTTCTAGATATATCTATAAACAATTACTCACATAACCATACATTAATATGTAAAAAATGATTTATTCCCACTCCATAACTCATATGGAATTATATTTTTCCACTTTATTGGGCTCTTGATTTGATTTGTATGTTACTGTTGGTAATTTTTATCCCCAAAAGGATAATGGAATACTTATATAACTCGTCAGTAATTTCACCATATCAAATAAGGTACGATTACTCAATTCACTAGAACCATTCCATTATGGTGTGTATGTATGACTGAATTGAGATAGTATCCTAAACTACCTTATATAATTTATGATTTCTTGGTTAAGATACTCATCACCATGGTCTAATAGGGGTTATTTTATTTTTACCAATTATATTCTCCACTTAATTCTTATAATACTTAAATTTCTCAAAAATATTCAAAATTATACCTCATTAATAATACATATTCATATCTACTAAATTCATTAGTAAAAGTTATAAATTATTTTTCCAACTATAGTTTAAACTAGAAAATTTCCACACACATATATATAAACTAATTCTATAATCTCTATGTCCCTTTATCCCTTTCCACTTAATGTATATTTGGTAACTTCTTCTTACAAACAAGAATTACATATATAAAGTGGTTTTAGTTCAAAATAATCTAAATGTCCTTCTTAATATAGATTTTTCAAACACTTCTCAATTACATCACCAAGATAGTGATTCCACAATTATGTATGATTTTTTTCATGTGAAATTTATTCATTGTTTATTGCTAACACTTTCTTTTCATATCTTCTACATGAAGACCATTATTCAAATGTGACATCCAATAAAATATGTTATCTTTATAAAATTATTAGATCTTATTTAAAAACATGAAAATAGATAAATCCATATCTAAAATAGACATGGATATTATTCTTTTTGTTACATTGGTTAGATAAAAAATTCTTTACGATTATAATTTATCATGTAGGTTACATAAGATGGTAGTCTCTAATGGCCATTTAATCCAGTATTTCTCTATTGGCAGCATAAATATCCAATTTAACCATGGTAATCTTTCAGAATCTACATGATTCCTATATTTGGATAAAAATTTGAGTAAAAAAATAAATATATAATACCCAATTTTATGAAATAGAGAGATTATATTCAATAAAAAAATCACTTGAATCTTCTCATCGATTATTCACTAAGGCATAGTTCTTCTTCAAGTGGCCCTTATTACCCTAAGAAAAATATACTACATCCTTCTCTATAGCTTATCCCTTGATATTTTTTCTTTTTAAGGGTAGTGAAAAGGTTAGTTAGACTTGGACTTAGTCTTATTGAATTTTTTCCTTGACTTTCCTTTTATTCACCATAATTAAAAAAAATTCATGATTTGTATTTTTATCTTTTTAGCATATTAGAGTTAAGATATTTTGGAGTGTATTATTTATATTGTTCATATTAAAATTCATAAAAAACTTGATATGTTTTGAGAAATTTAGGTGATCATGAGGTTTATGCACAATTCCTTAGGTAGCTTGAAACTTATATTTTATAAATTCTCAATATAGCCAATCATCTTGAATACATGAGGTCTAGTTGGTGAACCTTCTCCAATATTTCACTTAAAGAGTTCCTTAGAGATCTTATACCTCTCTTGTCTTTATTTCTCCTTATAAAGATCCCAGAGATGTGACAACATGGTGAATTTATCCATGTATTCATGAAGGTTATGGATCTTACAAGTCCTGGATTGTAGAATGAGGTATTGGAAATCCATTGAGTAATCTACAACTTTCTAGTAGAAATAATTCTTCTCCTTACTCGCTGCCTTGGAGGGTTCATCCGAAACTTGGTAATCAAGTGTATAAAACTTTCATTCTTATCATAGTATGATGTGAAAGCATTTATACCAGTTTTGAAAGTTATTTTTACTTAAGATATTGTATTTCTACAAGATATATCATAGGGATAATTTCATGGTAAAATAATATTCTATTTTATACAAAACAAAATATTTTAGTACTTTATATTGATTACCAAGTATGATGTAATAAATTTTGTTTCATTAGTATATCGCTATTTTATCATATCATAATAATCTAAACTATTGGATTTGTAATATCCTACTATGTGTATATTCTAGTGGAAATTATCCATATTCCCCTGCAAATAATTCATATTTGGGCATAGAAAATTATCCAAAGGAATTTAGGATGATAATCATTCTAACTGTATTAACTCACAATTCCTTGATCTATTGAGTAGACTCCCCAAACCGAAAATTATAAACTCAAAATTCTTTAATTATTTCCTCCAAGTTACATAAATTCTTTCTATGGTAATAAACCCTTGATTCTAACTAAGTTAATTCAACCTAGAACAATTTTTAGAACTCCCTAATGATTCTAAGCACCCTAATGAGGGTTAAACAAGTACATAGAACAATTTTTTGTTCTAACTAATGTAATGGAAGGTGATTACTGAATTATTTTTTTCCTTGAGGGATTTTAGTTAAATTAGATTTAAATATTCTTTATTTTATGTTTTTACATACTTGTTAATATTATGTGAATTTTATATAATTAATTAATTATGTCTGGTTAAATAATTTATGAAAAATGTCTTTATTTTATTACATCCTTTGTACCTTTTATTTATTTACATTATATAATCAAGTTTAATCATCATATATATTTTAATCACATAAATAAAGAAATATGAACTTGACTAGTAAAAAAATAAGTGATATGATCATGAGATTTCAACTGCATGTTTGTTTATAGAGGGAAGATAAACCAACCTTAGCCTTGGGGGGAACTCCTTGAGTTGATACCAGGATTAAGGTATAGTATCACTCCATTATCCTATGTATCTCTTTAGTTGGTTTCCCTATATATCATTTTTTAACCATATAATATTCCTGGGAAATCCTTCCTTTACAACTTCTTAGTCACTCACAGGTAAGGGGTACCAAGGGATAAGTGTTATATAAAATAAACCTTCGACATGCAAACTCATACATAATAAAAGTATAAGGGATTATACATATATAATTATATTAAATTTAATAATGAATTTATCATAAAACCCATCTAGTAAATAACTAAATTAAATAAAAAACTGACACATACATAGGCCATTCAAACTCATGATCATTTACAACATGTAGTTACTTTGTATCAGACTTTCTAGAATTCATTTCAATTTAGTATTTGTTAAGATAAATTTTATAAATTAATATATTAATCATCGTTTTAATTAATTGATTGATTAATTAATTATCTTTCCAAAAATTCCCTAATATTTTGATCCTCTTTAATTTAAATTTAAATTTAATTCAGTATATGGTTGTACTGGAAGTGACACAACATGTATCCCTATTCTATTGATTAAACCCATTTCTAGTTTTTACAGTACGTGTGACCACATGGAATTCATTGAATCTACGCGGTGTATACCTCAAAGGATTCTCATTAATTTCATGGTGTGTACAAAGACCAAACATGTTATGCATTAGAAAAAAACATGGATATTAATTAAAAACATTTAAATCCCACAAGATGCACTATAAATTACTTAACGTGTACTCTAGTGTGTCATTTCCTATTACATGGAATGTACTGTAATCCACATGTCATGCACAACTAGATATATGTAATGCACTTTGATCTCACTTATAATAATATGTGAATTTGACTCACATGAAATTATTTTCTTGGATTTTGAAATGCATGAGTTGGCTTGAGTTACGCTCTATGTATAGCCATCTAAACACTGTGTAATTCATTTCTGGACATCCATGCTACATTCCTAGGGACTTTTTATATAAGTTTTGTGGATAATCACATGTTAACACATCATATGTAGCTAAATCCATACCAAGTACTTATCGTGATAAAATGTCACTTGAATGGTAGTCAATATGCAGTATATGTATTAATTACACATCACGTACTTTGGATACATTAATTAGATAATTTATGTGGGGATAAACCATGTGGGTTTTCATGGCATGTACACTAGTTACACGCCATTTAATCCCCACCTAACCATGTTCAACTAGAAATAAATTCATGGTGTTTAATTACATGCCACATACCAAACACCACATGGTTTGTCATGATTGTCACAGATCACACTTGTGTGGTTAAATATGGGTACAAGGTGTGTAATTTCAGTTACATGTCATGCAACAATGTCTGGTAATCATAATCCTTAAAACCTCTTAATGAGATCTTCGATCATTCTTCCTTCTTTGTTACCATGTTCTTAGTTATATGAACTTAAAAAAACACATTATCACTACTTTTAGATTAAATAAAGGGAAAATAGAAATTAATTATTATTAACAAAATTTAATATTGATCATACAAATAATAAATAATTATACATTATTGTTTGACATCTATGAAACCACTTATAGGATATAGGCCATAGAGGAAGTCAGTGGTGAATTGACTTAGACCTTTATTGTAACGACTCTAAACTATATAAATAGAAAATCTCTTCTTATAATTATTTCATATATTATAAATCAAATAAAATCACATATAGAATATAATAAAAATGTAAAAATTGAGCATGTATGAAATAAGAAGTATTTATAGAAATTAGGTAACCTAAATCAATCGAATAGTAATATGAACTTTGGAATTGTAATGTGGACATTAAGAACAGTAAATCAATAAATAGAATATTAACCTCACCTATGAATGTTTAAATAAAATTTATCCATCATATAAAAGAAAATATGATATAATTATATCATATTATAAGTAAATAAATTTTTTGAAAATGATATATTAAGTGTTAGTATTTTTATAAAACATAAATGTTTAATTAAAACATTATAATTAATATATTGATTTAAAATAAAGATTATTTCCATAAAATAGATTCATAAATTAATATTTTTTTGTATTATGATTATAGGATAATTTTATTAGACCTTAATTAATTTTTCCAGGTGTTATAAAATCGGTTATAATTTTAAAATATGTATTTTTCTAATAAATGGTGATTTTAATTAAAAATTAAATTTATCATATTTATAAAATTATTTAAATAAAATGGAGTCAATTTTTTAATTATAAAAATCAAAAAATAGTTACGGAAAATTTTTGGGATCTTTCTAAAATAGTTGAATTTTTAGTGAATAGTGAAATACAGTAATTTACATTATAAGTTAAATACATGAATTATTGAGTCATGGTTGATGTATGGATGATGTAATAACTATTTTTTAGAACACACATGAACTATTTACTATATTTATTCACAATAATTCAAACTATTTGTATTATTGATCCAATAGAATGAACAAATGAATAAAATAATCAAAAAACACCCCTCCCATCAATTATAAATACCACCCCTCAACACCTCTTTTACTCACACCTCAAAATCCTTGAAGATTGTAAAAATTACTCCCAATAATCTTCCAAATTATCTCCCCCGTGTCTAGGATCCTTTTTTCTCAATAAAATACCAAACTCAAGTTCCTCAAGGAGGTTATCATGTAGAATAATTAAAGTGGTAAAAACTTGTTTCTTTTTCTTTTAATTTCATTTCAATTTATTTTATTTTATTTTGATCTCCTAACCTACTATTAGACAAGTTACATGATAATTAAAAGATATTTTATATAATAATTTTATAGTTTTATTGTAAAAACCAATCATTATTTATTTCCCCTCCCCCTTTTTTCTAAAAATGAAAACATTGTCCGTGATGTCGTCACTTATCACATTCAAGGACAATGAGTTTTCAATTTAAATTACCACATTCAATGATGGTAATAACCCCATTTTATAGATCAAAATGATTATAATATATTTATTAAGACTTATTTGATGTTCTATAACTACTGTATATACATAATATTAACTAATAAAATAAAACTAGATCGTGATAATTGAAAAAAATCTGAAATAATCTAAATGGTTATCATTGACATTTTATCTAATGAATCATCCTAAAATCTGGACACAAATGATATATATTAGTCCATTTAGTATTTTATATGTTTATTAATAACATATAATTTCAATTATAGACAACTATTCTCATTTCACATGATCTTTTATACACGTATACAAGCGAACTGATCATGAAAACCGAGGAAACAAACACTCCCAAATGATGAAATTGTATCATATAACTCATAAAAAATGCCATTAATGAAAATAATAAAATTATAATAAGTAAAATAAATAAATAAAATTTTCATAATTAATTATTTAATGGATTTAATTTTATTATCTAGGACATTAAGATCAAGTGAAGAAAAATTTCACACATATGGTAAGGTATTCTATCTGAACATCCATTTTTCTTTCGGGTTATGCTTTATCTATAAATGTAATTATTAAGTATTATTATTTAATAATACTAAATTATATGTTTATTTTATAAATATATTTACTTATCTCGATTCTTATTTCTTTGATGGGGAAATACATAATTTATAAGGCTCCCTTCTCAATTCATCCCAATAAGCAATCCCGATAAAAGTCAACTTCTTAATTTCTTACCCATTTTCAAGTGTACTCCATAACATTTTTTAAGACCCAATTATTTTTCTAAAATCATCTATTTTATCAAGAAAACTATATCAGTTTATCTCTAGTTTTATATAATCAATTGTGCCTTTTTGATTTTAAATAATCATTAAAATTTCCCTTAAACCCCACTAAAGTGGCCCATTTCTAAAGTTTCTTAAACATTATTTTTACATTTTTTTCACATCATTTTGTCATAACATATCATGTTTTATTCCTATTTACCCTTAGTAAAGTAGATTTATTATTTAAATCCATTTTTTATGGACACCTTTATGATATGACCATTTTTTAATCCTTATGGAATGATTATGAATCCATTTCATTCCATGGGAAAACCTTGTGTTTATGTTTGATTCCTTATGTATGATTCTTTATAGGGCACACATATTCATTGTAATTTTTTGATGGGTGTTCCTTTATATCACTATAATTCATTGGGTAATTTTAATTCTTATAAAAGTTCCTCTTTAATAGTCTTGTTGGTTATCCTTAACTCATGCTCCTCCATGGGAAATGGTCTTGGTGGTTGGCCTTGACTTGTTCTTCTCTATGTACAATGGTCTTGGTGGTTAGTCTTTAATAATGCTTATTTCATGTTGTATATTGTTTCTAAATTTCTATTATTCTATGATTACCTTATTCCATGTTCTATATGTTATTCTCCCATATATTTATTCATGTTCCATGCCTTTTTATTTCATTACGTTATGACTTATAACCCATGTTCTATGCTTAATTCTTATGCTTATTCCCATAAGGTGATTTTTAGATCATCCCTTTGTTCACTTATTCCCGAGGTTATCCTTTATAGATGTAAGGGCTCAAAGGAATTTAGGATCTCATTATGAAAATTAAATAAAAGATTTTTTATTTTGGTTTTATACTATTTAATTATGTACCTAATCTTCCAAATCCACTAGAATGTATGATCCTTGGATTTTAATTTATGTTTTTTTATTATTAAAATTGTGTAATAATATGTATAAAAGGATAGGGTCATTATATTAGGTATCATAACATGGTATAAATATTTTTTGGAGATTAGGACTATAAAACTTTAGTAAGAACCCTATGGATAATTCTATCACCATGGATAACCTAGATTAAAACATAGGGAATCACAAGTCATGAAATACTTTTTATTTACATTTTTATCCATTTATATTCAAAGTTTCATTCTTTATAGGCTTATTAGCTAAGTATTTAAGCCCCCCCTAATTGTACTTTCATTTTTTATTTAATGGATGGAAATATGAGAAATCATGCCAATAATCAATGTGATAGGCAATGTGATGATTTCTCTAATGAAATACCATATCTAATGGGAATAGGAGATCAAAACCTTATGGTAGTACTTTCTAAACTAGTTCATGTTATGAATAATAACTTGAATTGTGTGGAAATCCCTCATTCTCCCAATAAAGATCAAGTTACAATCGAATACATTATGCGAAAAAGGCCTCCCATGTATAGTGTACCTTTTGATCCACTCCTCAAAGAAAAATGGACCAACACCACTGAGAATATATTATTTTTCCTCCAATTATCAGAATAAGAGAGAGTTGTGGTGGTAGTATATCATTTTTATGGGGAAGCTGATCAGTGGTGGGAATTGATTAATAACACAATGTCCAGAGATAAAGTTGATTCAGTTGATTGGGAGGAGTTCAAGATAATATTTTTCAATAAATATTTTACCTGAACCCTCCATCTCAATATGGAAATAGGGTTCCTCAGACTAAACTAGAAGGAAGACAATTCTATCAGGGAATGTGAAGCAAACTTCATAGGAAATGCATGATATGCCTCTGAAATTTTCATCAACACCAAAATCAAGGTGTATCACTTATTTAGAAGACTAAATCTAATTATATGAAAGCATTGGTTATTAGAGACTTTGATATCTATGAAGATATTTTTAGTTATTCACATAAGGCTGAAATGTAGATCAGGGACTCTCAGTGGTCTCATGGGCCCAAAGATAAAAAGTTAAAAATGGAGTTTAATATGTGAGTATCAGTTGATAAATCCCATGATGCAAAGAAAACCTAGCCTCCCATGTGTCAAAATTTTGGGAATAAAAATCCTAGGAACTATTTAAAGGTAACTAGGAAATGATTCAAATGTGGAAGAATGGGGAATCTAGCTAATAACTTTCGAAGGTATATTGTAAACACCCTAATCACAATAGCACGGATTTTTTGTCTTAATTAATTAAATTAGTACTATGAACAAGTGTCCAAATACCAGAGGACTAAATATTTCATCAATTTTATAAAACCATATTCAAAAATAATTTTTATATTATAATTTGAATGTAAAAACAATATTGAAATTCCATTAGAAACATCCATAAATCCTAGATTATCCCTGAAATTCATTCATAATATACATCATCGCATCCTAGGGAAAAATTAAACATAATAAATAATTGATTTAATATGCTCATTAATGGTAAATAATATATCGTAAGCTATCATAAATAAACATAAACAATATGGTATGATGAATAACTAAAAATATATTCCATTAAAACATAATATTGAGCATAATATGGATAGAATAATTGCTGATTAAATTATGTTATAAATAATCACATGAGAAAGAAACTTAACCATGGATATTATACTAGTTGAATAACCTCATGGGATATCAATCATAATGAGGGAATTTATAATTCTGGACATCTGAAACATACCATCGAGGCCTCAGCTACAACATCTGAAAATAAATGGTTAAGGCCTCAGCCAAACCCATATATGTTTTGTCTAATGAGACCTATTGATGCATCGAGGGGATATAGTGGGTACCACCCATAACTTACTAAGTCTTATTCATTCCTAATATGAATGGGGTGAAACAAAAACAAAATATACATATGAAATGTAAATAACATTCCCAAATTAGTAAATATAATCACTAAAAATTATGAGTAATATGGTAAATGGTATCAAGATAGGACATCCATAGTCAAACTTATTATAAACCATTTAGTAGATGATATAATATAAGATCAATCCCAACTATTAATAATATTTATCAAAGTTTTTGTAAATTTATGACAAGTACTCTAATAAAATCATTGAGGAGTTATTGAGAGAAATGTCCTTTTTACTTTGCAATGAAGAGTTATTTTGAAAAAATAATTTTTATTTTTCATAAAGTAAGATTGTATAAATGTATGTCCTATAAAAGAAAAGGGAAGGAAAATGAAATTATGTTTTAGGAACAAATGATATTAAACTAAATTAAAAATAAGTAAAAATAGTTTTAATGAAGCATTATAAATGAGCCACTTCCTTGCGACTTATGAGAAAATATAAGAGTATTTATAGATTTCAAAAGCTTAATTGTTTACATAAAACAAGAAATTAACTAAGATATTTTTTCATGATAAAAAAATATATTTTATAATAATAATGGTGTCTTAATATAGATTATGGAGTGCACTTAAAAATGGGTAAGAAACAAGGAAGTTCTTTTAAATCTGACTTACTTATCGGGAATAATTGAGAAGAAAACCTTTTAAAACATGTATTCTCCCATAAAATAAAGATGATCCAATATTTATATATGATTTTTTAACATATAAAGATAATTTATGATATGTATATAAAAATAATGAAGAATTAAATTTGGGTAAAGAGAGAGATAATGAAACCGGAATGAAAAATAGAGGTTTGGGAAGAAACTCTTACCTCAATTTGAGAATGGATAAGAAAGGTTGTTAGACATAAAGAAAGTAAAAAAGGAGGGTAAAACATAGAGAAGATTATTTGTGTGTTTTAAGGTGTGAAAATGAGGGTTTAAAAATATAAATTTAATATATATTATTTAATCAATCAAGGATATAATATTGTATAAATTGGAATGAAAGTATTTTGAGGGTAAATTTAATTGGTGTTCAGTTGTCTTATTTTTTTATATAAAATATATATAAATTTTATACTTCATGTTGGAATAAACAAAGATGATAAAGGGAATTTGAAATTTACTAAGTAAATAATAAATAATAATGATAATTAGTGAAAAAATCATAAATAACATCGGTGGATTGGCATTATATATATATATATATATATATTGATTCTAAAGGAAGTCGTGGTATAAGATAAACAAACCTCAATTCAAGGATTCAATTTCAATTTTATATATATTTCCTTTCTAATTTTAGGTGAATTTGAATCTAAAATGTTCCATGGAGGAAAGTGACTTCGACGAGGGTGGAAGAAGGGGTCTTAGCAGCTTTGAGATCCGCCGGTTTGAAGAAACAAATCAAGGAATATGAATAGAGGAGGGGAAATCATGAAAATGGTTGAATGGTTTAGATCACCCATTATTGATCAAATAACTAGGATTAAACCCATCATTTTAAAGAATTACAAAAGGAGGGCTTGGTTCTGGAATGGAACATACATCCAGGTTGAGTTCGGTCTGATCGGATGGCTTAGATGACGTTTCCTAGAAAAAAATGCATCCCATGGTGAATCCTAAACAAAATTGGTGCCTCTTTATAAGCCTTGGTGTGGCTTCCACACTCAGATGACACGAACACACATAGAATGGGATCCTTATAAATGGGCTCCTACTCAGGAAATCGAACCACCTATACATAGACCAATATTTGAGGCCCTATACATCGGTATGACTGTTAGTTTTCTCGATTGGGGCTTACACCTAGGGTACCTCCATTTAACTGAGGGCTTGACCTCATGGGATGCACTTGGTTTATGGTGGATACATCACTAATTTTTTGAAGAAAAAAAATTCTTAATACATAAAACATTAAAAGGGCGTATATATATATATATATCACATTAATTAAAACATCTAAAACAATTATAAAAAATAAATCATCATTCTTATTTAAAAATACAAAATTATCTTTTTATTAAATTCTCAAGTTATAATATAAAATATTGAAATTTTAACTTATAATTATAAAATTATAATTAAATTTCATCATTTTTATTATATTAAATTATTATTTCAAATCGATTTTAAATTTTTATAATACCTAACAGCTATTAAAAACTCAAAAGGCTGCATTTTTTCCAATAGTCCCAAAAGGTGTTATAAATAATATGTTCAGTGAAACTCGAAAAAAATACAAAATTCACTAAAGTAAATTTCTTGCTTCAAAAAGTTGTTATATATTACTCTTGTTCTTAGCATATTCATCATTCTTCTTGCAATTTCTTTTCTTACTTTGGAAGATATAAGAGAAGAGGGTTACATGTTCATCCTTATTATGTTGATGGGAGGTGTTTTGGTGGTATTGCTGTAGATTTTAATGAGTTTTATGAATTAGTCAAGATATTTAATTTTAATGATTTAATGTTATCAGTGGTGTATTACAAAAATTATTACTTGTTTATTCTTAGTTATTTAATTATTCTTAATTAAAAACATTTATTTATTGAAACTAATAATAATGATGATAATGATATAAGTACCTCATGGAATCAAGGTGTTACATTCATCCCCATTAACAAAATTTCACCCTTGAAACTTATTTGTACACACATCACACATTTTCTTCTTCCAACCTTGGAGTTCCTACATAAAAATCATTATTAATATTTACTAAAAATTATATTATAACAATTAATTCATAATTTAACTAAAACCACCAAGTTTGGAGTTTCTTCTGAAAATGAAAGTTTCTTCCTATTAAACTGATTCCCAATATAGTTTTAAGTTCTTTTATTTCTTTTTCCCAAACACAACTCAAGAAAATAGGGTCAAAATCATGTACATAGTGATAGGATCTTGAGATAGAGGCTTGAGTGGTGTAAATCTTAGAGACAAATTAGTGGACTTGATTTCTATTAAAAAAACAAAATGACTCAACTTATAGTATTGAAAATTCTTTAATTAGTCCATATTAACTAAAATATAAAACATGACACAGGTAGGTTGTGTGGAGATCACCCTCTCTTTTAGCTTCCAAAAACACCCCTAAAGACTCAAACTATTCAGATAGGCTAAAGAATTTAAAATGAGCATAAAAACATTTTCCTCTTCATGAGTAGAAGGAAAGTTGTGCATACACTATGAAAAAATAAACAAAACCAAATACTAAAATTAATAAGAGTATATTAAGAGTATCGGATATTTTGTAAAGATTTTTAAAATAAAGAATAAGGTTTTTGAAGGGCTCAAAATCATTCGAGCATGATTTTAAAATTATCTTTTCAAGTAAATTTTCTGGATGAGACCAAATATTTATTCATATTATTATTTATTCCATATAAAAATATTAATAAAAATAATTTTATAAATGAGGAATAAATAAATTTTTAACTTGTTATAATTTTAAAAAATTATCTAGAATGTTCCTCTAACACCAACTATAACGACCCCCAACCCCAGTAGCCTAGATCAAGTGCCTTAATTCATTACATTGGTACTATGAATAATTTTTTTCATCCTAAATGACCAAATTGTATAGTATTTTTGGAAAATAAGATACAAACATAAGTTTTATATTACAACTTGAAAGGAAAACACATAGAAACTCCCTTGGAAACATCCATAACTCCTATATTATCCCTTCAAATCATTTATAATATACATCTTCGCATCCTGGAGAAAAATAAAACATAAGAAAGGGGTTATCTAAGATACTCAATAATGGTAAACAATATAATATAATCTATCATAAATAAAAATAAATAGTAAGTCATGATGAATAAATAAAAACATATGACATTAAAATATAATGTTGAGCATAATATGGAAGGAATAAAAAATAATTAAATAATCCCATAAACAATAATAAGAGAAAGAAAATTAACCATGTATATTCTACCAGTTGAATAATCATATGGTCTGTAAATCATAATGAGGGAATTTATAATTACTAACATTTTAAACATACCATTTAGGCCTCATCCGAGGCATCTAAAAATAAATGGTTACGGCCTCGTCCAAGCGCATATTTGTTTTGTCTCATTATACCTACTGATGCATCGATGTGTTATAGAAAGACATGCCCTTCACTTACTAAGTCTAATTCATTCCTCATATGAATGGGGTGAATCATAAACAACATATACATATGAAATGTAAATAACATTCCCTAATTAGTAGACATAATCACTAACAATTCTGAGTAATATGGTGAATGGTATCAAGATAGCACATCCATAGTCAAACTGAACATATTCCATTTAATAAAATATGGTAGATGATGTCATATAAAATCAATCCCATTTAATTATAATATTAAAAAAGGGGTTTTTAAATCGATTAAAAATACTTGAATACAATCATCATGATATTTTTTAGAAAAATAACCTTTTTAATTTTCAAAGAAGATTTCTATTGAAAAAAATCATTTGTATTTTTTATAAAATGAGATCATATATACATATATCCATAAAAATAAAAGTAAATGATAAATAAATTATATTTGAGGAATAAAATAAATCTAAATTAAGTGAAAATAATTAAAAATATATTTAAAAATACTTTAAAAATGATCCATATTCATGTAGTTAAAGGTAAAATATAAGTATCTTTAAAGCATACCAATGCTTAATTGTTTACACAAAACCAGAAATTAACATAGATATTTTTTCATTATAAAATAATTGATTTTAGAATAACAATGGTGGCTTAAAATGGATTATGGAACGGACTTGAAAATTGGTAAGAAATTGGGATGTTCCCTTAAATCAGGTTTGCTTATTAGGAAGAATTAAGAAGGGAATCTTATAAAATATGTATTATTCCATCAAATAATGATGAACTAATCAGAATATATAAGTTTGGAAAATATAAATATAATTTATAAAAATTATAATAAAATAATGAATAATTACGTTAGGATAAAGAGAGACATAACATAACCTAAATTAAAAATAGAGGTCTGGGAAGAAACCCTTACCTCTATTTGAGAATGGAAGAGCAAGGCTACTGGACACAAATCAAGAAAGAAGGAGGGTTAAAATTGGAGAAAAAAAAATTTATGTTTCAATGTGTGAAAATGAGTGTTTAAAAATATAAATATAACTTATCTTATTTCATCAATCATGGATTGAATATTTTATAAATTAGAAAGATGATATTTTTGGGGTTTGTTAATTTGGTGTTCAGTTTTCTTATTTATTATATAAAATATATATATTATATTTCATGTTAAAATAAACAAATATGATAAATGGAATTCAAAATTGACTAGGGGAGACTAATCAACAATAATAGTTAGTGAAACATTCATAAATAATTTAGGTCAATTTGAATTACATATATATTTATATAGATTGATTTTGAAGGAAGCCATGGGATAGGATAAATATACACCGATTCAAGGATTTAGATTCAATTATATATAGATCACCCATGTAATTTTAGAAAAATTCAACTATTAAATGGGACCTGGAGGAAATTGACTTTGACGATGGAGGAGGAAGGTGTCTTGGTGGATTTGTGATCCCCTGGTTTGGAGAAAAACATCAATGAATATGAATAGTATAGGGGTGATCAGCAAAAGGGTTGAACTGTTTAGATTATATAAGATTGATCGGATAGATAGGATTAAAATCAGAATTTTAAATATTGAAAAAAGGATATCTCAATCAAGGAAGGGAATTGATATCCAGGATTAGTTCAGTCTGATTGGATGGATCATATCATGTTTCCTAGGAAAAAACATGTCGCAGAAAAAATCCTAAAAAAATGGGTGCCTCGTTATAATCCTTGAAATGGCTACCATACTCTGATGACACGAACACACAAATTATGGTAGCCTTATACACAATCTCTCACTTGGTATTTGGGCCACCTATACATGGACCAATATTCATGGCCCTATACGTGGGGCTGACCACTAGTATTATCATGCTAGGCTTACACCTAGGATACCTCCACTAAACTGAGGTCTTGGACTCACAGGATGACCTTGTTTTGGGGTGGATACTTCACCAAATTTTGGAAAAAAATTCCTAATAGATAAAATATTAAAGTGACATATATATATATATATTATCACTTTAATTACATCATCTAAACCATATTTATTTCTTAATAAAAATTTTCCTATCATTCTTATTTGAAAATAAAAAACATATGTTTTTATTAAATTCTTAAGTTATAATATAAAACAATGAAAGTTGAACTTATAATTAAAACATTATAATTAAATTTCCTCATTTTTATTATTTCAAATTATTATTTCAAATCCATTTTAATTTTTTAAAATTCCTAACAGCTATTAAAAATTCCAACAGCTGCATTTTTTCCCAACAGTCACAAATGGTCTTGTAAATACTATGTTTAAGTACATTCAAAAAAATAAGATTCATAAAATCATTTATTTCTTCAAAATAGTGATATATATTCCTCTTTTTCTTAGTATATTCATTATTCTTATTTCTATTTCTTTTCTTATTTTGGTATATCATATGGAAGAGGGCTACACATTCAGCCTTATTGGGTTGATGGGAGGTGTTTTTATGGTGTTCTTAGGGATTTTAATTAGTTTTCTAAATAATTAAATATCTTTAGTTTGTAACAATGTAATGTAATCAGATATTTATTAATAATATTATTACTTTATTGTTTTTAATTCTTAAATTATTATAAATTAAAAATATTTATTTAATAATAATAATAATAATAATAATAATAATAATAATAATAATAATACATGTATATTATAGATTCGGGGCATTATAGATACGAAGAATCCCAAAAATATAAGAGAGGAAAGGAAGTTTCATATCAACACTCAATCTATAGTACAGTGTTTCAACTGCAAGGAAAAAAAGAATAATGTGAATCATTACCTTAAGCCAAGGGTTGTTGGAAGAAATCAACAGTAGAAACCTCTTAAGAAATAAGAAAGGGAATATTTTATCACTACAGTTGAGGTGGATCCTAATAATGATGTGGTGATAGGTATGATGGTTATTAATTCAATAATTTATAACATACTATTTGATTCTAGTTCTATGTATTCTTTCATATCTTGAAAGTTTAGTAGAACTATTCAAACACCACCTTAGAATATGGAGGTTAAGTAATATGTGGGAACATAAAATTGGGAAATTATTGCATCCAAAGTTTATAAATCCTCCTAGTTTAATGTTTTGGATAGAATCTCCCAAAATTTATTTTTTAACTTCCATTGGTGGAGTTTGATGCTATATTGGAAATGGATTTTCTATATTTATAAAAAACCAACATCAACTCTCAAGAAAGGGAGATAACTCAACCCATCCTAAAGAATATTCCAATTTTATATAAGTGTAAGGAGGAGGATGAATCTCATTCAGAATAATCATCTCAATAATGGATATTTTTTCTTATGAGAAATAAAATATATCTCAAATGATTAAGAAAAATTAGAGGAGCATGCTCTAAGACATTCCCATTATGAGGGACTACACTAATGTATTATTCAAAGAGTTTTTTAGTATTCCTCTTGATCAAGAAGTTTAGTTCTCAACTAAACTTATTTATAGATCTTTAACTATATAAAAGACAGCTTATATAACATCTACTATTGAGATGGAAGAATTGAATAAGCGGTTAAAAGAGAATCTATACAAGGGTTTTATACACCCGAGTTCTTAACCATGGGGTGGGTCGGTGCTCTTTGTCAGGAAGAAGGATAGATCAATGTGCCTATACATTGATTATCCTGAACTCAAAAACAATTATGATAAATAAAAATTATCCACTTCCATGGATAGATGACTTGTTTGATCAGCTACATGGGGCCAAGTATTTCTCTAAGGTAGATCTTCAATTAGGATATCACTAATTAAATGTGAGGAAGGAAGATATTTTCCAAGACTGTCTTTCGAATGATATATGGATATTATGAGTTCATAGTAAATACTTTCAGAATCACTAATTCTTTAGTAATATTCATTTATTTAATTAAAATATTCAGTAGATATTACCTCAACAAGTTTATGGTAGTATTTATTGACAATATTCTAATATACTCCAAGAGTAAGGAGGAACATGAGGAGAATTTGAATATTGTGATAAACATATTATGAAAGGAGAAAATTTATGAAAAGTATAGTAAATGTGAGTTCTATATAGAGTAAGTTTCATTCTTAGGGAATGTTATCATGTGAAAAGGAATATCTATAGACCCTTATAAGACAAATTGAATTGAAGAGTGGCCTAGGAAAACATCTGTAATGGGTATACCTAGTTTCCTTGGTCAATCTAGGTAATACCAGTGATTTGCGATGAACTTTTCAAAAATTTCAAACCCACTAACCAAGATGACTAGGAAGGGAATATAGATTTTCTACACTACTGAATGTGAATACTACTTAAAAGATTTGAAAAGAGGATTATCACTACACCAATGATCACACTCTTTACAAGTGGGGAACTCTTTGTGGTGTAAAATGATGATTCAAAGAAGGTATTAGGCTTTGTACTGATGAAAATGATAAATTTATAGACTAATTCTTAATTAAGTTGAAAATTAATGAGAAAAACTAGCCCATGCATGATATAGAGTTTCCCAATGTGATCTTTGCGTTGAAAATATGGAATCATAATCTCTATGGGGGGTGTATGAAATATATATTGATCATAAGAGACTCAAACATATTTTCACATTAAAGGATCTTAATATGTTCTAATGAAGATGGTTATATATCATCAAGGATTATTACATCTCAATCAACTACCATCCTAGTAAAGAAAATAAGGTGCTGTATGCTCTAAGTAGAAAAAATCATGCATCTTTATCAATGAATAGAATTGAGAAGAATTAAATCCTCTTAGAACTACAAAGGATGGAAATGGTAATCATTATGGAAGGAACACCATCAATTCTTTCTTAAATTATTTCTCAACCATACCTTATGTAGAAAATAAAGATTTTTCAAAGGAATGATGTGTAAATTCAAAAAAATGTGGAAGCTATCATAAATTTTAAATCCTCATAAGTCAATATCGATGTGGATGAGTAATAAGATTTGGGTCATGATTATTTATATTATCAGATCCAGATATAAAAAATAATCATAAATTATGCGCATGCCACAAATTTTTCTATTACCCAAGGATAAAAAAATATGTATCAAGATCTCTAAGAGAATTATTGGTGGTACAATATGAAGAAATAGATCGCTTATTATACATCAATGTTTTTAGTATGTCATAAAGTGAAGGTTGAATGGAAAAGTTCTATGGGGGGATGAAATAATTACCCATACCAACATGGATATGGGAAAACCTCACCATGGACTTTATCACCAGATATTTTAAGACATTAATAGGAAAAAATTCTACATGGGTTGTTGTGGATTTTCATACAAGTATAGCATAATTTATCATAATTTGAGAGGAATTATCACTCAATAAACTTCAATGGATATACATCAAAGAAGCAGTGAGGCTGTAGAGAGTACCACTATCGATTGTATCTGATCAAGATCCAATATTTACCTCCAAGTTCTGGAAAAGCCTCCAAAATTACCTAAACACTAAGCTAAGCTTTAGTATAGCCTATCAACCTCAAACTGATTTTTAGTTTAAATAGACTATTCATAAATTGTAAGAAATGTTGAGAGGGTGTTATATGGATTTCAAGGGAGGATATGACCAACATCTACCTCGAGTCAAGTTCTCTTACAACAACATTTTCCACTTGAGTATCCAAATGGCTCTATTTTAATCCCATTATAGGAAAAGATGCATAATACTAACATGCTAGGATGAAGTCAGTGAACGTAATCTTATCAGACCTAAAATGGTGGAATAAATAGTGCAAGAGGTGAAAACCATTCAGTAGCACATCAAGGGAGCCCAAATTCGATAGAAGTTTTTTGCAGCCAATCATTGATGGTACCTGGAGTTTAAGGTTGGAGACATGGTATTCTCCATATATCTCTATTTAATAGGATCATAATATTTGGGAAGAAAGGAATGATGCATCTCAGGTACATTGGCCCCTTCGAGATTATTGATAATGTCAGAGATGTGTCCTATTGACAATCACTTTCACCTACCATGTCTCACATACACAATTTGTTATGTGTATCCCTATTAAGGAAGTACATATTAGATCCCTCACATGTAATTAATTTAGTGGTGGTGCAGTTGGAAAATGATCTCTCTTATAAGGAGCATCCAGTGAAGATCAAGCTCCATAGAGATAAATTTATACCCAATAAGGACACTCACCATGTCAAAGTACTATGGTGGAACCATAAGTATAAAGAGGCAACATGGGAACTCAAGTAAGTGATGAAGTATAATCACCCTCACCTATTTACCCTATAGTTTGTAAAATAAAATTTAAAGGGAGAAATTTCATAACGGGGGAAGAATGTAATGACCCTAAATTATATCAATGGAAATTCACTTCTTATAATTATTTCATATAGTATAAATCTAATAAAATCACTCATATAACACAATGAAAACTTTATAAATAAATAATTAATTAAATAATAAGTATTTATAGAAATTAGGGAAACTAAATCAATAGAATAGTAACATGAAATTTAGAATAGTAATGTGACCATTAAGAATAGTAACTTGGATAATAGAATAGTAACCTCACCTATGAAATTATAAATAAAATTTATCCATCTTATAAATTAAAATATGATATAATTATATCATAGTATTAGTAAATAAATGTTTTCAAATTGATAAATTAAGTGTTGGTATTCTTATAAAATATAAATGTTTATTTATAATTTTATAATTAATATAATGATTTAAAAGAAAATTTATTTTCCTAAAATATGTTCATAAATTAATATTTTTTTGTCTTATGATTATAGAATAATTTTAAGAAACCTTAACGAATTTTTCAAAGTGTTATAAAATCAGTTATAATTTTAAAATTGGTATTTATGGAATAAATGATGATTTTAACTAAAAATTAAATTTATCATATTTAGAAAATTATTTTAATAAAATTCAGTCCATTTTTTAATTTTACATGCTAAAAAAATGGTTAGGTTTAATTTTTGGTAATTTTCTGAAATAGTTTAATTTTTGGTGAATAGTGAAATATGATAATTTATGGTACAAGATAAATACATAAATTATTGAGTCATGGTTGATGTATAGATGATTTAATAACCATTGGTTAGAACTCACATGCACAATTTACTATATTTATTCACCTAAATCTACACTATTCATAGTCTTGAGGCAAAATAATACACAAATTAATAAAAAAAATCAAAAACACCCCTTTCATCCACTATAAATACCACCCCTCACCACCTATTATCCTCACACCAAAAAATCATTGAATATTTTAAAAAAAAACTTCCGAATTATCTTCCTAATTATCTCCCAAAAATCTAGGATACTTTGGTCACAATAAAAGTCCAAACTCAAGTGCCTCAAGGAGGTTCTCAAGGAGGAGAATTCAAGAGGTAAAATCCTCTTTCATTTTCATTTAATTTTCTTTTCAATTTATTTTCTTTTCTTTTCATCTCATCACATCCCCTTATCTATGTGACATGATTATTATAGTATTGTTTATACTTTAATATTATAATTTTAATGGAACAACCCATCATTATTTCTTTTCCCCTGCACTTATGTTAAAAAAATGAAAACATGGTCTTTGGTGTGTTGATTTATCACATTCAAGGATGATGAGTTTTCAATTTCCATTACTAAATTAAAGGATGGTAGTAAACCCATTTTATGGTTAAATAATATTATAATATATTTATTATTTCTATTTTAATTTTTTGAAACCAATATATATACATAATATTAATTAATAAAACAAATCTAGTTTGTGAGGATCGAAAAAAATCCAAAATAATCTAAATGGTTATCAATAAAATTTTATATAACTAATCATACTCACATATATAAAAAAAGATATATAAGACCTTTTAATGTTATTTAAGTAATTTAATAACAAATAATTTTAATTCTGGGTAACTATTCTCATTTCATATACAAGTGAATTGATCATGAAAACCAAGGAAACAAACACTTCTGAATGATGAAATTGTATCTTATAACTCATAAAAAAGGTCATGAATTAACATAATAAAATTATATTGAATAAAATACATTTATAAAAGTATATAAATTAATTAATTAATGGATTTAATTTTATTATCCATGATATTATGATAAAGTGTAGAATATTTTTGAACATAAGGTAAGGGATTCTATCTGAACCTCCATTTTTCCTTTAGATTGCACTTTATCTTTCAATTTAATTACTAAATATTCTTATGAAATACTCTTAAATTCAGTTTCTATGTTATAAATATATTTACCTTTCTCAAATACTCTTTATTTTAATGGGAAATACATGTTTTATAAGGTCCTCTTCTTAGTTCTTCTTAAAAAGCAAGCCTGATAAAAGTCAACTTCCTAATTTCTTATCCATTTTAGATTTCACTTCATAATATTTTTTAATCCAAAATTATTTTTTTAAAATCACCGATTTTATCATTAAAAATTATCTTGGTTCATTTCTGGTTTTATATAATCAATTATGTCTTTTCCATTTTAAAGAATTTTTAAGTGTTTCCCCTAAACCACGCTAAAGTGGCTCATTTCTACGGTTTCTTGAACATTAATTTTACATGTTTTCACATCATTTTGACATCACTTATCAATTTTTATGCCTATTATACCCTATTAATTTCCATGTATGAGTTAAATCCATTTTTCCTACACACCTTTATGATGCGCCCTTTTTTTAATCCTTGTGACATGATTCTGATACCCATTTCTTTCCATGGGTAACCCTTATGTTTATGTTTGATTCCTTATGTATGATTATTCATGTGGCATAAATATTCATCAAAATGTTATGATGGTTTCACCCATATATCACTCCAATGCATTGGGTAATTTTTACTATCATGAGAAGTCATGTGAATTGGTCTTGGTGGTTAGCCTTGACTCATGCTCCTCCATGTGAAATGGCCTTGGTGGTTAGCCTTGACTCATGATCCTCCATGTGAAATGGTCTTAGTGGTTACCCTTGACTCATGCTTATTTCATGTTGTATGTTTTTTCCAAATTTTTATGATTCCATGATTACATGATTCCATGTTCTATATGTTGTGTTTTCATATGTTTATTCATGTTCCATGCCTTTTTAAGTCATCCTGTTATGAATTATAACCCATTTTCTATGATTTATTCTTTTTCTTATTCTCTTATTGAGATTTTTATCTCATTAATTTGTTCATGTATTCCCCTAGTTATCCTATGCAGATGTAAGGGAACAAATTAAGTTAGTATCTCATTATGAATATTATATAAAATTTGTTTTTATTTTGGTTTCTTACTGTTTAATTATGTACCTAATCTTCTAAAGATGATATAAATTACAATACCTTCCTTGTAATTTACAGTTATTTATTCTTGAAATCATGTAATAATATGATTAAAATGATAGGTATGTTATATTTATGTCCTATGACCTTTTTTATTTTGGGTGTCAGACGTGTCAGGAGGAGAATAAAGGGGGAGAGGGGTTGTTGAAGCTTTTCAGTTTGGAGATGTAACAAACTGTATTGGTATACCCTTGAACTGACACCCAACCTAGCCCATCGTTGTCCTGAGGGGTTTTTTCAATCCCCACATGCTGGAAGCTAGTGTTTGGGAATCACGAAACAAATTTTGGAATGGTTCTTCCCTAAAATAACCAAAACTAAAACCTAGATCTCAGGATCGAAATATAGTGTGACCTATCTATAAGTTAGACACCCATGTATTTAAATAAGAATTATAAGTAAATAAAATTATAGACTATGTATGTAGCATGAATAATTAAATAAAACATCACATTAAAGTACCAAAGTACAATCAAAATTGTAAAAATAAATAATCTAAACACAGTCTTGGATATCAAGGTCGATACAAGAACATCATAAAATTAAATGGAACCCCAAACTTGATATCAACCATATATATGTAACCCCTTGTTCGTTATCCCAATTCCATTTCAACCATAACCAAACAACCCATACACAACCATATAAGGAGACCATAGCTAAGAAACCTAAAAAAGATGAAATTGTATGAACTGAAGAAAAAAAATTGTGTATGTAGGGTGTGAGAAAAACCAAGCGCAATAGGATTCTACAAAAGAGTTTGTGTAATTTATTTCAAAATACATTTCACTTACACTAGTTTTTAATACAATTAGAAAGTAATTTTCAACAAATTGAAATATGGGTTAGTTTAACAGAACTTCCATTACCGTTTCAAAATCCTTAGATATTTCACATTTTAGGAAACTTGGTTGGAATATATATGTGCTATGATTATAGAACCGGGTCAGTATGTCATCTAGAATCTCCTCGAATATGTGTGGAAAAGGATGTGTCTAGAAGTCAAGTTGATTTTTTATGGATTATAGTTAGGTAGTAATTATATTGGAAATAACCTGTTGTTTTCAAGTCATGGTCTGATTATTGCTCTACGTGTAAGAAATTGGGTCTTATTAGGATGGTTTTATGGTGTAGAAGTCAGATAAATATAGGTTCTTGATGTAGTGATAATATTTTGGTTCCAATATATGGTGAAGGTCCAATGGATCCATTAGTATTGGTTGCCTCAAGGGATCAACCTAAGGTGAAGAAGTTATATGATAAGAGAACATATAAAAACCCAATGGTGGAAGATATTTTCAAATTCTTCAGAAAGGATCAGGGAGTTCCCCAAGTCTCTAATCATAACCCCTAAGGCTTATCGTAATGTGATGTGATTAGTGTGGATGGAACTTGGAATTACAATCATGGAACTTATGCACTGGTTGTGTGAGTAGGCAGTGGTATCGATGTTGAAGGAGTGTCACAACCAACTGGTGAGGGAAGGTCTAAGGATGGACATGACTATATATAACCAAGATATGTATTCGATAGCATGTTGGATGATAAAAATTGGTCACAACAAAGAAGTATTGTGTCCTATATTAACTTGAATTATCGCTTTGATTTCCTTGGTGATGATGCTCGTGCATAGGGCATCACCAATGGCCTCTCTGGAGTAGAGTCAGGAAGGGAAACCTCATAGGGAAATGCAATGGGATATTATGGTAAGGGTATTCATATCCCAAGGAGGAAGAGAGGAAATAAGGAGAACAAGGGTTCAGGGAGTTTCATTTCCAACAATAAAAAGAAAACTATGGGGCCTAAAGACTACTCGAGAATTCATAGACCAATGGAGTCTCAGTTGGCTAAAAAAGGTGGTAACACCAAGATACATGAGCTCTAGGTAGTGGGAAGTAGTAAGAAAGATCAAGATAAATGATATCCTGGGTCAATAATTGAAGTCAATGAGGTCATAAAAGGAATGATCTCTTAGAAACCATGGCAGTTTCATAAAGGGATGCAGACGATCAGTAGGTTGGTGTCCTTCCTGAGGTGGGGGTATTCACTGCATGATGAGTACATGTGGTTGGATGAGGACGTTTAAGATATTGTGGTCATGTCATTTGGATAGTAGTGGTAGGTTGTTATAGAACCTGAGCATGGTCTCAAACCACTTATGCATTCGATATATAATTAATGGAGAAAGTTATTAAAATTAATTCCAAGAAAGAGGAATAAGAGAAGATGATGGGAAGATTAATATTCATGGAAACTAGTAGTGAAAAAGGTGAATGGATTTAAAATCATGATCTTATATTGATCAGAGGCTTCAACAAAGGTAAGATCAACATAGATGAGTACCTGGAGGCTTGGGATTATCTAGAAACACACTTTGAAGATCTAATAACATATGATCCTAACTTATAGGTATCATACCTTTCCTATAACTTATGTAGGGAGAATGCCTCTGAAAGGCTCAAGCTAACTTTCAACAAGTTTGTCATTTATTTTTGTGTTTTACCCAATTAAACTTTTGGTTTATAAATTTTCCCTAAAAGTTTTTTGATAATAAAAATTTAACTTTCAGGAGTTCCAAAAAATATCAACACATAATATTTTCCTAAAACATCTACTGAATTTTTTAGGAAACCAACTCTTTGGGAAAACATCTCTAAAACCTTTACTTTCCTTTAAAAACACCCATTTCCAATCATTCTTTAAAATCCATTTTACAAATATACTTTCCTACAAACTTTGAAACCCATTTCTTTTCAACAATCCAGAATGAACATGAATAATAAAATAATGGACAAATCATCATTGCAACAATGATCTAAAACAAAATGACAACTAAAAAAAGAAAATCGTGGTGTAATATGAGTCAATCAAACTCGGGAATCCAAGGAAATTCCAACCATAAATATCATAAAATATAATCATGGGTAACAAACTAGTCTTTAACATGAATAATACAAGACCTTATCTCCTTATAAACACTCTATATATGGAGGCCAATTAAAACTAGAACAAATCTTATTCATCACCTCATCGGGTCACTAAGTATAAGATAAACCATTAAGACAGCACAACTCTCCTAAGGCACTAATTGGTGAGTTAACACTATGCTAGTATAACATCCATCCAGACCTTCTACATAGATACCTAAGGTCTTATGATAAAACTCAATTGAGGTGAGTAACAACAATCCAAACAGTGATAACATAATTCAATAATAAATTAATAAACCTAAATCTAATCTTACCTCATAAACCCTCACATGAAACAACCCCTTTTACCTGAATCATATCAAATTAAACATAAAAAATTCCCCTTGGGTTATAATCTATATCAAAAACTCATAGAAATTAAGATGCACCTAAGAGGGTCACACACATTACATGAAATATTATATTAAAGTAGAAAATGTTCCTTACTAAAAACTCTACTCATTATGGAAATGCATTTCTCCAAACTTTTAAAATTAATTTCAAATCATATTCCACACCAAAATATTTACAAATTATATTCAAACTTATCTAAATCAAAATTTCCAAAAAAAACTTCACCAAATTTATTACTCAAATGGGTTCGCATTCCCTTAAAACACATAATTACATTTTAATACATTACATTAAATCATTTTAAGTAACTTGAAATCCAAACATACATTTAAAATTGGAAAAACCCTTGAAATTCACATTAAATGAATTTATGCAATGTGAAAACCAAGTTAAAAACACTTTGGAAAACTAATATAGTTTCCACACATATTTATAATTTGATAAACAAAACATTATAAAACACCAAGAATATAATGAAATGTTATTTAAATAAATATCACCTAAACCCCTACCTGAAGCATGTCAGAATCAATTTGTGACAAGCTGGAATGCATTTACATCAATTTTGAATGCTCAAATAAGATGAGTGATACCCTTAGTAATCCCTGGAAAACAAAACCCCCATGATTAAAACCACCCCAAACCCTAAATCCACCAAAAAAAAGTACCTAATGTTTGTGATAGGGAAATAAATTAAGGGATAGGGTGAGAAAAAAGAAGAAATAACAATAAAGGAGGGATTTTCTTAAGGGGTTCACTTGAAATTGAGGTAATGGAGGCTTGATAACTGGAGATGATGAGAGGAAAATCTCACTCTTAGGTTAACATATCTTGATCAAATGAAAGGATAGATAAAATAGGGCATTTTATATAAAAAATAATTAAGGTATAATTAGAAATTTAGAATTTTAAAAACATGGAATTTCACACAGTTTGGATACATGATTTTCCAAATCATGTTCCAATCATGTGAAACAACACTATCTTCTTACAGAACACCCTACAAAGTTATTGTATAGTGTTTCCAAAAAACACATAACGTTTGTACCCCATAAAACACATGTAAGGGTACCTCACATGATTCAACTTTAAACTATGTTTTACCCATGCATACTAACCACATGCATTCAAATTTTAACATAAAACCTGCCTATATAAGAATAGTTTCACGGTTTTTAGAAAACTATGCACATTAACCATGCTCTAAAAAATACCTGGATAAAGGTTACTGGCATGTTATTTAAGGTTCATCCACACTGTTACAACTAATAATGAATAGAATGTATAAAATATAAAGAACTCAAAAAAAAATTATAATATAAAGAACAAAAATATCTAAATTTTAAAATTACCTTAAGATAATTTAAAATAATATAAAATAAATTCCACATTAACATGGTGGGTGTTAAAATTATTCTTATCATTCCACTTAATACCTCCATAAAGTATTGAGTAAATGTATATGGGGAAGGGGACTACTATAGAACATTTTTTCTCTATATGGGAGAGAGGGTATCAACTAGAGAGAGTCCTAAGAAAAGAAACCACCAATATTAGTAAACCCCTTGTGGCAACAAACAAATCCACAAATTACTTTATATGTATCCAAACACTAATCAACTATGATTACTAAACACATGGAAACAAAAATATCTAGATACTTATCATAGATCTCCTCACTATGCATAATTCATTAAAATTGATAAAAAAGGAGACACACCACTATACCAAATACCATCCATGGGAATAAGTCTCAAATTATTTAATCACTTCCACCAACTGTAAGTGATTACCATAACACCAGTTAAAATATCCAATGAACTGTATCCCAATAAAACATAACGTTTATAACCATAAATTATCATCAATCTCAATAATTTTATCCCATTATAAGATCAAAGAACTAAAATTCCATAAAGCCCCATATAGTTCTTGACTCAGGTCACCATACTCAAATGGGAAAACTAGGTCCATAACCATAGAACCCTGTCTCACTAAAAACCCAAAAAAAATAGCACCCTCAAGTGATAAACATCCCAAATTAAACATTAGACCTATTCAACCAAGTACTGATCCAAGGTTTCCCATTATCTTCCCCCAAAAAAATCAATCCTCAAAGCATCTACAGCTGATCACATATTCCAAGAAAATAAATACCAAAAAACAAAACACATATCGATCTATAATTCTTTTCAACCAAAAATAAAAAATATAAAAAACTTCAATAGGAATAAAAAACCCAAAAAAACAACAATCAAAAGAAAAGATACACCCAAGTTTTCCTCTTTTTCTAATTCAACTTTTGAAACCTATTAAAAGGTATCAATTGAAAACTTATGGAAATCTCTCAAATCTTTCAAATTAAAAGTATTAAAATTATTAGGTTCTCTATACTAGAATCCCATTAAAATCCCTCCAGTATAATTAAAACCTCACCCTAAGAAAACAACCTCCAAAACATTCTCTTCAAATAATTTAAATGGGGTATAAAAAACAAATATTACACTTCACCATTTGGTCCTATATCTGAGTAGATTCCTCCAGTATGAAAAAACTCACAAATAAAGGGAAGGAATGTCCAAAAGATTAACACAATGATTGTACTTCAAATTTTTTAAAAAAAACATTGGGAGTGATACTCTAAATAGATCAAAATACATAATTGATTAGTTTTTATTTTCAAGTCAATCTACACAACACCATCATAAACCAAAATCCAAAAAAAATCATTTAATAAAACTCACACACTATTATTCAAAAACACTTCTTTTAATTTAAATTCACACCACATTTGTAAAATAACACTTTCCTTAAAATACCTCATTTTATTTGAAATTCTAAATAAAACCTCATTATTGAAGAACTTTCTTTATCCCATTTTAAAATCAATTACTTTGAAAATTTTATCCAAATCCAAATTAATTACTTAATTTATTCTATATAATATAACTTTAAAACTAAAACATTCCTTAAATTCACTATAAAACAAAATCAAATCAAAATAAAACACCAATTACATGTTAAAAAACTTTCCCACTATTTAAAACAAACTACTGACCTTCAAAAAATCATGAACATAAAAACCATTTAAAACCTTTATAAAAATTTGTTTCAAAAATTAAATCACCCTATAAAATCTATTTTCTACTTCAAATAAAAAAAATAAACATATAAAATAATGTCCAAAAAGGTAAAAATTATTAACAAACCATAAAAATTAATCAAAAAACACACTCACAAAAATCAATTCTCAATAAAGAATCCATTATTAACTATTAAACCAATATTAGTCACCATTCGTATCATTATAAAATAAAGGTAGGTAGAACAATGATTCTATAGGAGAAATTTAACTATTCATAGTTTTCTCTCATAGAAAGGTCATTTTTTCATCAACAGTGTGATTCAATCTTTAATGGTTGCAAAACCATTTTGTACAGGCATTGTATGGTATACGAGACCATGAAATCTAACAATTAAAATTTTATTCATTCACCATTTTCACCTCTAAAACACATCTCCTAAAATTAATTAGGTACTCAATGGGGATCAAAATTCCATCTGAACACATAAAAATCCATCAAATATACTCAAACAAATATCAAAATCAAGAATCATGGACCAATAAACTATGGTGACTTGGGCCTTGTAAGAAAAAGGTGGTTATTGGGAACTCAGTCATGATAAAGTCTATTGAATCCCAGTAGAATTCCTAGTATTCTGTCTACTAAGACAGACCCCAAATAATAAGATAGATTTTCAGGAACCTTATTCACTTTTTAAAAAACCTAATCTCTGATACCATTTTTAACAAACTGACCTAGGCTTCCACTAAACTGGAACCTGACCCAACCATCCACTAGACCAAAGGTAATTCTTGATCTCTATGAAATATAAACTATTGAATAGGAATAAAAAAATAATTTTTTTAATAATTTTACCCTCAGAGAACCAAAACTAAATAATATATCTCCCACACCAATCTAGCAATACCTATCCATAAGTTAGAAACACATTATCATAAATAAGAATGACAAGTAAATTAAATTCCAAATATATTATACAGAATTATTTAGTAAATAAATAATTTATTAACCAAACTAATGGATAATAAAAATCACATAAATAATTAATGGTAACATGGTTTAGGTGTTCATGGTAATTACAAAAACATCCCAACATTAAAATAAAATGAAAACCCACTATCAACCATCTCCATGTGAGCCCTTAGTCATAATATATGACCCACATCAGCCACTACCTAACATCCAAAGTACAATTTATGGAATATACGATATCTAGGTCATGTGAAAAACAAGGAACCATTTGAAATTCATACATCAAATGGTGTATAAAATTTTTTCATGAAACAAAACTCAATTGAAGTTCACCAAATAGTATGTCAACATTCTTTCAAAATATATTTCATTTACACTTATTTTGAATATAATTAGAAAATAGTTTTTTAAATATAATAATGTTAAAAAATAACTACTCATAATTTTTTCATAAAACACCATACTCTTTTTTTAGAAACCAAACACTTTTAAAAAACTACTTTAAAACCATTATTTTCCTTAAAAAAAACATTTTAAATCCAATTTACAGATTCACATTAAAAATACACTTTGAAAAACATTTATTTTAAAAAAATCTATAACAAACATGAATAATAAAATTATGTAAGAAACACCATGCCAATGATGATATAAAAAAATATAGGTAACCAAAATAAATCATAATTCCAATCTAGGTCAATTGAACTAGGGGATTCAAAGGAATTCATCCTCTATTATCATCAACTCGTATCATGAGTAACACACAAGGATCTAAAATGGATGATATTATCATTAGTCCCCTCAAAAACACTCTATAAAGGGGCCCCTAGTGAAACTAAAACAAATCCCATTTAGCGCCCCATTTGGTATTTGGGTGTAAGGTAACCCCTACAATGGTGCAAATATCCTCAGGAACTGACTGTTAAGCACACACTAGGCCAGTGTAACATACATCTAGAACATGAACACTTCTACCTGGGGTACGATGATAAAACTAAATGTAGGTGAAAAACAAAAATCCAAATAATAAGTACCAAAATCAAAAAAATTAAACATCCATAAATTGCATCTCACATTTTATACCCTTATAGAAAATATCCCATTTCTACATCAATCATAACAAACAAAACATAAATAATAACCATCAATATAAAATCCATATCACACACACATATTAATTAAGGGTCTTCTAAGAGTGTCTCCCACATGCCATGAAATCTTATATAAAAGTGTCGAATGTTCTTTACCGAAATCTCATATCATAATTCCAATACATTTCTCCAACCTTTTAAAATTCATCTTAAAACTTGTTTCATCCCAAAAAAATTACATACCACATTCAAACTCATTTAAATCAAAGTTTCTATAAAACTCACACTTCACCCAATTTATACCCAAATAGTGAAAAAATAGCATTAAATGAATACCTTTATATTTTACTACATGGAATTTTTAACATTTTAAGTCACATGGAATCTAAACACACCTGTAAAAACAGAAACCCCTTGAAATTCACTTTAAATGACTTTATGCCAAGTGAACACGCACATTAAAAAACTTTTAAACCTAATATAATTACCACACATAATTATAATTTGTTAAACCAAACATTATAAAATAGAAATCATATAATGACATTACATTTCAAAAAAAAGAGAAAAAAACCAATCCCAAACATGGTAGAATCAAGATATGAGAAGCCAATACATTTTCCCTTCAATGGTGAATACTCAAAAAATTAAAATAAATATCCTTCACAAGCTCTAGAAACCAAAATCCCCAAGATTAAAACCACCATAAACTATAAATCCTCCCAAAAAATCCCTATAGTTTGTGGGAGAGAATTAAATCATGGGAGAGAGGGATAAAATAGAAGAAATGAGGGATTTACTTGTGGGATTAATTGGAAATCAAGGTATTGGAGTCTTGAAATCATAAGGGGAGAATATAAGAAGATCCATCTTGGGTGATCCTAGCTAAGTCAAACAAGAGGAGGAAATAATGGTCCATTGGTCTTAGAAACTGACATGGGTAAAATTTCTAATCCAAAATTTTAAAAAATTGGAAGTTCATATGGTTAGGTCTCATGGTTTTCAAAAATGTGTTCCAATTATATGGAATAAAATTATTCCCTTATAGAATACCCTGCATGATTATTGTATATTTATTTCATAATCGTGCATAACCTGTGTTCCCCACAACCCAGACCTAAGGGTTTCTCAAATAGTTTCTCCCAAACATGTATATTTTACCCCCAAAATCATGTTTTACCCATGTAAATAATCATGAGAATTCAAATTCGATCTTAAAACCCTCATGTATAAGGGTAACTACATTGTTTTAACTAAACCATGCATGTTTACATTTCTATAAAGAAATTCCTACATAAAGGTCACTCGCAAACTTCATAGGGGTTAGCCACATGGTTTCTACTAATCGTGTCCAGACTGCATCTAGTACAAAAAATATTAAAAATTTAAATTTAAATCCCAAAAACAATAGAAATTTAAAATTACCTAAGATAATATAAAATAATATAAAATAAACCACATATTGATAAGGTGGGTGTTATAATTATCCCTGCCATGCAACTTTTTAACCCCATAAATTATTGAATAAAGTTTGAAGGAATGGGAAGAAAAATACCATGTAACCTCTTAACTCAAGATGGAAGGGACAATATAAACAATAGAGGGTCCTAATAAAAGAAATCAGTGATCTCAGAAAACCACCTAATCCAATAAAATAAATCCATAAATTATATTCTTGTCTTAAAACAAAACTCAACTATAATTTCACACCCCAACCCGACTTTCGTAGTTATTTTATTTATTCTTATGTTTAAATTAAATTTTATTCATTTTAGAGTTTTCTTTTTTTATTTATTAAATCAACTGAATTAAAATTAAAATAAAATTAATTGAAAAAAAATGAAACCCCAAACTAACCCTTACCCCCTTACCTCATGGAAAACCCCCCTCCTTTCACCCTACCTCGCGATGCTGAGCCTCCTCCTCCCCTTCCACCAGTAGCGCGACGACCCCCTCCCTCCCTGACCACTGACCTCGCTCCCTCCTCCCAGTAAACCTCCCTCTCTACAGCCTTATCCCTCCTACGGCCTCCTCTCTTTGAATAACTCATCGACACCTCCTTCGGTAGGAATTATTTTCCTTCAGTTTTTGTCTTGGACAAACCCTAGGTCAAGGTTTGACGGGGTTTTGATGATTTCATCGCATTTTAGGGTGTACAGTGGGTCTTCAAGGTCTTCTTTATGCGGGTTTCGTTATCCTCTATCGAAGGTGAAGCGCTTCGGTCTATTCCAGTTCATCCACCATTTTTTTAGGTTGATTTCTTTTACCCTCTTAATTATTTAGATAATTTTAATGTGTTTTTGTGTGATTTGGGTAGTGTGAAGTGTGAATTGGTAGTGTTTTAACATGTTTATGGGTGGGAAATGAGTTTTTGAAAAATAAATGATTTGTGTTGTGATATTGTATTGTATTGTTTCTTGAAAAGTGTTTTATGACTTATTTGCAATGTGCAAGTAATATTTTCAATGGAAATTGAGGTGAATTTTTGTTCAAAATGTGTTTTTATTTATAAAGGGAGTAGTTTTGGCATGTACGCCTTGTCGTGTATTTTTTTACATATCAATTTTAGATTTGTTTAATTATTAAAATAGATTTTACGGGGAATTAATTGGGAAATTGTGTGTAATTTAGGTGTAAAATATTTTTTCACCTCTTGACAGGGTTTTCATAAATTGTGTAAATGGTTTATTATATTTTTTGAGTGATGCCAAATATGTTTTTTAAGGTTTTGACATGATCGTCTTTTGGGTTCTGGTTTTGTATCGAAAATTGGTTATGTTTTGTGTGAGTGTCTTGGTATGGAGTTTCATGAGCATGTTTTGAGGGTTATTTGGTGGTCGCGAACCTTTTTTTAAGGGAACTTAAGGTGCAGATGATTTTGGAAAGAGTTTTTGAAGGAAAATGAAATATTTGACATGTGAAATTAATTTGTATTTTTCAATATCAATTCTAGATGGTTTTGAATGTTGAGAGTCATGTTTTTAAATGGACATGGTTTATTTAAAGTCTTACAAGGGGGATTGGCCCATAGATTTGGTTGATTGCTTCCACCTTTTTTTATATTGTTTCAATTTTATTTAGAGTTTTTGGTAATCTTCGATTATCTTTCGGGTTAATTAGATTATTCGGGGTCTTCTAAAAGGATTTTACACACATACATAGGTATGTATACCTATATATATATAAATCCTCTTTTCACATATTATTTCATGGCTCAGGTAATATGTGTATTGGATTAAGTTTTATATATATATAGGAGTGTATGTGTCCACAACTATGGGGTGGTCTTCATCAAAGGCATTGGGTGTCGAGTTGATTTTCTAGGTCTGATCCCTTTTGAGGTATGTCTCCCAATGCGTTTTCCTTTAAATTTAAGAATCATTTATTTCTTGATTTTCACACCTAGTTCTAATATTAATTATTGATATAGAACTATTGGTAAATTGTCTACCTTGAATTGGTGTGGTTTATTTCCTGTAATGGGTTGCAATAAATTTTTTGATCGGATTTTCTCATTAATTGCTTGATTAAATGACCCTTTGACCTTTGTGAACATTTTTTAGATTTAAAATTATGGTTTGGGTTTCTTAAATGGGTTTTGAAGTGTATTTATGGTTTTCAAAGTGGTGTGCGTGTGATTCTTAAGAAATGGTTTGGCATGCAAAAATCATGTGAGGCTTGGTTGACACTTTTGTAAAACTAGTTATCTAAATAAAACTCTCCTCATATGTGGTCCCTTTACTTCGGTTTAGTTATATGTTATGGGGGTCCACTATGTAGGACTTCCCTATGATCAATGGTAGAAAGGCGAGGGACATATTCCATGGGATGACTTGGGGTGAGACCTGTCGTGCAATATTATTATATATATTCATGATTGGATGCTCAGCTAGCATCGGTTAGCTCACCCCCCTTTTTAAATACATGAGACATAGGAACATAGCATGTTGAGAGAATATTTTGAGAATGATTGTTACACTGGTAGGTTATGGTACTCATCAGTGGCCCATAGTAGGTGGATATATTGGGTTTATTGCTATGGTATTTTCCCTCGGCCTACCTGAGAAAGGATGCACGAGCGTTTTGAGCATTTTTATTTCATCGTGTGTGACATGTCAACGAGGATGAGGTCTCATTTCTTGGTGTCTTTTTTATTATTCTTGATCTCATGGGTTCACCTATGTCTACTCATTATTAGTGCTTGAGATTTAGGTGTGTTACTTTTATGTATGAATTATTTCCATTTCCCTTATAGTGAAACCACTTTAGTATTTTCATGTGTAATGTTTTCTTACTAGAAAGTGATGTGTGGTTTTAATGTGGCTTATGAAAACTTTTGTTTTCAAAGAAAAGTTTTTTATTCTCTTTGTGCAAATTGAAAGTGTAAACATCACCTTCCCTTTGAAAATGGTAATGTACCACTAAAAGATTGATTTGGGTTTTGATAAATGAATAAGAGAAATGACTCTTACTTTGATTTTTAGTAACATGTAGAAAGCCTTACTTTTATATTTTTTAGTTCAAAACTGAAATTGATGATTCTTTTCTTTAAAGGAAATGCATTTGGGAATGGATTACTTGGGAACACCTACTAAGTTTAAATACACACGCCTATACTTCATTCTTGTTTTTAGTCACAGGTGTAGGTTTCAGATTGATCTCAATCGTCATGGGTAATGTTGTGTCTTCTTATTGGAGAGTGGCCCATGTGGTCACATGGAGTTTACTGGTCATCAAGTATGGTTAGTTTTTTTCTTTTCAGTTCTTGATTAGTTGATTTGTTTATTTTATTTATTTTTGGGTAGCTTTATTATTATTTTTTCCACTACTTCTATTTATTTATATTGGGTGAAATATTTCCAATCATAACTATGTTGATTCCCTTGGAGCCTTTCGCCAACCCGGGAGGATCAGGAACGCCTCTTGGGCCTTGTCGCGGGCCGACTCGGGTGACGGGTTCAGGGTCGACCTGGGTTGGTTCGTGAAAAAAAAATTATCAGAGGTTAGGTTATTTAGAGGACCTAGCTGTCATAGCGTCCTTTGTTATTTGGGTTGTCAAGGTATATGGATTAGAACTATCATATCTTGGGGTGTAGGTTCTGGGGAGTGTCTGGCCAATACGTTTTGGGCAGAACCTTGAGTTTCCATGGAAAGTCAGGTTTTTCTTGGTTTATTTGGTTCTTGTGGGTTGCTTGGTATTTGGGTAAATGAGATGATAGTCGGTCCAGTTGTCTCAGTGAGATCACAGGGCATGTAAATCCATGTAGATCTAAGGACGTGATCCCAAAAGACTCTCCATGACGGTGGTTTGATTGGCATATGGCCGCCAACCATATGGCCAAGCCACCCATCGATACTAGTTTCCCCTGGTATTTTGTTCTAGATCCTTTTGTGATTTTGAGATTTTTGACCTGTTGATTGGTTGGTTTCCTTCGATTGTACTTTATTTTGGCTAGGATGGTTTTGGGGAGCCTTTTTTAGATTTTAAAATGATGTTTGTTTTGACAAAATGAAGATTGGATGGTCAAAAATGGGATTTCCAAAACCAAAACTTTGAATATTTTGAGAGTGAAATGGGTTGTTTCAAAATGGTGGTTATTTTGGAAAAAAAATTGATGGTTTTGAATGGTTTTGTGAAATGAGAAATTTGAGAATGAATATGGTATTTTAAAATGTTTTTCTTTGACGATGATGTGTGGTATTAAAATTGGTTAAGGTATTTTTAAAGTGGTTTTTAAAGTTAAAATGTTTCATATCCGACTTTTGGCATTCCTAAGAGTGATCACATATATGTATACAGATGTACGTATGTGATGGGATTATCGTTATTGGTATGTATGGGTGAGTGCTTGATCTAACATAAGAGTGTATGTATGTGAGGTGAAATGGAATACGAATAGTGGGTGATTGGTTCATAAGTCTTGTTATGTTTTCTAGAAATGTTCTTCAAGAAGGGGGATTTAAATGTTTTAAAATGTGTGAGTCTGTGATGTTTCCCTTTTGTTTTTTGTGTTTTCTTTTTTGGACTTTGGCTTTGGTGTGTTAGAGTTTTGATTGAAATTATTTTTTGATTTTGGGTTGGTTATTTAAAAATGAGATGTGGAGTTTTGATTTATGATATGTTTTGATTTGGTTTTGTGCTTCCTATTTTCAGGTTTTTTCTCCCACTGAGTTCTATGGGATTTTGAGAAGTATATGCGTATATTTATTTCACCATGTGTCTTTTAGTTGATCAAGTCATGCTTTAGGCATTTGTTTTGTCTTTTTCAGATATAAAGCCTAGTGGTTCTCAATATCAGGAATTCGTCCAGAGGTTCCAAGAGTCGAACCCTCCTCATCTTCTTGGGTAGTTGGAACTAGGGAAAGATGAGGAATGGCTACAAAATATCGGGGAGATCTTTGTTCGTCTTGAATCTTCTGAACCTCTCTTGTTGGATCTTTCCACCTTCACATTAGAAGGACTAAGTCGGGAATGGTGGGAATCCGTTCTTCAGGTCGAACTGCAGAATAATTTTTCATGGGAATTATTTAAAGACTTGTTCATCCAGTAATACTTTTCCAATGATTTTGAGACACTGATGGGTTCAAGGTTGTACAGTCTCGAGAAGGGAAATTCAATGGTGTTGGAGTATTCTAAGAGATTCACCGATTTTGTGTCGTATCTTCCAAACCTCATCGGGGATGAATTTTTTAAATCCCAATTCTTTGAGAGGGGTCTCCGATCATAATTCCTCCCAGCTGTACCTTCATTACCTGAAGATTATGAAGATTTTGTGAGGCAGGTTGTTCAAGTAGAAGTCGATTTAGCAGTGTCTGTCCAGTTGAGAAGAGGCACAAAAAGTTCGTTGTTTTCCTCCTCACTAGATTCATCCGAGAGTAAGTACTAGTTGTGTTGTCAGTGTTGGAAGCTGGGGCATAAGAGGTTTTCATGTCATGAAGCAACTAAGATCTATAATAACTATGGATGTTTATATAATTTGCAAACATTTTTCTAGGGTGGTACCAGGAAGTGACATGGGGCCAGATCCACTCCCTTAGAGAACCTTTTTGCTCAGTTGGATGAATATAGTGATGGAAAAATCTCAATTGGAAGCTTCTTTTGTTGGGAAATCTTTTTTTGCTCTAATTAATGTAATTTGTGATGTTTTATTCTTTTGGGTGTGAATAATAGTGTATTTATGTCCTTTTGGAACCTTGTTTTAATGGGAATGTATTTTTAGTATTTTTTTAATGTTGCTAAGGTAGAATGGTGGTTCTTGTTGTCCCATGTTTCGTTTAATACGTATTTTATGGGTTTTCGATAGGATTTGAGAATTATTTTTGGATTTCAAAATCAATGGTTTTTTGGAATCCTAAAATGGTGGGGAGACCGCCATGGGATGAACTTGTGATGAATCCATCTTCCAGGTGTTCCTAACTAAGATTTTCCTTATTTTCACTCCACTCAACCTTGACCATAGTAGTTGGTTGGATGGGATAGTGGGTTGTGTAATGGATGCTCGCAGAGATCCTGAACAGGTCATTACTGGTTTCTTCGTTGGTTTTTTTGTGTGTTAGTGGTTGGGTAGTTCATTATTGGATTGTGTTTAGAAGTGAGCGAGTCTTCATCATCATCTCTTCATTGTTGTTTGAACTCTGTGGTCTTATATGATGTCTTCCTTGGATGTGTGGCTTCTTTTGAGGGTGGTCTCATAGTTTCTTTTTGGGAATCAGTGGTTCTAAGATCTGAATGAAAGTGAGTGTTGGTTCTTTGGTCTTTGAGTTTTCAGTTTTTTTCCTTGGTTGTAAATCATCCTTGCTTTAGTTTTGATCAACTAAATCTCTTGGGACTTTCTGGGGGAAGAATGTTTCATGGTGGGTAGAATTGTCACACCCCGACCTGACTTTCAAATTTATTTTATTTATTTTTGTGTTTAAATTAAATTTTATTCATTTTTTAGTTTTAATATTTTTATTAAATCAATTGAATTAAAATTAAAATAGAATTAATTGAAAAAAATGAAACCCTAAACTAACCCTTCCAACCTTACCTTGCGGAGAACCCCCCCTCCTTTCCCCCTTCCTCACAACACTGAGCCTCCCCCTCCCCTTCCTCTAGTCGCGCGATGACCCCCTCCCTCCCGAACTGCCGACCTCACTCCCTCCTCCCGCTGAACCTCCCTCTCTGCGGCCTTATCCCTCTGGAGGCCTCCTCTCTTTGCGTGACTTGTCAACACCTCCTTCGGTAGGTATTATTTTCCTTCGATTTTTGTCTCGTTCAAACCCTAGGTCATGGGTTGACCAGGTTTTGATGATTTATTCACTTTTTAGGGTGCGCAGCGGGTCTTCCAGGTCTTCCTCGTGCGGGTTTTGTCATTCACTGCAGAAGGCGAAGCACTTCGGTCCATTCTGGTTCATCCTCCATTGTATTAGGTTGATTGATTTTACCCTCTTAATTTTTTAGACAATTTTAACGTGTTATAGTGTGATTTGGGTTGTGCGAAGTGTGAATTGGTAGTGTTTTAACATGTTTATGAGTTGGAAATGAGTTCTTGAAAAATAAATGATATGTGTTGTGATATTGTATTGTAATGTTTCTTGAAAAGTTTTTTATGCCTTATTTTCAATGTGCAAGTTATATTTTCAATGGAACTTGAGGTGCGTTTTGGTTCTAAATGATTTTTTATTGAAGAAGGGAGTAGTTTTGGCATGTACGCCTTGTTGTGAATTTTTTACATATGAATTTTAGATTTGTTTAATTATTAAAACGGATTTTTTGGGGAATTGGTTGGGAAAGTGTCTGTACTTTAGGTGAAAAATCCTGTTTCGCCTCTTGAAAGGGTTTTTATAAATTGTGTAAATGGTTTATTATATTGTTTGAGTGATGCGAAATACATTTTTGAAGTGTTTGGCATGATCGTGTTTTGGGTTCAGGTTTTGTAACAAAAATTGGTTATGTTTTGTGTGAGTGTCTTGGTGTAGAGTTTCATGAGGATGTTTTGAGGGTTATTTGGTGGGACCGAACCTTGTTTTAAGGGAACTTAATGTGTGGATTATTTTGGAAAGATTTTTTGAAGGAGAATTAAATATTTGACATGTGAACTTAATTTGTATTTTTCAATATCAATTGTAGATGGTTTTGAATAGTGAGAGTCATGTTTTCAAATGGTCTTGGTTTATGTAAAGTTTTACAAGGGGGCTTGGCCCATAGATTTTGTTGATTTCTTCCACCCTTTTTTTATATTGTTTCAATTTTATTTAGAGTTTTTGGTAATCTTCAATTCTCTTTCGAGTTAATTAGATTGTTTGGGGTCTTCTAGAAGGATTTTACACACATACATAGGTATGTATACCTATATATATATAAATATTCCTTGCACATATTCCCTTATGGAGCAAGTAATATGTGTATTGGATTAAAGGGTTTATATATAGGGGTGTATGTGTGCACAATTCTGGGGAGGTCTTTATCAAAGGCGTTATGTGCCGAGTTGTTTGTCTAAGTCTACTCCTTTTTTAGGTAGGTCTCCCTATGAATTTTCCTTTAAATTTAAGAATCATTTATTTCTTTCTTTTCGCACCTAGTTCTAATATTAATTATTGATATAGAACTATTGGTAAATTTTCTGTCTTGAATTGGAGTGGTTTGTTTCTTGTAATGGGTTGTAATAAATGGTTTGATCATGTTTTCACATTAATTTCCTGATGAAATAACCCTTTGACCTTTGTGAACATGTTTTAGATTTAAAATTATGGTTTTGGATTCTTAAATGGGTTTAGAAGTGTATTTATGGTTTTCAAAGTGGTGGGCGTGTGATTCTTAAGAAATGGTTTGGCATGCAAAAATCATGTGAGGCCCGATTGACACTTTTGTAAAACTAATTATCTCAAGAAAACCCTCCTCAAATGTGGACCCTTTGCCTTAGTTGAGTTATATTTTTTGGGGGTCCGCTATGTAGTACTTCCCTGTGATCAATGGTAGAAAGGAGACGGACATATTCCTTGGGGTGACTCAGGGTAAGACCTATCATGCAATATTATTATATATATTGGTGATTGGATACTCTGCTGGCATCGGTTGGATCACCCCATTTTTAAATACTTGAGACATGGTAACCTGACCTATTGAGATAATATTATGAGAATGGTTGCTACACTGGTAGGTTATGGTACTAACAAGTGGCCCATAGTAGGTGGATATATTGGGTTTATTTCTATGGGATTTTCCCTCAGCCTGTCTGAGAAAGGATGTCCGAGCATTTCTAGTGTTTTGAATTCATCATGTGTGACAAGTCAATGAAGATAAGATCTCATATATTTGTGTCTTTTGGATTATTCTCAATCCCCTGGGTTCACTTATGTCTACTCATTCTTAGTGCTTGAGTGTTAAGTGTGTTACTTGTATTTATGAATTCTTTCCATTTCCCTGGTAGTGAAACTACTTTAGCATTTTCATGTGTAATTTTTTCTTAATAAAAATTGATTTGTGGTTTTAATGTGGCTTATGAAAACTTTTGTTTTCAAAAAAATGTGTTTTATTCTTTTTCTACAAATTAAAAATGTAAGCATCACCTTCCCTTCGAAAATGCTAATGTCTCACTAAAAGATTGATTATGGTTTTGAGAAATGAATAAGGTCAATGAATCAAAATTTTCTTATGAGTAACATGTAGAAAGCTATAATTTTATATGTTTTAGTTCAAAACTGAAATTGATGATTCTTTTTTAAACCGAAATGCATTTTAGAATTGATTACTTGGGAACACTTACTGAGTTTAAATACTCGCACCTATACTTCATTCTAGTTTTTAGTCATGGGTGCAGGTTTCAGCTTGATCTTGATCTCCATGGGCAATGTTGTGTCTTGTGATTGGAGAGTGACCTGCAGGGTCACGTGGAGTTTAGTGGTTGTCTGGTCTGGTTAGTTTTTTTCTTTTCAGTTCTTTCTTAGTTGATTTGTTCAGTTTATTTATTTTCAAGCTGCTTTATTGTAAATTTTTTTCTGATTCTGTTTATTTATATTGGGTGAAATCGTTCCCATTGTCACTATGTTAATGTCCTTAGCGCTTGTCACCAGCCCAGGAGGATTGTGAATGCCTCTCGGGCCTTCTCATGAGCCGACTCAGGTGACCGGTTCAAGGTCGAATCGGGTTGGTTTGTGGCATACAATTACTAAACACATGAAAATAAAATGATAAGTATGCCTAGAATAGGTCTCCCCACCATTTATAATTAATCTAAAATAGTTAATCAATGATGACACACAACTATACCAAACCCAATCTATGGAAATATTTCTCCAATAATTACTTCATTTCCATTAACCAAAAGTGATTACCATAATACTAATTCAAATTCCCAAGGAAATAAAAGCTAAGAGAAATTAACATCCATAAATATAAATCATTAATGGAATCAAAAATATAATCCCATTACAATATCATGGAAGCAAAACACCAAAAATGTCTTTCATGGATCCTATCCTTGGTTACCATACTCAGATGGGTAAAATAGTACCTCAACCTTGGAACACTATCTCATAATGAACCCAAAAAAAAACATGACCTCTAAAAACTCAACAACCCAAAGGAAATGTTCAACCTAGTCACCTTAGTATTTATCCAAGGTTTCTCATGTTCTTCCACCAAGAATACAATCCCTAAATCATCTACATATCATCACACATTCCAATAAAATAGAACCAACGCATAAAAACACACATAAACCCATAATTCAATAAAAATCATAAGGTAAAAATTAAAAACAAATCTTTATACCAATCAAAACAAATCCCAAAACAACCAACCATTAAACACCAAGATGCCTCCAAGATTTTCTTTTTGATAATTCGACATATGAAACCTATTAAAATTTCCCAACCAAACACCATGAGAAATACCTCAAATATTTTAGACTAAAATTCTTTGAATACCCATGTTCTTCACACTATAATCAAAATAAAATACATATTAGGGATATGAATAATTAAATCTCTCATAATCATAACCTCACTCAAAAAAATTATCCTCTAAAACACCCTCTCTAAATAATTTGGATGAGGTTTCAAGAAAAGAAATACTCAGCTCCACCACTCGATCAAAAGTTTGGGTAAAGTTCACCAATAAGAAACAACTCTCAAATAAATGTATGTACTATCATAAAGATCAACTCAACGAATGATCATACCATTTTTATTAGAAAACTCTCTAGGTTGAATACTATAAAGACCTCAAAACACAAACTCAATCATTTCATACTTTAAAAATAAATCTACACAACACCATGATCAACCAAACTACAAAATATAATTTCATTAAATCAAACACACACCACATTCCTTTAACTTTATTTCACTTAAAATTCACACAACACTTAAAAAATAAAACCATTCTTTAAAATTCATCATTTCAATTTAAATTATAAATAAAACTACATTTATAGAACTGTTTATTGATCCCGTTTTAAAAATCACTTATTTTTAATATTTTATCCAAAATGAAAATTAATTACTTAATTTATTCCATATAATCTAAATTTAAAACCAATACATTCCTTAAATACACCATAAAACCAAAATAATTACTTAAAACAATATTTCCACATTAAAAAACTTTCCCACGCTTTTTTAAAACTGTTGACGATAAAAACATTTCACAGGAATAAAAATATTTTTAAAACCTTTACAAAAATAGTACTCAAAAATAAAATCATCTTAAGAAATGTATTTAAAATTCAAAAATTAAAATTTAAACATATAAAACAATGTCCCTAGAGAGAAAAAATAATAAAAAAACATAAAATAAATCAAAAACCATACTCACAAACATAAATTTTCAATAAATATTCCCTTATTTACCATTAGAACAATGATAGACACTATTATGATTATTTTTAAATAAAGGGAGGAAGAACAATTATTTCAGAGGATAAAAATAATTGTATAAAATTTTTCCACATGGGATGGTAAATCATGTGTCAATTGTGTGATTGGGTCAATAATGGTTATAGAACTATTTTTCTATGGTACCGCATGGTTTACCATACCTTTAGGGATAATTTTGAAACTCTGATTCATTCACCACATTTACCACCAAAACACCAAATGATTCCTAAAATCACCTAGGTACTCAATAAGGATCAAAATACCCTAAAAATACTTTAAATATACTCAAAAAATGAACTCCAAATCATGACCCACACCCCAAAAACCCATAGAGACTTCAGTATTTTCATGAAAGTTGATGATCAACAACCTACTTGTGTGTTACCTATTAGGTCCGACTAACATTCCCAGTCTCCAAACTACCAAGATAAACCTCAAATAATAATATGTATTTTTAGGAACCAAGGTCCCTTTTATAGAACCTAGTCTTGGATACCATTTATAATTAATTAGCATGGGTTTAAAATGAACCATTGCCCAACCCAAACTCAACTAGAAGGAAGGGTATTCCTAATATCCATGGGAAAAAAACTAGTTTTTTATAATTTCATAATACATTTTGGAATGATTCTTCCCCCAAAAAACCAAAACTATAACAATAATCTCCAACCGATAATCTGCCATAACCAATCTATAAGTTAGACACCCATGCATAAAAATAAGCTTCACAAGTAAATAAAAAAAATCATTTTCAATATGAGTAAGTAAATAAATCATCACACAATAAAACAAAATGATAATAAACATCATAAAAATGAATAAATTTAACAAGTTCTAGGCAGTCATGGTTTCAACAAAAACATCCCAAAATTAGAAGAAAACTCAAACATATTATCAACCATGACTATGTTAACTCTTTCTCAATCTCTATTCCCCATGTTAACAACTACCAAACAACTAAAACAAAACTTCTGGAATATACTATAGTTAAGGAACCTAAAAAGAAGAAACCATATGAACTATATAAACTAAATGGTTTATGGTGGGTGCAAGTGAACCAATCTTAGTAGGATTCCACAAAAAGATTTTAGAAATTATTTAAACATATATTTCATTTACACTAGTTTTTAATACAATTAGAAAATATATTTTAAAAATAAGATTATAAAAACAAATATAAAATCATAAAAATTTCATAAAAACTATAACTTTTATGGAAAACCAAAAAAATTGAAAAATTTACATTAAAACCTTTACTTTCCTTTAGAAATAACCTTCTCAAATCCATTTTTGAAAGAAATTTTCCAATACTCTTTAAAATAAATTTATTTTAAATAATATAGAATAAACATGAATAATAAAATAACATGAAAAACCCTATTCCAATGATGATATAAAACAAAATGAAAATAAATAAACCATAGTGGCAATATGGGTCAATGGAACTAGTAAATTTAAGGGATTTTACCCATTATATATCATCAACTAGTACCATGGGTAACACACTAAGTTATAACATTTATGATATTGGACCTGGTCTCCTTATAAAAACTCTATACATAAACCCTCTATTAAAAAAATAAAAAACTCATTGGTCACTCCATCGGGTCATCAAGTTCAAGATAAACCCCTAGGAGGGAACTAGCTACTAATATCACACTGGGATAGAATAATATATATCAAAAACTTCTACTTATTTCCCTAGGGTCCCATGATAATACTCAATATAGGTGAGTAACAACAATCCTAGTAATGTGCACATAAATAAATGACCAAATATCTCATCTTACCTTCTACGCCCATGCAATAAACATCCATTTTTAAAATCAAAATTATAAAATGAAACATAAATCATTCCCATTATTCTACAATCTGTATTACACATACAAAATAATTAAGGGTATCATAATTATGTCTCACACATGTAATGAAATCTAATATAAATGTTTAAAATAGTCCTTACCAAAAACTCATCTTAGAATACCAAACCATTTCTATCTCCTTTTAAAATTAATTTCAAAACATATGTCACACTATAATATTTATTCGCATCATTCAAAATAATTTAAATCATAATTTCTATAGAAGTTTCACTTCACCCAATTTATGACCGAAACAGGGAAAAATACCATTAAAAACAACCCCTTATATTTTAATACATTCTATGAAAACATTTTAAATATATTTTCATCCAAAAAAATATTTAACAATAGAAAATACAATGAAACTAGCTTTAAATGTCTTTATTTCAAGTGAACAACCACTTTAAAACACTCTGGAAACCTAATATAGTTACTATACTTAATTATAATTTGATAAACCAAATATTATAAATATCCAAGAATATAGTGACATTAAATTTAATTAAATTAAACAAAACACTTACCTCAATCATGGTGGAATCAAACTATGTCAAGTTGAAATGCATCACCTTTGATGAAGAAGGCTCAAACAAGCAAATATATACCCTTTAGAAGCCTTGGAAACTAAAATACCCATGATTAAAACTACCTCAAACACTAAATCCACCCAAAAAGTACCAAGGGTTTGTGAGAGGGAAGGAAATTAGGGGTGTGAGGGGGAAAGTGAATAAATAAGAACAAAAAAGGTATTACCTGAAGCGATTCACTTGAAATTAGGGGAATGAAGACTTTAAATTAGGAAACTTTAATAGGAGAAGATTCCTCTTAGGATATCCTATCTAGAACCATTGTGAGGAGAAATAAAATAAGTCTTTTTTCCATAAAAATTAAAAGGGGTATAATTAGAAATCCAAAATTTTAAAGATCGGGTAGTTCACATGGTTTTCCAAACCATTAAACAACCATGTGGAATAGTATTATCCTCTTATAGAACACCATGAATTGTTTTCACCTATTTTTATTAAACATTAAAAACTCATGCACCACAAAACCCACACATAAGGTTACTTTGAAAAGGATCTCCTTGGATCACATAGTTTACCCCAAAACTATATTCCTCCCACGCATACTATACATGAATATTCAAAATTTAACTAAAACCCACCTGCATAAGGGTAACCACAAATGTTGTACTAAACAATAAACTATAATCATTCACCAAAGAAAGACCTGTGAAAAGGTCACTGGAAAAAAAATTTAAGAGTCACCAGAATGGTTTCTTCCAACCACGCGCAGACTATGAACAATTCAAAAATTATTCAAAATTTTAAATTTTAAGCCCAAAAATATCCAAATTTTAAAATTACCCAAGGTAATATAAAATAAATTTTACAGTAAAATAGTGTTTGTTATATGAGACGTAGGTCATGGTGTGGTCATATGAGTTTTTTTCCAATGGGCTGGTTGTAGTAGAGATGTAGATATACTTTTGATGTGTTATACTGTGGAGGAGGTTTCGTGACCTATAGCATCATCCATGAGATTTTTTTCACTAGGAGATTGTTCTTTTATTGGTGTGGTGTGTCTCAATATAAGGGGTTGAAAGGAAATTTAGAAAATGATGAACTCTTATGATCTTTGGGTAATGAATCTTACAAAGTTTTAACAACTATTATTATTTTACCCTTTACTAATTTTCTAGTAATAGTGTGACAGTTTGGTCATGTTATGAGATTTATTTGAAAAAATGGGAGATTTTCCATGGATGTTAATCATGAAAACTCCCTATATTATGTGAAACTGATGCATAGAGCTCAGGTTTTGTTGGTTCTACCCAGATTGATCTCATGCCACGGTGCTTTAGTCATAATTAAACCCTTAATTGGTTATATTATATTAGATAATTTTACTAGGATTTAAATATATAGAGATTAGTATATTTTCAATTTGATTTCTAAAGATTTTGTGGGATTAGGCTCATTATAGTGGGACCATGATATGTCATTTTTTGGTGCTATAGTTTTTAGTTCTAATTAAAATTTGACAATCCATCCAAAATATTTAAAATTACTTTGATTTATATTATACCTAATTTAATTATAGGCCTAATATTAGAGGTATTTTAGGGTTACTAGATAGGTTTTAACCCTTTTCTTTAGGTCATTAACCATTTTTTATCTAAAGGGTTTTTCCCATTATTTTACTCTCGGGTTTTCTCCCTTTTCTTCATCTAGAAAAGAGATGGAAACAGTTTATGGGATTATTTTTATGGATTTGATTCATGAATTTTATTGGAATTGTTGTGTTTTATATTTTTATGAATTTCCTTCCATGATTTTGTCCTAGTGATCATATATTTCTCACCTTGTCCTTCTGTAATGGTTTTGAATCTTCAATTGAGGTGGGGAATCAATAACTCTTTTATTTTATGAATAATTTTGAAACAACTTTTTTTTAATACTTTTTTTGTATATTAAGGGTTGTATTAGTTATGATTACATAGATACAATGATCTATAGAAAATAATGGAGTTGTGATGGAATAATGGAAACGACTAGAATTCTTATCCCACCCCCATCATTGGGGGCCAATCAGTAGATCCCCCACTAGCCCTAAGGTCCCTTAAATTAACAATGTCTTCCTAAAACTCCCCTTATCCTTTTTTTTAGTTTTATTAAGCTACATCATAACTCAATCACTCTCTAGTTTCTCAGTTCATCTACCATTATCCCTAGGTTTATTATTTCATTTTTTTTATTCTTGTGGTTTGTATTAATGTGAAGTCATTTGTCTCCTAGGCACCCATAACCTCCTAATTCACTTCACATAATAAGAATATTTGGATATATCTTGGGTTATTTCCCATCATTCCTTCAAATAATATCATTTCTCTCTCTTATAATGGTCTAATGAGTTTTACTTCAAGCGTGATTTCCCAGTATTAGAAATTTGTTTTAGTTGGGTTTCTCCTTCCATTTCAAGACCCTTAGATTCTCAAGATGATTAGAAATATATGTGGTTTTTCCTTGTGTTTATACATTAGATCATAATCCCTAGGAAACCCTATTTATCCTAGAATATATGCTGAAATGTATTTCTCAAAACCTTATATGTAATATCTTTGTCTTTAGATTTAAAATTAATACCACCACAATAAAGTCATGAGATTTGATTCATGGGTGGATTATTTATTTTCTTGTAACCAAATAATTAATATAAAATAGGTATGTTTACATAGATTGGATAAATTTAATATTATAACCAAAGACCCAGTTTGAAAAGATGGAGACTCAAGAGTCTAGAGAAAGGAGACTATAGTTTAATCATGGAATGGTTAAGGGTGGATTCAAGGTGAAAGATCTAGAATGAATCATAAACATTGAAATTACTCTAGATGATTTAAAATCTCTCATATTATACTATAGTTTCAAGTGCTACTATTGAAGGTCAAATCTCTAAGATCCTAGTATTACATGATTCATATAAGGTCCAGGAAGAGGAGATCATACAAAAAAGTGTAAATCTTCCCATGGAGATTTTTAATACCCTAGTTTCTAAAAATTTTTCAACCCTAATATCTATTATTTGAATCACACAAATTTAGTCTAATTCTCATAAATATCTATAATATAAATGCTTAACCTTTTTTAGTAAATAGTCTTTGAATGATCCTAAAGATCATTTAAATATATAGTTTTCTAACCACGGTATGAACTCTATATTTATGCCCTAAAATCACTTCAAGGAGTTGAAGGGAGAATCCTATAACAAGGAACATGAGGTTTGGAAAATTATAAGTTATTGGAGGAAGAAGAAATATTTACATTATATTTAATCCAAAAATGGATGATGAATCATAGTAACATAAGAAAATGAAATTAAGGTTTCCACTATTTCTAATAATGAATCTGAGGTATTATCTCTGGTTGTGTTAGAATATGAATAAGAGTTGAAATTAGAGAAATATTTTCATATATAATTAGAATAAAAAAGTAATTAATATTTAATTTGATTACTTAAATTATTCAGTTAACATTGGAAATAAAACAAAGCGTTGTAAGGATTTTTCAAATCTTATCAAACCAATGGGAACTAGAATGGTAGGTAAAATTCGTAAGCTAATATAACCTAAGGAAGAAATGGTTAAGGTTATTGAGAAGATATAAATTCATGAAACTAGTCAAACTGGTGTGTTTGTGGATCTAAAAGAGGTGGTTTTTTAAGACCTGCTTCTTTATAATAATGTATATGGGGCCCATCTTCCTGACTTAGAAGGTAATGTGATTTTTTATTCTTATTTACTCAATAGTTTAATTAAAGGATGAAATTATAAAATTATATATTAAAAAATATTGTGTTGTAAGAATTCATTGACTTGGGTATATTGATTCTAATGTTTAATTAGAGGAACGTGATAAAATAAATAAAGAAATAGATTCTCAGGGACTAAGTAGAGATATGTTTAGATAGAATCTCAAACAACTTGATGTTCACGTTCTGAATTCTTTCCCTCATCCTATATTCATGGATAAATTCATAGTGGTTTATAATGTAATAACATATATATAATAAAAATATATGGAATCATCCCATCCTGAACAATAAAAACCATGATCGTAAGTTTTGGTACTTTTATTCTAGATCAATAATTTAGTGTACCTTTTTGGGGATCTATTTAATAGGTTATTTTTTGGTATTTTGTTTAATTATTGTTTCTTTTGGTCTTTCATTATTATGGGATTATGACTATGGGTTCCACCTCAACCCATAAAATAGGTTTTATTTCAAAAATAAAATAAATATTTATTTGTAGTAAGGATTTATTTAATAAAGGTAATTAATAAAGTTAAAAATGAAATTTATGGGAAGGGATTATTTGTAAGTGATTTCATGTTTCAATGATATTTCTTATGTAATTGATTATTTTTTATATTTCTAATAAGAATTTTTTTTAGATTTGTGTTTTATTTATATTATTATCATGTGTTAATCACCTTTTATAAAATATTAATTAAGTAAATATGGTAAAGAACCAGTTGTGTGAAATATGGAATTATTGTGGTAAGACCCACATAAGAGATATTGATTCATTATAAAATAATTCTTTAAAAAGCGAATTACAGAAGTTCTTGTTGCTATAAATTTTCTACTACATGTTTTTTAGTATTGTTTGGACGTTTTGGGGACTAATATGTGGAAATTATATGGTTATTTTGGGATGAGGTATGTGTTGTGAAGTAGGGTTGTGGCAGGTTTTCATGGTTTTCATGGGAGGAATGTTAGTCTCTTATAATGAATATTAGCATATGGTGTATAGGGGTTGATGTGGGGGTTCTTTTTTAAAATGTGGGTATAGAATTATAATTTTCAAATGGCTATGTAATGTGATTGGTAATTAAAATCTAGAAATGGGTGTTGGATAAAATTGAATAAACTATGGATATAAATGAAATGGAGAAGCTTGAAATGAATGGGTAAAGGATAGAAGTAAACATGGGCTATGAATGAAAATATTTTTTCATTATATATATAATTAAAATAAATAAAATAATTAATGTGTTCAGTGAATGTTAAATTATCAATTGGTTGATTATATGATAAAAAAGACAACTTTTGGGTATTTTTGTGGCTATTTTTTTCATGGAAGTGTGTTGTTTGATGAGGTTAAAGTGGACATAGTTTTTTAATAAATGTTTTGGATATATAGTGATGTTTATGTTTTGGAGAAAAAATTGGTCTGAACCTTATTGGTTGGTCTTGTGTGTTCTTGTATTAAATTTTTATTTTCTTGCTATTTCATATGCACCCCACTTGAGTAGGATATTCTCACTGATGCCCAACTTTTTTTGGTTCTTGGTGTTTTCCACAAACATTCAAGTTGGATAGGGAAACAATTGATGACTACTACCTCTTCCCCACCCTATCTTTAGGATATGATATGGTTGTGATGGCCATAGTTTTATACGCATAGGCTGTAATGGCCAGAATCCAAAAGTGCACTTGATGTGATGTTGATGGGATGATAATGTGGTATATAGGGGGTTGTACAGAGAATGTAGAGAACATGAGGTAAATATAATTCATATTCATGATACCCTACTATTATAGAAAATTTATGTGTAGAAAATATTTGGATATATGGTATATGGATGTGGTTATGGTTAGGGTATTGTCGATACTGGTGCCAATGTGAACATTAGACCATGTGTGAGTTCAAAAAGGTAGGGTTACAGTCTAACCCACATTAGATGTTTTTTTATATTTGTTAAATGTATATGGTGGTGATGATATATAAGGTATGGGATCACCAAGATGTTTTTTGTTATGTCATGAGAGAAAAAACCAAGGGGAAGTGGTTCGGGGTACTATTTTTTCTATATTATTAGTTATTACTTTATTATAATTGGATGTGATACTTATTGAGTGAGTCTTGGTGAGGTAGGGTGATAGTTAGCATGGTAAGTGATCTTTGGTTCAGATATAAATTCATTGGGAATTATTATAAATATTCCACCTCATTCATGAGAGGTCGTGTGGATTATCCTACTATGTATACATGGCATGAAGCTTTACTCTTATGTCACAGACATTCCTGCACGTCCCCTACCTTGGAGGTCACTTGGAGCGGCCGCACTTGTTTCTTGATGTGTTTGAGCTTCATTGTTTTATCTACTTGTTCTGATCTCTCTTTTGGGTTGGTTTAAACTCATTACACCTCGATTTTATATTGCAATACTTTTATTTTAACAAATTTTGGGGCATGAGTTGGGTTTCCAATTCATGTCTCTGTTTGTGTTAAAAAAACAACTCAAAGCTAGGAGATGTCATTGTAGTTCCTTCCTAAAAATTCATTTTGGTATTATGTATTGGAGTATTTTATTTTAAAGAAATTTTATTCATTTTAATTATTTTAGGATATTAGTTTTAATTATATCATTTTTTGATTGGTGGTTTTTACATTATATTCCTAGATTGGTATCTTGATAAAGAAATATGTCCCATTATTCATTATGCATTAACCCCATTTACATTGCCTATATATTTATATGTGAATAATAAATCATAGGTGAATTTTATCATTCATGAGAAATCAAGGTCATATTGAGAGATAGGTTATAAGAATTTATCAAGGAGTATATTTTTATAGGAAGGATCTTGAATGTTGGGGTAGTTGAGTTTCTACATGGTGGGGAGTTAATCTCATCCCTACTCTATTTTTTTATGGATCCAACTATTCTCATGAATACACAGTATTATTTTTACTAATGTTCTTTGTTTTTTGGATTTTTTAGTTGTTAGTGATATCAATGCTCGATTGTTCTTAGGGACCAGTATCACATAGGTGATTAGATTCCTTATAATCCCAAGAATAGTTTCCTCTGAGGCTTAATCTGCATTAAGAATATAAGTCTAATGTTCTTACAAGGTTATATGGAGGTAATAGAGTCCATCCATATAATGTTCCTCACCATTAGGTATATAGGGATGAGCATGGATACATAAGTTTTAATTAGTAACAATGTAGAATATTTAGACATAGATAATTTCATGGTATAGGGATTCCAAAACTGGATGGTTTAGATATTATCATAGTTACCATCCATTTATCATCTACTTTAGATTGTTATTTTTTATGGAGATTCACACTCTTTATTAAAATCATCCTAGTCTATTATTATGGGCTCAATGTGGATTTTATTCCAGTATCCATAGTGTTTACTATGTTATTTTGAGTTCAGATGAGTCTTCTTAATGTGGGTTGGGGTTGTGTGATAATGATGGTGTATCATTAATCATCTATGAATTTATTCTTACTATAGATATAGCCCTACAATGTCATTATTGACATTGACTAGTTGTATTTTGTGTATATATTTATCAATTTATTCTATAGGAGGGTTGTGTTCCTTGATGTAGGAGGCCAGTATAGGGTGTCCATTGGTGGGCGAGATCATCATATGATCCACAAGCATCTGAAGCCATTATTTTCCAAGATATTAGTGTTGTATATGGATTTAGCAGAGGTGTAAGTGAGAGATACCCCTAGTATTGTTAAGTAGTTTCTAAATTTTTTTCTCCAAGTAGTTTGTAACCCTATCCCCTTGTTGAGATATAGAGTTTAAGGTTGAGTTATATCCAAGTGCCTCTCAGATTTCGATGGATCCTTATCGAATCGAACCTTGCAGGGTAGTGTGTCACTATGGGTTCTCTTGTATTATTCACCAAGAAGGTTTATGGTGGTATGAGGTTGTTTATAGGCTACTGATGATTAAATACTATGATAGTTAAGAACTATTACCCTTGTTAAGGATAAAATATTTATTTTACTTTCTTAAGGGATATAGCTATTTTTTAAAGATTAATCTATAGTTTTGATACCATCCTATGAGGATGAAGGGGGAGGATATTCCAAATACTGCTTTCAAGTGCTACTGTGGGAACATCAATTTTGTGGTTATATCATTTGGTGTAACAAATATGGTATCTATTTTCCTAAAACTCATAGAATCTATGTTCCTTGAGTTCCTAAATCAGTTCATGGAATTATTCAATGACAACATACTCATATACTTAAGGATAGAGGAGGGTCTTTTCAAATATATTAGGGTTATTTTATAAGTCCATTAGAACAACATGATTTATTTAAAGTTATCCAAGTAAAAAATTTGGATACATGAGGTATATTTCATCTATCATGAAATATCATAATTGGGATTAGAAATAAATCCTTCAGAGATTAAGTCAATTGTTTCGTAGGAAGAACTCAATAATGTTATAGAGGTCTTTATCTTCCTTTATCTTATGGGATACTGTTGGATGTTCATGTTTTCTTTCTCTCAAATTAAATACTCATTGACATATTTGGATAAGAAAGACCAGGAATTTATATATTATGATCATTTTCATGAATCATTCAACTTCCTAAAGGAGAGGTTGATTAGTAAACATGTTCATTGGATGCTAGAGGTGGTAGTAATGTTTGAGGTTTTCAAAAAAGTCCCTCATCTTAGTTTGGTTTTTCTATTAATGTTTCATTGGTTTATTGATATTGTATGGGTATAGGAAGTCAAATGTACATGAGCATAAATATGTCATTCATGATCTCAAGTTGGTGATACTGTAGTTTTCTATATATTTTTAGTGATATTATAATATCAGGGTGTACATTATGGTATTCACATATCACAAGATCCTAAGGTACATTTTCTATCATTTGGATCTAAATTTTTATCAATAATAGTTTATGGAGTTTTTTCATGACTAATAATTCTAAATATGATACACCCTAGGGAAAGGTAATATATTTATTGATGCGTTGAGTATGAATTCATGAGGATAGGTTATTCAGGAGTCAATATTTTCATAGAGAGTTAAGAAAGATATTTCATTTATGCATCCTTATGAATAGGAGGATGGTGGTAAAGGTTTCCTATTCTAGATAATGGTGAAGTCATCCTTAGTGTAGGGTATGGAGGAGTATCAATGGGGAAACTTAGATGTTGAGATAATTTGAGACCATGCCTTCTATGCTGATTTTATGGAGGTTTGGTTAGATGATGATATACTTGGGAATGTTAGTTATGTATATGTTCTCAGTATCTCAATTTGTTTTGAGCCTTGGTTTATTTTAATGATGGTATGTTTTACTTTCTATTGAATTCAATTGAAATATTTTATATGGGGTTTTTTCTTATTTTATTTCTTTAGTTTTTGTTTTATTATTTGGTTATGGTGTTTTTTTTATATTAATATCCCAGGAGTGGTTGGTTGGTGGTGGTTGTGGTTTTGATTATAGATTCGTTTAGATTCTAAAGGATTATAATTGTTTGAGAGGTATCATATGTAATGGATCGTACCATTATGTATTGTTCAATTAGGGATTTTCGGTGTTGAATATGTATAGAGGATATTCAAGGGAGAGAGGGACTTATAGAGATACAATTTCAACTGACAGACGTTGGTCATGGCATGGTTATATGATTTGTGGCATGAAGGGGTGGCTATAGTAGATGGGTCGATCTACTTTGGATGTGTCACAACATAGAGGAGGTTTTACTTCCCTAGTGTGTGGTTCATGAGTGTCGGTGATGGCTCTGAGATCATCGTCATGACATGGTAGGGAGTGTCGGTAAATGAGGGGTTCATAGAGAAATTGGAAATGTAAGGTCCCTTACATTATCCCTCATGTTGTGGCGTTGTAGTTTTCTAGTTCTGGTATGTATTCTGAAATCCTTCAGAATTTTTTATGATTCCATTAATTTCTCTCATACCCCAAGTGATTATAGGCGATTCTTTAGAGTTTATATATCTTTACATGGTTAGTTTTATCAATTTTCTTCTCGTGAATAATTGGTTTTGATCCAAGGTGTGTTTCCACTTCTTTTCTTCTTGGGTTTTCTCCATGATCTTTATCAGGAATGGTTGTAGCGGTATTGTATGGGATAATTTTTTTATATTTGACTCATGTTTTTGTAGGAATTTTTTTTATTGGGGATTTCATTTCATGATTTCGACCTATTGATCATCTCTTCCTCAAATTGTCCTTGCATAGTAGTTATGAAGCTTCAATTGAGGGAGGGGATTCGATAACTCTCTTTTATTTTGTATTTAATATGTAAGAAACATTCCTTTTCTTCCTTTTAATTGATTTTAAAATTTTAATTAAGGATTATAATGAATTGGACTAAAAATTTGTAGGAAGAAGTTATTCTCATGTGTTCACATGTTTCTATGATATTGTTTTTTTAATGGATTCTTGTTTATTGCTACTACTTAAAAAATGCTACTAATGTTTTTGTGTTATTTTTGTGATTATACTACTAGTATCACCTTTAATAAAATATTTATTATGTAACAATTATAAAGAACCTATTGTGTGAAATCTTGAATTTTTTAGTAATAGTCACATAAGATATGTTTATTCGTTTTGAAATCATACTATAAAATGGGAATTCTGGAAGTGTTTTTTGATGGACATTTGTTGTAATATATTATTTTTTATTTGTATTTATTGGATATTTTTGTACTAATATGTTTAAATTATATGGCTAGTTTTGGTTATGGGGTGTGTTGAGTAGCAGGGTTGTGGATAATTGCAATTATTAGCATGAGAGGAATGGTTATCGATGTGTGGTGGTTGGGTTATTCTGTTGACTATTATAATGATGTGTTTATAAATTAATGTGGGTTTTTTTAATTTAGTAATGGTATTTTAATTTCCTCTTGTCCATGTAATGTGATTTTTAGTGAAAATTCTAGAAATGTGTGTGGACTAAAATTGAATAAATTATGGCCATAAATGAAATGGAGATGCATGAAATGAATGGGTAAAGAGTTGAAATAGATATGGGTAATAGATGAAAATGGTTAGTCATTAAACATTGTAATGAATAGTATAACAAATTTAATAGGTCTGGTAAATGGTAAATCTATAATTGGTTGATGACATGATTAAAAGGGAACTTGTGGGAATTTTTTTGGTCATTTTTTTCCAAAAAAAGGAATAATGGTTGATGAGGGAGCGGTGGAGACAATGATTTATGAAAGTTTGTGGAGATGTGGTGATGTTTATGGGTTGTTAAAGTGTTATTTTGGTGTATGAATTTTAGGTTGGTCTTGTGTGTTCTTGTTTTATAATTTTATTTTCTGATGATTTCATATGCACCCCCACCTGATTTGCCCGAATGGCCCGAAGGCCTTATTTTTTATTTTATTAAAGAAAATCCCCCTTTTAAGGGTTAAAGGGGAACCCGTACATGACCCGTATGCCCAAGGCACAAGGCCCAACATGACCCGTAATACATGACCCGAAGGCCCAGAGGCAAACCATGCCCAATAACCCATAGGCCCAGCCCACTAGAACTGCCCCTCTACAGATTCTGCATCATTGATTGCCTTTAGCTACCCACCTGCATTACTTCTCGGCTAGAATTTCCCCGTACAAACCTGCACAGTGCCTGGTCCCGATGGTGGTTGTCATACCCTCTCATTCTTCCAATCTGGTTAGCTCTGCTTCTGGTGACTGCTACTGGTGCTCTAATCCTCATCTGGGCCTGCTCTGTGTGAACTGAGCTACTTCATGGTCTTCTATGGCCCGAAGGCCCTGTGGCTCGAAGGCCTTTGATGGCCCGAAGGCCCTGAGACCCATAGGTCCAAAAATTTATAGTGGATTACTAGTCCATATTCTCTTATCCTTCTTTTTTATGTGTCGTGGTTGTGATGGACAAACATTTATATGCAAAATCTATGGTGTTCAAAAGTAAAAAATTTCACTTGATGTGATTTTGATTGGATGATGATGTGGTATATAGTGGGGTCATACTTGGAAAGAAGTGGGAATGAGGTTGATATACTACATGTTCATGATACCATACTATTATAGAAAAGTGTTGTGTGGTTGATATCTTCATATGTGACATATATATGTGGTTATCATTATGGTATGGTTGGTATAGGTGAAAACATGAAAATTGGTCCCTATACAGGTTAGTATAGGTAAGTTCGCGGTCTTACCCACATTCAATTTGGCTTGATCTATATTATTTGGGTATGGTTTTCATTATATGGAAGGTATGGGAACTCTAGGATGTTTTTAATTGGGTAATGAGAGATACAAACTAGTGGAGAAGTGTTGTGGGGTATCCTTTTTTCTGTATTCTTTAATATTATTTTACTATACTTTAATGAGATACTTTGTGAGTGAGCTATGGTGAGGTTGGTTGATAGTTTTCCTGGTAGGTTCCTGTTGGTTATATTATTGATTCATTATGTCCTTAGTATGCTTATTTCTCCTTTTTCATGAGTGGTTTTTAGGTAGACCCCACTGAGTATACATGTATTCTCACCCCTATATATATTTTGGGATTCTATGAGGGATTTTGAGGTTGATCTATACACTATTGTTTCAAATATGGGAGTGGTGGATGTAGTTACTACTTAAAGGATTAATTTTGGTATTATTTATTAGATACATGTATTTTTGTTCCATTTAATACATTATGGTTATTATGGTATATTGGTATTTATTTACATAATGGTGTCAATTAGTACTTTTCTCATTATATTTTGGGGGTTTATGAGGGTAATACCTTACATTTATGTCTTTATACACTTTATGATCGTCTCCACACCATTAATTATTAAAAGTGAGAGTTATGGGGTAACTCCTATCTTTACTATAATCCCAAGAGGGGTTCTCAGTGGAGGTGGGTTGTGAAAAAGTGGTATCAAAACTTTGGTTGAGAGTTAGGATGAAGTTTGGAGTTATTAATTGGAAAGTATTGTATGATATAGGTAGGTAAGTGGTGTTAGTTGAACAAAGTGTGTGATATAGCAAGGGAGACTTACTAGAACATAACTAATTAGGTCCCTATATGATTTGATGCAAGGTCCTTAATCTCATTAAATTCCCCAGGAGAGGTAATATTGGTCATGTGGTTGAGATATAGGGAATGACCATGTTTTATGTTTGTTTATACATATGTTTGAATTGGGGTGATTTAGGGGATATTAAATAAATCTAATTCAATTAACCTTAATTGTTTCCATACCACTAGGTTTAAGTATTTTATTTCTTTCTTATAGATATACCTACTAGTCATCGTCTTTATTTGTCTTGGGTTGGTGAGATTTTGCAAGATGATCTGATTGAACAATAGAAGGATAACCCAACTAATGAGGAAGAGACTCGTAGAAAGTCATTGTATGATTCCAATCACTAGGGTTTGGATGAGTATGAATATAGAATCTATGATTTGGAGATAGAAAATTTCATACATGAGCTTAAGATCTTATTTAGTCTGATTCATGTTAGGGAAGAGTATCTAGTTCCACTATTTGTTAGTCAGATGTGGGGTATAATGTGTCAATGGTGGATTTTGAATCTCAGAGTGGGGAAGGAGGTGTAGGTTTCATGGGATGATTTCAAAAGGTATTTTTCCATTTAGTTATTATCATTAGTGTTGAGATTAACAAAGTGGTGATATTTTCTCTCCCTTCAACAGGGGATTCTTGGTACATGGGAGCTTGGGATTTATTTTAAGGACTTCCTTTTCTTATCTAATTAAATTTTATCAAATGAGGAGTTTGGGGTGAGACTCCTTTAGTAGGTGTTGTTTATTTTTATTTAGAATGAATACACCCCAATTATGTTGCCTATATTTTTTTAATGTGATATTTTTTTAAAGGTTGGTGACGAAGCCTCATTTTTATTATTAAATCAAAGCAAAGTCCTCTTTTAACTGGGTAGAGGGAAACCCATACATAACCCAAAGGCCCAGTGGTATTATAGCCCATTGTATAGCCCTTAGGCCCAAATTTTTTGCCCAATTTACATTCTGTGAATATTAACCCGCCTGCTACAGTACCCGCATAGTACCGCCGCCGCTACAGTGCCCTGCCGCCGCTACAGTGCCCGCTGATAAACAGTTCCGTCGCTGCTACAGTACTGCTACAGTACTGCTACAGTAACCTGCACTCAATGGGTTTTGAACCCCCATTTTTCATGTAGGATTATGAGGTGCTTACCACTAATCCAAACCCTAACTACTTGCCTATATATTTATATGTGTAGAAGAAATCACAGGTGATTAAGAAGATGCATGTGAAACAAAGGTCTTCTTTAGAAAGATGTCATCATCACTTACTAAGGGAAAACTTTTTAGAGTAAATATCTCAGATGTTGGGGTGGTCAAGGTTCTGACCGATGCAAATTTGGTCTTATACCTCTTCTATTTTATTTGTAACTAGCAGTTCTTATGTAACTACTGGAAGATTTTTTCCAGTTTTTATTATTTGTGGGGAGAACGAAAATCAATAATATAATTCCCCATAACATAAAGAACCCATAATTACATGTTTTATAAAAATGGTTTCACTTTATTACATTTAAATTATACTTTTGGTTTAGATCTTTATAGAATTAGGACAAACCCTTACATATCAAACCCATAAAAAAGTGTACATTTCAACTCAAAGTATATTTTTCGCATCAAAACATGATTTTTAAATTCAATATTTGTTTCATTCATGAAAAATTTTCTTCATTCAAGGATACTTTACTTTATTTAGATCTAAACTTCATAATAGTTCCTACTCAACCGTATAGCCTAGGAAGAACAATTTAAAAATTTATATGATCACAAAAAATCTCAAAAAGAAATATAAAAAGAAAGGAAAACCATTGATCCTCTAAAAAATAATAAAACACATAAGAAATTTTTTATTTTCTCATAATAATATTTGAGCTCAAAATAAAAACTTGCTTACTCTTGAAGTAAACTTATTTGCCCTAATTTTTTAATAAAATGTTTTTTAATAAAAAATAAATAGAAAAATATAATTCATGGAATATTTACAATGAAAACAAACATTTCACTTTTATAAGATCATAAAATTTCCATTAAGTCGTAAAATCATTGTTTACCTTTTGAAATAAAAAAAATCCATGAAATCTAATTTAAAGGCATAGAGATACCATGTATGAAACTTGGGTAACAATTATTTCATGATTTAATCACCTAAAAAGATAATTCCAACATTCTATTAGGAGTAAACTATATCAATTAACTCAATCACTTCATATTAGTAACTTATTTCAAGTTAACCCAGCCCACATTCTCTTAGGAGTATCTTACATTAGTTACCTATGTTATTTCATAATATTAATTAACTTTATCCACATTATCTTATGATTAACTTAAATTATTTAACTTGATTGATTTCCCAATGCATCACAAGGATTTTATAGACCCACCTGTCATATAATGAAAATAATCCCATAAGGTTTTAGGTTTACTAACCATTTCCAAATTTATCAATAATTTCCAAGTGTCATGTTTTAATATCAAAATATTTAATTACTTTCACTTTTCATCATAAAAACTATAAAATTTTCATTTCGTCCCATAAATAAAACGATTTCCAATTGTCTCTTAAAAATGATAATAAATATCCTTTTCTTTTGAAAACATTTAAAAAGTAAAAATTTCCATAACAATGAAAAAAGTAACTTCTTTTAGAAACCATTTAAAATTGTAGAGTATGATTGATAATAAAGAAATCACATGATATTTTGGAAACATGATCATAATGTATACGTTAAAAGAACATTATTTTCACACCTCCTGTAAAAAAGTCAAAAAAAACTTTTTCATAAAATATTGATGTCATTATTTTTAAAAACCATTGAAAAGTAATTAAAAAATATTTTATATTTAATTTTAACAATATTTTAAGAATAAGTAAGATAATTCTTGAAAAATATAAAATTCCATTGAGTACAAAGAGTTTAAAACATTTAGAACAATATTTTAAACAAAAATCCATTACCATTGTGGTAACATTTGAATCAAAATATCGTTGAAAGAGATAACTTGAAAAGTATTTTTAAGAAATTTGAATTTTATTATATAAATGAAAAAAAGAATTCATATGGTGTTATATATACTAAATAGAAGAAAACATGTGGATAAAATAGAATGAGTCTCAATGAAATTAAATTGAGATGAGAAATCCCTTACCTAAGTCTGACTCACCACATGCATTCTTTAACTCCTATATAATAAACTTGTATTAATTATTTACTTTATTATGAAATTATTTCAGGTATATTCCTTTATCATGAACCCTTTTATTTAATTTATTACCATATCTTATATAGTTACCAAATCGATTAATTTCATGTCGAACATTTTGAGTACATTCAGTTCATAATCCAAATACAACTTCGGTAGGTTGAAAATGATCAAAGGGGTCATTTGTAGAGTCCCTACTCAGTTTCCAATCAACAATTACCTAAGACAGTGGGCTAAAAGACCTCAATCATGCCTCCCCAAATGACATAGGTTTTTGACTAGCAACGATGTCATGGTATGTGTCTGTGGGGAGATTATTCCCTCATTGATCCTACTATGGCGCATCAAGAAAACAATATATAATAAATGGAGGAAACAATGGAATAAGACACTAATATGACTAGGCCAGTATCCCACCATAGTGAAATTAGTATAACAAAAAGATAACAGAAAAACCAAAATAAATAATAATCATACAAGATAAATAATAACTGGTGGAATCTAAATAAATAATAAATACCAATGATGATGATGATTATAATATAAAAAATAAGAGTATATAGGGAATAAGGGATATATTCATATACTACATGATAAATAAATATTCAAAATAAAAAATAAAATTGCTACTAATAGAATCTCAAGCATAGACTCAGTCCTCTTCCGCCATAATCCATCCTAGAATTTCAATCAAGCATCAGAAGTCATATTATTTGATTTTTTAATACCTAAAATCACCTTCTTGGGTACTAAAGGAATCCCAAGAAAGGCGTGAGATATAATCCCAGTAGTCCACCACCAATGATGTCCAAGACAATATTTTTCATGCAATATAAATGGTAAGTGTTTTATAAATGTTAAATTTAGGGTAATTCATAAATAAATACTTTGGTTCGAGCTCCTAAATGGACACCTGACCAATACCACATGCTTCATCCTAAGTTGGATGTATGAACCAAGATACCTGTACAATTAATGTGGTGTATGTATAGGTTATCATTAATTAAATAAAAAGTATGGACTGACTCCAAGATTTTCATTTGCCTTGTAGGTCACATCCATATAATATCAATAAAACATGCTCATAGTTTAATTAATATGTGTCACATATAAACAAGAAAAGTAATCAGTTAAATCCAATGTGGCATCCTGAGCTTATCCAAGTTGATTCATATGGAATTATGAGGGTTGTTCAAGGATCCTCTGATATAACCAATACCATTGAGTTTTTCCAAGTTAATCTGTATCGATGTCCCTCGTATCACTCGTGGCATGGTAAAATCTGAGTCCATACCAGGCATCTCAAATAGGGGGATGAGTATCACCCAAGGCATGGAATAACCATTTTACCAATGAGTCTATGAATGGTTTCTTCCCTAGGTAATTGGTTTCACTCATGAGTATAATTAATCCTCTCTAATATCCCATCTAATCCATGCCAAGGTTCACTCTAGGCATGTTAAGTAGAACCAATCCAAGAATGGTGAGTCCATCCATGGAATCCTTAATTTGGAACATGTATTCTCCCTCAGATAGCAAGTAAATAAGGCATAGCATTTAAAATCAAATATCATCAAATAAGGCATGGAATGTACAACCAATTAAGAAAGATAACTGAAATAATTTATTCAATCCAATCAACTATGGCATAAGACATATGGCCATAAGCCCCAGAAATAGAATGTAAACAAGGCACGAGGCACATGATATAAGGCATAGCATAAAGTAATGTGACATGAATCATAAAGCATAATAAATGATAATAATGAAAAAATGTTAATGATTTAAAATGAAGTATATGTCATTTAGCTCGAAATCATAACTCTTGGAAAATAATTCAACCAATTTAAATTTAAATATTTTAAGAATTTATCAATGTTGTAACTCACCCACACAAGGTGCTTAACAACTCGAAGCAGAGGAAATTAGGTCATTTAACTATGAACACTCAAATGGGTGGCTTACAATAATTATAATACCCCAAGGTTGATAATATCCACAATAAATGGTCATAAACGACATGAATAAACCTTTAGATTAATTTATTTAACATCTTAGAGGTGTTTTCGGAAGGTTCGGATGATCGGAACAATAGCGCACCTCTTAAAAAGTGATGAAAGAAGATGGAAATACCTAGACCACCTACCATTATGTATTATCACTCCACTCATCCATTATCGATGATTGAATCAGTCTAGAATGAGAGATATTTAATAAATCATCCAATGACCTAAAAATAGGAAAAAAATGTCACAGCTAAATTGCATAATATAGGAGGATATCAAATTGAAATCAAATGAAGAGGATTTTAGAGCATACCTCAAGATATCCAATGATTTTTACATCACTTTATTTTAGATATATAATAGAGGAGAAATATAAATCCCTATATTTTAAGTGAGGGTATCTTATGGGATATGAAAGGAGGCTTCCTCCACTAAAAAAGTGGGTAGAAGGAGGGAGGTGAGGGAAAACATTTCATTAAGGAAAAAATCATAAAAACACCAACATAGGAAGGGTTCAACAGTTTGGCCTCATGGTTTTTGAAACTATGTATAAACCATGTGAGTGGACTTTATCCAAGAGGCATGTTTCACCGCACAACCTTGCGGCTGGGGTCACATGGTTGTAAACAAACCCTACGGCTCACAGCACCCCACTGCCTCAAACTGCACAGTTAAAGAAATGGTGTGGGTTGGGATACACAGTTTCTATTAACCATGTATCTCAGTCTTCCTTTCTAAATTTTGGATCTTTGGTCTCTACCATGTCTCAGACACTATCATAATCTCCTTGATTACCATATGCATCATTATTATGTACAAACAAAGGCATTAAAACTGAAAACTAATGGTCTATACCTTTGCAAAAAGTTGGAATGTTAAATCATTGTTCCTTAATTTCCATATTATTTATCATGAAATAATTATCATGTTTATATATTAAATATAATTTTACAAAAATTCATGAAAGGCTATCATGAAAAGTGAATCACATCCCTTCGTAGAGGTGGTATTCCACATGTATGCATTAGTGACGTTATCATTTTCCAGCGAATGGAAGGGTAAGAAGGTAAGTAAAATATTTTCTTTCCAAAATAGTAATTATATAATAAATATCACATATATTTACTAAATCCATCATAATAACCATCCATGTATGGTGATTATGAAAAATTAAATGCATCGCTTTATGGTGGTGCAAGTCTTCACATATGCACGAGTAATGTTTTCATTTCCCATTGGATGGAAAAGAGATGGAAAAGCGTTTTCCCATAAAAATAATCAAATTTAAGTATATCTAAGATATATATGTTATCATATAATAGTTTTTATAGAATATTTTAATGTTTTTTAAAAATAAATAATGATGAAAAAACTGGATTAAGAGTTATAACTCTTCTTTGGAAACCCTCCTTTAGCTTACACCTTGAACCATATAGGATAGTCTTTTGATGAGAACAGAACCTCAAGGAAATGGGGATGATGGTTTTAAATGGATATGGGTAGAAATTTTTTGAGATAAATTGCTCCATAGGTCTATGTAATATAGAAGGGGAGGTACCCTTTATAGGTGGGATGGGTGGAAATCTTTTAAATACATGAAATATAAATATATAATATGTTTCTAACTAATATAAAATGGATCTAAAGTGACATATATTCTAATATAAGTATTATATGGTAGAAATAAATTCAATAAATAAAATTCATAAAAGTTTAATTTTCATTGTAAACCGTATCATTTGGTTTAAGCCCCACTTTAACCCTTTTAATAGTAACCATGCTAACGAATATTTCAATTTCTATGGGTCATGAAAGTAATTTTAAAATTTTCTAGTGGAAAATACATAAAAAATTGATGATATAATTGATATTTTCACATTAAATTGAGTTATTATAGTATTTATATTATTTTATAATAATTTAGAAATAATTTTTAAACATTAAATACCATTTAAATTCATTTTTAGGACTATTCACAAAAATTGACTTTAAAGACATCAATATAATAATATAATTCAAATATAAACACTTTATCAAACAAATAACATTTATAATTATCCATAAAATTATTGGTACATCATAATTCATTCAAATCATATTGATTTTAATTTTTTTGAAAACATTTACTTGATTTTCTACTGCTTGCACAAGCGTCGCTTCAACATTGCATAGGAATTCAAGGTAATTATACCATAACTAAAAATTAAAAATTTATAAATATCATTAATATAGTTTATTCATAAAAAAATAAATTACATATTCATTCATATATCATTTTTTTCTCTATCTATGTCATGATAATATGTTAAGTGTGAGTGAGTGTCACTTCATAATTACTATTAACTTAGAATTATATAAATGTTATAGTAAAAGAAAAGTGGATCTGAAATGAAATATTTTAGATTATATTATGGTTATAGAATAAATACACTCATAGAATTAAATAAAGGAAATTTTTATTGATTTAGAGACCTTATCCCATAGTTTTAATCATGTTTAACCCATTTTACCTTCTACCATGATGATAAACTTTTACCATGGTTATTATTAATTATAAATAAAAATGCAATGAAACTTATTAAATAATTTATACCTCTTGATTAAAAATATGAAAATAATTTTTTATGATTCAATTTATAGAATTGGTAGAATGTAGGCCCCAAACATACGACAAAAAAGGAGCAGCCCCAAAAGAGGATTCAGAGAAGGTGCACTCACCATAGCAGAGCCAAATGGATTGTCAGAATGAGAGGCTATGGCTATTCCATCAGTACCAGCATGTGCTTTCATGGGAATCCTAGCCAAACGGTCATGGAAAGTTGGAGAGCTACTATCAAGATTCAGATGATGTGGAGGGGTAGTTCCTTGTAGATAGTCTGGTTGAATTCCCTAAGACCTTCTGGTCATGTAATCTTCTAAGCCTATGGGCCATGTAATTTCTGAGCCTACGGGCCTTGTAAGGGTTCACCCTCATCCCTTGAAAGGGGGTTATCAAAAATCAATAAAAATGAAGGCCTTCGGGCCATTCAGGCAAATAAAATATATTTTTGAAGTATAAAATGGATTTATACACATTTCATAACTAGTAACCCCCATTATATGAATATTAATTTATTTGATTAAATATATAATCTATAAATTTAATTAAAATCATTCATATATATAAATTAACATTATTCACATTGATAAAAATACATTGAATGTAACACCCCAAGATTTCATAGTACGTTATTTCTTCAAAGTAATTCAATAACTTGGACTACATGCAACACCGAGTTCTAGCACACCATGACTTACCAAACAAGCCGTTCAAAAGCGGTTATGAATAGTATTAACTGAATTCTGAACTTTATATAATACTTATAATTTTATAGTCCATATTATGAGTTTCTTAGACATAATTTAAGAACATATACATTTTTTCAGATAAAAGAAGTATTTTTTTAAAAATGTAATTTTACCGTCTTTTAATAGTGAAGCCTTTTTAAATCCAATATTTGAAAATTTTATATATTCAATTTGAAAAAATAAACTTCTTCTTTAGAATTTTGACATAATAATTTATTTTTAATAAAGTTTTTGAGTTTTTCTGATAACTTTCATATTTGGGTGAATAGTGAAAAATACTATATTTTAACTGAAAACAACTTTTTAAATCAAAATAATTTATATTGTTAAATTATAAATTTTAATGGTTTGGAAGTATAAATAGATTATATTTTTACCATTTAATCCAATTATGGTCATTTTAAGTAATTTCACTTTGAAATTGGACATAAACAAGTGTCAAAGTTTCGGTTGTTATTATTTCTTAAAAATACGCCTTTTGGTTTTAACAGCGGGAATTAATTTTAAATTAATAAATGAAACTTCTATGTTTTAAATTTGGTAAAATATACTTAATTATTGATTTCTGAATATCATAATTATCTTAGGGTAAATTTTTTGTATTTTTCTGAAAACTTTTAATTTTTTGATGAATAGTGAAAAAACACTGAGTTATAGTTTAAAACCGAATTTTTATTTAAATAATTATTTATTTTATTTAAATTTATTTTATGTAAAAAAAGATACATTCTACCTATATAAGTTCAATTTAATTCATTGGAGTCATTTTATAATAATTTTAGATATATAAAAATTTTATTGAACTTTTCACCGTCTTTTACCCACCTCCAAGGAGAATTTGAATATTCACATAAAACTTAATTTTACAACTTCTGGGAGTGTAATTTAGAAAATCCGAGAGGCACGGTTAATATCAAGGAGTAAAATGTGATTCCATAATAAAAAAATAATTTTTGGTGAATAGTAACTTTTGACTTTTATTTACCGCGGTTAAAGGTAAATAGGGTAATTCAAGATAAAAAATATATTATAATAATATGAAATTACCTTAATACTTGTCCTAACCTTATTGTATGAGTCATGGACGACCATTGGCATCCTTGGGTCTATTTTGGGACCCCATGGAGCCACTTGAGAGTGATAATGACTCTTTAGATTAATTAATTTAAAGTAAAGATAAAAATGACACAAACAAATATCTTTTCGTAAATTACATTTTACATGGGGTTATATAAGTTATATTTTAGACTATAAATATTAATTGGAAATATAATAAGTTTTACTACATCATGGTATTTTTTTTATAATTTTTAGACATCAAATAAATTAATTTATTTTTGACATAATGATGATGCAGTAATTACCTTATTAATGAAATATTAAAAGCATTGATATTCTAAATACCCAAATAAATATAATTTGAGACTTTTAATGAATTAAAATAATTTTATTAGTTAATATGACATGTTATTATTGCTTAAATTAATTTGTTTCTAATTAATAAATTTTTTAATAATTTAAAAAAAATCAATTATTAAATAGTGTCAAAATTGATATAAATGAGTTTTTAAAACAAATATTATATTATTAATGGATATTCTATTCCTAAAAATCTAATTTTCGGCCAAAGGACTTATATAATGATACGTGTATCATTAATGGATCACTTGGGAGTCTCTTGGAAGTATATAGTAAGTTTATTAACCATATAATATAAAAATACAAATTGACATGGTAAATGTCAAACTATTTAACTAAGAGTTAAATATAAATGATAAGGTTAATATAGAGACCCAAAACTATATAATATCTATTGGATGAAAGTATTTATACCCATACCCACCTTATACTTTGAATAATTCACTTTGGATCCATTAGAAACCGAATATGAATTTATTATAAATTAATACTTTAAGTTTTTCCTAAAGAGCCCCTCCTCCCCCTTATAAAAGGACACCACTTCTAACCAATTATTAATACCTTAAAAGACTTTTTGTTCGGCCAGAATCTGCCCAAATACCCTCTTAACTATCCTCCGTTAATCCTAGAGGCCTTACTTTAGTCAGAAAGCCAACCTAAGGATCCCTTTTGATCAAATCAAAAGGAAGAACTCGAATAAGAGGTAACGTTTTCACCACCCTCTTTCAAGTTCCTTTCTTCTTCAACTTCTTATTTATTTGTTATTTACATTATAAAATAAATCTAGTATCTTTTATATACTGTGATGTTATTTTAAATATGGTATGACCATATTCAGTATTCTATCCATACTTTGAATGACATGTCACCATACGTGCGTACGTACGGCTTATTGTCTCCTCGTCGTGGTGTAATTATTATTCAAAAACATTATTATTTGGATGGGTATGATAATGACATGTAATTGATGAAAATAATAAATATAAAATGATAATTATTCTGTATATATGATACACCATCCAATTATATATTATTTTAATATCAAAATAATGATATCGTCGCTCGTGCGTACGTACGGACTACCGTATCCACGAACGCGATGAGATTCATTCCTCATCGTATCCATTCAAGTCTAATTGTCATTTGATGATTAAAAATAATGTTTAAGAAATTTATAACATTCTGTATATAAATAAGATACAACATATCCATAACAAACATGACTTATGTAACAAAACATATAAAATAAAATGAGTTAGTTAACACCTGAAACGACGATAATACTAAAATATTATTAACAAAGAATTATTACAAGATCATATATGATATCTTAATTATGTATATGGTTATTGTATAATTTAATAACAATGTTTTAACTATTATATAGTAGGTTAACATACCATCAACTAAGTAAAATTACAAGTTAAGGGTTTATTTCACAATCTCTTCATTATCCGAGGTTGTTTATATGTAATTATCTACTGGGACCTCTTTATAATCCACATCCATGTTTCTTAAAAATGTATTTCAAATCATTCTTACTATTTTAAAGACTATGGGATAAAGTCATTTATACCCTTTTTGACTTTTTATAATAAGTTTATAAAGGAATCATTCTGTCGTTTTCCAAACAAGGTCCTTTTCAACCTTTTTGACAAATTAAGGTAAGAATGTCTTTTTTTAACTTATACAGTGGGTGCGGCTATTTTCCACCATCGTAAAATCTTAGAAACTTCCCTTAAAATCTTATAAGAATATTTTTAAATTAAATTTTTTATTTTATAATATGTGACTTTTAAATTATTTAAAAAAAAGAGATATTTCTCTCAAATAGTTTTGATTTCATTTATGTCAACATCCTTTGATGGATTTTAAGCTTATTTGAAGTTGATTTATTATGATACAAAACTTCCATATTGTATTGAAGGTTTTGTGATATGTTTGACTATGGATGTGTTATTTTTTTACCATTCATGGTTTATGGATAAAGTATTTACATTTCATATGCTAGTTTTAATACGAATGTTTATGTTATGTTTAAACCTGTTCATATGAGGAATGCATTGGACTTAATAAGTGACGGGTGGAGGCCGCTATAGCTCCTCGATGAATCGATAGGTCTCATTAGACAAACTAGTGTCTTTTCACAAGTCCTTGAAAAAATATTATTTATAGTCTTGGCACGAGGCCTTGACTATGTGGTTATGATAGTCTAGCATTATGCATTCCATCATTATAAAAGTGGTAAGTGATATTGCATACGATTATTCTACTAGTATAATATCTATGTGAATAGGTAAATGGAATTATTTTATTTTATTTTTTCCATATTATTTTGAATTTCAAGTTTAAAAGTATTTTGTTTTAGTTATACATTTCCTTAAATGTTTATGATTATTTATTAAAGTTTCCACTATATTGTTATCCTTACTGAGCATCTGAGCTCACCCCTTTCTATGTTTTATTTTTTCCAGGATTCCAAGAAGTGTATTGTGATTGATATTCAGGGTTAAGCCAAGGGAAAAATGGTGTTCATAAAGGATTATTTATGTTGTTTTGTATGTTATAAAGTGTAATGTAACATTCTTGTATGTAATCTATTTTCCAAGACTGCTAAACCGATCGGTCATTTGGGGAATGATTTCTTGTAATCATGCTAATGTATTAAAATAATGCACCGACTCTGGGTAACTAGGGTCGGAGCGTTATAGTTGGTATCAGAGGAAGTTTAGTACAAACTTTGGAAACTAAATTTAGAGAAACTCTTATTAGAGCACATATCCCTAAGATAGACTTTGGGGATTAGTATAGAAGAACTTTCTAGAATTTTGGTATTGTAGAGATTTTGTGAGTTTTATAAGAAATACAGCCCTGTCTGGATACGAGCAGGTAGAGGCGGCTCTGGAACAGATGTACCTAGGGGTAATACCCAAAAACACCGCTTTGAGCTATACTCTAACGAGAACTGGTGCGTGACAACGGGCCTTTTTGCACTCTTGGTTATGAAACTCCCGAGGGATATGCTTAGGATACTTCTCATTTTCTTTAAAAATAACTATGAAGGGTTTATGAGTATATAATTTCTCAATGAAAACATCTTTATGATTATGGATTATATCCATAAACCGTTCAATTTACTTTAGGTATTTTACATGTTTGGAATTATTGCAATTCATAAACTGACCTAGTTTATGCTATTGTATGGAAATGAAGCCCAGTAGAAGGAATGTGAACTCCAGCAATATGTATGATCCAAAGAGTCAGATGGATCATAACTGTGGGAAGAAACACCATGTAACTTGCCTAAAGGTAATGGGAGTTTTTTATAAGTGTGGAGAAAAAGGAAACCATGTACGTGACTGTAAGGGTAAGAAGAAGGTTTCAAATGTACAATGCTTCATCTGCAAGGAGTTGGGACACTATGCAAACTAATGTCCAAATCATCAGAGTATTCCCCAAATGATGATATCGGATAATAATCAAGTTATGATACTACCACATATGAGGAGGAATGATTAGAGTTCTTATGTTGTTATTAGAGAATTATGTCATTTGAGTGTTGTATCAATAATGTACTGGTTATAATAATTATGGAGTATATAAGGATTTTACTACAGTACTATTTTATTAAGGACTTGAGATTGTTGGGAACCAAGTATAGTGACTCAATATCAAGTTAAATTTTAGGAAAATATATAGTTGAGAGAAAGATAAACCGTAATATGGTTCTGATACCGAGGTAGTGGTTTTGGAATAATACATGACTGATTTGGATAAATTATATTCGATATTATTGACTACCTTGAAACTGATTAATGATTTTTATATTCCATCATTGTTGGAGTTTACAAATTTTTTTGATAGAAGGAGTATATCCAGTATTCTATAAGGAATAAGGGGTCATGAATGTAATCAATAAGGTTTTATTGTAATTCAGGATGTTGTAGTGTTTTAAATGAATACATAATGAAGGTGTTCACTTGTTATTAAGCGGCAAAAAGGATCTTACTTGTGTTTACCTTCCTTATAAATTTTGGACTGTGAGTTTGGAAAGAAATATTTTGGATAATTCTAGTTTGAGATTATTTTTGGATTTCCATAAAAGGACAACTCGGAGGTCGGGTGGCAACCCATTGCTTTCGGAAAGGCCGTGAGACTTGAACCCGCAACCAAAGGGTGAAAAGGGTGTATCACCTACCTCTAGCCCAAGTGATGTCACATATTGAATAATGTAGTTTTTTAAAAAAAGTTTTGGTAGATAATTTATAAATTCATTTTTTTAACCCCATACAAATAGGATAAATAGAATATATTTTTTATGTTCTATTATCTTTTAGAGTGAAAGATGAGTTTGTTGTAGAAATTAGTTAAAGGATGGAACTCTACTTGTCAAGTATATATTTTTCTTTTTCTCTTATTTTATGAAAAATTAATTCATATACTTTAGTGAAAGGATCTTAAAAAAAATGTGTTATCCTAATACCATATGTTTTGTTGAACTAGTGGTATTTTAAATCATCATAGATTGATGAATTTAAGGCCCTCAATTTTACACTTGTTTGTGATTGATGACCTCAATCACTACCTATAAATATTTATGTTTTTTATCCAATTATATGTCTCTAATTTCCACCAATGTTCTCCTAATCGAGATCATAATTTGGTGGTGACCATTTCATTTCCCTTTTCATCTTATTAAGACTAAATTTTATTAACCTAATTTCTGATGTGGGTTTTCCCAAATGTATTTTCTATTTTCAACCTTTTATTTTCAAAAAATAATTTCAAATTGATAGGATGCAATTTATTGAAGGAGGGAAGAATGTAACACCCAATGATTTCATAGTACATTATTTCTTCAAAGTAATTCAATAACTTGCACTGCACGCAACACCGAGTTCTAGCGCACCATGACTTACCAAACAAGTCGTTCAAAAGTGGTTATCAATAGTATTAACTGAATTTTGAAATTTACATAATACTTATAATTTTAGAATCCATATTATGAGTTTCTTATACATAATGTAATAACAGATACATTTTTTCAGATAAAAGAAGTATTTTTCAAAAAATGCAATTTTACCGCCTTTTAAGGGCGAAGCCTTTTTAAATACAATATTTGAAACTTTTATATATTCAATTTAACAAAATAAACTTCTTCTTTAGAATTAGGACATAATAATTTAGTTTCAATAAATTTTTAGTGTTTTTATGATAACTTTCATATTAGGGTGAATAGTGAAAAATGCTATATTTTAACTGAAAACAACTTTTTAAATTAAAATAATTTATATTGTTAGATTATAAATTTTAATGGTTTGGAAGTATAAAGAGACTATATTTTTACCATTTAATCCAATTATGGTCATTGTAAGTAATTTCACTTTGAAATTGGATATAAACAAGTATCAAACTTTTGGTTTTTATTATTTCTTAAAAATACACCTTTTGGTTTTGACAGCGGGAATAAATTTTAAACTAATAAATGAAACTTCTATGTTTTTAATTTGGTAAAATATACTTCATTATTGATTTTAGAATATCAAAATTATCTTAGGGTAAATTTTTGGTATTTTTCTGAAAACTTTTAATATTTGATGAATAGTGAAAAAACACAGAGTTATAGTTTAAAACCGAATTTTTTTTAAATAATTATTTATTTTATTTAAATTTATTTTATATAAAAATATAGACATGCTACCTATATAAGTTAAATGTAATTCATTTTAGTTAGTTTATAATAATTTTAGATATATAAAAATATTATTGAACTTTCCACCGTCTTTTACCCACCTCCTAGGAGAATTTACAAATTCACATAAAACATAATTTTACCGCTTATATGAGTGGAATTTCGAAACTCCGAGAGACACGGTTAATATCAAGGAGTAAAATATGGTTCAATAAGATAAAAATAATTTTTTTTGAATAGTAACTTTTGACTTTAATTTACCGCAGTTAAAGGTAAATAGGGTAATTCAAGATAAAAAGTATATTATAATAATACAAAATTACCTTAACACTTGTCCTAAACTTATTGGATAAGTAATGGCCGACCATGGGCATCCTTGGGTCTATTTTCCGACCCCATGGATCCACTTGAGAGTGATAATGACTCTTTAGATTAATTAATTTTAAGTAAAGACAAAAATGACACAAACAAATATCTTTTAGTAAATTACTTTTTACATGGGGTTATATAAGTTATATTTTCGACTATAAATATTCATTGGAAATATAATAAGAGTTCCTACATCATGGTATTTTTTATAATTTTTGGACATCAAATAAATTAACTTATTTATGACATAATGATGATGTAGTAATTACCTTATTAATGAAATATTAAAATAATTGATATTATAAATACCCAAATAAATATAATTTGTGACTTTCAATGAATTACACGATTTTTATTAGTTAATATGACATGATAGGATTTCTTAAATGAATTTTGTTCGAATTAATAAATTTTTTAAACTTTAACAAAAATCAATTATTAAATAGTGTCAAAATTGACATCAATGAGTTTTTGAAAAAAATATTATATTATTAATTGATATTCTATTCCTAAAAATATAAGGTTCGGCCAAAGGACTTATATCATGATATTTTTATCATTAATGGACCACTTGGGGGTCTATTGGAATTATATAGTAAGTTTATTAACCATATAATATAAAAATACAAAGTGACATGTTAAATGTCAAACTATTTAACAAAGAGTTAAATATAAATGATAAGGTTAATATATAGACTCAAACCTATCTAAAATATATTGGATGAATGTATTTAGACCCATACCCATCTTATACTTTTAATAATCCACTTTAGATCCATTAGAAACCGAATATTAATTTACTATAAATTAGTACTTTAAGTTTTTCCAAAAGAGCCCCTCCTCCCCCTTATAAAAGGACACTAGTTCTAACCAATTATTCATACCTTAAAAGCATTTTGGTTCTTCTAACCTCTTCCCAAATACCCTCTAAACTATCCTCCCTTAATCCTAGAGGCCTTTCTTTAGTCAGATACCCAACCTAAGGAGCTCTTTTGATCAAATCAAAAGGAAGAACCCGAAGAAGAGGTAACATTTTCACCACCCTCTTTCAAGTTCCTTTCTTCTTCAACTTCTTATTTCTTTGTTATTTACATTCTAAAATAATAAATCCAGTATATTTTATATACTATGATGTTATTATAAATATGTTACAACCATATTCAGTATTCTATCCATCCTTTGAATGACATTTCATCGTACGTGCGTACGTACGGCTTACCGTCTCCACGTCGTGGTGTAGTTGTTATTCAGAAACATTATTTTTTGGATGGGTACGATAATGATATTTCATTTATGTAAATAATACATATAACATGATAATGATTATTTATATATGATACACCATACAATTATATATTATTTTAATATCAAAAGAATGATATCATCGCTCGTTTGTACGTATGGACTACCGTCTCCACGAATGCGATTAGATTCATTTCCCATCGTATCCATTCAAGTCTAATTCTCATTTGATTATTACAAATAATGTTTAAGAACTTTATATCATTATGGATATGAATAATATACAACCTATCCATAACAAACATGACTTATGTACCAAAACATATAAAACAATACGAGTAAGTTAACACCCGAAATGATGATAATACTAAAATATTATTAACAAAGAATTATTAGAAGATCATATATGATATCATAATTATGTATATGGTTATTGTATAATTTAAATTTTTTAACTATTATACAGGAGGTTAACATACCATTGACTAAGGAAAAGTACAAGTTAAGGTTTTATTTCACAATCTCTTCATTATCTGAGGTTGTTTATACGTAATTATCTACTGGAACCTCTTTATCATCCACATCCATGTTTCTTAAAAATGTATTTCAAATAATTATTAGTATTTTAAATACTATGGGATAAAGACATTTATACCCTTTTTTACTTTTTATAAGATGTTTATAAATGAATCTTTCTATCATTTTTCCAAACAAGGTCCTTTTTAACCTTTTAAACAAATTAAGGTAAGAATGTCTTTTTTTTAACTTATACAGCGGGTGCGGCTATTTTCCACCATTGTAAAATCTTTGAAGCTTCCCTTACAAGCTTATAAGAATATTTTCAAATTAAATGTTTTATTTTATAATTATGTGACTTGTAAATAATTTCATAAAAAGAGATATTTCTCTCAAATAGTTTTGATTTCATCTATGTCAACATCCTTTGATGGATTTTAAGATTATTTGAAGTTGATTTATTATGATACAAAACATCCATATTGTATTCAAGATTTTGTGATATGTTTGACTGTGGATGTGTTATTTTTATACCATTCATGGTTTATGGAGAAATTATTTACATTTTGTATGCTAGTTTTAATATGAATGTTTATGTTATGTTTAAACCTGTTCATATGAGGAATACATTAGAATTAATAAGTGACGGGTGGAGCCCGCTCTAGATCCTCAATGCATCGGTAGGTCCCATGAGACAAACTAGTGTCTTTGCACAAGGCCTTGACAAAATCTTATTTGTAGTCTTGGAATGAGGCCTTGACTATGTGGTTATGATAGTCTTGAATTATGCATTCCATCATTATGAAAGTGGTTAGTGTTATTGCATGCGATTATTCAACTAGTAGAATATCCATGTGAATAAGTAAATGGCATTATTTTACTTTATTTTTTCTATATTATGTTTAAGTTCAAGTTTAAAAGGTTTTTTTAGTTATACATTGCCTTAAATTTTTATGATTATTTATTAAAGTTTACGCTATATTGTTATCCTTACTGAGAATCTGAGCTCACCCCTTTCTATGTTTTATTTTTCCCAAGATTCCAAGAAGTGTATTGTGATTGATATGCAAGGTTAATCCAAGGGAATAATGGTGTTCATAAAGGACTATTTATGTCTTTTTTTATGTTATAAAGTTTAATGTAACATTCTTGTATGTAATCTGTTTTCCAAGACTGCTAAACTGATCGGTCCTTCAGGACTTTTTTTCTTGTAATCATGCCAATGTATTAAAATAATGCACTGACTCTGGGAAACTGGGGTCAGGGCATTATATTGAACACATAAATCAATTTTCTGAAAAATATCTCTTTTATTCATATATTATCTTATTTAAACTTGATTTATCTTTTACTAGGAATTAATACATATATTTCTATTAATGTAAATTTCCCTATATATTTCATATTGTGATTACTCAATTTCACACTATCGAAACCAACAGCTAGGTAATAATAGTCATATTTAAATAATGATATTTTAATAATATATCGCAATTCGATTTAAGATTAGTATTACGTGTGGTGCATGAAATTGAACATAATATTATTTTTAAAATAAAATATTAGGGTTTTTTTGGAAAATATTAGTTTATAACCATCCATGGGCCTAGTATGGAATAAGCAATCAGATTCCTTATCATCCCCAGTAGCAATCACCTCTGAGGCTGAATCCATGGTAGAGATATAAAGATTATGTTTTTTTAGGGGATATAGAACAAATAAAGGTCATATATATTTTTTAAATTACCCTTTAGTACATAGGAATGATAATGTCCTTGTATTTTATCTTCAGTATTATGGAATATGATTTAGATGTGGAAAATTTAATGTTATGGAGATTCTAGTTTTAGATGGTTTAGAAATATTTTGAGGTAAAATATATTTATATTCTACCTTATCTTATGATTTATTTGATTTTGGAGCTTCATAATCCTTTATTAGACCCACCATGGTCCAGTCTTTGAGTAAAAAGGTGAAGATTCTTTTAATTCTTCTACTATTTAATGTGCCAATTCGAGGTCAGGTGAGTTTACTTTATCTGTAATGGGATTGTGAGCTAATGATAAGGAAACATCAGTCATCTGGGGATATATTTTGACTAAAAATACAAACCTATTATATTATTCGTATCTTATACTAGTTTTACCCTATGTAAGTGATTATTTATTGCATCTGGAGGAGGTTTTTGTTCTTTTATGAGGAAGGTCACTTTGCAATGTTCATTGGTGAGAAAGATTTTCATACGAGCTATATGAATCTAGAGATTTTATTATCCCATCTATAATCGTTGTCTCTATATTCAGTAGGCACGTGTGGTATATTACCTTAGGATTTTTTATGAGTTTTTTTATGTTTCAGTTAGGAGGGGGTAGCTCTATCCCCTCAATGAGATATCAAGTTTGATATAGATTTACCACATAGTACCTCTTTGATATCAATTTGTACTTATCAGATGGAACCTCCTACTATATGGGAGTTGAGGATTCATATTAATTATATGATTCAAAATGTTTTCATCCATCATATGCAATAATCATGGGGTTCTCTAGTATTATTCTCTAATAATTTGAATGGTGTTTTTTCTTTTTTATAGACTATTGTCAGTTGAATTAGGTGATGGTAAAGATCTATTACCCCTATCAATTATAAATGATTTATTTAATCATTTAAAGGTAGATAAATAGTTTTTTAAAATTTATTTGTATTTTGGATACTATTAGATGAGGTTGAAGGAGTAGGATATCTCAAATACTGCTTTTAAGTGTCAATATGGGAACTTTTATTTTTTAGATATGTCATTCGGTGTCACCAATTCCCCATTTGTTTTCATGGGGATCATGAACTATTTATTAAATTAGTTTATGTATTAGTTTATGGTAGTATTAATTAATGATATACTTGTGTACTTGAGGATGGATAAAGAACATTTTGAGAATCTTAGGGCTTTTTTACAAGTCCTTCAATACCACCAGCTCTATAGAAATTTATCCAAGAGAAGTTTATGGATGTGGGAGGTATATTTCCACAAAAATGTTGTGTACTGTCAGGTCGTGTTGTAAAATCATTAAATTATTGAGGAATTTGTTTCTTTAGAATCATCCAATAATGTTGTAGAGTTCTATAGATTCCTTGGTCTCATGAAAAAACTATTAGAGGTTCAGGTCTGATTCTATCATATCATGTCCCTATTAATATCCCTGACTACGAAAGGCTTGGAATTTATATGGAATGATTTTTTCCATGAATCCTTCAGCTACCTAAAGGATAGGTTGATGATTTCTTCCATTCTGTGCTTGGTAAATGTGGGAGTGGTGTTTGAGGTTTTTATTATGGCCTTCTGATTCAGTTTGGGTTGCGTTTTGATGTAGTAAAGGTTAGTGATATCATATGGGTCTAGGATGTTACATTATCAAAAGTATAAATATTATTATTATGATATTGAGTTAGTAGTAATGGTTTTTTCTCAAAATCAATGGAAATATTACCTCATCATTGATCTCTTTTTGATCTTCATAGATCACAAGAGCCTGAGGTGTATTTTCTCTCAGTGGAATCTGAATCAGTGGAATTAGTAGTGTATGGGGACATTATAAGACAATTAATTTGATATCTTATAAACCATAGATAAATGAAATTTATTCACTAATATAATGAGTTGGAAGTCACAATTATTTGTTATTTTGGAGTTTATAGATTCTTGGAGAGTAATGGAAGAGCTTGCAAAGATTCATTTTAATGCAAAGGGTACTAGTGGTAGAAATTCTATCTTCCAAATAACAGTGTAATCTTCTTTGATACAGTGGTTTAGGGAGTCTCATTGGAGAGACTCATAGGATGAGTTTATGCAAGACGGTGACTTCCATAGTGATTTTCTAGAGGGATGGTTAGAGGATGATCGATATTGGATGATGTTTTAGGGGATGTTTTTTTATTTTTTCGGTGACACTCAAGGAGTTTATTTATTAGCTTAATAGAAAAATAATTGTAAATGCATCCATGAATATACAGATATATCATTGATGTGTCCTATTATGAAGTGTTCAGTAGAAAGTTTTATGTTACGATTCATGATTCATCAGGAGGTGAGAGTACATAATCATGTTTTGGGTGGGTTTTTACCATCCATTGGATTCCCCCAAGTGAAAGTGGGGGGAAATATCTATAGAATTCGTTGATAATTTACCACAATACCAAGGTGTATGTGATTAAATTTTGATGATTTTTTATTGATTGATGAAATCATCCCACTTCTTGGTGATCAAGGAGTCATGTGTTATGGATTTTCTAAAAATAAGGTAAGTAGACAAGGTAGTGAAACATCATGAGGTTTTTAGGAACATCATCTTTGATTAGGATCCTCATTTCACCTTGAAATTCTATGGAGGTCTCCAGTATACTTTTGGATCTTAGATACATCTCAATATAGGTTTCCATCCTCAAATAGATGGTCAAAAAAAGTGACCAATTTAAACTCTAGAAGATATGTTGAAATCCTATACTCTAAATTTTACCACATATTGATTGAATCACTTGACCTTGGTTGAGTTTTCTTAAAACCACATTTACCACTCTTTTATTGTTATATCTCCATTAAAGTTATTTTATGGGAAGCCTTTTAGATTTATTTTTTTCAGACTGAGGTTAGGGATCTAGTGGTCCGTAAACCTGATGTGCTGTATAGAATGAATGAGAAGGTCCAGATGATTTAGGAGTGGATGAAGGTGGTGAAATACTGTCACAATTATTTTGATGATTATAGGAAGAGACTAATAAAGTTAAAGTTTAGTGAACTTTTATTATTGAGGATTTCCTCTCATTGTTTTTAGTAGAGGTTTGGTTGGCGGAGTAATATTTATCCCTATTTTATCAATACTTTTGGGTTATTGGGCAGTGTTGGTGTGGTGGAATATTAGTGAACAATTCCCCCATAGTTCAATCAAATCCATTATGCTTTTCATGTACCTTGGATTCATTGATATATTCATAAAGACTCTCATGTCATTCATTGAGAATATTTGTATGCAAAGGATGATATGACATTCATAAAACAGTCAATTGAGGTTCAAGTACATTGAGATAGTGTTTTTCATAGGTGAGTTATCTCTTTGGTTCACATTATATGGAGGCATTGTGTCTTAGAGGAATGCACATGGGAACATGATTCATAGATTCATGCTCAGTATCTCAAGATATTTATTTCCTTATTTGATTTTAATTATGGGATTCTTATGTTTTGTGATTAATTGAATGGGAATATTTTGTATGGTTATTTTTCTTAGATTGTTTCATCTAGTGTTATTTTTTTATTTATTAATGGTATCATTATATTTGAGAGATATCACTTGAGAGTGGTTGGTTTGTAGTGGTTTTTGTTTTCCTTCTTGTTTTGGTTTAAATTCTTGAGGATAATAATTTTTTGATAGATATCTAATGTAATGGTTCGGACTATTCCAACACATTAAATTTTTTATTTTGGGTGTTGGAGATTTTAGGATGAGATTAGAAGAAGAGAGGGGATGTTGGAGCTAAAATTTCAACTTAGAGGGGTAGGTCATGGAATGTACATCTACTTCATAGTGTGAAGAGATAGATATATTAAAGGGTCAGATCTATAATTGATGCTTCATAGAATATAGGAGGTTTTATGGACCTAGTGCATGGTTTTTGAGATTTAGTAATGGAACTAGGATCATGGTTATGGAATGGCATGGTGTGTCATGGTATGAGTAGTTCAAAAGAAAATTATTAATTTAAGGACTCATGTGATCTGTAGGGAATCACTATTATAAATTTTTTATGGCGCTTACGATTTTTCTCTCTTTTTTTGTGCCCTAATGGTTCGGTTGTGGTGTGAGGTATGTTTAGAAGATAGTGAGATTTTCTACGAATGGGAATCACAACACATCCCAAGATTTCATGGAAAGAAGACATGAAGGTTTATTTTCAATAGTTTTATAATAATTGATATCAAAACATGGTGATTGGACCTCCCTTAATTATCTTGAATTAAAGAAGTTCATCAAGATTTAAATTTTTGGAAATAAGTATATTGTCAGTGAAATTTTTATAAAATTAGTGGGATTATAATCTTATCGCTATGACCATGATCTATTACGCTATAATTCTAGAGTTTCTTATTTATAGTATAAATTCCAAAGTCCCTATAAATTATCTTAGATTAATTCAATTTATATTCGACCTTAGGTTATTATAGGTGTTTCCTTAGAGTTTTTTTAGCATTACTTTGTTGATTTTATATTTTATCTTTAAGAGATTAACTAGTTATTATTTTAGGTGAGTTTTCCCTTATTTAAATCATGATTTTTCTATATTTTATTCATTTAGAAAGTTTTTGGTAGTGGTTTCAAGTTTTTTTTCTATATTTGATTTATGGTTTTGAGGATAATTGTTGTGTTTTATATTTTTGGGGTATTTACTTTCATGATTCCTGTTTAGTGTTATCACTTCCTCACATTTTCCTTATGAAATGATATTGAAGCTTTGATTATTGTAAAGGATTTGAGAATACTATTTTATTTTATATATAATTTGGATATAACATATCCTTTCTTCCTTTGGGTGGATGGTAAGGATTGAATTAAGGAATATAAAAAATTTAACTAAAAATAAAATTTATGGGAATGGGTGATTCACATTTTTTTAATTTTTCTATGATATTTTTTGTGTAACTGATTCTTTTCTTCTACTAATACTAAGAATTATTATTAATATTGAGATTTATGTGTTATTTTTGAGATTGTACTACTGGAATCACCTTTCATAAAAGGTTAATTAAGTGATGATGGTAAAGAACTAGTTATGTCAAATCTCTAATTTTTGTGGTAATACACTTTTAATAGATGTTTACTCATTGTGAAAGAATTATTTAAAACTGTAATTGTGAAAGTGGTTGTTATTGAAAATTTAATGTTATACATAATTTCTTTATTTTATTATGTAGTTTTTATAGGTATTATTATTCGAAAATTATATGTTTGGTTTTGGGTCTATGATTTTTTATACAAATGTATTGTGGATGGTTATCATGGTTGGCATGGGAGAAATGGTTTTTGATCCATGGTGGGCAGTCGGTTGTGATGACTATTATCATGAGGTGTGTGGTAGTTGGTGTGGTACCTATTTTTGAAATGTGATAATGGAATTATAATTGCTTGAGGCTATTTAATGTGATTGGTAATATAAAATTTTGAAATGGGTATGGAATAAAATTGGATAAACTATAGTTGTAAATAAAATGTGGATGCTTGAAATAAATTGGTAATGGCTAAAAATAAATGTGGGCAATGGATGAAAATGGTTTTTTAGTAAATATTGAATTTAATAGATTAAATTTTTTAATATTATTGGTAAATGTTAAATATATAATTGGTAGAATAAATTATTATAAAGGTAACTTTTGGAAATCATAGTGGTTGTTTTGTATGGGGAAGTGGGATAGTTGATGAGGTTGAGGTGATATCAGTTGTTCATGAAATATTGTGGAGATGTGGGGATGTTTATGGGTTGTGAAAGTTTTATTTTGGCATGAACCTACTAGTTTGTCCTTATTTGGGCTTGTATTATACTTTTATTTTCTTTTTATTTCACATACACCCCTCCTGAGTCAGATATTCTCATTCACACCCAAATGTTTTTGGTTCTAGGTATTTTCTCCCAAACACCCAAGTTGGTGAGGGAATATATTGATGAGCACTCCCTCTTCCCCACTCTCCCTTCGTATGTGGTATGATCATTAAATACAAAGGTTTATATGCAGAGGTTGTGATGTTTTTAATTCAAAAGTGAACTTGATGTGATGTTTATGTGATGATGATGTAGTATATAGTGTGGTTCATGCATGGAAGGAGGGAGGAATGAGTTCGATGTCCTTAATGTTCATGATAACCTACTATTATGTAAAATTTATGTGTATTTTGGATGTAGTTATGGTTATTTTATTGTTGATATTGGTGTCAACATGGACATTGGACCCTATGAATATTTGGATACATATGGTTTCAATCAAACCCACATCATATGTTACTTGATATGTGTCATGTGGATATGGTTGGGATGATATGGAACGGATGGGAGTTCCAAGACATTTTTGGTTGGGTAATGATATTGGAAAACAATTGGGTAAGTTGTGTGGGGTTCCTTTTTTGTCATATTATTTTATATATTATTTTATTATACTTTTATGTGATACTTGGTGAGTGAGACTTAGTGATGTCAGGTGACAGTTGTTCAAGAAAGTAATTTTTGTTTCTATTATTTATCCACTTTGGAATTAGTATAATTATTCTATCTTGTGTATGAGAGGTCTTGAAGATCATATAACCGAGTACACATGTATTCTAATCAAAAAATATATATATATAAATATTTTTTATAGGTTTCTAAAAAGGATTTGGAGGTAGATCTTCACAAAACTATTTTGAAGTTGGGAAGTGTGGGTTCAGTTTCTACCTAGGACATTCATTTCAATATTATGCATTAGAGATTTTTTTTATATGATACGCTATGCCTTATAGTTATTGTTGGATAATGTTTTTTATTTATATCATGTTTTTATTGGTGGTTTTTTCATTATATTCCTTTTATTTATAAGGTTAATGTATTCCATTTGTGTGATTTATACCCTTGGAGTTAGTATGGAGTTTAAATTTGGGCATTGGTGAGGATTGCATGGGATTGGTTGGTAAATAGTATTTGAAAAACACTGTGTATGATGTATCAAGGGATATTAGGTAGGACATAAGTGATTAGTCCCCCCCCCCCTATAATATAAAACAAGGACCTTAAGATTAATGAACACCTTAGTTTAGGTAAAGGTTGTTTCAGGGTAGAGACCTATAGAATACAGTAAGGTGATTGTATCATGTTTTTTGTGATTTTGTTTTAATTTTAGTTTTTCTTTAGAATTAAAATTAATCTAATTTAATGAAACATAATACATTACATACAATTGGTATTAAAGATTTAATTTCTTACTTGAAGATATGTCTATTGTTCATTATCCACATATGGATCAGGTTAGTGAGTTTTGTTATGATGATGTAGTTCACCATTGAAGGTTTGACCTAGATAAGGAGGAAAAGTCCTAAAAGTATAAGAGGATTCTAATTTCCTTGGTGCTGACCATTACCTTGTAGTTTGTTTTGATATAAGGAAAAGCAGGGTTCTTCTTTGGGGGGAGCCGCACTTCATATTCCTTATTCGTGACGGTGGCAGTTATTGCGCAGGTCCCTCCCCCACCAGTGGGGGAGGGACCTTTGTCGTCATCCAAGGGATCAGGTTCCTCATTCTTGCCTTTCTCTAACCCTTACTTTCTCCCTCCGTTTCTTCAATCTTATTTATGTCCAAAATTTCCTGATTTATTCAACGGGAGACCCAATTTACCATTATCGATCACAGAGTTCAACGAAACCTCGGCGCTTCTGAATCTTACGTTGATTTCTCGGTTCAAGAAACGACAGCCATCGGTTGATTCATTTGACAGGTATATTTTCAGTTCTTGGGATTTATAGGAAAGGGTTATAGTGGGTTTGATCGATAGTAGGCATATCATGATACGTTTTGCCTTAGAGGAGGATTTAATCAGAGCCTAGTCCAGTGATCCCTGTAACTTCAACGGGTATCGGTTCTACCTCTTCCGATGGACATACGGTTTCCATATAAAGTGTGATTCCTCCTCAGTGGCAGTTTTGGTAAGCTTCCCTAACCTCCCCCTACTGTTTCATAATACCTCAGTTATTAGATTACTTGGGAATTTAGTAGGTAGATATTTGGGTTCGGATACCCGTACTGCAGAGCTTTGCCACCCTGTTAATCCACGGGTATGCGTTGAAGTAGATGTATCCAAGGAGACTTTCGATTATGTTTGGATAAATGTTGAGGAATAATTTCGATGCAAACAGGAGGTGGTATTAAAATCATTATTTGATTTCTGTTCGGAATGTAAGAGGATAGAAAATTTGACTAAATCTTTTCAGCAGGGACCTAAGAATAAGATGGGTGTTGGAAGTGGTAAAGAACTAGAAACTTATTCCGCCATAGGACTTCCTTGACAAAAGCCAAATGGTGTGGAATCTGAGGAAAAGTTTGCAGTGGATGTGAGCTGTGGACCTCAGGTTGAGAATCCTTTAGTGAAGGACATCTTCAAATGATTTAGGGAGGATATGGGTGAATTTCAGAATTCTCCACCTGTAGAGGGTGATGATGTGGAGGAGGTGTAACCCCGTAGTGTTATCAATGTGGTGGATTCCCAAATGGTTGAAGAAGAAGGCATCAGGAATCCTCAGACAGCTTCATATGCATAGGTTTTGCACACAGGGTTTGGAACCTATGACAAAGGTTTGGAAACCAGGCATCAAGGGATGGTGACTCTCTTGGTGGTAAGGTACTGCAACGGGATTTAGGGAATTTTCCAATTATGGAAATGGGTGAAATTGTTCTAAAAAGTAGATTTGAAGGGATTTCATAGGTTAACCCAGAACAGAAGGCTAAAGGTGATCCGACTAAGCCCTCACTGAAGTAGGGGGAATCCTAGGTAGATTCCAGTGATGGGAAATCTGAGATATTATAAGGAGATATTGGAGTATAATTTCAAGGGGATCCAGTAAGCCTAAGGAGAAGTAAGATTCGGAGGGGATCTCAAAAAGAGAGTAAAGACTACTCTTATTTACCACCACCAAGGGAGACTAGATCTGTGAAGAAATCTAAGGCCAACATGATTGTCAATGATCCCCTTTCACCTTCAAAGGATACAATTGGCCAACTGTGTGAGTCTGGTATCGTGACAAACCCTTCTTTGAAGCTTCTTATGCACTCATAAGAAGAAATAGTGGAAACAGTTTTAACAATTAATGTTACCAACTAAGAAGCTAATAGGATGATGGGAAGACCTTTAAGGTTGGTTTCCAATGAGGATCAGAGTAACTGGATTGAAAAACAGGATCTGATATTGATTAGGGGATTTAATGTTGGGAAGATCAACCAAGAATATTACATCTATGCTTGGGACAAACTAGTGGACCTATTTGAAGACCTTATAAAGGATGATTCTGATACTCAGGTTAGCATTATCACTTAGCATCTAAGTATGGTGATAAAATCTAATCGGCTTAATCTGTTCTTTCATGGTTCATCTATTAATTTTTTTGCATGAAATATTGGTTTCTGACCTTCCCACAAAAGTGTTTCTTTAATAAAAAATTTAATTTTCAGTCAGTTGACCATTACCTTTGGAGGTCAGAAGAGTTTTCTTTATTTATGATAAGGTTTTAAGTAATTATAGGTCAGAATTAGTCATCTAGGTATTTTTTATTACTGAAGATAAAAAACTACGATTTCATTATTATCTTTAAATGGTCGAATTATGTGCATTTAGTTATCAATTTCTTTAAAATTTGGGATTTTTTCCTTGATATGGGATGTCATTGGGTGGTGTTTGTTAGAAACAAAGATCAAAAGATTAGTTGTACGCATTCGAAGATGTTATTTTCCTAGATAGCAGTTTTTTCATAAGATTTAGTAGAGGTATAGGTGGTTGAGTTCCCTATGATTATTGGGGAGTTTCATAATGTCTTCCCGGAGGAGGTTGTGTCTCTATCCCCTTGATGAGATATCGATTTTAGGAAATATGTGTAGCTTATTGCCTCTCCAATTATAATGGATCCTTATCAGATAGAACCTTATTAGTTATAGGATTTGAGGATTCGTATTTTCGATCAAATTTAAAAGGGTTTCATATATCCCAATGTGTCATATTTGGGTGCTCTAGTATTATTCACTAAGAAATCATATTGTGGTATTATTTTGTATATAGACTATCAGGGTTGAATCTAGTGATGGTAAAGAACTGTTACACCCTACCAAGGATAAATGATTTATTTGATTAGTTGGTGGGATCTATTTGGTTTTTTAATATTTATCTATGGTCTAGATAACATCAAATAATGGTGAAGGAGGAGGATATCTTCAAGACTAGTTTTAGTCTTTTCTATGGGCACTTTAATTTTGTGGATATTCCATTCAGTGTTATAAAAACCCCATATATTTTCATGGGAATAATAAACTCTATGTTTCATGAGTTATTAAATTTGTTTTTAGTAGTATTAATCAATAATATACTCATCTAATCAAGTTCAAATGAATAACATATGGATCATCATAAGGTTGTTTTATAATTCCTACCTCATAACCAATTCTATGGAAATTTTTCCAAGTGCATGTTTTGGATGAGGGAGGTGCATTTACATAGTCATGTGGTGTCCCAATAGGGAGTGGAGATTGATAATTCAAATGTTGAGATAGTTTTTTATTGGATAGAATCCAATAATATTATATAGGTCAATAGATTCCTTGGTCTCATAGGCTATTATTAAAGGTACATAATTGATTTATCTAAAATTCTAACCCAATTGATAGATCTAATAAGAAATGGTAAATAATTTATATGGACAGATCAATGTTAAAAAGATTTTGAATACCTAAATGATAGGTTTATTGGTGCTCTTGTTCTTCATTATCTAGAGAAAAGAGTGATTTTGAAGGTTTTTTAGTGATTCCTCCCATCCTAGTTTGGGTTTATTCTTCATGTAGCAAAGGGAAGTGAAATCATATGGGTCTAGGAAGTTATTTTCTCATGAATGTAACTATGTCTCTCATAATCTCAAGTTGAAAGCATAATTATTTACTCTAATGTTCTGTAAATATTAAATCATTAAGTAGTTATGTAAGTTATTTTCATATCACAAGATCCTCATGCATATTTTCTCTTAATGGGATCTAAATTTTTGTCATCAGTGATGGATGGTGTTGTTGAAAGACGGTGAATTTGATATTTCCTACACTATGGGTAATGGGAATGTATTTATTGATGTGTTGATTGTAAAGTCTTGACGATATTTATTTTAAGAGTATATATCTTCTTTTAGAGTGATATATGATCTTATAGAGATACATTTTTATGCAAAAGATACTACTGGTAGAGGTATCTTATTCGAGATACCGGTGTAATCATTATTAATGTAGTAGGTGTAGGATTATCTAAGGGGATACTCAGATGTTGTAGTGATATGGGACCATGTATTTCATAGTGATTCTTTGTAGGTATGATCATATGATGATTGGCATCGAATTATGTTTCAAGTGAGGTTGTTTTTTATTTCGGTAATGTACAAGTATATTCTCCATGAGTTTAATAGATAATCATTATCAATGAATCCAATTATATCTAAATTCATCACTATATGATGGGTCAAATTTGGTGGCTTGATATTAAGCAGTCACTAGTAGAGTGTGTGTCGTGATTCTTTTTATATCAGTTGGTGAAAAAAATTAATTATGTTCTATATAGATCGTTTTAACCATTATATTTCCTCAAGTGAAAGTTGGATGAAATCTTAATGGATTTTTTTCATTAGTGTACCTAGATCCCAAGGAGGATGCAATGTAATTTGGGTGATCTTGGATCATTTGAAAAAGTTATTCCATTTCTTGGCTATCAAGGAGTCGGGAGTTCCCAATTTTTTTTACAAGGAAGTATATGGATGAGGTAATGTGATTCCATGGGGTACTAAGGAACATTGTATTTTATTGGGAATCTTGTTTCACATAGTGAGTCTAGGAAGGTCTCCAATGTAAATATTTCTCTCAATAACATATCATTTAAGATTTCCATCCTTGAAAATATGGGAATATGGAGTAGAACATTTAGAAACTGGAGGATATGTAAAAATCCTATGTTCTGTATTTTTTGGGTCTAAGGTAAATCACCTTCACTTGGTTGAGTTTTCTTATAAAAACATATACCACTCTTCTATTGTAATGGTCCCATTTTAGGAATTTTATGGGAATCCTTAAAGATAATTTTTTGTGTTGGACCAAGATTATAAAGTCGATTATCCTTGGACTTGATGGGGTGAAGAACACAACCAATAATTCTTTAATGATTTGGGAGTTGATAAAGATAGTAAAATACTATCATAAGTCTTGTGTCTATTGTAGGAGGAGACTATTGGATTTTGATGTTCATAACCATGTATTGTTGAGGTCATCCCCTCATCATAATCAATAGATTTTTAGTCAGGGGATTAAGTTTTCTTCCTTTTTTATAGAGCCTTATGAGATGTTAGAGAAAATCAAATAGGTGTATTATCAGTTATAAATTCCCCCTCAGTTAGAACAGATCCACAATTTCATTCATTTGTCACGGTATCATAGATATCTTCCTGATGAATCTATGTTATTAATTAGGTATATTTTGATGTATAAGATGATGTGATTTTTTTAGAGAAGCTGGTCTAGATTCAGGATCATTAAAATAAGGTTTTTCATGGGTGATTTGTCCCTTTGGTTTATGTGTTATGTAGTTCTTATGGCTTTAAATAATAAACTTAGGAAAATGAGTAGTAGAGGTGTTCCTAGTTTCCCGAGCTATTTTGAGCCCTGTTTTATTTTGATAATAGGATTTTTATTTTTTATTGAATTTAATGTGAAGTTTTTTTATGGTTTTTTTACATTATTTGTTTCTTTGGGTGTTGTTTTTTTCATTGGTGAAAGAATCATTCCATCTGAGTGGTGTGTCCCAAGAATGATTAGTTGGTGGTCATTATAGTTTTCCTTCTCATTTTGGTTTGAATTATTAAGGATAATAATTGTTTTAGAGGTACCTAATGCAATGTTCAAAACCTTACAGGTCTTTTAATTTGTGAAATTTTGGTGTTGGAGTTTCCTAGAGTATTTTTTAGGGAGATATAGTTAGTTAAAAAAACTTTCAACTAGGAGAGATAGGTCACGGTTTGGTCATTTGAATCATGGTGGGAATGGTTGGCTGCAATAGAGGGTTAGATCTTCTATTAATGTTCCACGATTCAAAAGGAAGTGTCATGGAAATAGTGTGTAGGATGTGACAGTTGGTTCTAGTACTAGGATCTTGCTAATGGAGTGTCAAGGTGTACCATGAATAAATGGGTTAAAGAGTAAATTAAAAAATTATATACTATAATGATATGAGAGGAAATAATATTATGAAGTTTTGATAAATCATAGGATGTTCCCATTTACTAATTTGTTAGAAGTGGAGTGAAGGTTCAGTCATATCATGAGGTGTATTGGTAATATTGTGATATTTTTCATATATGGGCATCACATAACATCCCTAAATGTCACGATGTGGTGACCAAGAGGTTGAGTTTTTGTGGTTATGTCCTGGGTGATGTCTCATTATAGGGATTTAGTTACAGCATTTCCCTTAATCAATAGTGTTTTCCTAAATAACATAACTGTAATTTAAACGTGGGGATATTAGGATATTCATAGTGCAATTTATAAATGTTTGGTGGGATTAGATTCATTATAGTGTGGCCAAGATCTATCGCATTGTGATGCTATAATTTTTCAGTTGTGGTATAAATTCAATAGTCCCATAAAATTATCTCATATTGTTTCTCTTTTTATTGGGACATGGGAAATTAGAGGTGTGTTCTTAGAGTTCTTTGTGTGGACTTTAATTCGTTTTATCCCATGGATTTAAGAGATTCGTTATTTGTGACTCAATGTGAGTTTCTAATTCTTTTACTCTAGGGTTTTTCCTATATTCTTCATCTAAAAAGGTTGTTCCAGTAATTTGGTGTTTCTTTCTATAGTTTAGTCATGGTTTTGATTGAAATTGTTTTTTTTTATATTTTTGGAGATTTCCTTGGGTGATTTTAACCTAATGATCAACTCATCCTCACCTTTTCCTTGCGCAATGGTTGTGAGGTTTCGAATAAGGTATGGGATTTGAGTACTCACTTTTATTTTATATATTATGTGGAATTAACAACATTTTTATTACTATGGATGGATGGTATGTATTTATTTACGGAATATAAAGAATTTAATTTAAAAAAAATTGATGGGAAGGGGTGATTTTCATGTTTTTTCATGTTTCTATGGTATGATTTGTATAATTGATTCATGTTTATTATTACTACTAAGAATTATTGTTACTACTAAATTTTTTTATTAATATGATTCTACTACTAGAATAATATTTTAAGAAAGGTTAATTAATTAAATATGATAAAGAACCATTTGTGTGCAATCTATAATTTTGGTAGTAACACCCATGTAAGAGATGTTTATTCATTGTTAAAGTGTGCTTTAAAATGGAAATTATGGAAGTTATTATCTATAGAGATTTGTAGTTATATGTTATGAATTTTTATTATGAACGTGTTTTTGGGACTCTTATTTGGAAATTATATGTGTAGTTTTTTGTGTAGGGTGTGTTGGGAAGTAGGGTTGTGGTTGGTTTTTGTGGTTGGCATGGGAGGAAAGGTTGTTCATGTGCAGTGGATGATCCATTATGATGAATATTAGCATGAGGTGTATAGGGGTTGACTAGTGGATATTTTTTGTAATGTGGGAATGATATTATAATTTCCAAGAGCCTGTGGAATTTTATTGGTAATTAAAATCTTAAAATGGGTGTGGGATGAAATTGAATAATTTTTTACTGTAAATGAAATGGGGATTCTTGAAATGAATGGGTAAAGGTTGTAAATAAACATGGGTAATGGATGGAAATGGTTTATCCTTAAATATGGAATTTAATTGAATAAAAAAATTAATATGACTAGTAAATAATAAATCTTTAACTGGTTTATTATGTTAATAAAAGGGAACTTATGTGCATTATTTTGGTTGTTTTTTTTGGAAAGTAGGTCGGTTGATGAGGTAGAGGTTGTAGAAGTTGTTTGTGAAATGTAGTAAAGATTCGGTAATATTTATGGGTTTTGAAAGTGTTGTTTTGGTGTGAAGGTACTAGGTTTTTCTTATGTGTTATTTTAGTATACTATTATATTCCTATGATTTCTTATGCACCCCTACTAAGCCATATAGTCTCACAAACGCCCAAATATTTTGGTTCTACGTGTCTTCCCAAATATCCAGGTTGAAGAGAAAATGTATGGATGGATAATACCTCTTCCACACTCCATCTTATAGATGTTTTTTCTGTGATAGCCAAAGGTTTATATTTAAGGTTTGTGATGGCCAAAATTCAAAAGTGAAATTGATGTAATGTTGATGGGATGATGATGTGGTATATAGTGGAGATTGTGCATGCAAGGAGGAGGGAATGAGGTTGATGTAATTCATGTTCATGATACCCTATTGTTATAGATAATTAATATATATTTAATATGTGGATATGTTTTATATAGGTGTGTTTATAGTTATAGTATAGTCTATACTGGTGCCAATTTCAATGTTGGACCTTACACTTGTTGGGATGTGTAGCGTTGATGTATGACTCATGTAAAATATGAAATGATATGTGTTATGTGGATATAGTTGTGATGACATGGAAGGGATGGGATCACCAATATGTTTTTCATTGGGGTGTTAGAGAAAAAAACTAGTGGGGTAGTGGTACGAGGTACCCTATTTTCTATATTCATTGATATTATTTTATTATACTTGGTTATGATACTTGGTGAGTGAGCCTTGGTGAGGCTGGGTGATAGTTGGCCCTACAGGTTCTTGTTGTTTCTGTTATTTATTCATTGAGTCATTTTTATGATTCTCTTACATTTTTCATGAGAGGTCTTGAGGAGGATCATACTGAGTATGCATGTATACTCACAGTTATATATATAAATTTGTTGTAGATGTTTCTAGGAGGGATTTAGAGGTTGACAGGGATATTAATAGATTAAAGATGATAGTTTTGGTTGGAGTTTCTTACTAGGGAGTTCATTTTAGTATTATGTATTAGAGACATTCATTTGTGTTGTAACACACTGAACCCTCTAGACTGGAGCCAGTGCGTTACTTGTGATATTGTAATGGTTAGAAGGAATGAAAATCCTAAAGGAACGATAAGTTTAGTAGTCTTGAAGAAACTCGATACATAGATGTTACTAAAATTACATTGGAAAAGTTTACAAAATACAATACATAACGAAACTAAAAACTGCATCCATAAGAACTCAATAAATGATCTCCTCTTTGTCACCAGTTGAAAGTAAATAATGAAAGGGGTGAGCTCAAAAAATCAGTAAGGGTTAAAAATAGAGGAATCATGACCATAATAATAATTGAATCATAATAAATCTTACATAATTAATATGGCATAGTGAATAAATGAATAACTAATTCCATTAATAAACTGAGAAGGAAACTACATTCGTAGATTTTTTCATAGAGAAAACCTCATGGATAATAATAATAACTGATAATGAATAAAGAGAATGATTATTAATTGGACGTCATGTATCTGGCACATGAAACCATAATACCATAAAAACGGTTTAGTTCTATGGGTAGAAACCTGTCTGATTTTTGGAAAAAAAACTCGAAGGGTTTGTCGCCAACTGATTTGTCTTATGAGACCTATCGATGCATCGAGGTGATATAGAGGGGCCCACATGCCACTTAATTTCCAAATAATTCTTCATACATTGATTCATTACAAGAGAAATATACCTTTTAAATATCCTCATAGTGTAGAGTATACAGATTCATTAATATTTCCATAATTAAAATAACTTTCCAAATAAACACCATATGTAAAATGGTATACGGTTTAGAAAAAAAATATCCATGATATGATATTCTGTATATTTAATATAAATATAATTTCAAATCAAAATTGATCTCAAATGGGTAGTAGGTACACCACATAAGGATTATTAGGTGCACCACACAAAGTTAGTCACAACAAAATAGTAGTTGAGACAAAGTCTCATACCATAATGTAATCGGTAGAATCATATGATCAGAACTTAATAACCCTCAAATGAATAACTGAATAACATGAATATAAATATAATCATGTTATTATATATCTAATGTAAGTACACATATACCACATACAAGAAATAAGTGGCGAACAATGAAAATATCACAGAAATGAAAGTGAGATGAGAAACCCCTTACAAACATTTCGACATGGTAACTAGTGTTATTGAGAGGGATTAATGAGAGTTAAAGGGTTATTAAATTATTTATATGTCACAAGGGAAGTATGGGGGAGGTTCCAAAACATACCCCATCATTAGGAATTAAAAATAAAAGAGCACAACATAGGGGAGATTCTTGAACAAAAGTAAGAGAGAGGAGCCCTTACCTTATGCATGAAGGTGTTATTGACATGTTATTTAAGACCTGAATAAACACATTAGGCTTATTAATTAATAATTCCAGAATCTATTCTATATATAAATGATTTATTATAACTTTTTTAAATTCATTCAAGGCCTTTTTGATTCGTTATAACGTTCTATTTCATTGTTCAGGCTCGTTTGTTTACTTGGTTTTAAATAATCAGTTCACTTATATTCAAGTTCAGATAAATATATAAGATGTATGTGGTTTCATAGAAATGAAGTTATATTCTGTTAGTTAACATACAGAAGATTACATGGTTTTAAATTTAATTTGGTTACTTAGAGTGAATTTGAATTTTTATATATAAAACTTTAGTGACACTCGTTTTGGTTGATTACAATAAACATGTTTTGCTTTATAACTTAATACCATTTGTACAAAAATATTACATAACTAAAAATAGGATATATTAAATATATAATAATATGGTTCAACCATAACAAAAATGGTTTCATGACCAGAATTAAATATTATAATAGAAATTGATAAATTGTTGTCCTTGAATGTGCTAAATTAGCACATCTCAAACAGTGCTTTCATTTCATTCAAATAAATGGTGGGGGAACGGAGAGAAGGTAATGAAATATACTATTAGCATTAAAACATTCCAGTACATTTATGTTACTGGATTTATCATACTTTTATGGTGAGGAAATAAACAAAAATAAAAGAACTTAAAATAATTGAATGAATTGGAATGAGGAATTTACCTCTTGAGACTTCCTCCTTTCTGAACCTATTAAGGGGAGAGGTTTTGGTATTTTTAAGAGGATAGGAGATTTTGGACGTGGGGGAGGATCTTGGGGAGAGACTTGGGCAGAATATTGGCAAGCCACAAGGCCTGAGTGGTGTGAGAGGAAGAGGGGGTGAGGGGTGCTTTATATAGTGTAGGGGAGAGGAGTTTTCTTAATATTATAATCATTAATTTATTATATCCTCTCAAGAAAACCAATAGTGAGTATCCCATGAACAAGAATAGTAATATATTCATGTGAATTTGAACTTATTGGGCTTACATCAGCATATCATCATCAATGACTCAATTAAACCATTATTTAGCATTTATTCCGAATTATCGGATTTAACTATTCATCAAATATTTAAGTATTTCAGACTAATCCCCAAAATTAACCCAAACCATTTTTAGATGTGTAGAATACAAAAATGAATTCCATTTTTCAAAAATAATTTTATAAGTATGATTAATTAAATATTTAATTAAAATAATTTTTTAATCAGAAAATATAAACACTTAAAATATTCATCTTCATTTTTTAAGGTGCCTAAATTCATTTATACACTCACGAGCATGGATACCATTCATAAGAGTCATATTAATATTCATAAGGTTAATTTACTATTCATAAGGGTAGGTTGCTATTCATAATGGTAGGTTAATATTCACCAAAAATTAAGTTAATTCTATCAGACTCTAATTATCATATTGATCACAACTGTGTATGTTAGATTTTTAAAATTCAAATCAAAGAGCTAAAAAATTTAAGTTTTATGGATAGGTTATAGTTATCTCTTATAAGTAACCACGTTTTGTTCCATAGAGGCTCAGTTATTTTTGAAATATAGGCTATAACTAAAATGTATTTAAGAGAAACATATCATAAAATGTTTGGGGTGCTACATTATTCCCTCCTTTTGGAAATTTCTTCCTAGAAATTTTATGTATAAAACTCACCAAAAATATGTGGGTGGTTATTTTTCATGAAATCATCTGGTTCCCATATTGCTACCTCCATATTCTAGTTCCTCTAAAGAACCTTTACAAGACGAGTTGTCTGATTTATGAATACTTGATCCCTTGTGTCAAGAATCTCAATAGGCTTTTCACAGTATGAAAAATCAGGTTCCAGTTCAATTTCTTCATAGGTGAGTACATGCATTGGGTCTGGCATGTATTTCTTCAACAATGACACATGGAACACATCGTGGACTTTAAAGAGATTTGGCAGCATTGCTAAATGGTAAGCTACTGCTCTGATTCTTTCTAGAATTTCAAATGGTCTAATATGCCTGGGGCCCAGTTTCCCTTTCTTACTGAACCTTAAGACACCCTTCCATGGAGATACTTTCATAAATACATGATCTCCCACTTGAAATTACAATTACTTTCTCCGGTTGTCAGCATAACTCTTTTGCCTACTTTTGGATGATTTAATATGGTCTTGTATTGTCTTCACCTTTGTCATGGTCTCTTAAATAAGTTATGGGCATATAATTTTCCTCTCACCAACTTCGTCCCAAAAAGTTGGAGTTCGACATGTCTTTCCATATAATGCTTCATATGGTTTTATTTGAATACTAGAATGAAAACTATTGTTGTAGGAAAATTTAACCAAAGGAAAGTATTGATCCCACATACCTTGGAGGTCAAGAGATCATGAACTCAACATATCTTCTAGAGTTTGAATGGTCCTTTCAGACTGTCTGTCAGTTTGTGGGTGATAAGTACTCATATGAAGCTCAGTATTCAATGCCTTCTGGATACTTTTCCAGAATTTTGATGTAAACCGGGGATCTCGATCAGACACAATAGATAGAGGTTCACCATGAATTCTTACAACTTCATTAATATAAAGTCTTTCTAAGTGCTAAAGTGTAAAATCCTCTCTTATAGGAAGTAAATGTGCTGATTTTGTGAGATGATCAACAATCACCCATATTTCATCATTTCTTCTAGGTGTCCTTGGTAGCCCGGTGACAAAATCCATCATAGTGTTATCCCAATTCCATATAGAAATCGGTAGAGGCTGCATCACTCCTTTGGGATGTTGTCTCTCTGCCTTCACTTGTTGACAAACTAGACATCTTAACACATAGTCAGTAATTTCCCGCTTCATATTATGCCACCAAAAATATTATTTCAGATCTCTATACATATTGGTGATACCTAGGTGTATAGAGAAATTTTAGCTATGAGCATCGTCTAATAGTTCCCTTTTTTATCTCAGGTACTGATGGAACGCACAAACTCTTCCCAAATTTTAAAACTCCTTCTTCATACACGAAGTCAGCCAGTCTCCCATCCCTGATAGCATTAATTTTATTGTGCAGGTTCTCATCATCAGATTGAGAGCTATTTATCTTCTCTAATAAATATGGTTTAGCAATCATTTGAAAGATAAAAGATGCTTCACTTTCCTTACCAATTCCCATATCCATCTTTAGTAGATCCAAAAACATAGGATCTCTCTCAATCCTCATTTGAGTCAGAAGTCCATGATCTTTCCTGATTAATGCATCTGCCGCCTTATTCACCTTTCCCCGGTGGTAGTGTATTGAAAAATCGTAATCTTTGAGTAACTCAAGCCATCTCCTCTGCCTCATGTTGAGTTCTTTTTGTGTGAAAATGTATTTCAAACTCTTGTGGTAAATATAAATCTCATATCTCTCTCTATAGAAATAATGCCTCCATATTTTCATAGCAAAGATTTTGGCTGCCAACTCAAGATCATGAGTTGGATAATTTTTCTCATGAGTCTTCAATTGTACTGATGCATAATCAATAACTTTATCATTTTGCATAAGGAAGCAACCCAGTCCATTCTTTGATGCATCATTGTATATTACAAATCCACCACTTCAAGATGGAAGAGTCAAAATTGGAGCATTGACCAATCTTCTTTTCAATTCCTCGAATCATTCTATAAATTCTTTTTTCCACACAAACCTAATTCCTTTACGTGTGATCTTGGTTAGCAGGTTATCCAGTTAGGCAAAATTCTAAATGAAATGCTGATAGTAACCTTCTAAGCCAATAAAACTGCATACCTCAATTATTTTTGTTGGTGTGGTCCAATCTTGTATTTCCTTTTTCTTCACAGGATCAACTATGATTCCATCCTTATAGACAATATGGACTATAAAAGAAACTGATTGAAGCCAGATTTTTCATTTTCTAAACTTTCTATATAATTTATTGCTTATAAGAGTTTTCAGAATGACCCGCAAGTGATTCTCATGGTCTTCATAGCTTTTTGAGTATATGAGGATATCATTGATGAATACCACAATAAATTTATCAAGATATTCCTTGAAAGCTATATTCATTAAATCCATGAAAATAAAGGGTGCCTTTTTCAGTCCAAAAGGCATTACTGTAAACTCTTAATGCCCATACCTGGTTCGAAATGTTGTCTTAAGGATATCTTCTTTCCTTACACAAAACTGATGATATCTGGATCGAAGTTAAATCTTCAAAAAGTATTGAGCTCCATGAAGTTGATCAAATAAATCGTCAATATGGGGCAGAGGATACTTATTCTTTATTTTAATATCATTTATTTCCCTATAATCAATGCAAAACCTCATGGATCTATCTTTCTTCTTGACATAGAGGAAAGGGGGTCCCCATGGAGAAACACTAGGTAAAATTAATCCTTTTTCACTAAAATCCTCTAGTTGTTTCTTTAGATCTACTAATTCCACAGTATCAATTCTATAGGGAGTATTTGATATAGGTATTACATCAAGAATTAAATCAATAGAGAACTCAACTTCCTACTCTGGAGGATGTCTAGGTAAATCCTCTGGAAATACATCAATGTATTCTTGCACTATTTTCACATCTTCAATTTGAATATTTATTTCCTAGATCATAGATATTGGTTTATCTTCCTCTACAAGAATTGCATTTAGTGGATCTATTGGGTCTGGTTCTAAATAAGAATCATGTGGCAAAGTTTCTTCCCTAAAGACAAGGGATTCTACACCATTTTCAAAAAATGTAACTTCCTTCTTCTTACAATAAATCTTCACATCATAATTTGGCAGCTAATACATACCGAGAATTATATCAAATTCGGTCATCGGTATGATGATAAGGTTAGCAACTAAAGGGAGTTTTGGTGTCTATAGGGTGACTAGTCGACATGCCTTTGTTGCAATGATACATCCCCAGGGAGTTTTGACTGACAACTCCTTTATTAAATCAAATTGGACATATCTAATTTTCCTGGAAAACTGGGAAGATATAAATGAATGCGATGATCCAGAATCCAATAAAGTGTTGGCTAAGTTTGAGGAAACAATTAAAGTACCTACCACCATGTCATTAGGAACTTCTACCTCTACGGTTGTAATCTCAAAGGCTCTCCCTTGTTCTCTTGGATTTTTCTGAGGCATGTTTCCTTGGTTCTTAGGACACTCATTTTCAAAGTGTCCCATATCTCTGCATTTGTATCATTGAATATCATTGAATTGTTTCTTCCCCTTGCATTCATCAGATCGATGACCCTTTTCTCCATAGTTATAGAAGACTCACATGCCTTTCATGCATTTCCCGAGAGTATTCTTTCCACATATCTCACATAATGGGAATATGTTTGTTCCCTTGATCTTCTTTGGTGATTATCATTTTCCTTTGTTATCAAAGTACCACTTCTTATATTGGTTTCCTTTGAAAAGATTCGATCTAGAAAATTACCTCTCTATTTTTATGGCACTTAATTAAATTTCATCATATGGTGAAAATGATTGAGTAGCCAGCCCTTTGAATACTTGGATTAATACCTTCAAAGAAATGATCAATCTTGTCTGCTGAGTCACGTACATAATCTACGGCATACTTGTCCAGCCTTGTGGAAGTAGACTCATACTCTACAACACTGTCTTCTTCCCCTTGTTTTAAACTAAGGAATTTCCTATTCATTTCAGTTCATTGCTCACAAGGGAAATATTTTTCTAAGAATATTTCCTTAAAATTATTCCATTTCATATCTTCTATTTCTTCTTCCTATGTGGTATTATGAATCAAGGACCACTATTTATCAGTGTCGCCCTTGAGACAATATACTGTCAGTACTACCTTTTCATTTTCATTTCATCTTAATGCCATGAATATCTTTTCAAGGTACTTGATCCATTGCTCAGCAACCACTGGGTTAGTAGTCCCACTAAAATATGGGGGCTTCTACTGCATGAAATGATCCAACACAGGTGTGGAATGGTTATTCATTACAACTTGAGTAAGTTGTCCCAATATGGTCATGATCTAATCTGCTCCAACATTGACTGTGTTGACTTGCTCAGTAGGGAGATCCCTACCTTTCCCACGAGTATTGATGCCCCTTCTTTTGTTAGATGCCATTTCTAAATAATGGGATACACTAGATTAGTTTATGAATCTCAAATAGAAAATCACTCAACATAGATTGAAATTATATGTATAGATAATCTTATAAACATGATTTCTTTGAGGAAAAATATAAATTAAAATCCTTAATAATGGATTGTAAAGAAAATGTGAATTATCCTAAGCATATTCCCTAGGAGTGTCATAACCAAGAGTGCAGCAAGGCCCATTGTCGTGCACTATTTCCCATTCTAGTCTCTCTCAAAGCGGTTTTTGTGGGTTTTACCCCTAGATACATCTGTTCCAGAGCCTCCTCTACCTTCTCGTATCCAGACAGGGAAATATTGCTTAAAATATCCACATAATCTATTCCTTAACAAAATACCAGGACGTTCTTGTATGTTTATCCTAAAATAATACCTTAGGGCTTTGTTCCATATAATACATTTCCAACTCTAGTTTCTAAGTTTTCTACTAAACTTCATTTGATACCAACTGTAACACCCCGACCCCTCTAGACTGGAGTTGGTGCATTACTTGTGATATTGGCATGGTTAAAAGGAATGAAAATCCTAAAGGAAAGATCAGTTTATTATTCTTGAAGAAACTAGATACAAATATGTTACTCAAATTACATTGGAAAAGTTTACAAAATACAATACATAATGAAACTAAGAACTGCATCCACAAGAACTCAATAAATGATCTCCTCTTTGTCACCTGTTGAAAGTAAACAATGAAAGGGGTGAGGTCAAATTCTCAGTAAGGGTTACAAATAGCGGAATCATGAGTAGAATAATAAGTGAATCACAATCAATCTTACATAATCAATATGGCATATCTAATAAATGAATAACTAATTCCATTAATAAACAGAAAATGAAACTGCATCCATAGATTTTGTCATAGTGAAAACCTCATGGATAATAATAATAACTGATAATGAATAAAGATAATTATTATTAATTGGAAGTCATGTATTTGTCATATGAAACCATAATATAGTAAAAACGGTTTAGTTTTATGGGTAGAAACCCGTCTGATTTTTGGAAACAAACTCAAAGGGTTTACCGCCAACTGATTTATCTCATGAGACCTACCGATGCATCAAGGGGATATAGCGGGCCCCACCCTCCACTACATGTCCAAATCATTCTTTATACATTTATTAAATAAATTATCAATATTCCTTTTCTATATCTGTAAAGAGTAGAGTATATAGATTCATCAATATTTCCACAATTAAAATAAATTTCCAAATAAGCACTGTATGTAAAATGGTATACGGTTTAGAAAAAAACATATCCATGATATGAGATTATGGATATTTAATATAAATATAATTTAAAATTAAAATTGATCTAAAATGGGTAGTAGGTACACCACATAAGGATTATTAGGTGCACCACACAAAGTTAGTCACAACAAAATAGTAGTTGAGACAAAGTCTCTTACCACGATGTAATCGGTCGAATCATATGACCAGAACTTAATAACCCTCAAATGAATAATTTAATAACATTAATATAAAGATAATAATGCTATTATATATCAAATTTTAGTACACATATATCACATACAATAAATAAGTGGTGAACAATGAAATTCTGATAGAAATGAAAGTGAGATGAGAAACCCCTTACAAACATTTCAACATGGTAACGAGTGTTATTATGTAGACTTAATGAGAGTTAAAGGGGTATTAAATTATTTATATGTCACAAGGTCAGTATGTGGGAGGTTCAAAAACATACCCCATCATTAGGAATTAAAAATAAAAGGGCACAACATAGGGGAGATTCTTGAACAAAAGTGAGAGAGAGGATCCCTTACCTTATGCTTGAAGGTATTCTTGAATTGTTATTTAAGACCTGAATAAAAAAATTAGGCTTATTAATTCATAAGTACAGAACCTATTATATATGTAAATGATATATTATAACCCTTTTTAGTTCATTCAAGTCCTTTTTGATTAGTTATAAGGTTCAATTTCATTGTTCGGGCTCGTTTGTTTACATGGTTTTAAATGATCGGTTCACTTATATTCAAGTTTGGATAAATATATAAGAGGGATGTGGTTGTCCAGAAATGAAGTTATATTCTATTATTAAACATCCATAATATTACATGGTTTTAAATTTAATTTGGTTACTTAGAGTGAGGTCGAATTATTATATATATAACCTTAGTGACAACTGTTTTGGCTAAACGGTGGGTTTGATTACAATGAACATGTTTGGATTTATAACTTAATCCCATTTTTACAAAAAGATTACAGAACTAAAAATAGGATATATTACATATATAATAATCTGGTTCAAACATAACACAAATTGTTTCATGACCGTAATTAAAGATTATAATAGAAATTGATAAATCGTTGTCCTTGAATGTGCTAAATTAGCACATCTCAAACAGTGCTTTCATTTCCTTCAAATAAATTGTGGGGAAATGGAGAGAAGGTAATGAAATATACCATTATAATGAAAACATTCCAGTACATGTATGTTACTAGATTTATAATACTGTTATGCTGAGGAAAGAAACAAAAAGAAAAGAACTTAAAAGAATTGAAGGAATTGGAAAGAGGAATTTACCTCTTCAGACTTCCTCCTTTGAGAACCTCTTAAGGGGAGAGTTTTTGGTATTTTGAAGAGGCTAGGAGCTTTTTTAAGTGCGGGAGGATCTTGGGGAGAGACTTGGGTAGAATATTGGCAAGGCACAAGGCTTGAGTGGTGTGAGAGGAAGAAGGGGTGAGGGTGCTTTATATAGTGGAGGGAAGAGGAGTTTTCTTAATATTATAATCATTAATTTATTATTTCCTCTCAATACAACCAATAGTGAGTATTCCATGACCAATAAAAGTAATATATTCATGTTACTTCGAACCAATTGGGCTTACATCATAAAATCATCATCAATGACTCAATTAATCCATTATTTATCATTTATTGTGAATTATCAGATTTTACTATTCATCAAAAATTTAAGTATTTCTAAAAATCCCAAAAATTCGCCTTAACCATTTTTCAATGTGTATAATCCAAAATTGAAGTCCATTTTTTAAAAATAATTTTATAAATATTATTAATTAAATATTTTATTAAAATAATTATTTAATCGAAAAATATAAACACTTAAAATATTCATCTTCATTTTTTAAAGGTGCCTAAATTCATTTATACATTCAAGGGCATAGATACCATTCATAAGAATCATATTACTATACATAAGGGTAAGTTACTATTCATAAGGTTAGGTTACTATTCATAAGGGTAGGTTACTATTCATTGAAAATTAAGTTAATGTTATCAGACTCTAATTATCATCTTGATCACAATTGTGCATGTTAGATTTCTAAAATTCAAATCACATAGATGAACATTTTAAGATTTATGGCTAGTTTATGGATATCCTATAAGTAACCATGTTTTGTTTCATAGAGGCTCATTGATTATTGAAATATAGGCTATAACTAAAATATATTTAAGAGAAACAAACAATAAAATGTTTGGGGTGCTACATGTGTGATATTTTATGCATTTTGGTTATTGTGGGATATTAGTTTTTACTTATATCAAGGAATTTATTAGTGGTTTTTTCATTATATTTAGATAATTTATGTGGGTAATGAATCTTATTTTTGTGATTTATATGATCATTTCTAGTCACCACCATGTAGCCTATTAGAGGAAATAATTGGGGTCACTCTAATCTTAATTACGGACTTAGGATGGGTTCCTAGTGGAGGTAGGTCATGATAGTCGGGATCATTCCTAAAAATGTTTTTGGTCAGGTTTCAACTAATAAAATTTTTTGAACTTGATGAAGAAACCATGGATTCTTTATAGAAACTATCTTTTCACATATAATTTATAATTATTTGTTGATCAATTAGGAATCCACTCTTGTTGTATTATCATTAATCATAAGAATCCAAGGTGGAATTATTATGGTGGTATCAATAGGTGTTCCATGAATCTCAGATCCTCATCATTGGTATTTCAAGTACTAGAACAGAGTACCCAAGTGCCTTGCATCATTCAAATTAGATCACAATAATAATTCTCTCAATATTGAAATAATTTATCACTTATTCCCTAATTCTTGAGAGACAGGGGTATTTTCTTTCATTGTTAAGAGTGTTCTTAAGAGTTTCCCTCTATCTTGAGAGAATTCTATTTAGAGGACATATCATATACAAAAAGTCACATAACCCTAGAAAAATGATATTATATGAAATGTATAGGTAGAGTTAAATATTTGATAATGTCACTATGGTACTTCATCAAGAATTATTTCTAAAATATTCTATATGTCAAATAATTATAATATAATTATTATATTTTGGAGCATGTTCTGACTTGAAAATATCTAAATATCATTTATTAAGTAAATAAATTAACATTTATTTAAATTATATTAAATAAAATATATGATTTACATCGATCCCTTCACTTAACCCATCAATCCTCCTTAGAATTTATCAAATCTTGAATAATAAATAATTATTTAAATAATTAAATATATTTATATTATTCATTCAATAAATATACAAATATTATATTCACTAAAATTGAAAATAAATATTTATATTAATATTTTGTAAACAAATAAATATTTTTCAAATAAATAAATAATTATTTATTTCCATGAAAATAATAAACAACAGATAAATAAATATTATATTCACTAGCCCTTAAATAATATTTATTTAATATTTTAAACATGAATAACTAGTGATTGAATTTATGTGGTCAATTTAACCTAAATAGTTATTATTTCACAATATGAGAATGATATTTATTCTAAATATTAATTTCAAATAGAATACAACTGAAATTAGAGACACACTTAGTGTTTTCCCTTTAGGCCACTTTCTTAGTGGCATTATTGGTGTTTTCCTAAAGTTTGTGATCAATGTCTAGCAACATGTTAAGAAACTCATAGATAAAGAAGTTAATGTTTCAATGACAATAACCTCATATGAATGCTTACTATGTAATATAATCATTTTTTCCTGATATCTCATCAAGTAGGTTGCATACTTTATGTCATCAACCTATATGCTTGATTTATCTTTCTTTGATTCCCTGAAATGAACCCAATGATGAATTAGCATGGCCATAGATTTAATTAGACAATTTTATTTCAATAAAAGAGCTAGAGATATCATATTTTATTACACTAAAGGGAAACCCCCTTTCTTGACTTGTTCAATTAATGTTGTATGACTTATGATTCACCCAACGTATCCTACTTCAACATGATCATATGTCATCATTGTTTTCATCAATATATCAAAGTATTTAATTCATGATATACATTAATAATAATATCAAGTATAAGGAACAATTCATACAACCATGAATAGTAATATTCAATGACATATATAACCCATGGAATTATTATTTGTAGGTATATCCTCATAACCTCCATTCTTAGAGATCACCAAGTGTGAACTTTATGAGAATAAGTATAAATGCATTATGAGCCCCTCGTACCTAAAAGTAAAACTCCATCTATGTCTCATTAGATAGATTAAATTCTGGATATATTACACATGTTTAAGAATATTTTCATATAATTTCAATGTTATAATTATAGAAGAGAACTGTGATAACATTTCAATGTGAAATATACTCTAAGGACATTATTAATGTTTGAAAAAGAACAATCATCATGTTATAAGACATTTATTAATATTTTGGTAATCAAAAATAAAATTTTAGTTGGTTATAGGGAACCAATTCCAAAACCAGGTAGCTGAACAAGGTGCAATGGGAACCTAGATAGGTGACCTAGGAATATTGGTTATCAGGTAGGTGGCTAAGTGAAAGGGGTTCCCAATTAGGTGTTCTGGGTGAAATGGACACCCAATTATATGATCTAGACATGAATAATTTGGGAAAATTGAGGCAAAACTACCCTTTGGGTGACCTAAGAACCATATTAAGGAGGAATAGGAGATACAATATAATTGGTAATTAGTAGATTTATTGAATGGGTTCTCAGTTGGGTAGCCTATAGAACCCAAGCATGGCCCTTTAAGGATGCATCAAGTGCACCCTCTTTGAGATAGATATGGTACCAAGATGGAGTTACCTAGACTAGTGGAGGGTACTATACCTTATTCTTGGTTATGACCTAGAAGAATTGGTTGTTGGATGGTCATATTCAATAAAAGACACAAATACCCCTTCATTCCCTCCTTTTACCCATAGTATGGAGTCAAAACTCAGCTAAAGGGGATCATGGAAGGGTTGGGCATGGATTTCTTGCGATCAAGTGCTATTGGGGATTCTTCTTCATGATCAACTCATTATCATTTGGAATTGGTGTCAAAATTTGGGTTTTCGGGGTCCTTATATAGGCATTGGAATTTAGGTACCCAAAAACCTAGTGGTAACCACTCAGGGCACCCAACTCTTTTGAGCAGGTAACTCAACATATGTGCAATAATAAAAGGGCATGTGGTGTGGTATAATGATAATAAATGAAGAGAATGTTGGTTCCACATTGATAGGGTGTATGGGAACATTTTAGAGATGGTAATGAGATGATTTGGGCACCTGGGTGGTTTCTCCCCCCACCTTAAAAATTTTCAACCATATTAAAGAATTAGTGGAATTCTTCCTTTGTTAAAATTTGTGTGCCAAGAATTATTTTAAAATCCCATATTTTAATACACATTAATTCACGATTTATTATATGATAAAACAGTTAATACAATCCCAAAATATCATGAGGCCTAGTTTCTTTGGTAAATTAGGTACATAGCACATTAAATTGAAACATGGATACAACATCATTATTCAAAAACTTCATAGCATGCCCTTAAAATTCATTGATCTTCTAATACTACATAGGATAACCTAGGTATGTACATAAGAAATGGGTGATCTAAAAATCATGGTAAAGGAATAATAAAATAATAAAATTATGAAAGTAATACATATTAGTCCAGATTCATATCAATATTACATAAAAGTTGTGAGAATCATAATCTTGAATAATGAGTCTTGATATAACATGATAACATCAATGAAACTTAGGAATGTGGAAACAAGATAAAACATGAAATCATAAAAATAAGTAAAGGATAAATGTTGAGTCATAATAACATAATTTTATTAGGATAACCTCCCATTCACCATACATGGTATCTCATGAGATAAAAAAATACCCAATGCATTGGAGGGCTATATAATTCTTATCCCACCCATCACTTTCATATTAGGTACTTACATAAGTGTGCCACATAGATAAAACAACATAAGGATGCCTTTAATCACTTGTAATCCCAAAATTAATTATTGTGGGTTAAATACTTTAAATTACTTAATTAATTAAGTATAAGTACATCTTGGTGAATAGCTTTGAGTTGAAATGGGAATGAGTATTCACTATACAAATGTTTGGAATGGAAAATAACAGGATAATTTCATTAGTATAATGGGTGTACATAAAGATTCATATAAGGGTTTGATGAGAGTTAAAGGGATCAATCAACACATGGAAATAATAAGTATAGTAAGAGTAAAATGTAAAAACATATTCCAAAATGATCAATTCGAAATAAAAAAGGCATAATATAAAGAAGGTTCTTAAATAAAGGGGAGAAGGAGAGGATATCTTACCTTGAGAAAGAGATTCTAAAATATTGGGAAGATATTTTCAAGAGATTGGTGATAACTTGGGAGGGCTCTAGAGATGAAATTTTAGAGTAACTTTTTTATCTAAAGGTTTTTAGTTAATGGGAATGGGAGGTTCTATGGTTTTTTATAGAAAAATAGAGGGTTATTCTTTATTAATTTTCAAACATAGGTTCTATAATATATATGATAAATTGACCAAAACCATAAACATTCCCATGGTTTCTACCAAAGAGAAGTGTTTTTAATTATCTTATAATGATGTTAATATAAATCATTAAAATAATACTCTTGGTGATTTGGATGTATGTCATGTTCATAAATAATTAACTTTAAAAACTTAAAATATAATATAGATATTGGAGGATTTATTAAGGGTTTATAAAATTAATAAAATAACTTAAAAACACATTATTTTAAAGTAAAAAACATAATTTGGGTCATTTATAATTTTTATAGTATTTATTATATCACTTTAGGTCTTTTATGATGTCATAATATGCTCTTTATATTTATACCGCATTTATTTTTTACCCAAAAATTTGACTGTATTTGAAATTTATGAAAAAATTACCATTGGTTAATTTTAAAGTAATGATTTCAAAAATAATATTTATTTTATCAAATAATTCTATAAATATGAAAATTTACACTTTAAACTCAAAATTCCCCATATATTGAAAAAAAACATCTATTGCGATGATAACAGTTTTCTATCCCTTATAAAAATTACATTTGAATTCATATAATTATATCATAATTTATATTTGATTAAATATTATTTAATCATACTATTTTATTAAAATAAAATTTATTTAAAAAATTATTTAATTCATCAAAAATATTTTCTTAATTGAATATATATATTTCCCAAAAATACAATTTGAGTTTCAACATATCAAAATCCAATTTTTATTAAACTCATTATTTAATCATTTATAAAGTAATAATAAACCAGGATAATAGTATCATTATTTTAAAAAATAAAAAATATAAAAATTAATAATATTATGTTCTAGATACATTACTCCTTATTGCACTAGAATACACCCTAAGAATATGGTGTGTGATAGTGACACATTCTTAAAGTGGTTCAACAAACATGGTCTGGAGGATGATCTTGATAATCTTAAAATTATCCCATAAATGGTTTTTCTCATGATTTAGTTGTTGAATATCAACTCGGTATTAGTCAAGGTAAAATCCCAATGAGTCCATCTTCCATAGGAGTTATGATAAATGGGATTCATAGGTTACAATCCTACTCATCATGGTCATCTCATCTTGCACATATGTTAATTGGACGTTATCATAAACCTCAATATATAATAATCATAACCATCACTATAAAACGGCTATATTAATCAACGGTTATGATTCTTAATGGTATTTTAAATATAACATGATATAACTTATAACAGTCTAAAATAACCAAACTACTGCATGTGTTTTCTATAACTATATTTCTTAATAAGTCATTTATTCATTTGAAAAGGGAATTTCATTTATAAGAATTCGGGTCATAACATTCTTCCCCCTTCAGAAATTTTTCCCTTAAAATTATAATTGTATAAAATAGATGAGGGTATTATTGCTTCATCTCCTCTTCTAATTCCCATGTTTCTTCCTTAAACTTGTGGTTCTTCCGTATCACTTTTTCCAATTTAGTTTTCTTGTTTTTTAGAACCTTGTATTTATGATCTATGATCTTCACTAACTAATTCTCATATAAAATATAATTCTTCAATGGTACCACCTCTAGATTCAGTATATATGAGGGGTCAAGTATGTACTTAATCAATAGGGATAAATGTAGCACATCGTGTACTTTAGATAGGTTTGGTGGAAGTGCTAGTTAGTGGGCCTCATATACAATGAGATCAAGGATTTCAAAGGAGCTGATGTATCTAGGACTAATCTTTACCTTCTTCCCAAACCCCAGGAATTTCTTCCACGATGATATATGAAGTAACTCATTATCTCTAAACCCAAACTTCAGGTCTCATCAATGCTTTTATTCATATATTTTCTATATAATTTTTTTGAATTTCATATGTCACCTAATGTTCTGAACCTTCTCTATAATCTTTGGGACAAGATCGGGTCTTACAAGATTCTTCTCTCCAACTTCATCCCAACATGTTGGAGTCTGACACCTCTTTGCATATAGAGCCTTATAAGGTTCATTTTAATGCTATAATGGAAACTATTATTATATGATAACTCCATTAGGGTAAGGATTTTATCCCAACATTCTTGTGAATCCAATGAAAATGATCTCAACATATCCTCTAGAGTTTGAATGGTTCTCTCAGACTAACCATCTATCAGAGAGTGATAAGAAGTACTGAAACTCAACTCTATATCCAATGCTTACAAAAGGATTCCCTAGAATCACAAGGTAAACCTTTAATCATTATTAGATACAATAGAGAGTGGAACTCCATGTAGTCTTTCCACTTATCTTATATATATCTTGGTGAGTTAGTCAATAGGGAAATCTTACTCAATATTAATCAAATGCACTGAATTTTTCAAGTGATCAACTACCACCCTGATGGAATTATTACCTTTAGGTATCCTAGGGAGTCCTATGATAAAATACATGGTTATGTTTTCCCATTTACATACTGTTATGGGAAATGGTTTCATTATACCCTTAGAATTCTATTGATCATCCTTGAATTGTTCTCATACCAAGCATCCATACAAAAATTCTGCAATCTCTCTCTTCATGTTATCCCATCAGATGTGTTGATTTATATCTCTATACATCTTAGTGATTCAAATATGAATAAAAAAGGATGATCTATGTGATTCATCCAAAAGTTCCCTCTTATGTTTCAATTTTTATTGGATGTATATCTGGTTTCCAAACCTTATAACTCAATCTTTATAAAAGTTAAACTCTATAATATTCGCTACATTTTCCTAATAACCTCTGCATATTTTTGGGCCTCCTTGATCCTATCAATAATATATGTTGGAGAAGTTATTTGAGAAAGTTAAAATAAATATCCTTTTATTATTCTCATTTCCATCCTTTATATGTCCAATAATATCAAATCCCTTAAAATCCTCATCATATATAGGGTTATGGGATCCTTTCTACTTAGATAATCTTTCACGTTGTTCTATTTCCTAGAATGATAATAGAATGAAAATTCATAATTCTTTATTAGCTCTAACCACATTCGTTGGTGCATATTGAGCTCCTTCTGTTCGAATATAGACTTGAGGCTTTTATGATCCATATATATTTTACCATTTACCCCATAGAGGAAGTGTCACCAAATCATTAGTGTGAAGATCACTATAGTCAATTCTAGATCATGGGTTGGGTAGTTCAACTCATGGATATTTAATTAGTATGATGCATTGGCTATAAATTTTTCATCTTGCATGAGTACACAACCTAATACCTTTTTGGGCACATCATTGTAGATCACAAATCCTTCCCCATTGGTGGGTGATGTGAGCACAGGTGCAGTGATTATCCCCTTCTTAAACTCTTTAAATCTCTCTTCTCGTTCATTAGTCCAGAAAAACTTGACTCCCTTCTAAGTTATCTTAGTTATTGTGCTTGAAAATTATGATAGGTTTCTCAAAAATAGATGGCAGTACCCAACTAATCTAATAAAACTATGTATTTCTATCATAGATATTGGTCTCGATTATCCATCAATTGCCTCTGCTTTTCAAGGATCCACCAATATCCCTTTTTTAGTGATAAAACGTCCTAATAATTATAATTTCTCCATAAAAACTCATATTTACTAGTATTTTCATACAAATTTTCTTTCTTTTAGGTCTTCAGTACATCATTTGAATATTATTTATGCTCGTCCATGCTCTTGAAGTAGATGATAATTTCATCTATAAATACTACCATAACTTTTCTGAGGTATTCCCTCAAGAATATATTAATCAATTATATGTAACTGTAAGTGGAATTAGTGAGTCCAAATGGAATCAATATTAAATCATTGTAACTATACCTTGTACAAGAATTAGTCCTAGGGATATCCTCACACTTCACCTTTACAAGCTAATATCTCAATCGATGATCCACCATGAATAAGTACTAGGATCCATATAGCTCAACAAACAAGTTATCAATATGAGGAATATGATACTTATTATTTATTTTGATCTTATTGAGCTCATGATAATCTATAAAAAGGTACATTAATGCATACTTCTTCTTGATGAAGAGGACTAAGGCACCCCATGGTGAATCACTTGATTATATAAACCCTTTATCCAGATTCTCCTATAGTTTATTCTTTGGCTCCTAAAGTTAAACAATGGAAATTATATAAGGATTATTGTATATTATCAGATCTCTAGGTTTAATATCAATTGAGAAATAAACCTCATTTCTATGTTGAAGACCATATATTTCATTAGGAAATAAATTATCATATTCTCTTATAATAATAATATCATCAAGTATGGTCTTTTCCATATTCTCAATCATTTGACCTAGATACACTTTATTATAAGTTAATATTATACATAATTGAGATTATGATACCAAAGGAAATTTATATTCCTCCTTGAAATTTTATATAATCGGAGAGTAATTTTCAATATGGAGGGATATTTCCTTCTCTTGAAAATTTTTGTTTTATCTATATAAGGAAAGTCAGTCCACACCAAGAATAGTATAAAATTTTCCTAAAACGATTATCATAAGGTTTGATTAAAATTTTATCTTAATAATATGTATAGGGGAGTAGTTATATACTTGGGATGAAATAATATCCCTATTTAATGTCTTCACTAATAACTTTACTTCCATGTTTTTCAGTGGTGTTTAAATAGTTCTAATAAAATTCTGTGACATTAAAGAATGCATAGAACTGGAATTAAATAGTATATTAGTATTCCTTCAATGAATAACTAGTATACATATCACCACATCATTTCCAGGATCCACAATGGTATTTTTAATTGTATAAGCCCACCCTTTCTCTCTAGGACTTAGTAAAAGCATTGAAGGATGTAGAATATCATTTCAATGGAGTTGATTCATTGTTATTCTAATAAAGAATCAAAAGATCCACTAAAAATTATAGGATTTTTCATATAAATGTCTAAATTTCATATTTATATTTCTTAGGAGGATTTTTTATTTCCCTATGATTAAATTTTATTTTCCAAAATTTGTTTAACTAATAAAGTATTTTAATAATTTTTTTGACTCCTACTCTCATCGGGTTGGGAATCTCATTTGGGTAGCCATTACATTCCTCATCACATTTCTTATTTAATTGGTTACTCCTATTCTTGACCACTTACTAAAATATTGGTAAAAATTAGGTATGATAATTTTAAAACTACTAAACACATAAAATGGAAACTATAAATAGTGAAGGGATAACTAATAAATGACATATATTCTTTAACAAATGAATTTATCAGTTTAAATCTAAGTTATCCATGATCTATTTACTAACCTAAATTATGATGATAATTTTTGTTCCTTTTATAATGGTTTATAAAGATATTTTAAATTTACCAAATCATATACCCCATGAGTTTCAAATTAGGTGTGAATCAAGGTACATATTTTTGCACCAGTTGATGATTATGTCTAGTCCAATGTTCCCCTTTCAAGGTTATTACCCCTAGGTACAACTGTTCTAGAGCCACATCCACTTATATTATCAAAACAGGGATGCATTTTTATAGAAGCCACATACTATATAATTTACCAAAATTTTGGGATGTTTTCATATGTTTATACGTATCCCTTTCACTATAATTTTCTTATCCTAATCCAAAAAATAACTAGACATTTCTCTGATACCAACTATGATAATCCATATTTTACTACACAGTAATTTGTGATTTATTATATTATAACATGCTTAATATAATACCAAAATATCATGAGGCCTAGTGTATTTGGTAAATTAGGTAAATATCACATTAAGATGAAAAATGGCTACAACGTCATTTTTCAAAAACTCCATAGCATACCCTTAATATTCATTAATATTTTAATAATGCATAGGATAACATAGGGACATGTATAAGAAAGGGGTGAGCTATGAATCTCAGTAAGGGAACATAATAATGTTTAAATAACATAAAACATGAAATCATAAACATAATACAAGGATAACCACTGAGACATCACAACATAATGTTCTTAGGGTAAATTCTCATGCACTATACATGGTATCTCATGATGTAAAAATATTACCAAATGCATTGGAGGGTTGCATAATTCCTAGACCACCCATCACTTTCATATCATGTAAATTCATAAGTGTTCAATAAAGATCATACAACATAAGGATTACATTTATAACTTTTAATCCCATTGTTATGGAGTGTGGATAAAATACTTGGAATTCCCCAATCAATGCAGTATAGGTACATATAAGTTAATACCCCTGAGTGTAAATGGGAATTAATATTCACTAAAAAAATGTTTGATGATTGGGAAAAACACTAGTGTAATAAGATTTAGGTGAAGAAGAACTTCCTAGTTTGAAGGCTGCATAAAAAGTTCATTCTTACTGATGATAATATTTAATGGAAGGGTTTTCATATGGCCTCATAATATATGTGTTTTCAGATGCCCAATATTAAGATAGTCTTGATCTTGTTTTCTGAGGGAGGTTGGGATTTCCAAAACAAGGTTCTTGTTGGGAAGTTGTTGGGAATCTCAGTGCGGGGGGGGGGGGGGTCATTATATATTTTATTTCCACTTAGTTTTAAGGGGTTGATAAGTGTACCGATGAGGCTCAACTCCATGGCGTGGTGTTTTCTACATTATTTTTGATTTATTTATGATGCATGGACAAAAAGACATGAAGGTAAGTGTATATCATATCTATACCTCAAATTCTATTTTTACCTTGTAGCAGAACTCAATGCCCTCCTTCCTGATAAAGAGATATTAACATCAGTAGGTGGCTCCTCCAAAGGGTTTAATGAAATTTTAAAGGTGGTGGTAAAGCTCCTAAATTTAAGTGTGTCAAGTGGAATCCTCCTATGGATGGTCTGAAGATTAATGTGGATGGTTCATATTCTGAGGGAGTGATGAGAGGATGAGGGCTTATGTGGGGTGCTAGGGGTTTTGTAATATTCAATTTCAATGTGTGTTTTTCTTTGGGAAACACCAATAAGGGGGGAGAAAAGGTCCCTACTCACTGGCCTTTATCTTTTCAAGCTCTAAAACATCTAAATAATAATGATAGATTCAGATTCTAAGCTTATGGTCAGATTTCTTTATGATAACATTAGCACTGTATGGTCCTTAGATTATTATATTAGGAAGTTTAAGTCACTCATGGGTCATGGTATGGTGGTTACTCATAATTACAGGGAGGGAAACTTTCCTGTGGATAACCTATCTAGAAATTAAATCCCTAGTGAGAGTATCATTCTTTATCATAGTATGGGAGCACTTCCAAATGATTTAAAACTCATCATCAATGGTGACACCATAGGGATTTTCCACATTATACCCCCATGAGTTTTAGAACCTTTGGAATAAAAAATTATTTTTGAGTGTGATTGAAAGTGGTATCACATAACATGGAAATAATAAGGATAGAACTAAGTATATGTAAAAATATATTCAAACATTATCCATTGAAAATCAAAAGTCATTATATAAAGAGGGTTCTTAAATAAAGAGGATTAGGAGAGGATCCCTTACCTTGAGAGGGTGCTTCTAAAATATTGGGAGAAGATTCTTAAGAGATTTGGGACACCATGAGAGGTCTCTAGAAAGGTAATTTAAGAGTAAATTCGTGCTCCAATGGTTTTAGTGATGTGTAATGGGAGGTTAGGGGTTTTATTGAAAAAGATAGAGGGATTGTTTATTAATTTCCTAACATAAGTTTTGAACTCTATATGATAAAGTATTTAAATCCAAAAACCTTCCCATGGTTTTTTCCTATGGATTCTACCAAATAGAAGTGGTTTTCATTATTTTATAAGTCTAATAACCGAACTCATTAAAATAATACCCTTGGTGATGTGGAAGTGAGTCATGTTTATAAATAATTAGTTTTAAATCCTTAAAATATAATATAGGTTTTGGAGGATTCATTAAGTGTTTATAAAATTAATCAAATAACTTCAAAAAAATATTTTAAATGGTAAAAATAATTTGGGTCGTTTATACTCTTTATATTATTTATTATATCACTTTAGTTCTTTTATGATTTTAAAATACACAATATATATTTATAGAATATTTAATTTTTACCCAAAAAATCAACTGTCTTTGAAAATTATGAAAAATACACCAATAGGTAATTTCAATGTTTAGATTTCAAAAATAATTATTTTATCAAAATAATTCTCTAAATATGAAAATTTACACTTGTAAATCAAAATTCCCCATTGATTGAAAAATATGGATTCTTGCGCCGATAATAGTTTTCTAACCCTTATAAAAATTACATTTTAATTTATACAATTATATTATCATTTATATTTAATTAAATATTATTTAATAAAAATATTATATTAAAATAAAATCTATTTTAAAAAATATTGAATTCATCAAAAAGAGTTTCTTGATTGAAATTTTATATTTCCCAAAAATAAAATTTGAGTTTCATCATATCAAAATATATTTTTTATCAAACTCATTATTTAATAATTTATAAAGTAGTGATATATATTAGTTTATTAGGAGTAAAATTACCTCAAACACACACACCTCACACATAGTATGGGAAGATAGGCCATAACCCCTTATTACCTCAGCGTATGCCCTAAGAGTAAGGTGTGTGATGGTGACACAATCTTGGGGTGGTTCAATGAACATGGTTTGGGTCATAATCATGATAAGATTGAACTAATTCCCTAGGAAGTTTCACTCATGCTTTAGTTTTTGAATATCGACGTGGTCTTGATCAAGGGAAAATACTAGTGATTCCATATTCCTTGGGAGTTCTAATAAATGAACTTTATAGGGTCTAGTCCAACAAGTCAAGCACATTACTACTTCAATATCTATCGATTTGACTTTATCATAACCTTTAATATATACTAATCAAAATGGTCCCTGTATAATAGTGATATTATCATCGGTTATGATTCTTAATATTCTTTTAAATCATAAAAAATTAAACTTATAATGGTCTAAAATAACCAAAGTAGTGCATGTGTTTTCTATAAATACATTTCTTAATAATCTATTTATTCATTTGAAAATATAATTTCATTTATAAAACTTCAAGTTGTTACATTCTTCCCCCTTTAGAATTTTTTCCTTGAAATTTTTACTGACTTCTCCTCATATGAAATATCATTCTCTAATGGTAACACCTATAGATTGAGCACATGTGAGGTTTATGGTATGTTCTTGCTCAATAGGGATATATATAACACATCTTGTACTTGATATTGGTTAAGAGGGAGTTATAGTCGATAAGCCTCAACTCTGATGCAATCAAGGATCTCAAAGGGGACAAAGTATCTTGGAATTAGATTTCCATTCTTTATAAACCTCGTCAATTTCTTCCACAATGATATAAAAAGTATCACTTTATCTATGAACTCAAACTCGAGGTCTCATTGAGAATTTTCTATATTTATTTATTTTTTTCAAATTTTTATAGATTTAATATGACACTAAATGGTTTGAACCTTATCCTTCAACTCTTGTATAAGATCAGGCCTCATCATCTTCAACTCTTCAACTTTATCCCAGCATATTTATGTACAAAACCTCTTACCATACATATCCTCATAAGGTTCCTATTTAATTCCATAATATAAAATATTGTTATATGAGAACTCCACTATAGGAATGTGTTGATCCCAACGTCCTTAAAATTCCATTGAACATGGTATCAAAATATCCTCCAGAGTTTGAATGGTTCTCTTCAACTGGCCATCAGTCTGAGGGTGATAAGAAATACTAAAACTCAACTCTATATCCAATGCTTTTTGAAGGCTTCTCCCAAAGCATGAGTTAAACCTCATATCTCAGTCATATAAAATGTATAGTGGATATCCATACATTTTTTAATTCTCTTATTTATATCTTGTCTATTTGGTCAATAGAGTAATCTTCCTCAATAAGAATTAAATTCACTAACCTTTTATGGCAATCAAGTACCACCCATATGGTGTTATTGCCTTTAGGTATCCTAGGGAGTCATAATATGAAATCTAGGCTTATGTTTTCCCATTAACATTCTGGCATGGGAAATGGTTGAATCATAACATAAGGCTTTTTTTAGTGAGTCTTGACTTTTTAGCATACTAAGCATCAAGATACAAATTCTTCAATCTCTCTATTTATGTTATCCCACCATAAGTTTTGTTTCAAATATCAATATATCATACTGCTTTTTTGATGAATTTATAAGGATGATATATACCCATCATCCAAAATTTCCCTCTTCAGATCTGGTTTTTATGGGATAGATATCTGATTTCCAAACCTTGTAACTCCATATTTAGGAAAGTTAAACTTAGGAATATTCACTACATTTTTCTGAATCACTTCAACATATTTATGGGCCTCCTTGATCCTCTTAAGAATATATGGTTGAGAATTTATTTAACCAATGTAAATTAAGATCCTTTTATGAATCCCATGTTCATCCTTTTCATGTCCAAGAATATTGGATCCCTTACAATCGTCATCATGAATAAGGTTACGGGATCTTTTCTACTTAGAGAATCTATCACTTTGTTCACTTTCCTAGGATGATAATGAATAGAAAAATCATAATCCTTAATGATCTTTAACCATATCTATTTAAACTTATTGAACTCATTTTATGTGAATATATACTTTAGACTTCCATTATCTATATATATGTAACACTTATCCCTATATAGGTAATTTCTCCAAATAGTTAGTGCAACAATCAACGCGGGTAGTTCAATATCATGGTTTGAGTAGTTTAGATCATGTATCTTTAATTGGATTGAGGAATAGTCTATCACTTTTTCATCCTTCATTAGTAAAAAACCCATGACATTTTTTGATGTATCGTTGTATATCTTTAATATTTTACCACTGGTTGGTAAAGTGAGAATAGGTGTAGTGATTAACCTCTTATTTAACTCTTTAAAGATTTATTCATATTCATTAGTCCAGACAAACTTGAATCTCTTATAAGTTAGCTTAGTCAGTGGGATTTTCAATCATGATAAGTTTCTCAAAAATTGATGATAGTACCCAGATAATATAAGGAAACTATAGATTTTTGTTACAGATGTTGATCTCAAACATCCTTCAATTATCTCTATTTTTCAAGGATCCAGATATTTCCCTTTTCTAGTGATAACATTTCCCAAGAATATTACTTTCTTTATCAATAACTCACATTTACTTTAATTTTCATAAAACTTTTCTTTTTTCAAGGTCTTTAGTACATAATTAAAATGTTCCTCAATTTTCCTTCTTTATCTTGGAGTAGAAAAGAAATTCATCTATAAAGACTATCACAAATTTGTCAAGGTAATCCATAAAGACTATATTCATCAAGTCCATGAAACTAACTATAGCATTAGTGAGTCCAAATGGAGTCACTGTGAACTCGTATTTCTCATGCCTTATACAAAAATATGTCTTGGGGATATCCTCCTACTTCACCTTTATTAAATAATATCTCGACTGAAGATCTACCTAGAAGAAGTACTAGGATACACATAAATGATGGAACAAGTCATCAGTCCATGTAAAATTATACTAGTTCTTTATCATTATCATATTAAGCTCATGATAATTAATGAATAGGTGCATTGAGCCATCCTTTTTCTTAATAAAGAGGACTCGGTGACCCCATGATGAAGCATCGGGTCATATAAACTCTTTAACCATATTATCAAATTGTTTCTTCTTTAGATACTCAATTTCAATAATAGCCATTATATAAGGATTTTTTGATATTGAAAAAGATCTAGGTATAATATCAATTGAGAAATCAACCTCCTGGATTGGTGGAAGAATAATAAGTTCTTTGGGAAATACATAATCATTTTCCTTTACAATGGGAATGTCATCAAGGATGATATTTTCCTTAGTCTCAATCATTTGAGCTAGATATGTTTTTTATAAGGAAATAATATCAAAGTTTGAGATGGTGATACCAAAATAGGTTTATCCTCCTCCTTACACTTGTATATAATTGGAGAGTGATTTGTGATAAGGGGGGTTATTTCCTTATCCTTGAAATTTTAATTTTCTCTATATAAGTAAAGTCATTACATACCTATAATAGATTCAAATTCTACTAAAGGGGTATTATAAGGTTTTCTAGGAAGTTTAACCCACAAATACAAATATGGGAGTTATGTACTTGGGATTCAATAATTTCCCCAATTTTTTTCTTCAATAATAACTCAACTTCCGTGTTTTCTAATGGTGTTTGAATAGTTCTACTAAAATTTCATGATAAAAAATAATTCATAGAACTATAATCAAATAGTAAATTCATTATACTTGAATGAATAACTGGTGTAACTATCAAAACATTTTTTATAGGTTCCACCTAAATAGTTTTGATTACATAAAACCACCCTTTCTCTCTATGAATTTGAGGTTATTATCATAGATTTTAATCAACAACCCTTGTATTAGTATATTGGTTTCCATAGTGTTCGTATTCCTTTTAGTTGAAACATTTGATAGTATGATAAGGGTTTAAAGGATCATTACTTTATTCCATCACATAAGTGGGTTTCTCCTGATGATATTCTCTTCCTAGGTTCCCTTCCTTTCTACACCTAAATCATTTCCTTTTCCCCTTCATGAAATTTCAATTGTTCTTCTTCCCACACTTTTTACAAATGGGATGTTACACTTTCTTTCCACCATGAGCTTCTACATCATACCGCTAGGATTAAAATCCATTCTCTTATTATTATCACTTAGCCCATGAGACTCGATATATTCACCAATATCTATTTTGACATTGAGATCATATCGGACATTTCCCTCATAGCTGTCAAATTCTTTAATTTAAAATATTTTTATAAACTTGACCTTTTCCCACCAAAGAAGTGGTCAACATGACTTTTGGGGGAGATGAAAAAGATAGAGGTGTATCATGGAAGTATTATGAAGTTCTGTTTGTACACCCTAATGGATTCTTCAAAAATTTTAATGAGGCTAAGAGAATCCCTCGGAATTTTATGTTAGGACGTGTGAGGAAAATATTTTTCAAAAAAAATCTTGAATTTCTTCCACTACATTTCTTTGATCCCCTCCTCATGCTTTTTATTTTTGACCAACATCATTATTGATCATCTTATCCTTCCATATGAAAAAAAATCCAGTATGAGCTTCACTTTCTCAAAGCATTGAAGGATAGATAAGACCTTTTCAATGGAGTTGATCTATTATTTAATGATTAAAGGATCAAAACCCCACTAAAATATAAAGGCCTTTTCCATATAAAGGTCTCAATTCAAACATTCTCTTTCTTAGGAGGATGTGAGTTTTTCCCCTGATTCATGTTTTTATTTCAAATTTGAGTTTACTAAGAAAGTGTTTTTATGAATTTTTTGACTCCTATACCCATCAAGTTTTTCATCTCATTGGGGAATTCATTACATTTCTTGTCACATTGGTCGTTGACTCAGTTCCTCCTATTACCATCCATTGACTGAAATAATGGGAAAATTAGGGATGAGAATTTTAAAACTACTAAACATATAAATAGTAAACTATAAATATTTAATGGATAACTCATAAATGAAATATATTCCTTAACCTATGAATTTATAGGTTTCAATCTATGTTATCTATTATTTATTTCCTCACATAAATTCTTATTGGAATTTTGTTCCATTCATAATTGTTAGTAAATAGATTATAAATTTACTGAATCATATCCCTTGGGAGTGTCAAACCAAGTGTTCAGTAAGGTATGTTTTCATACAGTAGGTGATAATGGATTCAAGACTAATAAGCCATTTTTAGGGTTACTACCCCTATGTACAAATATGTCTGAGCCACATCCAATTTTACTTTCTAGATAAGGATGTATTTTCATGGAAAACACTTACTCTATATTTTACCAAATGTTTGGGATGTTTTTTTATGTTTAGTCTTATCCCTAAGTCTTTTACTCTATTTTTCTAATCCTAATTCCAAAAACAACTATACTTTTCTATGATACCAATTATGAAAACCCATATTTTAACACACATTAATTTATAATTTATTATATAAGAACATGCTTAATATAATCCTAGAATATTATGAGTCCTTGTGTATTGGGTAAATTACATACATAGAACATTAACTTGAAATATAGGTATAAAATCATTATTCAAAAACTCAAGATCATACCTTTAATTTTCATTTATCTTCTAATATTTCATAGGATAACCTGGGGGCATACATAATAAAAGGGTGAGAAATAAATCACAGTAAGATAGTAATCAATGAATAACATTATGAAAGTGATACATATGATTTAAGAGGCATATAAAGAAGACATAAAAGGGGTTATAATCATAATATTGAATAATGAGGGGTCATATAACATGATAACGTCAAGGAAACATAGGAATGTGGAAACAACATATAACATGAAATCATAAACATAAGTCAAGGTTAAACACCAAGACATCATAACATGATGTTATTAGGATAACCTAAAATTCATCATTCATGGTATCTCATGAGATAAAAACATTACACTATAAATTGGAGGGATATATAATTCTGATCTCACACATTACTTTCATATCATGTACATGAATAATTGTGTCACATAGATCATACAACATGAGGATTCTTTTAAAAACTTTTAATCCCATGATTAAGGAGTTTGGTTTATGTAATTTTAAGTACCCAATAAATGCAGGATATGTACATCTTGGTTAATACCCTTGAGTGTACATGGTAATGAGTTTTCACTACAAAAAATGTTGGGCAATGAAAATCAAAGGATAATTTTAGTAGCATAACATGGGTAAATAAAGATTCATGGAAGGGTTTAATGAGTTTTAAAGGGGTGTATCATCACATGGAAAAAAATAAAGTAAGAGGGGTATGTAAAAACATATTCCAACATGATAAATTGGAAATAAAAAATTCATAATATAAATATGGTTCTTGAATAAAGAGGAGAAGGAGAGGATCCCTTACCTTGAGTGAGTGATTATAAAACCTTAGGATATGATTCTTAAGAGATTAGAGACACATTGGGAATAATATTTAGAGGGAAGAGAATATTAAATTCATGATACAAGGGTTTTGACTGAATATGAATGGGAGTTTTGGTGGGTTTTTATTGTAAAATAGAGAGTAATTTTTAATTAATTTACAAACATAGGTTTTGGACACAAGGGACACTCTCTCTTCTTCACTCTATTCACTACTTCTATGAAAGATAAAGTCAATTTATAGGCTTTAATGTATAAGTGTAAACTGGTTATATCTACATCTCTATATAGATTTATTGTGAACTCAAATATACTACTCTTCTTCTTCAAATATCATGGAAACAACACCTTTTTAATAAGCGCTGATTCAATGTCTTGCATTGTACTACAGTAACACTATCTCATGGATAATGATAATTCCAAGATTGGAATTATCATTTATGAACTCGTTATTCTAATTATAGATAAGGAAATTATAGGCTTTCTAATCACTATCTTCTATTTCTATTTATATCAATAATATTCATTCTCCCTCTTCTCTCAAATATTTACCACATTGAAATTAGATATAATAACTAGAATCACCACATGTGTCTTCATTATTCAACCTTGTATAAATTACATATCACTATTTCACTCCATATAAAACAAATATGTGTGGTCCTTAATGAACTATATCATGTGCTACTAATTCTCATGCAACTAATTCATAGTATCTATCACCTCTTCATGAAGTACTACATAATGTTCTTTTATCTACTTATAATATTATGTGGATTATAATACTAATATTAACACTTCAAATTAGTGAAACTATTCAAGTTCACATAAAAAATGACATGCAATAATATTTCATAGTTACATGTAAATCTTCATGTAGATAGTATATCACACATGGACTTTATACATTACATTCATGAAATAATCCAAGTTCTCAGTTCATTTTTTTAATTTTTTACTATCATCGTGAAAACATGAAATATAGTATGGTTCCAAGTATAAAAATTTCATATTCTACTATACTCAATATCCCTTTATTCTTCTTCTTTTTGTGGATAATTTTTTATAAAAGCTTAAAACACTTTACATGGTCTTCAAATTATCTTTGAGTAAGTGTGAGTACATAGATCTATTTCTCCTACTTCACATATCCTCCTCCTTATTCATGAAATTAAACTATCTTCTTCATTGATAAAGTTGATAAATATATTTTATGCATACATTTTAGTGTGTTTTAGCTCATTAATTTTGGTAAATAAATGATTAATATTTCCAATTATTTAATTTTTTAACTTTTTTTTATTTTATGGTAGGATACATTAGATATTTAGGAAATGAACAAAAATAAATAAATTTTGGATCTAAAAAACTTTTCAACATAGAATGTAGCATCGCGGCATAACACTGACATATTAATTCCAGAATCTGAAAACACATTAAGGTGGAGAAGACAGTAGAACCTTGATGAAGAAATTTTGCATGACATGTAAACAATACAATATGTGAGTTTATTGTAAGAGAATATTCTACCATCATTATAAGTTGTGAAGTAATTCAAGCTATGTGAATACATTATAGAGTATGTAAACAATACACAATGTGAAAGTATCAAAGATAGAAGGACTTTGTAGAATCATCTTCCGCCAAATGTTACACGACGTGTAAGCTTTACACATCATGAACCTTTCTATAATGCTAAATTTATATAAACTATAAATGATTCTTTTGACAAGGTTTTAATTTATTAATCCTCTCATCCACACATTTTGGGACTTTTAAATAGGATAGATGATGACACAAGATGACTGGAGCATGTGATTTAGAGCACTGATTCATTATCATTTTTTACCTCCATTATTCTTTAGATATCGAGATTGATTTTTCTCATCATGACTAGAATTAGTGAGTTGTTTTATTTCTATCAGGTTATTTGGTTTTAGGGGGAAGTATTGTTATGAATTATTTATATTTTCTATTCAAGTTTTGGATTGATGAAACTCTATTTATAACTTCCAATTCTTCCTATTCTCATTTTTCATGACCATTTTTTTTATTTAATGAATTTTATCTTATTTAATCAATTAATTTTTCCATATTTCTTATGGACATTATGCAATCAACTTTGGTTATGTTTTAAAAGGGTTTTCGGCCGCCTAGTTTTGTTATTAAACCTAGTAGATGACCATTATAATGGTAAAATTATAGAATTAGTTTAGTATACCAAGAATAAGGATCCCCACTAACTCAATTATAAAGAAAAATGTGAATTAACCCAAAATCAATTGAATACCTAGTGAAAAAACCTAAAAATCATTGAACCTAGCATTCCTCACCTTTTGATTTCAAAAACATTTCTTCGATGCATTTTATCTCAATTTCCAAACAACCAAGAGATTTCAATTTCAATTAATTTAATTAATTTAGGGAAAATAGACTATCCTTATGAGTTAAACACTCATAATTTCCAAATACTACACTTTTTTTTTTAGTTTTACTAAGTTTTTTTATTTATTAAATTTGTGTATCCCCATAGGAATTTAATGATTCCCTATGGGTTGTCATAAGTATATTGGGTGGTAATCACTTCATGAAATATAGAATGAAATACACGGTTTTATCATCCTTCACATAACCATGATTATGAATAATTCATTCTACTTCACATAAAAAAGATATTATCACTCGATATCCCTCTATTTCTTAACTTAGATTGGTGATCTTGTATGTCACGAACCGAATCGGGTAGCCTTCAAAACTGGCATCAAACCTAGCCCGCGACAAGGACCGAAGGGTGTTACCGATCTCCATAGGCTAGAACAAGTTCTCGGGTATCATAAAATGAAATTTGGGAATGATTTACCCGATTTTATTAATATACAACAATAAACAAATCCAATAAAACAAATCTGAATTTTTCAAACCAAACCATCTTTTACAAAATTTGAGAATTGAGTTACACAATTTAAAACAATGTTCAAAGACCATTAAAAAGGTAAAAAACCAAAAATGACAGCCCAATAACCTCTTCATGGAAAGGGGCACCGCCCTTAAGCCACCTCCACAACACTTTATCATGAAGGACCGCTAAAACCCTGAACAATTGGCACAAAAGTTGTACCCAAACCTTTGACAAAAAATAACCAAGACTACTTACACCCAAAGGTGTAATTAGGGTGTGATAAAAAGCATAGTAGGATACCACCACTAAGAGATTCCATGTGATAAACATTTAAAATATGAAAATAATCCAACTATTCATAAACATGAGATACTATTAATAATTTTAAAGAGATGCAACTTTAAATAAAAACATTTTTTAAGTGGACTATTTTAAAGAATTAAAATTATAAAAATAGCACCAAAGATATTGACTTTTCCAGCCAAACATACTATATGACAATGGTAATCATAAATTATCTAATTATCACAGTCAATGGGAAAAACCCCTTAGGCACTAGCTCAATGTGGGTCTCAGGTACCTCGTATCTCGGTGAAAGTAACCAAACAAATATCCATTCCCATGCACATAAGCCACTAGTAGGGAGAATACCCATAACCTAGTGGTCCCCCAACATTATTATCATCATAATAGTTTAGTCAGTGTTGTCATATTCAAACTTGCTACTTGAAACTAAGGCCAAAACCCAAGGGATCACTAGCATACTAGAACACATCCACCCACCTAGATACTCGGGTTTCCCTCTTGTGCTCAAAAAAGTTCAACAAGCCATGAAAAAGAATTTTCACATGCAAATACCACTCCCACATCACACATTCACCAAACATCCCACATGTATGTCACACAAGTCAAATAAAACTCCTTTCACAATCAAAATTCATTTTTCACATCATACTCACACAATACAGCCCACAAACGTGTTTCACACATTTCTTGGAATTTGATAAATCTTTTCAGAAACTTACAAAACATTCAAAAAAATGTTTTACATATTAAATCACCATTTTAACTTTCAAAACCCCATATTAGGTGAACACACTCACCAAAATAGTACATGTTCATCCTTTTCCCACTTTTTTAACTCAACAAATCATTTACCATTTTCATAAAACAATCCCAAGGGTATAGCCATATTTTTCACCAAAAACCCATTTCAAAACCCTCTTTCCAAGCCAAAATAATTCCAATACCAATCAAAAACATAATTTTAAGCCCTAGAAACATTTATTAAACCACTATCAAGTGTTATAAAATCACCTCGAATAATACCACAAAAGATACACATGAAAACACACATTTTCATAAAACACTGTCAAGAAGTATAACAAGGTTTTACACATAAAACCCATTCAAAACCCCCATTTTTAGGCCCACATGACACTAAAGCATTACCAAACCAGAATTTTCAGCCCCTTTAAACAATTAATAAATCACTTCCATATTTTATAAAACTACCACAAAAGATATCACAAGAGTTACAATTGAAAAGTACACAACTTCAAACAAAAATGTAACTTTAATACTAAATGCTTTGCTAATGCTACCAAAAATGGTTTTCGTACCACACACAACATATTGTAAACATTATAAATTAATAAATCAAGAAAACTAACTCATCAATACTTTCTTACACATGTAATCACCTACCTAAAGTGTTGAAACCCTCAAATCTTGGTGCAAAACATCAACCGCACCCCCACCATGCCATAAGGGAGTGAAATCTAATCTAAAACCCAAATATTTGACCCAAAAGACACCAAATAAAACCCTAGGTACGAACCCTAACTTTTGGACATTTTATAAATTTATGAAATAGGGAGGAAACCCTAAGGAGAATGAAGGAAATGAAAATAGAAACACTTACTTAAACAAATATTTACAAAATCAGCCAAAATCCACCAATAGTTGAATCTTGAAGTAACAAAAACTGGTAGGGAGGCTTGACAGAGTCATTGTAGGTCAATTGGAGACTTAATTTGGGGGAAAAGAGTGAAAATTTAAGTATTTATGATAGGAACATTTTACCTCTTCAATTATGGACGATTTGAGAATGATTAAGAAATATCGCCCTAATCCATGGGGGATATGAGCTCCAAAAAGGGGGAGGAGAGCATGGGAGCGTGCCTTGGGTAAGTGGACTAAGGTTATATTTTGAATCACAGAAAAACCATAAAAATTGAATGTGATATTAAATAATTAAAAATTTATTTTAAAGCGGAAAATGGGCTTTTGGGATGGCCCAACACCTTAATAAAAAAACTCAAATCCATCATTATTATGGATTCCTATGGGGTCCAAACTGATATGGTGATTTTAATATAGCATGGGATGTCAATTGGGAAGTGTAATGGGTGTAAAATGTTGAAAATTTAAGGAGTTATAAAATAAATAAAATTTATTTTTAAATCTAGAAATGGGCTCACGGTTTGGCCCAAATTTTGAGAACCCACTATTACCACCAAAATTAATGGAAAACCCCAAAACAAAGCAAGAATGTAAATTAAATTAAAAATACCTTTAAAAGAAGTTGTGTATGTGACAATTATTCCCACAATAAAACTTTCCGCCCTCATAAATCCATATCAAGGACAAAGGAAAAAACTAAACCCAACTAAAAGGCCAAAATGGACTCATTTTCCATGTTTCTCTCGTCCCCAAAAGGCCAAAATACCTTCAATTGATCAATAAAGGAAGGAATACTCTCACCAATAAAAACATACACCACTTCCTGAAATTATAAACTATATTCAAAATAAATCCCAAAATAAAACTCCTCAAACACTATTCAAATAAGACTCAAAAAGTTTACTCAAATGAACAACAACATTGAACAAGGGTACACTGACCATACTTTAACTAAACCATTGGGAGTTCACCAATCCCAACATTTACCCAAGGAAGATGTTGGTTGTTAGATATATCTGAACAAAAATACCTACCACTAAGCCAAGTCCAAGGAAAAAATCGAGTTACTGATACAGGGAGACCCAAATGGGCTCCCACTATAAGAGACAACTTAAATTTTCCTGAAACGGAGTCGGGACACTAACAGGTGGAGGCCCGAACAGACTCCCTGGAATATGGGGTATAATATCATTATATTTTTTACAAAATAACTTACATGATAGCCATAGTGGGTCTCCCCACCATAAGAACCAACCGTATAAACCGACCAGCATGGTTCAACAGGAAAAGACACCAAAATTTAAAGAGTTGGCACGGTCGCATGGTTATTCCAAACATTTTGGGAAATCATGCACTAATTGTGCCGATAATTCTATCCAAAGGGAAAATTTTTCATAGTTACATGGGCCAAGATGCACGGCCTTGTGGAGACCGTGTGATATCTATTGTCTCTTATCTCATGGTTTCCTAGGTTGGTGCACAATTACTACTAACCATGCGCAAACAGTGCGCATTAATCTGCCTAGGCCAAATTTCAATCTTTTCTCCAAAAACTTGAAGGAAAACAAAGGGGGGAAGTATGAACTCAGGCTACAACATGGAAATGAGTTCTTAACACCTCTACCATCAAACAGGATCAACTAGAAAAAGATGATGACACTGAAGGTTTAAACTATTCCCATCTTTCATACTGAGGACAAGAATTAAACAAAATGTTTTGATGACTTGGGGATTTCCCTGAGTACACGCCATCTTTACTCCAGGACATATGGATAGAGCTCAAATGATTGAAACATATTCGAACTCGTAGTTAGGATTTTGAAAACCCTGAATGGAATTTATTATTCTGGTGCCACAAATAACTACATTGAGATCCCAGATGGGTTCAGCGAGACATAACACACTCCAACCTCACTTTACCAATGACCAACATTTCACTGAAACAAGTGTTTTTAAGACGCACACACACCACCCCAAGTTTCTTTGGATGATAAACAGAAATAGGAAAGGAAATATAGAAACATCTTTCTATAAACAAAGGATGCTGAGATCTCCTAAAATGGGACACACTTCTGACAAAACCAAGACTCACAAAAGATTATACAACCTTACCTTTATAGTCAAACACAAACATGACATAAAAAGGCATCATAAAACATGACCATTGCGAGTGATAAAAAAAATACATGGAGAGAGACCTTATTCCATGTTCCTAAACATCACACAATTTTAGAAAGTGGCCATAATAGCCTCTCATGACCAGATTTCCTACACTGGTGGTTTAATAAGAAACCCTGCTTTGAAGAGACAATAAAGGACCAAGAGGCCCTCTTAGACACCATCCATACTAACAACCCCATACTACTTTCACCTTCAACCAATCATGTAACATAAGAAACTAAGGTATCTCTCAACCTTCCATGAGAACTCTCCCACTACAAGAGGATATGTAAAACCAAGAAAGGAAATGGTGTAGACTCAATCTCCAAATATTGAGAAAAATATTCCTTATATTAATCAACTAGAGGATCTTCCAATGGCGAAAAAATCTGGGCTGCACTTCAGTCATGCATTAACTCTTAATTACGGCATAACTTATTCAACTTTAGAACCCAAGTACATGACCAAGATGGTACATTAGTAAAAAAAATTCCAAAAACTAGAACCAAACACATTATGGGAACCACTGTAAAGGTTTCCCAAACTTTTCTTAGAAGATACCACTAACCGACCCTTCAACCCAACTTACTAACCAAACAAAAACCCAAAACACCATTCAAACAAGATGGTTTCTTGGACTCAAAACATCACACAACAACAACGTTTCCAAAAACACATAAGTCACACCATCCCAAACTAGTCATCAAGACATCATGTTTCCTTTTAAAATCATCTCTTTGAGAATAAACGGTTCAACGGTTAGCATATCCACCAATGGTACCCTGCGGTCCTCAGACATGCATGTTTCCATGCCACACTAGGAACCCTCCTCATATCCATATCGACACTCATCCAGTTGTTCCATTAACCATCCATCATCCCATATAACCCCATGCATGTGGTTTCTCATAGAAATGCCAATGGTCAAAAAAACATTCTACTTTTCAAAACCAAAACAGTCTACCAATAATTCCTTTTTATCAAGACCACTAACCATGAAATCAAAATTCCCATCATTAAAATGAAAAACCGCTTTTAATTCATGTACATTAATTTCATAACATTTCAACCCATTTCAAAACCCTTTTAATTTCATGACAAACTCCATCTCATAAATCCCTATTAAATTGGGAACTCAAATCTTCTCATTTTAAAACATGATTCCAAAATTTCATAAAACATTTCAAATGATCTCTAGTTACAAAGTCAAAATTTATCTTCAAACCCCACACATAACTTCCCAAAAAACATCATTCAACTCAAAACACTTTTCCATAATTCGGAAAAGTCTATTTTGAATAGATTTTCAAAACCCATTCTAACATAATTCATACTTTTAAAAGAGGTGTAAACACACCATTTACCATTTCAAAATAGTTCTGAAAATTTAGTTCCAACATTTCACAAATCAAACCATTCCCTATTTATTATAAAATCATTTCACAAAAACTTTACACTTCTTATAAGCATGCCATTTTTTCTTTAAAACAAAACTTAAAAGATTTTAAAACTAAAGGACACAAGACAATGAGAGAGGTTTGTGGCCATACACAAATCACATTACTGTCACAGATAGTGTTCTATAGAAAATCATCATATTTTCATGGATTTCCAAGCCCTATGAGCTCACTGATACCATTATCCCAACTCTCTTTTCATTTCCCCAAATTATAATCAAACTAGGAAAAACAAAGGACTCAGATAAAACCCAACTTCCCCTGGCGACTTGAATCAAATCATGAGGTGTGATGGAAAGATAAAATACCCATAACTATAATTTCAAGTCCTGACAATCCTACCTCTAAACTATCCTGACTCTTCCCCAAATAACATGACCCAAAGAGTTAACATGAACCTCTTTTGATACCATTTTTTCACGAACTGAATCTGGTCACTATCAAAATCAGCACCAAACCCATCCCATGACAAGGCCCAAAGGGCATTCCCAATCCCCATGGGATGTAAAAAGTTCTTGGGAATCATAAAATTAAAGTTGGGAACTATTTATCTAAGTTTATTAACATACAACAATAAACAAATCCAATAAACCAAATATGGATTTTTTAAACCAAACCATCTTTTAAAAAATTTCAGAATTGAGTTACATAATTTAAAACAATGTTCAAAGACCATTAAAAATGTACAAAACAAAAAATGATAGGCCAAGAACCTTCTCATGGCAAGGAGAACCACCCTCAATCCACCTCCACAACACTTCATCATGAAGGACTGCTAAAAACCCGAATAATTGGCACAAAAGTTGTACCCAAACCTGCGACAACAAAATTACCAAGTCTACTTACACTCAAAGGTGTAAGTAGGGTGTGATCCAAAGCCTGTTAGGATACCACAACTAAGATATTCAATGTGATAAACATTTTAAAGATGAAAATCTTGCAAGTTTTCATAAACAAGAGATGCTATTAAGATTTTTAATGAGATTCAACTTTAAATAAAAATAGTTTTCAATTGGGCTACTTTAAAGAATCAACAATTCAAAAAGAGTTCCAAAGCTACTAAATTTTCTAGAAAAACATATTATATGCCGATGGTATTCATAAAGTATATAATTAGTACAAGAAATAGGAAAATAATCCCTAGGTACTAGCTCGATGTGGGTCTCAGATACCTCGTATCTCGGTGAAAGTTACCAAACAAATATCCATTCTCGTGCACACGATCCACTAGTATGGATCATACCCATAACCTAGTGGTCCTCAAACATCAATATCACCATCATAGTTTAGTTAGTGTTTTCATCGTGAAAATATTTATGTGAAACTGAGTCAAAACCCACCGGATCACTAGCGTACTAGTACACATCTACCCATCTAGATACTCGGGTTTCCCTCTTGTGCTCAAACAAGTTAAAAAAGACATGAAAGATAATTTTCACATGAAAATACTACTTCTACATCACACATTCACCAAACAGCCTACATTTATATTACATAACTCACATAAAACTCATTTCATAAGCAAATCCATTTTTCACATCATACTCACGCAAAATAGCCCACAAACATGTTTCACACCTTTCTAGAAATTTGATAAAACATTTTAGAAACTTATAAAACATTAAAAAAATGTTTCACATCTTAAATCACCACTTTACATTTAAAAAATCCATATTAGGTGAACACACTCACCAAAACAGTACATGTACATCCTTTTCCCGCTTTTTTTAACTCAATAAATCATTTACAATTTTCATAAAACAATCCTAAGGGGTATAACCTTGTTTTGCACAAAAAAACCCATTTCAAAACCATCTTTCCAGGCCATAATCATTCCAATACCAATAAAAAACTAAATTTTAAGCCCTAGAAACATTTATTAAACCACTCTCAAGTGTTGTAAATTTACCTCTAATAATACCTCATAAGATACACATGAGAACACACATTTTCATAAAACACTTTCAAGAAGTATAACAAGGTTTTACACATAAAACCCTTTCAAAAACCACATATTTAGGCCTACATGACAATAAATAATTAAAAAACCTTAATTTTAAAACCCTTTTAACAACTAATTAGTCACTTCCATATTTTATAAAACTACCACAAAAGATATCACATGAGGTACAATTAAAAACTACAAAACTTCAAATAAAAATGTAACTTTAATACTAAATGCTTTTATAATACTACCAAAAATGGTTTTAGCACCACATAAAACATATTATGAACATTATAAATTAATAAATCAAGCAAACTAACTCATAAATAATTTCTTACACATGGAATCACCTACTGAAACTGTTGAAACCCTGAAATCTTAGTGCGAAACATCAACTACACCACTGTCGCACCATAAGGGAGTTAAATCCAACCTAAAACCAAAATATTTGACCAAAAAGACACCAAATAAAACCATAGGTATGAACCATAACTTATATAAATTTTATAATATCATGAAATAGGGAGGAAACACTAAGGAGAAGGACGAAAATGAAGAGAGAAACACTTAATTGAAGAAATATTGATGAAATCGGACCAAATCCACCAATAGTTGAATCTTAAAGTAACCAAAATTGGTAGGGAGGCTATAAGGAGTCATAGTAGGTTAGGTGGGGACTGAATTTGGGAAAAAAGAGTAAAAATTGAAGGAGTTATAAAAAAACATTTTACCTCTTAAAATCTGGGAGATTTGAGAATGATTAAGAAAGATTGCCCTAATCCGTGGGAGAGATGAGCTCCAAGTAGGGGTAGGAGAGAATGGGAGTGAGCCTTTGGTAAGTGGTCTTAGGTGAGATTTTGAATCACCAAAAAACCATAAAAAATTAATGAGATATTAAATAATTAAATAAATAGTTTAAAGTAGTGAATTGGATTTCAGACTGGCCCAACACCTTAATAAAAAACTCAAATCCATCATTATTATGGATTCTTATGGGGTCCAAAATGATATGGTGGTTTTAATATACCATGGGATGTTAATTGTGAAGTGTAATGGGTGTAAAATGTTGAAAAATTAAGGAGTTATAAAAGAAATAAAATTTATTTTTAAATCTGGAAATGGGCTCACGGTTTGGCCTAAATTTTGAAAACCCATCATTTCCACTAAAATGAATGGGAAACCCCCAAAACAAAGAAATAATGGAAATTAAATGAAAAATACCTTTAAAATAAGTCATGTATGTGAAACTATAACTAATTAAGACTGAAAGTATTTATAGATAGAGTTTTATAGACTTTATCTGTGGAAAAATGTGGTTAGCCACTCATTTCCACCAACACACCTTCTTATCTTGAACATGCTAGGTGCACCATGTGATCTCTCATATTCCTTAAAGTAAGTAAAAAATTTCTTTCATCGACTGATAATGTATCCTTCATCTTGTATTATGCATGAAATCTCAGTTCCCTTCATATATCCATCTTTTTGTTGCGGTTCCTAGTCATGCTAAATATGAATTCCTGATTGATAAGGATTTTAGTATTCAGACCCTGATGATGGATATAGGATGATGAAGATGCCAAGAGAATCAATTTAATATGATCAATTAAATGATTTCCTTCTAATAACATAGTTCTATATATTAAAAATGAACATTTCATGTGATTACCAAGTCCCACATCGGTTGTTACATCAATATATCAGTGTTTAGTAAGATTGTGTGTTCCATGACATCAGTGATGAAGTTGGAAAATATTAGGGGTCTCCAACCACCATCTGTGTCACCCCACACAAGCAATGCTAACCCTCCTTTACTAGCCTAGCATGCACCTACCTGTGTGTCTGCCTGCACTCTACCAAACCTATGCATGCACCTACCCATGTGTGTTGTTTATCCACCATAACTACTTGGGATTTCCTAGGTTGAATAATTAGTGTGGTTTCCAATACAAGTATTGTGGTTTATTATCTTCCTTGGAGGACATATATTGGCATGTATATTTTTAATTAAACTCCCACCAATTACTTTATGAAAAATTATACACATGGAATGATTTTACAATAATACAAGCCAAATTAAACTTCTTCAAAATTTCTTAAACAATAATATTTTTCCTTCTCCATAGTAAATCAATCAAAAGTTACATTAATTCCAATGGTTATCATAATACCATCACAAATTTAATTATTCCTAAATATGCAAACTATATATCTTCATCATACCTACTCCAAACATCACCATTTTTTAATTTACCTTGTCAACCTTTAAATCCAATTCCAATTCACTAAGTCAATAATTCTTTATATATATTTTCAATACATGCAATATTAACCCCATGGTTTCCATAATATCCTCCTTTATATTTTGTTGAAAATATACCAAAAAAATATTTCCCATGTAGGAATATGAATTTTATGGTGTCTTCTTCTTCTCCCTTTATCAATAAAATTTGAAGGTCAATGTGTGGGTGGGGGATGATCTACTCATTTAATTCTTTCACCATTGGTGAAATTTTCATCTTCTCCACATTACTCTCCCTTTTCATTTAATTTATTTTCTTATTTAAGGATACCTCTTGATAATACAACTTATTATAATATCATCCCTTTAAGATATGATTCTTTCACTAATCATCTCTAAGTCTATGTGGATTAACCCTATGTGAAAAACAAGAGTGACTAATGAAAATCTAAAAACTTTCTATACATAGTTCAGCATGTGAAACCAACTCTCTTTCTTTGAAAGAATGATTTAAATTTTTTCATAATGATCATTTGTATCCAACTCAACAAATAGATTAAAAATTTCAGACACAAAGTAGGTTACTCCAACTTTCAAATTACTTATCTTTTTATCACCCATTAATCAATATATATTACCTTTTTTATATTTGATTTTTCACATAGGGATATGAGACTATATTCAACATACCTAATTGTTTACTTTCATACCTCTACCTTAAACTTATTCAAGTGTATTTCTATAATACATTTCTTTATCGAATACTGAATGAGATAATGATGATTTATAATGAGATAATATATAACGTTTTTAATGATGGATGAATTCATGAAATTTATAAATCATTCATTTATTAGGAATCCATATAAATTATACCTAATCTTTAATTCTTTACATGTAAGAATAAACACAATGTATATGAGGGAATAAGGTGGATTATCCCTCAACTCTTTAATAATATTACCAAGGGTGTTATTTATTATTCAAATTGGAAAAAACTTCATAAATATTCATTATTTATTCCTTAATTTCACAAACATTAATCTCCCTAGGTATCATGGATTTCTTGACCACATAGACTTTCTTATTAGATAAAATATTCTTATTTACAATAAAAATCAAAGCACTTTTATTCACCTATGATTATTTAAACTTCCTTTCCAATTCCAAATGATATTTATATATGGTTAATTATTATTTAAAAATATTATTAGTCTTGTTTTTATTTTTAAAATTTTTATTTATCAATATATTTCTCATAAAAATTAGTATTAGGTGTTTTCCCCTTGTTATTAAAAATTCGTCTTGTCTAGGTTATAAATTCATGAACTTTTTAGTGTATGGCCAAATACTTTACACCTATTACATAGACCATCAATGGTTTTAGGGTAATACCTTTTAAACAACCACTCATAAAATGTGAGTTTTTCTTATGGGATATCATGTACCAAATCAATATTTCTATTTCTATCATGGATTAGTTCCTTATTTTTCTTCATCGTGATCCTTTTGATGTTGATGTTGATGGACAGTTTATAATGGTCCATGATGTGACCTTTTTAACTATAATATAAGCATATTTTTTGTGTTGATGTATCATCCTCAATAACATTCTTCTTGAATGTACTTTGATTAGTATTTTTCTTCAAAGTATTCACAAAGTTAAGATTACATCCATTTTTGGTTTGGTTTCTCTATTACTGAAATATTTTCCCCTCAATGTCATATGAGTTGTTCTTGACTGGTATATAAAATCATTACTCATAACAGTGATCACTTTTATTGTAATAATCGCATAATATTTCAAAGAGCTGATATTTTTCATGGTTAAAAAATTCAATCCTTTCTGTGAATCCTTCTTCAGCACATCAGGATTTATATTTTCTTTATATTTACTTCCCCTATATGTAGAACTTTTTTATTTTTCATACATTTAAATTTTATTCCTATATCCCCTGGAAATTTGTTCAAACTTACAACAACACCAATAATAGCCAATTAATCTCATTTGCATTCCTGTAGATACAATCTAGTTAGATTTAACATCTTGTTTTTAACAAAAGTAGAATTATCTTGATTAATATTTGAGGAAATTATATTCCTAAAATATCTTAATCCACCTTTAATTATGTAGTGGTTTTATTTTAATATATAAATTTTTTCAATATTATGATTTATTTCTTGAATAAGAAGATAAAATTTTATTAATATAAGACACCTAGTGAGTATTTATTTATTTCACAAGTGGATATGTTTTTATCCATACAATTTTGTCCAAATTTGTATCCATATATTTTTTTATCATTGGAAGAAAGAACCTTATCATAAAATTATAAAATAGTTTCCCTTTTCTCACCATCTAGTAAAGATTTTTCTTTAGTATTTTTTATATTTTTTATTTGACCTCTAGTTTAAAAAACTTCATATTGAGAGAATATTTTTCAACCTCAAATAGGCTCGATCTTTCACTCCATTAATTTTTTAGCTTCCAGTTATTATATTAATATTCTTAATTTTCCTCTAATAACAATTTATCAAGATATTTTATCGACTTTTCCTTAATATCAAACTAATAATTCTCTACATCCATTCATGATTTCAATATTTCTTATATTACTTTAAGTTTCTCTTCTAATCTCCTAATTGGGAATTTATATGTAACATCATCTCTCCTAGATATTTTTTATAAAGGATACATACTCTTTGTACTATCTTCTCAATGAGATCCCATGAGAGCCTGATTATTGTATCATCATATTCTCTCAGTAGTTCCTTTAGAGTTTCAAAATTCATTTGAGACTCTTCCTCATTGTGCGTCATTAAAACATTGGCTAGATCTTTTTCATTTGTACTCTCATTATAATTATGTGGAAAATATTCCCAAATAAATCCTATAAAAAATTTATTCCAAAAAATATTGTGTTAAAATAGATCCTTAAAGTTTCCCCTTTCAAGAATTTCATCCTCAAAAGAATCAATTATTTTATTTCATTCTTCGATAGATTCCTTTAAATTTTTAATCACCTAGGATTGCTCATAATTTTTCTACATGATCTCCACTACTTTTTTTTAGTTCTCCTAAATAAATTATTGATCTGTTAACTCTTTTTAAATTTGGTTATTCTACACTTAAATATCATCCAAATATTAAAAATATTCTTTTAACATACCAAAAATACTTCAATTTTTTTACTCTTTAAATATCTAATTCTTCATGAGAACCATCAAGATCTACCTGAAGGTCAGCATCATCCTCTAGTTATTTCATTTATCAAACTTCCTATTATTTATTCTTTGAAAATTACATAATTATCTTTTTATACAAGTGATCTATATCTAGTGATAACACTTCTTAAATATTTTTACAAGTAGGTTGAATACTGTATTATAAACTTTATTCTTTAATACCACTTGTTATACCTCAAGACACCCTAAGAGGGGGATGAATCATGGTGAACCCCAAATAAAAAAAATTTCTTGTTTGATTATATTTTATAATATTATTCCCATGATAATAGGAATAGTGTTTAGCCTATTTTAGTTACCATCACAATCACTAAAAAAATCATAGATTTGTAGGAAAGTAAATTACACACAGAACACATAGATTTTACTTGGTTCACCAAAATGGGATACATCCAAGGATTACACACTAAAAATGTGTTGATATGAAAAAAATACACTATGATTTTTTAGTTTTTTGGATTACAATGGTTTTTCCACAACCACTCAATTCTAGAAATAATGCTTTTATAAGGTTTAGGGTTTGGTCACTCCTATCCCAAGGGACACTCCCTCTTCTTAATTTTATGCTCTACTTATATGAAGGATAAAGTCATTTTATACACTTGAGTGTATATTAAAGATCATAAATATAAGTAAGAACAAGGTTTATCTACATCTTCATATAGATTCACTATGAACTCTAATATGTTGCTCTTGTTTTTATAATTGGATGGACTCATCAACTTGTGAATTAGCATTGAGTATGTTTCTTCCCTTGTATTTCAGTAACACATTATTCTAGATGATATAAATTCCAATATTATAATTATATTCTTAACAACTCCTTATTATAATTCTAGATAAAGAAATTATATGCTTCCTTATTACTATATTATAATTCTGGTAATATTAATAATATTTCATCTCCCTCTTCTCTCAAATATTTACTACTATGAAATCAGATATAATCACTAGAATCACCACAAGTTTCTTAATTGTTCTACCTTGTAAAAATGCCTTATCACTATTGAAAACCTTCTAAACAACTCTGTATGGTCTTATATAAACCACTTTTTGTTTAATTAATACTCATGCAACTACTTAATAGTACCTATAATGATGAGACCTAATAATTTCATACATATATATTACATGATCTAAGATGGATATTCAACCTATATCATTAAAACCATACCCCAGAACCATAAATATTTAATTTATTTGGATACTAGATACATAATCGTCTTATTTTGTGAAATATTTTTATCATATCCCACAAATTTCTTCTCACATAGTACACTTATTAGACATACCCTTTTTAAAACCATTATTCATAACTTGGGTAAACGAAACATATGAAAGGGTTTTCTCAGATTCTCAGTAAAGGTAAACATGGGAGATATTGATCGATTATCATATACAACTATAATATAAGCATGAGGGTATAAGATTTTGATAATAAATTACAAATTTTACACCCAATATTTCATAGATCATAAACATGATTCACAATATAAAGCTTTATAATTTCAAAATAGATGAATCATAAGAGTGAGGAATAATCATAAATCAATCCTAGGCTATTAGAACATTTCATAAGAATAATAAATAAGTTTATGGAATACACAGAAGTGTATAAAATCATTTTCTTATCCAAGGATAAATTCCATGTTTATTAGTGGATTGGGTTCACTCCCCATTCCATCATTTTCTTAGTCAAGTTTAACTCCCAATACTATCTTTTTGGATATATTACCTTACTAAACTGGGTTCACTCCCCATTAAAGACTTTATTATCTAATGAGATATCCGTATTTACCCAAGGAATTAGAGGGCTATATAATTCTAGGGACATCCATAATATAATCATAATTATTCATATGTGTTTCATAATATCAAAAAACATTCATCATATCATAAACCATGGAAACAAAATGAATTTAATAAATATTTCATTATTTAATCAAGGAAAACCCGATGGAATATAAAGAGGTTTCATAAATATTTCATCATCATAATAATAAACCACTTAGGTAAATAACAAGGATAGAATCATTTTATTATATCCCTAGTAAATAATAAATAACATCAAAGAAAGTTATCATAGAAGAAACATTCTTTTAAAAGATCACTGGAATATTTCATAAGGAAAATATCCTTTTCATTTTGAAATAACCTATTTAAAATATAAAAATTTACAAAATAATATAGAAAAAAGTTTCTTTTAAAATAACCATGAGAAATTTTAAAGTAATATCTAAAGAAAATAATGGTCTTAGTGGTAGGAAGATCCATTAATTTTGTACACAGTAAAAGAAAACAATCCTTTCACACTATTCTAAAAATTCCATAATGACTTGTTTAGAAAAACATTTCTTTAAAAATATTCATTTTAAAACCTATATAAATAAATTAAAAGGTGTTTAAAATGAAAATTTTAAATAATTTAAAGTATATTTAATCTCTTTCATAAAACAATTCTAAAGAGTATGCACATGGATGAAAATGTTTATTGACCAAAGAGAAAATAGGGTTGGATTTTCATTAAAAACATTTTCTCGATCATTTTAACAACCAAAGACTGGAAAATTATACAAATGCATATAAAATCTAAAAATAATATTATTACAATAAATTAAATGGGTTTTAAAGATTAATATCTATATAATTTCTCTCAATGAAAGTTTGGAATTGATAATCTTGAAAAGAAATGAGATTGTAACATAATCTATTACCTCAAGCTCTATTTTAATCCATATATGCTCAAATATCATGTACAATAAATATATATTTATAATATATATATATGTAATATAAACTTATATATACATAACTTAATATGTATCATTCCTTTATAATTTCTAATTATCCTTATATTAACAATTTCTTTATTAAAACAAATATTTAGGTGAAAATTTAATATTAATAATGAAATAATTATCCTTGCAATAATTTCTAATTATTATTTACAATTTCTTTATCATGTATTGCTTTGTATTTCACTATTTTCCATGCATGTTTCAGTTTAATGGTTTTAATACTTGTACCTTAACCATGGTTTCATCATTTATAGAATATTAATAATGAAATAATTATCATATTTATTCATCATATACTATTTTATAATTATTCATATAAATTAGTGATGAAAAATGAATCACATCACTGTGTAGAGGTGCTCATCCATACATACACATGAGCGACATTGTCTTTTTCCAATGAATGGAATGGTAAGAAGGTAGATAAGGTATTATAATTCTAGAAGAATAATTTTGTAATAAATATTTTATATGAAATTTAAATATGTTATAATAAATATTCATGTGATTTGGTTATATAAAATGAATCATATCGTTACGTAGAGGCGGTAGTCCACACATTCGCACAAGAAATACTTTAATTTCCCATTTGATGGAAAGGAGGTGTAAATGATTTATAAAATATCATAATAAAAATTAATTATATTAAAGATAATGAAGTAATTATTTTATAATGTATATCATATATTTATATGAGGTATAATAAGAAATAAAATTGAAAGCACTTGATTAATAGTTATACCAATTCATTGAAAACCTCCTTTGGCTTACACCTTAATCATTGAAAGGATGGTATTATGATAAAACTAGGAACTATAGGATTTTTTTGGTACTGTGAAGGTATTATTTTATAAAGTTTATAATCTATAGGTACCATGAGGTGTGATTAAGAGAGGATAGGTGGTGTCCTTTTATAAGGGAGGGAGAGGACATACATAGAATTTTCAAAAGATTAAAATATAATAATGTCATTTTGAAGTAAAGTGGCTCCAAAATGAAAAATATTAGAATATAAGGAGGATAAGTTTAAAATTATATAAAAAATAAAATTAAAGTGATTTTTTATGATATTTTAATCCTTATCTCTTAGGTTGACTCCCCCCTGATAAACCCTTTTTAACCCTAGCCTTAGTAAAAAATTACTATTTTAAAATTTTTTATGACTAAAAATTAATTTGAAATTATTAAATTATATTAATTATTAAATTTCTATAAGTGGTTGAAATTTATTTTAAAATAAGTGCTCAAAATGTAATGAAAACCATTTTTAGAAAAATAAAATTTTGTGCATAAAACTGGATTTATTATTATTCTATTATTAGTAAAAACTATTATATAAGTGTTAAAACATTTTATCTAATATAAAATATATGTATTTAATGAAAATAATTCATCAATATGGATTAATTTAATTTATTAAGATAAAAACTCATTGTGCGTAGAAAAACCTTTTTCAAAAAAAACATTTCTATTTACATTGAATTGATTTTATTTCATTTATAACCAATTGATAACTAATGAATTCATTTGATACATGAGTAAAAAAATAATTTTTCATAATTTCCTTTTTATTATTCACTCTCTCCAATCCAATGGCTATGTGATAACTATAATATTAAATAATAATATTTTGATAGTATATTATGGTTCGTTTAAACTCAGTGATGTGTGTAAAGACAACTATAAAAGGAATAATATTTATTTAAAGATAAATATATCATAAAATATTTTGGTGTTTCATTCTACCCCTTTATAATAATTTCACCCTTTAAATTTTTTCACTCTGATAAAAACAATTCTGGATACTTTTGCCTCATCAGATCTTTAGGTTCCCATGTTGCTTCCTCAAATTTATAGTTTCTCCATAGAACTTTAACCATGTGAGTTGTATTATTTCAAAAAACCTTATCTCTCTGATCCAAAATATACAAAAGTTTCTTATCATAAGAGAGATAATTATCCAATGGTATGAACATGTATTTCTGTACATGTGAAAGATTAATTATGTAATTTCTCTAAATAGATACATGAAACACATAGTGAACTTGAGAGAGAATTTGTGGAAGTGGCAACCAATAAGAAACTATACGAATACGATTAAGAATTTTTATGGGATGATATATATAGGTATTAGATTTCTCTTATTTCCAAATATCATAAACTAATTCCATATTGAAATTCGTAGGAATACTTTCTCACCAACTTTTAATTAAAAGTCTCATCAATGATTGTCAGTATAATTATTTTGTAAAATCTGAGCTACCTTGATGTATTTATAAATGGATATAAATTTATTTTTCATTTCCTCAACTATCTTAGGTCCCAAAGTCTTTTGACTTCTAAAATTATCACATCATTTTGTATTACTACACTTCTTCCCATATAAGGCTTAATAAAGAGCCATTTTAATTCTCAAGTGACAGCTATTATTGTAAGAATATTATATCAAAGGAAGTTGTTGATCCGAATCATATTTGAAATCCATAAAATGATATATAAAAAAATTATTTAGGGTTATAATGGTCCTCTATTACTAACCATATATCTAAAGATGATATGAAATGTTAAGGTTCAAATCTATATACAATGTCAGCTAAATAATTCTCCAGAACATCAAGGGAAACCTCATATCCAAATCATATACAATATAATTTGGTACTCCATAAAACCTTTACACATTCTTAATGTATATATTTTCAATGTGATCAAGATAAAATTATTCTCTAATAAAAATAAAAAAGTTCTTATTTCATAATACGATTGACAATAACCCAAATACAATTGTTCCTATTATATCATATGGGGGCTCGATAATGAAATCCATGGTAATGTCTTCCAATTTTTACTCTGGTATGGGTAATGGTTATAAAATCCCCCTATATTTTTTTCTCACATCCTTAACTTATTGAGATACTATGCCTTGAGATATATACTCTACAATATCCATTTTCATGTTATGACACCAAAAATATTTATTCGGATATTTATACATCTTGATACTTCATATATGAATAGAAAATTATGAACTCTAAGCTTCATATAATAGCTCCATCCTCAATTATAGTATTTATAGGGAACATAATCTATTCCTAAACCTTATCATTCCATCACAATCATTCTTGAACTCATAAAAATTTCTTACATTCTTTTATTGTTCTATAACTTCCTTCTACACCTCTTTAATCCTCACATGGATGTATAGTTGAACATTCATCTGAGAAAGATCTGATTTATCCCATTTCCTCATGATTTCAAAGTCTATCTTCTATAAATCCATAAATATTGAATGTATTTCAATCCTCATCATATAAAAATATCATGATCTTTATGACTCATAGCATCAGCCACTATGTGCACTTACCCAGGGTGGTAATGTATTAAGTAATCATACTCTTTAATCAACTCCAAACATCACCTTTGGTTCATATTAAACTCTTTATACATGAATATATTCTTAAATATTTTATTATTAGTATATATATCACACAACTCACCATAAAGATAATTCCTTACTATTTTTAGTGTAAAAAATAATGCTACAAACTACAAATCATCAGTTGGGTAATTTTTCACATGAATTTTCAATTAGCATAAGGCATAATCTATCACCATATCATTATTCATAACAATTAATTCCAATCCATTATTTTATGATTTAATAGAGTTCAAAAACCCATCTCTACTATATGGTATCGTAAGTTTGTGTATTGACCAATGATATTTTCTGCTCCTTAAAATTTTCCTCACATTCATCTAACCAAAGTAAATTGTATTCCTTCCAAGTCAACTTGGTTATTAGAATATATAACCATGATAAATCTCTCAAAAAGATCAATTAGTATCTATACAACCCAATAAAACTATAGATATTGATTATTTTTTTGCTCTAGTAAATTTCTCAATAACTTTTATCTTCAAAGGATCCACTAATATAACTTCACTTTATATTATATGACCCAATAATGTGATTTTATATATCCAAATTCACACTTGGTAAATTTATCATATAACTTCTCTTTCCTCAGGGTATTCAGTACAATCCTAAAATATTCTTCATTTTCTTCCTTACACTTTGAATAAATAATACTATCAACTATAAATATTTCCACAGACTGATTAAGGTAATTTCTAAAGACTCTATTCATTAAATCTATGAAAATAGAAAGATAATTCATAAGTATAAATGGAGTCACTATAAATTCATAATGAACATACCTTGTAAGAAAGATTTCATTAGCTATATCCTCCTTCTTTACCCTAAATTCATGATATCCAGCATGGAGTTCAATCATAGAAATGTATTATATTCCACACATTTGATCAAACATGTTATCAAAATGTGGTAGAGGATACTTATTTTTGATAGTGGTCTTATTAAGTTATGGATAATAAATATAATTCATTGATCCATATTTCTTCTTATTAAAAACAATAGTTTCACCCCTTAGTGATGAACTAGGGTATATTAATCCCTTATCAATATTATCTTAGATTTTATTCTTCAATTCCTATAAGTCAATCAGGTTCATTCTATATGGAGTCTTTGAAATATGAGTTTCACTAGGTGTGAGTTCTATTGAAAAATAAACTTCATTATTTAGGGAAATATTATGAAAGTCTTTAATAAATACATCATCATAATCCCAAAAAATATAAATATCTTTGATTTTGGGTTTCTACCAAACCATTTGAGATAAATATACCTCATGAATAGGAAGTAATACCCATATAACAAAAGTAACTTCCATTAGAAGTTCATATTCATCCTCACATAGAAAGACAATCATAGGTTGATTTGGAATATAAAACATGACTTCGTTTATTTAGAAATTTATATGGTATCTATATAGAGAGAGTTGTTCCATGCCCAAAATCAAATCAAATTAAACTATAGGGATAATCACAAGATTTATAGGAATCACATTCCCATAAACCTCTATCAAAGATTATCTATAAAATTGAGATGAAATCATCATACCAGTAAGATTTTTTATTACTAACTCAACATATAATCAATGAGGATATTAATAAACATCCCTATAGACATTTCATGATATAAACAAATTCATACTACTAAGCTCAAATAAGATACTTCAATATTTGGGCATGCCTATTACCACCTCAACTTCATTTTTCTATCTTCATTCCCTTACTAAAACCAAAATGGTTAGCATGATCATCAAACACTATAATAAGAAATAATAAAATCATGAAAATCATTCATAATATTCTAAAATATTGACATGTTATTTCTAATATATGAAACATTAGGTTTAACCTAGTTCATTCATGGTTATAATCTATTAAAATCCTTTATCATGGTTTATAAAGAATATGTGAATCAACCAAAACATATTTCATAGGAGTGTCTATCCAGGTGTGAAATCTTATTTTAGGAAATATTTTTCGCATCTCCAATAATTTTCTTCTTACAAAGTAAAATTATTAGATATACCCTACTAAAAACCCTTATTCATAAACTATAGAGAAGAAACATAATAAAGGGTGAGATCATATACTTATTAAGGGTAAACATGGTATATATCAATTGATGATAATATAAAAGAATAAGATAATAATATGGGTGTGGTTTTTTAAAAGGTAATGATTTGGTCAAATACCAAAGCACAATTTATTGATAAGAAAAAGATATTACAAAAGTCAGAAGGATGGGGTTTTTTTACAATCTCTATCAAACAGATATAATAAGTCATTTGGAAGAGTGTCCATCCAAGTCATGCTCTGATGAACTCCTTTGTTGGAAAGAGCATCTGCAATAGTATTCACGTCACGGTGGGCATGAGTAGCTATGTAATCAATCCCATGGAGCGAGTTCATAAAATTCATCCAAAGTGTGGTAAGCAGCCAGGCAAGATGAATGATTTCATTTCAGATGGCATGAACGATATTGGTAGAGTCACTTTCAATCCAAAGCTTTCTCCAACCTCTTTGAAGCGCAAAATCAACTGCATGGATGACCCCTGGTATTTCAGCCTCCAGAGATGAAGAATTTACATATCCAACATAGAAGAAACCCTGACACTGTCTAGATAAGTCTTTGAAGATGGAACCACAACAGGAAGGGCCTGGATTGCCTTTAGAAGCACCACCAATGTTCACTTTGATCCATCCCAGCATCAGTGATTGCCAGAATACTTCAAAGGAACATTTGGGCTTTGGGTATATGCCAGGCACACAGAGATGACGAAGGATCTCAAAGTCACCAACCGAGTTGTTGAAACAGTCTTCTTGGATTGAAGCAGCTTCATGAATCACAATAAGAATCCAAGATTTTATTGTACTGAGACTAAATGAGTGTTTATTATTAATAAGATCATTTCTAACATACCAGATCTCATGCAAGAGTTCCGCCACTTCCATAAGAAAAATATTTTTAACCTGTATAGAGGCTTCATATCTAATGAATTTTTTTAAAAACAAACAAATAGAGTTAGATAGGGTCCATCTGCAATTAAATAATTTGAGAACATAATTTCATAAAGCAGAGGTCATCGCACAAGACAAAAAAAGATGATCAGAATCCTCCCTGTGCTGATTACACAAGTTACATTTAGAGCAGAGTTGTATGATAAAATTTTGCAGACAGGGTTCAGTAGGCAATATATTATGAGAAATGCTCCAAATAAGGGTGAGGCTAGAAGGTTTGATCCAAGGCTTGTTAAATTGACTCAACCATTTATAATTAGATTCATTTTTATAAAATTTATGCTTATAGTAGTTTTTAGAGTCAAATAATATGGGTATGTGATAATGATAATAACTTATAAACTTCATACCCAAAATATCATTGATCATAAACATGATTCATGGAATAAAACTTTATCATTTCAAAAGACATTAATCGTAATAGTGAAAAATAATCATAAATCAATCATGATACATTAGAACATTTCATAAGCATAAGTTACAATTTTGTGGAATATATATAAGCCTATAAAATAAATTCATTATATAAGAATCACTTCCAAGACTATCACAGTGTACTGGGTTCACTCCTCATTATATCATTTACTTGGTCAGTATTCACTTCTAGTACTATCTTTTTTGTGCATTGTCCCTTACTAAACTGGGTTCACTCACCATTCTAGTCTTTATCATCTCATAACATATACATATTTACCCAATTCATTAGAGGTATATATAATTCTATTCCAACTCATAAAAAATCATAATCCATTAATATGTGTGTAATAATATAATGAAATATTTAACATATCATAACTCACGTAAAGGAAATGGTTTTCATAAATATTTCATTATTTCATTATAAGATAATCCAACGAAAAAAGGGTTTCATAAATATCTCATCATAATAATAATAAACCATATAAATAAAGGAAAAGTATTGAATCATTGGATCATATCCTCAAAAAATCATAAGTAATATTAAATAATGCCCTCATATATGAATAATAACTTTAAAAGATCACCAGAATGTTTCTTGAGAAAAATACACTTTTTATTTTGAAATCACTTATCTAAAATATAAAAAAACCAAAATATTATGGAAGAATTTTCTTTAAAAATAACCATGGAAACTTATAAAGTAATATTTAAATAAAATAATTATCATGTTAGTAGTAAAAATTTTTCATGTTGTATACATTAAAATAAAACATTACTTTCATGCCTTTATAAAAATTCAAAAAATGAATTGTTTGGAAAAAAATTCTTTAAACATAATAATTTTTAAACATTTATAAATAGAATAAAAGGTAGATAAAATTAATATTTTGAAAATCTTAATCTATATATAAGAACATTCATAAATAACTTTTGAAGAATAAGGACATGGAAGAAAAAGTTCATCGACCAAAGAGAAAATAAGGTTGAATTTTATTTAAAAACATATTCTTGATCATTTTATGTTCCAAAGAGATTAAAATGGTAAAAATTCATAGAAACTATAGAAATAACCAGATTACAAGAAACTATATGGGTTTTAAAGTTTAAGATCTATATAATTTCTATCAATGTAAATTTATCATAGAAAATCCTAAAAATAAATGAGATCATAACATAAACCCTTACCTCAAGTTTTATCTTGTTTCATACAAGTTAAAATATCATGTATAATAAATATATATTTATTATTAATATATTAAAGTACCATATTCATATATAACTTACTATTTATCATTCGTTTATAATCTCTAATTATCCTTTAATTAATAATTTTTTCAATATAATGACCATTCGGGTGAAAATTGGTCTATTTTCTATGCATGTTTCGGTTTTATGGTTTCAGTACTTGTACCATGGTCATGGTTTCATCATATCCAAAATATTAATCATGAAATAATTATCATATTTATTCATCATATACACATTTTTAATTATTCATATAAATATGTGATAAAAAACGAATCACATCATTATGTGGTTGCATTAGTCCACATGTACACACGAGCGACGTTATCATATTCTAATTAATGTAAAGGAAAGAAGATAGATAATATATTATAATTTTATAAGCATAATTATTTCATAAATTTCATATATAAACATTAAATTTATCATAATAAATAATTATGTGAGGTGGTGATGGAAAATGATTCATATCGCTATGTGGAGGTGATAGTCCACACGTACGCACGAGTCATACTTTCATTTCCCATTTGATGGAAAGGAGATGGAAATGGTTGAAAAATAATGATAATAAAAATTATTTATATTTAATATATTAAATTAAATATTTTAAAATTAATATCATATATTTAGAATATTTATAAAAATAAATAAAATTGAAAGTACTTAGTTAATAGTTACACCTCTTCGTTGAGAAACCTCCTTTGGCTAGAACCGTAAGCCTCGAATGGATGGTATTTTGATAAAACAAGGACCTCTAATATGTAATTTGGGGTGTTATTAAGGTATTATGTTATTTATTTAATGAGATATAATACTCATAATGTGTGAGGAAGAGAGGAGAGGTGGAGTCCTTTTATAAGGGAGGGAGAGAACATAGTTGGAATTTTTCAAAATATTAAAATATAATAACGTATTGATCAAGTAAGGTGGATAAAAAATGAAAAATATTTTAATATAGTAATTATGAGGTTAAAATCCCATCAACCAATCAAAATTAAATCACTTTTATTATATTTTTAGTAAACCTTTTTTAACCCTAACCATGATAAAAAACTTACTCTTTTTACAATTAATTATGACCAAAAAATTTGTTAACATTATTAAATTATATTAATTATCTAATTAAAAATATTTAATTCATTTAAAAAGATTCAATTTATATAATTTTTATAAATTTAATTTATAATAATCACTCAAAATGAAATTAAAATCATTTTTAAAAAAATGTATTTTTAAGCATAAAACAAGATTTATTCTAATTACATGCCTAGTAAAAAATATTAGATGAATGTTAAAAAAATTATTGAATATATTATACAGAAATTTCATTAAAATCATTCATAAATAGAGATTAATTTAATTTATTATGGTAAAACACATTGTGTTCATAAAATCTATTTTTCGTAATAACAAGTTTATTTACCTTTTAATGCTTTTATTCTCATTTCTAACAAATTGATAACCAATGAATTCATTTTATAATTTTATAAAAAATAATTTTTTATAATTTAGTTTTTATTATTCATACTCATCAATCCAATAGCAAGGAAATAACTTTCACATTAAATAATAATATTTTAATATTATATCACAGTTCATCTAAACTTAGTATTTCATGTAAAACAAGCCATAAAAGGAATAAAATTTATTTATATATAAATATATTATAAAATATCTATGTGTTACATATCACCTCTTTATGAGGTACATCATTATTTTCTCAAATCTACTTCTAATATTATGTTAATTATTCTAATATTATTAACACTTTTGATTAGTACACCTCTTCAATTTCATACAAATCACTACATGAAAGAATATATCATGATTTCACTTCAATTATCATGTGTATGGTATATCATTAATGGACTTTATGAATTACCATTAAGAAATAATCCAAGTTCTCAGTTCTTTTTTCTTCTTTTTTTATTATCTTTATATAAAGAGGAAATATAGCATAGTTCCACACATAAATCTTATATAGTATATTGTACTCGATATCTCTTTATTAATTTTCTTCATGTAAAAAATTATCCATGACAGTTTATCATCACTTTTCATGGTATTAAAATTCTATTTGTATAAGTATGATTAGGCAGATCTATTTCACCTACTTCATGGATCCTCCTCCTTCATATAATTAAACTACATACTTCTTTGCATATGTATATTGTGTTGTCATCACTTCATATAATCTATAATTATATATATAGTCTTATCATGATTTTTGTAACCAAGAGTACATTATATCCATTTTTCTTCATATACAGGATATATTATCACTTGGTATCTCTATATTTATCTATGTAACTCAATGATTCTACAACTAATGAAGACTATTGGAATTTATGGGCATATTTACACCACCTTTAGCCTCTAAAAAATGTGTTTGGTTAATCATTTCCACTAATCTAACTTCTTACCTAAAACATGTTGGGTGAATCACATGATCTATCTTCTTCCTCACAGAAAGTATAAAATCTCCAACATGGATCTTGAATGTATCCTTCATCATGTATTATGCATGTGAGCTCAACTGCCTTCATGTATACATCATTACACTATACTTTCTAATAATGTAGAATATGAACACCAAATCACTGGAGATTCTAGTATAAAAACCCAGAAGGTGGCTAGAGGAAGAAAAATCCACCAAGTGAAGCAGCATCGTTTGATCAAGCATTCACCTTTGTTTAAATCACATGGTTCCATGTATTAAAAATGAATATTCCATGTGATTACCAATTCCCAAATAAATTTTTCTTTCAATCTCATGATGGTTAATAATATTTTAGGATCTATGACATTGGTGTTAAATTAATATATGATTTAGGAGTATCCTACCATCATTTTTGCGACCATGAACGAGTTATGTTGACCCTCCTTCACCAACTTAATTTGCCACATGTATACCTAGGATCTGGAGAACCTATTCATGTACCTTACCATGCACGCTGCCTATCCACCATACCTTCTTAGGATTTCCTAGGTTTATATATTCTTATGTATTCCTATATAGGTGGTGTGGTTGATTATCTTCATTGGTGGCCTCAAATTGGAATATATTTTTTAACTAAATTACCACCAATTCCTTTGTGGAAAATTATACACATATAATTCCATAAGAATAACCCAATCCAAATTTTACTTTAAAATTTTTTCAATAACAATATTTTTCCTTTCTCAAGGTAAACTAAGAAAAATTCACATTACTTCCAATTATAAGCATAATACCATATCAACTTCAATGATTATTCAATCTTGAAACTATATCTATTCATGTTAATTATTCAAAAAATAACCATTTTCACATATGCCTTATCAACCATAAAAACCAATTCAAATTCACCAAGTTATAATTTCCTTATATATATTGTCAACATATCTAATATTAACCTCATGGTAGGAACAAGATATAATAAATAGCTTCCAAAGTTCATTTGGATCAATAAATATCCTCCAAATGTGTATTAAGCCCCAAATATCCTTGGGAGGTGCATTAATAATCCTCTAAATAAGATAAAAATATAAAATGGGGTGCATAAATGGATTATTTAATAAGGCCTAGGAATTTTTCTCATATAATGGTCCTTGGAAACCCATTACTCAATGCCCATTACCAAATATCATTTGGTATTTATTATTTTCTCAAGTTTATATATTAATAATATAAATGACTCATTATTTATCATATAACATCACATGAATATTTAATTAAACAAATATTATTTAAATAATTATTTTAATTGCATATAACATAAATCATGTTTATGTTTAGAGTAAACATAAATATTTTTTTACATAGACTAATCACATTAGTCTAGAAGACCTGATTAGTATTATCTTATATATAATCCTAAGGGCCCTTTTTAAAGTTTTAAATGATCATGAATCTAATTAATAATAATAAACTAACAGTGTTAGATAGAAACACAATATAATATTCTAAATTATAAAAAAATTTGGTCTGATCGGATCCACTTCATGCCCATTAGAAAAGTTTCTTTTTCTTTGACATAGAGATTAACCCCAATATATCGATGACATCAATCTCATATATATTATCTCTTTTTTATCAATTCATAATAAGATTAAATCTTACATAATTATATCACATGAAATTATATTGACATGGTCATACACTTAGTCAAAACTCAATTTAGTTCATTGATGTTATAACCAATTATATTGGAAGACACATCTTAACTTGGTTGATGAAATACCTCTTCTCTATTTGTTCCATGCATAATTACCTTATATTAATCCAAATTCCTAAATTAATTTTTATAGATATAAAATTATGAAACCCCACAAGTAGGGAACTTATTTAAAAACCTCAATTAAAAAGATCTATATCTAATGTTATCTTAAGTAGCACCAATTACACATACATGAAAATCCATTTGTTTTAGTTTAAGTAACTTTATCCAAATAAAATTTCACAAACTTATATCCCATGAGTAATTAGTTTTATCTTTTTACAAGTGGTCCTACTCAAATTTATCTTAACATATCATCACAACCCAATATGATGATCATCAATTAAGTATAACCTAGTAATATATATATATATATATATTCCAGGGGGTTGTTATTATATTATCTCTCATGTTCAAAGAAATAAATACTAGTGAAAAAAACGTCTTTAATGTCAATTTTTTAGGGTTTGTAACATAATTTTTAAGTGACATACTTGAAATTGATGTTGTAAATATATTTTTTATGATAGTTGTTATAACTAACATTGAACTTTTTACAATATCAGTTATTTTGGATAAATAATATAAAATATAATTTTATATAACTTTCTATGTTGGTTATTCGAAAAATAGATGTGAAAAATGACCTTTCATGTTAGTTATTAAAATATTCAATGTGAAATCCCAATTTTCACATATTTTTTCCAAATAATAAATATGAAAAGTTATATAATTTTAATAAAAATGATGAGAGATAATCCAAAAAATCTACCCATTTATTTTAGAGGACCAATTAATAAATTCCAACTCAAAAATAAATATTGGTAGCAATGTTAAATTTCAATTTTAAATTATAAAAAAAATATTTTAAAATAATATAACTAAAATAAATAATAATAATAATACATTAGATTATCATAAAAATTGAAGATATTATAAAAAATGAGTGAAAAAAAAGATCAAATGAAAATAAAAGAGGCCATTTCAGGGATTTAACCTCCATACAAGATCATTGATGGCTTCTATTTCTTTCCTTATTAATTCCATTACCAATAACCTCCCATTACCCACACTCCCAGATTCAGTGCTAAAAAATGAAATTTACATTTTGATCTTTGATACCGATGGAGGTGATCCAATTTTCGTTATACAAATTGTATAATATCAAAAGGAAAAATTAAATCTCTTACATTTTGAAGCACCTTTTAGATTTAGATTTTTAGATAATAATGACAAACTCTTACATAAATGATACCCATTAATTTAAGAGAGTGTCTTTCCCACTATTCCCATATTTTCATATTCTATATTAGGTCATCAACATTATCCATATGAAACCCTAATATACATAATTAATTTGACAACATACTTGATAACTTGGGGAAAAGGAAACATAATAAGGGTGGGATCAAATTCTCAATAAGGGTAAACATAATCATTAAAAATTTAATGTCATCACTATGTATAAGAAGTGCATAAGAGTATAAAGAAATAATCAGAGTGCATGAGAAAAATATAAAAGAAATCATAACCATTAATACCTAAATCATCAATTATGAAACATGTCATAAGTCTTTAAAAATGAAAAGAGTCATAATAATGAATAATCATGATCCATGTGATATCAATCTTGATCAAAGGAAAATTTATATACTCATGGAAAGCATAGATAAAATTTGTTCGTATCTTAGAACATGATCTTTATAAAACACTTATAGATACCTTAAAAATGGAATAACCATTTGGTTTAATTCCAATATAATTCTCCAGAGAACATAATCATTATCCAATTCATTAGAGTAATATCTAGTCACTCCAATAATTTAAGCTATATCAGTTTCACCCCATGCTATATGGGTTCACCTATCATATAATCTATAGTGGGATCACTCGGCGCTATCTGGGTTCACCAATAATATAAAATTTCCAAGAACCACAACATGAATAAGGTACATAGATATTTCATCATAAAACTTATAGAAACAATCATTATTTATTCTTATAAGTGATTAACCTATGAAAAATTAGGTTTATGTCAATTTATTTGAAACATGATTAACCCATAGAAAAGAAATAGGTTCCATAACAATCTCTTTGAAATATTGTTTACTCATGGAAATGAAACAGGTTCCAAAATAATCTCTTTAAAATGGTCTTAATCCATCTAGAGAAATAATGGGGATGGTATCGTTAAAAAATATCCTCATTAAAGTACAAGTAACAAAAAGGGTTATTGATGTTGATGAATAGGGATACAATTAGAATATAATTAAATAAATTTGGAAGAAATGACCTTTTAATATTTTAAAAAAATAACTTTTTTAAAACTAAAAAATCAGAAAATATTTTGAAAATCATTTTCTTTGAAAACAACCTTGGAAACATATAAAGGAAGCTTTAAAATCATTTAAAATATTTCTTGTGGAAAATATACTTCCCATTTCGCAAAAAACTTTTTAAAAATATTGAAAATAATTTTATTTGAAAATAAACTTAAAAATATATAAATAAATCTTCAAAAAAAATAATGGTCATGATGGTATAAAATTTCATTAATGTCATACATGTTAAAATAAATATTACTTTCACGTTTTTTGTTAAATGAAAATGGGCATTGTTTGAAAAATGACATGAAGATTCCTTTTGAAAAATTTTGTAAAAATTAAAACAAGGGTAAAAATTTCTTTAAAATATCATTTGAATAATGATAACAATATTTTTTATAACATTTTTGGAAAACATGTATTTGGAAGAAAAAGGGATTTCGATCAAAGAGAGAAATAAAGAAAAAATTTATTAAAAATGTTCTATCAATTATTTTAAGTGAAAAAGAGTGTAAAATGGTATTATTACTTGAAAATATCATGAATAACCAGAGTAGAATAAAAATATTGAGAATACTTGAGAGGTAGATTATAATATTTCAACTTTGGATACTTAATCATGAACAATCATAGTAGTCAATGATATTGTAACATAAAACTCTTCACACATTTGTAACTTTGAACCAAAAGACCCAAAAAATGATAACATTAAATTAAACTTAAAATATCATGAGAATAAATAAATTGTGGATAATACATGTCAAAGGGTATATATATAAACCTCATAAAATAAAATAGGTTGATAACATGACAATTCTTAAAGAAGGTAAATTGAGATAAAAATCACTTACAAAGATCATATTATTAAAGTGAGGATTAATCAATGAATTAATTGTGTGTATAAAATTTAAATCCACATAAAACAAGCAGAAATAAAACATATAATAATAAAAGTTAATTACACACATAATATTATCATTATATAATTAATGAAATAAAATTTTAACCCAATCAATGGAAATTGAGTTAACAAATATCTTACCTCACGATTCCTTTTGGTTGAATGTGATTTAACCTATTTTAAAGTGGTTTTAAAATTTTTATTAACTTATTAAAGAACCATATTAATATTTATAATAACATATACAATCCTTTTATAACATATTGTCACTTTTTTAAAAAATATTTCATTATTTTCATTGTTTCAGGTGTTAATTGCCTTTTTTCTCATTCATGCTTTGTTATGAAAGTTCAAGTTCTTTCCCATATAATATAGTTATATCATCTCTAGAATAATAATCATGAAAAAATTATAATATTTATAAATCAATTATACTTTTAAGATCAATTATGAAATATGATTTTGAAAAGTGAAGTATATTTCAATCATGGAGACGGTAGGTCGTATATACACATGTGTAACATTTCCATTTCTCAATGATCATTATAGAAAAGTGATATGTAAAATTTTATATTAAAAATGTTAATAACATCATAAATAACATATTATGTCTTTAAATATACTTATATATATCATCTGTGTGGTGTGGTGATGAAAAGAGTGAGTCACATCACTTCGTGAAGGCGGTAGTCCACACGTACATGGATGACATTATCATCTTTCAGTGATTGAAATAGTAATAAATAAAATAATATGTTATCATATAATAATAAAAAAAATATTGAATAAAATAATTATTTCATGTATATATTATATATATTTTAACTTTATCCTTATTATTTTCCAGGTAAATAGTTAGTGAAAATGAATCAAATCGCTTCGCGAGTCGGTAGTTCACCGTACACGCGAGTGATGTTATCATATCCCATATGGAATGAAAAGTAAAAAAAGTATATATGATATAATTGCTATATATATATTAATATTTTATAAATATCATATATATATATATATACTATATATCTATCATCATACCCAACCGTGAGAGGTGGTAATGGAAAAATGAATGGCATCGGTTCGTGAGAGGGTAGTCTTTCATAGACACGAATGATGATTATGTTACCCATTTTATAGAATATGAGAAGGATTTATATTATTAAATTAACATAATAACATATAATTATATGTAATATACTGTTTTTATTATATAATAATGGTTTAATAATAATTTTAAGGAAGCATAGGAACAAATAAAATAAAAACGCTCATTCAAAAACGTTACCACTTCTTCGGGTAACTTCTTTTGGTTTGCACCAAAGGCCTTCATTGGTTAGATTTATTTCAAAAATAATTATTATAGGATGAGAATATTAAATTATAAAATTTATTTGAGTTTGTATTTTATGAACCAATTGGTTTGTAATATGTGAAGTGAGGAGTAGAGGTGCTGGCTTTTATAAGTTAGGTGAGTGGAACACTTAAGTTTTTAAATGAATGAATTAAAACCATGTTATTTTAAGGTAAAAAGAATCCATTAATGGCCCATTATCAATAATAGAGGTTATAAGGTCAAAATATTTCCATAAAATATATTTTAGAGAAGTGTTTTGTTCATTTTAATCCATATCTTTTTATTTTAATCCCCTAATAAATCCATTTTCACCTTAACCGTGATAATTAATTTTTATTATTTTTACTATTACTTTTTGGTATAAAAAACTTAAGCTTATATTATTAGATAATATAAATTATTATAATTCAAAATATTTAATCAATTTTTTAAAATTTAATTCACAGAAGTTGAAATTTTAATTTAAAATTAACCTACATACGCGAAAAAAAAATGGGTTTTCAAAGAGAAAATGTTGAAATGTTTACATAGATTTTATACGAAATTTAAATATTAAATTGATTAAAATGAAATAAATTGGATTAATAGATATATAATTTAACTAATTTTACTTTAAAACTAATTTAAAAGATAATTTAACATTTTTAAATAATTTAAATAAAAAATTAGTTTTCAATTAAAATTCGGTGTTTTCACTATTAAAAAAATAATAATCTTTTCAAAAAAATCACAAATTCTCACCCAAATTAAGTTTTGATATTATGATTTAAAAAAATTAATTTAATTTTATCAACTAAATTTTCTAAATGTTCCAAAAATTAATTATAATATTTTTTATGAAAAGAAATAAAAAATGAAGAAAACGTATTTTTGAAGAATAAAATTATTTTACTAAAAATTGATTGATTATTTAATAAAAAAATCAATAATTTATATTGATTAAGACATATATATATATATATATATTAATTTAGCTAATATTATTCATACCCTCCAATTTAACAACTAGGTTGTAACTTTTATATATATTAAGGGTCAATTAAGCTCGATGTTGCATGTTGAATATGCTATCAAACAAAAAAATATTTGTTTTTCTTATAATAGAATATATTAAAGATATTAAATTCATTTTAAAAATTTATATCATAATGTCCTAAGGAGGTGCATCCTCATATAAGTTTAGTGTTACATGTCGTTTATGCTATCGATCATAATTTTCTTCTTTTAAAATCTTGAGTTGTTATATCCTCCCCCTCTTAATAAATTATGTCCTCGCAATTTCAAATTTATATCGATAATAAAATATTTTATATTTTAAAATAATTTTATTGTAAACCCAAATTATAAAAGGGATTAATAAAATATTTTCTTAATAAAAGTGAAAGGGAAGTACGAGGGTCATCTTGGATAACTCATAATAGGTTTCCAAATAGGAGAATATATGTTGAAATTGAATATTTAAACATATAATAAAGGGATAAAGAATTATGGAAAGTGATTGAGTTTATTAACCATGACCAAGTGAATTATAAATGAAAATTTAAGGGAATCAAAACCATAAATATGTGTTAATTTAAAATACCATCTGATTCATCAGATATGAATGTAATAGGATATCAATTTTTTTTTCAAGATCCCTTTCTTAAAGTTGGGAAATTACTTTTCCATGTATAATAAAAGAATAAGTAAATATACTTAATTTATGTGTATAATTTCATTTTTTTCATCAATTTCCACCATAGCCTCATCTTTTTCTCAAAATAATGAGTATTCACGATAAATTTTTCATGCATGATGCACTAAATCAACTTTTAAAGACCACATAAACATAAAAGGGATAATAAAGATATTATACCTATCTTTAGACTTTAAATAAAACCAATATGGATAGAACATGGTATGACATTTCCCAAAATGTATAAACCTTCATATTTTACATTAATATTTAAAATTAAACAGTATTACCCAAAGTTGAAACTAAATAATTACATGAATGAATAACCCTATATCCCAAATAACCTCAACAAAATCAACATTAGATATTTTTCAAACCTAAATAGTTATCTCACACTTTTAATATTACATGAACAAAAATATAGTGATCTCTTTTTGAAATAACATTAAACACTTAATCACTAAATCACTCTTCAATCCCATGGTTATCTATATGATAAAAATTATATTCCCATAATTACATCAATATAAAATATCCTATAAACCCTAAATGTTATCAATAACATAAAACTTATGTTCAGAAAATTTTAAATGAATAATTCTTAATAAAATAAATCTTTACATATACTTCAACCTAATAAAACTTCTCCTAAAATTTAATTAATCACTTCAATAATTCATCACTAAAACCCTATAAGGGGTGTATAATACATTGAAATTATGATCATCCTTAATATTATAGACCTATGAAGGTATCCATAACTTTTAAGATAAACTCACATGAAAACATTGTAATCTCAAAATTTACCTAAACTGGCCTCTAATTCCAACTATAAATGCTCAAAACCCACACTCCTAGATCTGGTGTTGAAAACATAAACTTTACATTTTAAAATTTTATATTGATGGAGGTGACCCAATTTCTTCTATCCAAAACATACAATATAAAAATGAAAAATTAGATCACTTGCATTTTCAAGGACCTTTGTGGTTTATAGTTTTAGAGAATTAGGAAAAACTCTTATATAAACAATACCCATGAATTTAAGAGACTATATTTCCCACTATACCCATATTTTCATATACCTTATTAGGTCATAAAAATCATCCATATGTAACCCTTATAGACATAATTAATTCAAAATCACACTTTATAACTTCAGGAAAAGGAAAAAAATAAGGGTGAGCCCAAATGATCAGTAAGGGTAAACATAATCATTAACAATTTAATGACATCAATGATTATAAAAAATATAATTAGAGTGTAGTGACATAATCATAGTGTATGAGATAATTGTAAAATATATTATACCCATAAATATATAAATCGTCAATTATAAAACATGTAATAAATCTTTAACAAAGGAAAGAGTCATAATAATTAATAATCATGAGCCATGTGACATCAATATTGATTAAAGGAAACATTATAAACCAATGGAAATCATAGATAAATTATTTTGGTGTCTTGGAACATCATTTTCATAGAAAAAATATAGAACCATTACAAATTTAATAACCATACAATCAACTTCCAATATAATTATATGGATAACATAATTATTACCCAATATATTGGAGCACTATTTGGGAACACCCATCATTTAAGTTATATCAGGCTCACCCAACACTATCTAGGAACACACATCCTATATTTTATAATGATCTCACATGATGTTATCTAGGTTCACCCATAATATATAAAGTACAATAATCAAATCATGAATAAATTATATATATATCATCACAAAACTCATAGAAACAATCATTATTCCTTTTTATGACTTTATTAACTCATAAAAAAGAAATGGTTTTCATAAAAATAAATTTGTTCCATAAAAATAATCACTTTGAAATAAACCATAGAAAATAAATGATTAAACCATAGAAAATAAATTTGAAAAATGATTAACTCATTATTCCTTTATTAACTCATTGAAAAATGATTAAACCATAGAAAATAAATTTGTTCCATAAAAATATCTTTAAAACATGGTTAACCCATGGAAATGAAAGGGGTTCAATAAAAATCACTTTGAAATAATCTTAATCCATTTTTAGAAATAATGAGGATAGTATCATTACAAAATACACTTTTTGGTGCATAAGTAACAACAAGGAGTGTTTACATTGATGAATTAGGATACCATTAAAATATCATTAAATATGTTTTGAGGAAAATAAACTTTCCATTTTGAAAAAAAATAACCTCTTAAAAACTAAAAAAACTAAAAAAATTGTTAAAATCATTTTGTTTAAAAACAGCCTTAGAAACATATAAAGTAATCTTTAAAAATTATTTATAACATTTATTGAGGAAAATGTCCTTTAAATTTTGGAAAATATTTTTTTTAAATCATTTTATTTGAAAATAACCTTAAAAAGTTATAAAGTAATATTCAAATAAAATAATTTTCATGATGGTGGAAAATTTTGTTCATGTCGTACATGATAAAAAAATATTCCTTTCACATTTTTTCATAGAGGATAAATGGTAATTGTTTGGAAAATGACATGAATATTAATCTAAAAAAATTAACAAAATGGGTAAAAATTATTTAATAAATCATTTTAATAATTATAAAAACATTTTAGAAAAAATATTAGAAATAATGGATTTGGAAGAAAATGGGTTTTCGACCATTGAGAGAAATAAATATTATTTTTCTTAAAAATGTTTTCCCAGTTATTTTAATTACTAAAGAGTGAAAAAATGGTACTATTACATGAAAATATCATGAATAACTAGATGAGAAGAAAAATCATGGTAATAATTGAGAGGTAGATCATAAGATTTCAGCATTGGAGACTTAATCATAATCAATCTCATTAATCAATGAGATTGTAACATAAAACTCTTACCACTTCAGTAACTTTTAATCGTAATACCCATGAAAGGATAACATAAAATTAAACTTAAAATATCATGATAATACATAAATTCATGATAATACATATCAAAGGGGTTGTATATACACCTCATAAAAGAAGATAGGTTCATAATAAGACATATGTCTCAAAGAAGACAAATTAAGACAAAAATAACTAACAATGATCATATCATTGAAGTTGTGATTCATAAATGAATTTATTTTATGTATAAAATAAAAATAAAAATAAAATAAGTGGAAATAAAAAATAAAATAATCAAATTTCATTACACTCATAATCTTATCATGACATAATCAATGAATTAGAAGTTTAACCTAATGAATGAAAATTGAGTTAAGAAATCTCTTACCTCACGCTTCCTTTTGGTTGAATGTGATTTAACCTCTTATATAGTGGTTTCAAAAATATTATAAACTTATTAAATAACCATTTTAATATTCATAATATCATATATGATCCATTTATAATATATTATCACTCATTCATTAATAATCTTTCATTATTTTCATTGTTTCGGGTGTTAATTGCCTTGTTTTCTCATTCATGGTTTATTATGAAAGTTCTAGTTCTTGTGAATATAATATAGTTATATCATATACAGAATAATAATCATTAAATAATTATAATATTTATGCATAAATTATAATTTTAAGACCAATTATGAAATATGGTTTTTAAAAATGAAGTATGTTACGATCATGGAAACGGTAGGTCGTACGTACGCATGTGTAACATTTCCATTTTCCAATAATCATTATAGAAAAGAGGTAATATTTTTACATTTCTATAATGATAATAATATCATAAATAAAATATTATTTCCTTAAACATACTTATATATATATCATCCATGTGGTGTGGTGATGAAAAGAGAGAGTCACTTCGCTCCGTGAAGGCAGTAGTCCACACATACATGAACGATGTTATCATCTTTTAGTGAGTGAAAATGTAATAAATAAAATGATATATTATATTGTAATAATTATAAATATATCATAAATTTAACAATTAATTTATGTATGTCATATATATTTATTAAATTTACCCTTATTATTTTCTATGTATAGCGTTAGTGAAAACGAATCACATCACTTCGCAAAAAGGTAGTCCACTATACACACGAGTGACGTTATCGTATCCCATACATAATGGAAAATAGAAAAATATTTATATGATATAAGGAATAAAGTGGTATAATCATGTTATAAATATTATATATATACTTTATATCCATCCGCATACCCAACCGTGAGATGTGGTAATAGAAAAAGGAATGACATCGGTTCGTGAGGTGGTAGTTCGTTATACTCACAAATGATAATTTCATAACCCATTTGATGGAATATAAGAATTATTTAGGTTATAAAATTAACATAATAACACATAATTATATCTAATATACTTTTGATATTATATTATCATGTTTTAAGAATAACTGAAGGAGGTGGAGGAAGAAATAATTAAAAACATTCATAGAAGAACATTACCACTTCTTAGGGTAACTTCTTTTGGTTTACACCAAAGGCCTTCCTTGGATGTATTTATAGAAAAAAATAAGGATTACAGGATAATATAATGGAATTATAGAAGTAATTTTCCTAGGTATTGGCCAAACCAATGAGTTTTGAAGGTGTGAAGAGAGGAGGAGAGGGGTTGGCCATTTATAAGTGAGGAGAGTAGCACACTTGAAATTTTTGAAAAGAATGAATTCCACCCATTTTTCATGTAAAAAGGTTCCAATAATAAAACATTATCTATAATATAAGATATAATTTTAAAATATGGACATATAATATATTTTATATAATTTTTTATCTCATTTTAACACTTATCATTTTTGTTTAACCCCCTAGTAATTCCATTTTTACCATTACCATGATATTTAATTTTTACTGTTTTCACTATTAATTTTAGTAAAAAAAATTACTTTAAACTTATTATATAATATAAATTATTTTAATTAAAAATATGGTATCCATTTTTTCAAGTTCAATTCATAGAATTAGAAAATTTTAATTGAAAATTAATCTTACAGACGTGATGAGAATGTGAGTTTTCAAAGAGAAAATGTTCAAATGTTTGGAATGTTTTTAAATCCAATTTCAAAATTAAATTGATTAAAATGACATAAATTGGATTAATATATATATAATTGAACTAATTTTACTTTAAAACCAATTTAAAATATAATTTAACTTTATGATTAATTTAAATGAAAAGTCAACTTTCAATTGAAATTCAGTATTTTCACTATTCCTCAAAAAAAGTATTCTTTTCAATAAATATACAAACTAATATAAATTTTAATTTATTATTTAAAACATGAATCTTATTTTTTTAAATAAATTTTCTAAAATTTTCAAAAAATAAATTTAAAACAAAACCCGTAAACGCGATGAAAAGCGGATTGTCGAGAAGTGTATTGTTTTCAAGTACAATATAATTGTATATTAACTCTATATCTATTAATAATCCTTGTATGAATATAAATTATTATTTATTTCTATATAATATATACATTTAATATAAAAAAATTTCTTATTATGGGTTATTTTAATCAATAAAATTGGAGAAACATTATGTACTTTAAAAGAGTTTTCATAACAATCTTGTTTTTGAACTAAAAAGAACTTATAATAAAATACAATATAATGATTATTAAAATGTAATTAAGTTGATTAAATATAACTAAATAATTATTATGTTACTTTAGATAATATTCAAAAAAAATGTGACTTTTAAATTACTTAATTTATTGAAAATAAATGAAATTTTTTTAAAAATTGGTATTTTTCACTATTCAAATAAAATGTAGAGACTCGGGTTTTTGGCCCTGTCAGACTTTGGAATATTTTCACGAAGAATTCCAGAGCTAGGCGCGAAGACGGCGTGCGATTCTGAGGCCCGGAATAAATTTTATAAAAATATTAAGTATTTTTATACTATGCACGTGGTGGGGCTGTGATATCTCCTAAACGGTAGCTCGGAACGGAAATATGAGGGCACAGTTGCATCCGGAACGTGCCTTTTACCCTAGGCGAGGTGTAAACTTTTCGGGTGTGAGCCTGCGGTGAGAAACGCCACCAGGGGCGTTTTCATAAATAAGTGGAAAAGTCCATTTACGAGCGTCGGCTCGAATAACTTCTGAACGGAGTCTCGGATCGCAAATTTGAGTCCGTCGTTGTGTTCAGAATGGCGCGTTTACCCTAGGGGTGACCTTACCTGTGTTCGCATCGGGCGTCGGGTCCAAGGCGGGTTTGGCACCGGCGGGCGGCTGATATAAATATCAGCGCCTTGCGTTCAGAACGGCGCGTTTACCCTAGGGGTGACCTTACCTGTGTTCGCATCGGGCGTCGGGTCCAAGGCGGGTTTGGCACTGGCGGGTGGCTGATATAAATATCACCCCCCCCCCCTTTATCGTTCCTCTCGACGTTCTTCATAATTCTTCACCGCTGATCCGCCGAATCGAGCAAACGAAGCGCCCACGAGCTCGGATTTCGACAGTGGACGTTCCAGGAGCGTGCAGCGGAAGCTCTGGAGCATGGATCTAAGGCAGAACGTCGGCGTTTCACCTGCAAGGTAGGCGGATTTGAGTTTTAACCCCCGATCCCGTTTTTTCTGTGTTTTTCTACAAATTGAAGTCGTAGTAGTATAGATAGGGTCCCGAGGGTCGTGAAGATGCCTCTAGATCGCAAAACGGACCACCGGGGTGCCCCTGTATCTTGCAATCCGGGAGCCGGATTCGTATGCCATTTGCGGCGACGTGACCCTGACGATGAGGCGAACCCTCTAGTGTGGGTTTGAGAGTTTAAAGGTTTGGGATCGAGGTCCAGGAGCTAGAAACATCGTATAAAATAATATTATTTTATTATTTTACGACTTCGGGCCGTTGTAACTTCTACCCGGAGCGTCCGATTGATGTACCGTCAGTGGCATTGAGACCCTGATGGTACGATGTACTTTTTGAGATGGTTTCTGGGTGTTGGGATTGAGAACGGGGTGCAGGCCCCACGAGGCCGGGTTTTGGCGTTTGCGAAAAAACGCAGATTTTGCACTAGGAGTCCGATTTTGGCGGATGATTAGTCAATACTGTGTTTTTTTCTGACAGGATCGCAATGGTGTGATCCGTTCGGTGAGATTAGGAATCGAGGCATGGGCCCCTCCCAAGAAGGCTTCGGTGAATAGTACCTTTTTTACCTTGTGTCTATTTTGGACGAGCGAGTAGTCGATTCCTCTTGTTTTTCCGAGGGGATCGTCGTGGTATGATCCGCTTGATGGGTTTCGGGATCGTTGTGTTGGCCCCGCCCGAGCTAACTACGGTGAATAGTGCCTTTTTCACCGGTACTCTGTTTCGGGTGAGTAAACAGCCTATCCTGCGTGTTTTTCTGCGTAGATCACGATGGTGGCCTCGGTATTGGCCTTGAATGTGCGCAGTGTGGCATTATTGCGCGTCGCTTGGGTTAGCGATGTTTGGACCAGTAGTGGTTGAGGTTTCTCCCTTGGTTCGTTCCTACGAGGGTTCGCGCAGCATCATAACCTTCGTATAGGTTTTTGATCCTCTCGATGGGATGGTTAAACTGTTAGAGTTGTGGAATCCCTCAGGTGGGCCCATAGCGGGATCCTCTAGCATCTTTACCCTAGATCGGGTTCTTGGTATCGATGTAACCACTTATTCACGGGAATCAATCCCCTATCGAGAAGGTTAACCCTGTAGGGTTTGTGGCATCATCGATAATATGATCCCCTATGCGGTGGGTCATGCTCAGTAGGGTTGTGGCATCGTGGGGTATACGATCCCCAACTCAGCATGAGGTTTATAGTAGGGTTGTGGTATCGTTTGTTATATCATCCCCTACTCAGCGCTTGGTGTCGGTAGGGTTGTGGTATCGCTGGTTATGTGATCCCCTACTTAGCGTGTGGTTTCGGTAGGGTTGCGGCATCGTCAGTTCGATCCCCTACATCAAAAGTTATACCAGATAGGGTTCTGGTATCATCATGACCACCTTTATATGGGCGATGATCCTCTATCTGAGTGATGTGCTTCTGTCGAGCGCCAGATCGGGTTGTGGTATACCCCAGCGGATCCTGGGTGTGATCCCATATCTGTGAGAACTACATATGCCAGATCGGGTTGTGGTATCCCCCAGCAGACCCTGGGAGTGATTCCCTATCTGTGATCTATGTATATCAGAGTGGGTCTTGGTATCGCCTAGCGAACCCTAGCGGCGATCCCCTATCCGAGGAGTTCGGTGGTTATGTTGTTTCAGCGATGTTTCCTCAGTGATGCTAACCGACGAGCGTGATCTCTCGGGTGAGTGTCTGAGAGGTTTGTGAGAAACCCGATGGAGTGTATCTCTCGGATGAGTGTCATCTGAGATGACAGTGATCAGGGAGTGAACTCTCCTGGTTGTGGACAGTTGTTGGTGACAAGGTCGGTACCTCTTGTGGCTTTGTGGCATGAGCTAATTATATCTGGATTGTTCAAGGTGTATGTGTGGGCATACACCTGAGCTGAGCTGACTAGTTTTGTTTATCCAAGGATGGTCACGAGATGGAGTTTCTCTCTCGTCTGGGTTCCCTCTGGCTGGGATGAGCGGACTGATGCCTTTCAGTTACTCTCTTTTGTTTTGGGTTTTTGGGGTGCCTATTGAGTATGTTTATACTCACCCCTTCACGGGCTTTGCCCGCACATGTTTGTGTCTTGTACAGACCATAGGCCTTTCGACGGAGTCCCAGGAGGACCTGGAGCAGGCGGAGCTTAGTGAGCGTGTTGACCAGGGTGTTTACCAGAGCTGTGCTGAGGGAGCTTTCTGGCAGGTGTTTTTGGCAGCGTTCCCCTTCATCAGAGCAGGTTGGGCGCGCTTTGTAGTTTCCTTTTTGGTGGGCCCTGTTTTTCCCTTTGTACTTCTGTAGTACTCTGGTTGTGGGATAGTGTATGCATGCATTTTCTTTTCAGTTTTATATATCTCTGCACTATTTCATGGAGGTGTATGTGGATGCGTGTGTACAGGTACCTTAGGCTAATGTCTCCCATATGTGTGATATCCTACTCAGCGTTGGTCGCCAGCCCCTGGCCTATTAGAGGCGGGCTTGGGGAGTCGCGGCTCGAGCCCCATTGGGTCGGGTCGTGACATAAAAAATCAATATTTTTAGAAAAATACAGAAATTTCACCCGAATTAAAATTTGATATTAAAATTTTAAAAATGAATTTAATTTTATCAACTAAATTTTCATTAAGTTCCAAAAATAATTATAATATTTTTTCATGAAAATAAATAAAATTCATTTTTGACGAAAACATATTTTTGAAGAATAAATTTACTTTACTAAAAATTAATTGATTATTTACTAAAAATTTATCAATAATTTATTTTGAGTAGGGCATATATATATGTATATATAATTATTTAATATTATTCATATTCTACAATTTAATAGATAGGAGATAATAGTTATATATATCGTGGGTCATTTAAGATCGATGTTGCGTGTTGAATAGGCTATCAAACATTAAAAGCTCAGAGTTTTTTGCACCAAAATCTATCAAAGAGATTAAATTTATTTAAAAATAATTTTACCTTAAATTATTAGGGAGTGAAATTTTCATCTAATTTCATTGTTTCATTTTATTTATTCTATCAAACAAAATTTTATTCTTTTAAAATCTTAGAGTGTTGCACTCTCTCCCTCCATTAATTTTTATTCAATATCGATAAATATTCATTATGTATATTCAAGAATGATTTAGAATCTATAAATAATAAATAACATGAGACATGAAACTTGGGAGTCGAATCATATGAGTTCAATAGATTTTAATATGGGGGTGAAATGAATCCTTATGATGGAAATGAAAATAAAAGAGGGAAAGTCATGATTGATTTCTTAGAAGGAATGAAAAATATATGGGAATGATCCAAAAATATAAAATTTTCATATACCATGTGATAAATTTATAGGTAAGAAAGTAAAATCATGTGGGTGTGATGTAAAAAAATAAGTTCCTATTTTTAACGTCTGTTATTTCAATAATAAATAACCAACATTAAAAACACTTTGCATTTGGGGTTTTAATATCAGTTATTTATATAATTGGAATAAAAATCATCTAGGTCTAGGTTTTTCAGATCAGTTATTGAAATAACTGATGTCAAAACCCTAAAAGTGAAATGTTTTTACATCATCTAAATAAATAACCGACATAAAAACATTCTGTTTTTGGGTTTTGATATTTTTTATTGAAATAATTAATGTTAAAACCCTTGATGTAAAATTATTTATATCAGTTACTTCAATAATTGACTTTAAAACCCTTCACATTAGTGTTTTTGTGTTGGTTATTGATATAAAAATGTTAAAATGCCGACGTAAAATCTATTTTTTTACTTGTGAAACATTAATAAATGATATTTTATATCTATTAATATACATTACATGATACGAAATATCCCTAATTCAATAAAACTTGGTGTATTTAACAGTATTAACACTATAAATCTCCCACATTTGCTAAATTTAGTCACCCATGTATCTAATACCAAGAGAGTTAGTATAGAATTCATGCTTTAATGGAATAAGGGGATTTGTTAAGGGATCCAAAATATTATCCACTACAGAAGCTCAACATATATTAATATCACATTTTTCAATAATATCTCAAATGATATTAAATAGATGAATAATATGTTTGGATCCCTAGAGATACCTGAGCTCGTTAGATTATGAAACCACTTTGTTATTATCAGAGTTGAGTTCAATTTGATGTCTGATCCTTGATACAACCACTAGTTCAGTAATTAAAATATTTATCTAAACAATTTATTTTTCCACTTCAAATATTGGTACGTATTCATATTTTATTATAGAATTATAAACTAATAGTTATTTGGAACTTTTTTAGCTTACAGTTTTACCAGTCAATAAAAACTTAAATCTTGACCGAGATTTAAATTCATCTTTTTTCAAATTGGAAACTATCAATGGTGTAACCCTTTCTAAAAATATATTCCTCACTAATAAATATTAATAATTCATTCTTAATTCTTCTATATTACTTAAGGATATTATTTATTGCGACTAAATGAATTTTAATAAGATTTTATTGGTGTCACCTCGTCATACTTAATTTATAAGATATATCAGGGTGATTACAAAACATAACATATATGATTGATCAACCAGTAAAATAATATAGAATATTCCTCATTATTTAATGTTACTTAATAATTAATGGAAATTGTGACTTTAAAAGACTCTTTTCATATGGAAATAGTAAAGAAATATTTTTAGTATTTTCTATATTAAACCTTTTTATCACTTTACCAAAATATGTGTTTTTACCAAAATTAGTCGTTCATTTAGATCTATCTCTATACATATTCATGGATATTATGAACATTGCTTCACTAAGATCTGTTATTTAAAAAAAATTCACAATTAATTTTTCATAGATTGTAGCATTAGAATTCATCAATATACAAGATCATAAATATAACTATACTCTCACTAACTCATTTATATATATAAGGTTCATCCTTATTTTTTATAAAGTCAAACTCTTTGATTGATACATTAAAATTTATATTATAACAATAAGAGGCTTGTTTTAACCCATAAATAGATTTTTGCAGCTTATAAAAATTTACAACATGGCTTGGATATTTAAAACATTTGGGTTGTATCATATATATGCATCCTTAAATAAATTACCTTAATGGATAATTTTTTTCACATATATTTGATATATCACACAATCATATTATGTTTTTATAGATAACATAATTCTAATAGATTTAATTATATCCACTAGAGAAAAAATTTCTTCAGATTCAATGCCATGAATTCTCTTAAAACCATTATCTACAAAGTAATATATATTAATAGAAACACTATCATTCATGCTAATCATTTTGTGAAAGACCCGTTTTTTCAATGATTTTTACCCCTTTTGGTGAATCTACCATGTTTAGAATCGGATTTTTGTTTATGGATTCGGTTTTAGATTCCATCAATTTAAACCATTTATTGTATTTAGAACTCATGGTGGCCTCTTGGTAAGATAATGGATTTTCTTCTATGATTGTTTTATCTCCTTCACCAAAAATGAGAAAATAATCTCTTGGGTTATTGAAAAAAAATATACCAGACCATCTTAGTTATTTTGTATGCAAATTTGATTTAGTTTATATGACCCTTTGTATATATAAATCATCCATATAAGGATGAAAATAATCTTTTTGGTATTAAAATTCATCAAGTTTAAATTTTCTATCATTAATTCATTTGGAAATTAATTCACTTGATTAAAATATATCGTGTTAAGATATAAGAAATTTTTTCTCAAATTAATTATAAAAATAATAACCCATTATCTCTTTAGGATAACAAATAAATTGACATTTATTAAATTTAGGTTCTATATTAAATAATTTAATACAAATTATATATTACTCATAACCCCAAATATCTATAAAATACATAGTTAGATACTTCCTGGTCCATATCACATGTGGTGTATTTTGAATAGGTTTTGATGGGAAATTTTTTACTCTAAATTAAGTAGTTTCTCGAGAATAACCCAAAAATAAAATAGGAAGTCAATATAACTCAAAATTGATCAAAACTTTTCTATCAAGGTTAAATTTATCCTTTTAGATACTCAATTTAATTATGTTGTACCAATAGGAGTGAATTTTTATATTATACCATGAACTCTTAGATAGTCATGAAATTCTTGACTCAAATATTCTTGACCTCAATCAGATCAAATTATTTTAATACTTATTAAAAGTTTATTTTAATCTTTATATTCAAATACTTTCTACATTTAAAAATATTTTTGTAACACCCTAATATTTTAGGATATATTTCACTTCAAATAAATTTGATTTCTTTTATAGCTTACTTTACACACAACACTGAGTTTAAACGAACCTTGATATACTATTAAAATATAATTATTTAATGTGATAGTAATCACCATGGAATTATATTGGAGGTTGAGAATAGAACTAAATAAATTATAAAAAAAATTATTGTTTACACATATTTAAAATTAAATCATTAGTTATCAATTAGTTAGATATTAAAATAAAATCATTCGAATCTAAACATGATATTTTTTTCTGAAAAAAAAACTTTTTTACACGCAATGTGTTTTTATATTAATAAATTAAATTAATCACTATTGATGAATAATTTTAATTAAATATGTATATAATATATTTAATAAAATATTTTAACATTTATCTAATGGTTTATATAGAAAAATAATTGGAATAAATTCAGTCATATGTTTAAAATGTATTTTTCTAGAAATGGTTTTAGATGCATTTTACGCACTTATTATAAAATGAATTTCTGCCACTTATAGAAATTGAATATAATAAAATGGTTTTTATGTTTTTAATAATCATGTAAAAATTTATTATTGAGTTTTATTTCATTTTTTCATTACTATGAATAGTAACCAAGGTAAAAATGTATTACTATGGTAAAGGTTGAAAGGGTTAACGGGAGGTTAAATAAGATAGATAAGGGTCTAAATAACCTTAAAAATTGTTTAAATCCTATTGGTTAAGTTTTTATCTACACACAATTATCTTATATTTGAATTTGGGATTTTGTTCCACTTTTAATTGAATATGACTTTATTATATTTTAATTTTTTAAGTATTTACAAGAGTGTCACTCCCCTTAATTATAAAAGGCAACTTACTCTTCTCTAATCTACACAACACTTAAACCCTTTAACTTAATAAAACTTTGCTAAAATACTCTCTAAAAATACTTATACATGAACTTGAGTTCATGTTCTTTCCAAAATACCCATCTAATAATCCTTAAGGTTCTTTTTAAAAGGAGGATACCCAAAGAAGAGGTATATATTCTTACCGATTTTTTTCAAGTTTATTTCTTCTTAAACCTTCTATAAATGTTCTATAACCATATTAACATGATTTAATAAGTATATTATATATAATTATATGGTCTTATATTAATTTTATGTCCATTTTATATCACCTTATAATCTATTTATAAATGATAATGTCGCTCGTGCATACGTGTGGACTACCACCTCCACAAAGTGATGTGATTCATTTTTCATTTCCTCTTTAAATGGATGGCCATAATGATAGATTTAATGAATATATATGATATTTTTTATGTAATTATAATTTTTAATGGTGAATTATTACTTACCTTTCTTTTATCTCATCTATCAAAAAGCAAAAACATCACTCGTGTGTATGTATAAACTACTGTGTCCATAAAGTGATGTAATTTATTTTTAATTACCACTTTATAGGAATGGTTATAAAAGTTCAAATAATGAATAAATAAAATACTTATAGAATTATTAATATTATTTAAATTATTAAACCATAACCATGGTATAAGTACTAAAACTATTGAATTGAAACATGTATGGAAAACAGAAAAAAATTCACATGAATGATCATTTTAATGTAGAATTGTTAATAAATGGATAATTGGAAATTTTAAAGGAATAATACATAATATTTTATGTGTGGATATGGATCTATAATATATTTATAATAAATATATATTTATTATAAATTATTTTTTAATATATATGAAGAAATATGGTACTAAATTTAAGAGTTTATTTTACAATCACATTTTTCTTAGGATTATCCGTGCTGAATTTTTATTAAGGGAAATTATATTCCCATAACATTTAAATGATTTATATTTTCCTATCCTCTAGTTATTCCAATAATTTTCAATAATTTTTTCCATTTACATCTATTTTATACTTATAATTCTTGAGAAAATGTTTTCAAAAAAATACAAACAAATTTCCTCCTTAGTCAATGAAATTTTTCTTTTATGTCCATGTTCTTTAAAAATATTTCAAGAATTATATTTTATATATTCAAAAAAAATTAATTTTAAAACATATTTGACTTTATTTTAATGTTTTAAAATAAATATTATTTCCATTTTATGAATGAGGTAATTTTAAATTTTTAGCAAAAGTGTGAAAGGAATCTTTGTTTTAACGTTTTTCATATGAAAATATTTTCCCACCATTCTAACTATTATTTTATTTGAATATTCATTTATAGTTTTCCGTGTATTTTTTAAAAGAAATAATTTTTCTTAATATTATAGTATTTTTTTGTTTTTAAAGATACCAAAATAAAACTATATTTTCTCTATTTTCAAATAATTTTTTAAATGCTCTTTTAAAGGTATTTTTTATCTATGTCAACATCCCTTAAGGATTGTCATGATTTACTAGGGATATTATCTTATGATACCATGTGATTTATTTCTCTAGATGGATTTTATGATGATGATTTATGAAACCTTTTTCTTTTCCATGTGCTATTCTATGATGAAATGATGTAATTTTTATGAAACTTGTATTCTTTCCATATGTTATGATATGATGAAATGATAAATGTTTTATGATCTTATGGCACATATATATGTGTGTGGTTTTAATTATGTTATGGGTGGTCCTAGGATTATATATTAATCAACTTTATTGGGTAAAAAATGATATCTCATGAGATAATTTGGGCTGGAATAAGGAGTGAACCCAGATCAATAAGGTATTATATTCACTATGAGAGTCTTGAGAGTGAACCCTAACTAAAGAGATAATGGAATAAAAAGTGAACCCAAAACACTGCGATAGTTTTAGCAATGATTCTTGACTAAGGAAATTATTTTCTATTCTTATTTTTATGCCAAAAACTTATATCTTATGAATATGATATGTTCTCATAAATCATGATTGTTTATTAATAATTACTCACTCTTATGAATTATATATTTTATTATGAAAAAGTCTTATACCATGATTCATGATTAAATATATTTGAATGATTTGATGTGTATTTCATAAGTAATGATCATGTTATCATACCATTATGATTATATTATTATCACATATAATCTTTGATTGATATCTCTTATATTTACCCTTACTCAGCATCTAAGCTTACCCATTATTATAGTTCATTTCCCAAGGTTATAAATAAAGTTTTTAAGTTGGGTATGTATAATAAGGGTATTATGGCATAAGTACTTCGTGGATTATTTTGAAGATCTTTTAATAAATAAGATGATTGTGTATATAGTCTCTAAATATACTAAACCTTTAGGGGTATAGGGCTTGTATTGTTATAACATGTATTGAATATTCATCTAAAATGATGTAATATTTATATATATAATATTTGGGTAATATCAGTTGGTATCATAGAATTGTTTATTTATTTTTATAGATTATGATTAAAAAAATTTGGTGAAAATGATGGTGATAAGTTTAAGTATTAGATAGCATCCTTAAGTTTTAGTAAAGTAGATATTGTGTGGTTTCTTAGCAATGAAATCCCTGTTTGGATAATGGTAATTGGATATGGGTGTGTAATTGATATACCTAATGGTAAACACCCTAAAAAAGTATGATTGATTGTCAACTCAATCTTCACTTGGTGCATGATGAGTGGGCCTAAGACTCCACATTTAGCTGGACACTCTCATGGGATTTGCTTTGTTTAATTTACATTATCTTTAAGAACTGTAATGATGAATGAGAGGATACAGTCTATGAAAACTTATGATAATCCATGGTGATATGAGATGATCATTATAGTTTCATGGGTTTAAATAATGTGTCATAATTTAGGGCATCATAAGAATTATTTTTATAAACATGTTATTATTTACTCTAATTATTGATGTTTGATACACACACTTGGTTTTAGTCAAAGGATGGACCCAAGAAGAATTTTGTGAATAGTGAATGTAACATCTAATGAAACAAAAATATTCATGAGAAACCAAATGAAATGGGATCTGTGATGTGAAATATTATAGCTATTCTCACCCAACTATCTCAAGTTATGAATGGTAACATTAATCGTGATAAACTTTAAAATGGAAAAAGGAATTAAAAACACACTATTGAGTCTTTTATGTGGAAACTTCCACCTTCTTGTGTTGGTTCCTATAATCCCCTTATTATTGATAAATGGATAAATTATATAGAAAACATATTCTATATTATTTAATGATCAGTCCATGAGAGGATTATTTTCTTTGTGTATCACTTATAAGGTTATTCTAATCAATGGTCGAATCATATCAATAATACGAGGCAAGATGATAACATTGACACCCAAACATGGGTAGTGTTTAAGAAGGTATTTTCTAATAAGTATTTTCCCTAAAATATTCACATGAAAATGGAAAGGTAATTTATGTAACTAAAGTAGAAGTATGAGGAAACCATTAGTACCTGTGATTAAAATTTAACCAGACTTGCAAGGTATGATTCTAGTTTTATCATCGACCCTAAAATAAATTTATCCAATTATTTAGTAGTTTAAAACCAAGTATATTAAATTAGTTATCTATAAGATAATTTTATGGATATGAATAAATCATTTGATATACTATCAATCTATAAATATAGATTAGAGACACTCCTTTTTCTTATGGTTTGGAGACAAGAAGAGAAAGATGGAATTTAGAGGAAATTATAATAATAAAACCCATGGGGGAATGAAAACTAATATTCCTTCATTACATAATAGTGGATGAAATCATGGAATAAATTTACTTACATGTTCTTGAAAATATTTTAACTGTGGAAAATAAATTAATTGAGAAAAAGAATTTTGAAGTGATGTGAAGAAGCTAGTTAATGATGGTGAGAAATCTAAACAAAATTTTCCAATATCACTCCAATACTATAATTTCAAGGATTATGGATATTATAAAAATAAATGAATTAATTTTAGGGTTAATGAAAATAATTAGCATGATAAACCTCTTTAGAAAAAAAATATAAAGGGAAAGATCATTCGATTACAACTGTTGAAGTGGTCGTTAGAATGAAGTGGTAAAAGGTGCACTTTACATCCACTCAGGAATTAAAAATGTCTTGTATGATTCTGTATCTACCCACTCTTTTATATTTGAAAAAAAATTAAGGGTATCACATCACTGTGTCAGATATTAGATGTTTAATTATTTGTGAAATATCATAATGGTGTGATGATCACATCTCAATTCAATAGGACCTCTTTGATAGAATTTTGTAGGAATATGCTTCCTATAAATCTTGTTATTCTCCATCTGTTTGAATTTGATGTTGTTTTTGGCATGAATTTGATCTATTTATATAGATCCCATATCAAGATTTGAGTATGTGGAGTCACATTTTATATTTTGAATCAACCTATGATCATTTTTAGGGTGATGATGAATATTAACTTCCTATGGATATTAATTCCATAATATGGGTCTTACTACCTATTAATGAGAGATATTTATCTCAAATGGTTGGGGAGAAAATCAATATTGAATATATGTTGATTTTTTAGGAATATTATGATGTATTTACTAAAGATATTCCTAGTCTTCCCCTAAATCGTGAATTTGAGTTTTCAATAGAATTCATACCTAGTGTTACACCTATTTCAAAGACTCCATATAGAATAGCCTTGATTGAGTTGTAAGAATTGAAGAAAAAACTCAAGTAGAATCTAGATAAAAGATTCATATACACTATTTTTTCATCATGGGGTGAATATATTCTTTTTATTAATAATAAATATGTTTCAATACATCTTTTCATTGATTATCAAGAACTTAACATGGTCACTATTAAGAACAACTATCCTCTACCCCATATTGATGATATGATTGATCAATTAAAGGGAGATTAATAATTTTATAATATTGATATTTAATATAGATAACATAAATTATGGTTTAAGAAGGAGTATATACACAAATAATCCTTTATAATTGTGTACGTTCATCATGAATTTATAGTGATGTCATTTGGACTTACCAATGCCCCCACAGTCTTCATAGATCTAATGAATGGTGTTTGTAGAGATTACCTTGATCACTTTATAATATTATTTATCAATGATGTTAATATATATTCATAGATCAAGGAAGGAAATAAATATCATTTGAATATTGTTTTAAATTCCCTGATGAAGGAGAAAATATATTCCCAATTTAGCGAGTGTGAATTTTGGTTACAAAAAGTATCATTATTGGTTCGTATAATCTAAAGTGAGGGTATATCAGTGGATACTTAAAACATAGAAGTTATATGTATTTTTATTATCTTGGTCAGATATTATTGGTTCTTTTTTAGGTATTCAACATGGATATAAAATCCAATAACCAAGTTTACTCGAATGAAGACAAGTTCCTTTGGACTGATGAAAGTGAAGAAAAATTCATGTAACTTAAGAGAAGGTTGATCGGTGAAATTGTGATAACACTACCCTATGGTGGATAAGGATTTGTGATATATAATAATTCATAGAATAAGTTACTAGGATTAGTCCTCATGAAAAATTATATGGTTATAGGTTATGCCTCATACAAATTGAAAATTCATGAGAAAAATTACATGACTCGTGATTTGGAGCTGAAAATGGTAATTTTTTGTATTAAAAATACAGAGGCATTATATTAATAGTAAAATATATGAAATATATATTAATCATAAAACTTTTAATTATATATTCACACCAAAATATTTGAATCTGATAAAAAGGAGATGGTTGGAGTTCATTAAATATTATGATTTTCTCAGTACATTACCACCCTGGGAAATAAAACAAGGTGAATGATGCTATGAGTGTAAAATACTATGATAATTTTTCCACGATGAGGATTGAAATAGATCCAATACTTATCAATTTTTAGAAGATAGATCTTGAAACCATTATAAAAGCGACAGATCTTATCTTTCTCAGATTAATGTTCAACCATCCATCCATGTGAGGATTAAAGAGGCATAAAATGAAGATGTGGAACTACAAAAGAAGGTGGGGAATGTTCCTGAGTTAAAATATAACAATGATGTAATGATATGTTTTAGGAAATAATTATGTGTCCCTTTTATTCCATATTTTAAGAATGATTTATTGGATGAATCTCGTATTTTATCAATCTCTATTCATCATAGAAGTACAAAGATTTATAGAGATCTAGAAGAGTATATCTAGTGGTACAACATGAAAAGGGATATTGGAAAGTATGTATATCGATTCTTGGTATTTTAGTAATTTAAGGATAAGACATATAATTCTAATGGTATGCTACAACCATTACCTATACTAGAATGTAAATGGGAAAACATCACAATAAATTCTATCATCGGACTCCCCAAAACATCTATAGGACATAATGTTATTTGGGTTGTATTTGATCTCTTTAATAAATCCGTATATTTCATTATAATTAAGGAATATTTCTTTATTTATAAGCTTTATATGATATATATTGAGGAAGTGGTAAGATCAAATGGAGGACCACATTCTATTGTATCTTATTAGGATTTGAGGTTTACCTTAGAGTTATGGGTAATTCTTCCACAAGATTTGAATACGAAGTTGAAATTTAGCACTACATATCATACTCAAATAGATTTTAAAACTAATAGGACCATATAAACCCTATAAGATATGTTTATAGTATGTTTTATGGATTTTAAATCTGAATGGTAACAACACCGTTATCAATTCAAGTTTTCTTACTACAATATATTTCACTCAAGAATTCATAGAGATCCTTATGAATCCCTCTATAGAAGGAATTGTAGAAATCCAATTTACTAGGATGAAGTTGGAGAATTAAATTTATTGGGACCTAATATAGATATAGAAATTTCCAATAAGGTTAGATCCACTCGGTAACACATCAGGCTAGTTTGGAGTTGACAAAAAAATTGTGTTGACAATCATCAATGAGATCTATAATTCAAAGATGCTGACAAGGTATTCCTATGAATATCTCATAGGAATAATTTTCTAATATTTTGAAATAAGTTAAAGTTAATCTCTCTATATATCAGTGCCTTTGATATTCTTGATCTTGTTGGGATGGTATCCTATCACCTGTCACTTCCTCCGAATCTCTCTCAAGTTCATGATGTGTTCTATATATCTCTCCTAATTAATTACATATATAATCCTTCACATGTATTGAAATTAGAGTTCATACCACTGAATCATGATATCCATCATAAGGAAAAATAATTGTAGATTATATATTGAAGAGATATTGAACAATGGAATAAGAACACTAACCTAGTCAATGTTTTGTGGAAAAACTACAAATTTGAGGAAGCAGTGTGGGATCCTGAGGATATTATAGGTAAAAGGTATCCTTGTTGGTATTAGAGTGATATAATTTAGAGGGATAAATTATTATAATGGGGTATAATTTAACACCCTCATATTTTATAATATATTTCTTTTTAAATAAATTTTATGTCTTTGATAGCTTTGTTTACACACAGCACTGAGTTTAAAAGAACCATGATATACTATTAAAATATTATTATTTAATATGACAGTTATTTTTTAGAAGTTGGATTGGTGGGTATGAATAGACCTAAAAAAACTATGAAAAATTACTCTTTAAATATATTTAAAATTAAATCATTGGTTATTAATTGGTTATATATTAAAATAAAATCATTTGAAAGTAAAAATGAGATGTTTTTCAGAAAATCTATTTTTAGGCACGCAATTTTTTTTTATATTAATAAATTACATTAATAACTATTTATGAATGTTATAATTTAATATATATATATATATAATATATTTAATAAAATATTTTATCATTTATATGATTGTTTAAATAAGAAAATAATTGTACTAAATTCAGTTTTATGCTTAAAAATGCATTTTTCGAAAAATAATTTTCATTGAGTTTCTTGCACTTATTTTAAAATAAATTTCTGAAAATTATAAAAATTTAATCTGATAAAATTATTACCATATTTTTTATAATCATTTACAAATTTATTAATGAGTTCAATTTCATTTTTGTTCATTATTAATAGTAATTGAGGAAAACATTTGTTACTATGGTAAAGGTTAAAAGGGTTAAAGAGGGGATTAAACTAAGGAGATAAGTGTTAAAAAACCTAAAAACTTTTATAAATATTATTGGTTGAGTGTATTTATACAAAAACATATTTTATATTTTAATTTGTTCTGTTTTGGTACCACTTTCACATAAATATGGTTTTACTACATTTTAATGTTTTAAATATTTACAAGAGTGTCACTCCCCTCGCTTATAAAAGGGAACCTCTTCTCCTCACTTATCCAAACCACTTGATCCCTTTATCTTGACCAATATATAACCAAATACTCTCCCCAAATCCTTATACATGACCTTGATGTTCTTGTATTCCTAAAATAACCATACAATAATACTTAAGGTGTTTTTCAAATATGGATATCTGAAGAAGAGGTGTATTTTATTATCGATATTTTTCATGTTTATTTCTTCTTAAACCTCCCTAAAATGTTCAGTAACCATATTAACCTGATGAAATAAATATATTAATAATAATTATATGTTTTTATGTTAATTTTATATCCATTTTCTATCTTCTTAACTTCTATTGGAAAATGATAACATCGCTTGTGCGTATATATAAACTACCTCATCCACAAAGCGATGTGATTCATTTTTCATTTACTATTTAAATGATTTATCATAAGAACATATTTGAATGATATATATTATATTTATGATGTGATTATGATTATTTAATATTGAATTATTATTTACCTTTCTTTCATTCCATTCATCAAAAATCGAAAATATCACCAATTCGTGTGTACATACTACAATCTACATGAAATGATGTAATTCATTTTTCCTCACAATTTTATATAAATGATTATAAAAGTGTATATAATGAATAAATATGATAATTATTTCATGATTAAGATTCTATATATGATAAAACCATGACCAATTTATAAGGACTGTAACTTTTGAACCAAAACACGCATGGAAAACGGACTAGTTTTCACCCAAATGTTTATGTTAATGAATAATTGTTAATTAAAGAGTGATTAAAAATTATAAAGGAAGAATTTATATTATGTAAGTATGAAGGATGGATCCCTTCTCTCATGGGGTGCTCTCATGCTCGATTCTCCGTCTAGGGTTTCATCGCCTCCCGGCGTGTTCTCTATTCGGTCCATGGCAGCTTGAGGTGGTGCCGCAGCGCTCCTTCTATCTAGGTCTCTATAGATCCAGGCATCAAAAGGTTTATACTTTGTGTGACGGTGTGCTTGCATGTTTTGGTGGGGTTTCTAGTTGTGGCTTGGTGGTGATGAGGTGCGGTGTGAAGGTTTGGCGACTTTGGTTCGATTTGGCGAGGCGGCCTTCGAAGCGGGATCCAGATCTGTTTTCTAAGGATTTTGGGGATATTACTTCATGTGACGGCGGATGTTTGTTCGTGCAGACGGGGGGTTTTTTTTTTATATACATTTTTTCAAAAAAAAAATTTTGAAAATAAGTCTAGGTTAAAAAAAATTATTTTTCTACCCCCTAAAGGCGGCACCTGGTGTGCCGCCTTTGGGGAATTTTCTGCCCAGGGAAAGGCGGCACACCATGTGCCGCCTTTGCCCAAAAACTCACAACAAAGGCGGCACACCAGGTGCCGCCTTTGGTTAAAAAAAAATTTTATTTTTTATTTTTTTATTTTTTTTGTTTTGTTTTGTTTTATATATATATATATATATATAACAAAACTTTTCAGCAGAATTTTTCTGCTATTTATTATCCAGCGGTTCTACCATTACAGCAGTCTGGATTCTAACTGATACCCTCACCCATGACTCCCTTTTATAAGGGGGTTTGCCCTGAAAACAATACTGCATTTCCGATGTGGGATTCTGGTTCTCCTTTTCCTGCACAGTACATTCTGCGTTTCCGATGTGTGATTCTGTTTCAAGTACGCGACTTCGAAAGACTATAAAAGATAAATTATAAGACCAATACAAATAAAATTTTAAACACTGATTAAACATATAAGAAATAGTTGAAAACAAAAATAATTTCATAAAAAATGTTGATACAGATTAATTTATAAGCTTTCAAAACCACCCACTTGAAACTTAAACATATTTCAAGTACGTGACTTTGAAAGCTTATAAAAGATAAATTATAAGATCAATACAAATGAAACTTTAAACATTGATTAAACATATAATAAATAGTCGAAAACAAAAATAATTTCATAAAAAATGTTCACCAAAAACAATTTATAAGCTTTCAAAACCATCAACATGAAACTTAAAAATGTTTCAAGTTTCCAACTTTGAAAGACTGTAAAACATAAACTATAAGACCAATAGAAATGAAACATTAAACATTGATTAAACATATAAGAAATAGTTGAAAACAACAAAAACTTCCTAAAAAATGTCCATAAAAATTAATTTATAATCTTTCAAAACATTCTACTTGAAACTTAAAAATGTTTCAAGTACACGAATTTGAAAGACTATAAAACATAAACTATAAGACCAATATAAATGAAACTTTAAACATTGATTAAATATATAAGAAATTAATAAATTTTTTAATTTTAACTTAGTTCTTCTAACTTTGTCGTAGCATTCAGATGCATTCCAACAATGAAAACCTCAACCAGCTTATGTGCTTTACACACAATAGAAACATCTTTGCAATTTTGTCATGCCCCTGAGTATAAATCAACCTCAAAAGCTCTAGATAATTTTTCTTGGTAAGGTGAGATGAGAAGGGAGGTATTATACCATCAGGAAGAGAGATTCTAGAAATGTGCAATGCTATGACAAACCTTTAAATGAAATGTGTCAGTTCCCCACTAGATGTGCATGTTCCTTCAAAATTTTCAGGCTGGAGATAATCCACCTTAAGTTTCACATAGTCTTATGTCTTCCATGTATTAATGTCAAACACTTCAACCAATTTTTTTACTTTATGGGGAAGTAAAACCTCATTCCTTTGAATATGCACATTACCATGAACATATAAGATCATCATTTTGCAAGAAAAACTACTAATCTCATGTTCACTGAAATACCCCTTAACGTAAGAATGATACAAATAGTGTAAGTACCCAATAGCAAGATTCCAATCCATTTTGACTGGGCTATGTGGAATCATTGGTGTTTTCATCTGATTAATAATTTAAAAGGTTTCAAAACCACCTTTCTAAAACTCAAAAATGTTTCAAGTAAGTGACTTTGAAAGCCCATAAAATATAAACCATAAGATCTATTGAAATGAAACTTAAAACATGGATTAAACATATAATAAGTAATTGAAAATAAAAACCATTTCTTAAAAATTGCTGATGAAATACAATTATAAGCTTTCAAAAATACTTCTTTCAACTCAAAAATATTTCAGATATGAGACTTTGAAATCCTATATAATATAAACTTAATGACTCATATAAATGTAACTTAGAACATAGATTAAACATATAAGAACTAGTAGAAAAGTAATTAGTTAATTCTGGTGAGGGGGAAAACTGTTAGATCCTGGAATTGAAGGATAATGGGGATGACAAGGAAACATCAACCCCCACGCCCACCCCTTCCACCCATTCAACCAACTTCGGTAACTCCTATAGAAGTAGCTTTTCAAAAAAAATGAAATGTCACCCCACCACAGCTTCCTACATCCATATTAACCCCCCAATTCAGTTTCATTAAATGTGGACAGCCCCCATTTTTACCAAAGTGAATGATGCATTATTAAACCACCACTTTCAACCCCCGCCTCAATAATACAAAATGCTTTGAGGGATGAGAAATGATTCGACGCATTTCAATGTTCTAAAATGCACCGAATCATTTCTCATCCCTCAAAGCATTTTGTATTATTGAGGCGGGGGTTGAAAAGTGATGGTTTAATAGTACATAATTGACTTTGGTAAAAATGGGGGCTGTCCACATTTAATGAAACTGAATTGGGGGGTTAATATGGATGTAGGAAGCTGTGGTGGGGTGACATTTCATTTTTTTTGAAAAGCTACTTCTATAGGAGTTACCGAAGTTGGTTGAATGGGTGGAAGGGGTGGGCGTGGGGGTTGATGTTTCCTTGTCATCCCCATTATCCTTCAATTCCAGGATCTAACAGTTTTCCCCCTCACCAGAATTAACTAATTACTTTTTTACTAGTTCTTATATGTTTAATCTATGTTCTAAGTTACATTTATATGAGTCATTAAGTTTATATTATATAGGATTTCAAAGTCTCATATCTGAAATATTTTTGAGTTGAAAGAAGTATTTTTGAAAGCTTATAATTGTATTTCATCAGCAATTTTTAAGAAATGGTTTTTATTTTCAATTACTTATTATATGCTTAATCCATGTTTTAAGTTTCATTTCAATAGATCTTATGGTTTATATTTTATGGGCTTTCAAAGTCACTTACTTGAAACATTTTTGAGTTTTAGAAAGGTGGTTTTGAAACCTTTTAAATTATTAATCAGATGAAAACACCAATGATTCCACATAGCCCAGTCAAAATGGATTGGAATCTTGCTATTGGGTACTTACACTATTTGTATCATTCTTACGTTAAGGGGTATTTCAGTGAACATGAGATTAGTAGTTTTTCTTGCAAAATGATGATCTTATATGTTCATGGTAATGTGCATATTCAAAGGAATGAGGTTTTACTTCCCCATAAAGTAAACAAATTGGTTGAAGTGTTTGACATTAATACATGGAAGACATAAGACTATGTGAAACTTAAGGTGGATTATCTCCAGCCTGAAAATTTTGAAGGAACATGCACATCTAGTGGGGAACTGAGACATTTCATTTAAAGATTTGTCATAGCATTGCACATTTCTAGAATCTCTCTTCCTGATGGTATAATACCTCCCTTCTCATCTCACCTTACATGAAGAAGTAATGTCAGTGTCTATGGTGAGGCTCTGTCCCACAAGGTGGTGTGCGAATGGTATGTCCATATCGAGAGCGACGTGTTCCATGCTGGGATGGAGTATGATGACCTGGAGAGGGATGATCTTCGGGCACTGGAACATCAATCACGGGAGCCTCTGTCGTAGTCTGAATGGAAGGAGGTGTCGGAGGGATGTCATCGTGTGCACGAGATCCTTCTCCCACTACGTAAGTAGAAGGGGTTGTCAGCATACCCTCGGGAAACCATATAGGCTGTGAAGGATCTGGTATGAAAGATGGCGGCATGGGAGATGACCCCTGATAAATCCCTGGAAAATAAATATCTGGCGAATACTGTGGATATCCGGTCAAAAAAGATGGATCCCATGCTGCATCCTGCTGCACGAACCCAGACGGGTCAGGCTGGACTGATAGAGCACCGACCTCTGCCTCTGGAACAGGTGAGGGCTCACGTGCAGCAGGACGCGGTCTCCGTCGCCGTTGTCGTCGCTGGGGAACAGCACCAGCTGCTGCTGCAGGTTCCTGAGTAGGACCCTCATCTCCTGGGATAGGAGCATCATGTTCCTGAGCAGGAACATCATGTCTCTGGGGTCTAGGATGGATGATACTTTCATGAATAGATCGACAAATCGGCATCGTCTCCTCCAAAGCAGCATGGATCAAAGATAAACTATCAACCTCCTCCTCCTCTGGATCAGTCATGCGACATAGTCGTCGTAGTCTGGTATGCTGTACAGAGATTCAAAATAAATTATAAAATAGCATAATAAATATATTATGTGAAATTTATTGACTTACCAGATCCTGAATCCCTCTCCCGTGCTGAGTCAGATACAATATAGACTTCATTCTATACCATGGCTCATACTCTACCTGATCTGATAGGTAGAATCGCATCGTACGTACACCTGTGATACGATGCTCTGCTCGATTGTCCCAGATGGCGACATATTGGGCATGTCGTCGTCACCAATCGACATGTTGTCTCCCCGTGAGCTTCAAGCCATGAAGCGCTGGTAACTGTCGTGGTGCAGGTGGAATCAGCTGAACACAGCAAAACTGACGCATAACTCTATCGGGCTGGTGCCACTCAATAATATGAAAGTGAATAAGTGGCACTACAGCCATAACCTCATGAAGTCCAGCAGTACAGTATGTAGGTAAGTCCTGAACCAGACTCCAGTATGGCATCCAATGAATCTGTAATGACATGTGACATTTCATCAGAGAAATTTGTTAACAAAAAACAAAAATGATGATATATACTTACGCTGTCAGGTAGTAAATTGTCCAACATGAGACGATATGCAGCCAAATTGTGGGTTGGAGCATCGATGAAACGATGTGCCTGACTCCACCTATCAAATACAACATTGAAAGTGATAAATAATCAGAAATTAAATATAATAAATCATAATACAATCAGAAACAAATAAATATGACGGATCATACCATCGTCCACGTGGAGCGTCCTGTAGCACATCTATAGGAAGCCTCTGACCAACAATAACAGGGGCGAGGACAGGGATGTGCTCCCATGCCCACAACTGTATAAGGACGACACATCCTCCGAGATCTGTGTGATCTGAGCGGCATGTCGTACATAATGCTCTATAAGTGTAGGCCAAACATGCAGATCCCCAACTGTATCTCCCGATCCGATCAAAGCCCTCCAGTAAACTAAGATACATCATGTGCACATGCACACCCGAGTGATCTGAACACAATGTACCTCCAATAAGTCGTAAGATATATGCCCGAGCATAACACATGATGGTCTGCTCATCAGCATCAGCAGGTAAATGTGCAAACTGCAAAGCAAGCCAAGGCATAGATATGGACCCACCATCTGTAGCAGTATGATCAGCCAAAATATCGACACCTAATAATCTCTGTGCCAGCTCAGCCCAATCCCCGATGGTGGGTCCAATAACTGCATCTCCCTGAATAGGAAGACCGAGTAACACTGCCACATCCTCTAAGGTGATAGTCATCTCTCCCTCTGGCAAGTGGAATGTGTGAGTCTCTGGTCTCCATCTCTCGACCAAGGCAGCAAGAAGGGGATGATCAGTGTAAGTGAAATCAGAAACGGCAATGCCGTAGAATCCAGCACGACGTAAGTATGGTATAATAGCAGCTGAAGGCGCCATGTGTCGAAAATGGTGTGCTCTCCGCACCCTAATCCGCCGAACATCCCGACCCTCTATCACATCACGAGAAACATGCCTATGCTGCTCGGTGAGGAGTGGTGCATCATCCATCTGGAAGCCAGAAAAGGAAATTAGTATTCACTATAAAATATAAATATAATGTTAAACTTAATAGAATTTAATGATTGGTATAATGAACAATATGTGATGTTTTTTTGGAAAACATTAAGGGAATGTCGTCATATTTTGGAGAACATTTATCTATCGTGTCTTTATATATGTTTTTACCATGAAAATTATGTTTTTTAAGATATGGTGTCATACATTTATATATATAAACATTTTATCCGGGTTATGTATGATTTATGAAGATCCTTTATGATAAATGTTTTAATAATTTTTTGTCTTTGATGATAAATAACCTTTTTTAATAATGTTTTTGTTCTCTAAGATTACGTTCAGATTAATGGATTTAAAAGTATTGAATACAGAGGTTCGTTATTGGAAGGAGAGAAGTTGCTTATTGGAAATGTGAAACAATTCTTAAAAAGTTCATCTCTGATATTAACAACATATAACTGACTACATGAAAAGATCATGTTGGATACAACACATCATTGTGGCTGAGTGTGTGAACTCGATCCAGCAATGTTAGGACATCGTTTCCGGTTATGCCCTTCTTGATGACATAGACGACATCTCAACCTTTTCCCTTGTTCTTGAGGCCAATCCATCTCATTTCGTATCCTGTTGGTCTTAGGTCTTCCCCGTGGTCGTAATCTACTGATGTCAGGAATCAGTATGGGCTGATCTTCAGGCATTGGGAAATATCAAAACTCCCCAACAGGCGTCCATGGCGCAGCATAACAGTTAGCAATGGCCTCCAATCGGTATACTGGATCAACATAAGCTTCCCATGATACGTTCACAGATGCACATGCTGCGATGGCATGTGCGCATGGAAACCTTAATGCTTGAAACTTTCCACACTGACATTGTTTTGCCTCTAGAAGTACCACTAATTTTTCACCGCTGTTACCTGTAATGGGGTTACAATACTCTTGAACTTCAAATGTCGAGTCTTCCCGACGGAATAAACACACTCGATAACTGGAAGCTTCTTCAATGTTCTTGTCAATATCTCGTTGAAAGTTTTTTCCAAATCTTAACCCCTGTTGAATCCCATCTGAGGCCAGTTTTTGTCTATCAACGAAGTACTTGACACAACGATAAAATGTCTCCTGAACTAGGGCAGTAATTGGTAGCTTGCGAAGCCCTTTGAAGATGCCATTTATACACTCCACAATGTTTGTGGTCATGTGTCCATACCTCTTCCCCCCGTCATAGGGCAGTGTCCATTTCTCTTTTGGAATCTTCATCATATAATCATACACTTCTTGGTTAGCCTTGCGGATTTCTTCGTAACGCGCCTCAAACCTTCGTTGATCTGGCTCATATGCTACATAAATATGATCACAGGTCATAGAAAATATATTTTTATTTACATTAAAATAGTAAACATCAATGACAACATTGCTTACCAAGCCTCGTGATTGCATTCTTCATAGCCTCATTATGGAAGGTTTTGCGCACGTTACTAGCAATGTGTCTAATGCAGTATCGATGATGTGCATTTGGGGGCCTCCATGAATCAGGATCCGCATTGATTGCCTCATTGATTGCCCTATGTCGATCAGATATCAAACATACACCTCGAATGCGTGTGAAATGGTTGCTGATGCATGCCAAAAACCAGCTCCAAGATTCATAGTTTTCCTTCTCTACTATTGCAAATGCAAGCGGAAGTGGTGAACGGTTCCCATCTTGGGTTGCCGCAATCAACAATACGCCCTTATACTTTCCAGATAGAAATGTTCCATCAATTTGTATGAAATGTTTACTGAAACGAAATGCGGAAATACATGGGAGGAATGCCCAGAATAACCGATGAAATTGAACACGAGATTGATCCAATCGATTATCTTTAAACACATGTTCCTTCGTATTTATATGGTAGACAACTTGGTTGTTGTGGCTCAGCATGGCTAATAATTGCGGCAACACCCGATACGAGTCATCCCAATCACCGTAGACCTTCACAATTGCCTTCTGTTTCGCTATCCATGCCTTGTTATAAGAAATCTTATAACCAAAAGTTTGAAGAATCCTCTCTTGCACAAGGGCTATAGGAACATCTTGACAGGTCCTAATCATCTCAACGATAACAGTTGACACAAATTCGGCATCCAAAGCAGTGTGATCTTGTGTCAAATTTGGCTGAACACAAGAATGAGTTGCCTCAATCTTTGAAATTCTCCATCCACCAAATGCAATGTCTGGAATCGCCCTCAACCGGAATCTACAGTCTTCATCAAATTTATCACACCGTATAACGTATTTTTTTCGACATGATGCCTCAACTACATATCTACAATGCCTCTCAATATGAAATCTTTTTAAGAATCTCTTCAACGCATCCTTACTTCGAAAATCCCTTCCATTATATAATGTTTTGTCCAACTCACTAAACCTGTCCACTATAACTCCAGGGAACTCTGTTGCAGGTGTCAGAACATTGTTGTCAAATTCAGGTACACGTTCCATTGCTTCGGACCAAGATTCAAAGGGTGGTGGATGATTTAATGTTGGTCGAGAATGTTCTTGAACTACTCTACTTCGAGAAACTACTACCTTATCTTCTCCAGCTCCCTCCCCACCTCCAGCTCCCTCCCCATCATCATTGTCTTCTCCGTCTGTTCCATCATTATTAAATTCCTCATCTGAAGAATGATTTATATGTAAATCCGGTAGATCATCTAAGTTGTCCTCCTCCACAACAGGGCGAACATCCTCAATTTCTTGGGATGAAGCTTCTTCAACAACTATTTGTGCATGTCTACGACTTCGAACATTTTGATGTTTTTGTACATTAGAAACTTCAACATATAACTCCATCATTGCACCATCAGACCGTTGGGAAAATAAAGTTCCCGCTTGGACCCAGTGCTCATCAGAAGCCAATGGACAAGCAAGATGCCATAACGTGGCAGGGAATTGCAAATGTCTATAACTAATAGACTTTATCTCTTGATGAGGACCGAGATTTAAGCAACCACGAATTCTATCTTGAAGATCAGTTATGGTAACACAATCAGATGTGTTAACCATAGATGTTGGCTGTATACTATAAGAAGCTCCTTGCTCGGTTTGAATTACCTTTCCATAGCAGTAAACACAAGCAAACATGTCTCTCTACATGAAAAATGTTTACTGATCACTGAATATGTCAATAATGTTTTGTTACGTGTTAAATAAATTTTTTTATCTTCTTAAAGGTATTTTAGTACTTCATGAAGTAAATATCAATCATCTAAAACATATCCCCCGGGAGTGTCAAACCAGGAGTGCAGCAAGGCCCGTTGTCGTGTACCAGGATACCTCGGGTCAGGCCCGAAACTCCTTGTCGGGGCTTTCACCCCTAGGTACAGCTGTGCCAGAGCCACATCATCCACTTGTAGTATCCAGACAGGGATTTAATTGCTTAGATAACGACATAAACTTTCATGACACCAAAATTTTAAAACCTTCCTAAATTAAGCCACTAATGTTTTGTAGAACAATTTTTTAACTTTCCTAAAGATATGTTCAATGATCTCTAAAAAATAAGATTCATTACAGTGCAGTTTAATCACTAGTTAAGTGTCGGTCACTACTTAAGTGATGGTTAATCACTACTTAAGTGCTGGTTAATCACTACTTAAGTGCTGGTTAATCACTACTTAAGTGCTGGTTAATCACTACTTAAGTGCTGGTTAATCACTACTTAAGTGCTGGTTAATCAGTTAGGAGTTGGTCATTCACCACGTAATCATCCCTTAATCTTTACTTAATGACCCCTTAATCATCCGTTAATCGTTAGTTAATGACCCCTTAATCGTTAGTTAATGAACCCTTAATCATCCCCTAATCATCCCTAGTTAATCACCCCTTATTCACCCATTAATCGTTAGTTAATCACCCCTTAAACATTCCTTAATTACCCCTTAATCAGCCCCTAATCATTCCTTAATCGTTAGTTAATCACCCCTTAAACATTCCTTAATTACCCCTTAATCATCATGTAAACATTCCTTAATTACCTCTTAACCATCCCCTAATCATTCCTTAATCATTAGTTAATGACCCCTTAATCACCCCTTAATCGTTAGTTAATCACCCCTTAATCGTTACTTAATCACCCCTAAAACATTCCTTAATTACCCCTTAATCACCCCTTAATCACTCCTTAATCATTAGTTAATGACCCCTTAATCACCCCTTAATCACTCCTTAATTACCCCTTAATCATTAGTTAATCACCCCTTAAACATTCCTTTATTACCCCTTAATCACCCCTTAAACATTCCTTAATTACCCCTTAATCATCACTTAATCATTCCTTAATTACCCCTTAATCATCCCCTTAACCCCTTAATCAGTCCTTAATCACCCCTTCATTCCTTAATTACCCCTTAATCACCCCTTAATCACTCCTTAATCATTAGTTAATGACCCCTTAATCACCCCTTAATCACTCCTTAATTACCCCTTAATCATTAGTTAATCACCCCTTAAACATTCCTTTATTACCCCTTAATCACCCCTTAAACATTCCTTAATTACCCCTTAATCATCACTTAATCATTCCTTAATTACCCCTTAATCATCCCCTTAACCCCTTAATCAGTCCTTAATTACCCCTTCATTCCTTAATTACCCCTTCATTCCTTAATTACCCCTTAATTAGTTAATGACCCCTTAATTAGTTAATGACCCCTTAATCACCCCCTTAATCCATAGTTAATCACCCCTTAAACATTCCTTAATTACCCCTTAACCATCCCCTAATCATTCCTTAATCATTAGTTACAACTTAATCACCCCATAATCGTTAGTTAATCACCCCTTAATCGTTACTTAATCGCCCCTAAAACATTCCTTAATTACCCCTTAATCACCCATTAATCACTCCTTAATTACCCCTTAATCATCACTTAATCATTTCTTAATTACCCCTTAATCATTAGTTAATCACCCCTTAATCACTCCTTAATTACCCCTTAATCATCAACTAATCATTCCTTAATTACCTTAATGACCCCTTAATCATCCCTTAATCATCACTTAATCACCCCTTAAACATTCCTTAATTAATCATCCATGGTTAATTACCCCTTTAATCATGACTTAATTATTCCTTAATCATTATCTAATTAGTTTAATCATGACTTAATTATTCCTTAATCATTATCTAATTAGTCTATGATTATCTCTAAAATATTAATAAATTATTATTATCCCTAATTAACTAATTAAAACATTAATACTATAACTATTTATTTCTTTTCTTTAAATAACTACTACTACATACTTAAATTAAAATTAACTAATTACAATTAAATAAATGAATAACTTTAAAAAAAATACCTCTAAATGAAGCTTGACACAAAAATCTTGTACTCTTTGCGTCTCTGGAAGCACCACGAAGGAAAAAACTCAACTAAGAGAGAGGAGCTCTCAAAATTTTAGAGAGAAGAGGGATTTTTTAGTGAGGAAGGGTGGGAGGGGCGGCTCCCTTTTATAGGGAAATTTTTGGCGAAGGCGGCAACTGGGAAGCCGCCTTCGGCCATTTAAAACACGAAAGGCGGCTCTTCCGGAGCCGCCTTTCGCAGAAAGAAAATCGAAAGGCGGACACTGCTGTGCCGCCTTTCGTTTCCCCAGTGGTGGAAGGCGGTTCCTGGAGAACCGCCTTTGGCCCGGCGTAAACCGAACCGAAGGCGGCACACCATGTGCCGCCTTTAGGATGTAAAAAAAAAATAATTTAAACCTGGATGTATTTTTAAAATTATTTTTTAAAAAAAATGTAAAAAAAAAAATAACTCTGCAGACGGGTGGATTTTCAGTTTGTGGCTTGGTGGTGATGAGGTGCATCGTGAAGTTTTTGGCGTCTTTGGTGCGAAATGGCGACGTGGTTTTCATTGCAATATCCGGATCTGATTTCTATGGTTTTTGAGGAAGCGAAGACTTTCTGCAAAATCTTAGTTCTGTTTTCAGATGGGGATGACCCAGAGGCATAGCCCACTAGCAAGGTCTCTCAGATCTGTGCTTGGGTTTGCACAGATGATGCAGGTTCGTCTAGTTTTGGTTCTCGTGATCCTCTTTTTCATGCTGCTATTGCAAGTATGCAGAAGTTGTGATGTGTTGCAGTTCTGCTGGTTTTTGGTCTTATGTATTTTGGTTGCCTCGATGGTTTTTTCTAGGTTGTTCATGAGTTGGTGCTGGTGTTGGTTGGTGGAACTGATGTGAGGATATCTTCTGGTATTTTGGCCGCTAGGATCCCTTGCAAGACCTGGTGGCTGCAGATACTATTTGGCGATGTTTGTTTGAAGCTGTTTCGGACTTGGTTTTGGCTGGTTGTGCTGATTGCTGGTGATGGTGGATGTTGGTCGCTGGTACATATGTGGTGGGATTGTCTTGATGTAAGAGGGGATTTTTTGGATTTTCCCATTGGTGTTGGTTGTACTGGTGCCGATTTGCGGGAGATGGCTGAAGGTGATGAACTGGATTATGGATGTCGGTGTTCTGGTTTTGATGGCGGTACTACTGGAGTAGGGCTTTGGTTGACCCCTCCATTGAAGGTGAAATTTTTGTTGGATGGGGAATGGCTTGAAGTTCCCCTGGTGATGTTCCAAATACAAATGAATTGCTGCAGGCTGGATGTGGACTTTCTGAATGCTTGTATTGGTTTCGAGGTGATGATGTTGCGGTAGTGTCTGGTCATGCTTGTGTTTTCTGTTTTTGCTTTTGTTTCTTTGTTTTCTTTTTTGGGGTCTGTCTGGGGTTTTTGGGAGTGGTTTGATTGACCCCGTCCCTCCCCTTTTCTGTTTGCTGCGTCTGCTACATCTTTTTTCTCATAATAAATTTTGGGGAGTGTAAGGAATATTCTGGTACTCGAACCTCTTCTTCCTATGTTGTGTATGAATATTTATTTTTAATAGATTTATAATAAATCTATATTTATTATACAGTAGGTCTGAATGTGTATAAAGTAAGATGGGAACTGAGGTAAGGGTTTATGATACAATCTCATTTCTTCTTGAGATTATCAATGCTAAATATACATTGAGGGAAATTATATAGTCCTCGCAATTTAAACACCATATATGTTATTATCCTCTTGTTATTCCTATATTTTTCACATATTATTACCATTTGCCTCTCTTTGATACTTAAAATGATTGAGAAAATATTTATAAGAAAAGTCATCCTTATTTCATCTTTGGTCGATGAATTTTTCTTTCATGGCCTAATTATTTAAAATGTTTTCAAGAATGATATTTTATTAGATCAAATTATTATTTAAAGTAATTTTCAAACATATTATAGATACTTTTAAAAAAAATAAAAGTAATATTTTTTTCATTTTCCAAGTAATTTACTTTATAATTTTTACCAAAAGTATGAAAGGGTTCTTTTTTTTAATGTTTACCAAATGAATGGATTTTCCCACCATTATAACATTTTTAATTTGAATATTACTTTATAATTTTACATGGTTATTTTCAAAGAATTTATTTTTCTCAATATTTCAGGAATTTCTACTTTTTAAAGATACCAAAATAAAAGGATATTTTCCATGTTTTCAAAGAAATATTCAGATGATCTTTTATAGGTAATTTTTATCTATATCAAAATTATTTAATGATTGTCATGCTTCATTTGGGATATGTTCTTATGATACCATAAACTTTATTTCTCTGGATGGATTATGATGATGATTTAAGGATGATTCTATGAAACCCGTTTCTTTTCCATGGGTTATGCTATAATGAAATGTTGGAATGTTTATGAAACTCATTTCCTTTTCACATGTTGTCATATAATGAAATGATGAATGTTTTATAATATTATGTCACAAATATTTATGGATTTCATTATCTGATGGGTGGTCCTAAAATTATATATCCCTCAAGTTCATTGGGTAAATAATGATATATCATGATAAAATATATACTATAATGGGGAGTGAATTCAATTTAATAAGGGACTCTGTCAACTATGATAATCTTGGGAGTGAACCCTGAATAAGGAAATTATGGAATTTGGAGTGAACCTAATCCACTGTGATAGTTTTTACAGTGATCCTTGACTAATGAAATAATTTTATATGCTTATGTGTCTTCCATGTACGTGTTTCTTATTCTTATGATATGTACTCATGGTTCATGATTGATTTTGATGATTCCATGCAATTATGAATAATGTATTTCATTATGAAGAGGCATTATTCTATGATTCATGATTAAAGATATTTTAGAGGTTAGATTTGAAATTCATTAGGATCATGTTATCATTCCCTTATGTTTATCTTATGATCACTTATAAAATTGATTGACATCTCCTAGGTTTACCCTTTCTAAGCATCTGAGCACACACTTTCCTATGTTACCTTTCCCCAAGTTATGAAGAAGGGTTTCAAGTTGTGTATTTTTAATAAATATACCATGTGATAAGTAATTTGTGGGATATTTTTAAGATCCTTTATGAAATTATATGATTATGTATCTATCATCCAAATTTACTAAACCTTTATGATTTTGGTGAATGTATTATTATGATATATATTGAATATTCATCTAAAATGATGATATATTTATGTATGTAATATTTAGGTCTCCTCTTTGGTATTAAAGAAGGGTTTAGTTATTTTTAGAGATTAGGGATAGAATAATTTGGTTAAATATATAAGGATAAGTCAAGTATGGGATAAAATCCTGAAGTTTTAGTAAAGTCGATATTGTGTGGTTTACTAGTAATGGAATCCTATTCTGGATACTAAAAAGTGGATGTGGTGGTATAATATATGAACTTAGAGGTACACACCCTAAAAAGGCTAATTGAGTATAAAATTTATCTTTACTCAATTTATGATGAGTGGTCCTAAAACTACAGAGATGTATAGACACTCCTCGAGGATATGCTTTGGTTAATTCACATTTTTTTTATGAACCATTATCATTAATGAGATGATAGAATCTGTAAAAATATATAATAATCCAGCATGATATGAAATAAACATTATAGTGTCATGGGTTTAAATAAGGTTTAATAATTTAAAACATCATAAGAATTATTTTCATAATCATAGAATTGTTTACTCCAATTATTGATGTTTGATACTCACACTTGGTTTTAGTCAATGGTCAGGACCAAGAGGAATCATGTGAAAATAAAATATGATGGACAATGACATAACCATATTTATGAGAACCCAAATGAAATGGGAGTTGGGATAAAAAAATATTATAGCTATTATTACCCTACTCTCTTAAGATATGAATAGTAAAATGAATCATGTTAAACTCTCAAACATAAAAATTAAAGACAACTCACTATTGAGTCTTTTATGTGGAATTTTCTTTCTTCCTTAAGTGATTCCTATAATACACTTATTGTTGATCAATTGATCAATTCTATAGAAAATATATTCTCTATTATCCAACACCCAAACCATGAGAGGGTTATTTTTGTTGTGTATTATTTGAAATATAAAGTTGATTAATTGTGGAATGTTATCAATAATAAGAGGCAAGTGGAGTAAATTGACTCTTTGACATGGGAAGAGTTTAGGAATGTATTTTTCAATAAGTATTTTCCCTGAACACTTCATATCAAAATGTAAAGGGGATTTTTGGAACTAAAGTAGAAAGATGAGGAATACATTACTACCTATGATGAAAATTTTACCTCAATTTCAAGGTATGATTCTTATTTAATCATCAACCCTGAAATTAACGTTTAGTAGTTCTTTAGTGGTTTAAAACAAAGTATCTAAAAGGAATTGTCTATAAGTGAATTTTATAGCTATGAATAAATCATTTTATGTTCTCTTAGTATAAAAATGGTGATTGGAGACTCTCATTGTTCTCATGGTTTTGAGGATAAGAATAGAAAGATGGAATTTTGAGGAAATTTTAATAATAAAACTCACAGAGGAAAGAAAATTAATCATCCTTCATACCATATTTCTAGAAGGAAACATGAAGAAAACTGACATATGGGGTCTGGTAAATGTTTTGAGAGTGTAAAATAAGTTTATAGAGAAAAATAGTGTTAAATTAATGTGAAGATTCCAATCAATCATAGTGATAAAGCTCAACTAAATGTTCCACCCACACTCCAATGCTATAATTTCTAATTGTACAAACATTACACCAATTCGTGCATGAATCTGAGGGTTAATGAAGATAATTGGTGTTAATAACCTCTTAACTCATGAGAAAGAGGGAAATATCATGTGATCACAATTTCTGAAGTGGTTCACAAGAATGAAGTGGTGAGAGCTAAACTTATCATCTACTCTAGAATTAAAATTTTATTATTTAATTTTGGGTCTACCCACTTGTTTATATCTAATGAATTTGATAAGGGTATCACATAACTACCTCAGTATTTATATGTTAAATTATTGGTGAAAACTCTATATGGCATGATTATCCCATCTCAAATCTATAGCTTCCCTCTAATAAAAGATTTTGGGAATGTGGTTTTTGAAAATATTTTGATTCTCCCTCTTGTCGAATTTAACATTGTTTTAGGAATGGATTGGCTCTCATTATATAGATATAATATCAATTTATATCGAATAGAAGTCACATTTGATATTCTGAGTCAACCAATGATCAAATTTATATGTGAGGATGAATATGAACTTTCAATAAAAATTACATCTATTATATGGATCTTACTACCTATTCATGAGGGATATTTATCTCAAATAGTTGTGGAGAAACTCAACATTGAAGATATACCTATTTTTTAGGAATATAATAATGTATTTCTTGAATACTTGTGTAGTATTCCCCTGATTCGTGAAGTTGGTTTTTCAATAGAACTCATACCTAGTGATATACCTATTTCAAAGTCTCCATATATAATATCCTTGATTGATTTGCATGAATTGAAGAATAAAATCCATAGGAATCTAGATAAGCAATCTATATGCCCTATTTTGTCACTATGGGGTTCTCCTATTCTTTTTTTAAGAATAAATATGTGTCAATGAGTCTTCATATTGATTATCAAGAACCTAACAAGATCACTATTAATTATAAGTATCATATACCCTATTATGGTGATCTATTTGATAAATTATGAGGATGTAAATACTTTTCCAAGATTGATCTTTTATATGGATATCATCAATTGAGGGTCAAGAAGTAGAATATACCCAATAAATCCTTTCATATGAGATACGATTATTATGAATTTATAGTTATTCCAAATTCAGTAAGTATAGATTCTAGTTATATAAAGTTCTATTCTTGGGTCATATAATTACAAGAGAGGGTATATCATTGGATCCTTCAAATATGAAAGTTATTGAACAATGGCCCAGACCAACCACAGTGATCGAGATATATAGTTTTATTTGGTTTGTTGGATATTATTGGTTCTTTTTAAGATATTTCTCACAGTTGTCATATCCTATAACCAAATTGACTTGGAATGGATCTAAGTTTCTTTGGATAGATGAATGTGAATAAAATTTCAAGGAACTGAAGAGAAGGTTGTTTAGTGAACATGTGATAACACTACCCTAAATTAGAGAAGGATTTTTTATATATGGTGATATATCAAATAAGGGACTAGGATTCATCCTCATTTAGAATGATATGGTGATAGCTTATGCCCTATTCTAAATGATAATTCATGAGAAAAATTACCTGACTCATGATTTGGAGTTGGCAGTGGTAATTTTTTGATTAAAAATATAAAGTCATTAGGTTTATAGTGAAATATGTGATATATTTACTAATAATAAAATCTATGTATATATTCACATAGAAATAGTTTAATACACCCCCAAAGGGATGGTTGTATTTGATTAAATATAATGATTCCTCAATACATTACCACCCTGGGAAGGTGAATAAGGTATAAGATGCTCTGATTTGGAAATACAATGATAGTTTTAACATTATGAGGATTGATAGAGATCTAATAATTTTGGATTTAAAGAATATAGATCTTGAAATCATGAGTAAACGAGAGAAACATTATATTTCGAAAATGAATGTTAAACCTCCCAGCCATGTCAGGATTAAAGAGGTATAGAAGGAAGATCTAGAACTACATATTAAAGTGAGTAATATTACTATGTCAATCTATGAATATAATATAATTATTAAGTTCATTAACTAATTATATATCCCATCAATATCATATTTGAAGGATTTATTGGATGAAGCACTATTTATTCATCCTATAAGTATGAATATGTATAGAGATTTTAAAGAGTATTTATGGTGGGATAGCTTGAAAAAAGGATATTTTGGAGTATGTATCTCAATTATTGGTATGTTAGAAATTCAAGTTTTAGAGACATATGTCTAAGGGGATGTTACAACAATTACTCATACCAAAATAGAAATAGGAAAACATCATCATGGATTTCATCATTAGACTCCCCAAAACATCTAAAGGACATAATGTTATTTGGGTTTTATTTGATCAAATTAAAAATTCGGTACATTACATTAAAATTAGATAATATTTATCCCTTGATTATCTTACCAAGATATATATTAAAGAAGTTGTAAGATTTTATGAAGTACTACATTTAGTTATACCTGATCATGATCTAAGGTTTACCTTGAAGTATTGGTGAAGTCTTTATCCATATTTATATATGGATTTGAACTTTAGAACCACATATCATCCTTTGAAAAAAAATCAGATTTATAGGACCGTTCAAACCCTATAAGATATGTTGAGATCAGGTTCTAAGGATTTAAAAGTTGGTGGGATCAACACCTTTCCTTGGTCGAGTTTTACTACAAACAATATATTTCACTCAATCATTTAAATATATCCTTATAAATCCCTCTATGTAAGAAGGTTTAGAACTAAAATGTGTTGTAATAAATTTAGAGAAGGAAATTTATTAGGACCTGAGATAGTGGTGGAAATGGAAGTGAAGGTTAGATCCATTCAGCAGCACATCATGATAGCTTAGAGTTGATAGAAAATTTATGTTGACAATTTTCAATGAGATATATATTTTGAAGTTGGTGGAATGGTAGTCCTATGAACATATATTTGAAAAAAGGTTATGATATTTTTAAATAAGTGTAAGCTAGTAATTAGATATATTTGTACCTTTGATATTCTTGATCGTATTGGGATAATAGATTATTTCTTGGTCCTTCCACCGAATCTCTCTCAATTTTATGATGGGTTCCAACTATATCTCTTGAGAAAGTACATACCTAATCCTTAACATGTAATAAACATAGAGTTTATAAAAATAGATAATGATCTATCATATGAGGAATGACCAGTGGATATTCTATATCGAAGAAATAAATTATAGAAGAACCACTCACGAGGTCAAATTTTTATGGTGGAGGTATAAATTTGAGGAAGCTATGTGGGAAATTGAAAATGTAATGAGGAAAAAGTATCCCCAATTATTTGTACTAGAGTGATAAAATTTCAAGGTATAAATTATTATATGGGTGTTTAAATTTAGCTCCCTAAGATTTTATGAAATATTTCTCTTTAAATAAATTTTGTGTCTTTGATAGCTTATTTTACATGAAACACTGAATTTAAACAAACTGTGATATACTATTGAAATATTATTATTTAATTTGATAGTTATTTATTGTTTTCTAGATTGTATGGTATGAATATTACTAACTAAATTATGAAAAATTATTATTTATACATGTTTAAAATTGAATCATTGGCTTTCAATTGGTTATATATTAAAATAAAGAATTTGAAAGTAAAAAGGAGATGTTTTTCTGAAAAATATTTCTATGGGGGTAATGTTTTTAAGACTTAATAATTTAAATCAATAATTATTAATGAATTATTTTAATTAAATGTTTATATAATATATTTATTCAAATATTTTAACATTTATATTATGGTTTTAACTAGGTAAGAAACACTTGAAAATGTATTTTTCTAAAAATGGTTTTCATTACATTTTATGAACTTATGTTCAAATGAATTTTTCCAAATTATAGAAATTTAATCTGATAAAATGGTTTCCATATTTGGAATAAAAGTTTATAAATTTAGTTATAAGTTCAAATTCATTTTTAATCATTATGAAAATCTACTGAGGAAAAAATATGTTACTACATTAATGGTTAAAAGGGTTAACAAGGGTTAAACTAAAAATATAAGGGTTAAAATAACTCAAAAACTTTTAAAAATCCAATAATTTAAGTGTATTTATAGAAAATTTTGTTTTATATTTTAATTTGGGCTATTTTTGTTCCACTTTCACTTGAATATGACTTTTTATATTTTCATGTTTTAAGTGTTTACATAAGTGCCACTCCACTCACTTATAAAATGAAACTTACTCTCCTCTCTTATCCACACTAATTTAGAAATTTATATTGACTAATATTAGTCAAAATACTCTCCCAAAGTTATTATACATAACATTTATGTTTTTTTATTCCCAAAATAACCATCCAAGAATCCTTAAGGTGTTTTTCAAATGAGGACACAAGAAGAAGAGGTATATGTTCTAACCAGTATTTTTCATGTTTATTTCTTCTTAAACCTACTAAAAATGTTTTATAACCATATTAACATGATGAAATAATTATCTTAAATATAATTATATGTTTTTATATTAATTTTATATTTATTTTCTTTCTCATTTTCATCCTTTGGAAAATGATAATGTTGCTTGTGTGTACGTGTTGACTACCACCTCTACAAAGCGATGTGATTCATTTTTCATTTACTCTTTACATGGATGGTAATAAGGATATATTTAATTAATACATATTATTTTAATAATATAATTATTATTATTTAATTTTTAATTATTTATTAACTTTCTTTCATTACATCCATCAAAAAGTGAAAACATCACTCATGCGTATGGACAGACTACCATCTCAATGAAGTGAAGTAATTCATTTTTCATAAATGCATTATATAAATGGTTATATAAGTATATATAATTAATAAATATGATACTTATAATTTTATTAAGATTATATACATGATAAAACTATGACAAATGTTCAAGGACCATAACTATTAAACTACAACATAGTGGAAGAATGGACCAATTTTCACCTGATTATTCATTTTAATGGATAATTATTAATAAAAGGATAATTAGAAATTATAAGTGAATGATACATATTATATTATATATGAATATATTTTTTTAATATATTTATAATAAATCTATATTTATTATATTGGTGTTTTGAACACATATGAAGAAATATGGGACTTGAGGTAAGGGTCCATACTACGATATCATTTTTTTCAGGATTTTCTATGCTAAATTTCTATTAAGGGAAATTTTATATTCCATATCCTTTACAACCCATATATTTTATTTTACTCAAGTAATTCATATAAATTCAAATTATTGGTACAATTTTCTTCTCTTTGGTACTAAAAATGATTAAGAAAATGTTTTATAGAAAATATGACCTTATTTCTTATTTGGTTGGTGAACTTTCTTCCAAGTCTATGTAACACATCAAGATTTTGTGAAATATTGTTTCTCAAATTAATTTAATCTTTTTTATATTTTTCATTTCACACAACACTAAATATATCTTTTTTTATATGAAATAACTAAGTTTGGATTAAATTATATGCAACACCAAGTTAATCTTGCACTACATGAAACACTTATATTAAATTTTAGTATACATAACACTATGTTTGGATTTTTTTACAAACAATTCTAATATACTTAGATAGCTTTCATTACATGTAAGGCCTAGTTTTACCGAACTACAATATACTATTAATATTGTTCTTAAAATATTATTACAGTTACCACCTAGATGTTGGAATTAAAGTTAAGAATAATATTAACTAAAGTGTGAAAATATTATTTACACGTGTATGTAAAATTATTCCCTTGGTCATTAATTATTAAGAAATTAAATTAAGAACTATTTGAAAATAAATAAATTCCTTTTCTAAGAAAACAATTTCTCTATATACAAACACCATTTTATCTCAATAAATTAAACAAACCACTTTTGATTAATTTTTTTAATAAAATTTATGTATTATATATTCAATAAAAATATTGTCACTAGTTCAATATATTTTATAATTATAAGATAAGAAGAAATCTAATTATATGAATAAAAAAGATGTATTTTTCTAAAAGGTAATTTTAACGTCTTTAATAGAGAACATATTTTTAAATATAATTTTTGATACTTTTATCTTTTTTATTTGAAAAAATATACATAATTTTTGAAATATTTGTTTCAAAATTTAATTTTGGTGAATTTTTGGTATTTTTCAGAGAAGTTTCATTTTCAAATGAATGGTGAAAAAACATTTAATTTTAACTGAAAACTACTTTTTTTCTAACATTTTTATATAGTTAAATTATATTTTAAATTTACTTTAAAGTATATTTAGATAAACCATATATCAATAAATCTAATTTATTTAATTGGAACTAATTTCATATTGAAATTGGATATAAAAATATTTCAAACTTTTGAACCTTTTCACTTTAAAAACCCATCATCTCATCTAGTCTCTATGATTAATTTTAAACTAATTTATTCCACTTATATGATTATAATTTGGAAAAATTAATTCCATATTTTTAATTGTAATAATTTATAATTTCAAATAAGTTCAACTTAGTTTTTTACCATAATTATTAGTGAAGGTAATTAAAATTAATTATAGTGATTAAGGAAAAAACAAGATTAATTAATGACTAAAATTAGAAAATAAGGTGTAAAATGGCCCTAAACTTGTTTAAAATTATTTTATGTCTATATTTAGACCATGGATCCTCTAATTATATATACTTTTACATTTTTTACCCTTGTGGGACAATTAAAACATGGGGAGCACTCAAATCTTTTCAAGAATACCCAATGTTTCTTTTCCCCCATTTATAAAAGGCCTCCTATCCTCTCCATATCTTCACACATATCAATACATTTGTATCATACAAAACCTAAAACATTATCCCCCAATGTTCCCTCACTTAATTCTATAATCCTTCCTTTGGGCAGAAATCTAACCAAAGAATCCCGTTGGTGCAAACCAAGATGAGTTTCCCAATGAAGAGGTAACATCCTTAAACAAGAACTTTTGTGTTATTTTCTCTCTATGAGCCATAAATTATTATTATTACATGATTATATAATAAACTAATTATCCAAAAATATATTTTTATGTTGTTATTCTAAGTATTATACCTACACCTACATAAATGGGTAATGAACTTATTGTTCGTGTGTACGGCGGACTACCACCTTGTGAAATGATGTCGTTTTTTTTCCATTACCACCTATCATGGTTGTAAATTGTGATGGAAATGTAGTTTTTATATAATATATATGATATTTATGATGTATTTTTTATTTTGGAGTAATTATATTAAAAAGACTTCATGCTTTTCATTTTTTTTTAAATATGATAACTTTGTTTGTGGACGTGTGGAATATTGTCTCCTCAAGGCGATGTAATTCATTCACACTTTTCATGGAACATATTAAGGATAGGTTTGATAAACTTATATGATATATATGACATAATAATTATAAGGTAATTAATATATATATATATATGTGTGTGTGTGTGTGTGTGTGTGTGTGTTTGTGTCATTTACTTTCTTTCTTTCAATACGACATGAAAATAGAAACAGTGTTCATGTGTACGTACAGCCTATCGTCTATATGAACGGTGTATTTCATTTTTTATTTTTTATTTAACAGATTATTATAAATATATATATATATTAAATATATATAATATTTATATCATGTTTTAAATTCTAGAAATAATTAAATCATAATATAAGTAACAGGATCAAGAATAAGAAGTCAAAAAATGTACGAAAAACAAAACGGTCATTACCTAAAACATAACCTTAACATGGAATTGTTAATAAATGGGTAATATAAGGTCATAATAAAATAATATTTGGTATGATATATAACAATTTGTTTCATTTTAATATTTATAATAAACTTATATTTATTATACAATAGGTTTTAATGTGTATGAATAAATTCAAGACTTAAGTTAAGTAAATTTCATCTCACTTTCTTATATTAGTGAGATACATTCCATATTCACCACTTATTTATTTTATGTGGTGTATATAATTCCCTATGAAATGTTATATCACGGTATTAATTTATTTCATGATATTAAATATTTCAATTTATTTTATTCTTTCATGGGATCGTGAATTCAAAGTTACTCAAGTAGTAATTTTTTTCTCATATAATTTTTATTTATATGAGACTTATGTATTATTAACCACTCATTTATTTTTTTTAGTGTGTATACTTCCCAAAAATTTATTCTATGATTATTATACTTAGATTTATGGGTAATTACATATCCATTTAATTATCTTTCTTTCATGGTGTTCATGGTTAAAAAGTAACCAAATGAGTAAAGTAATTTTTATCTCAATTTGCATTCTTTGAGATACATGTCATGTTATACAACTATATTTTTCTATGGGGCGTATATAATTAAATTTAAAATATTTTATCATTAATCTAATTATCTTCATGATATTTTAATCCTCAAGTAATTTTATTCTCTCATTTGAATTATTATTCAAAGTTGTTAATGTGGTAATAGTTTATTTCTACAATATCATCGTTTACCATGAATGTTTATGGTTATGCATAAACTGATGAAATATTATGATCCATATCTCAAGAAATATGAATTCTTTTATTATAATATTTTTATTCATGATATGTTCAAGTAATGGTACTATTTTTCCAATCTTTGGTACTTAAGATTATTAAAAAAGTGTTTTTAATAAAATCTAACTTTATCTCTCTCTTCGGTCGAACATTCGTGTTCTTTCAAAACTGTGTTTTCTAAAAAAATGATTTCAAAATTTTTTTAATATTCTATAATGATATTTAAAATACATTTTTACCCATGTTTTTCCTTTTTTTAAAAATGGTTTTTACAAAGGAATCTTCTTGTCATTTTCTGATCGAGGCACTTTTTAAACATTTTACGACACATAATGAATGTTTGGAATGTATGGATTTATCTGCCATCATGACCATCATTTCTTTGAATCTTATTTTATAATTTTTCAAGGTTATTTTAAAATAAAAAAAATTCCAAAAAAATTATGTTTAATAAGTCTTTTAAATTATTTTCATATCTTCTTTTATATGTTTTGAAAATGTTATTTTCAAAGAAAGGGACTTCAATGATTTCAAAGATTCTTTTATAAGTTTTAAAAGTTGTTTTCAAAGAAAATGGTTTAAAAACAATTTTTGTTTTCCAAATCAAAAACGATATTTTCCTCAAGAAATTTTTTAAATTATTTTTAAATATTACTTTATATTTTTTCAAATTTTTTTTCAAAGGAAAGTATTTTGAAAATGATTTATGTTGTAAATATTTATTTTGAAATAAATGTTATTTAGCTTAAGAAATGCTCCAATTAATCTTTCAAAATCATCTACCATTTAAGATGAAATAATTTGATATAGTTTAATCTTTATTGGGGATATGATCAAAGGACACCATTCTTTTTTCTTTTTCTGAATGGTTTATGATTATGATGACAAGTTTCTTATGAAACAGTTTTCTATTCCATAGTTTATACCATGATAAAACACTTATTAAAACACTTCCTTTCATGGGTTATTCTATGAATAAATGATTAGGTAACCAGTCTCTTTTCCATATGTAATGATATGATTAAGTGTTTATAATATCCATTTCATTTCATGGGTAATGATATTATGAACATTTATTATCTTTTGGAATATGTATGTATGATTTCATTGTGTGATGGGTGGGACTTAGATCTCCCTCTAATGCATTAGTTAATGATGGATGACTCGTGATTATATATATTAAGCATGAACATGATTATATGTTTATAATATTTTTTAGTAAACCTTATTACATGTTCACAATGTTATACATGAACCTAATTACATGTTCACAATGTTATGCATGGACCTAGTTGCATGTCCATATGATCATGCATGAACCTGATTACATGTTCACAATTTTATGCATGAACTCTATAACATGTTCACAATGTTATGCATGGACCCGGTTTCATGTCCATAAGTTTATGTTTTAACATGATTACATGTTCACAATGTTATGTGTGAACCTTTTTACATGTTCATGATATTATATATGAACCTGATTACATGTTCAAAATGTTATTTATGAACCTAATTACATGTTCGCAATGTTATGAATGAATCTGATTACATGTTCACAATGTTATTCATGAACCTGATTACATATACACAACGGTATGCATAGACCTGATTACATGTTCACAATGTTATGAGTGGACCTGTCTTCATGTCTATAAGTTTATGTGAGGGTCATATTTCATCTCTTAAACATAATGAGTGAACCTTTTTCTATTTACACATGTTCACAATATTATAAATTGATGTGTATACCATAAGTCTATATCTTATTCCACTGTTATGCTCTCATGACTCATGTTCTTTGATTTTCTTATGATTCATGTCATATTAAATCCTAATATTTATTCTATGATTCAAGTTTATGATCTTTGATATATAGGTTGTGATCTTATAAGGATAAGATCATGTTCTCATCCCCTTATTATCATGTTATTATTATATATATTCATTGTTTACCCTTAATGAGAATATGTTCTCACTCTTTCTTATGTTTCCTTTACCCAGGCTATGAAGAAAGGTTTTAAGTAGAAGTAATAAAGGGGAAGGTATTTATGGGAAACATTAAAGATCTTTCACCAAGTTAGAATATTTTGTTCCAGGTTTTCTAAGACACTAAACTATTATAGTCCTCATGAATTTATTTTTTAATGTGATAAATATTTTTCTAAATTATTGTAATGTTAATATATGTCAAGAGAGGGTCACTATAGTTGGTATCAAATGAAATTTTTATTCAAACTTTGGAAACTAGGATGAGAAAACTTTAGTGATATCCCTAGGTACATTTATAAGCATATGTTTAGGGATGTATCTAAGGATAAATCTAAGGATGAGTCAAAGTATGGAAATTTTCTTTGGAATTTTTATAAAGGATAGAGCGAGTAAATTCCTAGAAATATATACATGCCTATATACTAAAAGTGGATGTGGCTATGAGATAGATGTACCTAGTGGTAATAACCCTAAAAACACCATATTGATCTAGACTCAATCAAGAATAAGTGTATGACAATAGGCCTTAATGCACACCTGGTTTGAAACTCACGAGGTATGTTCTTTTAGAATTCAAAAACTCTCCATGAATCATCATGAATGATTCAAATAGAATTTGGCTATGAATGACCTAGTATTAACCTAAGGTGTTATAATTTAGACATCCTATAAGTTATTTTTTATGATTATGAGGTTTTCTTCTGTGATAAGTGTTTCTCACACTATGCTTTATGGTTTTAGTCAATGGCGGGAGCAATGGGAGTTAGGTTAACACTAAATTTTAAGGACAATTTTCTGATTAACAACCAAAGGGAATGATGACTAGAGTAAATTATGTTGTGTTTATGCCTAACAAGTTTTCAAAGAACGTGATTAACAAAGAACTCTTGGAATCACCAAAGAGGATAAAGAAAGAGTTCATTGAGATTTCAGATAATGGAGACCATCGAGGAAAGAAGATTCAAATTTTTTATGTTTAGAATGTGGAAAGAATCACCTTATTGAATATCTTAGAAGAACGGGGATTTGTTTTTACTATGAAAAATAAGGACATAAAGAAGGTAACTACAATGGGAAAATGAAAAGTTTGGTTAACATAATGGATGAGAATAATTTCTTCCCTAATAAATCATCTATGGTTTAATTATTTAAATGTTTAAAGTATGGGCATTACGCAAATCGATTCCCTAACTAGAGATCTCATGAAGAGAATCATCAAGGTAGTATGAGTAATGGTTATATTGTTGATGATGATGAGACTATAGGTGAAATATGTATAGAAAAATTTATTAAGGAATATAATTAGGAATCCTTGTTAATGGATTAAGGATGAATTGGAGTAACCTAAGTGTTTATGTATTTGGATTAAAGAATTTTGATATATGAATTTTGAAATATATAAGGATTATTAAGTTTATTTGTTTGCTAAGAATTTAAAGGAATATGTTGAATGGTTCTAAGGGACTGGAAAATTGATTTAATTAAAAGTTTTTATATTCATGTGAAACACGTGACTAAGAAAAAGATAACCCTTAATAAGTTCCTGATTTTGATATAATGATGTTTGGATGTAGTAAATTTAACGATGTTGATTACCTTAGAATTGATAAAGGATTTATTGAAAAAAGTGTTGTGTGATACCATGGAAAGAGATTATGGATTTTTTGGATTTAAGGAATATATCTAATGATCATTTTAATAATAAATCATGCATGTTTTCAATAAGGATTTATGGTAATTACCATGTTTTAAGAGAATACATGATGAATTTATTCACATGTTTAGAATATGAAAACCAAGAAATAATTTATGATATATGAGGGATCAATGTTGAGATGATTTTTAGAAATTTATTGAGCTTATTTATAATGTTTTGTATTTTCATCTTCCAGAAGGGTTACCAGGTTGACCATTTATGGAATCGTTTAAGTTAAACTTTAGATAAGGTTTAAGATATTAATGTATTATCTCACCATATGAGGATTTATGTATATTGGATAACCTATTCTAACCATTTTTTTTATGATAACTAAATATATATGGAATGACTTATCATCCTAGTTGTGGATCTCGTGATCTATTAGTGCTTTAGGAATGAAAAATTCACCTTCATTTCTTGGAGTAAGTGATGAAGTGGAAATTCATTGAGGAGAAACCAAAGGGTAATATTGTGCATATAAAATAGAATGAGATCAAGTAAGCATATATTCTTGTGAAAAATCATTCAACTTTAGGAAAATACCATAAAAATAAAAGTTTTTCCTACTATCATCATTTTTTGATGATATCAATTACCTTTTTCAAGCATCTTTGGTTTATGGTTTTGTGATTGTTAAATTTATCATGATCATGTTCTCGGTCACTCTCCATCAGAACTTGATAGTTAGATTTATCTTTCATGTCTATGTTTTCACTTTTCACTTATGTTATTCTATGTGTAAACCTAGTTATGAGTTACTTTTGGTAAATTTTATTGTTTTAAATTTCCCTTTTTAAAGAATGTTTTATTATTCATTTTTACAATTTGGGATTCTAAGAAAGGAACATTCAAGTATTAGACCTTTAATAACCCAGATGAATTTCATGGAAAAATTTCATTTTAATAGGGGTATAATGTTACACCCTGATCTTTTGTAAAATAATTTTTTTCAAATTAATTTAATCTTTTTGATATTTTTCATTTCACACAATAATGAATATAGCTTTTTTATATGGAGGGACTAAGTTTGTCTTGAAATATACACAACACCAAGTTAATATTGTGCTACATCCAACACCTATATTAACTTTTGGTACAAACAAAACTATGTTTTTATTGTGTTACACACAATTTTTATTTCATTTTATGGATTTTCTTATATTCAAGGTCAAGTTTTACCAAACTATAATATACTATTTATATTGTTCTCAAAATATTATTATAGTTACCTCCTAGTCATTAGAATGGAAGTTATTAATAATATTAACTAAAGTGTAAAAATATTGTTTACACGTGTATAAAAAATGATTCCTTTGGTTATCAATTATTTAGAAATTAAAGTAAGATATATTTAAAAATAAATAAATTCCTTTTATAAGAAAACTATTTATTTATGTAGAAAACACCATTTTATCCCAACAAATTAAAAAACTGCTTTTGATGACTTTTTTTAATAAAATTTATATTTTATATATTCAATAAAAAAATTTGACACTCATCTAATAGATTTGACGGGCATAATATAATAATAAATCTAATTATATGAATAAAAATAGGGTTTTTTCTAAAAGGTAATTTTATCACCTTTTAATGAAGAACATATTTTTAAATCTAATTTTTTCATGCTTTTATAATTTTTATTTTAAAAATAAACTTCATTTTGGAAATCTGAAAATCAAATTTTAATTTGGGTGAATTTTTTTATTTTTTAGAGAAGTTTCATTTTTTGATGAATAGTAAAAAACTCTTAATTTTAATTGAAAAAAAAGATTTTTCATCTAACTTATTTATATTGTTAAATTATATTTTAAATTGGTTTTAAAGTATATTTAGATAAATTTTACATCAATTAATTCAATTTATATCATTTGAAATAATTTAACAGTGAAATTAGATATAAAACATTTTAGACTTTTGAACTTGTTCACTTTAAAAACTCATCGTCTCATCCTCCAATGGCCTGAAGGCCTTCATTTTTTATTTATTTTTGATAATCCTACTTTCAAGGGGTGAGGTGGAACCCTTACAAGGCCCATAGGCGTAAGTATAAGATGGCCCATAGGCCTTAGAGGAATTCATTTGCCCAGAGGCTTCAAACATTACATACAACCCAGACTAACTACTTGGAACTTCTCCTCCCTAGCATCTTCATCGTGAAATCGGCTCTCCACCTTCACATGGATATTCGGCTAGGAATTCCCTTGCATTCACAGGTTTTTCTCGATGACAGGTACCATACCCTCTCGTTCTTGCAATCCGTTTAGCTTCTACTGTGGTAAAAGCTCTTTGCTTATCCTCCTGTAGAGCTTGTTCCTTGTAGGTTTTCTGGTTTTCATCTGCACTTAAGGTGGCCTGAAGGCCTTGAGTTGGCCCAAAGGCCTTACTGAACCGAAGGCCTAGGTGTCCTGAAGTCCTTACAGGACTTAGGGAACAAATCGATGGCCCGGAGGCCCAAACAAGGGCATATTCCCAGCTGCTATAGTTCCTGCTACAGTGCCTGCTATAGTATAGTACAGTTCCCGCTACAGTACTGCTACAGTAACTTAGAAATTCTGCCTCCACTTGGATTTGATCCCTGGTCACTTGAATGCACTTACGGAGTCCTTACCAACCGGGCTAAGGCTCATGTGCATCATCTCATCCCATCTTTGGGGTTAATTTTAAATTAATTTCTACCACTTCGATGATTATAATTTGGAAAAATGGATAAAATATTTGGAATAAAAATAATATATAAGTTATAATAAGTTCAAATTATTTTTTACCAAAATTATTAGTGAAATTAATTAAAAATAATATAGTGATTGAGGGAAAAATGTGCTTAATTAATGACTAAAATTGGAAAATAATGTGTAAAAATAACTCTTAACTTGTATAAATATTATTTTATTGCCTTATTTAGTCCATTAAACCTATAAGGATCTATAATGATCCATTTTTATCCCTTTGGGGGCAATTAAAATGTGGGGAGAAATCAAATATTTTCATAAATACCCAATGTGTCATTTTCCCTACTTATAAAATGCCTCATATCCTCCCTCTCTCTTCACACCTATAAAGACATTTGGCTCCACCAAACCCTACCCAAATATCCTCCCAACATCCCTATCTTAATCCTATAATCCTCCCTTTAGGAATAAATCCAACCAGGTAATCACTTTGGTGAAAATTAAGAGGAGTTACCCAAATAAGAGGTAATATCCTTCAACAAGCACTTTTGTTTTATTTTCTTTCTAAACCACCTAAATTATTCTTATTATATTATTATATAATGGATTAATTATCCTAAATATACTAAGATGTTTTTATTCTAAGTTTTATACTGAAACCTATACAAAATTCCATCAAATGGGTAATGAACTTACTGTTCTTGTGTACGGAGGACTACTACTCACGAAAAGATTTCGTTCATTTTTCCTTTAACACCTAGAATTGTTGGGAATTATTATGAATATAATATTTTTATATGATACGTATAATATTTATTATTTATTTATGCTTTTTTAATTATTATATAAAACATACCTTCATTCTTTCTATTTTTTTAAATATGATAACTTTGTTTGTGGACGTGTGGACTACAGCCTCCTCAAAGCGATGTGATTCATTCACACTTTGCATAAAATGTATTAAGGATGGATTTAGTAACATTATATGATATATATGACATAATAATTCTAATTAAATGATAATATATATATGTGTGTGTGTGTTTTTTTTGTGTGTAATTTACAACCTTTCTTTCAATACGATAAGAAAACTGAAACAGCATTCATGCGTACGTATGGCCTACCGTCTCTATAAATGGTGTATTTCAATTTTAATTTATTTATTTTATATATTATTATAAATAAATAAATAATAAATATATATGATATTTTTATCATGTTTTTCGTTTTTGAAATAATTAAATCATACTATAAGTAAGAGGATCAAAAATAACAAGTCAAAACATTTACGAAAAACAAAACGGTTAATACCTGAAACATAACCTTAACATAAAATTGTTAATAAATGGGTAATATAAGGTCATAATTAAATAATATATGGTATGATCTATAATAATATTTTTATATTTTATATGTATTATAAACTTATATTTGTTACACATCAGGTTTGAACGTGTACCAAGAAAGTTAGGACTTAAGGTAAAGGAATTTCATCTCACTTTCTTATATTCATGAGATACATGCCATATTCACCACCCATTTCTTTTATGTGGGTTATATACTTCCCTAATACATTTTATATCATTAAATAACTTTATTTCATGATATTAAATGTTTCAATTTATGTTATTCTTTAATGTGTATCATGATTCTCAAGTTACTCAAGTGGTAAGGGTTTTCTCATCTCACTTTTATTTATGTGAGACTTATGCCTTATTCACCACTCATTTATTTTATGTGGTGTATATAATTACCATGAATTCATTATATTATTATCATATTTAAATTTATGGGTATTTACATGTCCATTTTAGGATCTTTCTTTCATGTGTTTTATGGTTCAAAAGTTACCAAATCAGTAAAGTAACTTTTGTCTCAATTTGCTTTCTTTGAGATACATGCCATGTTATGTGCCTATATTTTTCTATGGGGTATATATACTAAACTTTTATATGTTTTATCATGAATATAATTATTTTTATGATATATGAATCTTTATTTAATTTTATTCTCTCATGGGGATTATTATTCAAAGTTACCAAAGTGGTAACATTTTATTGCTACAATCTCATCGTTTATCAGGATTATTTATGATTATTCTTAAATTGTTGAAATCTTGTGATCCATATCTCAATAAAACTGAGTAATTTTATTATCCTATGTTTATTCATGATATATTCAAGTAATGTTAATATTTTTAAACTCTTTGGTACTTAAGATAATTAAGAAAGTGTTTTTAAGAAAATCCGAAATTAACTCGCTCTTTATTCAGAAATTTGTGTTCTTTCAAAACCATGTTTTCTAAAAAAATGTTTTAAAAATGTTCCAATATTATCCTATGATCTTAAAAAAAATTACCCATGTTTTACCTTTTTAAAAATAAATATTTTTATCATTTTCTCATCGAAGAACTTATCTAAACATTTTATGGCGCATAATTAATGTTTAGCATGTATGAATTTATCTTCCATAATAACCATCATTTATTTGAAGATTATTTTATAATAACTCAAGGCTATTTTCAAATAAAAAGTTTTAAAAAATTATTTTTAATAAGTGATTTAAATTATTTTTAAATCTTATTTTATATGTTTTTAAAGTGTTATTTTCAAAGAAAAGTACATTAATGATTTCAAATATTATTTTATAAGTTTTCAAAGTTGTTTTCAAAGAAAATGGTTTCCAAAATGTATTATTTTTTTAAAGTATAAAAGTTATTTTCCTTGAGAATTGTTTTAGATTATTTTTAAATATTACTTTATAATTTTTTAAAGTGGATTTCAAAGGAAAGGATTTTGAAAATATTTTATGTTTTAAAAATTGATATTTGAAGAAGGTTACTTCCCTTAAGAAATGATCCAAGTGGTCTTTAAAAATCCTCCTCTATATAAGATGACATCCCATGATAAAGTTAATTCTTTATTGGGGATATGATCCAGGGACATCATTATTATTCTTTCTTTGAATGGTTTATGTTCATAATGACAAGTTGCTTATGAAATCTGTTTCTCTTCCATGAGTTATACCATGATAAAACACTTATGAAACTCAAATCCTTTCATGTGTTATTATATGATTAAATGATTATGAAACCTATCTATTTTGTTAGGTAATTATATAATGAAGTTTTTATAATATCCATTTCATTTCTTAGATTATGATACTATGAATGTTTATGATCTTTTGGAACACATATGTCTAATTTCATTATACGGCGGTTGGGACCTATATCTCCCTCTAATGCATTGGGTAACAATGGATGACTTGTAAGTATATATGTTATGCGTGAACCTGATTACATGTTCACAATTTTATGAGTGAATTGTATTACATGTTCACAATGTTATGCGTGAACCCGAGTACATGTTCACATTGTTATTCATAGACCTAGTTTCATGTCTATATGATTATGCCTAAACTTGATTGTATGCTCACAATATTATACATGAACCTGATTAAATATTCACAATGTTATGCATGGACCTATTTGTATGTCTATAATTTTATTAATGAACTTGATTAAATGTTCAAAGTTTTATGTGTGAACCTGATTACATGTTCACAATGTTAAGCATAAACCTGATTACATGTTCATAATGATATGTGTGAACCTGATTACATGTTCACAATGTTATTCATGAACCTGGATACAAGTTCATGATGTTATGTGTGAACCTGATTACATGTTCACAATGTTATGTGTGAACCTGATTATATGTTCAAAATTTTATGCATGGACTTGGTTTCATGTCCATAATTTTATGTGAGGGCCAGATTTCATGTCCTAAATCTAATGAGTGAACATATTTCTATTTACACATGTTCACAATGTTTTAAGTTGTTGTGTATGTCACAAGTCAATATCTTATTCCAATATTATTCTCTTATTACTCGTGTTCTTTGATTTCCTTATGATTCATGTCTTATGAAATACCAATATGTATTACATGATTCAAGTTTATGACATTTGATATGAAAGGTATGATCTTATGAGGATACAATCATGTTCTGTCACCCTTTTACTCTTGTTATGCTTACATATATCTCATGTTTACCCTTACTAAGCATCTGATCTAACCCTTTCTTATGCTTCTTTTCCCTAGGTTATGAAGAAAGGTTTTAAGTAGAAGTTCTAAAGTAGAAGATATTTTTGGGAAACATTTAAGATCTTTTACCAAGTTAGAATGTTTTGTTCCATGTTTAGAAAGGCACTAAACTATTATGGTCCTTGTGTATGTACTTTGTTAATGTGCTGAATATTCATCTAAATTGATGTAATGTTAATGTATGTTACGTGAGGGTCATTATACTCCATGTTCTTTAAAATGTTTTCAAGAATTACATTTTTTATGGTAAATGTTTTATTTAAATTCATTTTGAAACATATTTGAATTTTTTTAAGTTTTAAAATGAATTTTCTTATCTTTTTCTAAAAGAGGTACATTTTACTTTTTTCTAAAAGTGTGAAAGGAAAAAAAAATTAATGTTTATCTAATGAATGAATTTTACCACTATCATAACTATTATTTACTTTTATTATTCCTTTATAATTTTACATAATTATTTTCAAATAAATTATTTTTATTAATATTCTAGGAATTTTGAGGTTTTAAAGATATCGAAAGAAAATGATATTTTCATTGTTTTCAAAGAATTGTTTAGATGCTATTTTAGATGTAATATTCATCTATGTCATCATAATTTAAGTATTATTATGCTTCAATAAGGATATGATATTATCATACCATCTAGTTAATTTATCTAAATGTATTATGATAATGATGGTTAAAGTATGATTCTATTAAACCCGTTTCTTTTCCATGGGTTATGCTATGATGAAATGATGAAATATTTATTAAACTCATTTCCATTCCACAGTTTATGATATGATGAAATGATGAATATTTTATGATATTTTGGAACGCATGTATGGTTTTCATTATATAAAATGTGGGCCTAAAATTATATATTTCTCTAATCCATTGGGTAGAGAATGATATATCATGACATAATATGGACCAGAATGGGGAGTGAACCTAGTTCGGTAAGGGAGTTTGTCTGATCTAAAAGTCTTAGGAGTGAACATTGACTAAGGAAATTTTATAATTGAGAGTGAACTCAATCCACTGTGATTATTTAAGAAGTGAACCTTGACTAAGGAAATGAGTTTATATGCTTATGTATATTCCAAAAACTTGTGTATTATGCTTATGATATGTTCTCATGGCTCATGATTGATTATTTATCATTCTGCACTCTTATGACTTTTTTATTTTTTATGAAAAAAATCGTATTCCATGATTTTTTATTAAATATCTTTGAATGATTTGATGTAAATTTTTTAATTTATGATCATGTTATCATACCGTTATTCTTATATTATTCTCATATATAATCATTTATTGATATCTTTGATGTTTACTCTTAATGAGAATATAATCTCACTCATTCTTATGTTTCCTTTCCATAAGTTATGAAAAAATGATTTAAGTAGGGTATATCTAAGAAGTGTACTATGTGATAAGTACTTTGTGTAAAACAATTTAAGACCATTCATGAAATAATATGATTATATATCTATCCTCCAAATACACTAAACCTTTGGGGTTCTGGGGAGTGTATTATTACGATATGTATTAAATATTAATGTAAAATGATGTAATATTTATGTATATAATGTTTGGGTCACCTCAATTTATAATTTTTTTATAAGATACACATACCCATACCTATTAATGTTATTAGTGAAGGTAATCAAGTATTGAAATACACCTTTTTATACTTTTATTATAGGACCACATGCATTAATATATTTTAGTTCTAATAAATCATTAACTCTTTGACATTTACCCTTAAAAGGTGATTTGGTCATTTTTACTAGAAAATATAATTTACATACATCAAATGATTCATAAGAATTTGAGTCTAATACACCATCGTTATGAAGTTATTAGATGTGATTCTTATTTATATAACCTAGATGAAAATTCCAAATATATATGGAATTAAAATCATTAAGATTTGGATTTTCTTATTTACATTATAGATAGGATTTTAAATATCCTATATATATAGTTCATTAAAAATGTTTGAATAACTATAAAAACATTTAATACATATATATAGAAAAACATTTTTTATTTATTATAGCTAAAAATTCCACCCTATCTAAGTAAAATACATAAATAAAATTTTTACTTATTGATTGTATATGATAAAAATATTCTAGAAATAAGGAAAATCTAGTTGGAAGGAGTTAATTAAATTACCACATAGATAATTCAGAAACTCTTACTCCATTCTCAACTCATAGGTACACTTATCACTTAATCAATGTCCTATATTCTTTAAGAAGTTTCACATTACCAAAAATATGTGATATGTATCCAAAATCTAATATGATTTGAATTGGCCCATATAAATTCAATCTGGGCTGATGGTAAATTGAGTGTCCCACCCTAAGCTACCTCTAATTGGTCAGGGGTTGGTGACTAGAACCAAGATGTAATAACATACATTGGATTCCATAACATAAAAATATAGTAATATAAATGCTTCTTCAATATACAATAATAGCCAAAAACTATTATAAAAACATATAACAACTAAATTTTATACCATGTAATAATAAGAAATTAATTTTAAGTACAACACCATATAGGAAAATATCATAAATGGAAATAAATATATTGAATAAAAAACCACTATGTATTACTGAATATTGGTATAAAATGACACCGTTTCTCCATGTTGTCTCATGGGATGAGTTCCATATACGACTAACTCCACTAGGAACCTCTATCAGATATTATGAAACAACTCCTCTAGCTCCACCAACTCCATGTCCACCAAGGCCACCCTTGAATAATGTGACATATGTAAAGGTATAACACATGTGTTCATGATTCCGATATAGGTCTGAGAATAAATATACACAATATAATTCATCAAAAACAAAAGGTAAAGATAAACCAATAAGTCAGTTAAAAACCAAAAAACAAGGGATAACAAAAAATGTCCTCAAGGAACCATATATTCTATAAGTTTAATTCATCCATATATTAAGTAAGATTCCAACTCTTCATAGATAGGATCTGCCAAGGATTACATCACATCGGAAACAAATGATACCTAGGGTAACTAAATACTTGGAACACCTAAATTTAGAATCCCATATCAGGGACCATCCCCCAGGGCCTGTGTCATGACTACCCCAAGCCCGCCTTCCATAGGCCAGGGGCTGGAAACAAGCACCAAAATGTGTATTCCCTAAAATGGGAAGGAATTTAATTTATAAACTATAAACTCACAAAAACCAAGTACACATCAAAATACAATCACAAAGTAAACTATACAGTAAACAGGGTGTGTACAGAAAGTAAAGGGAACGGAATACAGGCCCAACTAGAAATTACAAGTAAAACATGAAAGAACAAGTAAAACTGAAAGAAGCTCCTGTGAACACCCACCAAGAATCCTACTTGAATGGTAGTTATAGATCTCAAATGTTCATCTCTATGGTACACCTCGTCTAAGGTCCACCTCTGAGCAGTCTCCAGTCCTGGTACCCTCGTCCTCAGTCAGTGTTGTCCGTTGTCTGCACCAGACACAACAAGGTGTGGGCATAGCCCGTGTTGGGGTGAGTATAAAAATACTTAGTAGGGACCCTGATACCCCCAAAGTTCTCTCAAATCCACAAAGGATAAACCAAAAAACATAGAAACAACATTCAACCTTACATAGGTATATGCCCATACATATACCTAAGTTTTCAGAATATACCCACCTCACATGAGAGGGAAGAATACCACACAGGTAATACTATGAAGGTAGGAGTAACATATAGGAATCACCGCAAATATAAAGTACCACACAGGTACACCATGAAGATATAAGACTCAACTCAAACCAGGTATACAACTCTGAGAAATAGGATTATTATTTTGATCCATACAGGATCGCTATGAAAGCTGATAGCCAGCCACATGATTCTCTAGGTATAATAACAAGTAACATCCCTAGTCACAACATCAAACACATCGGTTGCTAGATAACTCCTCTTATATGAAGTACATTGGGTCTGTTGTGTCACACAAAGGCACTTCCCACTAACCTTGGACTGCTAAGGTACTCCTCATGTCGAGTATTATGGGTCTGCCACGTCAAACAGAGGTGCTCCCCACTGTGGGTTTGTCACATCACATAGAGATGCTCCCCCTCATGTCATGCTGAGGTACTTCTTATTTTGAGTACTATGGGTCTGCCGCATCACACAGAGGTGATCCCCATTGGGCATGTCGAGTCACTCTGAGTCGAAATGGTCAGTAGTTGTCAAGTCTCATCCAGTCGTAGGGTTTTGTTTGTATCACGCTTGGGAGAACCGATCCCCAAGACATAGTCCATACCTAAACCGCCCATAAGTTCCAAGAATAAGTATCCCAAAGGTCTGTCACTTCATAAGAGACCCAATGCAACAGACGGTGCATCAATCGGTCGCCTGGTCTGTAAGTTATTAGCGTTTCTACTCTAAGGGCCCGGTTGGATTTGGGGTCCGATCCAACCCGGACATACTACAAAATTATCCAAAACTCAAGTGGAATATACCAAAAGTACCATTTCTATCCAAGTATTCTGGTTCCATAGACGGTTCGTCAAACGGATGCCCGGTTCTCTAGTTACGGACAAAAAGGCGAAACTGGGTCCGGATGGGCCTGGGTCTAGCTTGGATGGCATGGTCCTTGGCGGGCCCAGCCCACTGGGTCGTGGTCTGAACGGGCTCGTGTAGGGGGAGGCATGACCCGGTGGCACAGCCTGGTGGCATGGTCTGCCCGATATGGTGCCGAAGGGGGAGCAGACCCCCTTCTGTTCGAATTACCAAAGGGCAGCGCCTTAGGGCGCTCCCACGTCACCTGCGGGACCCAAGCAGGTTCGGCCGATCTTCAATGGTCGGTCGGGTGCTCCAACTAGTCTTTCTCCCAGCGGAGTGGTCGCATGTCGTTGCTCCACTATGGCCAGTTGAGTTTCGTCTACTCTTCGGCCTCGGTCGCGGCCAAGCGGTCGTGGTCTCCTGCTCGCCCGGCGGCGCGGACGCACGCCGCCCTACCTTCATGTGGTCGACTGATGTGTCAGACCTCCTATTATTCCATGGGTCACCACATATCCGTTCTTAGATTGAAAAAATAAAATGATCTCATATTTTCGGTCCTTGGGTCGAGGTCTCTGTGTCCATATGTTACGCTCAACAAAATATTGTGTTTCTAACGTCATTAAATATTTGGTGTTAAAGAACGCATGAAGAACATGCGGAGAATCAAAATATAAGAGTTAAGGTATATTCATGGGATGATGGCCATGTTAGTTTGGCCATCGTCATTGTGAAACTAGAATATGAATAATTGATAAATAAATTCAATCATATATAAATCCCCTACCTCGATTTTCTAATGGAGCTGGCGCGAGGAAGAAGACAAAGTCGTTGAAGATTGACATCATTGTTCATCACTCCCACAAGACAATCCAAAGTCGGTTCCTCATTCTTCGATTTTAGAAGTCTTTCTTTGTTGGAGGATATCCTTTGTTAGAGAAAGATCTTTCCAACTCTCCAAAGCTCTCCCCTCATTTTCCAATCCATTTTCCCGCAAGAGGTGAGGTGCCAAATTATATAAGCTTAAGCAATAATTTAATTAAAGTTTTTACATTAATTAAATTAATTTGGAACATTTAATTTGGAGAAATCCAAGAGTTTAAAGTTTATTCATTAATTCTAAATTAATGAATCCTATTAATTAAGGGGGAATGTGGTTACACATTTTGTGTAACCGGGCATTTAATTCCCAGCATTAAATGCCCGACCACCCTCGTGTGGTCCCCACCTTCATGTTTCAAATGGGAGGTTTAAATTTCAAAAATAAAATAAAGCATGTTTATTTTATTTTCTCCCACAAAAATTTCAAAAAATAACTTTTACCCTCAACCTACTGCGGTCGAGTTGAAGGTCTCCTTAAGCAAATATTGGCTCTGCGAGTTCAACGGTGTCCTCAGATTTTAATTCTGAGCACTGGTTCAAAAGTTACAAAATGCCACTTGCGTGTTTACTGAACGTACCCGAAAAAAAGTTCATAAATTCATTCAGGGCTCACCAGGCCTCGGAATCATGCGCTGTAAATTTTCATGGACTCGTAAAAATTCCATATAATTTAAAACAAATTACATGGAAAAGTCTGAGTATTTACATTATCCGCACCTCAGGGGTTTGCATCCCCGAAAGCCACAACACAAACTATGAAAATAAGTAGGGGTATTGAGCACGAATCTGAGCCTCCTGCTCCCATGTTCTCTCCTGGAGGTTCCTGTGCTGTCAATGAATGAGCACTAGAGGTATCGACCACCCACAAAGGACCCACTCTTGTCGATCCTCAATATCCACTAGAGCCTTTGAAAATGTCACCCCATTATCAAGGTCCAGCTCACCCTGGTCAATGATGTGATAAGTATCATGTACGTATCTCCTCAGCTAGGATATGTGGAAAATTTCATGCACCCGATTCAACTGAGGTAGAAGAGCTAAGCATTAAGCCACCTCACCAACTCTGCTGAGGACCTAAAAGGGTCCGATGAACCTTGGAGAGAACTTTTCTTCCCAGACAAACCATTACAAACCTCGTCGAGGTGAGACCCGTAGAAAGACATGGTCATCATCCTCTAACTCAAGAGGTATTTGTCTCTTATCAGCATATAACTTCTTCCTACTCTTTACAGTTTTCATCTACTCCTGGATGATCTGCACCTTCTCTGTGGTAGCCCGTACCATCTCTGGCCCCACAAGTGTTGAATCCCCAAGGTCAGTCCAGCACAGAGGTGATATGCAAGGTTTTCCATACAACGCCTCTAATGGTGCCATACCAATAGTGGAGTGATAGTTGTTGTTGTATGTGAACTCCACCAAAGGCAAGTGATCCTCCCAACTACAACCAAAATCAAGGACGCAAGCACGTAGCATGTCCTTGAGGGTCTGAATGGTCCGCTCTGTCTGACCATCCATCTGAGGAAGGAAGGTGGTGCTCAACCGAAGTTGTGGACTGAACGCCTCCTACAACCCCTTCCATATCCGAGAAGTGAAACATGCATCACGATCAGAAAAAATAAAATATGGCACTCCATGAAGCCGTACAATCTTCTGTATGTAGAGGTGTCCTAATCTCTCTACTGATCCCTACTCTCTGATAGGTAGGAAGTGGGTTGACTTGGTGAGTCAGTCAACGATCACCCAGATAGAATCATGACCTCTGGACATGCATGGAAGTCCAATCACAAAGTCCATGGAAATTCCATCCCACTTCCACTCTAGAACCTCTAGTGGCTGAACTAAGCCCGATGGAACCTGATGCTCTGCCTTCACTTGCTGACAAGTGAGGCACTGTGAAACAAACTCTACTACAACTTTCTTCATTCTTAGCCACCAGTGATGACACCAAAGGTCTTGGTACATGTTTTACACTCCTAGATGTACCTCTAGAGGGGACGTATGGAACTCCCTCAACACTTCCTCATGTAGTTCCATCGGTACCATAGTACACCATCTAAAGAGGATGACATGCTCCCCACCTTTAGAAAATTCATCAGGTGCATGTCCTGTAGATATTTGAGAACATCGAGCCTCATTGTTAGTGTCCCCAACTTCCACCTCCCTAACTCACTGAAGGAGTGGGGGAGTGATTGTCAGAGACTAAAGATAAGCTGATCTATCTTGATCCACATAGGATATCTGCCAAGTGACTAGATACTATGTCGCCTCACTCAGCAACTATATACTAGATCTCCTGCTGAGTGCATCTGCTACTATATTTCCCTTCCCAGGAGTATAGAATATCTCAAATTCATGTTCCTGGAAGAACTAAAGCCAATGTTGTTGTCTCAGGTTCAGGTCCTTCTAAAAGAAGATATACCTGAGACTCTTGTGATCAGATTAGACTGTAAAATGTTCACCCATCAAATAATGTTTCCACATCTTCAAGGTGAAGCCCACTGATTCTAACTCTAGGTCATGGGTAGTGTAGTTCAGCTCATGTTTTCTTAGATATCAAGAACCATACGTGATCACTGCTCTCTCCTGCATCAGGACACATCCAAGCCCGGTCCCTGATGCGTCGCAGTAGACTACATACCCAATGCCCTTCTCTGGTAGCCTCAAGATGGGGGCACTCATCAGTCTCTGCCTCAGCTCTTGGAAACTCCGCTGGAATCTCTCCGAAAACACAAAGGGTTTCCCCTTCTTCTTCAACACTGATAAGGGTGCCACAACTATGGAAAAGTCAGGCAAAAACCTTCGGTAGTAAATGGCCAAACCTAGAAAACTCTACACCTCCGTCACACCCCTGGGTGGCTCCCAAGAAAGCACAGCCTCAATCTTCACTAGATCCACTACAACTCCAGCCTATGAGATAATGTGTCCTAGAAAGTAGACCTATCATATCCAGAACTAGAACTTCAAGATATTACCATAAAGATGGTTCTCTCAGAGTGTGTCCAAAACTATCTGCAGATGATAGGCATGCTCCTCCTCTGTCACTGGGTATATCAGGATGTCGTCGATGAAGACTACTACAAAGCGATCAAGGTATGGCTGGAAGATCTTGTTCATGAGTCCCATGAACACTGCTGGGGAGTTGGTCATGCTGAATGGAATAACCAAGAACTCATAGTGGCCATACTAACATCTGAAGGCCGTCTTCTACACATCTATGTCTCGTACCCTGAGCTAGTGATAGCCTAATCTAAGGTCTATCTTAAAAAACCACCATGATCCCTTCAGATGATCAAAGAGATTGTCAATCCTCATTAATGGGCACTTTTTCTTCAGGGTCACCTAGTTCAAGTGCTGATAGTCCACACAGAGTCTCAAACTCCCATCCACCTTCTTGGTGAACAAAATCGGGGATGCCCAAGGGGAAACACTGGGCCTAATTAACCCCTTGCTCTGCAAGTCCTCCAACTGTACTCGCAGCTCTCGAAGCTCCGTGGGAGCCATTTGATATGCTGGTGTAGATATTGGTGGTGTCTTAGGGTTCAAGTTGATATAAAATTTCACCTATCTGTGATGAGGTAGACCTGAAACATTATCAGGGAAAACATCAGCGTACTGGTCCACCACTACAAGATAGCTCGGACTCTCAAAATCAGTCGTTCTGAGGGTAAGTCTAGCCAACTGACGTGTGATCGGCTGAACCCTCCTCTAGGTAAGTCTATCATGTGCTGTAAAGGATCCCTTATCTCCAGTGAAGAAAAACCTGGTCCCATCCTCACAGACACACCGCACTTTTTGCCTTATACATTCAATGTGAGCAAGGACTGTAGATAACAAATCCGTACCCAAGATGATGTTGTAAGGCCTCGATGCTGCTACTAGAAGATCCCAGTCGAAGCTCTTACCTCCTAGAGTAAGCTCACACTGCTGGAACTATTGTGTAATTGTCGAATTCTCTCTCATAGGAGTCTCTAGCCATAAGGATCGAGCCAATGACTCCACCGAAATATCCAAGATCTGAATGAGGATCATGGTAATAAAAGTGTAACTGGAACCTATGTCTATAAGTACTATAGCTAGGGTGGAGTATACACATATCCTACCTTGTATCATCTCCAGAGTGCCTTGGTCATAAGCCTCATCTACCTAGAGCTGATCTCATCCCTGTCCACTTGCTTCATGTGGTCAAGGTGGACCTTCTGGTGGTGGTGGTGGTAGAACCTAAAATCGTCGCCCACCGCCTGCTACACGGTCTGCTCCTCTGCCACATCTGCCTCCTACCTGTGGAACTCCTAGATTGAATCTTTGCCTCTGCCTAGGTGGTCCTTCAACTGTATTTTTTTCATATGTATGGCGGGTCGGGTAGTTGCAAGCCATGTGACCCTGCCCGCTGCACGAGTAACACTACATGATCCTCACCTGTCCTACTCTTCATCGAGAGCCCCGCATCACTGACCCTATATCTTGCGGTCAACCACCTATAGGTCTAGTCCTTTTGGACCTCTACATAATCTATCTTATACCATCTATTAATGACTCTACTACGTGTCGTCCGATGGTGGGTCTCATTGTAGGTGACTGCTCAGCAAGGAAACTCTCCACTAAGAGTACTCACTCTAACACCCCTTCCTGCATTGGGATGCTGAGAGAAACCATCAAAGATCTAATCTCCCTTATGAGCCCTTACTCGAAGTTCTAGGCCCCAAAAGAAAGGTTCTCTCACCATATCAATGGATTAGTGTGAGAGATCAATGAACCTCACTAAATACTAAGCCACGATCATTCTACCCTGTTGTAAGTGGAGAAGCTCTTGTATACGCACTGAGCGTAAGGTCGATGGGACAGACTCTGCCCTAAAAAGGCTCTCAAAGTCCGCCCAGATGAGTGTCACATGGTCATGAACCTGGAGCATCAAGCTCCACTATCTACCTGATGCTTCCTAAAAAAGGCTGGTGGCAAGGATCACCATGAGATTAGATGGTGTCCCTACCAGTCAGAAAACTCTAACCATGGCTTCCAGCCAGTCCTCAGCCGCCTGTGGATCTGTCTCACCCCGAAACCTTAGTGGCCTCTGGCGCTAGAACTTGTGCAACGTGACCAAGCAGCATGCACCCTCTACTATTGGGGTCAGTGGAATCGGCTTCCCAATGGGTAGTGGGGCTGCTAGTACACCACCAGATGGTACAACTGTCATAAGGGGGCCCTGCACCGAAGCCTTGTCGCTCGGTGGGCTGCCATCACATACTCTAACTGGAATCCTGGTTGGTTGTCTATGTGGAGGAATATTGAAAATAAATAAGTGTGCCACGATCATAAAGTTTATACCTGGTGAGCTGAATCAAAGAGATCATAAAGAAAACTTTTCAAAAACACATATGCAATCAGTATTTTCATGAACTGAGTCAGAAATCAGAGGGCAGGGTTCTGTTGTATGGATACGTCAGCCGCCGCACCAACACTAGACTCTCCAAAACTGAAAACCACACTCAAAAATAATTAACATCATTGGTCCACACAGAAAAAACCATAGTCCTAGTTCTTCCGTATAACTGAACTCCTCCGATACCAATTAGTCATGACCCGTCCCCCGGGGCCCATGTTGTGACTACACCAAGCCCACCTTCTATAGGCCAGGGCCTGGCGACAAGCACCGAAATGTGTATTCCCTAAAACGGGGAGGCATTGACTTTATAAACTGTAAACTCACACAAACCAAGAACACAGTAAAATACAAGCACAAAGTAAACTATATAGTAAATAAGGTGTGTACATAAAGTAAAGGGGCCGGAATACAAGCTCAACTGGAAAGTACAAGTAAAACTGAAAAAAAAAAGTAAAATTGAAAGCATATTCTATGAACACCCATCAAGGATCCTACCTGAAGGGTAGGTAAATCTCTCAAATGGTCTTCTCTGTGGTATGCCTCGTCTAATTTCCACCTCTGAGCAGTCTACAGTCCTGATACCCTCATCCTCAGTCAGTGTTGTCTATTGTTTGCACCAAACACAACAAGTTCTGGGCGTTGCCCGTGTAGGGGTGAGTATAACAATACTCAGTAGGGACCCCAAGACCCCTGAAGGTCTCTCAAATACACAAAGGATAAACCAAAAACATATAAACAACATTCAACCTTATTTAGTTATATACCCCTACATATACCTAAGTTATCAGAATATACCCACCTCACACAGGAGGGAAGAATACCACACAGGTAATACCACAAAGGTAGAAGTACCACACAGGTATCACCACAAAAGATAAAGTACCACACATGTACACCATGAAGATATAAGACTCAAATCAAACTAGGTATTCAACTCTTAAAAAACAGGATTATGATGCTGACCCACATAGGATCACTATGAAAGTTGATAGCCAGCCACATGATTCTCTAGGGATAATAACAAGTAACATCCCTAGTCACAACGTCGAAAAACTTAGCTGCTGGATAACTCCTCCTCTATAGAGTACAGTGGGCCTGCCGTGTCACATAGAATTATTTCCCACTAACCTTGGATTTCTAAGGTACTTCTCTTGTCGAGTATCGTGGGTCTACCGCATCACACAGAGGCGCTTCCCATCGTGGGTTTGTCGTGTCATACAGAGGCACTCCCCCTCTTGGCCTGCTGAGGTACTCCTCCTATAGAGTATCATGGGTCTTCCACATCACACATAGGCACTCCCTACCATGGGTCTGCCATGTCACACAGAGGAACTCCCCACTGGGCCTGTCGAGTCACTCCGAGTCGAAACGGTCAGCAGTCGTCAAGTCTCAGCCAGTCATAGGGTTTTGTAATTAGAACACTTTGGAGAACCACTCCCCAAGACATCATTTATACATCAACTGCCCTGAAGTCCCATTAAGAAGTATCCCAAAGGTATATCACTTCATAAGGGACCCAACTCGACTGACGACGTGTCAATCAGACGCCCGGTCTGTAAGTTATTAGCATTTCCACTCCAAGGTCCCAGTGGGATTCAGGGTCTGATCCAACCCAAACATACTCCAACCTTATCCAAAACTCAAGTGGAGTATACCAAAAGCGCCATCTCGGTCTAAGGATTCTGTTTCCATAGACGGTTCATCAAACGGATGCTTGGTTCTCAAGTTACGGCCAAAAGGGAAAAACTGGGTCCGGTTGGCCCAGGGTCTGGTCCGACCCAGTCGGACCGACCCGGGTCCGGCCCGAATGGGCTGGGCCTTGGCGGGCCCAGACCACTGGGCCTTGGAGGGCCCATACTACTAGGTCGTGGTTCGGCCCGGACCGCATATGGGGTGGCCTAGCCCGACCCGCTAGGTGTGGCCCAGCCCGCGCTGGGTGCGGCCCGCTGTCGCGGCACGGTGGCACGGCCCGGTGGCGCAGCCCGGTGGCGTGGTCTGCCTAAGTTGGCATCGAAGTGGGAGAGGACCCCCTTCTATTCGGATTATCAAAGGGCAGTTCCTTAGGGCGCTAACACATCACCCGTGGGACCCAAGAAGGTCCCGTCGATCCACCACGGTCGGCCGAGTGCTCAGGCCGGTCCTCCTCCAAGCAGCGTGGTCACACTCCCCTGCTCCACCACAGCCAATCAGGTTTCGGCCACTCTTCAGATTCCACCGTGGCCAATCGGTCATGGTCTCCTACTCATCTGGTGGCACAGACACATGTCGCCCTACTTTCATGCGTTCGGCCAGTGTGTCAGCCATCCTCCTCTTCCACAGGTCACCGCATCTTCATTCTTAGCCCAAAAAAATAAAACGATTGCATATTCGTGATCCTTGGGTTAAGGGCTCCGTATCCATATGTCACACTCAACAAAATAGCGTGTTTCCCACATCATTAAATATTTGTCATTGAAGAACACATGAAGAACACGTGGAGAATAAAAGATAAGAGGCAAGGTATATGCGCGGTACAATGGCCATGTTAGTTTGTCCATCGTCATTGTGAAACTATAATATTAAGAATCGATAAATAAATTCAATCATATATAAATCCCCTACCATGATTTTCTGATGGAGGTGGTGCGAGGAAGAAGACGAAGTCGTTGAAGATTGATGTTGGTGTTCGTCACTCCTACAAGACGCTCCAAGGTCAGTTCCTCATTATTTTATTCTGAAAGTCAGTCTTCATTATAGGATATCCTTTGTTGGAGAAATATCTTTCCAACTCTCCAAATCTCTCCCCTCCTTTTCCAATACCTTTTCCCACGATAGGGGAGGTTCCAAATTATATAAGCTTAATAAATAATTTAATTAAAGTGTGTATATTAATTAAATTAAGTTGTCACGTTTAATTTGGAGAAAGCCAAGAGTTTAAAGTTGATTGATTAATTCCAAATTAATTAATCCTATTAATTAAGGTGGAATGTGGTTACACATTTTGTGTAACCGAGCATTTAATTCCCAGTATTAAATTTCCAACCACCCTCGTGTGGTCCCCACCTTCATGTTTCAAATGGGAGGTTTAAATTTCAAAAATAAAATAAAGCACATTTATTTTATTTTCTCCCTTGAAAAGTCTGAAAAGTAACTTTCACCCTCGACCTACTATGGTTGAGGTGAAGGTCTCTTTAAGCGAATATCGGTGCTGCAAGTTAAACGGTGTCCTCAGATTTTAATTCTGAGTACTGATTCAAAGGTTACAAAATGATGCTCGTGCGTTTACTGAACATACCCGAAAAAAAGTTCAGGAATTCATTCTGGGCACACCAGACCTCGGAATCACGCACCGTCAATTTTTGCGAACTCATAAAAATTCCATATAATTTTAAAAAAAATTACATGGAAAAATATGGGTCTTTACATCCCAATTGTAAACCATAACTATAAGGAATCCACAAAGGCTCTCAATGCTTATAGTATCCAAAATTCATACTAATATTGAAGTTTCATAAGATTTATGATTCCTAAACTACTAAACATTCATAAATTACATGTTAACTCCAAAAAAATATAGTGGAGGAACTTCTCATCAAGGTATGTGTGTATTGACTAAAGGAATACCTAAACCTATGGAGAATTTCACCTTGACACATGAGGGAGAACTAACTCCATGGATGGAGGGCCACATTATCCCATGGAATTATGGTGGGAAATTTTCTACTTGGACATATGTCCATCATTGGCCCATTTTTCTGAAACATGTGAACAATCCTCCACCATTCCCTCTAATATCCAAAATAGATGAATTTTAATAGAATTATATCAAATTCATACCTCATATATATACATAATGTTACAAAACTATTAAGAGTGGTCATGATCATTCATATGGTTATTCATTATTTGTACTAGGTAAATCATAACCACTAAACATTAGAGAATGCGTAAAAAACTATCATTTAATATAATAAATAAAGTAATTATATGATCACATAACATGAAGGGAAAAATTTCCTCATAGTTTTTTAATGTTAAATATAGTATTATTAACTTTATCTTATAGTATAAATATTGGTTTTTTTATCCATTTAAAGAAAATTATTTTTTAATCTTAAAATAAAGATATTTTGGTGTCATAACACCGCATAATATGATGGATTCATATGAATCACAAGAATTTTAAAGTAAGGGAGCAAAATTTATTAATATGGAACAATTTTATGGATAATCAGGCGTATAATTCTTGTTAGGCATGTGATAGGTTCCTAGATAATTTTTTTAACAGATACCCCATCCCCCTCATACAATTAATTCCCTTCCCAGTATATCCATCTCCCCACCTAAATTTTTATTAGACCCTAGGTATCAGATATTACTTTTTATTAATTGAATAGAAATTTCATCCCCCACACTGACTAGAAATATAGGATGAGTTAAATGAAAAACTATGAAATTATGATGTTGAGAAGTAACTAACAAAACTAAAACCCCCACTCTCAAGGACTAAAGTCTCAATAATTTCTACAATAATACCTCTTTATGGGTAAGTGTTATAGATATGCACTAAATAGAACCATGACATAGTGAAAGTCACTATACTATGGAGGTTCTGTGTATGAGAATTATCAAGTAGTGTGATAACATACAAGTTCCTTTGATATCCCATTCTAAATGTTATAATGATTTTTATTTATCATTAGATGAAAATTATGAGAAGTTTTATTTTGTATAATAATTAAGTGTTAATAAATTATTATAAAAATGTATTCATCTATTTAAGAGTTGAAATGGTTTGAGGCATTTATGAGACATCTTATGAATTCATAGCCAAACATTTTATTTCTTAAGGCCAATATAAAGGTATATCAATATTCATATATGGTCTGTCATTCCATTATATCAATATACTATATAGAAATAATTTAATTTGATAGTATTCTTAGCTCTTGTTTCTCATTATCCTTTAATTAAAGGATCTAAAAAATAATAGAGAAAAATTGATCCTTCCTAAGCATCAATTGATTCTTTTAGTCCATAAAGACTCTATGAGTAATTAGTGTTTCATCTATTTCTCAATGATCTATATCAAACTTGTGTGGATAATTCATATCAATAGAGAAACTTATGTCATTCGTTCTTCACTCTTTTATTCAACCTAATACATATAGAAGATCTTATGGTTTTAGGTTTCTGTTTTTTTTATGTTTGGATAACATTTATCCACCGTGAAACCCATAAGTGGTGGCATATCCACGTTCATGAGATTTGGATTTATTATTTGAAAGTTTTAAGAAATTTTAAAATGATTTTTTTAGGCACAATAACATATCCTAGTGGGAAAATCCAATTTATGTTCTTCAAATCAAAGGATTATAGTATAAGGGTTAATAAAAATGGGAGTTCTAGTTCCTTGTTTCTATAAGAATATTCCATGTTCATCTTAGAAACAATAATATTAAAAAAAATGTTATGATAACATGATATAGTTTATATGAAATGGTTATTATAGGGTGAAGTAAAAAAACACAGAAAAAAATAGTATTGTACGATAGTGCCTCTAGGTCATGGTAAGCTAATCACTATGTCACGATGGCCTTAAAAACAAGTACAGACCATAGAATAAGTAAATTTTGAAATCCATTTTGAATCTATTAATATCCTTCCCAAAACACCATAGCTTAGTGGTGTGATTTAATCTCAAAATATATTGGCTAGGCTAAAAGGACATGGTTGTTATGAGTGCCTCCCTAAAATGGATCAACTAAGCCAAAAAATCTTGCTTCCCAAAATACTTTCCAAAGATGAATGTTTATTATAGTGAGAGTATAATGAATGAAATATCTTGGGTTTTTGAAAAAATGGAATAGTGTTACCGATTATAAGAGAACATTATATCATGGTGATAATCCATTTTGAGTAGTGTTTAATGAAAATTTTATTTTTGTTAAAATCCTCAAAAATATTTTTCAGGGGGAATCCTTTAAACGGAACTAAAAATGTTTTGGTAAATGTGATCTAGGTTTAAATTGCATTAATATGGTTAAAATAAGGATAAATATAAAAGTTTTTATATTTATTTATAATTATATAGTAAATGTAAATTAAAAATATTTATATTATTAATCTTATTTATAAAATATATGATAATTAATTTATATAAAATATAAAATATTTATTATTCAATAATAAATGTTTTCATAGATTATCTTATTTTTTGGATTATTAAGTTGTTCATATTAAAACCATGTAAATTATAATATAACAATGTTGATATTTGATAAAAGTGAATTGTTCGTGTTTTCCCATGCCTAAATTATAAAGTGTTTATAATTGATTTAGGAATCATTCATAAATGTTTATCACGTATTTAAATTTATGAAATGTTCATTTATTTTGTTTTATTTATTTTTTTATTATTCATGGTTACTAATTTTACATTATTATTTTTTATGTATGATTTAGTTTAAATGATTTAAATTTATTCTTAAATTTATCATACATGCATTTTAGGAGTTACATTATAGGTATAATAATTGATTTAGTTTTATTCTACCTTAGATTTGTCTTGTATTAGGTTATAAGCTTAAATTAAAAAATTAACTATTGATTATACATATTAGGTAAAGAATCATGGTAAAATTAAAGTCTTCTTGAGTAAAGAACTATGGGTGGAGAGACTTTGGGATAGACTTCTCACTAGTTTAGAGGCTTGTTCCTTGTCTGGAAAAGTAGGGGGTGTTATTTGTTGCTCCATAATTACTATTATGATATTTATTGGTTTTATATGATTTTAATCCTTTAAAAGTAAGGGTTTAATATACCTTATACATGGGATGCATTGGGATGTGTATGAATATAGTTAGATTTTTATTTGGGTAAGTAACACATGATATAAATATTGTAAAGAGTTACACATCAATATGGTTTGAACATACTAATTTAGTGGTATTAATTGGGATTCAAAATAGAATAATTATAATAATTCATTCATGTAAAAGGAATAACATTAGATAATATGGTGAGATTAAATCCCCTTTAAAAATACTAAGTGATAAGTTACATCCAAAGTAAACACTTATTAACACCTTGATCATTCAAATGAGTAGTTTCATGCCAGATCTGGGTGCCCTAGATTATATTATATAAGTAAATAAAGTAATTAGGTGAACCTAAGAGTTAGGTGCCTCATTTTTTGAATTTTACTTGGGTTATAGTTAACTAGGAAACCCTTATAAAGGATACTAGAGTAATAGTGTTGATTTTATATTTATAATGGATTATGAAATGAGTTGTCTACTCAACCAACCAAAATAAATATATGATCTGACTAGAATGATAGTCTACCAAAATATCTAAGTATAGAGATAAATTCCAAAGTGGACTCATTTCTTAGTGAATTATGGATCCTGCTCCATTAATGGTTAAAATGAATTTAAAAGGGGTCATTATTTTAATATGGGGCATTGAATAAATGTTCTTATTAAATCAATGTAATACATGACACACATCTAATAAAATATTATTGTTATAGTTAGTTCCCTATAGATAACTTATTTATTGTTTGATTACATTTTTTTCTTATTAAATAATTTTTCTTATCATATCTTTGTTATTTTTCTATATGATATTTTTATGTGATATTTTCCTTAGAATATATGTCAAAATAAAAGGTCATAGAAGTTCCAATATATGATGAGATCCTAGAGGTTCCATGATATTGTTCGTGAACATTGTTCTATGGTCGGATGATATTTTCTAAAAATACATAGAAAGTACAATATATTAGGGGTAGGAGGCTCATAATACATTGATACACCTTCTCATGGTGTTATCCCTTAGTAATCTTCAAGATATTAAGTTGTTATAATTTTCCTATAAATAGGATATACATATTTACATGTTTCATTTGATGTTCCTATCTATGAATGTGAGTATTGATCCTTATAATTTAAGAAAATCATTAATGTATATCATGACTCATGTACTTTGATGTATTAATGAAAACCATGACTTCATATGTTCATGAAGAAGTAAGATACATTGGGTGTGTCAAAAATGATATAAAATTAATATATAATATTAGAAATGATTTATCCCTTTTTTATCTTAATGAAAGTTAATATCTCAGGACCTTTCATGGGAATGGAACTTCCTGAATAAATCCATGGACATGGTGTTCATTGGGTGATTTCATTTCCGGAAATTCAAAGAAAGATACATCGAGCATATAGGTTGATGACATCAATATGCAACATTCTTTATTTTAGATACTATGATAAAAAATTATATTACATGGTAAATGTTCATAGGTGGTTTGATATCATTTCAATGTTAAATTATTTTTATATGGATTCCTTGGTGTGTTCCTAGATGTTAACCCTAGACTTTAGGTGCTTATGCTAAATGCCACTGAGAAAGAGGCCTAGAGGGTAACATGATAATTATATTTGAAATCTCAATTAAATTATAATATTGAATTTAAAAAGATATAATAAATAATATTTATTCATGTTTGGTTGATCACCATTATTTAATCACATGTTATTTGAAATAATAATTGAGTTAAATAATAATAATAAATATTTATTTGAAAGTTTTGTGAATATAATATTTTTTTGAAATGGTTCTGAGTAAATCCCCCTTTATTGAACACAAAAGAAAATAAAGAACCCCTTTTAAGAAATTAGTGGATAGGGAACCCATACAAGACAAATAAAATTTTAAAAAAACTAAAAATGACCCAAAGGTCAAAAATAATCCCAAATGAATGAAAAAAATAAAACATCAAGACAATAAATAGAAAATCGCCCCCCACTAGACAATACAGCATAGAAAATATTTGAAGAAGATGGGATACCCCCCCCCCACACACACACCAAGAAGTTGTGTCGACATAATGTGGTAGAGCACCCTTCAACCCAAAAATTATAAGTGGGGGAGGTCCATAGGATAGGTTCCAAAACACCTATACCTCTTTCAAGTTTTCCACCTAAAAATACATCAAGTAACTCACCACAATTTCAACCTGATTCAACACAAAAAACCATACTGAAAACTTTGTGCATGAATTCGGTTGATGGGTTCTCATCCATTCATAAAAAAGATAAAATGTGGTTGATGTTGGATGTTAACACACTGAACCCTCTTTCAAAGGTCACCCACCAAGCAGAAATATCAAAAGATTCACTACTTGCCAAATGAAATGATACGATAACCAGTTCCTGTAAATATTTTAGCAACCTAATAGAAAAACAGTCCCACAAAACAATGTGGATTCTAACTGAACCACACCTACAATAGATAAAACACTAAAACAACAAGCAAAAAGTCTCAAGAAAATCCACATCCACCTGATTCATCCTAAATCCTATCCATATTCCATCAACCAAAGCACAACCTCCACAAGAAATGACAACACCACTGACCGACCAACACTAACCACACCTTCCCCTACCATAAGCATTTGAAGATCCACCAAGATCAAATAATGCCACAAAATGCATGGTATTCATCCAAAAACCACACATCACCACCTTTCCTCTAGACACCACCACATGAAGGAGTCCAAGATGCACTCAGAAAACTATCACCACTACTTTTAGGAGATCTCAAAAAAACGTTGCTCAAAAAAACCATCCACCACCTAAAAAATGAACCACTATTGCAAGAAAATGTATAAACATTGATCCATGCTAGTGGTGCCTATATCTGAATCCATATTTGAGGGTGAGTAATCCCAACCATACTAGCACTCAATATCCAAGTAACTTCCACCCACAAGCTATGGATTGAGACTAAGACCTTTTTATACCTTCAAACCCCACTGAAGAACCTATATTTGACTGAATATTTTTAAGAGTAGGATAAACACCAACTCCTATGAGAACCGCACAACATAGTGAGGTTAGAAGAAAACATGATTCCCATAGGAAACATTAGAAGGGAGAGGGTGATGAGGATACTAGTGTAGAAAAATCTAAAACAACAAGGGGCTAATATCTTATTGAAGGAACCTCCCTTAAAATTCCCCCAATGAAAATCAACCCGTAGAGGTTGAGACAATGATAGGGAATCGAGGAGATTGTAGAATTCTAAGAAGGTGATTGGTAGAAACCCTAGAGGAGAGGGTTCACGCATCCATGGAAATGAGGATCCATTTATGATAATCTAGGTGAATATAACATTTATTATATTTATCATATAATAATGTAGTGAAATTTTTTTATTAAATAGTCATTATTCAAGGATCGGTAAATATCAATGAGGGAAAGTGGATCAAGTTTAATGGTCCAATTGGAAATGGTATAAATGATAATTATTTATATTATTTATGAACTTAATATGTCAAGTGTTTAATAATAATATGTATATTATTAATATTGGACATGGGGTCAACTAATAATTAAGTAATTGGGAAAGGGTTTAGTGTGAAATTTTCCAACTCTCTGCCATAATAAATATATAATTATATCTCTTTCTAAAAACACAATTGGTGTTCACAACTGATATTGTGAGAATATATAAATCCCTAGAGGGAGGTCAATAGATCTAGAGTGATCTCCTCCCCTCCTATCTCAAGCAAATGAGAGATCATCAAGAGTTATTCCTCTCTCGAGAAGAATTTTGTTGTGACCATCCATGAACAATGAAAGTGATCAAGAGTGTATGTGCTACCATATAAAGGTTATATGGAATCATTAAAATATTGTAGTGTATGTTTGGATCACCACTAGACTTATTTTTCACTAGGATTATATAGTGAAACAATGGTGTGAAAAGATCTATTCCATCGGATCATCAATGGATGTAGAATTACAAGTTGAGGTAATTCTATATATGCTCATAAATTAATTATAAATTACATGTAAATATCCTTCACCTATGGTTTAGGTGTTTTAATCTAGTCAAAAAATATATTATTTTTTGTACATTATTTTTTGATCATGTAAATAAATGATTACACATGATTCATGTATAAAATATGAGTTGGTCATACCAGCAAAGGATGCTTCCACTATGCCCAGAACCTACAAGTGGTATCAGAGGGGTCACATGATTAATTTATAATTATTTACTAGTTATTTATTATCTATATGTGTTTACATTTTATTTTACTTAAAATGATCCATTTTAATATCTAACATCATTTTCTATTCTCTTTATTCATTATTGATAAAATAACAAGTAAATGGTTAATGATTAATAATGAATAAGCATTCAATTCACACCATCTAGAGGTGTTAAAGGCTATGCTTGGACAAAACCATTGTACACAGATGTACTTATTGAGTGCACATCATGTATTTTCTTTCTCAATTATATCTTTATCTATTAGGTAATATTCAAATATATTAGATCAGCATGTTGATCAGGATGGGATGGCACATTATTTAAAGAACTAAACATCGTGTGACCACTGTACATAATGTGTAGTTCCTGTCATCACACGGCTGAGAACACAGGTTTTCCCAATTGTGTTGTGTATTATATGTGTGACATGGGTTCTAACATGACATTAAAATAGGTTACACGCTATGTATATTGGACTACATGTCATACACCTCAAGGTTTTCTATGGTAGGGAACATCGCCAAACCCAAGGCATGTAATGTGAACACATGCAGAAGACAAGTACACATTGTGTAGTCTACTACCAATAGTGTTCTCACATTTTTGTGGTAAGAATAATTAAATGTATAATTAAAACCTATTAATTATTTTTTCCATGATTCATTCATTAGAAAATACACACCATATCTTGGGTTTAACAATTATATATTAAATTAATTTATATGTTAAAATTTTGATGAAAATTCAAGGTTACCTCCAAGTACACTTATGCACTAAATTAATTTTAAATAAAATAAATTTTTCTTAAAATTATAGATTATGGTGTATTAAGGATGGTAGGATGGAATTAATAATAATTGAATTGATTGGATTAATTCTGGGTGCATTATCTTAATTAAATAATTAATCTAAGTAATTGATAACAATATTACAAATGTATACTTATTTCTTGATGTGTGTATGATCACGATATTTGGCATACCCTTGTGTGTGATTGGTTTATTTTAATTTATTATTTTATTATGGTTAAATTATTTTTTATGGATTTTGAGTCATTCCCTTCTCCTTATTATATAAGGGTCTATGTTCCCATGGTTTCTTTTATGAAAACCCCCTTTATCCAATCCAATGGATACCCTCACCTTTGTTTGTGTAAAATCTTATGTAAGGATGGAACTCCCAAGAAAGTGGAGGAGGTATAAATCAAGTATCTGAGGTGAAACCAATCAAGGTGATAAATAGGATCCAAGGTGGAATACTACAACACAAACCAAGTTATGGTTTAAGGTGTTTTCCCCTAGGGTAAAGGGTTTGTTTATCATCCACTAGATAAACTAACCATTAGAGAACCTAAGAATCATTCCGATTATATTTTATTTCTATCAGTTTCATGGTTAATTAGTTATGTGTATGGATTTTTTGTGATCACCTAATAAATGAATTAAGAATCATTCAATATAGAATAAAATATAATTGTATTATGAGTAAATTTTTTATCAGGTATGGTTAATCACTTAAGTAAAATCCACTTAATATTAACAAGGCATGTGAAAAGAAAACAATGGTATTTGCGTATATGGAAAAAAAATCCCTCAAACTAAAATATTAAGTTAGATTATCCTTCCACTACTTGAGTTGGAATTGAACTCATAGTTCAAAGTGATTGACTAACCCAAGTTGGGGTGCTTTCAATTATCATGGATATTTTAGCTTAAAGATTTTGGTTGACTTAACTTATTTTATATCAAGGGTTGATTTCCCAAGCAAGGCATAGTGTAACTAAGAGGAAAAGGTTGAGGAAATATTAAAATAATATTTTAGGATTGGGGAGTACACTAAATATATTATGGAACTATGATTTAATATAGTTGGTATGTTACACCTACCTAAAACCCTTCAAATATCTTATCAGACCAAAGTCTAGGTTATGAGAAGGGGAATATGGATCCTTTCCACTAGAATATCTAAATTGAAAATATATTCCAGAATTGATAGTGAGGGATATTGGGCTACAAAAAAATAGTGGTCGATTAATAATAATTTAATTAATTTAAATTCATTAATCTACTTTGTAATCAAAACAAGTTCTAATTATCTTCTATTAAATTATATAAAGGAAAAATCAAATGACATCGACAATATCACTATGATCCATAATATAGGAGGATATACTTATCACCCATTAAAATTTACAAGAATGGTATATTCATTTGCATATTATACTACGCCATGAACAAAAATTATACATATTGGAAACCCCACTTCCTGAGTCTTTTTCCAAAGAGGCTAGAGAGGGAGGTATCTCTCTATCTAAATAATGTAGATGAAGCAATGGATGTCTAATTTTTTATGTTATATTATATGTCTAATGATATTTTAAAAAAATATGAGGATATGGATGTATGTAAAATAGTTTCACACCTTCGGGGTCTCTATCAAGAGAGGGTGAGATCAAAGATATATGAGATCTTCAATGCACTTTTCGCGTAAAATCTTGGAGATTCATTGCAAGCTAGGCCACATTTAGTTAATATGATTGGATACATTGAGCTCCTAGACATATTGGGTTTTAACATCCCAGATTAGTTGTGTATAGATCTTATGTTTTCTTCACTACCTAAAAGTTCTTTAGATTGTTTGTGAATTATAATATGATAAATAGAAATAAGATGCTATCGGAACTTATTACACTTAAACTATAAGTTGATAAAGACATAGGTCATGACAAAACTGGTGTACTTATGGTGAATAAGAAGAATAGGAACAAGGAAAATGGGTTAAAGACTCATTCCAATTCTAAATATCCAGAGCACCGTCCCTCCAAGAAGAATAGGATCCATAGGCCAGGAAAGAAATAGGATGAGGTATGTTTTTCATGTGGAAAGTAGGTCAAATAGATGAAGAATTCCACCCATACAAATAATCAAGGGGGGTATTTAGGTTTGTTTGTTATTGAGTGTAATCCTTCCATATCTATAATTTGGTTATTAGATACTGCATGTGGTGATCACATTTGTATCCAAATACAGGAACCAAGTAGATTTTAGAAGATTACTAGAGATGAGGTGGATATATGGGATACCAATAGAGTGAGGTTGTCTAATATATCCATTATATACTACAATATAACATTTACAACAAGATTAGTTTTGGTTTTATAGAATAGATATTATGTGTCTAGTGTTACCAAGAACATCATTTAAATTTCTTTTTTAGATATGGATGGATTTGTTTTAAAATTTGGAAATAATGTTTGATACTTTTATAAATATATAATTTGTTATAGTATAGCATAATTGAATAACAGTATTTATGTATTAAATTATGAAAACCAAATATTGGAAATGGATAACTAAAAAAACATATGTGACTCATATAACACTTATTTTGGCATCACCATCTTAGTCATGTAAACGAGAAGAACTTTACAAATATATATCAAGATATATACTTAGACTCTTTTGACCTTAATAAACCTGAAATATGTTACACTTGTTTACAAGGTAAGATGAACAAACCACCATTTAGTGTCCAAGGTGAAACGGCTACATATCTTTTAGAAATTTTACACACCAATGTGTGTGGACCTTTTCAAGTAGAAGTTAGAGGTGGATTATCATACTTAATTACTTTTACTGAAGACTATATCAAGTATGGTTATATCTATTTGATGAGTTATAAGTTTCAATCCTATGAGAAATTCAAAGTGATTGAGAATGAGTTTTAAAATCATCTTGGTAAGAATATAAAGAAACTTCAATCGGATTGAAGTGATGAATATCTTTACCAATACTTTATCAACTTTCTATGAGATTCAATGGTAGAAAAACTATTTATAACATCAAATTTTTCACATCGGTTATCTAGAACCGATGTGAACATCTGTGAATATTGATTTTTCTTATCGGTTTTTCCATTAACAGATGTGGAAATTCCATTTTTCATGTCGGTTATATAAAAACCAACTTGAAAAATACATATACACCGCTCTTTCACATTGGTTATATCATTTAACCGATGTGAAAGATCAATTTTTTACACTGGTTATATTATAACCAATGTAAAATACTATATTTTCATGTCTGTTATTTTATAACCAATGTTATATATCTTTTATAATTTCATGTGTTGATGGAGGGTTCAATTAGATTTCTTCCATTATCATGACACATGTCTCCTTTCTCTCTCTCCCAAGCCCTAACTCTCTTGTTTATTTGATCTGGTGGTCCAATCTTGCATTATAATATTAATACTCCCTCAGGTTTTGTCGTTCTCATGTTATGCATCAAAGATAGATCTAAATAAATCCTCACACATTTTCATTTCTCTCTTTTCAGTAATTCTTTAGCATGAAATCTCTAGTCTTTGATTGTTCAATCTAGTGGACTTCATTCTCACATTACCATCTTCATAAAATCTCGGGTTTTGTCAGCTTCATCATTGTGCATTTGATTCTAGATCTACTCATCTCCAACTAAATCACCATAAGGTTTTAATATATTTTAGAATGTGTTAATTAGTTATTCCTGAATTTATTTATAGTATAAATTAGTTGTTATCATTCAAGATATTTTTCCTTGTTTGGATTACTTTAAAATTATTTTATAGAATATTTCATGCTAAGGAGTATTATTCAGAAGATAAGATAGGAGGATCTTGTGTGTTTTTATATTTTTATTTAGTCTAATGATTTGGGTTTTAGAATAATTATGTGCTGATATCATAGTGTTTTTATTGTAGTTATGATAAAGTTGGTTAATGGGAGAGTTGAAAAATTCTTTTTCATGTAATTTCACATCATGAGATGGGTTTTTAAGGATGTTTTTTAAGATATGGAATGTGTGTATTGTAGATTAGAATGGTGTTTTTTTTAACCTTTTTAGGACAGATCGAGCATGGGAATGATAGAGCTATGAAGAGTTTGAAATTGGTAATTAGTAGTGAAAAAAATCTTTTTAATGGATGATTAAGAGTCAGGGGATCATTATAGATGCTTCTTATTGATGAGAATGTATATGGTGTTGATTTTATTGTGGGGTGAGTCAATACGGGTTAATCAATTTAGTGGGAGATTGAATTCCTTGTATGGAATTAAGGGTGATTTGATAAATGGGACTAATATGTGAATTTTGTGACTATGAGCATCTTTAGGTGGTCTTTTTATGCATGATCATGTGTTTCAATGGCACTCCAAGGCATTGAAAAAGGGTTGAATGGGTGATGGGTCTACTTTTTAAAGTAGCAGACTAAATGGGTATCCAGTTAGGTAATAATATTCACCATATGAAGTCCCATGAATCAAGGTTTAAGGTGAAATGTTTTAAACTAAGACTCAATTTTTGATTTGAATATATTGTTAATTACAAAATAGAATAAATTTTTTATTTTTATAAATAATAAACTATGAATTTAATTATATAGTATATAAAATATTTATAAATTTTAGAAAATGTATTTGGGGATATTAATTTAATTTAAAAAATTTTGATTATTTAAAAAAATTAAATATTTATAATTAAGTAATTAAATTTATCTGGAATAGTTATTAAATTAATATCTAAAATAAAACTTGCTAATATTTAAATAAAACTTTCATGTTATATATAATACCTTATAATTTGGATATAAAATGTTTATATAGAAATTATATGGGTAATTTATTAAGGGTATGTAATTTTAAAAAATAAGGAAAAATATAAAGGTTTTTATATTTATATTATGAATTTTTCATTTTAATTAATTATAATTATTTAAATTAAAATCCTTATTTGAGAAACTATTTAAACCATATCAAAATGAGTTTTGATAATTAATGTGATCAAGGTATAAATAATTTTTATTTATAGTATAAATTAGTTTTTCTCATTCTATATATTGATTTATGGATATCATTATACATATTTTTTAATAATTTCATAAGGTTATATTCACTTATTCTTACTTTATAAATTTTTTAAATGAATCTATTTTTCAATTCCTTACACATGAATGAATTTTCTCATCAAAATTTTCAATTTTCCTTCTAATGTTTGTATTCCTGGTTTTCTATATTTTTTAATTACATTTCTAATCTCAATTTTTATAAATTACTCCTTTTTTATATTTATTTTTTATATTTTTTATAGATAATAATTAATCAAAGTTATATTAATACACCTTGAATAGGTGATGAATATGAGGAAGGTGTCTATGATTTTTTTGAATTTTCTAAACAAACTGTTCTAAAAAATGACATGTTTTTCTTTCTATGCCTAAAATGTTTAAATTTGAAGAAGTTTGATAGAAGAGAGATCAAATATAATTTAATTTTTCATGTTTTAATTCGAGTTACATCCCATGGATTTGGCATGGTAAAATTGGGAAGAATTTTGGATATATTGATGATGGTTCTTTACAAGATGATAAATCTGATCAACTTGATGAAATGATTCATGATATTTAATTAGATACAATTGAGAAAAAACTAACATTTGATCATTTATATGGTGATGATAAAAAACCATTGTATCAAGGTTTTACGGAATCTATAGTTTTATCAATGGTGTTAATATTGATTAACTTGAAGGTGAGACATGGATGGAGTGACAAGAGTTTAACATAGCAACTACAATTATTGAAATAAATTATTCCTAAAGAAAATGATCTTTTAGATTCAAATTATAAAGCGAAGAAAATATTATTCCTGATGGGATTGGGGTTCAATAAGATAAATGTCTATATGAATGATTGTGTTCTATATATGAAAGAATGTGAATATCTTTTAGAGTGTTCTAAATGTGGTACATCATGGTATAAGTTGAAAGAAAATCACAGAGTGATTTAGTAGTTATAGAGACCCCTACCAAGGAATTTTGGTATCTTTCTATAATTACTCATTTCAAACATTTATTTATAATAAACATGATGAAAAAAAGGTTAATATGGCGTGAAGATGAGTGGATATGTGATGGAAAATTACGGCATCCAACTGATTGTATATAGTGGAGGCAAATTGATCACTGGTTTTCTACATTCATAAATGAAGTTAGAAATATCAGAATTGGACCATGCATGGGTGGAATGAATCCATATCAAATCCTTAGTATCACACATAGTTTGAGACCTATTTTATTGGTAATTTAAAACTTATCTCTTGAATATTATATGAAGTGAAAATATGTCATGTTAATCTTAATCATATTTGGACCAAAACATTCTGGAAATGATATTGATGTTTTCTTATCATCGTTAATTGATGATTTGGAACTTTTTTTAGAGGAAGGTATTGAGGTGTATGATTCTTATAAAATGGAATATTTTAAATTTCATGAGATGATTATGTTCACTATTAATGACTTCCTGGTATATGGTAATTTATCTAGATATAGTGGTAGGGGGCATAAGTCTTGTCCAATTTTTGAAAAACATACTTTATATTATCAACTGAATCATGGGAGAAAAATTATATACATGAGTCATCAAAAAAATCCTATGGATCACTCTTATATAAGACTTAAAATGTCATTAAAAGGCTCACATTAATTTTTCAATGCTTCAAAACCTTTTCCTGTCGATCAGTATTTTGAGAGGGTGTAAAACATTGATGTGACATTCAGAAATACATAAAAATCTGGTAATGATAAAAATATTTGGAAGAAATGGTCACTATTTTTTGAGATACCATATTGGATATATCATGAGGTCAAACATAACATTGATTTCTTGCACATGGAAAACAATATCTATGATATCTTGATTGAAACAATGTTAGATATTAAAGGAAAGACTAAATATGGGTTGAATGCAAGATTGGACTTCCTCTTAATGGACTAGAGGATAGCAATGGACTTTGATGATAATGATATTCCAAGAGGTTTTCATGAAAAATAATTCAATACTTTTATATCAGTGTAGGATAAAAGTAAAGTTAGTATTTTGATTAATAATTAGATAAGTGTGGACAAAGTTTCCATATCTCACCTATGGGAGACTGTTTTGGTAAGCTCGTTTGTTATTATTTTACTTATATTTAAATGTTTATAGTTATATATTTTTTTACCATTATTATTAGAAGACATATTATATACTAAATAATGGAGGAGTTAGGAATAAATGTTTTTCATTGTCCGCTAGGAGATGGAGGGATTTTAAATCTACCCTCACATCAGAATCCATTTTTGGGAATAAACAACATGAAAATCCATGTCATTTATATCCATTTATATATGAAGATACCCTAAATCAATTTGTTTAAATAATATGAGGAGAATAGTTTTAGTAATTGAAATGTTACCTTTTAGAAGTTTTTTTATATTAATTATCATATTAATTATTATATTAATGATCATATTAATGAATTTTTAATTCTTAATTCACAGTAATCAGGGAGATCTAATCAGGAGATCCAATAAAAAATGTGTACCCTCGTACTTAATCTCAGGGAGGGTATATGTTACAAGAAGATAAAATTATGGATTAAAATTTTCAACAACTAAGGGCTGAGTCTTCAGGCTCAACAGAGCCCCCCCCCCCATGAAAGGTATGAAAATGGAAGAAGGCACGAATGAGAAAAAAAGGACAATATCTTATAGAAGATTTGAGAGTTTTAGCTGAGAATGTTGTAATATGTTTACATTATTTACTTATTTAAGTTAAATTAATTTTTTATATATTGTGATTCATTATGGTATTTTTAAAATATTCAATATATGATTATCTTGATAAGAAGATCACACATGGGGTCTTTGTAACTAAGGGTAGGCAGGATATTTTAGTTGTAGTATTGGGAAAGGCTAAATACATGGGTTGTGTATGAGGATACCTGACAGGGGTATCAATAAAAAAAGTGTTTCCTCATTCTAAATATTCTTCAAGGAAGTATTTTTTAAAAAATATATATATATAATCTTTGTATGATATTTTTGTGCTGATAGATGGTAGGATCAGAACTTCTGTATAGGCGATGTTTGCAGACATGCAAAAAATGTTTCATATTTTTGATCTGACTCCTCCACCTATGCCACCTCTACTACCAGATCCCACCCCACTTATCCTACTCATACATCTCTTCTTGAACTCTTTCTCATCCTACTCCAACACCCCATCCTCCACAGCTTCCCAGTTATTGTGAGTTGTATATGGATGATCCTCACCATATTATTGAATATGGGATGATATTTTATTTGGGTGATACCATTCATAATCAATAGATGGAGATAGATCATCATAGGTTTACTATAAAGAATATTATAGATAGATCATCAATAATTCCATCTCTTGCAGATGAGGTGAATACAAGTGGACAAAGTATCGGTTATTTTCTATCTTTTCCATCTAGAATTGTTCGAAATATTACTATAGAGGTATGTGTATATTTTATCTTTTATTTTGTTTCGATATTAAATTTTTTTATGGTTATAATGTTTATATATTTTATCTATTTGTTTAGAGGAATGCTTTAAAGGTAAAGAAATTCTGTATGACAATAACATATAGAAAATGTTATGACTTCACATGCAGTTTCTACTAATTTTGATATATTGTCGAGATATTTAAATATGTTATTACATGTATATGAGATCCCAATTGAATATTTTGTTTGTAAGAATTAATTTAATGTGGTAATTTTTAAAAATGATATCATGTATCTTTTATCTGGAGATCAGTTGGGAATCAACATGGTGCAGATTTTTTCCATGTAAGTCGGTCAACAAAAATTTTCTAATCATTTTTTTTATTGAAATTTTATACTTATTTTTGTTTTGTATTAGGTATATTTATAAAAATTTTACAGAGCATGAAAAGAAATATGTATATGGATTTATGGATCCGCAATTTTTTTCACTTGTACCTGGATAATGAGTGATACAAGAAAACAATTAATATTACTGAATGGTTTTAGAATAATGAAATTATTCAGTGTTGGTTGTTTCCTTACCTTCAAGAGTATGAAACATATTTATCAAAAAATGTATTATATCTCTTAACACACTAACCACTCATATTAAATTTTCTTATATATTATTTTCCATTGTATGTTGGGTGTTCTTTGTCTAAGAGAGAGGACATTGTACTGGCTATGCTCGATCTAGGACGAAGTGAAAAAAAAATTATGATTGTATTGAATAGTTAAGTTTTATTATTTTTATACTTTTTTATATTATAATGACATAAATTTATTTTATTCATATTATTTTCAAACATTTCATAGTATTTATATATAGATACCACATGAAATAAGAACGTCAAGATAAAATATGTAAAAGAAAAGGTGAATTTTCATTTACAATTATTAAATTTTGGATATATTACTTAAAAATGCTATTTAGAATTGATAAATTATTTTAAATAGAAATTTCATAAAAAAGAAAGAGTAAAATAATTTGGATACTATGTCTTAAGATTTATGTATGAAATAATTTTAACTGGGACTCTTTTAAAGTTCAATAAGGTTATATTTCTTTATAAATATTTCCTTGATATCTCATTCGTTTTTTCAACATACATACAAGTTAAAAGATTTTTTTATAATTTTTTTTGATGATCCTAGACCTTTAGTGAAAAGGATTTGAGGCACTTAAAAATTAATGGGTGAATCATTTCATAGGTTTGATTCATTTTTAGTTTTTTTGTAATATATATTGTCAACTAGAAAGTTGAAATTTAAAGTGTAATGGTATTTTTCTACCGGTTCTCTATTGTTGGATACTTTTTTACATTTTTCTACTTTTTTTTCTAAATAGGGGTATGGTGGATAGTATGTATTTAAAAAAAGGATTTTTCACATCAGTTATTTGGTAATTGATTTGAAAAACATAAATTATGGTTTTTCACATCAGTTACCAAATAAACGATGTGAAAAACATTATTCCACATCGGGTATTTTATAAAAACTATGTGGAATAAGTTTTTAGATGGATATTTAACTTTGGTTATTTAAAAACCAATGTAAAAAAGTGTTTGAAAAAAATATTTAAAATCTCAATTATTTAAAACAGATGTTACAAACTTATCTATAACATCCCGTGAAATAACGTCTCCTATTAACCAATGTTAAAAAGAAATAAAAACTGATATAAAAAAAGAATTATTTTTTCTATTGAGTGTGGGATTTTATCTTAACTCACTCCATATTATACACCAAATTGGAATGGTGTTATTGAAAGGATGAATTGTACCTTTTTGGGTATGGTAAGGTCGATGATGAGTCGCGCAAGCCTTCCATTATCCTTTTGGGGAGATGCATTACATAAAACATTATAATTACTAAATTGAGTACCAAATAAAGTGGAAAATGGAATTACCTTCAAGTTATAAAGTGGAAATAAGGTTTTTTTGTCACATGTTAATGCATGAGGTTTCGATTCATTTGTTAAGGTTAGATCGATTTATAAAGTATCACCATGAGGCATGAAATATATCTTTAGAGGATATCCCAAGGAAACAAGGGGTACTACCTATAAAATCCTTTAAATAATAAATTAAACATTGTAAGACATGTTATATTTATTTAGAGAGATAACATCCTCTAGGAGGATATTGGGAGAAATATTGACTTTGATGAAGATGATTCTCAAGATATATAAGAGTTAATACAGGAACTGATTCCATATATCCCCATGGAAGATTTTATTACTAAAACACAAGTACTGTATAGAAGCACTGGAGAGGTAAGAGAACCAGAGAGATGTGGTTTTCTATTCACTGATAACAATGACTCATTATTGGTTTTAAATAATGACCCTCTCTCCTACAAGGATGAAGTAGAGAGATCATAAGCTATAAGGTGGAAAGAAGCCATGAATTCTAAGATGTATTCTATGTATCAAAACAATGTTTGCGTTATGATTAATATATCATTTAATCTAAAACTTGTTGGTTGTAAATGGTTATTCAAGAGAAATATAGACATATAAGGTAAATTAAAAACATATAAAGCATGTCTAGTAGAAAAAGGGTTTAGAAAATTTCAATTAATTGACTATGATAAAACTTTTTCTTCAATTTCCAAGTTTAAGTCCATTATAATTTTAATTTCAGTAGAAACTTGAAATTACTATGAGATTTGGAAAATGTATGTTAAAACTATATTCCTTAATAGTAACCTTTAAGAGGATTTTTATATGGCACAACCATAAGGTTTTATGACTCCAAGAAATTCCAAAAAGGTATGAAAGTTATATAGATCCATTTATGGTTTAAAACAAGCATCCAGGTCATGGAACATTTGGTTCAATGAATCCATAAAAGAGTTTGTTTTATTTAATAAAAAATGCGATTCATGTGTTTACAAGTGGTTTATTAGGAGTACAATTGTTTTCATAGTAGTATATTGTAGGATCGAAATAATGATCTAGATGCTCAATTTACAAGAGGGGGGTGAATTGTACACTTTAAAAATTCCTTTAACAAAGGAAAGAGATAATTTTAAAAAATTTAAACTAATCAAATTCACAACACCTCTAATACCAAATGAAAACTTGGAAAGAGATTCCGAAAGTAGGTTCCGGAAATATGGTTCCGGAAATTGAAACTTAACAAAAGATTACAATATGAGATTCTACCTTAAAGTGTATAGAATCTAAATGAAACAGAGTACAAGTAAGGAAGTATAAAAAAGTTATACTTTCCTTATAATACAAAATGTAGCGGAAACAAACAAGTAGTAAAACTACAAGTAATAAGATATAAGTCTTTTAACCCAAAGAGAAGGGTATCCAACAACCTTGGATAAAGGTCCCTTGATTTATACTTTCAAGAAAGTATGTCTTACCCACACCAGGGTAATCCCTCGATACGAAGATCGGAGTCTCTGTCTTGCTATCCCCGCAAGCCCTCAACTTCAAGGTAGTTGGCAACCTCTGTCTTCCTCAGCAAGGAAGTCCTCGAACTTTAAGGTAGTCGGCACCTCTGTCTTCCTATCCCCGGAAGTACTTGAATGTAATCACCAACATTCGGAGTCACACGAAGCTTTGAGAGTTAATAAGAGCCTCTCTCTCTCTCTAGAAATCACTTCAACAGTATGTATGCACAATGTCGAAGAAGTTATTCATCGGTCAGCATTGAGCTCTTTTAAATGAGCTCCTATTTATAGGTTCGGTCGGCCTCCTTTCCAACGGTCATATTTTCCTTAAAAATTGGAGGGACCTGTACACGTGTAACTTAGCCAATGGTTAGTTTATAATAAAATAGACGACATTTTTTTATAACAAAACAAGTGTAACAGATTGTACGACATCGTTTAAAGTCTAACTCAAAAGTTTGGAATGAAAGTTCAGAGTGTAAACAAAAATAATTTTTCGGAGTCTAAATAGATACGGAGTGTATAACAAAAAGATGATCAGATTATGTTTAATATGAGAATTCAGAATGAGAATTCGGAATAAGAATTCGTCAACAGAATTCGTGATGAGAATTCATCATCATAATTCGTAATGAGAATTCGTCATCAGAATTCGTAGAGAATTCATCATCAGAATTCGTAATGAGAATTCTTCATCAGAATTTGTAATGATAATTCTTCATCAGAATTCGTAATGAGAATTTGTATCCAGAATTCGGAGTAGAACATTATCCGAGTTCGTATCCGGAATTCGGAATAAAACTTCATTACAGTTCCCATCTGGAATTTGGTACTTAAAACAGAATGTTTTCATATCAAAGTTTCAAATGATTCTGAGAAAATAGAAATGAAATCGAAACTTATACTTAAGAAATATATGAAGTAAAATATGATAAGGATGATTTTTCTTACAAAATCAATCTTCCTTATAAAAGCGATTTTCCTTATAAAAGCAATTTTCCTTAAAAAATCAATTTTCCTTATAAAAGAAATTTTCCTTATAAAATCGATTTTCCTTGTAGAAAGGTGTTTGTGATTTTCAAAACAAGAATGAATGGAAAAGTCATAAGGAAAACCTTATTGACTCAACAATCTCCCCCTTTTTGGAAAGCACAAACATCCCTATGAAAAAGAAAGTTTAAGAAGAAAGAAAACATTAAGGCTTATCTCCCTTTGCTTATGGATGTTGATGAATACGACTAACTCCCCCTTAGGCTTTGAAACAGTAAGTATCGTATTCTAGATTTCCAGAATGATATTTCATTAAGAATAAGAAAGTCTTCTTCGATGAAAAACTCCCCCTTAGATAAACTCTACTAGAGTTTGTTTTCTTTCTCACCCTTTGTTAAGATTATTTTTTCCTTTTATTAGGGTTCTTTTCCTTATCCCCCTTTGTGATTTTCAAAAACAATTCGAGGGAATGGAAACAATAACAAAGTACCTGAAAAATTAGTAGTAACAACAAAAGAAACGAGCAAGCACAATTTTCATTATGTTTGAAAACTCAACAACAAATAAGTTTAGATACAAAAAAGGATCGGATCTGTCTATTTTGGATCTTTTTCCTTCACCATGAGACCCTTAAGAATAGTCTTTATTTTCTTCAAGTATTTATGATCTTCCTCTGCTTTCTTCTCTAATACAATAATTCTTGCATTTTGAGCTTCAATCTTTTCTTCCTGGGCTTGAAGCTTTTCTTCCTGAGCCTGAAGCTTTTCTTCCTGAGCCTTCATGATTTGTTCTTGCTTTAACAACTTTTCTTGAAACTCAATCCGATGATCCCTTTCATACTTCTAGTTTCGAGAAACAGAATTCATCTTGCCATTCAGATCTCTGACTTCTTGAATCCGTAAATTCTTTTCATCTGTCAACTTTTCTTCAAAGGATAAGGTAAGTTGATTTATCTTCATGTCTTCTGTCTCAAAGTCATCCTTCACATTATCTTGGAATTCATCAAAGAGTCGCATCTCTTCTAAAGTCTTTCTTGACCAACTATTCATCCTCTTGCAAGATCTTTTGTGGGATTCATAGCCGACAAAGAAAGTTTTGAACTGAGCCTCTATCTCAACACATTTGTCCATAACCATGGATACGAAGTCTGTTTTCTGATTCAAAGCATATTGGAGCATCTGGCATCTTGAATCAATACTTGAGAAAGTCGGAATAGAACCTACCAACTTCTTTAATGACTGAACAACAAAGTCATGCCCCAACAAAGATGACTCCGAATCCGAGACTATTCTTGGAGAATTTCCTTCTTCAATTTGCTCATTCTTCTTCTTAGAAGAATTACCAACTTCCCTTATATTTACAACAACAGAGCTTGTGGTATCAACAAAGAGTTGATTTCCCTTGTCCTGTTTCGGAATAGTTTATTGTTCCGGAGTCTTCTGTTCACTATTAGAAACTTGAACAACATTTCCTTCATCATCATCAGCTTTTTGAGCACCATCCTCTACATTCTCTATTTGAGCAACGTCATCTAGAATTTGTTCTTCCTCTGTATGATAGGCTACTTCTTGTTCTCCTTCCTGGTCATCCTTCCCTGGAGTGACTAAATTCGATGATTGAACTTCTGAAGTTTGGAGAGACAAATGTTCTGAAGGTGTCCCCTTATAATCATATACTTGCTTCAAAACATCTCTGTTGTCACCACTACATTCAGCAACTGGTTCTTGCTCTTCCACTTGCTCAATATGCTCTACTTCCTCAACATTATTAGCAACTGGCTCTTCCGGAGTGACAAAGTTTCTTCCTAGAGTCTCAGGAAGAGATTCCAAAGAAAAAGATCTCGGAACAGGAATGTTTGCTGAAACCATCTCATTAAACTTTAACAAAGTCTGATCTACCTCAGCTTCAGACATCTTCTTCTTAATCTTTTTTTCTTTCACTTGTTTTTCTAGATCATCCACAGTTCTTTCATTCAAGGCCCTAGCCTTCGTAGGATCCAAGCCAAACTGTGGCTCCCCTTGCACTCTCTTCTCTTTGATTTCCCTCCATTTAGCTACTACCTCATCTGGATAGGCTTTCTTCTTCTTCAGTTTTGGAGGTGCGGAATGAACTTCCTTAGATTTTGGATTCTCTGCTTCAACTTCAACTTCTTTCAACTTTCTCTTCCTCACTGGCTTAGAGGATTCAAGTTCAGCAACTTCCAGAACCGTTTCTTCTTGAGCAAGTAAATCAAAAAACTGACCAGACTTCTTGTCGAAGGCTACATCTATTCTTTTGAGAGTACCATCACTCACCAACATAATCTTGCAAACTCTTGGCTTAGACTTTCAAGCCTACTTGAAGGACTCAAGGCACCGAACAATCAACTTTGAGAGGATTGCTGGATACATTATGATCTGATCTATCAGATTCCCTTTCTTAACGTTCTCAAGAGTAATAAGAATGTGTTTCATCAAGTTAAACTTCCCCAGATTTATCAGAAAATCTAGAATATAAATCTCACTCTTCTTCAGACTATCTTTATCACCCTTTCTCGGTACGATAATCCCTTGTACCCATAATTATAGAATCCGGAAATTCATAGACAGAGAAGAAATCTTCGGAGCCTTGTCATCTGCCAGTCCGAGAGTCTCTAACGCCTTTTCCTTGTCGAAGCTTCCCTTTGAATCCGGCAAAACATGAGAAATGAACTCGGATTCTCCTTCATTGTTCAGCCCTACCAAGCTGGCTACCTTGGCATAAGAAAGTTTATAAGTCTTTCCATAAGACTTAAATGATAATTTCTCACTACCATCTTCCTTATAGAAGGAAACTGTCTCATATAATTCTATAAGAAAATCCGAATAAACTTCATATTGATTTCTGGTCTTGGATACAGCAACATCTCCCATCCATTAATCTTTATGTTCTTTGATATAAGAGAATCATATTTGTTGAAGAAATCAGGATGAACCAACCTTTCTCTATACACTAACCACTTGGAAATCGTCTTAGAGGAAGACATGTCTTGAGAAGCTACTTCCACAGACATTCAGATCTGAAGACCTCTGAGAAGTTCGGAACGGAGAAAACTGAAGTTCGGAACAGCTTTAAAACGGATAGGCAGAGCTTCAAGACGCTGGAGCTTGAAAACCGATGTGGGACAACCATTTTGGGTCCCCTTTATATAGGCAACAAGAAGACGGTTCAACTTCCTCGGTTGATCGAACGGTTGTGACAAGTTGAGATCAGATCTAACGGTTGAAAACCAATTCTCAAGAAAAATTGAAACCGATCTTTTGAGGTTTTTTTATTAAAACAAAGATTTAAGAAAGCTTAAAAACCGAAAACAGAATATAAGAAAATACCAGTAAGTAAAGTATGATTACGAAAACTTGAGTAAGAAAATCATACCTTTCGGATTGGTTTAGGAGAATTATTCATAATGGGTAATATTGAAAAAAATGACTACGAAAAATATTTATTACAAAAAGACATAGTTCTAAAAACTTACTACGAAAAACAAACTCAGTACGGAAAACTCAGTACGAAAAATTTATTACAAAGAAAATTGAAAAACAAAAAGCTCGTTATGAAATCCTCGGTACGAAAATCTCATTATGGAAATACTAGTACAAAATTTTCCATTACGGTAGTTTTTAATACAAAAATTTCCATTCTAGAAGTTTTCTATACGAAAATATCCATTCTGGAAAATTTTATTTCTAGAAATTCCCATTCCGGAATTTTAGTTCCGAAAAGTTTGAAAACAAATTTTTAAAAATTTAGTTACTCTAACAATCAAATGTACTCACCCTATGAAAAGGAGTTTATTACTGTAAGGAGACTTTTTTAACAGAAAGTTAATAAAGAATGATTACCTTATAGTTATCATTCCTAACTTTTGTTTAATGTATTCAAATCTATCAGAAGGCAAAGATTTTGTGAAAATATCAGCAAGTTGTTCTTGCGTTCCGATAAACTGAAGAATAATATCTCCTTTTAGTGTGTGATCCCTAAGAAAGTGATTCCTAATATCTATGTGTTTTGCACGAGAGTGATGTGCAGGGTTCTTACTTAAGGAAATGGAACTTGTGTTATCACACAAAATTTGAGGTTTAGTAAAACTCAAGCCATAGTCTGTGAGTGTGTGTTGCATCCACAACACTTGAGCACAACAACTTCCGGCTGCTACATATTCAGCTTCAGCAGTGGAGAGTGCTACAGAATGTTGCTCCTTGCAGGACCAAGAAACTAATGAATCTCCTAAGAAATGACAAGTTCCGGATGTACTCTTTCTATCCATTCTACATCCACCAAATTCAGTATCAGAAAATGTTTTTAGAACAAAATAATTTCCAGAAGTATAAAATAATCCTAGATCCATGGTTCCGTTAAGGTAGCGAAAAATTCTTTTTACTGCCTTTAAGTGAGATTCCTTAGGATTGGATTGATATCTTGCACATAAGCATAATGAGAACATTAAGTCTGGTCGACTAGCTGTTAAGTAAAGTAAACTTACTATCATACCTCTAAAAGATGTTTGATATACTAGTTTCCCAGGTTCATCAAGATCTAAAGAGTTTGAGGTACCAATAGGAGTACTTATACTCTTAGTGTTGTCATAACCATACTTTTTAAGAAGATCTTTAATATACTTATGTTGAGATATGTAGGTTCCTTCTGGTTTTTGAGAAATTTGAAAACCAAGGAAATAAGTTAACTCACCCATCATACTCATTTCAAACTCAGATTTCATTAGACTTGCAAAAGAGTTGGTTAAAGATTGCTGAGTTGAACCAAATATGATGTCATCAACATAAATTTGAACAATCAAAACATTTTTCTTATCTTTCTTTATAAAAAGGGTTGGATATGCATTTCCCTTAATATAGTTATTTTGAAGCAAAAATCCAGTGAGTCTATCATACCATGCTCGTGGGGATTGTTTAAGGCCATACAGAGCTTTGGTAAGTCTAAAAACATAATCAGGATATTTTGTATCTTCAAAGCCAGGAGGTTGTTCAACAAAAACTTCCTCTTGAACATAACCGTTAAGAAAAGCACATTTCACATCCATTTGAAAAAGTTTAAAATTAAAGAATGCTGCAAAGGCAAGTAGAATACGGATAGATTCAAGTCTGGCTACTGGAGAATAGGTTTCTTCATAGTCTATTCCCTCTTGCTGATTATAACCTTTAGCAAAAAGTCTATCTTTATTTCTTACTATGAATACATTTTCATCACATTTATTTCTGAAAACCCATTTTACTCCAATAACAGAAGTTTCCTTAGGTCTTTCAACCAAGGTCCAGACTTTATTCCTTTTGAATTCATTTAGTTCATCTTGCATGGCTTTGATCCAATCATCGTCACCTAAAGCTTCATCAGTGCTTTTAGGTTCTAATTGGGAAAGAAATTCTAGATGTTCTACTTCATTTCTTAAGGAACTTCTAGTCCTTACAGGTTGATTTACATCACCAATGATACTATCACAGGGATGATTCTTAAGAAACACCTGATTTGGGTTTTGAAAAGCTTGTTCATCAACATAGGGTAGAAAGTCTTTCGGGCTAAATGTTTCAGAATTATCTTCTTGAACATTATCCTTATCAGAAGGTTCTTCTGTCGAAGGTTGACAATCAGTTTTTGAAAACACATCCGAGGATGTAGGCTGGGATGCTTTAAAAACAAAAGGATTAGACTCATCAAATTTTACATGCACTGTTTTTTCAACAGTACAAGTATTTTTATTAAAAACTCTATAAGCCTTAGAAGTTGTGGAATAACCTAAGAAAATTCCTTCATCTGATTTTGGTGCAAATTTATGTAAGTTATCTTTAGTATTCAAAATGAATACTTTGTAGTCAAAAACCTTGAAGTAGGATAGTCTTGATTTTCTACCATTCCATAACTCATAAGAAGTTTTATTAAGAAAAGGTCTAATAAAAACTCAATTTATAGTATAGTAAGTAGTAATTACAGCTTCAGCCCAGAAATGTATAGCTACAGAATATTCACTCAACATGGTTCTAGTTATCTCTTGAAGAATTCTATTTCTTCTCTCAACTACACCATTTTGTTGAGGAGTTCTAGGTGCTGAAAATTGTGAGTAATACCTTTTCTACTACAAAAAGTTTCAAAATCAGAATTTTGAAATTCTCCTCCATGATCACTATGAATAGTTTTCAATGGAAGGTTTTTCTCATTTTTAACTTGAGCTCTAAAATTCTTGAAATAAGAAAAATATTTAGATTTCTTTACTAGAAAATAGACCCAAGTAAATCTAGTTTAATCATCAACTAGAACAAACACATAGTATTTTCCTCCAATACTTCCAGTTTGTGTTGGACCAAAAAGATCCATGTGTACTAACTGTAATGCATCAGTTGTTGAGACTTCACCGATTGATTTAAAACTAGATTTATGTTGTTTTCCATATTGACGAGGATCACAAACTTTAGAAGAATCAAATCTAAGCTCCGGTAGATCCTTAACTAGTTTCTTCTTAGAGAGTTTACATAGGTTTCTAAGGTTACATTGACCTAGTCTTATATGCCATAACCAGGAATGATCTTCCATTTCACTTAGAAAAGGTAAATCTTAACTCCTGAGGTCTTCTAAGTTTAAGGTGTAAACATTCTCATGCCTATTGGCGGAGAGAATAAATTCTTCCTTGGAATTGTGAACTAAGAACTTATCATTCCTAAAATTCACAAGGTAACCTTCATCACATAACTGACTTATGCTAATGAGGTTGTGCTTAAGACCCTTAACAAAAAGAACATTTGAAATCAAAGTTTTACCTAAAAGAACAATATTACCAATACCAACAATCTTACCCTTAGCATTATCTCTGAAAGTTACCTTTCCTCCTTTCGTTTTGATAATCTTTTCAAAATAGCTTTTGTTACCAGTCATGTGCTAGGAACATCCACTATCCATGTACCATGTATTGTTGTTGGTACTCTCTTTATTTTCTTGAAATCAATAAGAGAATTATATTTTCGGAATCCAAACTTGTTTGGATCCAAGATTTCCAGATAACAGAATTTTAGGAACCCACATCTTCTTTGAGAAATAATCTTTATGAAAACAGAAGGATTGGGTTTTGTTTAAGGAACAATTCTTTGCCCAATGACCACCACATTGACACTTGGTACAAAATGGGTCACTTTGAGGAACAAAATAATTGTTGCTAAAAATTGGTTTTGCATGGGTATAACCAAATCCAGATTTATTTCTTAAAGGTCGTATTTGGGAATACATTTTATCAAAATTTTCCTTACCATGGGTAAAGTTTGATAAACACTTCTTTAAGGAAAAAATTTCGGACTTGAGTTTTATAACCAAGTTTTTATCCTCAAAATCATTAGTTTTAGAGCTAGAGCTAGGCTCGAAAACATTTTTCTTAGAAATTACTTTTTTTAACTCTTTAGAAAGTTTGTTCTTCTCAGAACTTACTTCCTCAAGATTTTTTGAAATACTTTCAAAATAAGCATTTTTCTTATCAAGATCTTTAGAAAGATCTGATATCTCTTTTGAAAGAATATTATTCCTAGAGTTTTCCTTATCAAGTTTCTTATTGAGTTTGGAATTCTCAATTTCAAGAAGTTCAGCAAACCTAGAAACTTCTTCATAAGTAGGTAAAGTATTTTCTTCATCAGAAGATGATTCTTTATCTGAGGAGTTATAATACTTACTATCATTTGAATTTAAAGAAATATTGGTCAATGATTCATCATTTCGTACCTTAGCCATAAAACAATGATTGTCAATAGGTAATCTGGCTATAAGACCAAGATTCTTCTATCCTGAAGATTCGTAATCAGAAGATTCATCTGAAGAGTCACCACCACTGGCACTCTAGGTGTCACTAGCTTTCAACAATTTCTTAGCTTTGGCTTTATAAAACTTCTTTCTGTTTCTGTCTGAATGCCTTTATTTCCTTTCTTTCTTTTTGAGCAAAGGGAAATCTGGTCTAATATGTACAGCTCTCTTGCATTCATAACAAGTGACTTCTCCATCTTTCTTATCTTTCCTTTCCTTCTTCTTGTACTTGGATTGGAAAATTCTTTGAACAGCTATCTTGTTCATCCTTCGAGCAAGATTTTCTAACTCATTTTCAGAGACTTCACTATCACTAGATTCGGATTGGAAAATAACTTTCTTAGACTTGGATCTGGTTACTCTCTTAGGAGTCTTAGCTTTTATCTGATTTGATGTTGTTGTAAAAGCAACAGTACCATTTCCATTATTCTTTTTGATGTTGTCAGCATCTCTCTTCATTCTGGTTTCATGTTGAAGAAGAGTTCCAAATAACTCATCAAGAGAAATTTGAGTCACTTTCCTGTTCTCATCTATAGCTGTTCTTTTGGATTCCCACTCATTGGGCATAATATCAATTATCTTGTCCACAAGTGCTTCATCATCTAACCCTTTTTCTCCCATAGACTATATACTGTTGACAATAGTCATAAATCTCTGTTGAACTTTACATATTGGTTCACCATACGGAAAATTGAATCCATGGTATTCAGCTTTAAGCATAGCTCTCCTAGTCTCAATCACTTTAGAAGTTCCAAAGTGTGTTACCTCTAACTTCTTCTAGATACAATTAGCTACTTCACAAGAAGAAATTTTTCTATATATATTTCTAGTCATTGAACAAAGTAAGGTATTGCGTACCTTATAATTGAGTTGATACTCTTGATTTTCCTGGTTAGTAAAAGTTCTAACTTCCTTATCAGAAATTTTATAATCTCTAGTAAGCATAACAAAGTTGTCCACTCCAGTATTGATAACAAAAGTCTTCATTCGATCTCTCCAGTATTCATAATCATTACCATCAAAGATCGGTGGTCTTGTAGGATTTAGATTATCAATGGAACCAACATTAATTCATGCCATACTTAAAAACCTTTGGCACGCAAAACTTTTCAGTAGAAGAAGTTCATAATCACAAAGTTCAGAATGACAAAATTTGGAAAGAGAAAGTTTGGAATGAGAAATTCGGAATGATAAAGTGAGCAAGAAAAACTTATACGTGAGAATAAGTATTTCAGATACCTCCTCTGATACCAATTGTAGGATCAAAATAATGATGTAGATGCTCAATTTACAAGAGGGGGGGTGAATTGTACACTTTAAAAATTCCTTTAACAAATGAAAGAGCTAAGTTTAACAAAGTTAAACTAATCAAATTCACAACACCTCTAATACCAAATGAAAACTTGGAAATAGATTCCGAAAGTAGGTTCCGGAAATATGGTTCCGGAAATTGAAACTTAATAAAAGATTACAATATGAGATTCTACCTTAAAGCGTATAGAATCTAAATGAAACAGAGTACAAGTAAGGAAGTATAAGAAAGTTATACTTTCCTTATAATACTAAATGTAGTGGAAACAAACAAGTAGTAAAACTACAAGTAACAAGATATAAGTCTTTTAACCCAAAGAGAAGGGTATCCAACAACCTTGGATAAAGGTCCCTTGATTTATACTTTCAAGCAAGTATGTCTTACCCACACCAGGGTAAGCCCTCGATACGAATATCAGAGTCTCTGTCTTGCTATCCCCGTAAGCCCTCAACTTCAAGGTAGTTGGCAACCTCTGTCTTCCTCAGCAAGGAAGCCCTCGAACTTTAAGGTAGTCGGAACCTCTGTTTTCCTATCCCCGGAAGTCCTCGAATGTAATCACCAACATTCGGAGTCGCACGAAGCTTTGAGAGTTAATAAGAGCCTCTCTCTCTAGAAATCACTTCAACAGCATGTATGCACAATGTCGAAGAAGTTATTCATCGATCAACATTGAGCTCTTTCAAATGAGCTCCTATTTATAGGTTCGGTCGGCCTCCTTTCCAACGGTCATATTTTCCTTAAAAATCGGAGGGACCTGTACACGTGTAACTTAGCCAACGGTTAGTTTATAACATAATAGAAAACATCGTTTTATAAAAAAACAAGTGTAACAGATTGTACGACATCGTTTAAAGTATAACTCAAAAGTTCGGAATGAAAGTTCGGAGTGTAAACAAAAATAATTTTTCGGAGTCTAAATAGATACGGAGTGTATAACACAAAGATGATCAGATTCTGTTTAACAGGAGAATTCAGAATGAGAATTCAGAATGAGAATTCGTCAACAGAATTCGTGATGAGAATTCATCATCAGAATTCGTAATGAGAATTCTTCATCAGAATTCGTAATGAGAATTCATCATCAGAATTCTTAATGAGAATTCTTCATCATAATTCGTAATGAGAATTCTTCATCAGAATTTGTAATGAGAATTTGTATCCAGAATTCAGGGTAGAACTTTATCAGAGTTCGTATCCGAAATTCGGAATGAAACTTCATTACAGTTCCCATCTGGAATTCGGTACTTAAAACAGAATGTTTTCATAGCAAAGATTCAAATGATTCCAAGAAAATAGAAATGAAACCGAAACTTATACTTAATAAATATATGAATGAAAATATGATAAGGTTGATTTTTCTTACAAAAGCAATCTTCCTTATAAAAGCGATTTTCCTTATAAAAGAAATTTTCCTTATAAAAGCAATTTTCCTTATAAAAGCAATTTTCCTTATAAAAGCGATTTTCCTTATAGAAAGGTGTTTGTGATTTTCAAAACAAGAAGGAATGGAAAAGTCATTAGGAAAACCTTATTGACTCAACATATATGTTCATGACATATTACTAATTTGAAATGATATACCATCCTTATAATAGGTTTGGGAAGGGTTGAGCAAGTGTTTCTTCAAAAAGGACTTGGGTAAAGCATCCTATATTCTATGGATCAAGATCGTGCATGATAGATATAAGAGGATACTCAAACTAAGTAAAGGTACATATATTGACTAGATATTTAATAGTTTTAGTATGGAAAAATCCAAGAGAGGATTTGTTATAGTGTCACATTGTTTACAAACTTCCAAGAATATGTGTCTTATGACATAAGAGAAAATAGAGATAATGATTAAAATCCCATATGCATTTGTAATATGATCCATAATGTATTCTAATTTGTGTATAATACTTGATTTTGTCTATGATTTAGGAATGTTATAAAGATATCAAGTAAATCCAGGTGAACATCATTGGACTGTTATTAATTCTATCTTTAAGAATATAAGGCGTACTAAGGATTTGTTCCTGGTATATAGAGGAGATGAAGAACTGGTCATCATGGGTTATACAAATTCTATTTTTCCTATAGATCATAAAGATATTAATTCACAGTCGGGATATGTTTTTTGTCTTAGTAGATGAGTTGTGAGCTGGAAGAGTTAAAAGTAACCATTTTTCTCCAATTCTATAGTAGTGTATTGGTATTTTGTGGATTCTAATGCGTCCAAGAAATCATTTTGGATTTGAAACTTTGTCCAAGATCTTTATGTGGTTCCTAGTAGTAAATATCCTATCATAGTTTACTGTGATAACACTATAGCGGTGTCTCGCACCAAAGAGACAAGGTCTCACCAAGGGATAAATCACATACTTCAGAAGTTTCATATCTTGAGGGAATTTTCTCAATGAGTTGAAGTTTCAGTGAGAAGAGTTTCTATGGAGGAAAATGTGGTGGACCCCTTGAAAAAGGCTTTATCTCAACAGAATTTTCAGTATCATGTGAGAGCTAGTGGACTGAAGGTCATTGTCAGTCGGCTCTAGTGAAAGTGGGAGTATGATGGATTCAGTGCCCTAGAACCAACATGTTTGGTTCTTGATTACTTTTTTTCTTATTAAAGATGTTTTATTATCAAATATTTATTATTTTTATGCATCATATTTTTATGTTATAATTTCCTTAGAATATATGTTGCATTGAAAGTTCATAGTAGTTCTCAACTATGATGAGAACCTAGAGGTGCCATGATATTATTCTTGAACTTTGTTCTATTGTCGGATGATATTTTATAATGTGTCATGGAAAATACATGATATCATGGTTAGGAGGATCATAAGATATTTATACACCTTCTTATGGTTTTTTTCCTTGGTAATATCTAATATAGAAGGTTATGAGAACAATCCCATCAATAGGAAATCCAAATTTCTATGTGACATTGAATGTTCCTATCTACGGATGTCACGACCCGACCCTACCCGGGCTCGAGCCGCAACTACCCCAAGCCCGCCTCCATAGGCCAGGGGCTGGCGACCAGCGCCAAAGGCACAACAACTCGGGGAGGCCTTTCCCTAAGTACCTGTACACACACACGCAGCACACTCAATGAAAAAGTGCAGAGTAAAAGAAAGGACAAGCAGAGTAAAAGGACAACTGCTATATATATATAAACTATAGATGTGCATCGACCTCTAAATAGTACAAAGTACAAGATGAAGGTAAACTGAAAAGAAAAGGGGTAAAACACACGCCCAACCAAAAAGAGCCACAACTCGGCAACAGGTAAAACAACAGTAAACAGCTGGGAGAGTCCCACGCTTGGAACCCGACTACGACCACCACACGCGGTCCAAGCTCCTGAACTCCCAATCTCCGCTGAAGTCATGACCAACCTGTCTGTTGTCTGCAAGGGCACACCAAGTGTGGGCAAAGCCCAAGTAGGGGTGAGTATAAAAATACTCAGTAGGATACCCCAAAGTCTTGAGGGAGCAACAAAGGAGGTACCAAAGGGTGAGAAGTAGATTGAACAGGGGAAAGTAGATGAGTACAACCAAAAGTGCAGTAGAGAGTATAGCTCAACCCAATAAGAGGAAGGGAGTAGACTCGTCCAAACACAAGGAGCTGGAAACAGTGAGAAGATGAATTTCTCATCAAGCCTTCGCTACCTATAGTAGGAGATTAGACTCTTCCAACCACAAGAATCTAGACACTGAAAGCACGTGGAATACCCCACGCGTCTTTGCCTCTCCTGGAAGGAGAGAAACCAAACCAAATAAGTGGGTTCTAGAAGGAGGTATATACATATTCATATGCTCAATCAAGAAGCCCGAACAAAATCATAAGGGGATCTCCATCCCGTAGCTCATCCCAAGAAAAGTGAGTAGCCAACAGTCCCAGAAGTAAACACCATCGATGCCAAGCATCCCACGTGTCTTCCAAGAACTACAAGTTAAGGGCTCAATCACCGCACCTCGACACTATCCGCTTTGGGCGGCACTGACTCGCCCACACGGTTTTAGGTCACGTTACAAGGATGAGTCTCAGTGGGTAAAGCGCCCCTCATACTTGAGAGTTATGGGGGTACGTTAAACCACACCTTGTCACTGCCCCGCAGTCAAGAGGTCTCCTCAAAGTCAACAGGCGACCCCCTGCCCAGCCCCGTTGGAGAGTCCCTGGAAGTCGAAGGGTTCCCACTATAGGGAGACCCGGCAAGAGTCGACGGGTGCCACACTGCCCAGTCCCGTAAAAGGGTAATCCACTGGAGGGAGACCCGGATAAAGTCGGCGACGGGACCACTGCCCAGCCCAGCTGGAGTTAACCCAGCATCGGGGACCACTGCCCAGCCTAGCTGGAGGTAATACCGGCATCGGGGACCACTGCCCAGCCCCACTGGAGGTAAGCCTGGCATCTGGGACCACTGCCCATCCCCGCTGGAGGTAAGCCTGGCATCGGGGACCACTGCCCGGCCTCACTGAAGGTAAACCCGGAACTGCTCTGGCCATTCCTACTGGATGGTACTGCTCGGTGAACACTGCTGTACTGGCCATCCCTGCTGGATGGTACAACTGGCGAGCCCTGCTCGAAACAACCTCAGCCCTGCTGGAAACAACCTCAGCCCTGCTGGAAAAAACCTCAGCCCTGATGGTAACAACCTCATCCTTCTGGAAACAACCTCCTGGGTAGAGGATCGGTGCCCGCATAAAGTGTTGGTCATGACGAATCCACAAGAACTCTACTAGGGAACATGGAGTTACGGGAGAATCTCCCCAGGCCTCACAAGGTGATCCCGCTCCAATCCGCTGAGTCACTGTCGAAGTGGACTGAGAAAAATCATCCCATAAAGTGGGAAAAACACCCACGTTGTACGAGAACACGTAGTCGTAAATGGTGTCGCAGTCCGGTGGAAGGGACACGGTACTGAAACCCCTCACAGCCAAAGAAACAGAGGAACCAAACCATCTCTTCCAGCCAAATGAGAACAGAACCAGGGAGAAAACTCTACCCTGATGGCCAATAAGCAAGAACAGGACCAGGGGAAACTCAACCCAACTGGTCAACAAATAAGAACATAGGAACCCTCTACGTCGCAAGAGGTCAAAATTACATAAAGCAGAGCACGACACGCACATGGGGCCCACACGACGTGTGGCCCCAAGTCAATCCCGACCAAGCGCACAAACATTATCAGGTACCAACATCCACATGTACCTCCCAGTGCTCCCGTATACTCCCAGAGTATACCACGTCTCTAGCCTAAAGTCTAACGTGCACCCGGCACCCAACGTCAACGCGAAGGCATGACGTAACAACTCCAACCTGCCACCTCAACGGTTGAGGCACAGCCAACCACATCTCGTTAAGCACAACTTCACTCACATGAGAGTGCATGCGATCACACGCCAAGGGTTCTCTGCAAACACCGCAGGAAGAACCACCACTGGGGCACCTTCACATTCCACATTTAATAAGATTGTGTAAGAGGCTATGCATGCCTGAACAGATTACACCATTGTAATCCTTGTGGAAAAACATGCGAGATCGACTACTTACTCGCCTCCAACAGATATTCGATGTAAAAGTTTCCAACACTGCCTTACGCTCGAACGGTGTCCCGTGATTCTGAGCCTCGGCCCCGAAAATAGTCGAGCGCATCGCACCATTGCGATCTCCTCAGGAAAACACGTCAAAAAGATTGCTCACATGAGTGCAACGGATATCCGGGGAAAAAGATGCATCTCGGCGCACCACACACAAGCGGTGCTTCGTGGGACCTGCAACCCGGTCCAGAAACACAACGAACGGATTGCACCGTTGTGATCCTATCGAAAAAGTACATGAAATGGACTATTCACTTGTCCAAAACGGTCGCCCGGTGATAGAGATGGAAAATCACCATCAACGCCCAAACGGCCCTCGTGGGGCCTGCACCATCATGCTGAATTAGAGTGGGTGGATTACACCATTGCAATCCCCTTGGAAAAACATCCAGAATCGACTTCTCGCACGCCCCGAACGGACGCCCGGTGAGAAAGTCGCTAAACGCTGCTCGCAGCTCAAAGACGGGCCATGGGGGCCATGCCTCAACTCCAGCTTCAACACCCAAAACCACCATGTAAAGATTTTGCCCGGTTCCAGGGTCCCAACACCGCTGGCGGTGCTCAGAACGGACATCAGATGCGTCCGCGCCGTCCAAAACAAGATCCCCTAGAAAAAACGTCAATTCACTTAAAGAAGTGTCGCGCCTATGAGCCCCTCGTTTTGGGAATTAAAATTCCTCGAAAACATCTCAAAAAGTCCACCTCGACATCAGTTCCGCGTCGCCACAGACGGCGCCCAAAACGGACGCTTGTAGCGAAAGTTACGGGCATCGGAAAACTGAGGGGCAAGGCCCCTTGGGCTGGACCGGCCGGTCCGCCCGGCCTGGGCCGGCCCGCGCCGGCTGGCCCGGCTCGCAACGCCTGGCCCGCGGCTTGGCCGCCCGGCTTCGACCGATCGCCGCGTGATGACCCGCACAACGTGGGTCGTGTTCCCCCGCTGGGGTCGCGCGCCGCGACCCCGGTGCTCCCATGCGCTCGGCGAGGTCGGCCTCCCGCCTGGAGCCGCTGCCGCCTGAGCCACCTGCGCCGACGCCCAGACGACCCCGCCGACCTCCGCGCTCGCCCGGCCACCGCGCTGAAGCCCTCGCACCGACGACCTCATCACCCAGCCGCTCTGCCTTATCCGGCCGCCTATAGCGCCTCCACGCTGGTTCTCCGGACCGCCGCGCTACCTCACCAAAACGCCCCAAAACCACCGGAGAAACATCAAACGACCCCCAATTCCCGCATACTTCGGAGAATGTTTGTGAACTCCTCCGAACTCCAATTTACAAACCAAAAAGTGCGATGGAAGGCTAATAATTTATAATATACAATTATTGGATTTTTTTTTGAAGATCAAACAACAACTTGATGCATATAATCGAACTCAAAGAGGGGTTCGGGATTTAAAGTCGAAAACAACAACCGCCTACCTACGAGGGCGTAGCCCTGAGCTTTGCCGCACGTCCACCTTGCTATTGCCGCTTCCACCATGATTGGGAGGTAGGAGGAGGAGGAAGAAGAGGAGATTATGGGGTTTCTCCAGGGGAAGAGGGGAGGAATGGGAAGGGGTGTTTAAATAAAGAAAAATTATTTACAATTTAATTAATTTAAAACCCCCAAATTAACCCACATCTGAAACGCCCGACGGGGTCAAGGTTAAGCTTTCCCTAGGGTAAAAACCACCTCCCGAGCACAACATTGGTCTTGGAATTTTAATCCGAGACCCCGTTCAAAAGTTATTAAACTCAACGTCTGAGGCCGCCAAATTACGAAAACGCCCCTGGGGCCATATTTTACAGACGGCCCATGCCCGCGAAGATTACACCCCTCCTAGGGTAAACGGCATGTTCTGAACTCAACGGTGCCCTCGGGTTTTCAATACAAGCTACCGTTTAATAGATATTTGAGTTAAGCCGTTAAACGAATAAATTAATTAATTTAATTATCCATTTAACGTTCCGAAAGCAGGCGAGGGGTCCAAACGTCCTACGCCGACAAGTTTTATGTCATTCCTAGGGTAAAAACCCCCATTAAGGACCCATCCGTACACTCGGATCTTTGATCCGAAGCACCTTTTAGGAGTTATCCCATTTATTTGGCGTTCCCAGTGTGAACGCACTGAAAATTTAATTTCAGCCACTCTGGGGCTTGGAATCGCATGTCTTCTGAAGGCGCTGCTCTGGAATAACATCAAGAATATTCCAAAGTCTTTTATAGACAAAAATTGGGTTCTTACATCATTCCATCCTTCAAGATTTTCATCCCTGAAAAGCAAAAATAGGTAACAACTCAGGGTACTAAGCCCGCACCTGGCTCTTTCGTACCCAGAAGAACTCATGCACAAGTCTATGCCACCACACACAGACCAAAGGATTTGATCTGTTCACGCGAGGTCTGCCCTTGCTGATGTCGTGCATAGGAGCGTGTACACCTCTTCTCAGGTGAGTCACGTGGGAGACGTCGTGCACCCACTCCAGACTTTAGGGTTAGGGCAAGGCGGTATGGAACCTTGCCATCCCTTTACACGGTTTCAAACGGTCTGAAGGCTCTCGGGGTTAGCTCACCTCCCCGACCGAACCTCCACGTCGCACGTCGCGACTGGAATCACCGCTCGCACCTGGAACAAGGCCTGGTGATTCCCTCCTTCAGAATATCCATATGGTGAAACAGCCAAGGATATCTGGTCACCCAAGATTTCACCGTTGATGTCTCGCAACCAAGACTCTCTTACACGCTCAGAAAGCAATGGAGTCGACACCATCGACTAAAGAAAAAGTTCTCATGCCTTTTATCATACCAACACAGGGTTACACCGACGCCCCACGCCACCCTGGTAACACCTCAAGCAAGGAGCAGGGAGGAAATCATTCCACACACAGAGTCTAACAATTCTACTACAAGAAGTAGAAGAGTTGTAGAGTGTACCTCTTGACACCTCATGCTCTGCACGGTTGTAAACATCCAAAGCTTGTGGTTGTTCGTGGTCCCAACTGTCATCTCCTGAAGCCTGACGTGGACCGCCTAGTGGTGATGGGAAGACCTCGTAAAGTCATCCCACACTACCAGCTCCTCCCGCTCCTCTGCTAGCACCACCTCTCTGGGTACTACTCCGATCACGGCGCTGCCTCTGTCGTGGTGGTGCACCTACTGCCTGCCCGAAGCTCTCTGCATTCCTGGTCCGACAGTCCCGTGCCAGGTGACCTCGCTCATCGCAAGTGTAGCACTAACCCTCTTCGACTGTACTGGTGCCCTCCGGTGCCACTGTGGTGTACGACCACACCCCTGAGTCCGGTTGTCATAAATCCACCTGCGTCAAGGTTCTGCTTGCCGACACCCACTAGTTGCGGCTGACGTCTCAACTCCAACGTGCATGTTGCCACCAACAACTCTATAATGTGACAGGAATCTCTCTGTCACCAGCACCTGCTCTAGCACCCCGACATATGTGGAAATGCCCAAGGGTACTATGACAGCACGAATCTCTCGGTGGAGACCCTGCTCAAACTTCCATGCTCGGATGTTGTCTTCATGGACCAAGTCCGGGTAAAAGCGTGCATGGTCTGCGAAACTAGCCGCGTACTCGGCCACCGTCAGCCCTCCCTACTGAAACTACAGGAGCTCCTGAATCCGAATGGAGTGCAAGAAGGAGGGAAAAAACTCCTCACGGAACAACAACTGAAAGTCGCCCCACGAAAGTGAAGACTCGTCAAAAAAACTGAGTCACCAGACTCCACCAACGCCAAGCTACTCCACGAAAAAGGTTGGCGGCCAAAGCCACCATAAGATATTTCGGCGTCTGCACAAGCCTGAAAAGGAGAACCACTGTCTCAAGCCAAACCTCTGCTGCCTGAGGGTATGGCTCACCACTGAACCTCAATGGTCTCTGCCACTGGAACTCACGGAGCGCTCTCAAACTGCGCTCAAGCCCCGTCTGCTCTGCTGAAGCTGTCTGCTGCTCAACAGGTGAGGGTACTGCTACCGGCCCACTCAGAGAAAGGGGCTCGCATGATGGGTCCTGGACTGTGGCCTCGTAGCTCACAGGGTCGTCGTCATGAACCAAATCTGGTATCCTGGCTGGCTGTCTTCGTGGAGACATCCTGACTGTTATCAAGGAGTGTCGCGATTAGATGAGCATAATGTATATACCACAAAAACAACGATGGGGAGCTGACTCAAGAAGGAAATTCAAAGACTCAATCCTATGTGATGCACAAACCAATTTCCCTACAACAAGTGTCTCAGCTTGCTGAGTCGACAAACGGGTTATCAGGGTTCTGGTGAATGGATACGTCGGCCGCCGCACCATCACTGAACTCCCTGTCCTGAGAGCTGCTCTCAAGACATGTTAACACTGTTGCCCTAAATCCCAACCAATTCCTTCTATTTTAGGGACGTCCGAACAGCGTCCCAAGTAACTAACCACCTCTTATACCACTTTATCATGACCCGAACCTACCCAGGCTTGAGCCGCAACTACCCCAAGCCCGCTTCCATAGGCCAGGGGCTGGCGACCAGTGCCGAAGGCACAACAACTTGGGGAGGCCTTTTCCTAAGTACATGTACACACACACACAAAACACTCAATGAAAAAGTACAGAGTAAAAGAAAGGACAAGTAGAGTAAAAGTACAACTGATATATATATATAAACCGCAGATGTGCATCGACCTCTAAACAGGAAAAAGTACAAGATGAAGGTAAACTGAAAAGAAAAGGGGAAAAACACACGCCCAACCAAAAAGTGCTACAACCCGGCAATAGGTAAAACAATAGTAAACAGCTGGGAGAGTCCACAACCTGGAACCCGACTACGACCACCGCATGCAGTCCAAGCTCCCGAACTCCCAATCTCCGCTGAAGTCACGACCAACCTGTTTGTCGTCTGCAAGGGCACACCAAGTGCGGGCATAGCCCAAGTAGGGGTGAGTATAAAAATACTCAGTAGGATACCCCAAAGGCTTGAGGGAGAAAAAAATGAGGTACCAAAGGGTGAGCAGTAGATCGAACAGGGGAAATTAGAGGAGTACAACTGAAAGTGCAGTAGAGAGTACATCTCAACCCAACAAGAGGAAGGAAGCAGACTCGTCCAAACACAAGGAGCTGGAAACAGTGAGAAGATGAACTTCTTGTCGAGTCTTCGCTACCTATAGTAGGAGAGTAGACTCGTCTAACCACAAGAAGATATACACGGAAAGTATGTGGCATACCCCGCGCATCTTCGCCTCTCCTAGAAGGAGAGTAACCAAACCCAAGAAGTGGATTCTAGAATGAGGTATATACATATTCATATACTCAATAAAGAAGCCCAAACAAAATCATAAGGGGATCTCCATCCCGTAGCTCAGCCCTAGAAAAGTGATTAGCCAACAGTCCCAGAAGTAAACACCATTGATGACAAGCATCCCACACGTCTGCCCCGGACTACAAGTCAAGGGCTCAATCACCGCACCTCGACACTATCCACTTTGGGCGGCACTGACTCGCCCACACGGTTTTAGGTCACGTCACAAGGACGCATCTCGGTGGGGAAAGTTCCCCTCGTACTGGAGAGTTCTGGGGGTACATCAAACTACACCTTGTCACTACCCCGTAGTCGAGAGGTCTCCTCAAAGTCAACAGGAGACCCCCTGCCCAGCCCCACTGGAGGGTCCCTGAAAGTCGACGGGTTCCCACTATAGAGATACCCGGCAAGAGTCGATGGGTGTCACACTGCCCAGTCCCATAAAAGTGTAATACACTAGAGGGAGACCCAGCTAAAGTCGGCGACGGGACCACTGCCCAGCCTAGCTAGAGGTAACCCGGCATCGGTGACTACTACCCAGACCAGCTGGAGGTAAGCCCGGCATCAGGGACCACTACCCAGCCCCGCTGGAGGTAAGCCCGGCATCGGGGACCACTGCCCAGCCCCGTTGGAGGTAAGCCCGGCATAGGGGACCACTGCCCAACCTCGCTAGAGGTAAACCCGGAACTACTTTGTCCATCCCTGCTGGATGGTACTGCTCGGTGAACACCGTTGTACTGGTCATACCTGTTGGATGGTACAACTGGCGAGCCCTGCTCGAAACAACCTCAGCCCTACTGGAAACAACCTCAGCCCTGCTAGAAAAAACCTCAGCCCTACTGGTAACAACCTCATCCCTACTGGAAACAACCTCCTGGGTAGAGGATCGGTGCCCAAGTAAAGTGTTGGTCACACCAAATCCACAAGAACTCTACCAAGGAACACGGAGTGATGGGAGAATCTCCCTAGGCCTCACAAGGCGATCCTGATCCAATCCACTGAGTCACTGTCGAAGCGGACCGAAACAACTCATCCTATAAAGTGGGAAAAAAACCCACGTTGTATGAGCACACATATTCGTAAACGGTGCCGCAGTCCGGTGGAAGGGGCACGGTACTGAAACCCCTCACAGTCGAAGAAACAGAGGAACCAAACCATCTCTGTCGTCCAAACGAGAACAAAACCAGGGGGAAAACTCAACCCTGCTGGCCAACAAGAGAGAACGGGACTAGGGGAAACTCAAACCTGCTGGTCAACAAACAATAACAGAGGAACCCTCTACGTCGCAAGAGGTCAAAAGTACGTAAAACAGAGCACGACACACACATGGGGCCCACACGACGTGTGGCCCCAAGTCAACCCCGACCAAGCGCACAAACATTCTCAGGTACCAACATCCACATGTACCTCCCAGTGCTCCCATATACTCCTAGAGTATACCACGTCTCCAGCCCAAAGGCTAACATGCACCCAGCACCCAACATCAACGCGAAGGCGTGATGTAACAACTCCAACCTGCCACCTCAACGGCTGAGGCATAGCCAACCACATCTCGTTAAGCACAACTTCACTCACATGAGAGTGCATGCGATCACACGCCAAGGGTTCTCTGCAAACACCGTAGGAAGAACCACCACCGAGGCACCTTCACATTCCACATTTAATAAGATCGCGTAAGAGGCTCTGCACGCCTGAACAGATTACACCATTGTAATCCTCGCGGAAAAACATGCGAGATCGACAACTTACTCGCCTTTAACAGATATCTGACGTAAAAGTTTCCAACACTGCCTTACGCCCGAACGGTGTCCCATGATTCCGAGCCTCGGCCCCGAAAACAGTCGGGCGCATCGCACCATTGCGATCTCCTCAGGAAAACACGTCAAAAAGACTGCTCACTTGAGCGCAACGGATATCCGAGGAAAAAGATGCATACCGGCGCACCGCACACGAGCGGTGCTTCGTGGGACCCACAACCCGGTCCCGAAAAACAACGAATGGTTTGCACCATTGCGATCCTCTCTAAAAAGTACACGAAATGGACTATTCACTTGTCCAAAACGGTCGCCCGGTGATAGAGATGGAAAATCACCGTCAACGCTCAAACGACCCTCATGGGGCCCGCACCATCGTTCCGAATTAGAGCGGACGGATTTCACAATTGCAATCCCCTTGGAAAAACATCCAGAATCGACTGCTCGTAAGCCCTGAATGGACACCCGGTGAGAAAGTCATTAAACGTTGCTCGCAGCTCAAAGACGGGCCGTGGGGCCCACGCCTCAACTCCGGCTTCAACGCCCAAAACCACCCTATAAAGCTTCTCCCCAGCGACAGGGTCCCAATGCCGCTGACGGCACTCAAAACAAACGTCAGACGCATCAGCGCCGTCCAAAACAAGATCCCCCTGAAAAAAATGTCAATTCACTTAAAGACGTGTCGCGCCTCCGAACCCCTCGTTTCGGGAATTAAAATTCCCTGAAACCATCTCAAAAAGTCTGCCTCGACGTCAGGTCCGCGTCGCCGTAGACGGCACGCAAAACGGACGCTCGTAGCGAAAGTTACGGGTGTCGGAAAACTGAGGGGCAAGGCCCCTTGGGCTGGACCGGCCGGTCCGCCCGGCCTGGGCCGGCCCACGCCGGCCAGCCCGGCTCATAGCGCCTGGCCCACGACTTGGCCACACGGGCCAGCGGTGGACGTGGTCCACCGCTTGGCCGACCGGCTGAGGCCGGTCTCCGCGTGACGACCCGCGCGACGCGGGTTGTGTTCCCCCGCTGGGGTCGTGCGCCGCGACCCCGGTGCTCCCCTGCGCTCGGCGAGCTCAGCCTCCCGCGTGGAGCCGCCGCCGCCTGAGCCACCTGCGTCGATGCCCAGACGACCCCGCTGACCTCCCCGATCGCCCAGCCACCGCGCTGAAGCCCTCGCGCCGACGCCCTCAGCACCCGGCCGCTCTGCCTTAGTCGGCCACCTGCCGCGCCGCCGCGCTGGTTCTCCGGACCGCCACGCTACCTCGCCGGAATGCCCCAAAACCACCGGAAAAACATCAAACGACCCCCAATTCTTGCAAACTTCGGCGAATGTTTGCGAACTCCTCTGAACTCCGATTTACAAACCGAAAAGTGCGATGGAAAGATCATAATTTATACTACACAATTATGGGATTTGTTCAAAGATAAAACAACAACTTGATGCATATAATCGAACTCAAAGAGGGGTTCAGGATTTAAAACCGAAAACAACAACTGCCTACCTGCGAGGGCATAGCCCGGAGCTTCGCCGCACGTCCACCCTTTTCGTTGCCGCTTCCACCGTGATTTGGAGGTAGGAGGAGGAGGAAGAAGAGGAGAGGATGGGGTTTCTCTAGGGGAAGAGTGGAGGAAGGGGAAGGGGTGTTTAAATAAAGAAAAATTAATTACAAATTAATTACTTTAAAACCCCCAAATTAACCTGCATCTGAAACGCCCAACGGGGTCAAGGTTAAGCTTCTCCTAGAGTAAACACCACCTCCCGAGCACAACAGAGGTCTAGTAATTTTAATCCGAGACCTCGTTCAAATGTTATTAAACTCAACGTCTGAGGCCGCCAAATTACAAAAACGCCCCTGGGGCCATTTTTCACAGACGGTCCGCGCCCGCGAAGATTACACCCCTCTTAGGGTAAACGGAACGTTCTGAACTCAACGGTGCCCTCATTTTTCCGATCCGAGCCACCGTTTAAGAGATACTTGAGTTAAGCCGTTAAACGAATAAATTAATTAATTTAATTATCCGTTTAACATTCCGAAAGCGGGCAAGGGGTCCGAACGTCCTACGCCAACAATTTTTATGTCATTCCTAGGATAAACACCCCATTCCTAACCCATCTGTAAACTCGGATCTCTTATCTGAAGCACCATTTAGTATTTATCCCATTTATTTGGCGTTCCTAGTGTGAACGCACTGAAAATTTAATTTCGGCCACTCTAGGGCTTGGAATCGCACGCCGTCTGAAGGCGCTACTCTGGAATAACATAAAGAATATTCCAAAGTCTTTTATAGCCAAAAACTGGGTTCTTACAATAGACATGTATATTAATACTTATACTTTATGATTATCATTAATGGATAACATTACTTAAATAATTTTATGTATTTATGAAAATTGTGATGAAATATTTTCATGGGGAAGTAATGTATCGGGTGCATCATGAATGATATAGTATTAATGGATAATATAGGAAAGTATTTATCCTTATTTCCTCTTCATGAAAGTTAATATCTCAGTCTCTTTGATAGGAATGTAACTACCTAAATAAATATATGGTCATTGTGTTCAATGGGTGAGTTCAGTTATAAAAATCCAAATAATGAGACATCGAGCATATAGGTTGATGGCACTAGAATGAAACCTTCTTGATTTGAGATTTTTTAATAAAAGGATTATATTACACAGTAAGAATTCGTAGGAGTTTGGACATCATTACAATGTTAACTTCATACTCTATATTTTCCTTTTCATGTTGCTAGATTTTAACCTGTACTTTAAGAGGTTATGCCTAATTCCACTGAGAAAGGGTCCTAGAGGGTTACAAACTAAGCATATCTACAATCTTAGTTAAATTCTAGTATTGAATTTGAAAATATAGAATAAATAATATTTATTCGGGTTTGGTTGATCACCATTATTTAATCACATATTATTGGAAATAATAAGTGAGTTAAATAATAATAATAAATATTTATTTGAATGGTTAGTAAATAAAATATTCATTATATTTATCATATAATGATGTAGTGACATTTATTTATTAAATAGTCATTATTCTAGGATCAATAAATATCAATTAGGGGAAGTGGAACAAGTTTAATGGTTCGATTAGAAATAGTATAAATTATATTTATTTATATTCTATATGCATTGAACATGTTAATAATTTAATAATAATATTTATAGTGTTATTATTATACATGGGGTCAACTAAAAATTATGGAATGGGGAAAGTGTTTAGTGTTCCATTTTAAAACCCTAAACCCTCCATAATAAATATCTAATTATATATTTTTTCTAAAACATAATTGGTGTGAAAAAATAGATATAGTGAGAATAAATAAATCCCTAAATAGAGATATATATATCTAGAGTTCTCTCCTACCCTCCTCTCTCAATAAAATGAGATATCATCAATAGTTCTTCCTATCTCGAGAAGAATTATGCTATGATCAACTACGAACAACGCAAGCGATCAGGATAAGTCATGCAAGCACTCAAAAATTCTATGGAATCAATTAGAGATTTTGTTGTATATATGGATCTTCATTAGAGGGATTCTACACTTGGATCCAACAACACCATGATGGTGTGAAAAGATCTATTCCATCATATCATCAACAAAAGAGTAATTACAAGTTGAGGTAATTATATTTCTGCTCATTAATTAATTATAAATTACATATGAAGATCCTTCACCCATGTTTCTAGTGTTTTAATCTAGTCAAGTAATATAATATTTTTGTACATGAAGTTTTTATCATGTAAATAAATGATTACATGTGATTCGTGACTAAAAAATGAGTTGGTCATACTAGCAAAAAAATGCTTTCACTGTTCCCAGAACCCACACTTATATTGAATATAAATGGAATAATTATTATTAAACTTGAACTTAAGAACATTATTATAAAAGTAAAGTCTTAATGGAATAAAATTTTTAGACTGGTATAAAAATTTAATAGATTTTATAAAGAAATAAGGAAAATTTTATGCATTAGATAAACCCCTTTTTAAGTAAGTAAACATTAAATTTGTTTAACAAGTAGATCTAGATGTTTATAAGAAGAATTTATGAATTCACTTAAGTTTTAAATATAACTATATTCAATAAAATATAAATAACTTTATTATCTACTCATGTAATCAATATGATTGGGCACTTCAATGACTTTTTGATACTAAAGATATCCTTTAAAGCATGTTTTTCCTGTAGAATTAATTCTCAAATCATCATTTGGAATATTACAACAATGTTTATGAGTTCAACAAAATTTTAAAGTATTTTCTCAAAGTGTTGAATATAAATTAACTAGGAATGATATTTATTGGTTATTGTGTTGTTTTAGAAATATATATGGGTAAAATTTTGAGCTATAAAAAAGAAAATTGGATGGTGTAATTGTCTATATAGGTTATTGAAACCAAAAGGAGGTGTTATAAAGACTAGAAAATATTTCCATAGGATATAATTGTCCAAGATACCTAATTGTGGTTTGAGAAAATTCATGGAGATTCCATGGTAGGTACCAATGTTATAGTATCAATTATTTTATTTTTTATATGTATATGATACAAAATGTATATTTTAAATATGTTATAAAATATAGGAGTTCAAAATCTAGGTAAGAATTGATAAAGCTTTTAGTTTGCATTAAAGTTATGAAGAAAAGGGTTAATGGGTCATGGAGTGAATGTGAAGGAATATTTCAAGTACAAATGAATCAATAAAAGGGAGATGATGAGACTATGGGTTTTTGGATAATTAAAAGAAGAATAAATGCTTGTTTCCTAGGTGAATAGATTATGTGAACATATATTGGAACTAACCATTGTTTTTTCCATCTAGAAATTGATCATGAAGGCTAATGTATGTATGTGAGCCTTCACCAGTATTTAAGTGATGATTCCATAAATTTTCAAATATTTTTTCCTTCATCATGGATCGATAAAGAGGATGAACTGAACTAGAAGTGTGGGGGTCACTGCACTGTAGATTTTTATAAGCACACAACTACAACAATTCTGGGTAGTTGTGAATAAAGAGATAAGAAGTATAATGGTAGTCAATTTATCCACATGTGGATAAACTCTTAGGATTTTGTAAAGATTGGATAATTGAGGACTATTCCCTTCTAATTATTTAAACATCATTATATTCTTTTGAAATTTTATCTAGAAATTGTTTTATTTGATGAAGCTTGTTATTTTCCTTTTTAAATTGACTATCTTGTAATATGTTTTGAATGGTTGTAATGTCCATGAAGTAAAATAACTTATTTTTCTATTTAAGTTTCTTAGGGGATGTATTTCCCTTGATAATAGTGATTTTTTTAGTTTTGACTTTTTATAGGTCTTTAAGTAGTTAAATCACTTTTATTGGAAGAACAAAAATCATATTGAGTTCTTGGTATGACGTTTAATCAGAATTAGGTGTTCAATTAGAGGTATTTGGGTGATCATTGTGAAATTAAATTAGGTAATATTTTTAGAAAAATAATAACGGAGTGTCTGAAGGGTCAAAACTTGTCCAAGGCTACTACTTTTTAACTGATTTCAAACTTTTTCTATACATTTATTATTTATCTCTAAAAAAATTATTTTATTACTCTTTAATTAAATTTACTTTGATTTCATTTATTTTTCAAAAAAACCATCAAATCCCCACTTTTATTTAATTTTGAAAAAACTGAAAACAAAAGGGATAATTTAAAATTTTATGAAGAAACCTCCTTGAGAGACAACCCTATGACAACTATATTGAATTCTTTATGGGATAAAATTTTAAAATGGGAACCATGAAAAACCCCTTTCAACTAGAATTATTTTCAAGTAATTTTTCTACGTTTTTTTAATTTTTTTATATACAAAAGCTAAAACCCTGATTTAATTCCTTTAGTCCCTGAAATCTATAGGACTTATCATTCTATATCTCGATTTATTTGGCTCACTAAATAAAAAACCTCATTTTTAAAACCTAAAATTTCAACAGCTTCTAGAACACACCAATAAGAAAACTTTTTTAAACTAAAATCATAATGGTTGAAAGAAGAACACTTAAATAATTGAATTCCATCTAATAAAGATAATAAAAAATAGTATGGAATATTATGATATACTTTTTGTCTTTGAAATCAAATCTAGTTTTATTCACCAACTTCCAAAATTCAATGGACTTCCAGGTGAGGATCCACACAAACATATTCAAGATTTTAGATATATTTTCATTAACATGAAACCACCCATATTGAATAGAGATCAAGTGTAATTGAGATATTTTCCTTTTTATTTATAATTAATGATTAAGGAATGGTTTTTCTAGTCACATTATACTTTGATTATAGATTTTAATAAATTAAATAATCTTTTTATTAATAAATTTATCCTTGCTTCTAAAACTACTGCAATTAAAAAATAAATTTATGGAATTCAGATAAATTAATGTGATGCTTTATATAAATATTATGAGAGATTCAATAGATTATGTTTTATTTTCCACTACTATCAAATTAGTGAACAAATTTTGATTCAATATTTCTATTAGGGGATTTTTATTATTGATAGGAGCATGATAGATTCCACTTTAGGAGGAGCTTTAATTGAAAAAACCTATCTATTTATAGAACTTTAATAGTAAACATAGCCCAAAATTATCAACAATTTGGAATAAGAGGCCTTTTCATGTAAAATATACTAAATAATTTCCCACTTCTACTTTTGATAATAGCATTATTATGAGTTAACTTGGTGATCTTAGGACTATGGTTAAGTAAATGATATGGTCCAACACTTTACAAACCCAACTCAAAGTTGAAAAAAGTTTTAAATCGCAAGTTTATTGTGGAATTTATTCTTACAATGAATATTTTATTGATCGATGTCCATAAATTCAAGAAACTTATTAAAATTGAAATGGTTATTTTTAAAATCCTTTTCAATCAAACCAAAATAGCCCTTTTCAATATAATAAAAAATTCAACCAAGGATGTAATAATAAATCTAATGATATATTTATACATCCTTAATAAACAAATAGATTTATTCAAGGATATTCAAGTAATTCAAAACCAATATACTTCAATGGTCAATCCAATTCTCAATGTGGAATAAATTTCCAACATGCACAACCTAATAAAAAATCCAAAAAACATCCTTAATGAAATTATGAGACAACAACACCTTATAATGAACAATTTGATAAAATAAATGTGAAAAATATCCAATAATATTAGTAAAATAAGAAATTAGATCATTAAATGTTTACCTTTACAACCTCAAGTGAATCCAAAATAAAAATGAAAAAATGAGATTTATATAAAACTAAAGAGTGTAACTAAGCTAAAAAACCCCCAAACTGAAAAATAAAAACCTGATTCTAAACCCAAACATGTTGAATAAAGTTATAAACATTTTTTACCTAGCATATACCCTATTAAAGAAAGAATATTTTTTTAAAAACCTACAAAATTTCAAAACCTATTAATAAATAAAATTTAGTTTCAAAAGAATAATATTTTATTTATAGAATTGATAAATATTTTAGAATAATAATAAGACTATTTATCTCTAAAAATAGTGCTCAGAATGATAAATGAATTACAAAACCACTACTACCCTATACTAGTTGTATTCCACTAGTGAATAAGAGTGTTGAAATTTAATTGGAAAAAATAATTTTTAGAAACTTTTAGGAAAGTTCAAGTTAACATCCCTTTACTTGATGTTGTGAAACACATTCCAATATTTTTTGATTTTTTTAAAGAAATGTGTTCTAATTTGGGGAGGTATAAAGGAGGAGATAAAGTGAAATTATTTAGGAATATTTCCTTAATGATTCAATATTCCTTTCCTATCAAATTCAAATAATCAGGGACTTTTACCATTCCTGTACTATAGGGGAGTGTGAATTCAAAGATTTTATGTTAGAATTTGGAGAAAACAAAAATATCATACCCCATTATTTTTACCCTACTTTATGTGTTGTAGAGATGAAACATATAGGAATTTTCTTCTAAATAGTTAACTGAAGTATAACCAAACCCATTGGTATCAATAATTATGTTTTGGTACAAGTGATAGACATTATTTTTTCTAATAATTTCTATTATTTAAATATGGAAGATGATAGTTTTATTACACATTCACCACTTATTCTTGTAATAACTTTTTATAAAAATTAGTAATTTCATAATTAATGTTCATAAAGGAAAAAATTTCAATTAAATTTATAGGTTAAGTAGTTCATTTAAATATTTTTTACTCTATAAAAAAATGGAAGATCATTCATCTTCTAATATGAACATGATAGGTTGGTTTTTCATTGAGTTATTTTCTGATTTTACATGCAATGAACCAAAAACCATTGTTTCTAAAAATTATTCCTAAGTTAATGATACATCTAATTTTCATGAGAGTAAAATTAATGCATGTCATGAAAGTATATGTTTTGAAACTGTTTCTTGTGAATTTTTTATAATTTCTCACTTTTCTTCTATTCTCAATGAAAATGCCACAACTTTGGAAGCTATTGAACCTAATTATTTTTTTCATGAAAATAATGATAATTGTGCAGTGAAACAACTATTTAGTGATGTAAAAATATAAAAAATTAATGCTATAAAATCATATCTTTCATATTCTTTTATATCTGAATTTTGTTTTGGGAAAATCACTCGTGCAAACAAACTCATGGAAAGCATGTTTTCTGTGAATTGAATCCAAAATATTATCATTTTTGGAATGAATTGGGAGATAAAATTAATATTATTGAGTCACATAAAACTTATTTAATAAATTAAAATATCTCCTTTTATCCAAAAATGAAAATATTTCCTAAAAACATCAAATATGAATTCTTAGGTGAAAATTAGAATTTCCCTATAATCATTACAAAAGAGTTGTCAAAATACTAATAAACCCAACTTATAGGAGTCCTTAGATAACATAAGAAAGATTTAGGATAATATTTTTCTAATTTAGTAAGAATTAATCCTTTAATTTTCATTCTTAGAATTCTATTAGAGGAAAATGAAAAACATATTAGGCAATTTCAAATGAGAATAAATCCTACACTTTTAAATGTTGTTAAAAATGAAGTTACTGAATTGTTATTTGATGGAATCATTTTTTCCATATTTGATGGACAATATGTGAGTCGTATAAAAGTTGCTCCAAAAAATAATGGTTTCACAATTTCAATGAATGAATTTAGTTAGATTGTTCTTGTTATACTTTCAAACAAATAGAGGGTGTGAATTTATTATATAAAACTCAATTTAGTGACTATAAAATACCATTTTTACTCTTTTATTTATTAACAAAGTGCTTGAAAGGTTATATGGATATACCCAATATTGTTTTATTAAGGGTTTTTCTAATTACTTTTATTCCAAATTACACCAAAACAACAAGAGAAACCCACCTTAACATTCCCTTTTGGAACTTTTTCCTATAGGGTAATTACTTTTGGTTTATGTAATTTCCCAATAACCTTTCAAATATGTATCATGGTCATTTTTAATAAATTTATAAAAAACCTTATGAAAGTTTATATAGATTATTTTACAGTCCATGTATCATATTTTGAAGGATGATTGAAAAAATTAGTTATTGATATTGAGACATTAATTGATAAAAACATTGTTCTAAATTATTAAAAATGGAATTTTATAGAAGATAAAGAAATTTTTTTGTCATGTTTTGTCTGAATATGTAATTCAAGTTGATAAAACTAAATTTTAAGTCATTTCTTCACTATCATACCCAAAAATAGTGGGAGAAGTGAGATATTTTATTAGACGTGTTATTTTTTATATAAGAATCATAAAATATTTTAGTAATACAAATTTCCCTTCATCCATATTATCTTAAAAAGAGTCTCAATTTTTTTTTATGAGAGATATAAAATATACTTTAGAGAACCTAAAAGTAATCTTTTATCCCCACCCATTATCTTGAATTGATGACCAATGCATCTGATTTTTCTCATGGGGTAGTTTTAATTCAAAAATTATAAAATAAGTCCCACATCATAGATTATTCATTTAGGAATTTAGATCATGATAAATACAACTTGACAAAAACTGATAAAAAGTTATTGTTTTTTTTTTAATAAATTTTAGATGTTAATTTTTTGGTTCTAAACTGATTATTTTCACAAACTATTCAATAATTATATTTTTAATAAATAAACATGATGAAAAAACCAAGTTTGTTGTGAAGGATTCTATTTTGACAAGTGATTAATGTTGAAATTGAAGATAATAAATAAATTTAAAACCTTATGTATTTCCATTTGAGTATATTTCCAATTGATTTAGATGATAAACTCCATATATGTCTACCCATTAAATAAACCTTTATTGATAAATAATTTTATATTGTTAAGAGTGAGAGGCCATGGTTTGATAATATCATGAAGTATCTTGTTATTAATTAAATAGCCCATTGGTTTTATAAAAAATAAATTTGTAAGCTTATGATTGATTCAATTAAATACATTTGGTATGACCCTAGTGAAATTATGGCAATGAACAAATAATTAAAAGATTCATTCTAAATTTTAAATTACAATCATTGATGAATATTTAAAATACTATAAGTTTTGTTGGTCACTTTGGACCCCAAATAATATCTAGTAAAGTGCTTGAATTAGGTTTTTATTTTACCACCATTTTCAAAGATTATTTTTAATTTTATAAAGCATTAAAAATATATCAATTTAAAGGTAATTTTTCTAAGATAAATGAAATACCACAATAACCTCATTCTTTATACATTATATGTTTTTTGTATTAATTTTATGCGACCATTTCCTAAATATTTTTTATACCTTTACATCTTAATTTTTGTTGATTATGTTTCCAAGTGTGTAGAAGTTATTCTCACTAGAGATGATGATGAAAAATTTGTTTCAAAGTTTATAAAAGGAAATTTTATTACAGATTTGGTTTGCTAAAGTTTATTATCACGGATCAAGACACCAATTTTTGTAATATAATTTTCAAATCTATTTTAAGAAAATATAAAGTTAATTATAGGTTTTATACACCCTATAACCCTTAAAAATGTAATGGTTGTGTTTTTAAATAGAGAGATAAAATATATTTTTTAAAAAACTATACATATAAATATAAAAGATAGGAATTTGATATTAGATAATGTTTTTTGGGCTTATAGGACTACCTTTGAAACCCTAATTGTAATGTCACCTTTCAAACTTATGTGTGTAAAATATTTTCACCTACTTGTGGAGTTAGAAAATAATGAATTTAGAGATATTAAAACCTATAACATGAATTCATTGTCTACTATAAAAGAGATAAAATTCATCCTAAATGAGTTGGAAGAAATCTGGAACATTGATTATGAAAGGTTCATGTTGTGAATGGATGAAAAAAAATCATGATGGAATGATCATCAATAAAGAGTTTGAATAAGGAGACAAATTCATATTTTTTGAATCCATAATGAAGTTGTTTCTAAGTAAATTTTGTTCCAAATGGTCTGGACCTTTCATTATTACTTATTTTTTTCATGTTTGGTATTATATTTATCAAATAACTAGGGAAAGAATAACCATTCACAATCAATGGTCATAGATTAAAACTATTCAGAGAAAATTTTCAAGAGACTTCGGGGGAGGAGGTCTATACTCAAGAAGTTTAATACAAATAAACACTTATAAGTACCCAACCTTATTACATACATAATCTTGAATTTAGTCAAGAAAAAACTTAATTTTACATTGAGGATATTTTCAAGTTTAGATCTTTATAGAATTAGGACAATACATTCATAACATTACACATTATTACAGAGTGGATACCATAAAAATAGTTTCCATTTTTTTCAGAAAATAAAACATTAAAACTTAAACATGAATTCTTGACACTTATTTAAAATTTAACATGGCTTCCTTCTTTTTCCTACACATACATTAACCTGTGAAAATCATTTAAAAACTTGGTATGATCACGAAAGCTCAGTAAGGTATAAAAAATAAGGAAAGAGCACATTAGTCCATTAATACTCGTAATGTATGAAAACATTTTCAAAAGACATTCTTGTCACCGATATATACTTACTCTATGTAATATGAGATTTAAAAAAGATACACACAAAACATGAGAACATAAATATAATCATAAAGTTATCTTGGGGCATTACTTACATAATCTTGTAACCATTCTTGGCTACCTTATAATTTGTAACCCTCACGGCTACCTTACTTTGTGTAACCATCGCAGTTAAAATTGGAGTAACCATACGGCCGACCTCCAACTTACTCATACCAAATGAATTGGAGGGAGATATAGGTACCACCCTTCATCATAAATAATTCCCAATAACCAAAACATAATCATACAACATGAATAATTCCATAAAAACATTACTATGGAATTTCGTAAAACGAAATTTAAAAGAGGATTTTTAAAGAAAATCCCCTTATAAATATCATAAAATTTAAGAGAGACATAATAGAGTGGATGGAGTATGTATATATACTATAAATACACATAATAAAACATAATATAAACAGAACCCATCACACAAACAATTTAAATAGCACATAAATAATGAAGTAGAAGGTTAACCCAAAGAATGGAAATCGGGTTAAGAATTCTCTTACCTCGGGTATGTCTTACTTCAAACTTGTTTAAAATTTCTGTATAATAGTTAAAAGAGTGTTATTAGTATTTTACAGAAACATTTTCATGTTTATAACATCTTATATTATCATTTCATAACATTATTTCAATCTTTAATTGTTAGTATTTTGCTCCTTGCACTGTTTTTGGGTGAGTTCTTAACATGAATTCCATGATTGGTTCATGGTGGATGTTCCTGTCGATTGGAAGTGAAATTCCAGAATTGGAATGTAAAGGTATTTAAATATTTCCATTACCATAATTTATACCATTTATCATTTTGATGTTTAATATGAGTATGATTCATAAGTTAAAACATTAATGATGTTCATTTAGATCATTTTAGTGGTTCATTGATAATAACAACCTCATTTTATCTTATAAATTAGAACCATGAATGCAAAAGAATTATAGAACCATGGGTGAATCATAACACATATATTATAACCTGTTTTAACCATATAAATTGTTTCATGACCAGACTTGAAAGAATTAATGGAAATTGAAATTGCATCGTCCACGATGTCGGTAATTCAACACATAACGGACAATGTTTTTATTCCTTAAATAAGTGGGATAATAGAAGAATAATGATGATTAATTTTCCATAAACATGATAAAATACATAATATACATGATTTATGGAGATTTCATGCCTCTTGGGTATGGAGATATGAAGAAAGAATAAGGAAGGAACTCAAAATAAAAGAAAAAGTGGGAAATCTCTTACAAATATTTGGCAGCCGAACGGCTACGCAACATGGTTTTAGAAAATATTAAAAAGATAGGGGACAAGGTTCACCCATATAGAAATGAATCATAATATATATTATATCAGTAATAATAAGGAAATAAGAACATTGTATGGAAACTTTAAAGTTATACCACATAAAAGAGAACTTGAATGGAAAAAAGAAAGAAATTGAGAATTTTCTTACCTTGAAGAGTAACCCTTAGAACTTGAAGGTTGGGACCTTTTGGGCTTGAGGAAACCTTTAGAGGACTAATATGAAGGTAAGGAGGATAGAGCTTCGTTGAGGAGGAATTGGGAATGAAGTTAATGAAGGAATGGGTTGGTATTTATAGGAAAAGTAAGGGAATATTTTAATAATTTTTAAGGGACACCTCATGGGTGGTATTTAAAAAAACATGGGCTTGACCATGGTATTTTCCCATGGTATAAGCCAATTGGTACACCTCACATCTTATTTAACAATACACAAGTCGACCAGATTTATGACATCATTATTATATCATTAATGATGTCATTAACACACCGAAACTAAAAACTGTATGTTTTACTATTCACTAAAAAATCAACTATTTCATAAAAATTCACCCTAACCATTTATAGACGTGTAGATTTAAAAAATGAAGTCCATTTTTTGAAAAGAATTTTTTAAATATTATTAATTTAATTTTTAAAATAAAATCATACTTAATTCAAAAATTAATAATTCTAATTTTGTAACTACTTCTATATCACAATAAAAAATTAACCTATATGTTATCATCTTAAATCCTTAATAAAATAAAATAATAATAAAATTTATTATTCATTAGGGTCATATTACTATTCATATTACTATTCATAAGGGTATGTTACTATTCACCAAAAAACAAGTTAGTTCCAATAGACTCCAAATAACATAATAAACCCAATTGTAGATGACAGTTTCTTGAAATTCAAAACATAGAAGTGGAAAAGTTATGTTTTAAAGGATAGTTAAAAAAATATCTACATAAAACAAAGTTCCATGCATTTCCTTTTATTTTTAGAAAAACTTGGGGTGTTACATTGTCCCCACCTTCTGGAAATTGCGTCCTCGCAATTTTATTTACTTATTAAACAACAGAGGGTACTTTTCCCTTGTAGCATTTTAAGACTCCCATGTTGCTTATTCAACCATGTGATTTCACCAAAAAACCTTTACCTAGTAGATTACCTTGTTCCGAAATACGTGTTCCCACTAATCAAGAATCTGAACTGGTTTCTCTTCATAAGAAAGGTTCTTTTCTAGCTGAACTGCTTCTGGGATCAATACATGTGATGAATATGGCACATACTTTCTCAACATTAAAACATGAAAAACATTGTGTACCTGAAAAAAACTCGAAGGCAAAGCTACGTAGTATGAAACTGTTCCAACTTTCTCCATGATTTCAAAAGGACCAATGAACCGTGGATTTATCTTCCCTTTCTTACCAAAAAGCATAACACTTTTCAAAGGAGATATTTTTAGGAAAACATGGTCACCTACCTCAAAAGATAAGTCTTTCCTTCTATTATCTGCATAACTTTTCTTCCTACTCTGAGTTTTCCTCATGTGCTGCTAGATCATCCTCACTTTCTCAGGAACTTCTTCTACAAATTCTGGCCCCATCAACTTTCTTTCACTGACTTCATCCCAAAACTATGGAGTCCAACACCACTTCCCATACAAGGCGTCAAAAGGTGCCGTCTGAATACTGGAATGAAAACTATTATTATAAGAGAACTCAACTAAAGAAATATGTTGGTCCCAACTTCTCTGATAGTCCATTGAACAAGCTATAAGAATATCCTCCAAAGTTTGAATTGTTCGTTCTGACTTTCCATCTGATTGAGGATGAAAAGTTGTACTGAAATTTAACTCATTGGCCAACGACTTCTGAAGTCCCTTCCAAAATTTAGAAGTGAACCTGGGATCTTGGTCAGATACAATCTAAATAGGAACTCCATGTAAACTGACAATCTCATTAAGGTACAATAGAGAAAGCTGATCCAAATTCATTGTATCTTGAATAGAAAGAAAATGTGCAAACTTTTTTAGTCGATCAACAACAACCCAAATCACATTATTACCTCGAGAAGTCTTTGGTAGTCCCACCACAAATTCCATGGATATATTCTCCCATTTCCACTTTGTCACTGGAAAAGGATGAAGTATCCCCTTCGGTAACTGCCGCTCTACTTTAACCTGTTGACACATCAAAAATTTCATGGTAAAATCAGTAATATATCTTTTCATTCCATCCCACCAATAATACTCCCGAAGGTCTCTGTACATCTTAGTACTGCCAGGATGAATAGAAAATGGAGAACTATGAGATTCGTACAACAAATATTTCTTCAACTGAGAATCTATAGGCACACACAACCTTTTTCTAGATCTTAAAACACAATCTTTGTGAAGGTTAAATTCTATAAAATTACTCATTTTAACCAATTCTACCTTTTTCTGTAACTTATGGTCTTCCTTCTGCGCTTGCTTAATTCTGTCTGACAATGTAGACTGCACTAAAACCTGAAAAAAAAATAGAGGAATTCCCTACACCAACAACTTCTAAACCAAAATTCATCAAATCATTAATAAAGGGATCATGTTCCAAACGTAACATGGTTAGCGATGCATGATGTTTCCAACTTAAGGCATCTGATACTTTGTTTGCTTTTCCAGGATGGTAATTGATCGTGCAGTCAAAATCATTTATCATTTCAAGCCATCTTCTATTCCTCATGTTTAATTCCTTCTGAGTGAATATATACATCAAACTTTTATGGTCAGTATTTATTTGGCATTTGGTTCCGTATAAATGATGCCTCCAAATTTTCAAAGCAAAAACCACAGCTACCAATTCCAAATCATGTGTGGGATAATTTAGCTCATGATTTTTAAGTTGTCTCGAAGCATAAGCAATTACCTAATCATTCTGCATCAAAACACAACCAAGTACCTTCAAAGAAGCATCACTGTAGATGAAAAACTCACCATTTTGGGAAGGTAAGTCCAAACTGGAGCATTCACCAATCTCTTCTTCAGTTTTTGAAAAGAAACATCACATTCCTCTATCCAAACAAATTTAACCCCTTTTCATGTTAACTTAGTTATCAGGCTAAATAACCATGCAAAGTTCTTAAAAAATTGTCGGTAATAACCTGATAACCCAAGAAAACTATGAATCTCTGTAACATTTGTGGGTATTGGCCGTTAATCAACTACTTTTGTTTTGTTCGGATCAACTATTATTCCATCCTTATTTACAATTTTCCCAAGAAAAGAAATCTATTGCGACCAAATATCACACTTGCTGAATTTTCCATACAGTTTCTTTTCTTTTAATGTTTTCAAAACAACCCTTAGATGTTTTTCATGCTCCTCTTAATTTTTAGAAAAATACCAAAATGTCATCAATAAATACAAACACAAACTTATCTAAGAACTCATGAAATACTCTATTCATAAGATTCATGAATACTGCAGGTGAATTAGTTAATCCAAACGGCATAACAACAAATTCATAATGCCCATATCTAGTATGAAAGGCTATTTTCGGGATGTCATCCTTCTTCACCTTCAGCTGCTGGTATCCGGATCTCAAGTCAATCTTGGAAAAGTACTGAGCTCCCGGGAGCTGATCAAACAAGTCATCGATATGAGAAAAAGGGTACTTTCTTTTAACATTGATGTTATTCAAAGCTCTATAATCAATGAAAAGTCTCATGGAACCATATTTCTTTTTAACAAACAAAATAGGGTCTCCCCATGGTGAAGTGCTAGGACGAATGAAGACTTTTTCAAGAAAATCCTGCAACTGATTTTTCAATTCAAGAAGTTCTATTGGATCCATACAATAAGGGGGTTTTGAAATTTTCTTAGAATCAGGAACTAATTCAATTGTGAATTAAACTTCTCGATCAGGTATGACACCAGGTAACTCATCAGGTTAAACATAAAGGTATTAATTTACCACTGGCACATCATTAATTTGAATAGTTCCCTTGTTTTCAACAATATGATCAATATAACTTTCTTTTCTATTTTTCAATAGTTTCTCAGCTTACTGATATGTTATCAATTATATGGGTTCATTCTTGTATACAAACTGAAACTCTTTCTGAAAAAAAAACTTCTTTAGCTCTACATTTAATCTTAGCATGATAATCAGAAAGCCAATCCATCCCTAGAATAACATCAAACTCGACTAAGGGTAACACAATAAGGTTTGTAGGTAAATCCTTTCCATATACCACAATGTAAAGATTCTTATAATTCCTCTTTGCTATAACATTTCCCCCTTGTGTTTTAACAACAAGTTCGGGTCTCATTTGTTGAGGTGATATTTCCAATTTACTAAAAAAATCTCAGAAATGAAAGAATGTGTAGACCCTATATCAAACAAAACTTTAGCAAAATCTGAGTGAACAAACAAAGTACCTGATACAACTTTGTTGGATGGCCCGACATCTGTTTACGTAGTCGCAAAGGATCTCACTACACCTTTTTTCTTGTAGTCTGGCTTCTTTGCATCATTCGGATCTCTCTTTGGGCAGGCATTTGCATAATGACCCATCTCACCACATTTAAAACACTTTACAGTCTGCTTATCATGATTATTATTAGGATCATTTTCATTGCAATCTCAGGCTATATTTCCAAACTTACCACATTTAAAACACTTCCCAGTTTTGCTAAGACATTCCCCAGGGTACTTCTTGCCACACTTTTCACAAACTAGAAATTGGATTTTCTTACCATCAGATTTCTTTGGTTGATTATTACCCATTGCTTGCCAACTGGACCTATTATTCTCTTTGTTTATAAAATGTATGAGATCATCAGCAAACTCAATCTCTACCCCCTCAGCACATCAGACAAGTTTATAATAACTTTTTAATTCACGGGAGGGCAACGCCCATCGATACCTTGGCTTCAATCCTGAGTAAAATCAGTTGATTTTTCTATCAAGATCCAGAATAAGATTTAAAGCATACCTCACCAGTCGGGTGAAGTTTTCTTTATACACAACCACTAAATATTCCTCCTTCTATTTCAATTCAAGGAATTGCTTCTCCATTCTAAGTCGCACCACCTTAGGAAAATATTTTTCAAGGAAAAGACTTTTAAATTCATCCCACTCTAAGACATCAAAATCCTCTCTACCCCTGATATTCCTTACCATTGACCACCACTGATCAGCTTCCCCTTCAAAAAGATAAATGGAAAGACTTACCTTTTTATTGTATGAACATCCCATAACATCGAATATCTTTTCAAGGGCTTTGATCCATCCTTCAGCTGCTACTGGGTCAGAAGATCCATTGAATGCATGAGGATGTTGTCTCATAAAATGTTCCACTACTGTCATATTCCATTGTGGTACCTCTATTGGTTCTCTTTCATGGATTCCATCACCATTTATTGCCTATGTTAGCTGAGCCATTACAGTCACAAACTACTCGGTTCCAATCCCTGCCATTATGGGCTGTAGTTCCAGAAGGATGTCATTCTTTCGGTGCCTCTCCTCTTCAGCATCCTTGTTCCTTTTTGCGGAAAACCATTCTAAACAAACATGTATTAGATTAAGCAACATGGTAATATTTAAATTCTAAAACATTTAAAATTAAACATAGAGTGAAAATAATTTATGGTATTCTATTAACATCACCCTAACCCCTAAAGTTATCTAAAACCATCCTCTAATAGCAACTATAAGGACCCAACCTTATTACATACATAATCTTGAATTTAGTCAAGAAAACACTTCCTTTTACATTGATAATCCTTTTAAGTTTATAGATTTATAGAATTAGGAAAATACATTCATAACATTGCACATTATTATAGAGTGGATACCATAAAAACAGTTTCCATTTTTTCAGAAAATAAAACATTAAAACTTAAACATGACTTCTTGAAACTCATTCAACATTTAACATGGATTACTTCTTTGTCCTACACATCCATTAACCTGTGAAAACCATTTAAAAACTTGGGATGGGCATGAAAGCTTAGTAAGGGATGAAAAAGAATGAAAGATCACATTAGTCCATGAATACTCATAACGTATGAAAACATTTTCAAAACACATTCTTGTCACCCATATATACATACTCTGTGTAACATGATATTTAAAAAATATCCACACAAAACATGAGAAAATAAATATAATAATTAAGGTATCTTAGGTCATTACTTACATAATCTTGTAACCATTCTTGGCTACCTTATAATTTTTAACCCTCACGGCTACCTTACTTTGTGTAGCCATCGCAGTTACACTTGGAGTAACCATACGGCTGACCTCCAACTTACTCATACCCAATGCATTGGAGAGAGATATAGTTCCCACCATTCATCATAAATAATTCCCAAGAACCAAAACATAATCATACAACATGAATAATTCCATAAAAAACATTACTTTGGAATTTCGTAAAACCGAATTTAAAAAGAGTATTTTTAAAGAAAAGACCCTTATAAATATCATACAATTGAAGAGAGACTTAATAGAGTGGATTTAGTATGAATATATACTATCAATACACATAATAAAACATAATATAAACATAACCCATCACACAAAAAATTTAAATAGCACATAAATAATGAAGTAGAAGGTTAACCCAAATAATGGAAATCGGGTTAAGAATTCTCTTACCACAGGTATGTCTTACTTAAAACTTGTTTAAACTTATTTTATAATGGTTAAAAGAGTGTTATTATTATTTTACAGAAATATTTTAATGTTTATAACATCTTATATTATAATTTCATAACATAATTTCAACCTTTAATTGTTAGTATTTTTCTCCTTGCACTGTTTTTGGGTGAGTTCTTAACATGAATTCCATGATTTGTTCATGGTGGATGTTCTTGTCGATTGGAATTGAAATTCCAGAATTGGAATGGAATTGTATTTACATATTTCCAGTACCATAATTTATAACATTTATCATTTTTATGTTTAATATGAGGATGATTCATAAGTTAAAACATTAATGATGTTTGTTTAGATCATTTTAGTGGTTCTTTGATAATAACAACCTCATTTTGACTTATAAATTAGAACCATGAGTAAAAAAGAATTACAAAACCATGGGTGAGTCATAACACATATATTATAATCTTCTTAATCCATATAAATGGTTTCATGACCAGACTTGAAAGAATTAATGGAAATTGAAATCACATCGTCCACGATGTCGGTAATTCGACACATAAAGGACAATGTTTTGATTCCTTAAATATGTGGGAGAAGAGAAGAATAATGATGGTTAATTTTCCATAAACAGGATAAAATTTAGAATATACATTATTTCTTGAGATTTCATGCCTCTTGGGTGAGGATATATGAATAAATAATAAGGAAGGAACACAAAATAAAAGAAAAAGTGGGAAATCTCTTACAAAAATTCGACAGCCTAACGGCTACGCTACATGGTTTTAAAAAATATTAAAAAGAGAGGGGAAAAGGGTCACCCATCCAGAAATGAATCATAATATATAGTAGATCAATAATAATAAAGAAATAAGAACATGTTATGGAAACTTGAAAGTTATACCACATAAAAGAGAACTTTAATGGAAAAAGAAAGAAATTGAGAATTTTCTTACCTTGTAGAGTAGCCATTAGAACTTAAAGGTTGGAACCTTGGGGGCTTGATGAAACCTTGGGAGGACTACTATGAAGTTAATGAGGTCAGAGATTCATTGAGGAGGAATTGTGAATAAAGTTAATGAAAGAATGGGTTGGTATTTATAGGAAAAGTAAGGGAATATTTTAATAATTTTCAAGGGACACCTCATGGGTGGTATTTGCAAAACCATGGTCTTCCCATGGTATTTTCCCATGTTATAATCCACTTGGTAAACCTCACATCTTATTTAACTATACACAAGTCGACCAGATTTATGACATCATTATTATATCATTAATGATGTCATTAACACACCGAAACTAAAAACTATATTTTTTACTATTCACTGAAAATCAACTATTTCAGAAAAATTCCCAAAATTCACCCTAACCATTTATCAATGTGTAGATTTAAAAAATTAATTCCATTTTTTGAAAATAATTTTCTAAATATTATTAATTTAATTTTTAAATAAAATCATACTTAATTCAAAAATTAACAATTCTAATTCTATAACTACTTCTATATCACAATGGAAACTTAACCTGCATGCTATCATCTTAAAGCCCTAATAAAATAAAATAATAATAAAATTTTCTATTAATAAGGGTCATATTACTATTCATATTACTATTCATAAGGGTATGTTATTATTCACCAAAAAAACAAGTTGGTTCCAATAGACTCCAAATAACATACTGAACACAATTGTAGATGACTGTTTCTTGAAATTCAAAACATGGAAGTGGAAAAGTTATGTTTTAAAGGTTAATTAAAAAAATATCTACTTAAAACAAAGTTCCATGCATTTCAATTTATTTTTACAAAAACTTGGGGTGTTGCAACACTAGTTTGGGCCCTTCATTAAAACTTGTTTTTGTTATATCCATGATTTCTAATTTTTAATTTATAATATAAATTGTTGTATAATAAAAATTTTCATAAAAAAAGTGTGGGGTGGTGGAATATCTTTGTTGTATTAGGATTTTAGGTGTTTTATTTTCCATTTTTTGTTTTATGTTTTCTTTCAAAACTTTTTATTTTTCTTTCATATTTTTTGTGAGTTTCATTTTCATTTTTTTTGTTGTTTTTGAAAAAAATTGAGATCAAATGAATATATTTTTAATTTCTGAAACTCAATTTAATGAGTTAACTTATTTAACCAATGGGATTAAATTTAAATTAATGTAAAAAATAAACTTTGTTTCAGATTCAAGATTGCAGGAAACTTATGAAAAGACTTCTGAATTTTGAATCTCATGCGTCAAATCATTATCCAAATTTTAAAATCACCTGCCTAAGAGGGATTTTAACCTTCTTTTAAAAAGTTATTTACATTTACATTATTTCTTAATATAACAAAATGGTGATTTATTCGACCAAAATTTTATTTTTTCTATCAAAACATTAATGTTTAAATCACTTGTGTTGAATATGATTGAGGTAATTCTTTGATTTTAAAATATCTAATTTTAAATAATAATTTTTATTCAATCACTTCATTTATATTTTATCCTTATGATCCCTTATAAAGTCATGAACAACTTTTTAGGTTTCCACATTAAAAGTATTAAATCTTAATCAAACCTACTGTAAAAGTAAAATTGCATGATCTTATTGAATTCAAGTGTGGGGTATGTTGTATTGTGGGATTATATATTATTTTAGGATACTATGAGAGGAATGTTTAAGGATGAGAAGTATTTTTTAGAGTTGAAAATATATTTATAAAATTTATTTCACTATATATTTTTTAGTATAATTATAGAAAAAAATGATGAAAAAAATTGATGTGTTGAAACTGCTATAAAAATAAAAAAAAATTGAGAAGGTAGAAAGAGGTGATATCATTTAAAATATAATTTGGGAAGTCCATATCACTTAATAAAGTCTAAATAATCCATCTATTCCTTTAAAACTATAATTTTAGATAGATTTTTAAAATACCAAAATAGACATTCAAATATGTTAAATGAAATTGAGTGGACAATTTACTACTATTTAACTTTTTTTGAAAAGGTTGAGGGTCAAACCCCCTTTATTGAACATAACAAAAAGAGTAGACATATTTTGAAAAATAAGAAAATAGAGAACCCATTACAAGCATAAAAAAAGTGCCTTTAAGAAACATGACCCAAATATCTTAATGGTGTGAAATTTTCTTGAAGTTCTCAAGATTTTTAGAGTGGATTAACTTCCAAGAGGAGTAAATAGAAGACTATTCTTGAGTGAAAACTGAATCATACATTTTTTTCAAAAAGAGTTAAAACTCTTTATTCTACCTTGGATCTTTTTGAAATATAAAACATACCATTATTAATCTATTAAAATCAATTAAAATTACTCAAGATTAACACAATTATTTAACTCATTTAGGTGGACATTTAGGAACTCATGAATCCAATAGTGATCATCTCATCTGTTTTGGATGAGAAAACAATTACTAAAAAATTTCAAATATGTGAGATGAAAAAAAAAGTTAATGAGGTAAGTGTTTTGTATGCATAATAGGATATATTAATTGGGAATAGAATGAATGGGATTAATTGAGAATAAATAAAGTCTATAATGAACCATGATAATTATGGTTTATTTAGTGTTGAATTGGGTTTCTATTTTTGGATTATGTTTTGAAATTATTTTTTTATTATTTTTTATTCTTAGTTATCAATGATTCCATTTATTAAGTGTAGATTAATTGATTGAGATAATATTTTTATTAATTTTTAATTTAATTTTAGTTATTCAACCACCAAAATTTTTTTATTTTCAAAGAAATTATATCATTTTTATAATTTTGGTGAATTTTAGATTTAATTGTGAAAATATAAAAAATCATAGTTTTTAAGTTTTTTTAATCATTAATATAAATAATAAAAAATCCATGTTACCATTTTAGTTTCTATAAAAACATTTGGAACTTGAAATGGGAATAATTTTGGTTAATCCATGTTTCTTATTGTTTTTATTATGTTTATTATGACTTTTGATAGATTTTATAAGTATTTTAGAGTCTCATAAGACTTATTTCTAGATTACATATGACTACTATAAATTCACTTAATTTTTTCATTTTTTATGAATTTATATGGGTATCGTATGACTTTCACTAAAATCAAATAATAATTTGGGTTCTTGTATTCCTTTTTCCTATTTCTGAATTAATTTTTAGTAGATAATAATTTTTCAAAATTTTGTAAGACTTTTCTCATATGGATTCTAGAGAGTTTAAATAAGACTTCCAAAGTATTATAAAAATCTTTTAAAACCAAAATACTTGTTACTATAAGACTTTTAGGGGTTTCTGTAACTCTTTTTCTATCTTGTATGACTTCTATGAGAATCTCATATAACTTATCCCATAATCTCATATGAATTTGAAATTTTTATTCCATGTTACTTTGGATCCCATAAGACTTCAAAATTACTATAAATTGAAGTCCTATGAAATAAATACTTAAAATAGTTAGACTTCTCATGTAAGGATTTTAATTTTTTGAAATTTTAGTAATCAAGCATTTCTACCTTAAAATTTTCATCCAACCCATTGTCTCAGCCACGTCAATTCAATAAAAGGGAGATGAAGATATTTTTGGTCATTAGAGGAAAAAATAAGAATAAAATATTTTTCCTCATATTAATAGCTCATGTGAACATGTATTGTAACCAAAAATTATTTCTTACACTTAGAAGCTGATCTTGAAGAGTGTTTCATGTGCATGAAGCTTCCCTAGGAGTGAAGTGATGATGTCATCAATTTTCAAATATTTTTTCCTCCATAATGGATGTATAAGGAGTATAAAACATACTGGGATAGGGGGTAACTTCAATATAGAATCACAAAAACACATGATATTAGTAATTATAGGAAATCCTAAATAAATGGATAAGAAATATAATGGGAGTAGATTTTTATATTCATGTATAAACTCTTAGGTGGTTGTGGATAGTGGATAACTAAGAACTATTCCCTTCTAAGTTTTTAAAACTCATTATAAACTTTTTAAATTTTCACTAGAAATTGTTTTATTGGATAAAGTTGGTTGTTTTACTTATTTAATACACTTTTTTTTAATCTATTTTAAATGGTTTTCTAATCTATGAAGTAAAAAAATTAATTTCAGTATTTAAATTTATTAGGTGAGTATTTTTCTTTAATAATAGTGATTTTAGTTAGTTTTAACTACTTGTATGCCTTCAAGTAGTCGAACCTCTTTTATAATAGGAACAATAATCATATTGAGGTCTAGGTGTGATGTTCAATTAGAATTAGGTTTTCACTTAGAGGCCTTTGGGTGAGCATTGAGAAATTTAATTAGGTTATATTTTTAGATAAGGAATAAGGGAGTGTCTTAAGGTCTAAAACCTGGACACTACTACTTATTTTCAACTAATTCCACAATTTTTTCAATTTTTTTGTTCATTCTATTTAAAAAAATGATTTCATTAATTTTTAATTACATTTTAATTGGTTTTTTATTTTTCATCAAAACCATTAAATAAAAAATCTAATTTAATTTTTCAAAAATATAAAACAAAATTGATAGTTTTGAAACTTACTTATCAACCTCCTTGAGAAATAAACTTGGTACTTTTATATTTCATTCATTAGAAAATAATATTTTGTAGGGACTCACAACAAACTACTTCTTTCATATGTTTTTAATACATGTTTTAGGATTCATAAAACTCTATAACATGCCTGAAAATAAGATAAGTATAAAAGGAGTTTTATCCAGGAAAAAAGTTTTTATCCAAGATATTTATTAAAATATGAGGAAAATATTTCCTATCAACTTTTTTCTCATATTTTAAAGAATAAATTCTTTTTTTAGAACAATTATCCAAGCACTTAAAATGTCATATTATGTATTGATATTAATATTTTATTTGTTAAATATTTCCACTATAGGAAATAAGTGTTATTTCCTTACACAAAGGATTTTTTGTATCTTAGGATGATATTATAGAGAGAATATTATTTCTAATAGGCTAGTGAGGGTATATTTTGACTTAGAGAAGTTCAAAAGTTAACAAATAAAGATTATGTTAGTCAAAATTAAAATTAAATGTCACTAAATATCCAAAACGATTGTAGGGTATATTGGTAAAGATAAATTTAAAGAGTTTCATTTAGTTACCTTGATGAATTTAATGTCACTTTATATCTTAAAATATTTTAGTATGTATTAGTAAAGAATAAAAATGTAAATAGTTTCATTTTTTTACGAAATGATCTCGAAGGAAATTTTTTATGAAAATTTTCCAAGAATAATAATGATGATGAACTTAGAAATATTTTTAAGTAGGAAAAATAAGTTAATTACATCGTAACATATGATATTTTGAAGTTAATATGTTTTAATTCTATGTTCAAAGAGATTAAAATTAGAAATATGATTCATATATCTCACCATTATTCAAATAAACTTTTTTAATAGATGTTACTCACTAAAATATTTTTTTAGGAGGGTTTTATTAGATGATCACATAGATATATGGTAGTAATTACATAGAGATTTAATGATTTTAACAAAACCCAAAAGTTTAATCAAACATAATACCTATTTGGTGGTCTATTTCACACCCAAACTTTACTTTCATGGTGTTTTATTTATTCAATGTTTTTTATCTTTATTTCTAATTTTATTTTATTTTATTGAGATTGGTGTATTCTGTAATTCTATAATTTTTCAGTTCTGGATGGTATTAGATCATGCCATAGAATAAGGAGGTCACATTATGATAGGTCCCTAGGGATTAAATAATTTTGGTTCTAGGTGTAGTCTATTCCATGAAGGTAGGGTTTCACTATGATGCGACCCTAGGAAAAATTCTTATCATTCTACTTGTCTTGGGAGAGAGTGTGTTGCACAACAATAGGGAAGTGTCACACTATGAAGGCCTATTCCTTCAGTAGTGTCACACTATGGAGGTAGAATCACAATGCAATCCAACCTTGAGTATTGAGGTTGTTGGTCTTCTTAGAATTGAGGGAGATAATTCACATCGCAAAAATGGGGGTTACTTCATGATATTCTTATGCCCAATTTTAGTTTTATGATTTTTCCACTTTTTCTCTTGATTAGATTTATCCCCCTTAGCCCTCTTTTTTCCTCTTGGTTGGCCATATACTCATCTAGGTTTCATTTCCCTTTGTTACTATCTCCATTGGTGCTCTCCCATTGATTTCTTAATGTTTTGAAAATGATTCTTCAAGGTGAGTCCATCAAAATCCCCTCATCTCATCTCTTTCCTCCTTTCCTTCTTATTTCTTGCCCTAATATCATCATGGAGACCAAGGGTTCTATCTTTATCAAATTTTAATGGCAATTTTTCATGTCTTGGGGTTTTTATTGAATCTTCAATGTTTATTCTTTCCTTTTGGTGTTTGACTAACATATCAGTTAGTGGAAGTGATGATTTAAAGTATGTTTTATCCACGTATGAATCTTTAAACATTGAACCATGATTTTTTCCCTTTTTAGTTAATTATTTGGACATCCAATGATAGTATTATGTGTGGTCATTAATCTTTTTCAAATTATGTTTGTTTTTCACTAAGTTTTTATTGCATAAAAATGGTGTTTTTATTTATTTTAAAGGCTCAAATATATTTTCAAATAACTATGTACATAGGGTGCTCGCATTAATTACTAAATGGATCTTTTAAAGTAATTTCAAAGTAAATATATATATATTTTAGTATTAAAACTAATTATTAAAGGATTTAATTTCAATATTAAATATGTTTTTAGGTTATTTAAATTTTTTTATGAATTCTTTGATTATTTAAGATAATTGATTATGTTTATGTGATTTGGTTTTAAAAAGTGGGTTTATTAACTTTTCTTCTTAAAGGATGTTTCAAAGGATTGGTTTTCAATTTAAAAATATATATTTTTCTTAATTAAATAGACCCTTAAAGTGTGTCCCCTTATTATTTATTATATAAATTAAATGGAAGTTGTATCATTTATAGGATGTATCTTTATTCTTAATAAAAAGGGATACTTTTGTGAAGGGTGTTTGGAGGCGAGGGTGGGTTAAGATTCTTATTTAGTATATATGTTATTATTTTTTAATTTTTATTAATCATCTACATTTTATACATTATAGTGAACCAATATTATCTAGGTGGGATATATGGATTCACATGTTTCACTAGTACATTACTTTTCTCTACTAGTGGCCTTAAGTGAGGTGATGCCATACTTTGTGGATTTTTTCCCTAGGTTAGGCCAGGTTGGGTAATACCACATGTTTTGGTGATTGAATCACATTAGGTGTTGATATGATGGATTCAATTTTAATATTGTCCTAGACTATCCTAATAGGTCCTAGGTGTTCCCCTAATCATCGGTTCTTGATTATATTATGATGTTTATGACTGTAATACTTTCATGATTATTATATTGAAATTATGTTATGATTGACCTTATCCCATTTTTTATTATCATTATGGGTTTTTTCTTTAAATTAAAAAATGTAATTCTTTTTCCATTTCTACTTTAATTAAAAAAAATTAAAAATTTTGTATTTTATTCCTCACTTCACTAACAAATTATTTTCAAATAATGGTTTTCAAAATGATTTATTTTCTATCAAAGTTCCATACCCTCAAAAAAATTAAATTTTATTAATTCTAATGGGGTGAATATTTATTTTGAGTCAAAAAAATTTAAGTAATGGATCCATATGAATTTTTTTAAATTAAAATGAAAATCATTCTTTTCTAGAATATTTCAAACTAATAAGAATTTGATTTTTTTAAATTTCATGAATAGGGTGTGTGGAGGATACCAACTGAGAAAACATTTTCATGCCTATATATGTATATATTTCAGGTGTGGTACAATTTCTACATGGGGCAGATGTTTTTCAGGCTTTTTGGATGTGATAAGTGTTGATGTTTCACTTAGTTCATGAAGATGTGTGGTTGTGGTTTTATTTTCATTTGGGTATCTATCTTCCTAATGTATCAAGCCACTTTGATGTCCTTTATTTTAGTTTCTTTTGTCTCATGATGGTATTTTATCTTATGTTGGGATTTATTTTCTATGGGATTGGATTGGATTCTTTTATTTTCTTTATTTATGGTTTATAGTTTATATCTTCTATTATTCCATGTTTGAAACTATTTTCTTCTAAAACTATTTATTTTATTTTTTCATATATATTTAGCCTATGGAGTGGTAATGTCTTACTTATGAGTGTAAGTTCCATGTTCATTCTTGTTTATCAGGTGAAATTGTTCATGCATTTGTATTATTTGATGCTCTAGAACTAGTTGTAGGCTTGTGGGGGTCAAGGATTCCCTTTGGTCCTTGTTACAAGTTAGGTCAGGTCATGATTCAGATCTACCCAGGACATTTCATGTCAAAATAGTATCAAAGATAAATTTCTATTTAAGGAGTAATGACATATTGTAGATAGGAATGTTATAACTCAAAAGGTAGGTGTGGGGTCCAGTTATCACTTTCTTATTTAGAACCTCAAGTTACCATGGGAATTTGGTTTTTGAGTATTTTATTTTAAATTTTTCCTTCATTTATTTTAGTATATTTTTCCCCATATTAATGGTTTCAAATTACATTGATGTTTTGTTGGTTGTTTAGAGGTTTTCATGTTTTGGGGTTAAAATGGGAGAATAACTGGAGATGTATGGTTAGCTACATGGTCTGAAAAATCATATGGATCTTGTGAGTGTGATTCTATAAATCTTTCTATGACTGTTTCATGGTTGTTTCATGATCATCTAATTCATGTGGCCAAACCATGGATAGTCTCTATCCCCTTTAAAATTCTTGATAAATTTCTTCTTAATTTATATTTTCTTATGATGATAATTATTTATTATTTGGGGTGAATTAAAGGGATTTTTATGATGTTTTTATGTTACTTGGTTGGATTTATTTGATGGTTTGTGTTTTAAAAGTTGATTTAAGAGGTAAATTTTGAATTTTGAAACCAATAAATAAGTTTTCTAAGATGGTTTGAAATTAAATAAATGTTTGGATTTTCAAAATTATTTTAATGAATAATTTTTGAAATGGTAAACTAGTTTTTAAGTGGTGTTTTATGATTTTAAAACTAATATGTTTTAATATTGGATCTATTTCAAAATATATTTAAATGTATGGTGGTTTTATTTGTGGGTTTGTGGTAAAAAAATTTGTTTTAAATGGTAAGAGTTTTGTTTTAGAAAATTAATAAATGGGTCTCTCAAAATAAATTGAAATGGATTTGGTGTTTGGGTCCTACAAAATGATTTTAATGATGAATTTTTTAAATAGAAAATTAGTTTTGTAGGGTAATTTTTTATTTTAAGACTAATATATATGGTTTTAAACTACTTGGAGATTTTGAATAATTGAGATTTTTTTTTTAATTATTTTGAAAAGATAGCGTAAGTGGGTTTTTTCAATGTTTTAAGATTGATTCATTTTATTTTCTTTGATATGTTGGTATTTAGTTTCATGGGGTTTGAAATCTTGAGGGTTATTTTTATTGTGTTTTTTGTTTTTATTTTTTCATAGTACACTCCCAACAAGTCTCAATGGATTTTATATAAGAATTTGTGAGTGATTATCTGCATATGAACCCTTCAATTTATCAACCTAGAGATTATATTCTAGAGTTTTGATAGTTGAGTCATTATCTCTTCTATGGGCACCCATATTCCCATGAACCAAATAATGGTTGTGAAATATTGAAATTATATTTAGAATTATTTAACTCTCTAATCCTCTTAAGACTAAATTTTATACATTTATACTTGAAGTTCTGAGTTGGAAGTGGTATAATTTCATCATTCCAAATGAGACACATGATGTTTGTTCATAGGAAGTTTTTAAGGATGCATTCATCTGGTAGTATTTCTCTAAGACTATGAAAGTGGCTAAGGTAGTGGAGTTGTATTGTATTGAGTAGGGTGGATGATCAGTTTTGGAGTATGTTTTGTAATTTTATTGAAATGGTTACCTATCTTCCTTAGTTAACCTTGGATGGTTATTTAAAATCTTGGTATCTTGAAATAATTATTTGTCCTTATATTTGGTTGGGTGTGTCCAAGTTTGGCTTAATATCTTATGTGGAAGTGGTGAGGTGGGTTATTAGGGTTGAATTGATCATGGATCGAGTACTTGAGGTGATTAATACTTCCTCTATTAATGGTATTGATAAAGGGAATTTTAGTAAAGTAAAGGGGAAGTGAATAAAGTCTAAAAGGATGGGTGGTTGTATTAAGAGACCTTCTCATTTCTTCTCACTAATTAATTCTGGGAATAAGACACTCGTGTGACATCAGTATAGAAATCTAGGTCATAGGATTCCTTTATATTAGAATGATCTTAAGACCTATTATTAGTGTGGATATCTGGTTTATCTTCAAAGGTTTTGTATAGGAGTTTTGTGTAAGGGGAATAGATCTAGATATACCCCTTCAGATGATCCTTGGGTTTAATCTACTAAACCCAATGCTAATGTATCATCTAATTGAGTTATTACTTGTTATATTTTCTTCTATTTACATGGTTTTTATTTTTTTTAATTTATTTGAGATTTTGTGACCTTTTTGATTTTTTATAAAGATGTTTAAATCATTATGTGTAAAGTTCCTTACTAAATAAATCTTGAATCATTAGTGGTTGTTTATAAATATTATCTATATTTTTATGTTTTCTCACTATAGTGATTTGAGAAAATTTTTATTGGAGTTCATAGTGAATTCCTATATCATGTTGATTATTTCCTTCTTCTTCATATTTTTATGAGTAATTAATAATCTTTGGATAATTAGTGTTTTAGTGTAATTCTAAATATAGTGGGTAGACCACCATAGTTTATCTCTATTCTATCAATTTTTCCTTTATTTTTTATGAATTATTTTGGGTGTATGTTGTACACCAAACTTTTATATTGATGATGTATCACTTGATTATTAGTTGTGGTCTCTAAGGTTCTTTGGGAAATGTAATTGAGTTCAGTCATGTGATTCATATAATTTAGTGTTGTGGACCTTGTCTTGGCTGACATTGTGGTGTTCCTTGGTTATTAGAATTTAAGTTTTATGGAGGGATTTAAATATCACCCCATTTCATTGATTAACCTATCCTACTAATAATTTCTAGGATAAGAAAGAGATATGGTGGGGAAAATTTTCACAACCCATCCATTCCTTTCTTGTTATTTTATTTATTTATTGATTTTTCTTTTTCTTTCTTATTTTAATTATTTTTATAGATTTTGAAAAATTCTATAGTTCTTTACTTCTACAGTTATGAACTACAGTAGGTCACTTAATAACCTAAGGTGGTCATGTTGCAACAATTCCATGGTTCTTAGTGAATTTTGGGGCCTACTATAGTACCTACTAAAATGGTTGGGTCGCACTGCCACATGACCATAGAAAGAATGCCTAGGGTTCTGCCTGGATTGGGTGAGAGAATCTCACACTGCAACAAGGTATCATTACACTACAAATGCCTGCTTTGAACAGGTGTGTTGTAGCATAGATATATGGTCATGTTATAATGTGACCCTGAGTAGTGAGGTCATGGATCAACCTAGATTTTTGAGGGGGTGAGTTGTGTCACGATAGGGGAGGTCGCATAAGGACGTGCCTTTGCCCAGTTTTAATTTTATAATTTTTTTCCCTTACCCAGATTTAACCCCCTTGACCCTCCTTTTTCCTCTTGTTAAACCCTATAATCATATAGGCATCGTATTCCTTTGATATTACCTTTATTGGATCTATCTTATTGATTTCTTCATGTTTTGATAATGTTTCCTCAAGGTAAGTCCATCTAGATCTCCTACTCTCATATCCTTCTTCCTTTACTTCTTGTTTCTTACCCTAATATGGTCATGGAGACCTAGTGTTCCATATTGATCAAATTTTAATTGGGTGTTTTCATGTATTAGTGTTCGGATTGACTCATCAAGGATTTTTCTTACCTTTTATGGTGGACTAACATCTTATTTAGTGGAAGTGATGATTTGGCATAGGTTTTCTCCATGCATGAATCTTTCTACATAGAACTATGATTTCATGTACTAGTTTAATTCATGATTTAGACATCCTATAATATTATTAAGTGTGTTTATCAATATTTTTTAAAGTAATTTGTTTTTTTATTAAATTTTCATTAAATTAAAATGGTTTTTCCTTGATTTTAAAGGGTTAAACCTATTTTCAAATAACCATGCACACCAGGTATTTACTTTGATAAAAAAAATGGATCTTTTAAAGGAATTTAAAAGCATATAGAGATATTCTAGTTTTCAAAATGGGTCTTAAAAGTTTTAATTTAGTAATTAAATGTGTTTTTAGGTTCTCCTAAAGATATTATGCATTCTTTGGTTATTTAATATACTTGATGATGTTTATATGATTTGGTTTTAGAAAGTGGATTATATAACTTGATTTATTAAAGGGTGTTTCAAAGTCCTAGTTAGAACTTTATAAAAATATTTTTCTAAATTAAATAGATTCTTTAAGTGTTCCCCCTTATTTTCATTTTCATAAATTAAATGTAAATTTTCCCTATTATAGGATGTATCTTTATTCATGATAAAATGGGATGCTTATTTGAAGGGTGTTTAGAGGTGATGGTGTGTTATGATTCTTGTTTAGTATATATATTCTTAATTTTTACTTTTGATTTCTTGACTCTATTTTATATATAATGCATAACCAAGAGTATCTTGGTGGGATATTCAGGTTCACATGATTAACTAGTGTATGACTTTACACTATTAGTGGCCTCAAGTAAGGGTGTTCCCTACTTTGAGGGTTTTTCCCTTAAGTTATCCCAAATAGTGTAAGACCAATTATTAGGGTGATTAAATTTAGGTTCCAATATGATGGATTTAATTTTAGTATTTTATTAAATTATCCTCATAGCTCTTAGGAGTTCTCATGATCACTGGTTCTTGATTATATTATGATGTTTGTGATTGTACTACTTTCATGATTATTGGATTGTGATAATGATATGATTGGACTTATCCCATATTGGGGATCATCATCATGGGTGTAACACCAATGAAAAATCGAGTCTTAGATGACTAAATGTTACTAGCTATATCAACAAGGTGCACCTTTCTTTTTAGGATCCTACCTGATTAAAACTCCAAAGTTAAGTGAGATTATACTAGATTAGTGTCATGATGGGTGACCTCCTAGGAATTTCATAGGGTGTCTGTGATTGAGGACAAATCACACTATCATAACATGTATTTTCTTGTAGGTGTGATCATTATTTTGACTATTGATCCTGATAGATAATAGCATCTGGTGTTATATAAAGGAAATCAAGTTATTACAAGAGACTCCTAGGGTTAGATGATTAGATTGGTGGCTTGAGGAGGTTAGGTATTGAAAAATGGTATTAGATTCAATACCCAGCCTAATGTGTAGATTGACTACTTGGGTTTCATTTCCTGGGGTAGTGTTGGGATGGGTAGCCTCCAAGGAATTTTTACAGGGTGTGTGTGAGTGAGAAAAAAGTAAACTAAAAGAACATGTGTTGGACTATTAGGACAACCATTAGTTTGATAAGTGGCCCCGATGGGAAATATTATGTGATGTTTTGGTAAAGAAACAAAGGTATTTCATGAGATCCATGGGGTTAGATGACCAAGTACATGGCCTAAGGAGATTAGGTCGTGAAAATCTTAGACTATCCCTAGAGCTCATAGGTGTTATTGTGATCAATAATTATTGATTATATTGTGATGTTTCTGATTGTGATACTTTAATGATTATTAGATTGTGATAATTCTATAACTGAACTTATCATATATTGTTGATTATCATTATGGGTGTTTTCTTTACAGTAAAAAATTTAATTCTTTTTTCATTTCTAATTCAATTAAAAAATTTGTAAAATTTCTATATTTTATTCCACACTCTGCTAACCTGGTTATTTTCAAATAATAGGTTTTCAAAATGATTTATTTTATATTATAGTATCGTATCCTCAGAAAAAGGTTCTAAATTTGATTAATTCTAAATGGGTTAATGGTTATTTTGATTCAAATTAATTTAAGTAATGGATCCAGATGATTTGTTTAAAATTAAAATTAAAGGCTTACTTTTCTAGTGCATTTCAAACTAGCTTGAAATGATTTTATTTTTAAAGGTTATGCATGGGGTGTGGGGAAGATACCTACTTGATATATTTTCTCACACCTATATAGGTGTGTTATTAGGTTTTTTATAGGTATTTAGTGGATATGTTTCACTTAGTGTATGTAAATAGGTGGTTGTAATTTTGTTTTTATTTTATTATTTTTCTCCTTGGTGTATTAACACACTTCATCCTCCTTTATTTTAGTTTATTTTGTATAATTATGGTTTTTTATCTTATGTTGGGTTTTATTCTCTATTCTATTTTATTGTATTCTTTTATTCACTTTTTTTTATCATTTACGAGTTATATTTTATGTTTTTTCATGTTTGGATCTATTTATTTGTGAAACTAATTATTTTATATATTCATGGATCTTTAGTACTAGTTGTCGATATTTGGGGATTGGGAATGCCCTTAAAGACTTTTTAATAGTTAGGTTGGGTCAACCCAAGCTAATTCATGATAGTGTATCACATGAGATATTATAATATGGGTGCTTATGTATGGTTTTTTGTATTATTAAAAGAGTTTAATAATATAAAATGTATTATATTATATAAAAGTTAGTCTCCACTTTATCTTTATTTCATGTTGTTTGTATATATTTCATGAGTTCAAATGATAAATTAGTTCTCAAAGTATGACTTTGAGTTATCTCTAACCCATGTTTATCATGGATTATTATAGGTTATGATAAAATTTTAAGGTTAGCAAGGTTATAATTTTATATAGAGATATGAAATATGACAATTATACACAAAATGAGCTTTTTTTGTTGAATGACCCACCAAGTATGTCACATATAGTTTCATAAACTATGTATTTGGTATTTTTGAGGTGTATGTTTTATATTGAATCCTCGTACCTAAGTTTGGTATGATAATTACTATGAGAACCTTCATACTTTGATACCATTATTATGCATGCCTTAAGGCTAAGATAATCAAGGGGTGTTTGGGTATGTTGATGATCATGTTTTCAGTTGATGATTAACCAAGAAGGTATTTGACCTCTAGTATGATGAGTATAACATTTGGGAACTCGATTGAGATATACCAAGGAAATGTATGGTTATATTTAGATAAGGTTCATGTGATGTACTTATTGTTGGAGTTAATATCCTAGGACCAACTATTTTTAATTTGATTACATGTATATTTTATATATTGAATATTAATCAAACATATTATTACATATTTTTCATTATTATTCATGAATATAATGTAATAATTTCTTAGAGTATATGTTTCATTTATAAGGTTGTATCAGTTCCCCGCTATGATAAAAACCTTGAAGTTTTATGATGATATTCTTAAATATAGTTCTACGGTCAGATAATGTAATATGATGGGATACATAGTATATATATTATTATGTGTGAGTAATTGTAAGTGGATGAGGATTATTCTCAAGAAGTTCTCACTTGGTAATCCCTAATATGGAATATTATGATAATAAACCTATTGGTAGGAACTCAACATATTTTGGTGTCATCGGATATTTATATCTGTGATCATGTGTAACAATCCTTATACTTTAAGATTATTATTAATACAGGTCATGTAATTCCCTAACCCTGGAATCTCAGATCTGGTGCATTACTTTATTACATTGGTATAGATGCAATCTTCAAATCCCAAGGGACCAAATAGTTTAGCAGTTTTGGAAAACCAGATTACATGAATGATACCCATAATACATTAAGAAAAGAAAATAAAGTATAACATAAGTAAAATATCAGCATACTTGAAATATCATTCAAATATTTATTCTTCATATGCTAGGAAAACGAAGAAAAATAAGGGTGAGATCAAATTCACAGTGAGGGTAAGTACAATGGAAGAAATAATTAATCAATAAGAATAATAAACATGGAATGGTAAATAATTGAGAATAGATGCCACTAAAATAACTGGATAAGGTATAATCAATATGGAAAGTTAAATAACTAAAATTCATTCAATATAATAAATAAACTAATAATGAAATGCATCCATAGATATGTCGAGGAAAAATCTCATGGATAAATAAAAACTTGGTCAAAATGAGGGAAATGATTAATTATTAGACGCCATGTTTCCTAGGTACATCGTAAATTTACCCACAATACCATTCAAAAGATGGTTTATAATATTGGGTAAAAACCCATCTAATTTACCCAAATTATTCATCTCATAAGACTACCAATTCAATGAAGGTCTATCTATAACCAGGCCCCACCCATGTTATACCTATCAAAAGCATTCCTCATATATCAAATAATTGATTTAATTAATAAAAAATATTCCTTATCATAAAATATCTATATTGAATAAATAATATGTATTATCAATAATTCCTTAGTGGAGGATAATTATTAATAATTTATTTTTATATTTATTAATGAAAATACCATTGAAATACCATTCAAAACATTCTTTATGGAAATAAACTATAAACATTCCAAAGGGTCCCATACCACTTTGAAACATTTGAAATCATAATTACCTTGAGGGAATAATATTAAATGAAACTTATAATATCATGAGAATAATTATATTCATGATATAACATGTCTAATGGTAGTATATACATCATATAAAATAAACTAGGTGCATAACATTACAATATGCATCAATAAAATGAAATTGAGATGAAATCCCTTACAATTGTGATAACATTTGAATCAAAAACTTGAAAAATAATATTCACAAAATGAAACATTTAAATGCCATGAAGATAAAATAATTAATTATATAATATACCAAAATTTTCAGAATATACACCACAAAAAATAACTAAGTGGTGAATATGACATTTATCTCACGAGTGTAAAAGTAATTTGAAAATCCCTTACCTTGGGTTAGACTTGTCACGTGTGTCTTTATCTTCCTGAATAATAAAGTTATGTTAATTATTTACTTGCTTCAGAAATTTTTTCATTTTTATTATTACTTTTAATTCACTTATTAAAATTTTGTATACAAATACTTAAACAATTAAGTTTACATCGGGTATTTGGACCAAATTCGGTCCATGTGTTAAAAATGACTTTAGTAGGTCAAATATGGTCAAATGGGTCATTAAAAAAACATATATAGGATAAAAATAATGAGATAATTATCATATTTAGACATAAAGTATACTTTCAAAACCAATCTTAGTATATTTTTATAAAAAATTAATTAATATTACAGTCATTGAGATGATAGACCGTACGTACGTACGAGTAGCATTCTCATTTTTTAGTGATCATTATGGAAAGAAGGTAAGTAAAATTATATCTTTACATAATAATAATTAAATAATAAATACCATTTTATTTAATAATATATACTTATATATATAATTATTTTGATGTAAAATGAATCACATCATGTCGAGGAGGCGGTAGTCCACACGTCCACGACCCACGTTATCACTTTTTAGTGTGTGAAAAGGGTAATAAATAATATGATATATTATATTTACATAAATATAATTATTTCATTAATATGATATATATTTAATTTATTTAACACATTTATATTTAAAATTGTCCTTTAAACATTCCATGTATCATGTGAATGAATCAAATCTCTTTAAGCAGGCGGTAGTCCACACTTCCTCAAACGATGTTATCATATTTACAAAAAATGGAAAGCATGAAGGTATGTGTTATATAATAATTAAATTAAGTATCAATAAAACAAAAATATCATATATATAATATAAAAATAGTGTTTGCTTCACAATTCCTAACCATGATAGGTGGTAAAGGAAAAATGAACAACATCGTTTCGTGATGTGGTAGTTTTCCGTACACAAGAACAATAAGTTCATTACTCGTTAGATGGAAGTGTGTGTAAGTGTAGGTATAAACCTTTTAATAAAAACATATTATTATATTTAGGATACTTATTTTATAATATAATTATGTAATAAAAATATTTTATTGGGTGTAGAATGAAAATAAAACAAAGGAACCTGAGGAAGGATGTTACCTCTTCTTTGGGTGACTCCTTTTGGTTTGCACCAAAGGGCTTCCTTGGATGTCTTACTGCAAAAAAGGAGGATTATAAGATGAGTGTAAGGATTTTTATAAATTATTTTAGTAGGTTTTTTTGTGAGAAAAATGGCTTTATATGTGTGAAAAAGTTGGAGGGTGAGTGTCATTTTATAGTGGAGGAGTAGTGGCATTCTTGTAAATTTCTAGAAAGAGAATTCCACCCATGTTTTTTCCAATGAAAGTGTCTCCAATAATGTTCAAAATTAGAAAAAAGGAAATATAGGGTCTAAATATGTCTATAAAATGTCTGTTTTACAAGTTTATATGTCATTTTGGTCCTTAAGTTTAAGGTTTAGTCCTTTGTTAAACTAATTTTCATCTTAATCGCTGTAATTAATTTTAATCACTTTCACTAATATTTTTAGTAAAAAAATAATTTTAACTCATTATAAATTATAAATTATTATTATTAAAAATATGTAATCCCTTTTTTGAAATTAAAATCACATAAATGGCAGAAATTAATTTAAAATTAATCCTGTAGACAGAACAACAATGCGCATTTTTAAAGTAAAAATGTTCAAATGTTTACTATGTTTTTATATCCAATTTCAAAGTAAAATTTATTAAAATTAAATATATTGGATTAATTTATTTAAAATTAATCAAATTAAACTTTAAAACAAATTAAAAATATAATTAAACTTATAAATAAATTAGACAAAAAAGAAGTTTTGAACTAAAATTCAGTATTTTTCACTATTTATCAAAAAATGAAACTTCACAAAAAAAATTAAAAAAATAACCCTAACATAATTTTGATTCTTTTATTTAAAAAATAAAGTTTATTATGTCATATTAAATTCATAAAAGTTTAAAAATTCATATTTAAAGTAGTTATTCCATTAAAATGTTGTAAAATTATCTTTATAAAAATATAGGTTTTTATGCGTAATATTAGGTTTTTTCTTATATTATGCTTATCAAATCTATTGGATGGATGTAAAAAAATATTTTATGAATATATAATATATATATTAAATTAATATCACTCAATAATTTTATTTAATTTTATTTTATAGAATAAAATGACTTTGTGATCATAAGAATGGTTTTTTATAAAAATATTCCAATTATATTCAATTGGTTCTTATATTCATTTAAAATTAATTTGTAACCAATGAATTCAACCATATATTTTCATAAGTTAGTTAATACTATTCATAATAATTTATTTAATTTCTAGTTTATATCTAATTATATTAAATAATTATATTTTTAATAATATATTATTGTCCGGTAAAACTTGATCTTGCGTGTTATGCAAGCCATCAAGGAAAATTATCATTGCATGTAACATAAGCTAACCTTAGTGTTCTATATATAGAAAACAAAAATTTATGTTGCATGTAATATAATCTTAACTTGGTGTTTCATATAAATAAATCTAGGAAAAAAATTAAATTTATTCTAAAAGTAAAATATTGTAAAGTCTTGGGGTGATACATTCTCCCCACCTTAAATAAATTGCGTCCTCAAAATCAAAATTTGTTCTCAATAATCAAAGGATTTACATTTGAAAATAAAATATTCTTGAAATAACCACATCATTACTAGGTTTAATAACACATCTTCTTAAAAAGATAAAAAGTAAGGTATAATGGTCACGTAATTAGGTTCCCTAGTAAGAGAATAGAGGTGGGAAATGGAAACATGGATACGAAAGAAAAATCTAACAATCAAGTTCTAATGGAGAGTGATAGAGAACATGTTCAGTTTAAAGTTGATGACCAGAAATCCCTAAACCATTTTTATGAAAAAATTCATTAATATAATCAAAAAATAATGATAATAGGATAACATTTTTGTTTTAAGACCATTTTTCCAATAATTGAGGAATTATTTCACTCTATAAGAATATAAATAAATATACATTTCTATTTTATAAACACAATATTATCCTTTGGTTATGACTTTAAGTATTTATACTTCATTTCTTGTAACAAGAATCATCTTATGGTGAATTGATACATTAAACTCTAAAACCTCATCCAAAGTTCAACTTAAACCATTTCATAAATGGCTAAATTTTCCAACAGATTATGATCCAACACTTTAGAAAGAAGGTCACTGGATTTCCAAAATGGAATTATTAAATAACATGAAGTGTATTTTAATCATTATATACCAAACATGTGAATATGAAAATAACTTTAATTTCCATAAAACCTTACTGAAAACATGCATGCTTCTTATTCCTTAAATAGAACATAGATTATTATATATGTTCATTAAGTCCAAAAATGATGTAAACTCCATCAATGATATCATAAACTACTTTGTCAATAAATCATTACTCAATTAGAAGGTAGTCAGAACTTATTTTATTTACATTATCCAAACCATTCATTTCTTTATCCAAACATCATTGTATTAAAATTATGAAAATATTAAGGTTTATCTTTGTTGGGTATGTATTGTCTCAACAATACTCTAAATCTTATTCATTTTGATTCTCACTAATACCCTTGTTTTTTTTACTAAGGATATTACATTGAGTGTATTTTAGGAAATTAATATTCTTTATATTCCTTATTTTGGAATTATATTCAAGCTTATTATTTGTGTGGAATATTAGTCAAAGTGTTTAGAACGCTCTTAAGCATATTCTGGAAACATTGTTCATGTCGAACATTGAAGAATGTTAGATAAGGAACAAACCCTATGTTTGTATTATAAATTATGATGAAATATCAGTGTGTATGGTTAATAAAACCTACATTGACAAAAACATATGGATAAAGAACCTTACGTTTGGATGAAACCATATGTTTGACAAAGAGAAAAAGTATGGTTAAAGAACCCTACATAAGTACGGAACCATAAGTTTGAGAAGCAAATGTATAGATCATCAACCTCACTTTTGTGATCAACCTTAATTTTTCAACCTTATGTTCAAATAATGAATGTTGCATAGTTGAACCCTAATTTTGGTATTTTTTCATTTTGTGAAGGAACGTTACGTTTGACTTTTCATCACTGGAGATTTGAATTTACGATTTTATCAGAGTTTCATACAACAGTATTTATAGAATATCTGGCCAATTTAAATCTCATTTTCAAATGATTCAAATATTTTTATGATTAATTCAAATAATCTTATTAAGTAGAGAGATTCTCTCCTATTATTAAGGGAAGTTACGACTACTCTGAGTTGTCTCATGAATTTTAATTCTTACGATTTATTGGGAGATTTTCTTGGATCTAGAATTAAAAGATAGGCTCTCTACATGTGTGTATGATTCAAAAATAAAAAAAGGATTATTTAGATATATATTGATCCATATATTGTGACACATATTCATGATTGAAACTATATTCTTGTGAAGATATTTTACAAATATAATGCAACAATTGATCAGACTCTATTTTTTTACAAAAAAGGATACAATGGAGATATACATACTCAAAATTTATTATTTATAGTAAGTATGCTACTGTTATTCATTGTTGTTTTTATTTTAAAGATCTATTGCAACTGGATCACTTTAGAACTGCTCTTTCCTGGAGAAACTATTTTCTAAAGAAGAATATTCATCTATCTCTAGTTGTTGTTCAACTGTAAAGTTCAATGGGAACCCTTTTTAATCAATATATTTTTATTTATAGTTTCAAATGTTTATACTTAGTTGTGGTGGAGTGTCAGCTTCTTGATCTAAGTTTTGGTTTATCGGTTCTCTATTATAGAACCATAAGACTCTATTTTTAGTCTTATTTGTAAATGTGTCAACTTCCTACACTCAGTTGTGGATTGGTCTTATGATATGAGGACCTGACTAGTGAAATTCACTAAACTTGTAGAGAGAGTAATTGGTGGAGTGGATTAGGAGATCTTTATGCCCTGAGCCACTATAAACAGTCATGTTCAATATTTCTATTTTTATTTTCTACTCATTATTTTGTACAGAAGATAAACATTATTTACCTTTATAATCATTAATCAACATCAAGAGGTAGAATTGTAAAAGAATTTGAAAAGACACAATTCACCCCCTTATTGTGTATATTTGTATATTCCGATCTAACAATTGGTATCAGAGGAGAAATTTTGTAAAATTATATAACAAACTAAAATTATAAGGTCTATACAAAGATGGAAATGACTGATCAGAGAGAAGAAATGGTAATGGTTCATGTTCCTTATTTAAATGTTGAAAACTATGGAAGCTGGAAATCACGGATGATTATATAATTGAAGAATCCGGGATTCAAAGTCTACTCTAAGATCATTATTCCTTGTATAATTCTTAAAAATCCTACAACTTGGACGGCTACTACAGAGGCTGACTATGACATGAATTCTAAAGCTATGAATTCTATTATTTGTGATCTTGGACTAGATGAATTCAACTGTGTCTCACAATGTCCTATTACTTATAAAATATGGAAAACCATTGCAGTTTCATGTGAAGGAACGGACAATGTAAGACAAATGAGTTATGCAATAGAAAAACTAAAATTTGATACATTAGGAATGCTTGATGGAGAAATTATCACTTGGATTAATGGAAGGCTTACAGAGATTATAAATAATATTATAAACTTAGTCGATACTATCAAACAAGAAGATCAAGCTTTAAAAGTACTAAGAGTACTACCTTCTAAATGGAATGGTATATCAACTGCAATTCGACAATCATCACCTGTCAAAAATCTGATAGTGAGAGAACTGATTGAGACACTGATGATGTATGAATCTGAAATGTAAGATGAAGATAAATATCATAAAATCTTAGTGAAAAATTATAATACTCCTCTAAAGGTAACATCTTAGAAGCAAAGAAAAAGAATAAAGCAAGAAGTCAGAGAAGAAAGGAATTTAGATACATCTGATTATGAAATAGAATTGGGTCAATTAGCTAGAAAGTTTAGCAAGTTTTATAAGAAGAAAAGAGGATTCAAAAAACCTTTCAAAAGGGATGAGAAAGACTCTAGGAAAGTCAGATGCTATGAATGCAAGAAATTAGATCATATAAGACCAGATTGTCCCCATATAAAAGGTGAAAATAGAAAGACATAAAAGACATATCAGAAAAATGTTGATTATGAACATAAAGGTTGAAGAGAAATGAAGGCTACTTTGAGTGTTTCTGAAGACTCCAACAGCTCATCAAAATCTGATTCAGAAAAGGAAGAATCTTAATATGAAAGAAAATATGTGCTTCATGGTAGAAGAAGATAAGGTACAAACCTATTATTAATCTAATTCTGATTCTGATTCAAATTATTCAAATAATAAATTGATTGCCTACTGCAAAATGCTAGAAGGAAAATATGACTCCTTATTAAAGAAACATAAATCTTTAAAGAATGTTCACAATGAAATTTTAGAAGAAAAAGATGCCTTACTTAAACAATATCATGAGTTAATTGAAAATTTTAATTCATCTACCAAAAATTTTGATGATCATGAAAATAAGATTAAATCATTACAAGATGAATTAGAAACTTATAAAAAAAATTCTCACTTCTTTACAAAAGGAGAAAATATTTTGAATGAAATTCTTGGTAAAAATGTAATTAGAAAGAAAATATTTTGTATAGGAAGTAAAGATTAAAAATCTAAACTATATATGAATTATTTTGTCCCCAACTCAAAAACGGTTACTTGTCATTTTTGTGGAACAGAAGGACATATAACAAAAAACTATTATTTAAGAAATCCTTAAAAAATTGGAATTAAAAAGGCTTTTATTTCAAATAGATAATCTGAAGTAAATATGAGTTATAGAAAAACAAAGCAGATCTGGATTCTCAGATCTTTACTAGCTAACACTACTGGACCCAAAAGAATATGGGTACCAAAAAAAACTCTTGTTTAAATTACCTTTGCCGAAATAAGTCATAAAAATAGAAAATATATATAGTATATGGATAGTGGCTACTCTAGGAATATGAGTGAAAACTCATCAAACTTCAATACACTAACTCAAATAGATGGAGGTCTAGTAACTTTTAGTGATAATTCCAAAGGAAAGATAATTGGACTTGGAACTGTTGGAGATCCAAAAATAGTCTCAATCAACAAAGTATTATATCTACAAGGGCTGAAGCATAACCTGATAAGTATCTCTCAACTTTGTGATGATGGATATTATGTTGATTTTTCTAACAACTCATGCTCTTTGTTTAAAGATAAACTTCTTAAGTTTAGAGCATATAGAACTGATAATGTTTATACTTTGGATTTAAATTTCTTGTGTAACACTATGACAAATTTTGTATTTAGCGGTGGTTTTTTTCGTTTAGCGGCGGTTTAAACCGCTGCCAAATCATTCTGCGGCGGTTTTGGAAAACTGCCACTAAATCCTGTGTCGGAAAATAGTTAGTGGCAATTTTTTAAAACCGTCGTAGAACGATTTAGTGACGGTTTTTTTGCGGCTGTTTAAACCGTCGCTAAATCGTTTTTATTTTTTTTATTTTTTTTATTTTCTTATTTTTTTTAAAGTGGTAATTTATTTATTTATTTATTTTTCATAATTTATTTATTTATTTATTTTCATAGTTTATTTATTTATTTATTTATTTTAATTTATTTATTTATTTATTTATTTATTTATTATTATCACACATATGCCCATATACAAGCACAAGTCCATGCCCATGCACAAGTCCATGTTCATGCACATGCCCATGCCATATATAGAAATTCTACATTGTGTAAGATTTGAACCCCTTACCTCTTGCTTATTCTCCAAAGACTTTACCACTCTAGTAGGATCTTCATGTGGTCAACAAATCGAATTTAATATACATATACATATATATATTAATTGAAAAAACAAGTAATACATAAAAAATAGATACACACTAAATAATTATTAATCAATAATTATTAATCAATAATTGTTAATCAATAATTATTAATCAATAATGATTAATCAATAATCAATAATCAATAATTAATAATTAATAATATATAATATATAATATATAACATATAATATATAATACATAATATATAATACATAATATATAATACATAGTATCTAATACATAATATATTATATATTATATATAATATATAATATATATTATATAACATATAACATATAATATATAAGTAATCTATAAATAATAAATTAATTAAAAAATAATTTAATATATGATAAATAAATAACAAATTAATAATAAATTAATAAATAATAGATAAATAAATAATAATAAATAATAAATAATAAATAGTAGATAATTAATAATTAATAATTAATAATTAATAATTAATAGTTAATAACTAATAATTAATAATTGATCATTAAGAATTTATAATTTATAATTTATAATTTATAATTTATAAAAAAAATAATAAATTATTAATAAATAAATAATAAATAATTAAAAAATATTGAATATTGAATAAATAAATAAATAATAAATGAATAATAAATTAATAATAAATTAATATTTAGTAAATTAAAAATAAATTAATAAATTATAAATTATAAATTATAAATTATAAAGAATAAAGAATAACTAATAATAAATAATAAATAAATAAATAAATACATAAATAAATAGATAAATAAATAAATAAATAAATAATGAATTAATAATAACTAATAAATAATAATTGATAATTATAAAATTAATAATTCTTAATTAATAATTAATATTTAAATTTTAATATTTATTATGAAATATTCAATATTTAATATTTAATAAATAATTAATAAATAATAATTAATTAATTAATAAATAATAAATAAATTAATAAAAAATTAAAATTTAGGAAATTAAAAATAAATTAATAAAAAATAAAAAATAATAAATAATAAATAAATATTAAATAATAAATAATAATAAACAAATAAATAAATACATGATTTAATAAATAGATAAATAATTAATTAAAAATTAATAATTAATAATTAATTAATAATTAATTAATTAATAATTAATAATTAATAATTAATTAATAAATGATGAATAAAAAATAAATAAATAAATAATTATTAATAAACTAATAATAAATATTTTATTTATTAATTAATTAATTAAAAAATAATTTAAAAATTAATGTGTACATAATAACTAAATAATAAATAAAAAATATTCAATATTAAATAAACAAATAATAAATAATAGGTAAATAAATATTAATTAATTAATTAATTAATTAATTAATATTAAATAAATAAATAAAGAGAAAATACATAATTAAATAAATCATAAAATGTTAAGAACCTCTAAAAACCCTAAAAACACATAAATGGCCATAAAATATGATCTGAGACTCCTTTTTCAGTGCCACAAGCAGTCAAATCAAATATCATGAAATGAGATTTGATATGATATATGGTACAGGCCGAACAGACACCATGATCGAAAGTTATAACCATTTTAATTTTAAGAAATCGGTGTCTGTAACTAAAACCACTATTTCAGAGGCCTTCTGAGCCTTTCTGATGGAATAAAAAGGGGTACAATACTCAAAGAGTTGGTACCATACCTAATCAACATATATCTCATCACAGGCTTCGATTTTATATGTGGTAAAGCCCAAACGGACACCCGGATTAAAAGTTATGGTCATTTGAAGTTCGAGTTTGATTTTCAACTTTTGAATTTTGAATATATTTTTTCCTTTGATTATCACATTATTTAAATCTCACTTAAATTTTGCTCATTTGATAAACTTTTATTTGATTGGTTTTGGAGCTAAAATGGACTCTCGGATCAGAAGTTATGGTCATTTGATGCCGAAGTCTGTTCTTCTACTTATTGAAGATTTTTTTCAGTTTAAAAATATTATTAGCTAATAATTATAAATATTAATTAATTGACACATTATAAATATATAAAATTATCAATAATAAACTATATTTGATTGTAAATAATAAAAATAATAATTAATAATTAATAATTTTTTTCTTAAATTTTTTTTCTTAAATTTTGCGGCGGTTTCCAAAAAACCGTCGTTAAAAAAATTGAAATTTTTTTTAGAATATATTTTAAAAAACTTAAAAAAAATTAAAAAAAATTAATAGCGGTTTTTTGCGGTGGTTTTAAAAACCGCCACTAAATTTTTGATCAAAAAAAATTTAGTGGAAGTTTTTAAAACGGCGGGGAAAAAACCTCCACTAAAACACTATTTTCTTATAGTGTAAACAGAAAGTGAATTCTTTAACTTCTACGATAAATGAGTCTTGGATATGGAATAGGATTCTTTGTCATTTTAATATTTATGCTTTACTTAAATTATCTAAGAAAAAGTTATTTTCTGATTTACCTAGTCTTAAGTTTGATAGTGACAGATTTTGTGATGCATGCCAAGTTGGAAAGAAACACAAATCTTCCTTTAAATATATTAACAAAATTGCTACATCAAAACCTCTAGAACTTATCTATATGAATCTGTTTGGACCATCAAGAGTAGCAATTTTGGCAGGAAAATTATATGTATATGTTTTAGATAAAGATTACTCTGGATTTACTTGGATTTATATTCTAAAACTCAAAAGTGAAGCTTTTACTGTTTTTGAAAGTTTCTATAAATTTGTTCAAAAAATGAAAAAGTTTTTAAGATAATTTTATTAAGAAGTGATCATGGTGCAGAATTTGAGAATCAAGAATTCAATTCCTTTTGTTCAAATCTGGGTATTAAACACACCTTTTCTACACCAATAACACCTCAACAAAATAGAATTGTTGAAAGAATAAATATAACTATTCAATAAATGGCTAGGACTATACTGAATGAATACAGTCTACCTACCTAATTATGGGAAAAGGCTATAAAAACAGCCTACTATATTATGAATAGAGTTTTAATTCATCCTATTTTCAAAAAGACACCTTATGAACTTTGGAATAATAGAAAACCTAAGGTAAAGTACTTTAAAGTTTTTAGATCTAAGGTGTATATCATGAACACCAAGGATAATTTTGGTATGTTAGATCCAAAAGCTGATGAAGAAATATTTTTAGGATATTTTTCTAACTCTAAAGCCTATAGAGTGTTTAATAAAAATTCAAGGATTGTTGAAGAATTAGTTCATGTGAATTTTGATGAAACTGACCCTTTTATTAAAGAGAAAGATCAAACTGGTGAACTACTGACTCTTTTAACAATATGAGACTTCAAAACCTGAAAAATGATTTTGAAAATAACATAAATAAAATTTAGTCTAGTTTATAAGAACATGATACTAATGAACCTAAAAGTGTTTTACCTAAAAATTATAGAACATTAAAGAATGATCCTTTAGAAACTGTAATAGAAAACCTAGACATAAGAATAATAACTATAAGAAACATAGGAAACCTTGTTTAATTCTCTTCCTTTCTACCTCAACTAGAATTTAAATCTTTTGAAGAAGCCTTAGAAGATGAGAGTTGGATGTTAGCAATGCAAGATGAGCTAAACCAATTTAAAAGTAATGAAGTTTGTGAATTAGTTGAAAGACCATCAAATTATCCAATTATAGAGAGTAAGTGGGTCTTTATAAATAAACAAGATGATCAAGGGATTATAACTATAAACAAAGGTTGATTAGTAGCTAAAGAATATAATCATAAATAATTTATATATTATAATGAAACATTTTCCCCTATAGCTATATTAGAAGTAATTGGAATTATTTTATCTTATGAAACTCATATGAACTTAAAATTATATCATATGGATGTTAAATCTGCATTTTTAAATGTCTATTTATTGGAGGAATTTTATGTTGAACAGCCTCATAGTTTTAAAAACTCTCAAAAACTAGATTCTGTTTTTAAACTTACTAAATCTATCTATAGCCTTAAACAATCACCTAGATCTTGGTATGAAAGCTTATGTTATTTTCTTTTGAAAAATGGATTTACTGTTGGAATGGTAGATCCAACTCTTTTTAATAAAACCATTTGTTCTAATATATTATTAGTTCAAATCTATGTTGATGATGTTATTTTTTGTTTAACCAATAAAAAACATTGTAATGATTTTTCAGAAATTATACAAAAAGAATTTTAAATGAGTATGATGGGAGAATTGAACTTCTTTTTAGAAATTCAAATTTATCAAAAAGATAATGGAAATGTTTTAAACCAAATTAAATATATTACTGGTTTATTAAAAAAATTGGTCTTGAGAATATCAAGACATATACAACTCTCATGTGTACCAATATAAAACTTGATTTGGACAAAGATGGAAAACCGGTGGACAACAAGTTATATAGAGGTATGATTGGCAGTTTATTATATCTTACTGCTAGAAGACCTGATATTATGTTTTTAGTATGTTTATGTGCTATATTTCAAACAAATCCTAAAGAATCTCATCTTATTCATATCAAAAGGATTTTTAGATATTTAAAGGGAAATATTTTTCAATATCTTCTTTATCCAAAAACTTCTGATTTTAATTTAATATCATATTCAGATTCTTATTTTGGAGGTTATAGATTAAATAGAAAAAAGTACATCAGGAACTTGTTACTTTTTAGGAAAATATTTATTATCATGGTCAAGTAAGAAACAACACTCGGTTTCTTTGTTAATAGCAGAGGTATAATATGTATCTGCAGGCAGTTGTTGTGCACAAGTATTGTGGATGAAAAACACACTAATAAACTTTAGATTAAATTTTAATATTACACCTATTTTATTTGATAATAAAAGTGATATAAATATTTCAAAAAATCCAATAAGTCATTCAAGAACTAAGAATATTGATATTAGAATCATTTTCTAAGAGATCATGTTCTTTAAAATGATATATCTTTAGAATTTGAAAATATTGAATATCAACTAGCTGATATTTTTACTAAACTTCTTCCCACTATAAGTTTTGATTTTATTAAAGGGGAGTTAGGTTTATTTAATTTTTAAAAATTGTTAATATTTTTTTAATTTTAAATTTTAAATTTTTATTTTATTTATTAATTTATTCCAGTTTATTTGTGATAAGATTATTTACTAATTACTTTAAATCTGATTTGTTTTAATATTTTCTTTTCATTGTACATTTTAGTTAATTTATTTTAATCTTAAATTTATACGCGCCGCATGATTTCAAAAAATTTAATTATTATCTTACGTAATGACATGGGAAACAAGGGACTTTTAGAAATGTTTCAAATACCAAACCTTTTTGACCCTCAAACCCTTTTCAAATACTGAAACCCTCGTTTACCTTCGTCTACCTCTATTTACCTTTATTTTCTTTATAAATCCTAAAAACCAAAAAACCTCAGAGCTTTCATTTCTCAAAAATAATGAAAACTAAGAGAACCGAAGAAGGTGAAGCCAGCGACCCGAAGCGTCAGAAAATTTCTGGAAGAAAGATCCTACTGGGAAAAGTAGTTGATTTTAAATGGTTTTATTAGAAAAATATGCTTCTGAATAAATCACTAGCTTTTAAAGGATTGGAATCTATGTTCAATGAGGATAAATAAGAATTCCTTTATGAGGTAGAATTGAAATTTTTCTATAATAGTGTTCAGTTTAGTTTTGGAAATACTAAAGATATAGTTTTTTCAAGAATATAATATAAAGAATTTTCAGTTTCTTCAACTGAAATTTCTCAAATTTTGAACTATCCTCATGAGGTAGTGTTTCATTTCAATCTAAGGTCTATGGAAGATAAGGACCATAAGTCTGAAGACATTATTTCTTTTCTATTTGGTTTAACAAACATTAGAAAAATGTTTTTTAAAGATCTTAAGGCAGACCAGAAAATATTAGTTAAGTTTATTCAAACAGGAATTTCTCCTAGAATGGCTGATATGGAGAAGATTATATATCCATACATGTATAACATGTTTCTATTTTTGAGTGAAATAAAGCTGAATTTTTTGAGATATATGTTTAGATATTTTCACTACTATTTTCAACCAGATATTAGGATGACCTGTTATTCTTATGGAAGGATAATTTCCCAATTTTTTTTAAGAAATTAATGATTTTATTAATAGATTATCAAATTAAATGTCATCATAGAAATGTGCTCAATGATGGAACCTTAAGGAAATTAGGTTTTTACTAGAGTAAAATCAAAATAAAACTCTTACCGTTTGGTGCAGATGACCAACAAATATCAGGATATTTTGCTCAGGGGGAGAAAAGTGTAATTGGGAATGAAGGAATTGGTGAAACCTGAGGTGAAGGACCTTCCAAACCAACCCAAATAAAATTGCGACTTGTTGAAGAAGAAGAATAAGAATAAGAGAAAGAAGAGGGTGTGTAGGCAAAATTGGTTGTAAAACCATAAAAAAGAGTAGATCCACCTATTGTATAACCATTTTTAGGTTCACATGAGGTTACCAATTCAGTACATTTAGAAGAAAATTTTCTTGAGGATGATCAATAGGTTGAAAGACAAATAAGAAATCTACAGAATATTGATTTACCGGTTTTCCAAGAGGAAGTTCCAGCTGTTCAGAAAGAACAACAGTTGATCGGAACTGAAAATATGGAAAATTAAATTGTTGAGAATTTACATTTCTCTATTTTTGATCATGTGGATAAAATACATCAATCTAAAAATAAATACAAATCATAATTTCTTGATATTTTGTCATGTTCAAGTGAAAAAACAATTGAAAAAATAGTGGAGAAGTATATGGAAAAATCTCATTCAAGATCTCTAGAAATTGTAGCAGTTGGTCAGTCACAATATCTAGATGAAGGGACATCTGATTCCCTATCAAATTAGGTTGAGGAGATTGTAATGAAGTTTAATAAGTCTCAATAAGAGAATATCAATTTTTTAAAATAGTTGTAAGTTGAAAAGAAAAAGTTATAGGATCTTAATAAAAATTATGTTTCTAAGAATGAATTTGATGCTTTCAAGAGAGATATGTTGAATGAGGTTGGAAAGATAAAATATGTAGTTGTTTCTAATTCATGATTTGTTGATCTAAAGTGGTATTTGGGGAGTCATTTTGAATCAATCAAGAGTATTGCTGGTCAGATTAGTACATCTACCTCTGCTCTTACTACCAATCTAGATCTGATTCGAAGATTTCAGGCAATCACCTATGTCATGGTTGATATGAATGATCGTCTTCAAAATCTTTATTTCAATAGTGCCCCTCTTTCAGTTCTGTTGGACAATCATAAATTTATAGTTAACTAATTGACATAGAATGAACCAGGTATCTGATTTCTATAGAACAAATTAATAGAAAAGTTGGACCAGTTTATAAAACAAGAGGATAGTTTTCATGACTTTTTGAAATTCAATCTTGTTGAGAATTTTCATATCAGTCAAGATACCAGAGTTTTAACTATGCAATTAGGGAATATTCTAATGAAGAAGTTGTGGTTAGAGATGGATGAGTTAAAATATATGTTTAAAGCTACTCAAAATCCTTATAACCTTAACTGTTCCAACTCCTACCCAATATTTTATACCCAAACCATTTCTGTTGACTAAACTTGTTTCATAATCAAACTGATTATTGTACTTATACAATTTTTTGATCAATAAAATCTCCTTATTTTTATTTGTGTGTACGTTATTTCATATTCTTTTATGTTTATGTATAGAATCCAAAACTCCAACCTTATTTGTTTAAATAGATTATTATAACATTCACTTACAGATCTATGAAAAATTAAATGTGTTTTATTCATATTCTACACTTTCTTTTTGATCTCACAAAAAGGGGGAGAAATTTGGATAAACACAACAATTCTTTTCATTTCTATTTATCAAAATAATTATATAAAATCAAATTTTAAATTATTTTATTTTAAATAGTTTGAAAAAATCTAAATTCTATTATTAATTTTATGGGTTTTGTGATCATCAAAAAGGGGAAGATTTTGGGGCATGTATTTTCTCAAAAATACTCTATAAATCTTATTGATTTTGATACTCACAAATACCCTTGTTTGTTTACTAATGATATTACTTTAAGTTTATTTCAAGAAATTAATATTATTTATATTCATTATGATTGGAATTATATTCAATCTTATTATTTGCGTGGAATATTAGTCAAAGTGTTTGGAACGCTCCTAAGCATGTTCCGGAAACACTGTTTATATCGTATGTTGAAAAACATAACGTAAGGAACAAACCCTACATTTTTATTATACCTTATGCTAAAAGATCAGTGTGTATGGTTAATCAACCCTACATTGACAGAAATGTGTGGATAAAGAACCTTACATTTGGATGAATCCTTACATTTAAAAAAGAGAAAACGTATCGTTAAAGAACCCTACGTAAGTATGGAACCTTACATTTGAGAATAAAACGTAAGGATCATCAACCTTAATTTTGTGATCAACCTTATGTTTTAAACCTCACATTCATAGCATAAATGATATCTAGTTGAACCCTACATTTGGTATTTTTTTGTTTTGTGAAGGAACCATACGTTTGACTTTTCATCACCAGAGATTTGAATTTATAATTTTATTAAACTTTCATGCAACGGTCTTTATATAATATTAAGAATATTTAAAGTTTTTTTTCGAATGATTCAAATCTCATTATTATTAATTCAAAGAATCGTATTGAGTAGAAAAATTCTCTCTTATTATTAATAGAAGTTACAACTACTCTAAGTTTTCTTAGGAATTTGACTTCTTACGATTTATCAAAAGATTTTCTTGGATTTAGAATTAAAAGACATGCTCTCTGATTTACTTATTTTATCAGTGTATTTGTTCTATATATATATATTTGGTGTGTGTGTGTGTGTGATTAAAAAATAAAAAATTATTATTGAGATATATATTGAGCCATATATTATGACACATATTCATGATTGAAACTGCATTCTTGTGAAGATCTTTTACATATCTACTATAATAATCGGTAAAACTCTATTTTTCTTCAGAAAAGGCTACAGTGGAGATATACAAATTCAAAATTTAGTATTTGTTGTAAGAATGTGGCTATTATTAATTGTTTCTTTTATTTCAAAGATATATTTCAACTGGATCGCTTCGGAACTTCTCTTTCCTGAAGAAACTATTTTATGAATAAGAATATTCATCTATCGGTAGTTTTTGTTCAACTGTAAAGTTCAACTGAAACTCTTTTTAATCAATATCTTTTTATTGGGAGTTTCAAATGCTAATACTTAGTTGTGGTGGAGTTTCAGATTCTCTATCTAATATTTGATTTATCGGTTCTCTTTTATAGAGCCAGAAGACTCTGTTTTTAGTCTTATTTGTAAAGGTGTCAACTGTCTGCACTCAGATGTGGATTGGTCTTATGATATGAGGACCTGACTAGTGAAATTTTCCAAACTCACAGAGAGAGTAATTGGTGGAGTGGACTAGGGGATATTTATGCCCTGAACCACTATAAACAGCCGTGTTCTATATTTTTGTTTTTATCCACTGCTCCTAATTTCATATAGAAGATAAACACTGCTTACCTTCATAATTATCAGTCGACATCAAGAGGCAGAATTGTAAAATAATTTGAAATGACACAATTCACCCCCCCCCCATCTTGTATATATTTGTATGTTCCTACCTAATAATATTTCCCTCAACCATGTGTTTTCAAAAAAGTTTTACTTTCTACTGAATAACGTTTCTTGGTAGCATTCATCATATGATCTCAAATCCTTAATGAAAAAGTATTATAGTAAAATCCTCATATATTCCATAATTCTTATAACTAATACATCATTGATAAAATACACAAATGACATAATTATTGAATCCAAACATGGTCACATTAATAATTTTACTTCATCTGTGGTAGTATCATAATCTTGATCGTGATTCATTAGAAACTTTTGGGGTATTTTCCTTTGACGCATGATACATTGGTTTACATAGTGTCCCATCTCCTTATAGTGGAAGCATTTCACATTCGGATTTTATTTCTTTCCCTTACAATCACGAATGTGGTGGAATTTTTCTCCGCACTTATAACAAACTCTCATTCCCTTCAAGCAAGTACCAAGGTGTTTTTTTCACAATTATCACATGTGGGAAAATTCTTATTTCCCTTCTTCTATTTATAGATCTTTTGACCTGTCATCCTCTTCTTTTCTTGATTTCCTTCGAATCCATATGACCTAGATAATTCTTTTCCAATTTCCTAATCACATGATATTGTGTCCTCGTATGATGAGAATGCTTGGGAGATTATTTCCCTTAATAATATTGGCCTAAGGACATAAAAGATATGATAATTCTTACTCTTTGGATCATTTACATTGGTGAAGTTCACTTTCCTTCTTCTAGGAATAATTTTTAAATGAAAAAATACACTAAATTAGTTCATATAATTATATAACATAATTTATAATCCCAAAACTAGTAAAATACTTAACATAAATTGAAAATTGTATTCATGACTAATCTAATAGTCATAAACATGGTTTCTTTGGGGAAATATTTACTTTTAAATTTTTTTTAGTGGTTTGTAAAGAAAATGTAAATTATCCTAAGCATATCCCCTGGGAGTGTAAAACCATGTGCACAGTAAGGATCATTGTCATATACCAGGTTACGCTGAGTCAGATCGGATCCACCTTGTCAGAGTTGTTACCCCTAGGAACATATGTGCTAGAATCATGTCTTCTTGTAGTATCCAAATAGGTATATATTTCTAGGAATGCCCACATAATCTCTACCTTACCAAAATTATAGAATGTTATTCTATACTTATCCTCAAATTATATCTTAGGGTTACATTCCCTAATCCAAGTTTTCTAAATCTAGTTTCCATAGTTGCTGCTAAAATTTCCTTGATACCAACTGTAATTCCCCGACCCCAGAAGCCTAGATTCAATGCATTAATTTATTACATTGGCATATATGAAAGATTCAAATCATAATGGACCAAACAGTTTAGTAGTTTTTGAAAACTAGATTACATACATGATACCCGTAATGAATTGGGAAAATAAAATAAATAATAACATAAGTAAAAGCTTATCATCCTTTAAATCTCATTCAAATATTTCTTCTTCATATCCTATGGAATAGAAATAAAATAAAAGTGATATTAAATTCTCATTATGGGTAAGTACAGTGGAAGAAATAATGAATCAATAAGCATAATAAGAATGCTATGGTAAATAACTGAGAACACATACCACTCAAATAACTAGATAAGGCAGAATCAATATGGTAAGGTAAATAACTGAAACACCTTCTATATAATCAATAAAAATATAATGAAATTCATCCATATATATATCGAAGAAAAATCTCATGGATAAATAATAACGTAATATAAATGAGGTAAATGCTTAATTATTGGACGTCATATTTTCTAGGTACATGGTACCTTTACTGTTATGAACTTTCACAAGACTGTTTAGAATATTGGGTAAAAACCCATCTAATTTGGTCAAATTATTCATCTCATGATACTACTGATGCATCTAGGGGCTATCTATAACTGGACCCCACCCATATCATACATGTCCATAGCATTCCTCATAATCGAATAATCAATTTAATTAATAAAAAATATACCTTATCATAAAATATATATATTGAATAAATAATATGGATTTATTAGTAATTCCCCAATGTAGGAGAAGTATCAATAAGAGATATTTATGTTGATGAATTTAAATACCATGGAAATATCCTTAAAAACATTATTGAGGAAAATAATCTTTAAACATTCCAAAGTGTCACATACCACTTTGAAAAAATTAGAATCATAATACCCTTAAATTAATAACATTAAATGAAACTTATAATATCAAGAGAATAATTATATTCATGATATAGCATGTAAAATTTCAGTATATACACCATATAAAAGAAACTAGCTGCATAACATTACAATATTCCTCAATAAAATAACATTGAGATGAAATCCCTTACAATTGTGGTAACATTTGAATCAAAAACCTTAAAAATAATAGTCACAAAATTAAACATTTTAAATTTAATTAATATAAAATAATTAATGATATAATATACCAAAATTTTTAGTAGATACACCACACAAAAGAAGTTAGTTGTGAATATAACATTTATCTCACAGATATAAAAAGTGAGATGAAAATCCCTTACCTTGAGTCCAACTTATCACATGTATATTTATATTCCGGAATAATAAACTTATATTAATTATTTACTTACTTTATAAACTTTTTAAAGATTATTATTACTTTTAATTCACTTATTTCAATGTTGTATACAACTACTTAAACAATTAAGTTTACACCGGGTGTTTTGACCAAATTTGGTTCGTGTGTTAAAAAGGAATTTGGTAGGTTGGCTATGGTCAAAGGTTTCATTAAATAAAAATATAAAGGATAATTATCATGATATAATTATCATATTTAAACAAAAATTGTACTTTTAAAACCAATAATGAAATATGGTTATAAAAAATAAACCAATGTTACAATCATGGAGACGGTAGGTCGTACGTACACATGAGTAACGTTCTCATTTTTCAATGATCATTATGGAAAGAAGATAAGTAACATTATATCTTTCCAAAATTATAATTATATAATAAATAAAATTTTATTTAATCATATATACTTATATAAATAATTCTTTTTATGTAAAATGAATCACATCAGGATGAGGAGGCGATAGTCCACACGTCCACGACTGACATTATCACTTTTTAGTGTGTGAAAAGGGTAATAAATAAATTGATATATTATATTTAAATAAAGTTAATTATTTAATTAATATCATATATATTTCATTTATGTCACATATTTTTAATTAAAATCATCCTTTATATATTCCAGGTATCGCGTGAATGAATCAAATCGCTTTGAGGAGGTGGTAGTCCACACTTCCATAAACGATATTATCATATTTACACAAAATGAAAATAATGAAGGTGTGTGTTATATAAAAATTAAATAATTATTAAAACAAAATAAATATCATATATATAATATAAAAATATCATTTCCATCTTAATTCCCAACCATGAGAGGTGGTAAAGGAAAAATGAACAACATCATTTTGTGGGGCGGTAGTTCGTCATACACAATAACAGTAAGTTTGTTACCCATTTAATGGAAGTGTGTGTAATTTTAGGAATAAAACATATAATAAAAAAACTCAGTATATTAAGGGTAATTATTTTATTATATAATCATGTAATAATAAGAGTTTAGGGGAGGGATAATGAAAATAAAACAAAGGAGCTTGAGAAAAGATGTTACCTATTTTTTGGGTAACTTCTTTTAGTTTGAACCAAAGGGATTACTTAGATTGATTACATACCAAAGGGATGATTTTAATATTATTTTAGGGATTTTTATAGATTATTTTATCAGATTATGGGAGATAAAATGTGCTTGAGAGGTGTGACGAATTGGAGGAGTGGCGTTCTTGTAAATTTTTGGAAAGGGAATTCCACCCATGTATGTTCATTGAAAGTAGCTCCAATAATGGTAAAAATTCTATAAAATGGATTATATGGTATAAATATTTCCATAAAATGTATTTTTTACAAGTTTATAGGTCATTTTGGGTCTTAAGTTTAAGGTTTAGTCCTTTGTTAAGCTAATTTTTCTCTTAATCGTTGTAATTAATTTTAATCACTTTCACTATTATTTTTGGTCAAAAACTAAGTTGAACATATTATAAATTATGAATTATTATGATTAAAAATATGGAATCCTTCTTTATAAATTCTAATCACATAATTGGTAGAAATTAATTTAAAATAAATCTTGTAGATAGAAGACAGTGCGGGTTTTTAAATAAAAGTATTCAAAAGTTTGCTATGTTTTTATATCCAATTTCAAAGTGAACTTGATTAAAATGAACTATATTGGATTAATTTATATAAAATTTATCTAATTAAACTTTAAAACAAATTAAAATTATAATATAACTATAAAAATAAATTATAAGTAAAAGCAGTTTTGAATTAAAATTCAGTATTTTTCACTATTCATCAAAAAATGAAACTTCACAGAAAAATAACAACAGTTCACCCTAACATAATTTTGAAATTTTTATTTCAAAAATTAAGTTTATTTTTTCATAATAAATTTATAAAATTTTCAAAATTCATATTTAAAGTAGATTCACCATTAAAAGGCAATAAAATTGCCTTTATAAAAATATAGGTTTTTATATGTAATCTTGGGTTTTTTTTATCTTATGATTATAAAATATATTGGATGAATTTAAAAGATATTTTATTGAATATATAATATATATTACATTAATATAACTCAATAATTGTAATTAATTTAATTTATTAGTATAAAATGACTTTATGAGCATAAAAATAGTTTTTTATAAAAGTATTCCCTTTATATTCAATTGGTTATTATATTCATTTCTAATTAATTTGTAACTAATGAATTAAACTATATATTTTTATAATTTAGTTAATACTATTAATAACTATTGAATTAATGTATAGGTTTTATCTTATTATATTAAATAATAATATTTTTAATAATATATTATTGTTTGATAAAACTCGGTCTTGTGTGTTATGCAATCCATAGAGGAAAGTCAATCTTGTGTGTAATTCTATCTAACCTTGGTGCTCCGTGTAGAGAAAAATAAACATTGTGTTATTTGTAACATAATCTTAACTTTTTGTTTCATATAAATTAATCTAGGAACAAAATTAAATTTATTCTAAAAGGAAAGTATCGTAAATCCTTGGGGTGTTACATTCTCCCCACCTTAAATAAATTGAACCCTCATAATTCAAAATTTATCTTGATAATCAAAGGATTGATATTTGAAAATAAAAAAAAATTCAAAAACCCAAATCATGAATAGGTTTAATAACAAGTCTTCTTAATAATAGAGAAAGGGATGTACAATGGTCACATAACTAGGTTCCTTAGTAGGAGAACATAGGTGGGAAATGGAAACATGGATACAAAAGAAAAATATAACAATAAAGTTCTAATATAGAGTGATAGAGAACATGTTCAGCTGAAATTTTATGACCATGAATCCTTAAATCAATGTTATGAAAAATTTCATTAATGTCATCAAAAATGATTATAATAGGACAAAATTTTTGTCTCAAGACCATTTTTCCTATAGTTGAGGAATTATTTCACTCTAAAAGAATATAAGTAAATATACGTTTCTATTTCATAAACACAATCTTATCCTTTAGTTGTGACTTGAACTATTTCTCCTTAATTTATTAGAATAGGATGCATTATATGGTGAATTAATACATTAAACTTTAAAACCTCATCCAAATATTAACTTAAACCATTTTATAAATGGATAATTTTTCGAAAATATTATGATCTAACACTTTATAATGAAGGTCAAAAAATTTCCAAAATGAACTTATCAAATAACATGAAGTGGATTTTAATCATCACATAATAAACCTGTGAATATGGTAATAACTTTAATTACCATAAAAACTTACTGAAAACATTCATGCTTCTTATTTATTAAATAGAACATAGATTATTGGATATGTTCTTTAAGTCAAAAAATGATGTAAACTCCATCAATGACAGCATAAACCACTTTGTCAATAAATCATTACTTGGTTCCAAGGTAGTCAACACTTATCTGATTTATGTTATCCAAACCAATCATTTATTTATCTAAAAATAATTGTATTAACATTAGGAATATATTAAGTGTCATGACCTATCCCCTAGGGCCCATGTCGTGACTACACCAAATCTGCCTTCCATAGGCCAGGGGTTAGCGACTAGCACCGGAAAGGTATATCCCTAAAACCGGGAATGCATTTACTTTAAACCTGTAAACTCACACAAACCAAGCACACAACAAGACATGAGCACAAAATAAACTATATAATAAATATGGTGTGTACAGTAAGTAAAGGGGCCAGAATACAAGCCCAACTGGAAAGTACAAGTAAAATTGAAAACAGCTCCTGTGAAAACCCACCAAGGATCCTACCTAAAGGGTAGGTACAACTCTCGAATGGTCGTCTCTATGGTACGCCTCATCTAAGGTCCACCTCTGAGTAGCATTTAGTCCTGCTACCCTCAACCTTGATCAGCGATGTCCATCGTCTGCACAAGACATAGTAAGGTGCGGGCGTAGCCCGTGCAGGGGTGAGTATAAGGATACTCAATAGGAACCCTGAGACCCCGTAAGGTCTCTCAGAATCCACCAAGGATAAACCATAAAGAAAAACCGTAATCACAAAGCATGAAACAACAGTCAATCCTACTTAGGTATATTCCCATACATATACCTAAGTTATCAAGTATACCCATCTCATTAATGAGGAAACACAAGGCCCAAAGGCTCAACTATTCCATGAAGGTAACACCACACAGGTAATTACCAAAAAGGTAATTCCGCAAAGTAGAATACCACATAGGTATCACCACGAAGGTAAGTAACACAAAGGTAATGCCATACATAAGGATACCACAAAGGTTTCACCACACATAAGTGTACCACAAAGGTAAAGACTCATCTCACACTAGGTATAACTTAAGTACAGAAATATAGATGATTAATTGTATTTATAGATCATCTTACTTCATCGAGAAGCTCTGATGTTGACCCACACAGGATCGAAGATGACCCACACAGGATCTGAAGATGACCCACACAGGATCTGGAGATGACCCACATAGGATCGGTATGTGTTGACCTACATAGGATCGCTAAGCACTGACCCACACAGGATCAAAAATGACCCACATATGATCTAAATACTACTCAAGTACAGCTAGCCACAAGGTTCCCGCACTAAGCATGCTTGATTCTGAGATGTTTTTCTTCTCAATCCATCATTCTATACTTCAACTTCCATAAAGTCCCATGAAGAAGTAACCCAAAGGTTTTTTAATTCATAAGGAACCTAATGCGACAGACGACGCGTCAATCGGATGCCCGGTCTATAAGTTATTAGCATTTTCATTACGAGGGCCTGGTTGGATTCTGGTTCAATCCAACCTTGTCATACTCCAACTTTATCCAAAACTTAATTAGAGTACACCAAAAGGTCTTTCTCGGTCCAAGGGTCCCGGTGCCATATACGGTTCATCAAACGGACACCCAGTTCTCAAGATATGGCCAAAAATGCATATCTGGGTCCAGATGGGCCTGGGTCCGGTCTGACCCGGTCAGACCGACCCCGCCCGACCCGCCTGGGCCGACCCAACCCAGTCCGGGTACGACCCGGATGGGATGGTCTACAGCAGTCTCGGCTCTCTGGGTCACGGTTCAGTCCATCCTACAAAGGGGGCGGCCCGGCCCGCTCAGTGCAGCCCGCTCGGTACTGCCCGCTCGGCTGGGTGTGGTCTGCCCGGCTAGGTGCAGTTTACCGTGGAAGGGACCACCCTAGCCGCTACCCAGGGGGGAGGCAGAACTTGGTATTCCGAACGGTCCGGTTGGACCGTTCAACTTTGGCCAATTCGGTGGTGCCATGTGGTGCCGCCTGCTGGCATGCAGGACCCACCGGAGGGGTCTCGCTCAGTGTGACACGGTCGGCCAGGGTTTCGGTCAGCTCTCCTCCCAACAGTGTGACGGTGCCGCTATCCTCCCATAGTTGTCTGTGTGTCATCCACCCTCTGGGTGCACAGATGCAGCTAAGCAGCTGCGGCCTCTTCTGGTGGCGGTGTGGATGCATGCTTCCCTGCCTCCATGCGGTCGGCCGGCATGTCGGCAGTCATCCTCCTCCGCCATGGCTGATGGGATGCAGCCTCCTCCAACAGCGTGGTTGCACCGCCGCCGCCATCGCGGCTGGCCAGAGTGCTGGTAGTCGACTTGTGCCCTGCCGGCGTTGGTCTCCAGCGATTCGGTTGGGTTCTGCTCAACCCATCGATCCGCCTGTGAAGAACGCGTCAACAATGAAGTTGCAGAGGGATCAGGTTGTGTTTATTTGTCCTGTATCCTTCGTGTTAGACCAATAGCATGCGGCTCGAGGAGAATGATTCAACTTAAATTAACGAAGAACAAAATGAACTAAATCCCTACCTCATTCATCCATTGGAGATGGCGTGGGGAAGAATATGAAGATGTTGAAGGAGACGTCGGTGTTCATCGCTCCCGCAACACACTTCTGATCTGAACTTGAGCGTTGATCCCTCGTTCTTGATCCAGAGGATGTTCTTCATTGAAGGAAGTTCCTCATTGGAGGATGTTCTTCCAAGTTCTCCAAGTCTCACCCAAAATCCCTTCTATGCCAATGATCTTCCCCCATGAGAGTTGAGGAGCCAACTTAATTAAGTATAGTTTATTAATTAATTTTGACACATCAATTGGGGGAATTCCAAGAGTTACCTCCCATTAAAAGAGGAGTTTGGGTGGTCCCCACCAGGTTTCAAGAAATAAAATAAAATTTATTGTTTTATTTTATTATTTTTCTTTTAACTCTCCCACAAAAATCCAAAAATCTAACTTCCACCCTCAACATACTATAGTCGAGGTGAAGATCTCCTTAAGCAAATATCAGTCCTGCGAGTTCAACAGTGTCTTCGTATTTCAATTTCAAGTACCGATTCAAAAGTTACAAAATTCCGGTCGTACATTTTCTGAATGTACCTAAAAAAAGTTCAGAAATTCATTCTAGGCACACTGGGCCTTGGAATCACATGCCATAAATTTTTATAGACTTGAAATAATTCCATATAATTAAAAAAAATTACATGGAAAATTTTTGGTCTTTACATTCTCCCCACCTCAGGACTTTGCGTCCCCAAAAGCCACAACACAAACTAGGAAAACAAGTGGGGGTACTGAGCACAAATCTGAGCCTCCCACTCCCATGTTCTCTCATAAAGGTTCCTATGTTGTCAACATACGCAAACCAAAGGTATCGATCTCCCGTGAAGGACTCTCTCATGTCGATCTTCAATCTCCACTGTAACCTCCAAAAATGTCACCCCATCATCGATGTCCATCTCACCCTAATCAATGATGTGTACAGGATCATGTACGTATCTCCTCAGCTAGGATACATAGAAAACATCATGCACCTGGTGCAACTGAGGGGGAAGAGCTAGGTGGTGTGCTACCTCACTAACTCTGCTGAGGACTTGGAAGGGTCCGATGAACCTCAGAGATAACTTGATGCCCCAGCCAAATATCCACAAACCTCGTCGAGGTGAGACCCATAGAAAAACATGGTCACCATCCTCAAACTTCAGAGGTCTCTGTATCCTATCAACATAAGACTTATGCCTGTTATGTGCAGTCTTCATCCTCTCTTGGATGATCTGCACCTTCTCTATGGTAGCTCGTACCATCTCTGGTCCCATGAGTGCTTACTCCCTTGGGTCAGTCCAACATAGAGGTGACCTATAAGGTCGACCGTATAATGCCTCGAATGGTTCCATGCCGATAGTGGAGTGATAACTGTTGTTGTATGTGAACTCCACTAAGGTCAATTGATCCTCCCAATTGTAGCCAAAATCAAGGACGAAAGCATGCAACATGTCCTCAAGGGTCTGAATGGTCCGCTCTGTCAGACCATCCGTCTGAGGATGAAATGCGGTGCTCAACCGAAGCTATGACCCAAATGCCTCCTACAACCCCTTTCATAGCCAGGAAGTAAAATGTACGTCATGATCAGAGACAGTCATAGATGTCACTCCATTAATCCATACAATATTCTTCACGTAAAGGCATCCCAAGATCTCTACTGATCCCTTCTCTTTGATAGGTAGGAAGTGGGCTGACTTGGTGAGTCAGTTAATGATCACCCAAATGGAATCATGTCCCCTAGACATGCGTGGAAGTCCCATCACGAAGTCCATGGAAATTCCATCCCACTTCCACTCTGGCACCTCTAGTGGATGAACTAAGTCTGCTAGAACATGATGCTCTTCTTTCACTTGCTAACAAATGAGGCACTGAGAGAAAAACTATTCCACTGCTTTCTTCATTCCCGACCACCAGTGCTGACGCTGAAGGTCCTGGTACATCTTTACCACTCCTGGATGTACCATTAGAGGATATGTATGGAACTCCCTCAACAATTCCTCTCGTAGCGTCATTGGTACCATAGTACATCTTCTGAAGAGGATGACGTTCTCCCCACCTTCAGAAAATTCCTTAGGTGCATGTCTTATGGATATATGAGCATGTCGAGCCTCATATTCAGTATCCCCAAGTTGTGCCTCCCTGACTCGTTGAAGTAGTGGGGGAGTGACTGTTAGAGACTAAAGATAAGCTGCTCTATCTCGATCCACGTAGGATATCCACAAAGCAGCTAACTATTCTGATGCCTCACTCAGTAACTATGTACCAGATCTCCTGCTGAGTTTATCTGCCACTACATTCCCCTTCCCAAGAGTATAGACTATCTCAAAATCATAGTCCTGTAGGAACTAAATCCAACACCACAGTGTCAGGTTCAGGTGATTCTGAGAGAATATATACCTAAGACTCTTATGATCAAAGTAGACTGTAAAATGCTTTCCTATCAAGTAATGTCACCACATATTCAAGGCGAAGATCACTACTTCTAACTATAGGTCATGGGTAGCATAGTTCTTCTCTTGTTGTCTTAGCTGTCGAGAACCATAGGCGATCACTACTCACTCTTGCATTAGGACACATCCAATCCCAGTTCCTGATGTGTCGTAGTAGACTACATACCCAACTCCCTCTTACGGTATCCTAAAGATGGGAGAAATCGTCAGTATTTTCCTCGGCTCTTGGAAACTCCGATGGGATCTCTTCGACCACATAAAGGGTTTCCCCTTCTTCGTCAACACTGATAAGGGTCCCACAACTCTGGAAAAGTCAGGCACAAACCTCTGGTAGTAACCAGCCAATACTAGGAAACTCTACACCTCCGTCACACTCCTGGGTGGCTCCCAAGCAAGCACAGCCTCAATCTTCGTTGGATCCACCGCAACTCCAGCCTCCAAGATAACGTGTCCCGGGAAGTGAACCTCACAGATCCATAACTGACACTTCAAGAGCTTACCATAAAGATGGTGCTCTCAGAGTGTGTCTAGAACTATTTTCATATGGTAGGCATTATCCTCCTTTGTAGCTGAGTATATCAGGATGTCGTTGATGAAGACTACCACAAAGCGATTGAGGTATGGATGGAAGATCATGTTCATGAGTATCATAAACACTGTTGGGGCATTGGTCATACTGAATGGCATAACCAAGAACACATAATGGTCATACCGACATCTGAAGGCCACCTCCTGCACATCGTCATCTCGTACCCTGAGCTAGTGATAGCTTGATCTGAGGTCTATCTTCAAAAACTAACGCGATCCCTTCAACTGATCAAAAATATCATCAATCCTCGATAATGGGTACTTGTTCTTCACGGTCACATAGTTCAGGTGTCGATAATCCACACAGAGTATCAAAATCCCATCTGCCTTCTTGGTGAACAAAATCGGGGTTTCCCAAGGTGAAACACTAGGCCTAATGAACCCCTTGCTCTGCAAGTCCTCCAGTTGTACTAGTAGCTCTCAAAGCTCTGTGGGAGCCATCTGATATTCTGGTGTAGATATTGGTGGCATCCTGAGGTGCAAGTCGATATAAAATCCCACCTCTATATGAGTAGGTAGACCCCGAACATCATTGGGGAAAACATCAGCATACTGGTCCACCACTACAGGATAGATCAGACTCTCAATATCAACCGCTCTGAGGGTAAGGCTAGCCAACTGATGTGTGATCGGCTGCACCCTCATTTGGTTAAGTCCATCCTGTGCTGAAAATGTTCCCTTCTCACCGGTGAAGGAAAACTAGGTCCCATCGTCACGAACACACCACACTTTGTGCCTAATACAGTCGATCTGATCATGGACTATATATAACCAATCAATACCCAAGATGACGTCGTAAGGCCTCGACACCGCTACTAGAAGATCCCAACCAAAGCTCTTGCCTCCTAGAGTAAGCTCACACTACCAGAACCAGTGTGTAATCATAAAATCCGCTCCCGTAGAAGTATCTAGCAGTAAGGATTGAGCTAACAGCTCCACCAGAATCTATGAGCTCTAAACGAGGGTCAGGGCAATAAAAGAGTAAATAGAACATGTGTCTATAAGTGCTATAGATAAGGTGGAGTAGACACATATTGTACCTCAAATCATCTTTGAAGCACCGTGATCGTAGGACTTAGCTGCATGGATCTAAGCTCTTCCTTGTCCACCTACTCCATATGGTCAGGGTGGATCACCTGGAGGCCGTGGCGATAGAACCTCGAATCGCTGCCCACTACCTGTTGCACGGCCAGCTCCTCTGTCACATCCGCCTACTGCCTGTGAACCTCCTTGATCGAATCTTTGCCTCTGCCCAGGCGGTCCTTCGACCGTCTTCTGGTCATTCGTACGGCGGGTCAGGCAGTCACGAGCCATGTGACCCTTCCCACTGCACGAGTAACACTGTCTGCCCCTCGCCTATCCTGCTCTATCTCGAGAACCACGCACAACTGACCCTGTATCCTACATTCATCCACCTATAAGTCTATTCCTCTTAGACCTATGTTTCATCTATCTGCTACCAACTGTGGATGAATCTTCTATGTGACATCTGGTGGTGGGTCTTGTTCTTGGTGACTACTCAGCAAGAAATCTCTCCACTAATAGTGCTTTCTCTAACACCCCCGCCTACGTCGGGATGCTGAAAGAAATCATTGAAGCTCTAATCTCCCATCTGAGCCCCTGATCAAAGGTCTGGGCCCTGAAGAAAGCGTCCTACACTATGTTATCGGAGTATCATGAGAGTTCAGTGAACCTCGCTAAATATTGAGCCACAGTCATGCTACCCTACTACAAGTGGAGGAGCTCTTGTATACGCACAGAGTGTAAAGTCTTTGGGACGAACTCTGCCCTAAAAAGGCTCTCAAAGTCCACCTAGATGAGAGTGACCTCATCATGAACCTAGAGCATCAAGCCCCACCATCTACCTGCTGCTGTCCGAAGAAGACTAGCGGCAAGGATTACCATGAGATCAGTTGGTGTCCCTACCATTCAAAAAACTCTAACCACGGCCTCCAGCCAGTTCTCAGCCACCTTTGGATCTGTCTCGCCCCAGAACCTTAGTGGCCTCTGGAATTGGAACTCGTGAAATGTGCTTAAGTGGTGTGCACCCTCTGTTGATGGGGCTAGTGGCATTGGATACCCAATGGGTAGTGGTGCTACTGGTACACCACTCAATGGTACAATTGCCATAAGGGGGCCCTGCATTGAAGCCTCATCGCTCGGTGGGTTTTCATCGCATACTCTACCTAAAACCCTAGCTAGTTGTCTATGTGCAGGAATCCTGAAAATAAATAGGTGTGCCACGATCAAAAATTTATACCTGGTGAGCTTACTCAAAGTGATCAAAAAGAAAACTTTCCAAAAACACACATGCAATCAGTGTTTTCGTGCACAAAGTCAGAAATCAGAAGTCAGGGTCTTAGTGTATGGATACTTCGGCCACCGCACCAACACTAAATTCCCCAAAATGAAAACCACACTCATTAAACTTAACACTATCGTTGAATCAAAAGATCAGAGTTCAAGTTCTCTGGTAGAACCTACTCCTCTGATACCAATTTTTCATGACCCGTCCCCTGGAGCACGTTCCATGACTACCCCAAGCCCGCCTTCCATAGCCCATGGGCTGGCGACTAGCACCAGAAAGGCATATCCCTAAAACCGGGAAGGCATTGCCTTTAAACCTGTAAACTCACACAAACCAAGCACATATCAAAACACAAGCTCAAAGTAAACTATATAATAAACATGGTGTGTATAATAAGTAAAGGGGCCAGAATACTAGCCCAACTAGAAAGTAAAAGTAAAACTAAAAATAGCTCCTATGAACACCCACAAAGAATCCAACCTAAAGGGTAGGTACATCTCTCGAACGGTCTTTTATGTGGTACACCTCGTCTAAGTTCCACCTCTGAGCAGCCTCTAGTCCTGGTACCCTCGACCTCGATCGGTGTTGTATGTCATCTGCACAAGACACAATAAGGTGCATGCGTAGCCCATATAGGGGTGAGTATAACGATACTCAGTAGGGACCTCGATACCCCCTAAGGTCTCAGAATCCACCAAGGATAAACTACAAATCAAAACCATAATCACAAATAAGGAAACAACATTCAACCCTACTTAGGCATATGCCCATACATATACATTAAGTTATCAAGTATACCCATCTCATTCATGAGAAAACACAAGGCCCAAATCCTTAGCCAAAGGCTAAACTGTTCCATGAAGGAAAGTATACCACGAAGGTAACACCACATAGGTAAGTACCACAAAGGTAACACCACATAGTAGAATACCACATAGGTATCACCACGAAGGTAAGTACCACAAAGGTAATGTCACGCAGAAGTATACCACAAAGGTTTCACCACACAGAAGTCTACCACAAAGGTAAAGACTCAGCACACACCTGGTATAACTTAAGTACGGAAGTATAGATGATTAGTTGTATTGCTATATCATATTACTTCATCGAGAAGCTCTGTTGTTGACCCACACAGAATCAAAGATGACCCACATAGCATCTGAAGATGACCCACACAGGATTTGGAGATGACCCACATAGGATCGTTATGCGCTGACCCACACAGGATCACTGAGTGCTGACCCACACAGGATCAAAGATGACCCACATAGGATCTGAAGACTCTTCAAGTACAGCCATCCATAGGGTTCCTGCACTAAGAATTCTTGATTCCGGGAGGTTCTTCTACTCAAACAAATGCTACAAATTCCCATGAATAAGTAACCCAAATGTCTGTCACGTCATAAAGAAACCAGTGTGACATATGACGCGTCAATCAGAGGTCCGGTCTGTAAGTTATTAGTGTTTCTGTTCTGAGGGCCGGTTGGATTCTGTTTCGATCCAAACCATATGTACTCTGACTTTATCCAAAACTCAAGTAGAGTACACCAAAAGGTCCATATTGATCTAAGGATCCGGGTGTCGTAGACGGTTCGTCAAACAGACGTCTGGTTCTCAAGATATGGCCAAAAAGGTGTATCTGGGTCCATATGGGCCTGGGTCCGGTCCGACACGGTCGGACTGACCCAACCCAGTCTGGGTCTGGGCCTGATGGTCTGGGCCACGGTGGGATCAGCTCACTGGGCCACGGTCTGGTTCATCCCATAATGGGGGCAGCCCAGCCCGCTCGGTGCTGCCCGCCCTGCTCGGTGTGGTCCGCCCGGCTGGGTGTGGTCCGCACGGTTGGGTGTGGTCCGCCATGTAGGGGCCTACCCTAGCCTCCACCCAGGGGGAGGTGCCCCCTGATATTATGAGCGGTCCAGTTGGACTGTTTGTCTTCGGCCAATCCGGTGCTGCCTGCTGGCACGCGGGACCCACCGGAGGGGTCCCGCTCAGCGTGACGCGGATGTTCGGGGTTTCAGCTGGCTCTCCTCCTAGAATCATGATGTCTCCCCTGTTCTCCCATGACCAACTGGGTGTCGGTCGCCCTTCGGGTGCACCGCCGCGACTAAGCAGTCGCGGCCTCCTCTGTCGGCAGTGCGAACGCGCGCCGCCCTGCCTCCATGTGGCCGGCCAGTGTGCAAGCTGCCATCCTTCTCTGCCGTAGCTGATGGTCCGCGACCTCCTCCGTTGGCGCGATTGCGCCACCGCCACCATCGTGGCTGGCCGGAGTGTCGTCTGCCACCTTGTTCTCTGCCGGCATCGGTCGCCAGCGACGTGGTCGGGTTCCACTCAACCTTTCAATCCACCCACGAAGAACGCATCAACAATGAAGTTATGGAGGGATTGGTTCATGTTCGTTTGGCTCGTACCCTCTGCATTATAACGATATCATGCGACTCGAGGAGAATAATTCAACTTAAATTTACAAAGAACAAAATGAACAAAATCCCTACCTCGTTCGTTCGTTAGAGATGGCATGGGGAAGAAGATAAAGATTTTGAAGGAGGCGCAAGCATTCATCACTCTCACAACATGCTTCTGATCCGAACTCAAGCATCGGTCCATCGTTCTTGATCCGGAGGATGTTCTTCGTTGAAGGAAGTTCCTCATTGGATGATGTTCTTACAAGTTCTCCAAGGCTCTCCCAAAATCCCTTCGCCAACAATCTTCCCCCACGAGAGGTGAGGAGCCAACTTAATTAAGTTAAGTTTGTTAATTAAAATTAAAACATCAATAGAGGGAATTCCAAGAGTTACCTCCCATTAAAAGAGGAGTTTGGGTGGTCCCCACCACCAATATTCAAATGAGAGGTTTCAAGAAATAAAATAAAAAGTATTGTTTTGTTTTATTATTTTTCTTTTAACTCTCTCATGAAAATATGAAAAACTAACTTCCACCCTCAATCTACTGTGATTGAGGTGAAGGTCTCCTTCAGCGAATATCAGCACTACGAGTTCAACGGTGTCCTCAGCTTTCAATTCCATGCACCGGTTTAAAATTTACAAAACGCTGCTCGCGTGTTTTCTGAACGTACCTAAAAAAAGTTCAGAAATTCGTTTCGGGCACACCGGGCCTCAGAATCATGGTCCTCCAATTTCTGTAGACTCGAAATAATTCCATATAATTAAAAAAAATACATGTAAAATTTCAGGTCTTTACATTAAGGTTTATCTTTCCCTCAACCATGTGTTTTTAAAAAAGTTTTACTTTCTACTAAATAAGTTTTCTTTGTACAACTCAACATATGATCTCAAATACTTAAAGAAAAAGTATTATAGTAAAATCATCATATATTCTATAAATATTATAACTGGTACATTATTTATAAAATACTCAAATGAAATAATTTTTTAATCCAAACATAAGCATGTTAATCAAACCTATTTTTTATGGTAGTAGCATAATGTTGAACATGATCTATTAGCTTCTTTTTGGGTACATTCCTTTGATGCATGAGACATTAGTTTTTTTAGTGCCTCATATCCTTGTATCATAATTATTTCAAATTGGGGTTTTCTTTCTTTTCCTTGAAATTGTGAACTTGGTGGCCTTTTTCTCCAAAATTATAACAAAATCGCATTCCCTTCAAGCAAGTACCGGGGTGTTTATTTCCATAATTATGACATGTTTAAAAATACTTCTTTCTCTTATTCTCTTTATAAATATTTTGACATGTCATCCTCTTTTTTTCTTTATTTACTTAAAATCCATAGGAATTAGAGAATTATTTACCAATATTATTATCACATGATATTATGTCCATGTATTATGGGAATTCTTCGAAGATTATTTCCCTTTGAAATATTATCCTAAGGTCATAAAAGATACAATCCTTATTACTCTTTAGATTATTTAATTGGTGAGGTTCACATTCCTACTACTGGGATCTATTTCTAAATGACAACATATACTAAATTATTTCATATCATTATAAAACATAATGTATAATCCAAAAAATAGTAAAATAATTAATATAAATTGAAAAATTTATTCATAGCTAATATAATAATAATAAACATGGTTTCTTTGGGTATATATTTACTTTTAAATCCTTACTAATGGTTTGTAAAGAAAAAACAAATTAACCTAAGTTTATCCCCCTAAGAGTGTCAAACTAGGTGTGTAGTAAGGCATGATGTCATGTACCAGGTTACACTGAGTCAGGACTAATGTACCTTGTCGATGTTGTTACCACTAGGTACATCTGTGTCAAAACCACGTCCACTTGCAATATCCAAATGGGGATGTATTTCTAGGAATAAACACATAATTTCTACCATACCAAAATTCTAGGATGTTATTATATACTTATCCTCAAAGTTTATCTTAGGGTAATGTTACCTAATCTAATTTTTCTAAATAAAGTTTCCATGGTTGCTACTAAACTTTCTATGATACCAACTATAATTCCACAACCTCAGAAGCTCGTAGATGGTGCATTATGTTATTATATTGGCATATATGTGAGCTTAAAATCCCAAGGGACCAAATATTTTAGCAGTTTTGGAAAACCATATTACATGCATGATACCCATAATACATTGGTAAAAGAAAATAAATCATAACATAAGTAAAATCTTATCATCCTTGAAATTTCATTAAAATATTTATTCTTCATATCCTAAGGAAATGAAACAAAATATGGGTGATCTTAAATTTTTTATAAGGGTAATTATAGAGGAATAAATAATGAATCAATAATAATAATAAACATGGCATGGTAAATAACTCATAACACTTTCTAGTCAAATAACTAGATAAGGAAGAATCAATATAAAATGGTAAATAATTGAAACACATGCCATATAATCAATAAATTTATAATTAAATTCATACATAGATATGTCCAAGAAAAATATCATAGATAAATAATAACTGAATCTAAATGAGGTAAATGCTTAATTATTAGACTTCATGTTTCCTAGGTACATGGTACCTTTACCGTCAAGACCTTTCACAAGATAATTTATCATATCGGGTAAAAACCCATCTAATTTTTTCAACTAATTCATCTCATGATACTACCAATTCATATAAGGTATATCTATAACCGGGCCCCACTCATTTCGTACATGTCCAAATCATTCCTCATATATCGAATAATCAATTTAATTAATAAACAATATAACTTATCATAAAATATATATATTGAATAAATAATATGGATTTATCAATAATTTTCTAGTAGAGGATAATTATCAACAAGGTTTGTTGATGTTGATTAATGGAAATACCATTGAAATACCATTAAAAACATTCCTGAGGAAAATAATCTTTAAACATTCCAAAGTGTCCAATACCACTTTGAAACATTTGAAATCATTATCCCCTTGAATGAATAACATTAAATGAAAATTATAATATCATGAGAATAATTATATTCATGATATAACATATCAAAAGGTAGTATATGCACCATATAAAATAAACTTGGGGCATATCATTACAATATGCCTCAATGAAATGAAATTGAGATGAAATCCCTTATAATTATGGTAACATTTGAATTGAAAACCTGAAAAATAATAGTCACCAAATGAAACATTTAAATACCATGAAGATAAAATAATTTATGATATAATATACCAAAATTTCCAATATATACACCACATAAAATAAGTAAGTGGTGAATATGACATTTATCTCATGGATGTAAAAAGTGATATGAAAATCACTTACCTTGAGTCTGACTTGTCACGTGTGTTGTTATCTTCATGAATAATAAAATTATGTTAATTATTTATTTTATTAATAGCCTTTTTAAATTTTAATACTAATTTTACTTCACTTATTACAATGTTTTATACAACTACTTAAACAATTAAGTTTACATCGGGAGTTTTGACTAAATTTAGTTCGTGTGTTAAAAACGACTTTGGTGGGTCGAATATGGTCAAAGGGTCATTACATAAACATCTACAGGATAATAATAATGACATAATTATAATATTTATACATAAATTTTACTTTTAAAACCAATCATTAATAATGTTTATGAAAAATTAACCAATGTTACAATCTTGGAGACGGTGGGTCGTACGTACGCATGAGTAACATTCTCATTTTTCAGTGATCATTATTGAAAGAAGGTAAGTAAGATTATATCATTACAGAAAAATAATTATATCATAAATATAGTTTTATTTAATAATATATAATTATATATAATTCTTGTGATGTAAAAGTAATCGCATTGTGTCGTGGAGGCGGTAGTCCACAGGTCCACAACCGACGTTATCACTTTTTAGTATGTGAAAAAGGTAATAAAGAAAATGATATATTGTATTTACATAAAGGTGATTATTTAATTAATATAATATATATTTAATTTATGTCACATATTTTTAATTAAAATCATACTTTATACATTCCATGTATCACATGAATGAATCAAATCTCTTTGAGGAGGCGGCAGTCCACACTTCCACAAATGGTGTTATCATATTTACACAAAATGGAAATCATGAAGGTATTTATTATATAAAAATTAAAATTATTAATAAAACATAAATATCATATATATCATATAAAAACATCATGTCCATCATAATTCTCAACCATGATAAGTGGTAAAGGAAAAATTAACAACATCATTTTGTGAGGTTATAGTTCACCATACACAAGAATGATAAGTTTGCTGCCCATTAAATGGAAGTGTATTTAAGTGTAGGTATAAAACTTATAATAAAAAATATAAGTAAATTTATGATACATATTTTATTATATAATCATGTAATAAGAAGATTTTAGGGGGTTTAGAATGAAAATAAAACAAGGGAGCTTGAGGAAGGATATTACCTCTTCTTTGGGTAACTCATTTTGGTTTGCACAAAAGGGATTTCTTGAATGGATTAATTCCCAAATTTAGGATTTTAGGATTATTTTAGGGGTTTTTAGAGATTATTTTATCATATTTTGGGCAATAAAAATGGTTTGATAGGTGCGAGGAAGTGGGAGGGGTGAGTTCCTTTTTATAGTGGAGGAGGAGTGGCATTCTTGTAAATTTGTGGAAATGGAATTCCACCCATGTTTTTTCCATTTAAAGTGGCTCCAATAATGGTAAAAATTAGATAAAAGGGAGTATATGTTTGAAATATTTATATACAATATATTTTTTAAAATTTTATAGGTCATTTTGATCCTTAAGTTTAAGGTTTAGTCCTTTGTTAAGCTAATTTTTCTCTTAATCGTTGTAATTAATTTTAATCGCTTTCACTAATCTATTTGGTAAAAAACTAAGTTAACATAATTAGAAATTATAAACTATGATGATTCCAAATTTTAAATCCATTTTTATAAATTAAAATCACATAAGTGGAAGAAATTAATTTAAAATTAATCCCGCAGATGGAACGATAATGCCAGTTTTTAAAGTAAAAAAGTTCAAAAGTTTACTATGTTTTTATATCTAATTTCAAAGTGAAATTTATTAAATTTACCTATATTGGATTAATTTATGTATAATTGGTATAATTAAACTTTAAAACTAATTAAAAATATAATTTAACCTTATAAATAAATTTTCAAAATTCAGATTTAAAGTAGGTGCTTCATTAAAAGGCGGTAAAATTGTATTTATAAAAATACAGGTTTTTATTCATAATATTGGGTTTATTATTATCTTATACTTATAAAATCTATTAGATGAATGTAAAAAATATTTTATTTAATATAATATATATATATATTATTATTAACATAAATCACTAATTGTAAATAATTTAGTTGATTAGGATAAAATGACTTTGTGAGCATAAAAATAATTTTTTATAAAAATATTCCCTTTATATTAAATTGGTTATTATATTAATTTCTAATTAATTTTAAACCAATGAATTCAAACATATATTTTCATAAGTTAGTTAATATTATTCGTAATCATTTATTTAACGGTTAGGTTATATCCTATTATATTAAATAATAATGTTTTTAATAATATATTATTGTTTGGTAAAACTTGGTCTTGTACGTTACTTAATCCATCGAGGAAAGTCAGTCTTGCATTTAATGAAAGTAAACCTCATTGTCCCATATATATCAAACTAAACCTTATGTTTCTTGTAACATAATATTAACTTGGTGTTTTATATAAATAAATATAGTAAAAAAATAAATTTATTCTAAAAGGGAAATGTTTTAAGGTCTTGGGGTGTTACATATCAGGAGTCGTGCACTTAGATTTGCTGACAAAAATGTGATGACATGTGTTCACAATGAGGTAAGGTACATTGGGTGCGTCATTATTAACATGTCATAAATGGGTAAGTCAAGGAAGGATTTGTCTCTTCCATCTTTATGAAAGATGATATCTCATCCTTTTGATTGTAATAGAACTTTTTCCCTAAATTCCATGGTTATGGTGTAATGACATGTTTATTTCAGATAGTCAAAAAAAGACATTTTGAGTATATAGTTTGGTGACATGGATGTGAAACCTTCTAAATGAGATATTTTGACCAAGGTATTATATTACATAGTGATCATTCTTATACAGTTTCCATCATTACAACATTAAGTTCTTTCACTTGGATGCCTTGACCCATTATTAGATAGCAATAATTGACTTTAGGCAAGTATTAATAATTCCAAAGAGAAAGAATCCTAGAGGGTCACATACTAAGTGTCTCTGATGATCTTGATTAAATTTTATTAGAATTTAATTATTTAAATAAATATTATTATCAATACTAAGGGATAATTTTATTCATGTTTCATCGATTGCAAATATTTGTTGGAAAATGAAATATTTAAATTAAATATTTATCTGGGTGTTCAATAAATTCTAGAGGAATTCAAACGGACCAAGACCGTGTCTAGTAAAAAATCTTAATTAACAATCTAGTTAAATATTATTTGTTATTATGAAAGTTTCTTGGAACCAAAAAATAATATTAATCTTTTTATTTTTATTATGTGACATGGGGTTTATTAAAGGTTATAATATTATTTAAGGGTCGGTATGCAATTAAATAATTATTTTAACCTAAACTTTGTTGTAAAAGTGGGTGACCAAGACCCAAATTTTCAATACTTTTCGACTACCATTTCATGTATACAGTGAGATATACATGATGTAAACTTACCATTATAGTTTAGAAATTTCATAATCCAATATTTAAATGGTAATGTCCATAGATTAATTTTCATATCAAAAGGTTATAGAACATGAAAGTCTATAATGATAACCTTAAGATACTATGACATTAATCTTAAGCATATGTCTTATGGTCTAGATACATCATACTGACTGGACACAGTTGATGTCTGACTATTAGGTGTTGGTGGACCACAAGCATTGAGACTTCTTCTCATGAAGTTTTCACTTGGTGATCTCTAGTAGTTGAGATCATGAGGACATAACCGCTAATATGAACACCACAAGATTCAGGTGTCATTGGTTGTTCCTATCTACAGACATGTGTATTGGTCTTTTGAATTGAGACTATTATCAATGTGTTCCATTTGATCATGTACTTTGATTCAAGTAAAAAACTATGATAATGAAATTGTGGTGAGGTATCTTGTGTTGGGTGCGTCATTGGTGGTATGGTATTACTTGAATAGTCAAGATAGAATTTTTTTATTCCGAGTTGAGGAAGTAATATCTCGGGCATGGTTGATCGGGATGGAAGTACCTTTATAAATACTTGGCCAAAGTAATCAGAGGTAAGTCCATCTTGTTAGATCTACAAATAATAAATCAAGAAATGATAATGACACAAGTGTGTATCCTACTTTATGATATATCAAAATATAGGGAGAATATATTACGCAGTACGTGTTCATAGGTTGGTTATCGTTATTTTGACTATTCCTTATCTCTTAAGAGACCTTGATGGTTTGCTAGATTCCATTCTTAGTCTATGAATACTACTCACTGTAATCAAGATAAGGGACTAGGGGGTTACACATAAAAGTGCATTCAAGGATCTTCCCAATTATGATGAATAGGTATATAGGGTATGGTGGGACCCACCACAGGATTCGAGAGTTGTCTAATTTATCAATCACTGATAAATAAATAAATTCATTATTATTAAAGTAAATAATAATTGGGTTTAATTTATTTATTTTAATTAGTCATTCAATATTTAGTGAATGCAGAAAAAATAGTATTCGAATGAATATTATTTTAATATTACAGGTTCGTTTAATATTATAGGGAATTACAAGTCGAGTTAAATGACTCAGTTTTATCACATAATATATTTAATATATTACTAGTATGTGATAAAATATAAATAATATTTATGATGCAGTTTAGTTCATCATAATTATTTATTTATGGATTATTTAGTGGATGTTATTTTTTTGGGGGTCGAGGAACCCTTTCCGGGTATTTTCTAAATCCACTATACAAGTAGAGAGAGGGATCATTTCCATTGTATGGTCTATTCCAATTAAATGAAAGATTTTATCTCCTATCACCTTCTAGAGAGATAAATTCTCTCTCTGAGTGTCAATCTAAGAATTTCTTCGATGGATCAAAGGCACAGAATCTAGGTGATCGACACAACGTCGAAGGATTCATCAGATCTCTTCACTAACACTCGAAATTTTATGAACAATGAGTGTGTAGATTCTTGGAGAAAGTGTGGATGATATAGATGGGTTTTAATTTGGATCCTTTGAGAAACGATCATTGGTGATGAGCTACAATTTTCATGTTTCGATTCGAAATGAGGTAAATGTTCTATTTATTTTTTCATGCTCTGTTTAATTCCCATGATATTCTTGGGACCGTACCGAGGCTCAGATTGCTGGAAACAAAAAGTTTAATCATACCAATGATGAAAATTTTTAAATCTCCATCCCAATAACTTATATTTCATTCTTTAATACCATATATTGGTATCAAAGGGATCATGTGAATTTTTAGAGTCAATAAAATTAAATTAGCTTTAAATTTAAGTAAATGGATTTAAATTGGTCTCAACATAATAGACCATGCATCGATCCAATTTCGAATAGCCACATTATGGCCATTTAAAATTTTTAATATAGATTGACGGTAGTTTTTTGGGTATTTCGGCCAAGTTCTGGCCATGCCCTGGAGAACTTATTTCTATGAATACCGATTTCCAGCTTGAATTGTATTTTTCAGCCGGATCCATATTCCACCGAATGGTGAAAATTATAAAATTATAAAATTATAATTATTATTATTTTGTGAGGATAGTGAGTGATGGTCTATGATTAAACCAAAATTGGCTACCAGTTTTAGAAATTTTACAAATTGATCATAGGAGGCCTGACTTTGAGACCCCATCAAATGAATATGTTTGATTTTTGGGATAGCTGCCTATGTCAAAAAAATTATATTTAAAAAAGGTTTTTTCTATAAATAATTGGGGTACAGGCTGGAAGTAAATAAAGGTAAGAGACATTATCTTCCCATATAAGGAGTGGCTCGCACGGGACCCCCCCCCCCCATGGGTCACTCGGCCACCTGCCACGACCATCCTCTACCTCTTCAGGCAAGAAACCATGACCTCCTCCTCGAGCACACCAGATCCCATCACACACTCGGTCACTCACAGCTAATAAATAGCCACCATGGGGTCACCTACACCACTTATCCTTCCCCATATTCAAACGCTACCCTCCCTCTCAAATTCATCAGCTCTGGTAGCACCCTGGTCGCACGCCTTAGACCCACTAGTCGCGCTTCATTATGCCACCCTAAATCCTATTCTCATATCACGGCCTACATCTATCCTATCTTACCTTATACATAGTTATCATCCCAAGTCAAGCCACCAAATATGAAGTCACGCTTGCTTGACATCTCCACCATTGCTCGAGTTGAGGACATCGTTATTTCCTTCCCCTCATGATCTTGTGGTTCTAGATCATGCCAAACCACTGCACCATGCACTGGGGATCTAGGTCACCACTTCATCTAGCTATGTCTCCCTCCTATTCTATCATGTTCAGGTTATACCACAAGCAGGTATTCTCCCTCCTCCCCAGATCAGAGCCACCAACCACTCGCTTCAGCCCAGCTGGTGCACCCATTATGGCCGCCTCCTTATGTCGAACCTCCTATGTCGATGTCACACTACTTTCCAAAAGCACTGAAGCTAGCCACAACCAATCATGCAACCCAGCCTCCACAAAAAATCATTATCATCATTGTCAATGGTTGAGATAGTGGCCTCCCTCATGTTTCACGTCTTCCCCCCACCATGTCAGTTTGGACCATACCCCTTCATCGCCAACCAGCTGCCAGTGTGCACCGGTGTGCCTACCTCCAGCCGAACCCAGGTACCCATGCCTTGGGTTTTCTATTAATTCCATGATACCTAATTGAACTGATAGTCATGCAATGGGTCGAGCTGGATCTTCTTGAACTAGAATGGGTCAGGGTAGGTCGGTCTAGCTTATAACACCCCTTCATGGGGTCTATCATGCCAGGAATGGGCCTACGTGGGTCTGGACCAACACACATAGGCCCTACATGGGGTTTTAGGACCCAGGATTAATTTATCTAATAAAAATTAATTAAAATTGATTTTGGTTTGAAATATAATTCTTAATACTCGAGAAAAATTAATTTAATTTTTTAAATTAAAATTAAATTAATTAGAATACTAAATAAAATTAAATTATTTGAATTTAATTAATTAATTAAATTAAATTAAATACCCTCATACATTAAATTTATTACAATTTAATTTTATCCATGCTTTTACTTTTAACCATTGACTAGTCTTGAGAAATTAAGTGACCATGTGCATGTATGTTTTATTTATTTAATTAATTAATTATGTGTTGTTTTCATGTGATGGTTGTAAATAGTTAACTAGTTTTATTGATGGTATGTGCATCGTCTTATTTTTGGTCAATATGTATAAGGGCATGTGTGGACAATTTATTTTTCTATATTTTGTACTCTTGAGACCCCCTCGTATGTGTGTGAGTATTTTTATACTACGATGATGGCATTATAAGTCACGGACCATGCCAAGTCGAGTCAAAAATCAGATGACAAGTGGACACACTAGATGGGAGACAATCTGCATCTTGAGTCAAGCTATAACTCTGGTATGATTCCCCTAGGTCGTGGTTAATCCATTAAATTTAAATTAATCGATCAATATTATATTCTCAAGACCAGTTGGATATTTATTTTCTTAATATATTTTTTTATTATTTTATGCATTTTTATGAAAGGTTGAAAACACATAAAATAATAAATAGTAAAATGTATAAAGAATCGATGGATGTTTTTTCTATTAATGTTTAGTTGTGGGCGTGATAATATAATATGGAAAAATTAATATAAATGGATTAAATTCATTGAGAAAAATATAAAAAACCCTCAAAGAGATATTAAGTTGAAAAATGCCTTCCATCATTTGAATTTGAACAAAACTGGGTGTTCAGGGTGCTCTTCATCCAAAGTTGAGGGTGCCTCTTACTACTAGGTAGTTCTTAAGAGAGTGATGGGTTGACTTAACTAAATTTGGAAGCAAATAAGTATTCAAATATATCTTGCTACAACTTTAAAGGCAAGAATTGAGTAAATCGTTTTTATGATTTTAGAATCTGGGATTTCACTCAACAAATCAAGAAGCCACGAATTAATGCAGTTTTCCTTTCAAACACCTACCTTAAACTCTCTGAGTAGTGGTGTAGAAAAATCTTGTAAACTATGAGGAAAAGTTCAATGATTTTTACCACTATAATACTCAAGATTAATATTATTATGATTCTAGTATAGAGAGTTGTTAGAGTTTGATAAAATAGTGGGAAATATTTAATTATTTAATTAAATAATCAATAATATCTAAATCAGTTTCAAGATAAAAGTACAATATGATAGATTTTATTTTTGTAGAAAATGTAAAGTAATACCATAATTACACCGTGATAATATTGGAAAAATTCAATGTTCAATCTAGTATGATTTTCCAAAGAGTAGTACAAGCACTTGCACACAAAACTACTATATAGGAAATTCAAGGTGTTGGTGTCTCAAATACCTGTTAAGTCACCTCAATAAGCAAGGGTGTAAAAATACTTATAGGAGACTCTTGTATGATGCACATGATGGTTTTTTCATAATTCTATCATCAACGTCTGATGTGAGTTGTGGATACAACATCAGGGTATGAATTATTTCACATGTTGTCTCATCTTCAAGAAGTTTACAAGGAGAAAGTAAAGTGAGATGTGAATTTGTGATAATTACACTAGATATTTGTAATATAAAGATAGATCATGAGTCATTTATATTTTATTTTCACCCATTTACTCTAGTTTCATTTAATATCACAAAATTAATAGTATGGATAAAAATTCTTCGTTACCTTTTGGGTATGGTTCTCCAAGTACATAAGAACTTAAAGAAAGTATAATATTTAATTATTAAGGTGAATAAGTTTAAAGACAAGGAAAAATGTACAATGTAAAGAGAGATTCCAAAGGAACCTTTATAACTTCTTTAAAATCAATAGGTTTTAAATAAGAGTTTATTTTATTCACATATCATGAAATAAATATATGGAAATTTAATCACGATGAATCGAATCTAAATAAGCAAGTAATCGCTTCTTCTTCAGGTATATTCATCAATTGAAATTAATGTTTATGTTATAATTATGAGATGTTAAAATAAAATATGTCAATCATATATGTGTATTTGAATACAGTAACCAAGTAATTATAGAAACATTACAAAAATGAAGGTGTGTTTTCCAAGATGTTGAGAAAGGGTGATTCCTAAGTAAGCGGTGATAAGTACATGACTTATAATTTCCAAGTGAATGATTCTAGTAGAAATTTTGTTGAGTATAACAAAAAAATATATCTCATGTGTCCATTGGACACTAGGATACATTATTTAGGTTTAGGAATAAATGTTTTTTGTGGTGTTTCATACTCAACCAATACTTAATTGATACATGAATCATTGTAAATACGTGATGAATATAAAATGTAAGAATTATATACCCAGTTGTGGAAATATAATACTTTGTCAAGAAAAACTAAAAGTGGATTTCAAGGATATAAATAGCATGGTATTTAGACTTAGTGGAGCTAAACACCATAGGTATTATCGATGTATATACATATTTAGTTTTGGATAAAGAAACCTTTAGAGATAAAGGTATTCCACAAGGCTTTTGAAATTAGTTTAGTAAAAGAGCATGAACTATTCCAAGGTAAATCTAGTGGTAAATATACTTAATTAGATTAATTTATCTATTTATTAAGGAATAAGAAAGTGAAGTATAATATATTCATGGTTATAAGATATGTGATGCTTTAGGCTGGCATGCTGAATAATATCTTGACCAAATATTCATCGATCAATATAATGTAGTGGGGAAAAATTTCTAAATGCACATTACCTTATCCACATTAAGTTATGATGATAATAATGAGGATTGATGATGATTCTTACATATTAACATTGATAAAAATATTTAGCATGGAGTAATTCCTAAACACACATTTCCTTATACACATCATAGTCATGATGTAAGTTAGAGCATCAATGTTGAGACTTATATCCATTGTAGAAACTTCCATTATATTTCAAGATGTTCTTCACAAATAATGAAAAATATCCCATAAACATATGCCAACTATAATGAAAATGGATATCATATCAGTTTTATTATGATAAAAATTCATAAGAACATATTTTTAGATGCAAAGAGTATTCTATGATATAAAAAACTTGCATTAAGAAAAACACATTGTGCATCTAAAGTAATTATTCTAAAAGTTTTTGAGGATATTACTTAAATAACTGTGATATAAAATCTTTAGCCAAGTGATAGAATAAATTTCTATAAAAGGGTTCACATATCTACTTGATATAGTGGGAGAAAGATTGACTTGGGTTTAGTCAATGCTTGAGATGAAAAAATAGTTGGCATAGGAAAAAGTTCCACAAGAACTTGTGGAAGAGGAATGTTCCAGAGACACATACTATGTAGGAAGGTTAAAAACATAGTGATAATTTTATATTTATTTCATCTAGTGATACATTAGTCATTGAGAATAATAATTCCTATTAGTAAGCAGTATATGGAAATTATATAAGATTGACAGGATCATTTAAAATTCAATAATGGATTCCATGTATCAAAGTAAAGGGGGTTATTATTTTGAATACTACAGTGGATATTCAAGTGAGATGATACATGTATAGTACAATTAAGGTGCTAATAAGAATCATTTGGTTATACCAAGTCATTATATCTAAATCCATTTGAATTTTACTTGTCATGGATAATTTTTATGATAATTTTATTGATCATTGGATGTTAAGACCACCAATCATGGAAGGTGTCAATACGATGCAACCAGAAAGGGGTGGTAACATCACAAAATGCCAATAAGAAGTGAAAGTTACTGAAATCCAGTTTAGGATTAAATTAAGTGACAAGATCATAGAACATTCATTTGGAATGAATATTTTCCATGTTTCAACCAGAGATTAGTGGGAGTGCCATTATTTTCCAAGTAAAATATGTTTTGTAACATATGGAAAATAATTATTGTTCTTACATTTAGTTAATACCAGAATAAAATAAATACTCCATATATTGACTTAAAGTAGTGGTCTAAGTTCTATGAAATAGGATTTTCTACAGTAGATCTAACAGTTTCTTATACATATTAAATCATACATATACTGATAAGGTATTGAAAAATAAAAGTTTGAAAAATTAAATAGAGAATTATTATGAATTTGACATGGCATAAAGTTCTCCAAGTTGACATGTATGGGACATAAGAAGAGATTGATGTGATGAGTTGAATTCCATATGATTCAGATATGGATCAATCATGTATTACGTGATATGTACAGAATATTATATTCCCAATATATACTTTATGGTAGAAAAATATAATATATATCCAGTAGAACTCTAAGGGAAGTGGTTAGAACTATCAAATTGTACTTGATGAAGTACAATAGACATATACCTAGTATGTGGAGAGGAAGGGATACAAGTTTTGAGGGGACAAAAACTAGTATTCATTTTATCAATATGATCCAATATCATAGTTAGTCTAAGATAATGAGTGATACAAGCACATACAATCCATTGGTATCCATACCTACAAATACTGAGTATATTGAAGATTCTAAGGAAGTTAAAGAAGAAGTGTAAAATATGCAACAATTTGTTCCAGTTCTTGGAATTTCACCAAGTAAATTATTATCATAATGATAATTCTTTTTTTGGTACTAGCCAATATGTCAAGTTTTGACAGTAAAAAAGGAGATATAATCAGGGTTTACATATCTTGAGAAGTTTTACTCAAGGGGGTGAGGTCACACATAGCAGAATGGCTATGCAATGGAGACATGGCAGACCTAGAAACTGAATTTTTGGCTTAGTAGAAACATGATCTTAATTATGTGAGAGATAAGGAAGGTTAGCAAGTTTCATCTAGTGAAAGTGGGAGTATTTTAAAATTGGGTTCCCTATACCCAATTTTATCAGTACTTTTTTATTACCATTTCATGTATAGAGTGAGATATAAATGATATACATGTGCCATTATAGTGTAGAAATTTTGTGTCCACTATTTAAATGGTGATGTCCATAGATTAATATTCAAATTAAAAGGTTATAGAAAATATTATTCTATAATAAGAACCTAGGGATAGTGTGACATTAATATTAAACATATGTCTTATGGTCTAGATACATCATGCTGTCTGGACATAGTTGATGTATGACTATCAGGTGTTGGGGGATCATAAGTATTGATACTTCTTCACATGAAGTTTTATTTGGTGATATATAGTAGTTTAGGTCATGAGGAAAGACCTTCCAAAAGGAACACAACATGTTTCAGGTGTCATTGGTTATTCCAATCTATGGACATGTGTATTGGTCTCTTGAATTAAGATCATTATCAATGTGTATCATTTGATCGTGTACTTTGATGTAAGAAAAAAATGTGATAATGAAATTTTGGTGAGGTATCTTGTGTTGTGTAAATCAATTGTGGTATGTAAGGGTGTAATTTCAGCCTGGTTCAGGCCTTTTCTCCAAAAAAATAGGGCCACAAACCATTATTCGGGTCGGGTCGGGCTGGGACGAACAACCTTATGAGGTGTCTTGAAACCTACCTTAGGCCATCCCAAACCGTCAGGTGAGGCCACAGGTACACCCTCACGGGCTTTTATTATTTTTAAAATAAAATATATAATGAGTTAAAAATGTTTTTTATATGTTTTTTTAGTGTTTTTTTTAACTTTTATTTTAAAAAAATTTCAAACTTATTTTTTAATTAAAAATATTTTTTAAATGATTTTTTAAACATTTATTTTAAAACTTTATTTTTCAAACGTTTGATTTAAAACATTTCATTTAAAACATTTTTTTAAATAATTTTTTTAAATGTTTTTTTAACGTTTTTTAACTTTTATTTTAAAATGTTTTTTTAACTTTTTTTAAACTTTTTTTTAAAATTTTTTTTAAAAAAAATTAAAACATTTCATTTAAAAAAAAATTGAATAAAGTTTTTTTAATAATTTTTTAAAATGTTTTTTTAAAATATTTCTTAAAATGTTTCTTTTTTTATTTTTTTAAAACATTATTTTAAATAATTTTTCAAAAAAAAAATTTTAATTTTTTTAGAAACATTTATTTTAAAAATTTTATTTTAAAAAAAATTAACTTTTTTTAAAACATTTTTTTACATTTTTTAAAGCATTTCTTTTAACTTTTAAAACATGTTTTTTAGATAAGTTTTTAAAAAAATTTAAATAAGTTTTTAAAACATTAAATTTAAATAAGTTTTTGAAACATTTTTTTATAAAAAAATATATACAGTGACTAAAATGTCTAAATAAATATCAATCATCATAATTAATAACATTCATAACAATATGTACAAGTTGTAAAAAGAAAATTAATGAGGGTTTGGGGAGTGTTCATCATTGGGTGGGTGTGTTAAATTTTTTTTCTAAATAGATTTATATATGTGAATATATGTATAATATGTTCAAGTTATAAAAAATAATGAGGGGTTGAGGGGTGCATAGCAATGGGTGGGTTAATTTTTTTTCTAAATAGATTTATATATATATATATAGTATATATATAATATATGAAAGTTACAACATACTTAAAAAATTAATGAGGTTGGGGGTGTGTGTTATTGGGTGGGTGAGTTAATTTTTTTCTTTATAGATTTATATATGTGAATATATATTTGATATATACAAGTTGTAAAAAAATAATAAGGGGTTGAGGGGTGCGCAGTAATGGGTGAATTGATGTTTTTTTCTAAATATATATATATATGTATATATAATATATATAATATATGCAAGTTAAAAAATACTTAAAAATATTAATGAGGTTTTGGGGGGCATGCGCGAACATCATTTGGTGAGTGTTATTTGTTTGTTAATATATAATGAGTTATTATATATATATATATATTATGTTAAATCATTGATATATATAGATATATATATTATTAATAGCTTTTTTTATACATATATATATATATATTATGGTAATTTTTAAATAGGCGCAGCCTTGGAAGCTTGTGGTAGGGGGCTTGAGTCTCCCTACTAGAAATTTCCTTGTTTTTTAGAGTGGATGGGATTTTATGGGTCGAGATTCATTTGGGCCAGTGGTTCGGGCTTTTATGGTCCAACCCAACCCAACTCGGGATTTTTTGGGCTAGGTCGCTTAGGCTTTCGAGCTGGGTTCGACAAACTTTCGGGTCTTCGGGCCGAAATTACACCCTTAGTGGTATGAAATTTGTTAAATGGTCAAGAGAGAATTTGTTTCTTCTAAGTTGAGGAAGTAATATATTGGGCATGGTTGATCAGGATGGTAGTACCTTCATAAATCTTTGGCCAAGATAGTCAAAAGTAAATCTATCTAGTTAGATCAACAAATAATAAAGCAAGAAAGGATGATGACACGTGTTCATCCAACTTTATGAGATATCAAAAGACAAAGAGATTATATTACACAGTGCATGTTCGTAGGGTGGTTTTGATTGCTATGACTATTCTTTATCTTTTTTATGTGTAACTTCCCAGCCTAGGTACCACACACTGGTGCCCCAATCCAGTCGGTCACATGACCTCAAGTGTGACTCCCCGTATGCCAAAGTCTATCGACTAGAAGCGAGAGTCTAATATCAATCATGGAGATACTATGCCCTATTTCATCAGAGTAATACACCTGCAAAAAAAAGAAACAATAAAAAAATAATATAACCATAACCAGAAAAATACCAATATCACAAGATGACCAAACTGAAAATACAATATCAAAAATGAATCATAACTATGTCATGCTAAAGTATATCCCAAGTGTCAATATGCAAACCCAAAAGTAAAGACACTAAAAACTCCCAAGCGGGTCCTGAACCATGTCTGGTTCCCTCATCCATTCTTCATCTCAAATCATCCATCTAACACAGGTCTTTTACCCTTATCTTGACCTACAAACATGAAGTCTATTCGGTTACTAATCAGGCAGCCCAAGTAAGATGTGAGTACAACACAGTAGGCCACCACCAATGGTGTCTAAAAAAATATCCAGTCAATAACAGTGTATGTAGTTGTATAAAGAATAGATAAAGTAAATATGGTAAACAGTTTACATTTATTCGATTACTCTTTATTTAAACAGATAACCCTCGGGTTATTAATGACACCTTAACCTCAATACATACTTCAGACCGTGCTGGAGTCTGAATTATGTCACATTTTTAATTCTCAATTCATTATAATGCAATGAGATTTCATTATCCATTCATTTTAATTCAAAACACATCCACTTGGAACCATATTCCAATGCCAATATCATGGGTGTAAAATTCCATTTATATAACCCTATGGGTATTTGGAGTGTCAGTTCATTTCTCACACCCCATGGATGTTTGGAGCATTATTATCTATCCTATATAAGTATTTGCATGCATGCACTTTTACACTCTATGGGTATTTGGAGAGTCGGTCTATGTCCCATGATTTTATATCAATCAATTTAAAATGGGTATTTGGAGCATCATTTTGTGTCCCATACTCTTATATCAATCAATCACATGTATCACAATATCATATGTATCACTATATCATAATATCACATCAATCAGGATTGATCAACATTATTCCTCTTATCATAGATCACCATCACAATCTTCCATTAATTAATTCATAAATTACTTAATCAAATTTTCATAATTACATAATCATATAATTCCATTAATTAATTCAATAATTAATTAATCCAATAAATTCCATTAATTAATTCAACAATTAATTAATCACATCAATACCTTCAATTAATTTAATAGTTAATTATTCAATTAAAAATCTTGATATCACATAATTAGTTCAACAATTAATTATCCAATTCACAAACTCAATATCTAATAATTAATTCCACAATTAATTATTCAACTCGCAATCTCAATATCATATAATTAATTCAAAAATTAATTATTCAACTCACAATCCCAATATTATTTAATTTACCAAATTAATTAATTCAATTAGTAAATTTAATTTCCAAATAAACTCTATAAATTCTACAATTTCATACATGTAATTGAAATAATGACTATGGGATTTGAATAATAGATCACCTACCTCAATTCTTTGATGAGCAATTGCCCAACAAAAATTCGTCAATTGAAAAGAATAAGGATGTAGAACACGGTCTAGATCTAAAAACTAAATTCAAAATCATATGAATCATGATACCTCAATTCTAGATCTATATCCATAATCCTAGATCTATATCCAACCAAAGATAGGGAAGAAAACCCCTAAAATGGATGGGAGAATAACAATAGAGAGACAGTAAATCAATTGGGAAGAAATCACATACCCAAAGAGGTATAGACCAGCCAACTGGGCTTTGAATCACCAAGAAAGGAGGTCAAGCAGCCTTGGAATCCCTCCAAGAGGCTCTAGAATCAAGAGAAATCAATTATGGGTTGATCTATGGCATTTGGGGGTATAAGATGGGGGTTTCAAAAAAAAATTAATAAAATTAGAGGGATTAAAATCTCGTATGCAGGGTTTGCTATTCAGGGCACATAGTTTCTCATAACTATTCACCTAATAATTCACCTCTTTAAGGGGGTGTATGGTTTATCCTTTTAAGATGCACGATTTGACAAAATTTTTGCCAACCATGAAAAACCCCTTTGTCCAAAGTTGTACAATTTTCTGGGTCAGGGTGCACGATTACGGAAAACCATGAGCCAACCATGCACTGCCCTCTTTCTTCCATTTTTCTCAAATTTTCACCCAAACACACCCCAAAGTAAAACCCAAACGAAAAGTACTCAACATAAGGGAAAATGGTACCTATAAATGAGTCCAAGGTATATTTGGGTTTTATAATCTCCATACCTTATAATATCTCATCATCAAGTTGTACTCCCAAGCATCTCTAAGATTCTGAGTCAAAAAGATTAGGCCAATGTGTCTTCATTTCTGCTTCTCTCTCCCAAGTTTTATCATGAACATAGCCATGTTTCCACAATACATGAACTATCAGTATGATCTTTCCCCATAATACTTTATCATTGCGATTCAACACATGTATCAGATGCTCCTTAAAGGATGCATTTATCTCAAACTCAACATCATCCACATCAATCACATGAGAAGGGTCGGGTTGATACTGTCAATGTTGTGACACATGGAAAACATCATCCATAGCATTGTATCTCTATGGAAGATCCAAATTGTATGTCAATGACTCGATTCTCTCCACAACCTCAAATGGTCCAACGAACCTAGGCTCAATTTTTCCCTGTCTATGTATCTTATGGTGACCCAATCTAGGTGACACCTAAAGGAATACATGATCACCCTCTGTAAAATCTAGGGGTCATTGACATCTATCCACATATTAATTATATCTACTATAATCCATATCCATACATTTTTTAAATAGCTAAAGTTAATCCAATGTCTCCTACACAAGAATTGATCCCAACAACTCTGAATCACATGCCTTCATCTAGAAAAGAGGTGATCTAGATGGCCTACCATAAATATCCTCATATGGTGTTATATATATAATCTTTTCATAACTGTTATTATAGGAGAACTCCACTAAATATAGTTTCTTCTCCCAAGTTCCACCAAAGTCCAGGATACATGCTCGTAACATATTCTCAAGCACCTGAATATTACACTCTGAATTCCCATCTGTTTGTGGGTGGAATGTCATACTCAGTAAGACTTATGTACCAAGTGCCTTTTGTAAGCCCTACCAGAAGCATGAAGTAAATCATGAATCATATTTTGAAACAATATTCTATGGAACCCCGTGTAGATGGACTATCTCTCAAACATACAAGTCTTCTAGGTACTCCATTGATAAAGTCTCTCTTATAGGTAAGAAATGTGAAATTTTCATCAGTTGGTCCACAATAACCCAAATAGAATCATTCTAACGAGACATCCTCAGGATACCCACCACAAAATCCATGGTCACGTCATCCCACTTCCATTCTGTAATGTTCAATGGTTATAGTAAACCTCCAGGTCATTGATGTTCATCCTTCACCTGCTGATAGGTGTAGCATCACGTCACGAATCCTGCTATCTCATTTTTCATGTACAGACACCAAAATTTTTGATGTAGGTCACTAAACATTTTTTCCACACCTTGATGTACTTCCCACTTCGAGGAATGTAAATCATGCATCAATTCCTCCTGCATACTCGTAAGAACAACAATATGATTCCTAATATAGACGATCTCATCTTCATATATGCACCAATCAGAAGGAGAATCCCCACCTTCAAGGCCATACCTCAAGGATAAACACTCTAGATACTCATAATTTCTATTTATAATTAGTCCCAAAAGTGTATACTCTAATGAAACTGATACCAGAGTCATTTTCACCTGACTCTCCTGAACCACAACGTGCATCTTAGCTTGTAAAACCATAATCAATCACTCATCACTAGACTCCTGGACATCCTAAGTCTTAGTTTTCCTGCTTAAAGCATCATTAACACTATTTACCTTATCAGGATTATATGCTAGCTCAAAATCAAAAGTCTTCATATAATAAACCCACCTTCGTTGCCTAAATTTAAAATCACTCTGAGAAAATATATACCTCAAACTCTTATGATCCATATACAAAGTAAACTTTTCTCCCAACATATAATTTTGCCAACACTTCAAATCATAAATGACTACATCTAACTCTATGTCATGCATAGTTTAGTTTCATTCATGTGGATTCAACTTTTGAGACCCATACACCACAACTCGATCTCCCTGAATCAACATGGATCCAAGACCTATCCTCGAAGCTTCACAGTACATCGTATAATCTTCACCTAGATTAGGTAGGATCAAGATTTTTAACAATTTCAAATTCTTATTCAACTCTGAGAATTCATTCTCACTTGCTTCCAATCATTCTAAATTTATCCCCTTCTTGGTCATGCCCAAGAGTGGCACTGCCAATCGGGAAAAGTTATGGATGAATCTCTAATGATATCTAGATAACCCCATAAATCTATGTATATCAAAAACATTCTTGGGATGCTCCCAAGAAACCACTTCCTAAACCTTCTCTAGGTCTACTGACACACCTTCCTTGGAGATGATTTGACCCAAGAAGTGTACCTGGTCAATCCAAAACTGACACTTAGATAGATTGGCGTATAGATGATGCTCTCTTAGTGTACTTAGGATGATTTCAATATGTTGTGCATGATAATAATTAGTCTTTTAGTACACCAAGATTTCATCCCCAAACACTTCCACAAACTGATCTAGGTATGAATGGAAGATTTTTTCATCAAGTCCGTAAACATTTTTGGTGCATTCGTCAACCCAAACGGCATTAAAAATAACTCATATAGGCCACACCTTCTCCTAAAATCAGTCCTCAGTATATCAAAAGTTTGTACTATCAGCTAATGATACCCTACTCTCAAGTCGATCTTCGAGAAAATTCTTACTACTCTCAAGTGGTCAAATAGATCATCGATATGTGGAAGAGTATATTGGTTATTCATTTTCATTTAGTTAAATTTTCAATAATCAATACACGAGTGTAAACTCCCATCAAAATTCTTTGAAAACAACACTGAAGAACCCCAAGGTGACGTACTCATACAGATAAAACCCTTATCCTCTAACTCTTACAACTAAGTCTTGAGCTCTTGAAGCTCTTTCGATTCTATTTTGTATGGTGGAATTGAAATTGGATCAGTCCCCAACATGTTATCAATAGTAAATTCCACATATCTCTCTGGTGGAAGTCCTAAGAAATCATAAAATACACTTCATGAAACCTAACCACTACGGGTGGAAATACATCCTGTCTCACACCCCCATCATCCAACAAAAAACTAGAAACTTGGGTTGTGACCTCTCCCAATTGCTGAGTAATTGTCCCTTCTCGACCCACCTGGATATCCTACTTTCCACGGTGAATATAGTTGTCACCCATAGAAGATGTAAAAGTCACTCTATTATGGTAACAATCAATGTGGGATTGGTATGAGACTAACTAGTTCATACCCAAAATCAATTTGAAGACTTACATGTCAAGGATGTAAAGATCCCACATAAAATGATACTCCCCAACCTCAAGAGAACAACCCTTGCACAAACAAATTTCTCTCGAATGTATTCTAAGAGGTGTGTCTATTAGCAAAAACCTATTCACAAACTCCACCACCAGGCTCAACCCATTCAAAAGTTGTGAAATAATAAATGAATAAGAGGTTCTGGTATCAAATAAATTACTAGATATAGAATCTAAAAGAATAATACCTCTCACTGTCAATGGTTTAGCCTTGCTATACAAAAGACTAGACTGAAAGGCATGTAACTGTCCTTCCCCTATTCTCTATGATGCAGTCTGAGCTGACTGAGTTACACCACTCTACTGAAATGGGTTCTCTTTCCCAAAAGCATTGTGTCCACTACCTCTACCACCTCTACCAATAGAACTACATCTTCCAAACTGATATGGTGCAGAAGATCCCCTTACCACTCCTTAGTTCTATCTAGCTCCTCTATCACTACCCATATGTCATGGGTTCCTACAGAACCTACATAGATGTTCCATCTTACCACAAGATATACGCTACAATGGTTTTTAGGGACAATATTTATGAAATTTTCTCGGCCTACCGCATTGGTGGAAAATCAATCAGGTAATATCCTGAGTAACTGATCCTTCCCCCGGCCACTTACTTCCCACTACCTTGGATGACATTATCATAATGATTCTTCCTTCTCTCAGAAGTCATACCTCCTCATCGTCTATCCAAAACCATCTATCCTCCACTAGAATCCTCTTTCAATCCCCCTCATATGAGAACCTAATTTATCACTTTTGAAAAATTCTTTAGCCTGAAGATATTCACTTGGGACTTAATTTCACATTTAAGCCCATCCTGAAACTGGTTTTCCATAGTAGCCTCATCCCCAGCCAATGCTAGAACAAAGCACTGTAAATCTATGAAATTTCCAGAATAGTCCATCATAGATATTCTCCCCTAATTCAACCTCATGAACTCAGTTTCTCTCTCCTACCTCAGTGTCTTTGGATAGAAGTGATCCAAGAACTTCTCTTGAAATTACTTTCAATCCATGTTCTTTAGTTTTCCATTTTGATTCTGGATTTCCTACCAATGCTTTTATTGACCATGTAACATATAGTTAGATAATTTGAATCTCTTTTTAGAAGGAGTGTCCAAGTGGTCAAGTATAGTCTGGATAGACTCAATCCAGAACTCAACTACCTTGGGTCCACCCTATCCGATGAAAGTCAGAGAGTGCTGCAACTAAAACTCCCTCATCAGACCAGACATACTCTTCACAACCCTCCCTAGGTCTCTTTCCGTAAACTGCATGAACTAAGAAAATTTCTCATCAAATTCTCTCATACTTCCTCAACCAGAACTATTGGTGCCTCAGGTTCCACTTTTGGTGAAGTATATTCATCTATAACCTCTTGTCATCCTCTCAATAAGCATCTTCATGGATAAATATCTCTATAATTCCAAACACACATATTAGGACACATAACCCAACTTTATCATGTTTTCATAAGAGGAAAACACAATAAGGCACAATAAGTCTTTTTCCCTAAACCCCACCACATGGTTAAAACCTAGGCGCTATCACTACCCTTAACCATCCTACATCTAGGTATTGGTCAACAAGGGTAAAAACATTATCATTATTCAAGTTCTCATTAGACACCCATTATTATAATCTTTCTTCATTTTACAATTTTCATTTCTATATCAGGTACATTTTCATTTCAATTTCACAAGCAAGGGAAAATAGTTCAAGTTCAACAGCTTTCTCATAACCTGTTTTCATGTGCATGCCTAAAATGATGCATGTCATAATAATACTGAGTGCCTAGAATGATGCATGCGAACTTAACTCTCATTCTATACTGGGTTGTGATTCAAATATCAATAAAATCTCAACAAAAACTATCACATTACACAACAAGTGTGTCACTCAAAATAAAATAATATAAAATAGTAGCAAAAAATAACAAAAATAACAATCCCACTCTAGGTACTTGGGTTCTCCCTTGGATGTGGGTTAGCTACTCCCATGCACGAGTTCATAACCAAGGTCTGACTCTTCCTAGTCTCCTGTCTAAATTTCCAAAATAGTAAGATAAAATAAAATAAAATAAAATAGGTCTATGATACCACATTGTAACATCCCGGCCTGAGTTCCACACACCAATACCCTGAGTCGGTCGGTCACATGACCTCAAGAACACCTCCCTGTACTCTAGAGGATGATGAATATCAGTGAGGGTCCAATATAGATCATGGGAAGACTATACCATCATTTATCAGAGTAATAAACTAGGTGAAAATAAGAAAAAATTATAGAATAATATAACTATAACCAAAACAATACAAATATCTCAAGATGACAAAAATTAGAAATACAACATCAAAACTAAACAGTAAATATTCCATGATAAATTACTTTTCAAGTGTCAATATGAAAACCCAAAAGTAAAGACACTAGAAACTCCCAAGCAGGTCCCGAACCATGTCTGGTTTCCTCATCCATGCTCCATCCCAAATCGGCCATCTAACATAAGGAATTTTCCCTTATCTTGTCCTGTAAACATGAAGTCTATTCAGGTACCAATCAGGATGCCCAAGTAGGGTGTGAGTACAACTCAGTAGGCTACCACCAATGGTGTATAAAACAATATCTAGTTAATAATAGTGTATACATTTGTATAAATAATAAATAAAGGAAATAAGTAAAATAGTTTACATTTATTCAATTGCTCTTTATTTAACCGCATAACCCTCGAGTTCCTAAGGACACCCAAACCTCAATACCTACTTCAAATCATGTCAGAGTATAAATCATGTCACATATTTAATTATCAATTCATTATAATGAAATGATCTTTCATTATACATTCATTTTAATTCACAACACATCCACTTAGAACCATAGTCCAATGACAATATCATGGGTGTAGAATGTCATGTATAGTACCCTATGGGTATTTGGAGTGTCAGTCTATATCACACACCCCATGGGTATTTAGAGCATCAATCCATGTCCCATATAAGTATTCGCATGCATTCACTTTTACACTCTATGGGTATTTGGAGCATTGGTCCATGTCCCACAATTGTATATCAATCAATTGCACATGGGTATTTGGAGCATCAGTCTGTGTCTCATACTCATATATCAATCAATCACATGTATCACAATGCCACATGCATCATTATATCATAATATCACATCAATCAAGATTAATCAACATTAATCCTCTTATCACAATTCACAATCACAATCTTCCATTAATTAATTCATAAATTAATTAATCAAATTTATATAATTTCATAATAATATCATTCCATTAATTAATTAAATAATTAATTAATCTAATCAATTACATTAATTAATTCAAAAATTAATTAATCATGTCAATCCCTTTAATTAATTCAACAATTAATTATTCAATTCAAAATCTCGATATCACATAATTAATTCAAAAATTAATTATCCAATTCACAAACTCAATATCCCATAATTAATTAAACAATTAATTATTCAACTCACAATCTTAATATCACATAATTAATTCAACAATTAATTATTCAACTCACAATCCCAATATTAATTAATTTACTAAATTAATTCATTCAATTAGGAAATTCAATTTTTTTAAAAACTCTAGAAATTATATAATTTCATACACGTAATTGAAATCATGACTATGGGATTTGAATAATAGATCACCTACCTCAATTCGTTGATGAGTTATTTCCTAATGAAAATCCTCAATTGAACAAAATAATGACGTAGAACATGGTCTAGATCTGAAACCTAAATTCAATATCATATGAATCAAGAACCCTAAATTCTAGATCTATATCCACAAACCAAGATCTAGATCCAAGAAAAAATAGGGAAGAACAACCCTACAATGGATGGGAGAAGAATGGGATAGATATGAGAAATCAATCAGGAAGAAATCACATACCTGAATAGGTGCATATCTACCAACTAGGCTTCGAATTGCCAAGAACAGAGATCGAAAGGCCTTGGAATCCCTTTGAGAAGCTCTGGAATTGAGATAAATCAATTATGGGTCAAGCTAGGGTGTTAGGGGGTATAAGATGGGGGTTCAGGAATTTTTTTAATAAAATTCAAGGGATTAAAATCATGTATGCATGGTTTACTGCTCGAGGTGCATAGTTTCTCCTAACTGTGAACCTCTTCAATGGGATGCATGATTTCCCCTTTTAGGGTGCATGGTTTGAAAAACCATGAACCAGCCATGAAAAACCCCTCAATCCAAGGTTGTACAGTTTTTTAGTCTAGGGCACAAAGTTAGGGAAAATCGTGCGGCCACCATGCACTGCCCTCTTTCTTCCATTTTTCTCAAATTTTCACTCAAACACACCCCAAAGTAAAACCCAAATGAAAAGTACTCAACACAAGGGAAAAGAGTACATGTAAATGAGCTTGAGAAATTTCCAGAAAAGGTCAGGGTTTTACATTATGAGCCTTGATAGGTTTCTAGACTCTACTCTTGGTCTGTGAATACTATTCACTGTTATCGAGATAAGGGCCTAGTGGGTCACACATAATGGCATATTCAAGGATCTGCCCTATTCTGGTTAATATGTATATATGAAATATTGGGGCCCACCATGAGGTTTGATAGTTTTTCAAGTTATCGATCACTGATAAATAAATAAATTCATTATTATTCAAGTAAATAATAATTAGGTTGAATTTATTTATTAAAATTATTCACGAGATATTTAGTGAATACAGAAACATTATTATTCAAATGAATATTATTTTAATATTATAGGTTCATTTAATATTAGGAGGAATTACAAGTCGAGTTAAATGACTCATATTTATCACATGATATATTTAACATATTACAAGTATTTGATAAAATATGAACAATATTTATAACATAGTTTAGTTCATCATAATTATTTATTTATGGATTATTTAGTGGATGTTATTTTTTAAGGATCTGGGAACCCTACTTGGGTATTTTATCAATCCACTATATAAGTAGGGAGAGATATCATTTATGTTGCACCATTCATTCCAACAGAATGAGGGTTTCCCTCTCCTTCCATTTTCTAGAGAGAAAAATTCTCTCTCCAAGTGTCGATCCAAGAATGCCTTCAACGGATCGAAGGCACAGGATCAAGGTGATCAACGCAACGCCAAAGGATTCATTAGATCTCTATGCTTGAAACCAAAATTTGATGAACGTCGAGTGCATGGATTCTTGGATCGTGTGTGGAAGATCTAGAGGGGTTCGACTTCAGATCCTTCAAGCAATGATTTTCGGCGATGAGTTGTAGTCATGCACACTTTGATTTGGAATGAGGTACATGTTCTATTTATTTTTTCCATGCTCTGTTTAATTCTATCAAGATCCTTGGGACCGTATCGGGGCTCAGATCACTAGAAACAACAAGTTAATTAATCCTAGTGATAAAAAATTTAAAATCTACGGTCCACTGACTTCTGTTATGCATTCTTGTGCCATCAAACCCTAGATCTATAAATATAAGGTTATGTTTATTGTGTCGAGTGTGCAATCAAAAATAGAGAATTTTTTCACAAAAAAAATTATCTCTGGGTTTCTCCTTCTCTCTCCCTCTCAATAATGATAAACACAAGAGAGATTCCTTCAAGACCAAGGGATGATCGATCAACACGAATAACGCAAGAAAATCACTTCATCGTGCTAGCACCTGGAGATCGATTAACATTACTCAGATATCAAAGGAGCACATGTGGATCACTACTAGAGTGATTTTATCCTTGTATCCTCATAGTAAAATGAAGGAAAACTGAAAGGGTCTTTTCAGATGATCAACATCTACATCGAAGAAATAATCCTCAGATCATGTATTCATTTCTTTTGATATTAAATAAATTAATTATAAATTTGAAATGCAAGATACTCATTCAGGGTTTTGGGAAACTCTATAGTAAAATAAATTTTAATATATCACCCACCACTACACACTTCCACTGCACCCGGAACCAACAAGTTGTATCAAAGTGGTCATGTTTATATTTATAATTATTTATTTTATGGTTGATCTATATGCAATCATGGTTGAATTTTCATTTCATATTATTCGTTCTTTAATATGATTTGAGATAACATGTTATCGATATATTAATCATGTTTGTTTGGTGTTTAATTTTCTTAAAGGTCTAAGAATAGATGAAGAATAACTAGATATTCCATCTGGAACTACTGATTTTGGTCTGATAATATAGGGATACATGGAGTATAGTCAGATTAGACGTCGTGTACCTTAGTATGCTACACCTGGACATGTCATGGGATAAATAGTATTCCCCTTAGTTATTACATGTGGTGTACACCGCATGTTGACCAGCCAAACTGGAACCTGGTTGTTGGATTACATGGAATGTATACTGAATACATGAAATGTAGTCTACACGGGTTAGTTTCATAAATTACACAATTTGTGTGATCATTATACACTGTCAAACCACATAATACTAACAACATGGATCATTTATGACATACACAACATTTATGCAGTGTACAAGACATGTAGTTCATCAATTTCCACATTATAGATATGTGTCAAGTTATATAGACAAACAACGTTATAGATACATGGTGTGTAGATTGCATCACACATCATGTAGCCTCTCTCCTGAGAACATGTTAAGTCCTTTCATTGGGTTTCATGGTCATGCATAATTCAAACAACATGGCGTGTAGCTAGCTAGTACACGTCATGTGATCCTACCGAGAGACACACCACAGAACCAAGCAAGTATATTAGGCACAAGACAAGCGGATACATGGTGTGTAACTAGCATGTATACTCTATGTAGTCTAGATGAGTGAACACACTGAATCTCTAGGTGTGTAACCCAGATATATAATAATAAAGGTACATAGTGTGTAGCTGGATTGTACACACCGTGTAGTCTCACAGTTGCTGGTAGAATTAAATTACATTAAATTGAAAATTGAATCATTAAAATATTATTGCTTGGATTAATACTTTCAGTGTTTGAAAATTTAATAAGGGTTTTAAAGAATTTTAAATGATTAATTAATTTATTGTAATAAATCTACAACTATTGATTCTACCATTTATTTTTCATTAATGTATTTATGATGGTTATATACAAGAGGATTCGGATGTTCATTAAGATGAAATGGAATTAATTAATTAATGCAAGAGAATTTATATTAATAAATAAAGAGAAAATAAGAAATCAATGTTACCCATTAACTTTTGTGTATATGTTGCATGTATGACTATTCATGAGCTTGATCAAGACCTTTGTATATGTTGGATGTTTTAATTTAATTTATTACATGGGTTTTCAATTATTTATTATTAAATTAAATATTATGGCAGGTGACTCATCCCTCCCTTCGTTATTATATAGGACATGTGTGTCCAATGATATTTATGAAATCCCCTTTTAAGAAATATTTTGGTTCCCCTAACCTATGTGTGAGTTATAAATACTTTTAATTAATGGGGTTACCCAAGGCATGTGGAGGCAGTTCAAGACATGACCATAATCATGTCAACCTAGGTGTTACACAGTTGGACAGGTGGAATGTTGTAACTCATGCCAAGAGTGGAAATAGGAGTTATTTCCCCTAGGTCATAGTTTTATTTAATATCCACTCATTTAATTAAATATTAAATAAATCTCATGAATGGGTCATTTAATTAATTATTTATTTATGTCTATGAAATTATTCATTTTATAGATGAAATATCATGATCACATAAATAAATTAATTAATGTGAAAATATGGAAATTTAAATAAATATATTGTGAGTAAATGTTTTATCCATCATGGTTAATTAATTAAGTAACATCCACTTAATATTAAAAATACATATAAAGAATAAAACAAGATAAAATTTATGTATAATAAATTAAAATCCCTCAATTAAATATTAAGTCAGACTTTCCTTTTTGTCACTTGATTAGGAATAAAAGACTTAAAACTAAGTGTTTCACTAACCCTTGTTGGTTCACTTAATTTTAACATGGAGTTATTATAAAGGTTATGGGTTTAATTGACCATATTACATCAAGATAAGTATCCCTATATAGACTTGATGTAACTTGAAAGTATGTTTTGTGGAAATCCAAGTCAGGATTTCATGATAGGGGAGTCCACTCAACGGATCAAGGAGCTGCAAGCCCATATTTGGAAAATAATTGCCTACCTAAATACCTTCAAGTAGATTGACCAACCCTTGTTGGGGTTATATGAAGGGGAATATGGATCATTTATACTAGAATTTCCTATCAACTAGACATTATGAGTTCAATTGTGAGGGATATTGGGACTTGATAAAATAGTGGGAGATATAATAACAACCAATTAATTTATTATTTCTCGCATAATTTGTAATCAAGAAAAAGTAATAATAATATGATCTTTGATTTTAGAATAAAATGGAAAGCTTTTCATCCACACTATCCCTACAATCAATATTGGAGAAAGAAAACCTCCTCACTGGAAATAACTTCCATGAGTGATTTAGATGCCTTTGGGTTATGTTACGCCATGAACAGAAATCTTACATGTTAGAATCTTCAATGCTTGATTTGTTTTCCAAGTAGGCGAGTGATGAAGAGATCCTTGTCTATGAAAAACATTTAAATGATGTGGTTTATATTCAATGTTTGATTCTATCGTCTATGTATATTGAACTCATGAAATCTCACAAAAACTTAGATGTGTATTGCATGCTTGAGAACCTTTGTGGTTTTTACCAGGAGAGATCTAGATAGGAATGGTTTATAAGGCATTTTTTCAGAGGAATCTTGGAGTGGGTGCCCAAGATGAGTCTTGCATATTCAAGCTCATTGGCTACATGAGCGCCTAGAGATTCTATAGTTTAAAATCCCCAAAGAATTGGGTATCGATCCCATTCTAGAATCACTCTCTTAAAGATTCTCTAACTTTATTATAAAATTTAATAGGAATAGCATTGAGAAGTCTCTGCTAGATCTTTTTACTCTTCTTCACCAAGTAGATAAGGAGACAAAGTGAAAAAATCCTTTGGTCCTTACTGTAAACAAATGGAAAGGGAAAGCGAAGAGATCTAAGCCCAAAGATTCTTCACATTCTTCCAAGAAGAGGAAGATCAAGGGGAAAGTAAGGGAGAAGGATGATATTTGTTTCGCATGTTGCAAAAAACACTACACAAAAATTATAATTTAGCGATGTTTTTTTAATGATGTTTCCTGAAAAAGATCACTAAACTAGGAAAATTTTCATGAAAAGTCGCTAAAAATATTTATATTTATATAGCTCATTTCCTCACATCGATTTAAATATATATTTAGATATATATATATATATATTAATATATATAAACACAAACATATATAAATAAACATATAATATATATATATAACACATATATATAAATATATAAATATATATATGCATATATTTATATATAAAAACACATATATATTTTAAATTTAGTCACGTTATTAAGATAACATGGCTATTTTAGTGACATTTTTACCAGTATTTTAAAATGTGGCTAATTATTTATATATACATACACATATATATTTAGACACACACACACACACATATATATACATATATATATAAACATATTTATATAAAATATAAACATATATATATATATATATTATAAACATATGATATATATATATATAATATAAACATATAATATATATAAACATATATATATAACATAAATATATATATAACCGTAAAATATAAACATATATATAATAGATAAAATATAAACATATATATATATATAATAAACATAAATATATAATATAAAATATAAACATATATGAAAAATATAAACATATATATATAATATGATATAAACTTATATATATAAATATAAAATATAAACATATAAACATATATATATATATTAATATATAAAATTATATATATATATATAATATTAATTTTTTAAATTCTGACACATATATATAAGCATATATAAACACAGATACATATATTTAGATATATATATATATATATATATATAAATACACATATATATAAACATATATATAAAAATATAAAGTATAAACATATACATATATATAAACAAAAAATATAAACATATATATATAATATAAAATATAAACACGCGTATATATATATAATATAAACATATATATATTGTATAAAATATAAACATATATGTATAATATAAATAAATATATATATATAATATAATATAAACATATATAAATATATATAAACATAAAATATAAACATATAAACATATATAAATATTAATATATACATCTTAATACATAATATATATATATATATATATATTATTAAATTTAAATATTGAAATGTATTTATATATATAAATATAACATAATACAATTAAATATTTTATATTTAGTCACGTTTTTAAGAAAGCATGACTATTTTAGTGATATTTTTATATGCGTTTTAAAATGAGACTAATTACACACACACACACACATTTATTCACACACACGCACATATAAACATATATATATATATGAAGATATAATATATATATATATATATATAATATACACACATATATATAATATACATATATATATATAAACATATAAATAAACATAAAATATAAAATATACATAAACATAAAATATAAAATATTTATAAACTTAAAATATAAACATATAAATATATAATATAAAATATAGATATATATGTAAAATATAAACATATATATATAATATTAATTTTTTAAATAATGAAATCTATTTATATATATATAACATAATATATTTGTATAAATAAAATTCTGATAGGTGAGTTGGTCTGTTTCTTTGTTGTGATGTTGGAGGTTCAGGGATGAAATTTCTATTAGATCAATTTTATTTAGGAAAAGGAGGCAGGGTGGGGTGAGCAGGGGTATGGGGGGTCGGGTGAGAGAGATTGAGGTGGGGTGGGAGTATGGGAGAGAGAGAGTAAGGCGAGCTAGGATTAACTGCAGAGAGGGGTACGAGGGGTCGTGCGAGAGAGCGTGAGGTGGGGTGGGGGATGAACAGGGGTACGAGAGAGAGAGCGTGAGGTGGGATAAGGGATGGGTCGGGGTACAAGAGTGAGAAGTGTGAGGTGGTGTGGGGTGGGGGTTGGTAGGGGTACAAGATAGAGAAGCACGTGGTGGGGTGGGGTATGAGAAGGGGTTCGGGAAAGAGAGCGTGTATGGGGTGTCGAGTGGGGAGATTGAGGTCAAAAAAATGACCTAATTAAAATTATAAATTTCAAAAAATAAAATAAAATTTCCAAATAAAAAAATTCTCAATAAATAAAAATTGGAAATAAAAAAAATTAACGATGTTTCAAACCCCACTAATTGGTGTTTTTTTTGTAGTGAAGGTTCATTGGAAGAAAAACTACACTCAGTCAAAGAAGCACCTAAAGCTTCCCCTTACTTCTTTGTCAGTAAATAAAAATTAGAAATTTTAAAAAAAATAACTACATTTCAAATGTTAGTAAATGAGGTTTCATTTACTGATGTTTCTAAAAAACATCGTTAAATGAGGTGTCATTAAATAGTGAAGTTTACAAACATCACTAATTTAGAGGCGTTTATTTACTAATATTTTTAAAAAATATCGCTAAATAAATTAGGGGGGTTGGGTGAGGGAGCGTGTATGGGGTGTCGAGGGAAGAGTGAGGTCAAAAAATCTACCAAAATAAAATTACAAATTTCAAAAAATAAAATAAAAATTCCAAATAAAAAAATTCTCGGTAAATAAAAATTGTAAATTTAAAAAAAAAATAACGACGTTTAAAACTTCACTAATTGGAATTTTTTGTATTGAAGGGTTATTGGATGAAAACCTTCACCCGGTCAAAGAAGCACCTAAATCTTCCCCTTGTTTCTTTATCAGTAAATAAAAAATAGAAATTAAAAAAAAGGACGTCTCAAATGCCAGTAAATGAGGTTTCATTTACCAACATTTCTAAAAAAAATCGTTAAATGTGGTGTCATTAAATAGTGATGTTTACAAACATTGATAATTTATTGATGTTTATTTACTGACGTTTCTGAAAAATATCGATAAATGAATTAGAAATATTTATAAACATCGCTAATGAAAAAAACAACGCTAATTGGAGTTTTTTGTAGTGAAGGGTCACTAGAAGAAAAAGTGTACCCAGTCAAAGAAGAAAGGGGAAGCTTTAGGTTCATTTGTTATCAAGTGAAATTTATTTGTTTCTAAAAATTGGGTATTATATACAGCTTTTAGTGCTCACATATGTATTTAAATACAGAAACCTAATAGATTTAGAAAAATTGACTGAGGGGAGGTAGATCTATGAGCAGCCAACAAAGATAAACTTGTTGTTGTAGCTATCAGGGACTACCACCTCATGTTATAAACTAGAACGATCTTGGTTTTGAAGGGTTGTTATTATGTTTCATCTATTGCTAAAAACATTATTTCTATATCCAGACTTGATATGAATGGATTTATTTTCAAATTTAGAAGTATATTTTGTTTATTTTATAAGGATAGAATTTTTTATAGTAAGACACATTTAAATAATAATCTTTATTTGTTGGATTACATGAACCAAGTAATGGAAATTAATAATGAAGTTACTTCACATGACTCATACCACACCCAACTATGGCATCACCGGCTAGTTCATGTAAATGAAAAGTGATTGGATAAATTATACCAAGATGGATATTTAGATTATTTTGAACTAAACCCACTTGGTATATGTCACACATGTTAACAAGATAAAATGACCAAATCCCATTTAGTGGAAAAAGTGAAAGGGACAAAGATATTCTTGAATTAGTAGTTAAAAATGTGTTTGGACCATTTCCTATTGAGGTAAGAGGTGGGTACTCATAATTCATAACTTTTACTGATGATTTTAGTAGATATGGATATATCTAATTAATGCGGTATAAGTCATATTCTTTTAACCCTCAACCTGTTTCAAAAAAATGATGAGTCATGCGAGTCTTACGTCATCCTTTTGGGGATACACATTACAAATAGCAGCACAAATACTAAACCAAGTGCCAACTAAATTAGAAGATGGTATACCATACCATTTATGGAATGGAAATACTCATGTTGTCATACTTACATGTATGGGGTTGCGAAGTGTTTATTAAGTCCTCTTTAGGTAACAAACTTGTAACTCAAGGCACAAAGTGTGCCTTTATAGGATAATCCAAAGAAACAAGAGGATATTACCTATATGAACCCGCAGAAAAAAGGTAGTAATGGAAAGACACGCCATATTACTTGAGAGGGATCATGTCTATAAAAGAGATAGTGGGAGCAAGATAGACTTCAATGAAATTGGGGCTCAAGGTACACAAGAGTTGGAACATGAATATATTCCACAAAACCCCATGGAAGAAGAAGTTAATCCAAAGACAAGAGTATCATGTAGGAGTATAAGAGAGGTTGGAGAACCAGAATGGTATAGTTTTTTAGTCACTGAGGATGGTGACTCATTATTAGTTGATAATAATGATCCTCTAACCTGTAGGGAAGCAGTAAGTGCCATAGATTTCAAGTGGCAAGAAGCCATGAATTCTGAAATGGATTCCATGTACCAAAACCAAGTTTTTATTTAGGTAGATCCTCTAGTGGATGTAAATCCATTTGTTTGTGAATGGGTATTCAAGAAGAAACTATACATGGAAGGACAATTCAGTACCTATAATACACAACTAGTTTCAAAAGGGTTTAAATAGCACAAAGGTATTGACTATGGTGGAACCTTTTCATTAGTTTCAATGCTGAAATCTAACAAAATTAAATATTTCATTGTGTCTTACCATGACTATAATATTTTGAAAATGGATTTCAAAACAATATTTCTTAATGGGAACCTTCAGGGATATTTCTATATGACACAACCTAAAGGGCTTGTGATTCCAAAGGATAATAATATATAAAATTTTCAAAAAAAACATTTATGGGTTAAATCAAGCATCTAGGTCATGGAAAATTCATTTTAATAAAGCCATAATGGAATTTGTTTTTGTAAAGAATGAGTGTGAGACTTGTAACTACAAATAGTTTAGTGAGAGTGTAGTTTTTTCTTAATAGTATGTGTTGATGACATATTACTGACTAACTGAAAATTAAAATTTTTTATTATCCAAACACTTTTGAGGAAAAAGTGAGAAACCATCAAACACTTTTTAAGGTAAAAGTGTTAAACCATATAGGACTTCACGACTTACAACATTCAAAACATCATGCATCAAAGGATAAAGACCAACCAAACAACCCATTCAACACACCAAATCAGTCAACTCAAGAATTCAACCTGTCAAACGATATATTACTCATTAGAAACAAAATACCAATCATACAGTATGTTAAGGCATGGTTGAATAAATGATTATTTATAAAGGACTTGGGTGAGGCAACATATATTTTTGGGATTAAGACTCATCGTGATATATCCAAGAGATTGCTCGACCTAAGTCAAAATACATACATTGACAATATACTAAAGAGATTTAGTATGGAAAAATCCAAGAGGGGATTATTTCTAACATCACATGGCATTCATCTTTCCATGAAAATGTGTCCTCAAACACATGAGGAAATAAATATAATGGAAATTATTTCATGCACATCAGTAATTGGTTCAGTTATTTATGTTATGTTGTGTACTAGGCTAGATGTATCTTACGAATTAAGTTAAGTGGGAAGATGTCAAGTTGACATAGGTGACCGCCATTAGATGATAGTCAAGACTATCCTTAAGTATCTAAGGCATACTGGGGATATGTTCCTGGTTTATAGAGGAGATGAGGAACTAGTCATTAGAGGATATGAATATTCTAATTTCTAAGCTGATCAATATTTTATGAATTCACAAACAGGATACATCTTCACTTTGAATGGAGGTGTTTTTAGTTGGAAGATGTCAAAGAAGGTTGTGGTTGTGGATTCTACAACATATTTAAAGTATATTTTGGCTTATAAGGTATCTAAATAATCAGTATGGATGTTCATATTCATCCAAGATCTTGATGTGGTACCTAAAAATAAAGATCTTATCATGCTCTATTGTGATAATACTATAGTGGTGGCTCTTGAAAAAGAGCCAATGTCATATCAGCGGATAAAGCACTTTAGAAGTATCATCTCTTGAGGGATTTTTCTCATAGATGTGAGTTTTTAGTGAGAAGTATTTACATGGAAGAAAATGTGGTGGATCCCTTGACTAAAGCCTTGTCTCAGTAGAAATGTGATTATTAATGAGGTCTGACAGACTGAAATTCATAGGCAATTGGCTCTAGTCCAAGTGGGAGTTTGTTGGAGTTGGTATCCTAGGGACAATTGTTTGTACTTTAATTACATGTATATTCTATATATTGAATATATAAAAAAACATATTATTATATATTGTTCATTATTATTCATGACTCTAATGTAATAATGTCCTAGAGTATATTTTGCATTGATAAGTTCATAGCAGTTTCTCACTATGATGAGAACCTTGAAGTGTTATGATGATATTCTTAAATATAGTTTTGTGGTCAGATAACATACTATTATGGGACATGTAGTATATAGACTATTAGGTATGTGTACTCATAAGTGGATGAGGCTTCCTCTCATGAAGTTTTCACTTGATAATCCCCAAGATAAGAGATTATGAGAATAGACACCAGTAAGAATTTGGAATATTTTGGTGTCATTGGATATTCTTATCTATGAGTGTGTGTAATGGTCCTTATAATTTAAGATTATCATTAATGCATGTCATGACTCACGTAATTAGATTTGCTGATGAAAACTGTGATGACATCTGTTTGCAGAGAGGTAGGGTATGTTGGGTGCTTCATGGTTGACATGTCATTAATGAATAATTCAAGTAAGGATTTATCCTTTCCATTATTATGGAAACTTATATCTTGGACCTTTGATTAGAATAGAATAATCACCCTAAATTCCATGGCCATAGTGTTGCGATGTGTTTATTTCAGATAGTCAAATAAAGACATGTCGACCATATATGTTGGTGATTCGAATGTGTAACTTGTTTGATAACATATTATGGAAAAAGGATTGTATTACATAGTGAGTGTTTGTATATGGATGTCATAATTGTGGCATTAAGTTCTTTCTCTTGGGTTATTTGACCCATTTCTAGACATTAATATTGTACTTTAGGTAAGACCACTTAATTTCAATAAAAAATAATCCTAGAGGGTCACACACTAAGTGTTTCTGATGATCTCGATTAAATTATATTTGAATTTAATTAATTGAATAAATATTATTCTAAAGATAAAGGGATAATTTTATTCACATTTTATTGATTGTAAAAATCTATTGGTTAAATAAATATTTAAATTAAATATTTATTTGGGTGTTCAATAAATATTAGATGAGTTCTAAGGGACCAAGACTGTGTCTGGTGATAAATATTAATTAACAGGCTGGTTAAATAATATTTGTTATTATGCAAGCTAGCACACACCACAAAATAATAATAATAATATGTGGCATGAGGTTTATTAAAGTTTAAAATATTATTTAAGGGTTTACATGTAATTAAATAATTATTTTAACATAAACCATGGATCTATAAATAGACAGTTATGTCTATTGTGTAGGATGTGCAATCGAAAATAAAGAATCATTGCACACAATGAATTCTCTCTTGAATCCTTATTCTCTCTCCATTTCAATAATGAGAAACGCATTAGAGATTTCTTCAAGATCAAAGGATGATTGATCAACATGAATAACGCAAGACAATTGTTTCACCACACTAGAACTTGAAGATCGATTGACATTATTCGAAGATCAAAGGAACACGTGTGGATCAATGCTAGAGGGATTCTATCCTTGGATCCTCATACCAAAACAAAGGAGAACCAAAAGGGTTTTTTTGGATGATCAACATATACATCGAAGAAAGAATCCTCAGATGAGGTATTAATTTCTTTTGATATTAAATAACTTGATTATAAATTTGGCATGCAAGATCCTAGTTTGGTATTTTAGTAAAATCTATATTAAAAGAAATTTTAATATATCACCCACCACCTCATGCTTCCGTTGTACCCAAAACTAAAACTTATCTATCAGGATGTGGGGAATGTGATGAGCTCATCAACTTAGATGAATAACATGTGATGTATTCATTGGCCCATTAATTATATACTCAGATAATCGAGAATGTATGAGAAAGCTATATGTGATTGATATAATTTGTGTCTCATGGTCATTTGACATCTTGGACAAAGGAAATAGATGATTATACATGCTTGTATATGATACAACTAATGGACACAAGTATGGAGATACATGTGTTTGATATAGATTATACCAAATCCCTTTGTAACTTAAATATCATCGAGCCTTTTTTAGAAGCTGCTCCTTGATTACATTTATGGATTTGATAATTCATGATTGTTGTTGTAACGAACCGAACTGGGTTACTCTCAAGCCCGGCACCCAACATGATCCATCACATACCCAAAGGGAATTCCTGATCCCCACAAGTTGGAAACAAAAACCCAGGTATCGAATTAAAAAACTAAGGGAACTATTTCACCCAACCTAAACAACCATATGACATACATATATAGAGAAAGAAAGGAACAATGTAAGATGAAGAAGATATATATGCCATAAATGTAACATAAATAGTGGAAACATAAAAATGAAAAAATAGCTAAAAATACAAAAGAAAAGTCGAACAGCAAGGACTAAAAAGACAATAGCTACTCCAAATGATGGTGTGGACGAAATCCCACCATATCACCACCAGCTACCTAACCAGCTGACACGAACCTCACCGCCTCACTGTGGCACCTTGTCTTTCCCTGCATTAGAAGACAAAAAAAGGTCTATACACCACTAAAGATGTGCATGAGGTGTGACCTAATAGGATCAGTAGGATCCCACCCAAGTGTTCAATAACTAGTCTCTGTATAACAATTCTTGTATGCTCATTTTAATTGAAAAATGGAATAATAAAGAGTAAAGTAGTTTTATAGAAAATATGGTAAACATTTACCTTTTTTCAAAGTTCTAAACAAAAGTAGGTATATCAAATTTCAAAGAAAATTTTCCATATCATTTTACACAAGTATAAATATGCATATCAAGGCTAACTCAGAAAACTAAGCAATAAAAAATATAATCACAGGTATCACAACACCAAGGAATACTATAATTCTAGGCCACAGACTACTCGTACCATAATAATCAAGTGCACAAATCCAATACTATAACAATGGACCTAGGAATCATAGGAATACCCCATGAGTAAACCCCCCAAAATTCCAATATTAGTCCCCTAGAACAATGGGCCTAGAAAAAAAAGGAAATCCACAAGAAAAACCTCCTTGATAATCACAAAACAATGGACGATGACCCCAACCTAAACCTTCCACCTAAGTACCCAAGGTAACCCATGTTCTATTTTTCACAAATCATTTTAATGTGTTGAAATACCCATTTTATTTCCATTTATCAATAACTAGGGAAAAACCATTTCTATTTGAAAACTTTTTTCAACACACACAAAAAGATCATTCCAAATCCATTTATAAATCAATTATAAAGTAAGAACAATCAAGATTATCAAAATAGGATAGAGATAGAACCACCTAACTCAAATCATGGGTCACACACACCCATAATGGAAACCACCAACAATGAAACCCAATAAAGTCAATGAAGGACCTAGAATCAAATCCACATCAAGATTGATCCAAATCTAAACACAAGAGGTCTGCAGAATAGAGGAAACCCATATACCTCAAAGACGGATGCCCTCTGCACCACAACCAACAAAGGAAAAGTACTCCAGAATGAGATCTCACAATGGATCTAGAAGAAACCAAGAAGAGACATCCAACTTAGATCAAAAGATTCGATAACGCAAAGCTAGGCTGCTACCGCAATCAATCGCGATGAAAGACTATAAATAACACTTAACTAGAGAGATGTAATACAGATTAAACGAAGATATAAAGTTGGTTAGATCAATCTGGAAGGAGAGGAACCTTTGAAAAAGCGCATAAGAAGAGTTGTGGTTTGAGAACCAAGATGTCTGGAAATAAAAAACCAAGCAAATCTACCAAATGTGTGACTTAAAGTTGGGAACGGGCCGAGTCACTATGTGTAACCCCTGGTCACGTCACATAGGACACACTGGATAAGTACACTGAAAGACCTATCTCCTCATATTAAAAATCCTATATTTAAACCATACATGATGTGTGGACACCATTAACAACATGTACCAGTTCGCCGCATGATTTTTCCTTTCACGGCTTGTACACAGCAGCTAGTACATGATGTGTACCACAGGTACATGAAATCTACCTACCCTACAGCCTGAAAAATTTCTAAAAACCCACCTATAAGGGACTTAAACCAAAAGAGAACTTAGATAGAGGGAAAAACATACCCGATCAAGGTAACAGGATGTTACATACTCCACACCATAAAGACTTTTCATCCCCAGAAAGTCATACGGAATATGTAACTCCTGGAAAAAGATATGGCCACTGCTCTATCATAAACGAATTGCATTCCTGAGTCTCATGAGAATATGATTCTTGTTTCCATAAAACTCTGACCAACAGAATCAACTTCCCATGCAATACCTTTGTCTGAGAGTCAATGATCTCAACTGGTTCCTCCAAAATAGAAGCATTTGGCTCTAACTCAATTTCTTCCCAACTCAAAACGTGAGTAGGATCGGGGTGATACTTCCTAAGCTAAGATATGTGGAAAACATCATGTATTCCCATCAACTAAAGTGGTAAATCTAACCAATAATCAACATGTCCAAGTTGTTTAGTGATATCAAATGGTTTTACATATCTCAGAGCCAGATTCACCTATTTTCCAAGCCAATGGTGACCCAAATGAGGAGAAAATTTAAATAAAACTCATTCACTAATAGAAAACTCAAAATAATGATACCACTGATCTTCATACGATTTTTGTCGACTCTGGGATGTAAACAGACATCATCACACATCTTGAATCTTTACAGACATCTCCTGAACCAAACTTGGTACAACCAAAGCTACTTTTCTCACCTATACCCAATAAAGAGGTGATATTTATGGGTGACCATAAAATTCCTTAACGGGAGATATTATTATTGACAACTGATAACTGTTATTGTAACCAAACTCAACCAGTCTCAGATGGATATCCCATGATCCACCGAAATCCAAGACGCAAGTGCAAAGCATATCCTTCAGGATTTGAATTACATTCTCCATCTGACCGTGTATATATGGATGGTAAGTTGTGCACAACTTTATATGAGTTCTAATTTCCTCTTGAATACTTCTCCAGAACCTCAAGGTAAACCTAGGATCCATGTCTGTAACAATGGTAGAAGGACTCTCATGTAACCTCACAATCTCTTGCACGTACAGCTTACCCAGATCTTTGACTTTAGCGGTGTCTTTGATCGGAATAAGATGATCAGACTTCGTAAAACGATCAACAACCACCCAGATAGAATTTTTTCCACAATTAATCTTTGGTAACCCAACAACAAAATCCATGGATACCTCATCCCATTTTCAAACTGGCACTGAATGGGTTTGAAGCAAACTAGAGGGTTTCAAGTGCTCTTCCTTTATCTGTTGGCAGGTGTAACAGCGAGACAATAACTCTGTGATTTCACGCTTCATACCTGACCACTGAAATCTTCTTCTCGTGTCATAATACATCTTTTTAGTTTTTGGGTGAATGGCCCATGAAGATTTTTGACAATCAAATAAGGATAAAACTCTCATAGGTGTTGGGATGATAACTCACTTTCCAAATTGAAGTATACCATCAGAAGAAATAGACCAACCAGAAATGGTCTCCCCACCATAAACATTTTCTCAAAATTTACTAAATTCATCATCCTGCTGATGGATCTATAAAATAGACTCCAGGAGAGATGATGAAGGATCAAAACTGTTCAGAACCATACCTAAAACACCCTCCAAAGCATCCAAGTGAAACTGAGAAAAAAGGCCCATAATATTCCACTCCTCCTTCAATCCTAAAACAGTCTGGGATGGTACCCTCATGCTTAGAGTGTCTGCAAAAATATTCCCATTCCCTGGGGTGTAGGTGATATCAAAGTCAAAAATATAAAGGTATTCCACCCATCGACTCTTCCTGATATTGAATTATTTCTAAGAAAAGATATAGCTCGGACTCTTAGGATCATAGAAGACCGTAAACTTTTCCCCAACAAGATATAAATCATGAGTGGGTTAGTTCTTCTCATACATTCGAAGATAACGATAGCCTTAAGCACCACATAATCATCTTGCATCAGTACGCATCCCAAACCAACACTTGAATCATCGCAAAACACCACGTATACTTTACTAGGATTAGGTAAGATAAAAATATGAGCTGATGTTAGAAGCCATTTAAATTCATCAAAAGAGGTTTAACAATTTTCATCCCACATGAATTTTACCTCTTTCCTAGTGAGGGTAGTTAAAGGTGATTCTAACTTACAGAAATATTTGAGAAACCTTTGGTGGTATCTATCAAGACCAAGGAAGATTCATATCTAAAAGATATTTCATGGTTCCTTCCATGAAAAAATAGCATTTAACTTCTATAGATAAACTAATAAGACATGCTCAAAAATTCTATGCCCCAAGAACTTCACTTCTTGAATCCAAAAACTAAATTTTGAAAGTTTTCCATACAAATGGTGACTCCTCAAAATTTATAGAACCAAACTCAGATGGTGCTTGTGCTCACTCTCGGATTTCAAATAAATAAGAATATCATCCACGAACACTGCAAAAAAAAGTTTCAAGATATTGATGGAATATTTGATTCATCAAAGACATAAAAACTGCAGGAGTGTTAGTTAGACCAAAAGGAATCACAAGATATTCATAATGGTCATACTTGATCCTAAAGGTCATCTTTGGTATATTAGACTCTCAAACTCCTAGCTAATGATAACCCAGCCAAAGATCAATCTTTGAGAACCACTTTTCCCCATTCATCTGATCAAACAAATCATCCACATGAGGAAAAGGATATTTTTCTTAACTGTTACCCAGTTTAACTTTCGATAGTCCACACATAAACAAAGTGAACCATCTAATTTTTTGGCAAAGAGAACAGGGGATGCCCAAGGTGAAATGATGGGGTGAATGAAACCTTTTCTCAACAAGTCATCCAACTAAATTTTTAGCTCTTTCAACTCAGCTGGTGCCATGCAGTAAGAAGGCATCGATATCAGTTGTGTTCCTAGAACCAGATCAATCATAAACTCTACCTCTCTCTCTAGAGGAAGACCAGAGAAATAGTCTGGGAAAACTTTAGGGAAATATCTAACAACAATAGGAAGGTCATCAATAAAAGAAATTTTATCAGGCTCAAACACAATAGCAACCAACAAAATCCTAATCTCTGGGTGGGAAGGTCCTATACGACCAGAACTCATGTCCCAATATCCCTAAAACACATGAGAGCTCCCATCGGAAGCAAGAAATGAAACATGTTGATGATAACAATCAACCTCAGCTCAATGAATGAAAATCAAATCCATACCGATGATTACGTCAAACAGATCTAGATAAAGAATGAAAAAATACCAAACTGACTCTGTATTGGCTATTGTTAATGAATAAGGAAACTGAAACCCCTTCTATTTACTATTACCAAGAGGTGTCGTTAACTCCATTGTAAATGGAATCAGTTCCATTATAAGTTTAATCATATCAAAAAACCATGCAGATATAAACAAGTGGGAGGCACCAGTATCAAAAAAAGAAATTAATAATAAAGATGCAATTAGAAGTGTACCTATCACTGTTGTTGGACCATCATCAAATTCCATTGGACACTCATCTATTATGTGTAAATACTTCAATCCTGAGGCCTATAGCGATAGCCCTATATTCTTTGAAGCTTCTGACTACACTGTAGTCTCCTTTGGAGCCAACGAACCCTGACCATAATGAGGCGTAGTTATAGCCTGAAAGAAGCATTATAGATGACCAACACATCCACATATATTGTATGTATTCGTGGGAATATGACAAGAACTTCTAGTGTATCCTACCATTCCACACTAATATCAACTCAGTGGCGCACTACTAGCTGCAATGGACGGTGCAGAGGAGGCTCACTGCTGAGACCCACCTCCACCACTTCTAAGATAGTCCAACCACTTCCTCTTCTTCACATGCACACCATTGAAGTTGTCACCAGATGGAAGAGAAGAGGTGGTAACGCCTGTAACGACCTGAAATTTTGAATAATATTTGTTTCCTAAATTTGTGTGTTATTTCATTTTATACTTCATAAAACTATATCCTTTAATTAATGAAGTGATACCCTTGGGTTTTGACTATCATATGACCATTGGTCAATATGACCATTGGTTAATATGACCGTTGGAAACTAAACTCTTAATGTTACAAATATTGTTTATAAATACAAGTGATCTTGGTTAATTAATACAGAAAGAAGAGTCGGTGGCCACATCCAGTAGACTCAGTCCATACAAAGCCCATCTGTCAGAGCTTGGGAATGAGGTAGCATCTCTGGGTTTTTCTCTGGACCAGGCTCAAGATGAGCTTCAACATGTGAAGCTTGAACGGAATCACCTAAGGGAGAAGTTCAAGCGGATAAAAATCACCACTTAGGCAATTTTGTCCAAGCCACCCCAAGATTCTATCACCATAGCACACCTTACACTTAGGTACTATGCAGGTGTTATAAGGGGATATGTAACGAGGTCTTAGATACTTTTCGAAATCCCTTGGTATAAATAAAAATATTTTTTCTTATTATGGTAAAAAAAATTATTTTCAAATGTCCGGATAAATATGGGATGAATATTATTGATGATTTTGGAAAAAGGAGTATTTTAAAATATTTTTGTATACTTTAAATAATTACTAATGGTCTTTTACAATTGTGACCGGTAAGAAATTTAGAGTCTAATAAGATTAACTTATTTTTTGGTGAATAGTAAAGTATGAATAGTAATATACTCATATGAATAGTAATGAACAGTAATGAATAGTGAATCTGCCAAAAAATAGAAACTTCACCCATGAATGTATAAATACAATTTAGACATCTTAAAAGTAAAAAAACAATCATAGTATAAGTTTTGGTATTTTTGTATGTCATAAATATTTTATTTATGATTTTATAATTAATTTAATAATTTAAAATGAAAAAGTATTTTCATAAAATGTAATCATAAATTGTTACTTTATTTTCTTATGGTTATATGATAATTTTATGGGACCTTGATTACTTTTTCAAGGTGTTACAAAACAAGTTATAGTTTTAGAGTTATTTTTTTAATAAATAATGATTTTATTTAAAAATTAAATTAAAAATATTTAGAAAATTATTTTCATAAAATGGAGTTTATTTTTGAATTTAGAGCATTGATATTAGGTTAGTTTAAATTTTTGGGTTTTTCTGAAACAATTGAATTTTCAGTGAATAGTAAAAATACAGTTTTGAGTTGTGGGTGTTTAATGACATCATTGATGATGTAATCATGATGCAATAAATCTGGTTGAATTATAAATAGTAAGATATGTTATGAGGTGTACCAAGTGGAAAATTCCATGGGAAAATAACATGTTCAAGCCCATGGTTTTTCAAATACCACGGATGAGGTGTCCCTTGGAAATTAATTAAATATTCCCTCACTTTTCCTATAAATACCAAGTCATTCCCTCATTATTTTCATTCCAAAATACCCCTCAATGAATATCTAGTCTTTTTACCTCCCAATTAGTCCTCCCAAGGTTCTCTCAATCCCCCAAGGTCCCAACCTTCGAGCTTTCGAAGTCACTCTTCAAGGTAAGGGAACCCTCCACCCTCCTCTTTTAGTCATGATTTCCTTTAAGTTATGTCTTCCAGATTCCATATTATTATGTTAGGTTATGTTCTTATATATAATTATTGCTGTCTATCTTATGTACAAATGATGAGAGACCCTTTCCACTCTCATCAACTGATTTTCTAGATTTTTAAGTGATGTCGTTAGGCTGCCGAATTTTCGTAAAAGAAATCGCATTTTCTCTTTTCTTTCAAGTTTCCTTTTAATGTGGTATGTCATTTAAATATCCACACCATGATCTTATTTCAATTTTATTATGTCCATATACTGTAAAATTATTCATTTATGTATGGGAGACCCTTTTACCCTCTCTTTTTATTGTTTTGTAAAACCATGTTATATAGTGGTTATGCTGCAGAATTTTCATCTCAAAATATCTCTCTTTTTCTCAAGAAATTATCTTATATTATTTATGTGAATACCCAAATCTATTTTCATATTCAGGGGCATTCATAAATAAATAAAATTTGTCTATTTGATTCTGTAATTGACATACATATAACCCTCAATCCCTTTCCATGGGTTATAAATGACATAATGATCAAGTTTTTAAGAACTTTTAAAACGTAACGATTTTGAAGTGAAACCCATTTCTTTTATTCTATTTGGGTTATTTATGAAATGTATAATTATTATCTATGTGGATAAAATTAAATTAAATATATATTAATGGTGAGCCCTGATAGCGCTCCAATGCATTGGGTAAATAATTTAATCTCTAGAGATGACAAGTTTCATGATACCTTGGTGAATAACCTTGGTAATTTTTATGAAACCTTGGGGATGAACCTTAGTGACATGTTCATGAATGTATAAATTAAATTTTGAAGCCACATATTCATTTTATGGTTAAATTTATTATCATTATGAAATTTCTATACTTCCATTGCACATGCCTTTATGTTTTTTATCAAGTTCTTATTGATTTCAAAAGTAAACCGATTCTCTTGTTTTGTTTACTGGGCCTTCTGCTCACCTTTTCCTTTGATGTATGTCTCCAGGTTATGAGATGAAATAATTATACTTAGGAAGAACTTATGATGAATCCATAAAAGTGGATTAGAATAATTTTTTATGTTTTTATGTTTTATGTTCCTGATTTCCAAGACACTAGACTTTAAAGATCCTCTATTTGTAAAATGTAATGAAAAGTTATGTAATAAAAAGGAGGGATGTCATAGTTGGTATCAAAGGATAGTTTAGTTATTTATGGAAATTAGGATATGAAAACATTAGGAATAACCCTATATAAAATTTTAAATATAGGAATACTTCCTGATATTTTGGTGAGTATTGAGTAATTGGTTTATCAAGAAAATACATCCCTATCTGGATACGAGCAGGTAGAGGCAGCTCTGACACAGATGTACCTAGGAGTGAAAAATAGGATAAGGAGTTTTGATCTTGACTTGGGGTATCTTGTTACATGACAATGGTCCTTGCTGTAATTTTGGTTACAACACTATTGGGGGATATGTTTGGATAATCATAAGCTTTTTATGAATCATTATGAAGGATTTATAGAGAAATGTAATTGTTTAAAGCATGAAGTTTTAAGAAATAAAATCCTTTATAGTTAAAAGATTCATAAATGAAATAATATTCTCACTAAGGTTTTATTATTTTATAAAATGGTGGTAAATAGGAGGAACCTTACAAATGGTGACCGCAATGGACCATGTGATGATGGCCCTCTGATGGAAGCTGGAATGGAAACTTTCATGTGAATGATGAACCAACTAACTCAAGTTATGGGAAAAACTTGAATAAAGATGAGAGACTGATTTCACCAAGAAGGAAACAACTTTCTATTGAATATTTTATGCATCAACAACCACCATCCTTCAGTGGATCTACCAACCCATTGATTGCTGAACAGTGGATCAGCTCTATCGAGAAGATCTTTTTTGTGCTCCACTGTTCTGAACAAGAGAAGGTTACCTTGGTTGTTTATCTCTTAGAGGGAGAAGCTGATTGGTAGTTGGAAATGATTAAAAACACAATTATAAGAGTGGAAGTTGAAGCTATGGAGTGGGAAGAGTTCAGAGGGATATTCTTTAACAAGTATTTCCCTCGATCGATGAGAACAAGAATGGAGGAGTTTCTCAAGATGAAGCAGAAGGAGAATGAATCTATGGGAAGATATGAGATAAACTTCACCATAATTTTCTGATATACCTATAGCTTTGTCATGAATCCAAATGGTAAGGTTGATAAATTCTTTGGTGGACTAAGACCTCTTTTGTGGAAGAATATAGCCAACCGAGACTATGGTAACTATGAAGAGATTGTGCGGAGTGTGATGAAAGTTAAAATGGAGTTTGGTGAGATGTGGTGGTCTCATAAATCCAATGAAAAGAAGTGATCGATGGAGCCAATCTTAGGGAGGATATTCAATCAGGTAAGAGGAGGAAAGCAAGTGAAACTTCCCACGTGTAATAAATGTGGGAAGAAGCATTCAAAGAACTGCCTGCTCGAGAGCAGGAAGTGCTACAAGTGTGGTAGAGATGGACACATTGCGCAGAATTGTCATAGTGAGGTAAATCCACAACTTCCCAACACTAACTACAAGGGGAAGATGGTGCAGGCCCTACCTGATTACAATTCTATAAGTGTAGACAACTTGGGCACATTTTCAATCATTGTCCAAATCCGAGGGCAGTGGAGGGTAATCACCATTAGCCTCAACATCGGCCAAGGGAGCAAGGTCATGCTTTTGTTATCACTACGGCTGAAGTTGAAGCGCCAAATGATGTGGTGGAAGGTACTCTTGTTGTTCTCTCAAAGCAGCGAGTACTTTTTTTGATTCTGGTTCTATGCATTCCTTTATTTCCTCCATGTTTGCAAAGAATTTAGAATCAACCCCTGATTTTCTAAAAGTAGAGTTATCAGTCAATACTCCTGGTGGGATTATCCAAGAATCGATAATGTTTATAAACTATAGTATTTACTTTATCGAGCACAATCTTATCACAAATATGGTAGTCATTCCCATGATGGAATTCGACATTATACTAGGTATAGACTGGCTCTAAAAGTATAATGCTAAGATCAAATACAGAAGCAAGGAAATCTTAGTAGTCTTGAATGGAAAACCTACAGTTATCTTCCAAGGGGAGATATCTCAACATGATCTTTGTCTAGAAGAACCTCTTATATCCTTCTTTATAGAGTTGATTGGTGAAGAATAAGAAGTAAATGAGAGTTTGAGGATATAAAATGTCCCCATCATCCAGGAATACGTTAAAGTATTTCCTGAGGAGTTACCCGGACCTCCCCTAGAAAGAGAGGTAGAGTTCTACATTGAAATCATACCTGGATCCCATCTGATATCAAAGACACTGTATAGGATGGAAAATGTAGAGATGGAGGAGTTAAATAAGCAAATCCAAGATCTTTTTTATAAGGGTTTTATTCGACCGAGTGTGTCTCTTTGAGGAGCACCAGTTCTCTTTGTAAAGAAGAAGGATGGATCGATGCAGCTATGCATTGATTATAGAGAACTGAATGGGATCACAGTGAAGAACAAATACCCGCTTCCAAGAATTGATGACTTATTTAACCAACTTCATGGGTCTCAATTCTTCTCTAAGATTGATCTTCGATCTGTTTATCATCAATTGAGGGTTAAGAAATAAGATATTCTGAAAACTACATTCCGATCAAGATATAGGCATTATGAGTTTGTTGTTATGCCCTTCGGACTGACTAATTCACCTACTATTTTTATGGATTTGATGAATAGAGTCTTTAAGGACTACCTTGATAACTTTGTGGTAGTTTTCACTGATGATATTCTGATATATTCCAAAATTTGTGAGGATCATGAGGATCATCTAAGGGTTATTTTTCAAACTTGATGGAAGGAGAGGCTTTTTGGGAAGTTTATAAAATGTGAATTATGGTTACAACAAGTTTCTTTCTTGGGGAACATTGTTACCAATGAAGGAATCACAGTTGACCCTGCAAAGACAAAAGTTGTAGAGGAGTGGCCTCAGCCTACAATGATAACTAAGATTTGTAGTTTCCTTAGATTAGCAGGATATTATAAGAGGTTTGTGAAAAAAAAATCATGACTTTATAATCCATTAACCAAGTTAACTCGAAAAGGGGTCAAGTTCATCTGGACAAAGGAGTGTGAGGAAATTTTCCAAGAGTTGAAGAAGAGATTGGTTACTACACCCATGTTAACTCTACCCTTAAGTGGAGAAGGATTCGTTATTTTTAGAAATGCATCTCTGAAATGAATTGGGCGCATCCTCATGAAAAATGATAAAGTCATTGCTTATGTATCTCGACAGTTGAAGACTTGTGAGCAGAACTATCCTATGCATGATCTTGAGCTGGATGCGGTCGTTTTTTCTCTAAAGATATGGAGGTACTATCTTTATGGGGAGAAATTTGATATATACACAGACCATAAAAGTTTTAAGTATATTTTCACACAAAAGGAATTGAAAATGAGACAGAGGAGATGGTTGGAACTTCTCAAAGACTATGATTGTTCAACTCATTATCATCCCGGAAGAGCAAAAAAAGTCGTTGATGCATTAAGCAGGAAAGACCCAGTTGTTCTTTCTATGATGAGGATTCAAAGTGATTCTTTGATCAATGACCTAGTAAATCTAGACATGAGAATTATAAGGGAAGGTACATCATCAACCCTAACCCAAATGATTTCTCAACTGTCATTACTAGAGAAGATCAAGAAAGCTCAGAAAGAAGATCCTTTGTTACAGAAGAAGTTTGAGGCTATGAAGGATGGGAAGTTTCCTGAGTTCAATATTGATCAAAAAGGTGTACTGAAATTTCGTACAAGACTATGTGTTCTATCTATTCTGGAAATAAAAAAGGAGCTTATAGATGAATCTCATAACTCAACTTTTTCTATACATCCTGGAAGCACAAAAATGTATAGGGACCTTCGAGATCATTATTGGTGGGATAATATGAAAAGGGAGATTGATAAATTCACTTCAAGGTGCCTGGTATGTCAGCAAGTAAAGGAAGAGCGACAACTTCCTAAAGAGGTATTGCAACCACTACCCATACCAGCATAGAAGTGGGACAATATCACTATGGACTTTGTTACTGGTCTCTCGAGAACTTCCAAAGGAAACAATGTGATATGGGTTATTGTGGACCGTCTCACCAAGACTGCCCATTTTATCTCTATTTAGGAATATTTCTCTCTTGATCAGCTTTCCAAGATTTATGTGAAGGAAGTGGTAAGGTTGCATGGATTTCCACTTTCTATCGTATCTGATCATGATCTAAGGTTCACATCAAAATTCTAGAGAAGTCTTCAACATGATCTGAGCACTGAATTAAATTTTTGTATGTCCTATCACCCCCAAACTGATGTAAAATCTGAAAGGACTATTCAAACACTCGAGGATATGTTGAGAACATGATCAATGGAATTTAAAGGTGGATGGGATCAATATCTCCCTTTAGTTGAGTTCTCTTACAACAACAGTTTCCACTCAAGCATTCAAATGTCACCCTATGAAGCTCTATTTGGTAAGTGATGTAGAACTCCTACTTTTTGGCATGAAGCTAGTGAGAGAAAGCTTCTTGGGCCTGATCCTGGGAAAGAGATAACAGAAAAAGTCCATGCTATCCAACAACACATTAAGGTTTCTCAGAGTTGGAAAAATATCTATGTTGACAACCATCGAAGGGACTTGGAGTTTGATGTTGGTGACAAAGTATTTCTTCTAATTTCACCTTATAAGAGAGTCATGAGGTTTGGGAAGAAAGGGAAGCTCGAACCTAGGTACATTTCCCCCTATGAAATCCTTCATCGCATAGGATCAGTGGCCTATCGACTTACACTTCCTCCAAATCTAGCACAAGTTCATGATGTCTTCCACGTATCCCTCTTAAGGAAGTACATACCTGACCCTTCACATGTATTAAATCCAAAGGTGGTATAACCGGAACATGACCTCTCTTATGAGGAGCATCCGGTGGAGATCTTGGATCGTAGAGACAAGGTTCTACGCAATAAGACTAACCACCTTGTTAAGGTGTTATGGAGGAACAACAAATGCGAAGAAGCCACATGGGAACCAGAGGAGTCTATGAGGCAGAAGTACCCACAACTTTTCTCTTCTTAGGGTATGAGTAAAAATTTCGGGTAAAAAATTTCTTAAGGGGGGAAGAATGTAACGACCCAAACTTTTGAATAATATTTATTTCCTAAATTTGTGTGTTATTTCGTTTTATACTCCACAAAACTATATCCTTTAATTAATGAAGTGATACCCTTGGGTTTCCATTGTTATATGACCGTTGGTAAATATGACCGTTGATCAATATGAATTTTGCAAACTGAACTCTTAACATTACAAATATTTTTTATAAATAAAATTTATCTTGATTAATTAATATAGAAAGAAGAGTCGATGGTCTCATCCAGTGGACTCGGGTCGTACGAAGCCCATCTGTAAAAGCTTGGGAAGGAGGTAGCATCTCTAGACTTTTCTCTGGACCAAGTCCAAGATGAGATTTAACATGTGAATCTTGAACGGAATCGCCTAAGGGAGAAGTTCAAGCTGATAGAAATCACCACTCGGGCAATGTTGTCCAAGTCACCCCAAGATTTTATCACCATAGCACACCTTACACTTAGGTCCTATGCAGGTGTTATAAGGGGCTATGTAATGAGGCCTTAGATACTTTTTTGTAATCCCTTGGTATAAATAAAATTATTTTCTCTTATTATGGAAAAATTTTTAATTTTCAAATGTCTGGATAAATATGGGATGAATATTATTAATGACTTTGGAAGGGGTATTTTAAAATATTTTTGTATACTTTAAATAATTAATAATGTGAAATGATTTTCAAAAAATGGTCTTCTATAATTATGACCAGTAAGAAATTTAGAGTCTAATAAGATCAACTTAATTTTTTGTGAATAGTAAAGTATGAATAGTAATATACCCTTATGAATAGTAATGAATAGTAAATCGGCCAAAAAAATAGAAACTTTACCCATGAATGTATGAATACAATTTAGACATCTTAAAAGTGAAAAAAATAATATAAATTTTGGTATTTTTGTATGTCATAAATATTTTATTTACAATTTTATAATTAATTTAATAATTTAAATTGAAAATTTATTTTCATAAAATGTAATCATAAATTGTTACTTTATTGTCATATGGTTATATGATAATTTTATGGGACCTTGATTACTTTTTCAGGGTGTTATGAAACAAGTTATAGTTTTAGAGTTGTTTTTTTGAATAAATAATGATTTTACTTAAAAATTAAATTAATAATATTTAGAAAATTATTTTCATAAAATGGAGTTCAATTTTGAATTCAGAGAATTGAAATTGGGTTATGGTAAATTTTTGTGTTTTTTCTGAAATAATAGAATTTTCAGTGAATAGTAAAAATACAGTTTTGAGTTGCGGGTGTTTAATGACATCATTGATGATGTAATCATGATATAATAAATCTGGTAAACTTATGAATAGTAATATATGTTATGAGGTGTCCCAAGTGGACAATACCATGGGCAAGCCCATGGTTTTTCAAATACCACTGATGAGGTGTCCCTTGGAAATTAATTAAATATTCCCTCACTTTTCCTATAAATACCAATCCATTCCCTCATTATTTTCATTCCAAAATCCCCCTCAATGAATATATAGTCTTTTTACCTCCCAAGGAGTCCTCACAAGGTTCCCTCAATCCCCCAAGGTCCCAACCTTTGAGCATTCGAAGTCACTCTTCAAGGTAAGGGAACCTTCCACCCTCCTCTTTTAGGGATGATTTCCTTTAAGTTGTGTCTTCCAGTTTCCATATTATTATGTTAGGGTATGTTATTCTATATCATTATTGCTTTCCATTTTATATCAAAATTATGATATAACCTTTCTTCTCTCATCAACTGGTTTTCTGGATTTTTAAGTGACGTTGTTAGGCTGCTGAATTTTCATAAAAGAAATCGCATTTTCTCTTTTCTTTCAAGTTTCCTTTTAATGTGGTATGTCATTCAAATATACACACCATGATATTATTTAAATTTTATTCTTTCCCTCTGATGTAAAATTATTTATTTATGGATGGGAGACCCTTTTCCCCTATATTTTTATTGTTTTCTAAAACCATGTTATATAGTCGTTATGCTGCAGAATTCTCATCTCAAAATCTCTCTCTTTTTCTCAAGAAATTATCTTATATTATTTATGTGAATACCCAAATATATTTTCATCTCTAGTGGAATTCATCAATACATAAAATTTATCTATTTTATTCTGTAATTGACAAACATAAAACCCTCAATCCCTTTCCAGGGGTTATAAATGACATAACGATCAAGTTTTTAAGATCTTTTAAAACGTAACGATTTTGAAGTGAAATCCATTTCTTTTAATCTCTTTGGGTTATTTATGAAATGTATGATTATGATCTATGTGGATCACATGAAATTAAAGACATATTAAGGGTGTGCCCTAATAGTGCTCCAATGCATTGGGTAAGGAATTTAATCTCTAGAGATGACAAGTTTCACGATACCTTGGTGAATAACCTTGGTAATTTTTCTGACACCTTAGGGATGAACCTTGGTGATATATTCATAAATGTCTAAATTAAATGTTTTAGCCACATATTCATGTTATGGTTCAAGTTATTTTCATTATGAAATGTCTCTAATTCCATTTCACATGTCTTTATGTTTTTTATCAAGTTCTTATTGATTTCACAAGTAAATCGATTCCCTTGTTTTTCTTACTGGGCCTCCTGCTCACCCTTTCCTTTGATGTATGTCTCCAGGTTATGATATGAAATAATTATACTTAGGAAGAACTTATGATTAATCCCTATAAATTTATTAGAATAATGTTTTATGTTTTCATGTTTTATGTTCCTGATTTCCAAGACACCGGACATTAAAGATCCTCTGTTTGTAAAATGTAATAAAAAGTTATGTAATAAAAAGGCAGGATGCCATAACGCTGACCTTGCCTGCCATATTCATCTTTTCCATAATTTCTCTATCTACCATCTCTACATAGGTAGAATATTTCAGCATAAACACTTGTGATTTGATATCTGGTCGCAAACCTTGCAGGTACTTTTGCGCTTTCAGCTGGCCATTATTTACCACGTCTCGAGCAAAACAGACAAACTCAGCAAACTGGTTGGTGTATGCCAACACTGAATGATCTTCATGTTGTAAATACAATAAATATAGAGACTTCACCAGCATCAGTGACTATGGAAAAAAATACTGAAAGAATAGGGTTTTGAAAACCTTCCAATCAAATCCCACATGTTTGTCTTCGTGGACTATAGAGTACCACAAATGCTTGCTAAAACCCTCGAGTCTGAACACCGCACACTTCACCCTGATATTTTCATGTGTCTCCAATAATTATAAGATTTGATCGATCATATCCATCCAATACTCTTCCTCTTGAGATTCAATCATTCCTTTAAAGGGTGGTGGCTTCTCACACGAGAACTCCCATGATCAATCTCTCTCTCCTCCAGCTTCTAGTTGTACCTCAACAACAGCATTCTAAACCCATGGTATATCCTAGTCAATAGTGTGGACTTCCCGTATGATCTTCTCGATGAGGTTATGATCTATAGATGGGTTCCCTTGAGGATCATCAGCTACACCTTCTTGAGGAACTCTTTGAAGACATCTCAGAGGCATATTGTTGCACACCGAAACATAAGAATGATCAGACAACAGAACAAATATCAGCTCATACTAGAAAACCCATAATCAGAAACTGAGATTATTTATATAAAAAACCAATACTAGAGACACACATACCAACATCCCATGGAAACTTGAGTCTTGTTATGAAAATAGATGTCCAAGCACTCATTTGCAATATACCTCTCAAGTCCGGAAAATCCTATCTCATATCTAACAGATGTCCTAAGAAAAGGATTCTTGAGGATAAAACTCCTCTGCTACCAAATTGTAATGAACCAACCTGGGTTACCCTCAAACTTGGCACCCGACCTGATCCATCACATACCCAAAGGGTATTCCCGATCCCCATGGGCTGGCGACAAGCACCTAGACATCGAACGAAAAAAACTGAGGGAATGATTTATCCCAACCTGAACAATCACATGGCATACATATATAGAGAAAGAAAGGAACAACAGAAGATGAAGAAGATGTATATGTCATAACTGTAAGATAAAAAATGGAAACAAACAACTAAAAAATTAGCTAAAACTTCAAAAGACAAGTCCAACAGTAAGTACTAAAAAGACATTAGCTGCTCCAAATTATGGTGTGGACGAACTCCCTCTATATCACCACCAACTACCCAACTAGATGACATGAACCTCACCATGTCACTGCGGCGCCTTGTCTTTCCCTACACTAGAATACAAACAAAGTTCAATGCACCATCAAAGAGGTGTGTATGGTGTGATATAGAGGCTAAGTAAGATCCCACTCAGGTGTTTCATAACCAGTATCTGTATATCAATTCTTGTATGATCATTTTAAGTGAAAACATGGCATGATAAGTAGTAAAGTAGTTTTATAGAAAACATGGTAAACATTTCCTTTTTTCCACAGTTCTAAACAAAAGAAGACATATAAATTTTCAAAGCACATTTTCTATATCATTTTTTACAAGCATAAACATGAATATCAAGGCTAACTCGGAAATACAAGCAATAAAAAATAGATGCAAAAGTATCACAACATTAAGTAATAGTATATATCTAGGTCGCAGACTACTCATACCACAATAATCAAGTGCAAAAATATGATTCTAGAACATCGAGCCTAAGAAACAGAGGAATGCCCCATGATTAAACCCCCCTAAATGTCAATATCGATCCCCTAGAACAATAGGCCTAGGAAATAGAGAAAATCCCCAATACAAACCTCCTTTATAATAAAAAAATGGAAGATGTCCCCAAGATAAACCTTCCACCTAAGTACCCAAGGTAACCCATGTGCTCTTTTTCACAAATCATTTTAATGATTTGAAATAGCCATTTTCTCTCCATTTATCAATAACTAGGGAAAACCCATTTCTCTTTGAAACCTCTTTTCAACACACACAAAATGATCATTCCAAATCCATTTATAAATCAATTATAAAGAAAAAACAATCAATCTTATCAACATAGGCTAGAGACAGAACCACCTACCTCAAATCTTGGGTCACACACACCCATAATGAAACTCAACAACATCAATGAAGGCCCTAGAATAAAATCCATGTCAATATTTATCCAAATCTAAACAAAAGTTGTCAGTGGAAGATAGGAAACCCACATACCTTGAAGATGAATGCCCGTTGCACCACAACCAACAAAGGAAATGCCTCTAGTACAATATCTCACAATAGATCTAGAAGAAACCAAGAAGAAACATCCAACTTAGATCAACGGATCTGATAACACAAAGCTAGGGAACTACCACGATCAATCGTGAGGAAAGACCGAAAAGAACACTTACCTAGAGAGATGCACCGTAGATGAAATGAATATCCAAAGCCGATCGGATCAATCTGGAAGGAGATGCACCTTTGAAAATATCCTAGGAATAGTTCTAGTTTGGGAGTTAGGAGGTCTAGAAAGAAAGGACCAAGAAAAATATCCAAACGTGTGACTTAAATTTAGGCACGGGTTGAGTCACAACGTGTAACCTCTAGTCACATCATGTAGGCCATGCTGGATAAGTATTCCAAAAAACCCATCACCTCGGATTAAAAATCTAATATTTAAACCATATATAACATTTCCCCACCATTAACGATGTGTACCAATTCATAGCATGATTTTCTCTTTAACGACTTGTACAGAACAGCTAGTACATGACATGTATCACAGGTACATGGCATGTACCTGCCCTGAAGCCTGCATAAAATCCATAAAACCACCTGTAAGGGCTTTGAACCAAAATGGAACTTAGAGAGAGGGAAAAACTTACCCGATCAAGGTAACGAGATGTTACAGTTTTCAATGCTAAAAAATCTCATGGGGGCACACTTTTTGGTTATGCAGATAAAGATCAAGTTTATGAAACTTTGAGAATTACCCCAAAAGCGTTTTGGGGGATATTCATAAGAAGTTTTGGATAGATTTACACAAGTTTTTTCATATGTATCATGTGGTGAAAATGAATGATGACTTTTCCAAAATTAATTTTGGAAGATATCCAAAAGGAGTTTTGGGTATAGTTTCATGAGCTATTTCATGTGATGTGGTATGAGGTGAAAATTAAGTCTATGAAGTGAGAGTAGGGGATGTTTGAAGATTTTCACTAAATGGAAACACAATATAGTAATGGTCACCATGCCATGGAGGTGTTGTCCATGAGAATTATCACATTGTGTAATAAAGCGTCGGTTCCTTTGATCTTCCATTATAAATTTTATCATGATCGATTATTTATCATTAGATGACGGTAATTATGAGTTTTAATGTGTATAATAATCTTGTAAGTGATATATTATGATTATGAGGATTTATTAATATGTTTTAAAATGTGTTTATTAAATGTATCATGAATGCATGGTCAAGCGTTGGTTCGATCCTCATAGGTGGTGCAATATTCCATTGTGTCGAGATGTTGTGTGGAACTCATATAAACCAAGATTATTCATATATCTCATTTTTTTATATCATTTAGCCAAAGTTTTCTAGAAAATATTAGATAAAGAGAATAATAAGGAGATTTTTGCGGTCTGTGGGCTGATCATGTAGCGATTCACTATTTCATTTTCACCCTTACACCACTGTGTTGAACTAGTTTTGTATTATAAATTCAAATTATTTTGAATCAATTACTTTATTTAATCACTGTTAAAAAGGTTAATTTCACTTTTTTATATAATTTCATTGTAGGTGGAGGTGATTTGGAGGTCCCAGGATAAAGTGGAAGAAAAATGGGCCAAAATTGCATGGGATCCATGAACACCTGTCCACTGTTATGAATGTTAAAAAAAATATGTGCATCCAAATGGGATGAAATTTTTTGATATGGACTAAAATTTAATGGGATAAAACTTATTAATACATCCAATCCCAATTATTTCATTAATTTTCCCAACCGATCTGATTTTTCCAGCACACTGAATCTGCACAATGTCAAAAGTGGTGTGTTATGATCGGTCCATATCTTAAGATGTAGGTGTCCAACTGAAGCCAAAATTTAATTGGATATATTAAGGAGGTGGGTCTAAAACTTTTTAACTTTCTCCAAATCTATATAATTCTTTATGGAGGTTTAAAACCATGTGCTAAGTGGTTTTAAGAAATGTGTGTGCCCAAAACCACCTTCCACTTTGCCTATAAAATGGAAGGTTGGGATCCTCATTTGAAAGTTTGACCAAGGAGTGAAGTGATTAAAATTTGGAGTTATATAGGATCCCTCTCCCCATAAAAGAAGTTCTGGAGGGCCCTATCCTCATAGGGGGTCAAGGATGAAGGTGAAATTCCACCTGATCCTTCTCCTCCTCTCGATGGCGAGCTAAACGGTGGATGGTTATTTTGAGGAAGCTACACATACTGGGGAGGGAGTTGAAGCACTTGTTATTCTACTGGTTTTGTGTGATTTGTGTGTTAAATATTTCAATTATGATTAATATTTATGTTCTTATCCTCTGAATTCATTTCTTTTGTTATAATTAACTAAAACACTTTTTATCTCAACACTGATTGGGTTGAAATTTCAAGTGGGGATCCTGGGTTGTTCTGATTGGACAATAGAAGAATCCTTTTCTCACACAAAATCATGATATTTCAATATTATTTTGTATCCATTTATCTATGCTTTAGTTCCAATCCTTTACAACATGATTATTGTGTCAAGGGTTGGTACTTTGTGCAATGATTTAAGAGGCAAGAGGGGAAGCAAGATATTAACAACCCTCAACCAATGAATTAAACAAAACCATGTGTATTTTTCAAAATAATGAACTTTACAAGATTTTTAATGAACTTTAAATGATATTTTTATCTAATAATTCTAAAACATCACCTTTATTTATCAACCATTTAACTCTTTAAGTTAAGTTTCTTTCTTAAAACTATTTTCAAAACCACCCCCTCTTTTAGTACTTTTTATTAAAAATACACACTCTAAAACTTCCAAAAATCCTTGATAGATGACCTAGGGTATTCCCTATACTATAAATACCATTTTAAAAATTAATCAATTTGACATGGAATGACAACACATTCAAATTTTGGCATTGTTTCTGGGGAGCACTTTGGTTTTTAGTGCGTGTTTTTGATAAGTTTTTTGTAAATTTTATCAATATTTATTTGTTTTATCTTATACCTTTACCTATATTTTTGTGTTCTGATTTCTTTCTTATGTAGGTTCTATGCATGATTCATTCTTCTCTGGGAGATTTACCACCTTTTCAACCCAAACTGGAGAGGATCCTATGTCAGCAACACCGAGATGCACAAGAGAACCCTTTGAAGGAGGGCACACAAAACATAGACACTCTTCTTGATCCTTCATCTTCTTAATCTGGAACCAACATCAAAACTAAAATAAAATTTCATAACATGGATGAAAATAACCAGATATTAAAAGAACTAACCTCATCTGATGTCGATATCCAACCCTTTTACATTCAAATACAAAGAGAGGCACCTAATTTTGAACTAAAATCCGGTCTAATTCACTTATTGCCAAGATTTCATGGACTCTCTAGAGAAGATCCACACAATCATTTAAAAAGATTTCATATTGTGTGTTTGACATTAAAATTTTCTAGTGTGTATGAAGAATAAGTAAATCTCATATTATTCCCATTTTCATTAGAATACATTGTGAAATATTGGTTGTATTATGTTAATTCACCAATTAGAGGTTGGGCGTACATGAAACACCTTTTTCTTGAAAAATATTTCTTAGTCTCTCTAACTGCAAAAATAAGGAAATAAATTTGTGGGATAAGACAATAAAAAGGGGAAACACTTAATGAATATTATGAGAGATTTAATAGGTTATGCTCAAGCATCCACACCACTAAATAAGTGATAAACTTTTAATTCAGTATTTTTATGAAGGTTTAATTCTTATTGATCAAAATATGATTGATGCTACTGCAGGTGGTGAACTAGTTGATAAAACCTTGATTGCTACAATGAACCTGATTGAGAACATGACACAATACACTCAATAGTTCGGTTCAAGGTCTAGTGTACCCATTCGAGGTGTCCATGAAGTTCAAAGTACTGAATTTGAGAATAAGGTGGACATGAATTTCAAAGAGGTAAGTACCATTCTTAAACAACTTGCTCTTTCCCAAGGGAAATTCTAATATCCTTTTCCCATCCATTGTGGTATATATTCTTCTGACACCCACTACTCTAACCAATTCCCCCAAATAAGATATATTTCTAATATTTGTGAGGAAATATTTCCAGGGTGCCTCTATAAATAACCATTTAGGCAAGAACCATACTATCCATCCAACCATATGTGGAAAGAAAACCAAGATTATAGGAAATGGGTATTCAAACCAACCTCAACAATGGAACCAACTGGTGCAAAGTAGTCATCCACCACCACCACCCATAAATACCCCAACCACCACAGAGGCATTTCCAACCACCCCCTCTAAAGCCTGATCCTAGCCTAGAAGATATGATGAAACAAATGGATTCCAATAATATCAAATTCCAAAAAACCACCCAAGAATCTATACAAGCCTAAAAACCCAATTATGCCAACTCTCTAACTTTGTGGGGGAAATTCAAAGTCATGGGTTAGGTAAACTACCCTATTAATTAGTAGTTAACCCTAGGGATAAGAGAAATTTTAATTATATCACCCTTAGGAGTGAAACAAAACTAAAAGTCCAAATTAATCCTCCATTAGATTCATCCCCTCCTAAGGAAAACACCATCCTAACTGTTGAGATTAGTCTAAATGTTGAAAAACCATATCCTGAGAGAAACCCTTCCAAAGTAATGAGTGTGTATGTCGATGAGTCACCTAGCCCAACCATTCCTCTTACATTTACCCAAAGGGCCAACCAAATAAGAAAACAAAAGAAAACTGAACTTGATAAGTAAATATTAGAAACTTTCAAAAAATTATAGGTTAACATTCCTTTGATTGATGTCATGAATCAAATTCTAAGATACACCATGTTTTTGAAGGAGATGTGTACACACCAAAAGAGACTTTGAGGTGATGAGAAGGTAAGATTGGGGAGGAACGTCTCAATATTGATAGAGCCATCACTTCCCACCAAATGAAATGATCCTAGAACATTCTCAATTCTATGCACTATAGGGGGTATTCCTTTTCCAATGCTATACTTGATTTAGGTGGATCTATAAATGTGATGCCTTGCTCCATTTACTCTTCATTACAGGTCAGTAAATTGAATCCCAAAGTAATTATTATTCAACTGGAGAACCAGAGTACTGCACACCCCACTGGTGTGTTAGAGGATGTTTTTGTGAGGGTGAAAATTTTAATTTTTCTTGCTAATTTTTATGTTCCTAGAATGGAAGATGGTGGGATGAATGGACATTCCCAAATTATATTGGGGAGACCTTTCCTGAAAACTATGAAAACCATAATTAATGTTCATAATGGTACATTATCTATAGAGTTTAGTGGTGAAATTTTCCACTTCAACATCTTTGATTTCATGATGCACCCCTCAGAATAACATTCCTCTCTCTCTATTAATTCAATTGGTGTACTACCTTCCCTTGAAAAAACAACTCTTCTTTCCCCTGATCCCCTTTCTGAGTTTTTATAATTGATTGAAATGTTGGGAAATGAATCTTGCATATAATGTTGTAGTGGTCTAGAAAAATGTCATGCATGCTTGTCAATTGATAATTTCTTGAACACAGAGGATCACATGACCACTGATGATACTGCTAAGCTTGTAAAAACTCATTCCTCTTCTGAGGATGATTCCATTGAGAAGTTAGATGAGATTATTGACCTCTCACTTTCACACACACTCCCATAAACCCAAAATCTCCTTGAACTGGAACTAAAACAACTACCTCAAGATTTAAAATATTCATATCTTGAGAATGGAAACAAGTTGTCTGTTATCATTGTTAGTTAACTCCCTCCTGAGTATAAATTATGACTACTTTAAATTTTAAGGGAGTATAAAAAGGCTTTGGAATGGAAACTTGAAGACATTCCTGGTATTATCCCATTAATTTTCATACATCATATATTGTTAAATGATGAGGCTAAACCAGTGAGGCAATCACAATGTCGACTGAACCCAAACCTCCTAGATGTTGTTAAAAAGGAAGTAACAAAATTATTGGATACTGGAATCATTTACCCCATCTCTGATAGCCAATGGGTTAGTCCAGTACAAGTGGTTCCTAAAAAAATGGTCTAATAGTAATAAAAAATAAAAACAATGAATTGGTTCCAACTTGTGTGAAAAATAGTTGGCGTGTATGTATAGATTATCATCGATTATGTAATGTACATATTTAATCAAGGTATATTCCATTAAGTTTTTATGTTCAAATCCTTAAGAGAACTCAGGGTGTGAACTTGCGCACCCCATTGTGGATCCCAGACAGCTATTTAAATAATTTAAATGATTGCACAGGATTTATGAAAAATGTTACATCGCACCTTAGCATAGTTTTCAAGAATAAAATAATTAATTAAGGATTGAAAATAAATAAGAATAGATTTAATGGAAGTTAAAATAAAGAAAAAAAAGGATAGAAGGAAATTTAAAAATAAAATATAAAGGGGGTTACGGAAAAAGTAAAATAATTAAAGTGGGAAAATACCATTTTTTATTATTTTTATCTTCTTTATTTTTCCATCCTTTTTATTTTATTTTTATTTACTTACATTTATTTTCCTTTTTTATTTTCTTTTATTTTATTTTATTTCTTTCTTTTTTTTTCTTTTTTTTTCTTCCTCTCCTCTCCCCCTCCTGTGCATTGCCCCTATAGCCCCCCCTGGTGGTGTGCCTCATCCTCCCTCCTCCTCCTTCAGAATACCACTGCACCCTCATTCGTCATCTATTTTCTTCGTTGGAAGGTGCACAGTAAACCTCTCGGTAAGGCTAACCCCCCGTACCAAAAATCATGTGGTCTCGTTCTAAATTCGTTGTGCGGTCTGTCATGGAAGGATTTTACCTGAAATTAGGGTTTTTTCTAAAATAATTTGTTTTCTTCTATTTTAGGTCAAATAAAATCCTACCACAGATCATAAGATCATTTACAACCATAAGGTAGGTAGTATACTCACTTTCCCTCAATTTCGTTGCGATTTATAAAAAACGCACGGTTGTGCCACTCGTCGGTGTCTATCGGTTTTGTTCAATTTCACCCAATATTTTCAAATTAATTGTTTTGATTAATCATTGTAGCCTTATTTATCATAAATTGAATTGTTTAAATTGTTTCAACATGTTTGGACACCTCTTTGGGTGTGCCTATGCGGTTGGTATAAATATTGGTAGCCCCGAATATTTAATTTATTTAATTGCATGTGTTGCACATCCCTTTTTAATTGAGTTTAAATTAAATAATCAGTTTAGAATAATTATGAACCATGAATTATTAGGTTTTTGATAGTCTATTGTGAAAATTTATTTATTAATTGAAATGTGTGTTTTTTCTGTATTCACTAATAAATTATCTTGTTTGTAACTAATTGAATAGAATGATCATTAGTATATAGCTTTGAGCTATTTTTATTATTTTATTTTAATTATAAATTCATATTTTGTGATATCTGCTTCCTTGAAAATGAATTAAATTTATGGCAGTGAGACAACATGAGTTCTATATTAAGGACTGCACAAGGAATCTTCGTTCCTGACTGGTTACACATTACGCCAAGGAGATGATGTCTTAGGCTCTACTAGATAAGGTTTTCAGTGAGTTTATAAAATATTAATGAGTGATAATGGTTACTAAAGGGACATTCAGGGATGGGCCTATTGGAAAAGTGGCTACACCATGCCTCATGTGATACTTGACCCCTTCTGTGAGATACCGGGATAGACTCATGATAAAACCATGCCTCGAGCGATACTTGGTCTTTCAGAATAATGCCTTGGATGGGCTCGGTGGTTTTGAGTAATTTGAAGGATGTACCATATCGATACCTTAAAGATGATCTTAGACTCCAAATATCAACTTGAACATAATAATAATGATTCAAAAAAAATTAGTAATTCTTCCTTGAGTCTCTTGAGAATTGAGATGTTTTCCTAGTGTCTTGGAACACACATTATTGACACATAATTTAGACTCCAAGTTAAATCACAATATTTGGGTATGAATCCTCCCTGTTTTTAATTTGTTTATCCTAGGTTTCTATATATGTATACATACTTCTTCCTACAGGTAATTTATTCAGACTCCCGACTTAGGGTGAAGCAGGTGATGTGATAGGGATACCAATGAAGATCGGATCTAGTTACACTTATTTTTTTATTAACTGCTTTTATTTATTATATAATGTTACACTGCTTTTTTTTATTGCATGAAATAGAAATGTTTAGACACTGTGGGTACTGGCCTACTAGGATTTTATCTCACACCCCTACTCAGTCATCATTGGCACCCAAGTAGATTATATGATTATAGGTATCGACAAAGTAAAGTGTGATGCTTCTAATGATTGATTGTTTCTTGTTGCTTAGGATGGAGACTGGGGGAAGAGGACTGAGCCTTGCTCGTGATATAGTTGTCATACTTTGTGTCTTTTCATTTCAGTTTGGTATCATGCTTGTGTTCCTATTTTCTATACTTTCCTTTTTGAATAGAAATCATGACATGACATTATTGTGCATCTGGTTTATCTGTTATATTCTGCACTAGTCATTTATTCAGTTGGATTATTCATATTTCCTCTTCTGAAGTTTGGTTATTTATATGCTTCCGCTATTGTATTAAACTTTTTTATTTTGTTGTATATTACTTATTACTTATTAGGTCATAGTCTTCCCTACGGACACGTTAAAAAGGCTCTCGCTGCTAGTCGGAAGCCTCTAGCATTCAGGAAGATGCACTTGAGGTTATGTGGTTAACCCGGCTCAGAGCACCCTTTCAGTGGATTCCAAGAAGGGGATGTTACATATTAAATCAACACACTAGGAATGACCATTTCTTATTTCCATCCATTGACCAAATTCTAAAGAGGATAGTAGGTAAGTCCCATTACTATTTCCTTGATGGGTATTATGGATATTTTCAGATCCATATTTCCCCTTTGACACATTTTTATATAGGAGTATTCCATTTGGTCTATGAAATGCTCTGGGTACTTTCCAGCGATGCATGGTTAGTATTTTTTCAGATTACATGAAGAATTTCATGGAAGTATTCATGGATGATTTCACTATTTATGGATCTTTTGTTGATTAATTTTTTAGTAGTCTTGGTTCAGTCCTACAATGCTTTATTGAAAAGAATCTCGTATTAAATTATGATAAATGCCATTTCATGGTGCGATAAGGTATAGTTTTGGTACATGTCATTTTTGGGGATGGTATCTAAGTAGATAAATCAAAAATGGATGTCATTTATTCCCTACCATTCCCCAAAAATGTACAGGATGTGTGATCTTTCCTAGGTCATGCTGGATTTTATCGTCATTTCATTCATGACTTTAGTAAAATTGCACTCCCCCTCTCTCAATTTCTCCAAAAAGAAAAGTAATTGTTTTTGATAAAGAATGTGAGGAAGATTTTAATAAGTTAAAATGGAGTCTCATGTCACCCCTGGTAATCCAACCACCTCAGTGGGATTTACCATTTCAGCTCATGTGTGACACCTCTTACTATGCAGTTGGGCTAGTCTTATCACAAAGGGTTGATCGAGCTCGACATTTCATTGCTTATGGTTCACGTACACTGGACCCTGCCCAAGAAAACTACACTACAACTGAAAAATAATTTATTTCCATTTTGTTTTCCTTGGATAATTCAGGTCATATCTTTTAGGGTCCAAATTCATTGTATTCTCAGACCATGCAACCCTCTGGTATCTCCTTAAGAAAATAGAATCCAAACCACGTCTAATTCATTGGATGCTCCTCCTTTAGGAATTAAATTTAGAAATTTGAGATAAAAAAGATTAGAGAATGTGGTGGTTGACCATATTAGTAGGATCCACCCATCCTTGGACATTGACGCATCCCTCTGTATTCCCATAAATGACATGTTTCTAGATGAGAAATTATATAGAGTGCAATATGTCATTCCTTGGTATATTGAAATGGTAAATTATTTGGTAGTATATTTCATTCCTACTGATTTCAATAAAAACCAGGTCGACCGTCTAAAACATGAGTCTCATTGGTACATTTGGGATGACCCCTACCTTTGGAGCACATGTAGTGATCAAGTCCTATGGAATTTTGTTCCCAATAGAGAGTTTCAGTCTGTACTTAGGTTCTTTCACACTCTTGCTTGTGGGGCCACTTTGGTCCCCAACGGACTACTCACAAAGTTTTTTATTCTGGTCTCTTTTGGCCAACATTATTTTGGGATGCCCATGATTTTTGTAAATCTTGTCCTCACTATCAAATAATGGGGAATGTATCTAAAAGAAATGAAATTCCACAACAACCCTTGATTTTCCATGACATTTTTTATGTTTGGGGAATTGAATTTATGGGACCATTCCCCAATTCATTTGGGAACTTGTACATTATTCTAGAAGTTGATTATGTGTCAAAATGGGTAGAATCATGCTCCACAGGGACTGATGATTCCAAGAATATTGTGGATTTTTTTAGAACCAAAATTTTTTGTAGGTTTGGATTACCTGAGTTCACCATCAGTGACTAGGGTTCTCATTTATGAAATCAAACAATTCAATCTCTTTTGTATCGGTATGGGGTTGGGCATCGAGTGTCTACTGCTTATCACCCATAGACCAATGGTTAATCTGAGGTATCAAATAGAGAGGTAAAACAAATTATTCAAAAAACTATTCAACCCAACAGAAAATATTAGAGTCTTAGATTTGATGATTCATTGTGGGCTTACCATACTACCTTTAAAACTCCCATTGGAATGTCACCATGTCAGCTAGTGTTTGGAAAGAGTTTTCATCTCCCTGTTGAGATAGAGCATTGGGCCTACTAGGACACTAAACAATGCAATTCTAATCTTTCTGGTGTAGGTTCTCAAAGAAAGTTGTAGATTCAGGAGTTGGAATAAATACGTTGAGATTCATATGATAACTCTAGGATTTATAATAATTAAACCAAGAATATCCACGACCATCTCATCCTTCATCGTCAGTTCCACATTGGGTAGAAGGTCCTCCTTTACAATGAAAGGCTAAAGTTGCATCCAGGTAAGATTCGTTCTCACTGTTTTGGCCCATACACTGTTACTAATGTTTATCCATTTGGTGTTGTTCAGGTTCAAAATGAAGAAACCAATCAAACCTTCTCTATCAATGGACATCAGTTGAAATAGTTCCACGAAGCCATTTTGAAGTCCCCAATGGAGGAACTCCAAGTTCAAGAAGCAGTCTATGAATGAAACCCACTAGGTTTTATCCTTCCTTCCCACATTCTATTTTATTACAGTGAAGACACTACACACTTTAGGTGTAGGTGGATGGGTATATTCCTAGGTTAGTTAGGAATTTTCATCATCTTTTTTTAGCTTGTTGAATAGTATTGTTACTTTCCCCCATTTCCCTCCCTATCACTTTTGCGCCAGAATATTACCTTTTTATTCCCACTTTATCATGGAAAATGATGCCTATTTAATAATGGAAGTTATTGAAGATTCATGAGTAATTTCTCTATTTCATGTTTCTTTAACATTCAAAAAAATCAGATGAAATGTGCATTTCAACAAGAATTCAATAATGTGGTGTGACTTTCTTTTGAAATGTGGTTCTTTGTCGATGATATAAATGGTTGTATCCTTTTTAAACCTTTGAGAATAATGGTACCCTTTGTGTGAATAGTTTAATGGAAAAAAATTTCACTTAATCTCTCCACACGTATTTTCACCCAACCATGAAGTGTGAAAATTTATTACTTAATGGAAGGTAAATATATGTTAGGTTAATTTTTCTCTACCTTTAAAAATAATTTTTTTTCATACATTTTTTCCTTATCCAATATATTTCATAACTGTACCGGATTGACCTGTGAGTGTGTACCTGTTATCTAACTATTGTAGACCCTCAAAAAAAATATTGGGAAGGTCAAAAACCACTCTTCCTTGACTTTTGATCTTGTTATAACTATTATAATTAGTGTCGTGGGGAGATCAAACAAGGGTTGAAAGAAGAGTGTGATATTTGTTCCAAGTGATACTTTTGAGAGGAGTTATGAAATGTACAACAGATGGGGATATCTAGGTCAGTAGCTTATGGTTTGAATTCTAGGAATGCTTAAGTGAGTGGGTCTTGAATTTTTTTTGCAAAGTATATAGGGCAGGTTCGGTGGAAAGAATCATGCTAGTAGATAATTTTTAAAATAACTTATATTTACTTGATAGAAAGTGGAAAGAATGGAATGGAATGGTTTTCACACACACACATGGAGAATTATTGACATGAATAACTTCTGAATTATATTCTCTGATTGGTATCATGCATCTCTTGTAATTTCATTCAGATACAATTTTGAGATGTCTTTTCCATGATCATAGAGAATAACTCGGTGCGATTTTGGCTTTGATCACATTTCTACCAAGAATTAATTTTTCATTGAATGTTAAATCTTTATGAAGTTGGAAATATCTACATGCATAATTTTTTGTAAATATGACTTTTCCTAGGAGTGAAAATGTTTAGGTGTGGGGGTGTGATCATGTAGTGATTCATTGTTTCATTTTCACCCTTACACCACTGTGTTAAACTATTTTTTTATTATAAATTACAATTATTATAACAAATTTCACTCCATGTTTGAATCAATTATTTTGTGTTAATCACTATTAAAAAGGGTAATTTCACTTGTTTGTATAATTTCATTGTAGGTGGAGGTTATTTGGAGGACCCGAGCTGAAGTGGAAGATAAATGGGCCAAAATTTCATGGGATCCACGAAAACTTGTCCATTGTTATGAATGTTACACAAAACCCATGTATAAAAATGGGCTGAGATTTTGTGATATGGTCTAAAATTAAATGGGATACAACTCTTATTGATACATCCAAACCCAATTTGGCTATTAAGTGGCCCAACCGACCTGATCTATCTAGCACACTGAATCTACATGATGTCAAAAATGGTGTATTGTTATATATCCATATCTCGAGTTGTAGGTGTCCAAATGAATCCAAACTTTCGGTGGAGATAGTCAAAAGGTGGGTCTACAAATTTTTAATTTTTTTCAAAGCGAGATAATGATTTCTAGAGGTCTAAAAACATGTTCCATATGGTTTTAATAAATATGTGTGCCCAAAACAACCTTCCATTTTTCCAATAAAATGAAACCTTGGGCTCCACATTTACAAGTTCAACCAAGGAGTGAAGTGCTGCCAATTTGGAGTTCTAGAGGAGTCATCTCCTCGTCCAATAAATTATGGAGGCCCCTATCCTCATAGGGGGATCAAGGTTGAAGGTGAAGTTCCACACGAGCCTTCTCCTCCTCTTGATGGCGAGCTAAATGGTGGATGATCATTTTGAGGGAGCTACACATACTTGTGAGGGAGTTTCGATGCTTGTTCTTCTACTAGTTTTGTGTAATTTTTGTGTTAAATATTTCACTTATGATTAATCTTGATGTGATTCTCCTCTGAATGCATTTATTTTGTTATAATTAAGTGAAACACTTTTTATATCAACACAGATTGGGTTGAGATTTCAAGTGGGGATCTTGGGTTGTTCTGATTGGGCAATGTAGGTTCCGGGCATAGTGGAAGCACGGTTGGGCCGACACCCAACTTTAATTTTTACCATGATTAATGATTATTCTGAGATCAATACGATAATGAATTCTAGTATCCATATAATATAATCAAAGATTTAGATAAAGAAGGAATAGTCTTGAAACCTTTAGAGAGGATATTTCACATCATGTTTATAATTAATTTAATTAATTTCATAAAGAAAAGAATAGCTAGATCTTTAGTATTTTTTTCGTTGATGATGTTGATCATCTAGAACGACCCTTTAGGATTATCTCATTGTGCTTGCAAGGATCCAAACTATAATCCCTCTAGTGGTGATCCACATGTGCTATGATGGCCTCCGATCGACACCACTCGTTCTCCGGGTGCTAACGCGGTGAAGCGGGTGTCTTGTGTTGTTCATTATTGATCGCTTGTTCTTCAGCCTTAAAGAACATATATCGTTCTTGAGAGGGGCAGGAAGAGGATTCGAGAGAGAAATTGTTTAGCTCAACGATTATCAATTCACCAGGTGTGTGGTTTGGTCCATAGCACAATATATGTATGTGTATATTTATTGACATGGGGATTCGATTATAATATTTAATTGCATAACATAAATTAAATACATTCATAACCTTATAGAAAACCCATTATATTAATAATAATACAGTGTCATTATTTATATTGTGCCAACTTGTGCAAAACGGATTTATAAATAAAATTCCACATCACAAAATAATAGAAACTTTATTTTAATTTGTGTCAACTAGTTAAATAATTATTTATCGTCATGTAAATAATTATTTTACTACCGAACCAGCCTTGGTCTACTCGAACTCCACTTTCATTTATTAAACACATTAATAAATAAATAAAAAATTATTCTCTTAAATAAATATTTTATTTACAAACTAGTAAATAAATATTTATTAAATGTTCAATAAAATAAATAAATGTATTTTACCCGCAATCCGGTGAATAAATATTTATTTAATTTATGCAATCATTTTAACTTCAATAAAATTATTCCACTATCTTGAGAATAATATTTATTAATTAAATTCAAATAGAATTTAATAGAGACCACCAGAAACACATAGTGTGCGGCCCTTTAGTATTCTTTTTCATTGGCATTAGGTGGGCTTGCCTAAAGTTCAAAAGTGTTATCTAAAAATGGGTCAAGGAACCCAAAAGAAAGAACTTAAAGTCTTAAAAATGACATCCATATACAAACTATCACTGTGTAATATAATCCATTTATCACAATATCTCATCAAGTAGGTTTCATGATAGTATCATCAACCTTTGTGCTTGATACGCCATTCTTTGACTACCTAAAATAAACTCATCGTTACACCATGGCCATGGAATTTCGCGCGACGGTTCTATTTCAATCAAAGGGATGAGATATCAAATTTTATAAATGGAAGGTACAAATCCTTCATTGACTAATACATTAATAACAGGCCACTCGTGATGCACCAAACGTACCCTACTTCCCACCAACTGTCTATGTGACGGTTTTCATCAATAAATCAAAGTGCGCGAGTCATGATACGTATTAATTATAATCTTAAAGTCTAAAGATCATTACATAGGCTCCGAGATAGAAATATCTGATGACACCAAAACATGTGGAATTTCTACTGGCATGTATGTTCTCATAATCTCGTGTCTTAGAGATTACCAAGTGCGAACTTCATGAGAGGAAATCTCATCCGCTTACGAGTACTCGCACTTGATGGTCTACATGCTATGTTTACCATCATAGTATATCATCTAACCATAGAACTATATTTAAGAATATTGTTATAGAATTTCAAGGTTCTCATCATAGTGGGGAACTTAAATGACCTTATCAATGCAACAAATACTCTAGGACATTATTACATCATAGTCATGAAGAATAATGAACAATATGTAATAAGTTTTTTAATATTTAAATACATTAAATATTCATGTAATCAAAGTACAACCAGTTGGTTTTAGGACACCAACTCTTACAAGCTCCCACTTGGACTAGAGACAACTGCCTACGACTTTCAGGCCACTAGACCTCACATGGTGATCATTTTTCTGCTGAGTTAAGGCTTTATTCAAGGATTCTGCCACATTGTCTTTTGTGGAAATACTACTCACTGCAACTTCACCTCTCTGAGAAAAATCCCTCAATATATGATACTTCTGGAGTATGTGTTTCATCCGTTGATGTGACCTTGGATATTTTTCAAGAGACACCGCTGCATTATTATCATAGTACAGTGTGATGGGATCTTTACTGCTAGGTATCACATCCATCTCCTGGATGAAGATTTACATCCAAACTACTTCTTTAGTTTCCTTAGAAACTACAATATACTCAGACTCTACTGTAGAATCTGTGACCACACTCTACTTTGAGCTCTTCCATCTCACTACTCCTCCATTAAAAGTGAATATGTATCTTGTTTTTTACTTCATTTCATTTTGGTTAATCTAGAAACTATCATTTGTATATCCTATGATTTCTAGTTTCTCATCTCCTCTATAAACTAGGAACATATCCTTAGTATGCCTCAGATACTTTAGGATAGTCTTGATTGTCATCCAATGGCAGTCACCTAGGTCAGGTTGATATATGCCTACCACACTCAATGTGTAGGCGACATCCATCATAGTACATGTCATGGAATACATGACTGACCCAATCGTTGATGTATATGGAGTCATTTCCATTATCTTTCTTTCCTCATGTGTCTGAGGACACATTTTCTTGGAAATATGAATGGCGTGTGACGCTGGAAACAATCCCATATTGGATTGTTCCATACTAAATCTCTTCAGTATTTTATCAATGTATATACTTTGACTTAGGCCCAAAAATCTCTTGGATCTATCACGATGGATCTTGATCCCAAGAATATATGTTGCCTCACCCAAGTCCATCATGGAGAAGCATTGATTAAACCATGTCTTAACAGACTGTAAGACTGGTATATTATTTTCAATAAGTAATATTTCATCAATATATACTATTAAAAAAATGACTACACTCTCATTAAACTGTTTTTAAACACAAGGCTCACATTTGTTCTTGATAAAACCAAATTCTGTTATGGCTTAATCAAAATGAATGTTTCATGACCTGGATGCTTACTTTAATCCATAAATGGATTTCTATAACTTTTATACCTTATTGGAATCCTTTGGAGTCGTAAACCCTTTTGGTTGTGTCATGTAGACATCTTCCTGAAGGTTCTCATTAAGGAAGGCTATTTTGAAATCCATTTTTCAAATCTCATAGTCATGGTAAGCAGCAATATACAATAGAATTTTGATGGATTTAAGCATTGTAACTGGTGAACAAATTTCATCGTAGTCAATGCCTTAATGTTTTTTGAACCCTTTTACAACCAGTTATGCCTTATAGGTACTGACTTGTCCTTCCATGTCCATTTTCTTCTTGAATACCCATTTATAACCAACAAGCTTTATATCAACTGAAGGATCTAACAAAATCCAAACTTGGTTTTGGTACATGGAATCTATTTCATAATTCTTGTATTATTTCCACTTAGCAACATCTGTGCCACTTACTGCTTTCTTGTAGGTTAGAGGATCATTATTATCAACTAATAATGAGTCACCATCCTCAGTAACTAGAAAACCATAACATTATAGTTCTCTAACCTCTCTTGTACTCCTATGCAGTTCTTGTATCTCTTGAACAGTTCTTTCTTCCATGAGGCTTTGTGGAATCTGCTCTTGTACCAACTCTTGTGTACCTTGAGCCTTAACTTCATTGAAGTCTATCTTGCTCCCACTATATCTTTTAGAGATTTTCTCCCTCTTAAGGAATATGGAGTGTCTTGCCACTATAACCTTTTTGTTTGATGAGTTGTATAGGTAATATCCCCTTGTTTCCTTAGGGTATTCTATAAAGATACACTTTGTGCCTCGGGGTGCAAGTTTGTTCCCTGAAGAGGCCTTAACAAACACATCGCTTCCTCACACATGTAAATTTGATAACATGGATTTATTTCCACTCCATAACTCATATGGAATACCATTTATTGGTTTAGTTGGCACTTGGTTTAGTATGTGCACCGTTTTTTGTAACGCATATCCCCTAAAGGATAATGGAAGACTTGCATGACTCGTCATTGATCTCACCATGTCCAACAGGGTGTGTTTCCTCCTTTCGCATGCACCATTCCACTGGGGTGTGTAAGGAGGGGTGAGTTGGGATAGGATCCCAAACTTCTATAAGTAATCAATGAAGTCTATATTAAGATATTATCCACCTTGGTATGAGCAGAGTTTCTTAATATTCTTACCAAGATGGTTCTCAACTTCATTCTTGTATTCTTTGAACTTATCAAAAGAATTCGACTTATACCTCATTAAGTAGATATATCTATATCTAATAAAATCATCATTAAAAGCTGTGAAGTATGAGTACCCTCACCTTGATTAAACTATAAATAGTCCACACACATCGGTATTGTAACACCCCAATATTTCATAGTATGTTATTTCTTCAATATAATTCAATAACGTGCACTACACACAACACTGAGTTCAAGCGCACCACGACTTACCAAACTAGTCGTTCAAAATCAGTTATGAATAATATTAATTAAAATTTGAATTTTATATAATCCTTATAATTTTAGAATCCATATTATGAGTTTCTTAGACATAATATAAGAACAAATTCATTTTTTTCAGATAAAAGAAGTATTTTTTCTAAATGTAATTTTACCGCCTTTTAATGGAGAACCCTTTTTAAATCCAATATTTGAAACTTTTATATATTAAATTTGACAAAATAAACTTCTTTTTTAGAATTTAGACATAAAAATTTAGTTTTGATAAATTTTTGGGGTTTTTCTGATAACTTTCATATTTGGTTGAATAGTGAAAAATACTAAATTTTAACTGAAAACAAATTTTTTAATCAAAATAATTTATACTATTCAACTATAAATATGAATGGTTTGGAAGCATAATTATATTATATTTTTAAAATTTAATCCAATTTTGGTCATTGGAAGTAATTTCACTTTGAAATTGGACATAAACAAGTGTCAATCTTTTAGTAGTTATTATTTCTTAAAAATACGCTTTTTGGTTTTAACAACGGGAATTAATTTTAAATTAATAAATTAAATTTATATGTTTTTAATTTGGTAAAATAGACTTAATTTTTGAATTCATAATATCAAAATTATCTTAGGGTGAATTTTTGGCATGTTTCTGAAAACTTTCAATTTTTGATGAATAGTGAAAAACACTGCGTTATTGGTTAAAACTGATTTTTCATTTAAATAATTATTTATTTTATTTAAATTTATTTTAGGTAAAAATAGATACATAATACATATATATGTTCAATCTAATCCATTGGATTCATTTTTTAATAATATTAGATATATAAAATTTTATTGAACTTTTCACCGTTTTTTACCCACCTCCTAGGAGAATTTGCAAATTCTCATAAAAATTAATTTTACCACTTCTGTGAGTTAAATTTAAAAAATAATAGAGATGTGGTTTATATCAGTAATAAAAATTTGGTTCAATAATATGAAAATAATTTTGGAAAATAGTAACTGTTTACTTTTATTTACCACGGTTAAAAGTAAATAGGGTAATTAAAGGTAAAAATGATATTATTCTTACCCTAAAACATGTACTCATTCTATTGGATAAGTATAATTCGACCAAAAACAACCTTATGAATAAAATATGATCCTTTAGGTCCACTTTTATTATATTAGGACAATTATTATTATTTAATTCAAAGAAGAGTTAAAAGTGTTAAATTCAAAGTTTAATAAATAAACCAATTTTAATATAGGGTTACACATAAGATAAATTAAACTATAAATATTAATTAGAAATATAAAAAAATTTCCTAAATAATGGTATTTTATTTATAATTTTTAGAAATTAAATAATTAAATTTATTTATGACACAATGATGATGCAGTAATTACCTAATTAATGAAATATTAAAATAATTGATATTATAAATATCCAAATAAATGTAATTTGAGACTTTTTATGAATTACACTAATTTTATAGGTTAATATGACATTTTAGGGTTGGTTAGATGATTTTTTTTCGAAGTAATAATGTTGTTATGAATTTAGAAAAAACAAAATACCAAATAGTGTCAAAATTGACATAAAAGAGTTTTTAAAACAAATATTATATTATTAATTGATATTATATTCCTAAAAATCTAAGGTTTGGTCAAATAACTTATATAATTATATTTGTATTATTAATTAACTACTTGGTATTCTCTTGGATGTTTATAGTAATTTTATTAACCATATAATATAAAAATACAAAGAGACATGGTAAATGTCAAACTATTTAACTACGAGTTAAATCTAAAATATAAGGTTAATATAGTGACCCAAACCTGTCTAAAACCTATTGGTTGAGTGTTTTTAGACCCAAAACTATCTTATAATTTAAATAATTCATTTTGGATCCATTATAAACCTAAAATTAATTTATTATAAAATAATATTTTAAGTTTTTCCTAAGGTGCCCCTCACCCCTCTTATAAAAGGGCACTTACCCTTCTATCAAATTAACACCTCCAAATCCATTTTTCTCAGACAAACCCTACCCAAATATCCTCCCAAATATCCTACATTAATCTTAGAGGCCTTAATTTGGTCAAAATCCAGCCTAAGGATCCCTTTTGACCAAATCAAAAGGAAGAACCCGAAGAAGGGGTAATGATTTCACCAACCTCTTTCAAGTTCTTCTATTCTTCCACTTACTCTTTCTTTATTATTACCATACCAAAATAATAACTCCAGTACATTATATATATTGTGATGTTATTATAAATATGGAACAACCATATTCATTTTTCTATCCATCCTATGAATGATAATGTCACCATGCGTGCGTAAGTACGGCTTGCCATCTCCACGTCGTGGTGTAATTTGTTATTCAACACTATGTTATTTGGATGGATATAATGATGAGTAATATGTATAACATGATAATGTCTCTGTAAAATTAATATACCATCCAATTCCACACCTATAAGGAAATGATATCATCGCTCATGCGTACGTACGGATTACCGTCTCCACGACGCGATGAGATTCATTTCCACGTTCACAATTCATTGACGATTGTAAAAATATATATTACTAATAAGTATGTAATATATGACATAATAATGATACTGGAGATATATATTTATATATATGTTTGTGTGTGTATTTATGTACTTACATATACCTTATTCACTTACTTTCGTTCGATACGATATGAAAACAGAAACAGCGTTTATGCGTATGTACGGCCTACCGTCTCCATAAATGGTGTTTTCCATTTCATATATCTATCTATAGAAAATATTTATATTCTAAATATATATGATATATGAATCAATGTTTATATTCTGGAAGTATTTAAATCATGATCTAAATGATACGGTCAAGAATAACAAGTTAAAATACGTACGATAAAGAAAGCGATTATTACCTGAAATGTTAATTTAACATGAAAATCATTATTAAATGGGTAGTATAAAGTCATAAATGAATCATGTATGGTATAATAAATATTAATATGTTTATGGTATAATCTAATAACATGAAATTGTAATTATACATGAGGTTAAACGTACCCTCGACTAAAGGAAAGTGCAAGGTAAGGGGTTTTCATCTCACTCCTTATTCCCGTGAGATTCATGCTATATTGCCACTATTTATTTTTTTGTGGTGTATGTACTGACCATAATTGTATTATTTGTGTAATACACTTTAACTTATGTGTAGTTACATCTTCATTGTATGTTACTTCTTTCATGAGGTGTATGTTTCATAAGTTACTAAATTGGTAAGGGTTAATTCCTCAATCTCATTATTATTCGAGATTATTTATGTGTAAGTTTTTACTGGGAAATATTTATTATACATGTCCATGTTTCATAAAAGAATTTTCAAAGGGATTATTTTTAAGTGAATCTTTTACTAAATAATCATTTTAAATGTTTTAAAAGATTTATTCTTTTAAACCTTTCTCATTAATGTCCATGTTTTTAAAATGGTTTGAAGGATTTATTTATATGGACATGAATGTTTTGAAATGATAATTCTTTTAAAAAGTTTCAAAGTGGTATGAGACACTTTGATTAAAAAATCCCTTTTAAATGAATACCTTTATAAATTGTGGGAATTTTAAACGTGAAAAGGGGGTATTTCTCTCAAAACATTTTACTGATCATTTTCATCTATGTCAACATCCTTTAATGGATTTTAAACTTGTTTGAAGTTGATTTATTATGATACAAATCTTTCATATTTTATTGAAGGTTTTGTTATATGTTTGATTGTGGATTAGTTATTTTTATTCCATTCATGGTTTATGGTTAAAGTATTGAAATTTCGTATGTTGGTTTTAATACGAATGTTTATGTTATATTTCAACCTCTTCTTAAGATAAATGTGTTGGAATAGTATGTTCTGGGTTGGGGGCTGGTAAAAGTAAGTCCTCCGGGTTGGGGTCTGGTTATAGAAGACCCTCCGGTTTGGAGTCTGGTTATAGAGGCTCTCCGGGTTGGAGTCCGGTTACAGAGGCTCTCTGGGTTTGAGTCCGGTTACAAAGGCTCTCTAGGTTGGAATCCAGTTACAGAGGCTCTCTGGGATGGAGTCCGGTTATAGAGGCTCTCTAGGTTGGGGTCTGGTTACAGTTATCCCCTAGGTCCTAGCATGAGGCCTTGATACAAAAATTAAAGTCTGGTACTATACATTCCCTCATTATGAAATTAGTTATTACATGTGATTATTCTAATATTATAATATCCATGTGCATGTTTATATGGTAATTTTTTATTTATTTTTTCCATATTATGTTCAAGTTTATTTTTAAAAGGCTGTTGTTTTATTTCACATATTGCCTTAAAATTTTATAGCTTCTTCTAAATTATTTACCCTTACTGATCATCTGAGATCACCCCTTTCTTATGTTTTATTTTCCCAGGATATGAAGAAGTTAGTTATGAGTGACTTGCAAGCATAATCTAGGAGGCTTGGACGTTTCTAATGGAATAAATTACTATTGTTTTTTCTTTTCAAGTTGTAATGTTGAACTTCATGTATGTAATCTATTTTTCAAGACTTCTAAACTGATCGGTCCTTCAAGACTTTATTCCTTGTAATCATTCCAATGTTATATAATAATGCACCGAATCTGGGTAGCTGGGGTTGGGGCGTTATAGTTGGTATCAGAGGAAGTTTAGAAATAACCTTGGAAACTAGATTTAGATAAACTCTGATTAGAGCACATTACCCTAAGATAGACTTTGAGGATTAGTATAGAATAACTTCCTAGAATTTTGGTAATGTAGAGATTTTGTGAGTTTTCCAAGAAAATACATTCCTGTCTGGATAAGAGCATGTTGAGGTGGCTCTGGCACAGATGTACCTAGGGGTAAAACCTGAAAACATCACTTTAAGGTTGACTCGAATGGGAACTGGTGCATGACAACGGGCCTTGCTGCACTCTTGGTTACGACACTCCTGGGGGATATACTTAGGATAATTCAAATTTTCATTACAATCCATTATAAAGGATTTAGGAGTAAATACTTCCTCAAAGAAAACATTTTTATTATTATGGATTATATCCATAAACTGCTCAATTTACGTTAGGTATTTTACAAGTTTAGAATTATTCATTGCGATTCATAAACTGGCCTAGTGTATGCCATTGTTTAGAAATGGCACCCAGTAGAAGGAATGAGAACTCCAGCAATCCGTATGATCCAAAGAGTAAGAAGGATCATATCTTTCATGGTATTAAGACAACATTTAGAAGGGAAATAGTCTCCCATGTATTCTCAACATATGAAGAAATAATATCATGTGTTAATAATATAAGTAAATAATTCTCTGATTCATATGGATTTGAAGGGAAGCAAGAGAAGAAAAGAATTCTAGAGAGAAAGATGGATAAAGAGAAGAGGGGAAAGAAGGATTTTCCCATATGTGATAAATGTGAAAAGAATAACCTTGGTAAATGCTTGAAGGGAATGAGAGTTTGTTATAAGTGTGGAGAAAAATTACACTAAGTACGTGATTTCAAGGGTAAGAAAAAGGTTCCAAATGTAAAATGATGCATCTACAAGGCGTTGGGACACTATGAAAATCAATATCCCAGTCATCAGAGTATACCATAAATGATACTATTGGATAATAATCAAGTTATGATACTACCTCAAATGAAGAGGAATGACTAGTGTTCTTATGTTGTTATTATAGAATTATTTCATTTGAGTGTTGTATCAACAATATACTAGTTATATGAATTATGGATTGTACTATAGTACTATTTTATTAAGGATTTGAGATTATATGGTTCTAAGAAAAGTGACTTAATAGTAAGATACACTTTTTGGAAAATACATGGTTGAAGGAAAGGTAATCCTTAATATGGTCCTGATAATGAGATAGTGATTTTTTGAATAAGAGATGGTTGATTTGGATAAATTATATTGGATATTCTTGACTTCCTTGGAACTGATTAATAGTTTGTTTATTTTATCATTGTTGGAATATTCAAAAAAAATGGATATAAGGAATATATCCAGTATTCTATAAATAATAAGGGAGCATGAATGTAATCAATAAGGTTTTATGGTAATTCAGGGTGTTACCATGTTTTAAAAGAATATATGATAAAGGCATTCACATGTTATTACGTGGCAAAAAGGATCTTCATTGTGTTTAAATTTCTTATAAATTTTGGACTGTAAGTTTGGATAGAAGTATTTTGTATAAGTATAAAGGTTGGAATGGATTAAGTTTGAAATTGGATACAATTGTTAAGGTTATTTTTGGATTGTCATAAAAGGGACAACCTAGAGGTCGGGCGACAACCAGTCGCGTCCGGCAAGGCCGTGATACTTGAACCCGCAACCGAAGGGTGACAAGTGTGTATCACCTACCACTGACCTACGTGATGTCCTGGTTTGTATAATGTAGTTTTTTTTAATAGTTTGACAAATGAATATAAATTCATTTTTTAACCCTATATGATTAGGATAAATAGAATATTTTTTAATTTTATTACCTTTTGGAGTGAAAGATGAGGTTATGGTAGGAATTAGTTGAACGATGAAATTCTACTTGTCAAGTATATATATATATATATATTCCCTATTATTCTATGAATAAATTAATTCTTAATCTTTACGGAAGATATCTTAAAACTAAAAATGTGTTATCCTAATACCTCATGTTTTGTTGAACTGATGATATTTTAAATCATTACAGATCGATGGCTTTGAGGCCCTCAATTGTATACTTGTTTGTGATTGATGACCTCAATCACTCCCAATAAATATTTACGTTTTTCTTCCAAATATGTTTCTTTAATTTCCACCAATGTTCTCCTAATCGAGATCATAATTTTGTGGTGACTTTTTCATTTCACTTCCCCTCTTATTAAGACTAAATTTTATTAACCCAATTTCCGATGTGAGTTCTCCACAAAGGTATTTTTCTATTTTTAACCTTTTATTTTTGAAGAAAAATTTAAAATTGTGAGGAAGAAATTTATTGAAGGAGGGTAGAATGTAACACCCCAAGATTTCATAGTATGTTATTTCTTCAATGTAATTCAATAACTTTCACTACACACAACACTGAGTTCAAGCGCACCACGACTTACCAAACTAGCCATTCAAAAGTGGTTATGAATAATATTAATTGAATTTTGAATTTCATATAATACTTATAATTTTAGAATCCATATTATGAGTTTCTTAGACATAATACAAGAACAAATTTATTTTTTTCACATAAAAGAAGTATTTTTTTAAATGCAATTTTACCGCTTTTTAATGGCGAACCATTTTTAAATAAAATATTTGAAACTTTTATATATTAAATTTGAAAAAATAAACTTCTTCTTTAGAATTGGGACATAAAAATTTAGTTTTGATAAATGTTTGGTTTTTTTCTGATAACTTTCATATTTGGGTGAATAGTGAAAAATACTAAATTTTAACTAAAAACAACTTTTTAAATCAAAATAATTTATAGTGTTCAACTATACATATAAATAGTTTGAAATCATAATTAGATTATATTTTTACCATTTAATCCAATTTTGGTCATTGGAAGTAATTTCACTTTTAAATTAGACATAAACAAGTTTCAATCTTTTGGTAGTTATTATTTCTTAAAAATACGCTTTTTAGTTTTGACGACGGGAATTAATTTTAAATTAATAAATGAAATTTCTATTTTTTTAATTTGGTAAAATAGAATTAATTTTTGAATTCAAAATATCAAAATTATCTTAGGGTGAATTTTTGGTATGTTTCTGAAAACTTTCAATTTTTGATGAATAGTGAAAAACACTGCGTTATTGGTTAAAACCAACTTTTCATTTAAATAATTATTTATTTTATTTAAATTTATTTTATGTAAAAATAGATACATAATACCTATATATGTTCAATGTAATCCATTGAAGTCATTTTGTAATAATATTAGATATATAAAATTTTATTGAACTTTTCACCGTCTTTTACCCACCTCCTAGGAGAATTTGCAAATTCGCATAAAACTTAATTTTACCGATTCTGTGAGTGGAATTTCAAAAATCCGAGAGAAATAGTTGATATTAGTAAGAAAAATGTGGTTCAATAAGATTAAAATAATTTTTGGTGAATAGTAACTTTTTACTTTTATTTGCCACGGTTAAAAGTAAATGGGGTAATTAAAGGTAAAAATGATATTATTCTTACCCTAAAACATGTCCTAATTATATTGGATAGTTGTAATTATACCAAAAACAACCTTAGGAATAAAATATGATCCTTTAGGTTCACTTGGATTAGATTAGGATATTTATTATTATTTAATTCAAAGAAGAGTTAAAAGTGTTAAATTTAAAGTTTAATAACTAAATCATTTTTAATATAGGGTTACACATAAGATAAATTCGACTATAAATATTAGTTAGAAAAATAAACCAATTTCCTACATAATTTTATTTTATTTATAATTTTTAGACATTAAATAATTAAATTTATTTATGACACAATGATGATGCAGTAATTATCTAATTAATGAAATATTAAAATAATATATATTATAAATATCCAAATAAATGAAATTTGAGACTTTTTATGAATTAAAATAATTTTATAGTTTAATATGACATGTTAAGGTTGGTTAGATGAATTTTTTGTGAAGTAATAATGCTATTATGAATTTCGCAAAAACAAAATACCAAATAGTGTCAAAATTGACATAAATGAGTTTTTTAAAAAAATATTATATTATTAATTGATATTATATTCCAAAAAATATAAGGATCGGACAGAAGACTTATATAATTATAGGTGTATCATTAATGAACCACTTGGGGTTCTCTTGGAAGTTTATAGTAAGTTTATTAACCATATAATATAAAAATACAAAGAGACATGGTAAATGTCAAACTATTTAACTAAGAGTTAACTCTAAAAGATATGGTTAATATAGTGACCCAAACCTGTCTAAAACCTATTTTTTGAGTAGTTTTCGACTCATACCCACCTTATACTTTAAATAATTCATTTTGGAGCCATTATAAACCTAAAATGAATTTATTATAAAATAATATTTTAAGTTTTTCCTAAGGTGCCCCTCACCCCTCTTATAAAAGGGAACTTCACCTTCTCTCAAATTCACACCTCCAAAGCCATTTGGATAGACCAGACCCTACCCAAATATCCTCCCAACTATCCTACCTTAATCACAGAGGCCTTACTTTGGTCATAAATCCAACCTAAATATCCCTTTTGATCAAATCAAAAGGAAGAACTCGAAGAAGAGGTAATGATTTCACCACCCTCTTTCAAGTTCTTTTATTCTTCCACTTACTCTTTCTTTGTTATTACCATACCAAAATAATAAATACAGTACCTTATATATACTTTGATGTTATTATAAATATGGCACAACCATATTAATTTTTCTATCCATCCTATGAATGATAATGTCACCATGCATGCGTACGTATGGCTTACAGTCTCCACGCTGTGGTGTAATTTGTTATTCAACACTATGTTATTTGGATGGGTATAATGATGAGTAATATGTATATAAATATTGAAAATAACATGATAATGTCTCTGTAAAATTAATATACCATCCAATTCCACACCTTTAAGTAAATGATATTGTCGCTCGTGCGTACGTACGGATTACCGTCTCCACGACGCGATGAGATTCATTTCAACTTTCACCATTCATCGACGATTATAAAAATATATATTACTAATAAGTATGTAATATATGAAATAATAATTCTACTGAATATATATATATATATATCTGTGTGTGTGTGTGTACTTACATATACCTTATTCACTTACTTCCGTTCAATACGATATGAAAATAGAAACAACGTTTATGCGTACGTACGGCCTACCGTCTTCATAAACGGTGTTTTTCATTTCATATATATATCTATTATAAATATTTATATTCTAAATATATATGATATATGAATCAAGTTTTATATTCTGAAATTATTTAAATCATGATCTAAATGATACGGTGAAGAATAACAAGTTAAAATACGTACGATAAAGAAAACGATTATTACCCAAAATGTTAATTTAACATGAAAATAATTATTAAATGGTAGTATAAAGTCATAAATGAATCATTTATGATATAATAAATATTAATATGGTTATGGTATAATCTAATAACATGAAATGTTCATTATACATGAGGTTAAACGTACCCTCGACTAAAGGAAAGTGCAAGGTAATGGGTTTTCATCACACTCCTTATTCCTGTGAGATTCATGCTATATTGTCACTATTTCATTTTTTGTGGTGTATGTACTGCCCATAATTGTATTCTTTGTGTAATAAACTTTAATTTATTTTTATTTACATCTTCATTTTATGGTACTTCTTTCATGGGGTGTATGTTTCATAAGTTACCAAATCGGTAAGGGTTAATTCCTCAATCTCATTATTATTCGAGATTGTTTATGTGTAAGTTTTTACTGGAACATATTTATTATACATGTCCATGTTTCATAAAATAATTTTTAAAGGGATTATTTTTAAGGGAATCATTTACTAAAATGTCATTTTAAATGTTTTAAAAGATTTATTTTTCTAAACCTTTCTCATTAATGTCCATGTTTTTAAAATGGTTTTAAGGATTTACTTATATGGACATGAATGTTTTGAAATGATAATTCTTTTAAAAAGTTTCAAAGTGGTATGGGAAACTTTGATTCAAAAATTCCTTTTAAATTACTGCCTTTATAAATTTTGAGAATTTTAAACGATTTCATAAAAAAGGGGTATTTCTCTCAAAGCATTTTACTAATAATTTTCATCTATGTCAACATCCTTTAATAGATTTTAAACCTGTTTGAAGTTGATTTATTATGATAAAAATCTTTCATATTGTATAGAAGGTTTTGTGATATGTTTGAATGTGGATGATTTATTTTTATTCCATTCATGGTTTATGGTTAAAGTATTGACATTTTGTATGCTAGTTTTAATACGAATATTAATGTTATATTTCAACCACTTCTTAAGATGAATACGTTGGACTAGTATGTTCCGGGTTCGGGAACGGTAAAAGTAAGCCCTTCGGGTTAGGGTCCGGTTACAACAGACCCTCAAGGTTGGAGTCCGGTTACAGAGGCTCTCCAGGTTGGAGTCTGGTTACAGAGGCTCTCCGGGTTGGAGTCCGGTTACAGAGGCTCTCCGGGTTGGAGTCCAGTTACAGAGGATCTCCGGGTTGGAGTCTGATTACAGAGGTTCTCCGGGATGGAGTCCGGTTATAGAGGATCTCTAGTTTGGGGTCTGGTTATAGTTATCCCCTAGGTCCTGGCACGAGGCCTTGACACGGAAATTAAAGTCTGGTACTATACATCCCCTCATTATGGAATTAGTTATTACATGTGATTATTCGACTAGTATAATATCCATGTGAATATTTATATGGTAATTTTTGATTTATTTTTGCCATATTATGTTCAAGCTTATGTTTAAAAGGCTGTTGTTTTATTTCACATCTTGCCTTAAAAGTTTATAACTTCAGCTAAATTATTTACTCGTACTAAGCATCTGAGCTCACCCCCTTTCTTATGTTTTATTTTCTCAGGATATGAAGAATTTAGTTATGAGTGACTTGCAAGCATAATCTAGGAGGCTTGGACGTTTCTAATGGAATAAATTACTATTGTTTTTTATTTTCAAGTTGTAATGTTGAACTTCATGTATGTAATATATTTTCCAAGACTGCTAAACTAATTAGTCCTTCAGGACTTGATTCCTTGTAATTATACCAATGTTATGTAATAATGCACCGACTCTGGATAACTGGGGTTGAGGCGTTACAGGTATGAACCAATTCAAGAAGTTCTTTATCCCTTTCACCTTTCCCACTAAATAGGTATTTGGTCATTTTTCCTTGTAAATATGCATGACATATGCCAATTGGTTTTAGTTTGAAAGAATCTAAATATCCATCTTGATGTAACTTTGTCAATCGTTTCTCGTTTAGATGGCCTATCCGGTGATTCCAAAGTTGGGTATGGTATGAGTCATGTGAAGTATCATTTTTATCGATTTCCATTACATGGTTTGTATAATCCAACACGTAAAGACCTTTGTATAAATGTGCCCTACCAAAACAAATGTTATCTTTGTAAAAGAAGAAACATTCATTTCCAAACTTGAAAAAAAATCCATATGTATCTAATATGGATATAGAAATAATGTTTTTATTAACAGATGGAACATAATAACAACTCTTTAACACCAAGATCATCCCAGTTGTCAATGTGAGGTGGCAGTCCCCAATAGTTACAACAACAAGTCTGGCTCCGTTGGCTGCTTGCAAATCTACCTCCCCTCAGTAAATCTTCCTGAATCTACTTGGTTCTTGTATTTGGATAAATATGTGAGCACCACAAGATGTATCTAATACCCAATTTGTATAAATAGATAGATTGCATTAGATAACAAACGCACTTGAAGCTTCCCTTTGCTTCTTAGACTGAGTGCAGTTCTTCTTCCAGTGGCCTTTCTTGCTACATGCGAAACAAACTGCCTAATATTCTCTTACCTCCCCTTTGATCTTCCTTTTCATGGATGGTCATGAAGAAGCTTTGGGCTTAAATCTCTTTGCCTTCCCTTTCCTCTTATTCACCATAAGGACATAAGACTTTTCGCACTTCATATCTTTGTCCACTTGGTGAATGAGGATAAGAAGATCAAATTGAGACTTGTCAATGTTGTTCATGTTGAAATTGACAACAAAGTTGGAGAAGCTATGAGGGAGTGATGTGAGGATGAGATCGGTGCCCAGTTCTTTGGGGAGTTTAAACCCTAGAACCTCCAGGAGCTCAATGTAGCCAATGAGCTTGACTACATGAGGCCCAACTAGGGCACCCTATCCAAGCTTACTCTGAAATAGTACCTTGGATATCTCAAACATTTCATGTATTTCTCTCTCCTGGTAAAGACCACGGAGGTGCTCGAGCATGCTATAAGCATCCATGTTTTCGTGAGACTTCATGAGATCACTAGACGTTGATGATAGCATCAAACATTGAACATCGACCGCATCGTTAATATGTTTCTCATTGACCAGGAAATCCTAATCACTCACCTCTTTGGAAGGAGGATTAGGTAATGTTGACTCCAACATGTAAGACTTTCGTTCATGGCTTAGGATAACCCAAATGCATCTAAACCATTCCTGGAAATTACTGTCAGTGAGGATGTTGTCTTTATCTGAAATTGATCGCAAGGATAGTGTGGTTGAAGAACTTTTCATTTTTTATTATACAGTTAAAAGATAAGATAGTTAGTACTTTCTTGATTACATTTTTATGAGAAATAATAAATTTATTTTATTAAGTCTCCCACTATTTTATCAAGTCCCAATGGTCCTCACCATTGAACTCAGAATGTCCAGTTGCCATGAAATTCTAGTGTAAATGATCCATATTCCACTTTTCATAACCCCAACAAGGGTTGGTCAAGCTATTTGAAGGTATTTAGGTAGGCATGTCATTTGCCAACTGCGGGCTTGTAGCTCCTTGATCTATTGAGTGGGCTCCCCAATCTTGAAATCCTGACTTTGGATTTCCTCAACTCTTACCTCCAATATTACACCAAGTCTAGAAAGGGATACTCCTATTGATGTAATATGGTTAAGCCAACCTGAAACCTTTCATAAGGTCTTCCTGTATAAAAGTAAGTGTCCCAACAAGGGTTGGTCAAACACATAGTTTTATTGATTTTTTTCCTTAATCAAGTAACGAAAGGCTTGGTCTAACTTAATATTTTATTTGAGGGATTTTTATCTCTTATGAATGAATTTATTATTATCATTATCACATGCTTGTTAATATTAAGTGGAACTTACTTAAGTGATTAACCATATCTTTATAATATTTATGCATAATCCCGGTTTATTTTAGTTCCATCTTGCATGCTTGTTTAATTCATTAATTATGTGATCGTGATAACACATCTATAATGATAATTCATGAATATGATAGAAATAAAATAAATAAAATTTCATGATCATGAGCTTTTCTAATGGTTATTTTATCCAACGGTTGATAAACTAACCTTGACCTAGGGGAGAAACACCTTGAACCTTTTGGGTTCGTAGCTTTCCACATATCCACCTCTGTATCTCCTGTGATTGATTTCGTCTCAGCTCCAGCTTGAACCGCCTCCACTAGCTTGGGAGTTCCATCCATTACAGATGCCTTTTTTAACTCACACGTAGATGAGGGGTAAAAAGGGTTTTTACATAAAAGAAACATTGGGCATACAGGCCCTGCATATTAATGAGGAGAAGGATCACATGACAACAAATTTAATTTAAATAAATAAATTAAAAGAAACTATCCACATACAAAGATCTTGGTCTAGCTCATGATCATCCATACATGAAATAATATTTACGCATAAATAAAACCGGAATTCAATTCATTAATCATTCTTGTTTAAGATAAATCATGCTCGAATCAATTAATTGTCATCATTAATTAATCAATACTTTTATCTTAAACCCTTTTCTGAATTTCCATGAGATTCTCATCTATCATAATTTTAAACAAATAAATTCATTAAAAATTATCTTTGTATGTAACTTGTACCTTAGAGGCAACCTGGTAAATTCCTATTCATAACTACCCAATGAGTAGAAATGAACATTATGCAGATGTTAAATTAAAAACATATATATAAAACACTTATCACATGTTGTGCCTCAGCTTTATGCTCGCACGATGGTTCATGTCTCAAGGATTTTTATAATATAATAATAAATTTTAATAAATCTGCGTAATTTGGATGAGTACACGGTGTGTAGTTCCAACTACACGGCGTGTACTATTGTTCACTGTCCATCCGAAGTACACGCCCAGGGAAATGGCGTGTGAGTGTACTTCAGAAATCTTTAGAGTACATGGCGTGTCCAGTGGGCCACACGCCGTGTAGTTCCTCGTTACATGGTCTCCAGCCAGGCAAGATGTGTACGGGGTACACGTTCTAACCCTAACCTGAAGAGACTACATGTCGTGTCCAGTGGGCCAAACGGCGTGTAATCTAGAAACCCCATGTCACATGTTCCTAGTCAACACATGAAGTCATTAAGACTTAGACAAACTCTAATGACATGGCTTGGTTTGGCAGACCAGACCCGGTGCATTGAACCTTGACTATACTGCATGTATTACTGAATACATGCCATGTGTTCTGGTGTTGTATGGCTAGGAACCTTTGGCACCTCCGGATGATATCCTCTGTTTTATTTTAATCAAAATTAAAAGAAAATATCGTTTCTGTAAGGTGAACAAGAAACGAAAAAGGAGGAATAGATCTCGAGATTCAGATTTTCAGAACGATTAACTTGAATTGAAACAACTAAATTATTAAATGTGTAAATCATCAAAAAAATATTTAAATAATTATAAACTATGATGTAACTGCTCTGATACCACTTGTAGGTTCTGGGTATAGTAGAAGTGTGGTTGGGCCGGAACCCAACTTTAATTTTTACCATGATCAGTGATTATTCCGGGATCAATACGACGATGAATGCCAGTCTCCATGGAATAGATTCAAAGATTTAGATAGAGAAGGAAGAGGCCTGAAACCTTTAGAGTGGATCTTTCACATCATGTTTATAATTAATTTAATTAATTTCATAAAGTAAAGAATACCTGAATCTTCGTTATTTTCTTCATTGATGGTGTTGATCGTCTGGAATGACCCTTCCAGATTATCTCATTGTGCTTGTGAGGATCCAAACTAGAATCCCTCTAGTGGTGATCCACATGTGCTTTGATGGCCTCCGATCGACATTGATCGTTCTCCGAGTGCTAGCGCGACGAAGCGAGTGTCATGTATCAGTTGTTCTTGATTGCTTGTTCTTTGGCCTTGAAGAACGTCTCTTGTTCTTGAGAGGGGCGAGAAGAGGATTTGAGAGATAACTTGTTTAGATCAACAACTCTCAATTCATCGGGTGTGTGGTTCGGTCCATGTCACAATAGACGTATGTGTCTATATATTGACATTGGGCTTTGGTTACAATATTTAATTGTGTAATAGCAATTAAATACATTCATAACCTTAGAGAAAACTCATGCTATTAATAATAATATCGCGTCGTTATTTATGATGTGTCAACTTGCACAAAATAGAATTATAAATAAAATTATGCGTCACAAAATAATAGCAGTGTTATTTTAATTTGTGTCAACTAGTTAAATAATTATTTATCATCTTGCAAATAATTATTTTACTACCAGACCAGCCTTGGTCCGCTCTAACTCCACTTCCATTTATTGAACACTCGAATAGATAAATAAATAATTTATTTTCTTAAATAAATATTTTATTTACAAACTAGTAAATAAAAATTTATTAAATAGTTCAATAAAATAAATAAATATATTTTACCCACAATCCGGTGAATAAATATTTATTTAATTTATCCAATCATTTTAACTTGAATAAATTATTTCACTATCTTGAGAATAATATTTATTAATTAAATTCAAATAAATTTAACCGAGACCACTAGAAACACTTAGTGTGTGACCCTTTAGGATTCTTTCTCATTGGCATTAGGTAGGCTTGCCTAAAGTCTAAGAGTACTATCTAGCAACGGGTCAAGGCACCCAAGAGAAAGAACTTAAAGTTGCAACAACGACATCCGCATACAAATGCTCAATGTGTAATATAATCTCTTTATTGCAATATCTCATCAAGTATGTTTCATGGTAGTGTCATCAACCTTTGTGCTTGATACGTCGTTCTTTGACTACCTGAAATAAACTCATCATTATACCATGGCTATGGAATTTCGCCTGACGGTTCTATTTCAATCAAAGGGCCGAGATATCAACTTCCATAAATGGAAGGGATAAATCCTTCCTCGACTTATCCATTAATAACATGTCACTCGTGACGTATCCAACGTACCCTATTTCCCGCCAACTATTTGTGTGACGGTTTTCGTCGGTAAATCAAAGTGTGCGAGTCACGATACGTATTAATGATAATCTTAAAGTCTAAGGATCATTACACACGCTCACAGATAGAAATATTCGATGACACCAAAACATGTGAAATTCCTACTGGCGGGTCTGTTCTCATAATCTCCTGTCTTGGAGATTACCAAGTGCGAACTTCATGAGAGGAAGTCGCATCTACTTACGAGTACTCACACCTGACGGTCTACATGTTATGTGTTCTATCATAGTATGTCATCCAACTGTAGAACTATATTTAAGAATATTGTTATAGCATTTCAAGGTTCTCATAATAGCAGAGAACTGCAATGACCTTATCAATGCAACAAATACTCTAGAAAATTATTACATCATAGTCATGCAGAACAATGAACAATATATAATAAGATGTTTAATATTTAAATACATTAAGTGTTTCTGGTGGTCTCGGTCAAAAGCGGTGCACTGTGATCTGTATATATCTTGAGTTGTAAGTGTCCAAATGAAGCCAAACTTTCGGTGGAGATAGTCAGGAGGTGGGGCTACAACTTAATAATTTTCTTCAAAGCGAGATAATGTTGTCTGGAGGTCGAAAACCATGTTCCAAGTGGTTTTAAGAAATATGTGTGCCCAAAACCACCTTCCATTTTGCCTATAAAATGGAACCTTGAGCTCCTTATTTGCAAGTTCGACCAAGGAGTGAATTGCTGCCAATTTGGAGTTCTAGAGGAGTCTTCTCCTCATCCAATAAGTTATGGAGGCCCCTATCCTCATAGGGGGGTCAAGGATGAAGGTTAAGTTCCACCCGATCCATCTCCTCTTGATGGCGAGCTGAACGGTGGATGATCATTTCGAGGAAACTACACATACTTGGGAGGGAGTTCTGACGCTTGTTCTTCTATTGGTTTTGTGTAATTTGTGTGTTAAATATTTCACTTATGATTAATCTTGATGAACTTCTCTTCTAAATGCATTTCTTTTGTTATAATTAAGTGGAACACTTTTTATCTCAACACCGATTGGGTTGAGATTTCAAGTGGGGATCTCAGGTTGTTCTGATTGGACAACACACGAATCATTTTTCCTACACACAATCATGAGATTTCAGTATGATTTGGTAGCCCTTGTTCTATGCTTGAGGTCCAATTCTTGACAACACGAGGGTTGGTATTTTGTGCAACGATTTAAAAGGCAAGAGGGGAATCAAGATCTTGACAACCCTCAACCAAGGAATTAAACAAAATTATGTGTATTTTTCAGAACAATGAACTGTTCAAGATGTGTAGTGGACTTGAAATGATATATTTCTATAATAATTCTAAAACATCGCCTTTATTTATCAACCATTTAACTCTTTAAGTTAAGTTATTTTTTTAAAACTGTTTTCAAAATCACCTCCTCTTTTAATATCTTGTATTAAAAATACACACTCTAAACCTACCAATGCTTCTTGAGAGACGACCTAGGGTCTTCCATAAACTATAAATACCATTTAAAAACTTAATCAATTTGACGTAGCATGACAACACGTTCATGAACACCCTATGTGGGAGTCTTTTTGTTGATTATTAGTGATTCAGATCAAACAAGTGTGGACGAGACAGATCAAAAAAAGAGAAATTTATGTCGTTTGTTTTTCATTCTTTTATTCAATCCAGTATGTATGGAGGATCATGTGGTTTTAGGTTTCAGTTGTTTTCGTGGTGTGTTTGGATATGAGTTATCCCAAACTCATCACTAGGTTTAAGTGTTGGTTGCTAGTAGCTCCCATCAAAATAAGTTAAAGTTACATAGGTGTCAAAATAAAATAAAATAAAATAAACATATCATTGATAATAGCTGGATCAAAGAAAACATTGATTTCACTGTGAGATTGACCAAATCATGTGCTGGTACATATTACTTGCATATTATGTTGCAAATATGGATACGAGGCAGATCAAAGTAAATGGTGAATGGCATCTGATTCCGAAACCTTCTAAAATTCTGGAGTATCATCTGCTTCGAGGTTTCGACCCGATTTTGCAATTTCAATCGTCTGGTTTGCCGACTGAAAACATCATCATCTCTGTTCGACGATGGCGCAACTTCTCTGAGAAATTCGCCGCATCGGGTTTCGCTGTTTTTGAATTGAAGCTTGCTCTGGCAATCGGAAGCCGGGGAGTATTGGGCTCCTGCTGCCGAGACGTTGTAGAAAACTCCATCCGCCCCGTTTTGATAATTTGATAGAATGTCGTCGTTTCTTCATCAAAGACAACCCACACAGCTTCTTGCAGATCTCAATTCTTCTTCGCTCCGTTCACCTTCGAATCCCCGAAGATACGTCTCAATTTTTAGCCCCACCGGACTCGTCGTACTGCTCTCTCTTTTGGTCGTATTTGGAGTTCTTATCCCGTGGATCGACCTGCCCCTAGGGCTCTTCTCCAACGCTGGCGCATCTCATTCGAAATGGCGCGACTACAGTTTAGCGCAGGCGGTTTCCTCCGTGGCAAAGAACGGAACTGTGATAGTATGCGCTGTGAGCCAGCCATACCTGCCATTTCTTAGTAACTGGCTGATCAGCATTGCACGGCTGAAGCACCACGACAAGGTTCTTGTGATTGCTGAGGATTACGCTACTCTTTATAAGGTGAACCAAAAGTGGCCTGGTCACGCAGTCCTTATCCCCCCCGCACTCAATGATCAGTTCGCCCATAAGTTTGGTTCTCAGGTACTGCTGTTTCCTACGATTTTTGGAGTCCTTTAGCGAATTTGAAGCTCATTGTTTCATGTTTTATGTAATCAGAGTTGCTTGTTCGGCATGGCAAAATCAAACTTCATGATCAGAACATTTGTAGGAAAATCATATTGATATGACTTATTTGCGTCTACTTTTATTGAAAAAGCTTCATCCTGTACAATTAAAATATTGTGATCAAGATCTGGGCTCTCTTAAAAGTTGCTTATTCTCACTTTCTTTTATGGTGGGACTTGTTGCATATATACTAACTAGTTTCAGCAGGGATTCTTCAATTTCACATCCCGAAGGCCTCGCCACCTCCTGCAGATTTTGGAGCTGGGATATAATGTAATGTACAATGATGTTGATATGGTATGGTTGGCCGATCCATTTCCATATTTGCAAGGGCAGCACGATGTCTACTTCACTGATGATATGACAACTGTATGTTAACACTTCTTTCGGGTTCCATTGTGTTTCAATGTGAAGAATAATTTAGTGTTGTTCGAACTAGAACCATGAATTGGCTGAGAGCTGGGGCTCCCAGTCTTTTTTTCTTAAAAAAAATGACTATTGTGAACCCTAGAATCAATAATAACAATACAGCAATCATGATGTTTAGGTTTACGTGCTTATTGGTTTATGTCGCGAATGTACAATGTGTGTGGTGGGAATCAAGCATAACTTCAATACATTTGAAGCACTGAAGGAGCCTAGGTCTGCACATTTGAATGTTCGTCACATTCTATAGAATTGATTTCCGATGGATGTGGAGTTTTATGCGTTTGCAACCCTTAAATTGGATTTAGGTTTTTGCACCTGAACTTATCCTCACATAAGGTTCTGTTTGACCACACTTATTGAAAACTGCTTATTGTACTCATCACTTATGATAAGCTTTTTGAAAAGATAAGCGATATTTGTTTTATTTCTGAAAAAGCAGACAGATATTCTAGAAGAAAACCACTCGTGGTGGCAATAAAATCCTTCAATAAGCAATTTAGAAATAGTTATTTAGAAGCACCTGTCATAAGTGATAAGTGATAAGTGTTCTAAGCAATGGGTATTGTCAAATGGAGTCTAAATGTAAGTTTTTTTTTCAGGTAATTTTTTGATCTGCTGTTTGCTATGATCATGTTCATCTTTACTGTTTGTTAAAATCAGGTGAAACCCTTGAATCACTCTCATGATTTGCCCCCGCCAGGGAAGAAGGGGCGCACCTATATATGCAGCTGCATGATTTTCTTGCGTGCATCTAATGCAGCAAAATATGTTTTGAAGAAGTGGATTGAGGAACTTCAACTTCAGCCATGGTCCAAAACAAAGAAATCAAATGACCAGCCTGCATTTAATTGGGCATTGAACAAAACTGCAGGGCAGGTGTGTTCTTTTTTGCCTTCTGGTGAACAGAATTAGCGGCTTTTAGTATAAACTGTCTTCACGATTTATCATTTTTTTTACCACTGATGAGAACAATATCTTATTTAACCTTTGTGATGCCGGAAAAGAGATGGAATGAAATTCCGGTTTGGTTTACAGCTTTCAGGGGAAAAGGAAATGAAAACCGTGCTTTTTTCCCTTCCCCAACTTTCCCTTGTTGGAGGGTTTCTGTTGGAACTAAATGGAAAGAAATGTATAAAAAAAAAAAAAAAATTACTTTTTAATATTATATTATTATTATAATATTTATTGTATATTTTCCTAATTATAATCTATACTTTATTATGGTTCATCGTTTTAATTATATGAAATTGCTTTCATTTTCATCATAAACCAAACACTTATTTGTTACTTTACTTTCCTTTTTTCTCCATTTTTTTTTATTCCATCTCCTTCATTTTTTTTTCTGCCAACCAAACAGGCTGAAATGATTATAATTTATGTTTGTTTTGTTTGAATGGATAATTAAATAAAAGAGAGTATAATTTCTCTTGTTCTTGCTTGATTATTATACTACTTTATGTTATGTTATGAAAATGACCTTTTTTATTTTTTAGATAGTGTGTATGATTGAAATTTTATAATCTTGATTTGGATAATATCGATAGTTGAATGATTCTTTTATTTTTTTAGATCGCTTCTCGTCAAACCTCCCTACTTTCAATAAGATTAAGACTTGAACTTTTTACGATTAAGCTACCTATGATCCCGTGGAATGCTTAGGATAGCACCAATTCAATGCAACTTTCTTGTTTCTATTGGAAGTACTAAGATGTTCATTTCATTTCCATCTGTCAAATCTTTTTTTTTCTTCAAAAAATGTATCAAAACTTGTGTTAAAAAATATTTAGGGTAGGATGGAAAACACAAAAGTATGTAATTTTTCTTTTGTTGCATATTCATTTTACATGAAACGTGATTTTTTTTTAAAAAAATGTCATTCTCATTTTCACTTTCTAAAAATTGTTTTTTTATTTGCATAATTCAATATATTTTCTAATGCTTTTTTTTTAAATGAAAACAAAAAACATGTTTCGTAATCAGAGTTTTTAAGCATTCCAACAAGTTAGCTGAATCTAAACATGCTTATTTGATTTCTTTTCTCTTCAAAACACCCTTATCAAACTCTATTACCAGCAAAATTGTCAACTTTTGGGATCATTTATAAGACAAATGACTGTTCTCACAGACTAACATGTGTTCTTTTAGTGTGTGTTGTCCTTACACGTTTTATGGGAAAACATAGCAGGAGGTCACTTATCTTTAGATTACTTCAGACCATGCATGTTTAATTGTGGAGTTCTTTCTGAAAAGAAATGTGCATCTTATTGAGATAAGTAGCACCAATTAGTCTTTTACGTCTTTTTTTTCACACAATCAATCAAAAAACTTCGAAATTTTGTTCTCCATTCAAATTGTTTTCGGGTTTTGCTCGTAAACCTCGAATCAGTCCCATATGAATAGCCCCACCACCATTTCATTGCAATAACATCTTGTGGGTTTGGTCATTGCAGGTGGATTTGTATCTGCTTCCCCAGACAGGATTTCCGACCGGGGGGCTATACTTCAAGAACCAAACATGGGTGCGGGAAACCGAGGGATCACATGTCATCATCCACAACAACTACATCACGGGTTTTGAAAAGAAGATCAAACGGTTCCGTGATTTTGGCCTCTGGTATGTCGATGATCACGCCGATGAGTCTCCCATTGGCAGATTATGAGTCGGGGTCAGATTGAAGACATGTTGGCAGCATGGCAGCTATTTTTTTGGAGTTTTGCCCACATGCCCCAGGCACCAGGATGGTGGATTTACTGGCAGATTATGAGTCGGGTCCGGATTGAAGACATGTTGGCCATGGCAGCTGGTTTTTGCCCACATGCCCCAGGCACCAAGATGGTGGCTTTTACTGCTGGCAATCATTGTTTTGTTAGTATTAGAAGAGAACAGAAAATTAAGGCAGTGGAATGCCCTCTTTTGTTTGTTAAAGGCGGCGTCGTTTTGAACATGTGTTGCTTTTAGGGCTGCGATTCTCCATTCCAATGGCGGTGACATTTAAAAAACGGCGTCGTTTTGAGTATGGCTGGGTTACAGGAAACAGTAAACTGTTTTCCGTTTTCAAATAAGACTCATGCGTCTGCCGGGAATCGGACCCGGATCTATTGCTTGGAAGGCAATTATCCTAACCTTTGGACTACAGACGCTTTCTGTAACAATGTTTCGAAATTATTATTATTATTCCGTTAAATATTATCATTTCTTAACAAAGGATTTTTCTGTTTCATTTTCGTCCTCCGATTCCAATCACATTTCATGTAATGACAAAAATAAAAAACAAAGTTTTTTTTTTCAAAAAATGAAAATGAATTTTTTTTTTATGCAGCGAATGGATGTTTATATTCCATATTAATTGATAAAAAATGGCTAAACTCTAATAACAAAAGCATATACATAAAAATTCACACCACAATTTACGTCGGGATTAGATCTTTCAATGGACCTACGTTTTTTATTCTAAAAGGAATATATTCACTACGGTGCAACTTATTTGTAATGCTAACTAAAACAAACTCACTTCTAGCACTAATTTTGTACCCTGTGGTATGTTGAGAGAGGTCTAGCTCACATAAATTGATACAAAGCATGATGAGATAGGATTCTAGTTGCATACAATTTGACATTAGATTGCGGCATTAGTAAAAAAGGTTTTTTTATGTTAAATATATGGCATCAACTGTTTAATAACCGACATTAAATATATTTTCAATGTCGATTATATAACAATTGATGTCGAAATGCTCAATGAAGGATATTTCATGTCAATTCCTTATATAATTGATATGAAATGCCTTTCAAAAAATTAAAAACATGGTCACAATCGGATATTCAATACTTATTTTTTTCTCATTATCCTCTCCTTTTATCCTTATTAGCATCTTCCTCAGGCCAAACCACCTCCATCGTTAACATCTTGCTCTAACAATCGATTTCCACTACCCTACAACTTCATCAATTCAAAATCTAGAGCTATTTGTTTTTTATGAATTTTTTTATAGGAATCAAATGAGGTCGTTCTTAAACATTTGATGTAGGCTTCCCCATGAGATCTGGAGTTGATCTACATTCATCTACATTCCACAATCTTAAAGTACATGTATCATTGTGTTTTTTATTGAATATTAAGTACATATTGCAATTTTGGGCTTTAAAAGCACACAAAAAGGGCATTATCAGTGTTTTAAAAGTGTAATGAGAGCGATAATAAAGGCCTTCGACTTTTATCGAAACTAGAAAATCGCTAATAAAAGCATGTTTTATTAACATAGAGTTAATCCCGATAAAAGTTATATTTTATTGGCTTGACTTTTAGCGCTAATAAAATCATTTTTATCAGCGATAGTTCTAGCACTGATAAAATTATTTATCAGTCGTAGCAGTGTGCTTCTATATGGACACCACACTACATCAGCCAATGAGTAAACAATAAAAATGCATTAAAATTACAAATAAATTTACATTGCAATAAATTACAAATACAAATAAATCTACATTACAAAATTTTCAATACATTTCAATTACATTGATATGTACAATTTATTACAAACATTTACAATTTCCAACTTATTCAAAGGACACATTTTCCAGGGAGCAACCCAACCCTGAAGAAAAGAATCAAATATTTGTAATAAAAAACAATGCTTATTTTAGTAATACTATAAAGAAATAAATAAAACATTAATATGATACAATAATGCATAAATTAAAAAAATAAAAAGGAAGACATAAATGGTAAAACATAATACATAAATAAAAAATATTACAAAGTAACATGACACTCACAATGCGTTTGTTCTATTTTGAGTATGTGACGCACTTTCAGTCATACTGGTCACACCGCATGTCGAATTGTCATGTAAATAATTACTATATGTCAAAAATGGACAACTGATCATTGTCCTAAAGTATCATGATAATCTGAACACATTTGCTCTATTTTAACTATGTGAAACACGTTTTGAATTAAAACGTCAGTTTTAAATTGAAAGCATGCACTTTTAGTTATACAAATCACACCGCATGTCAGATTGACATGAAATGAGTTCTTACATGTCACAAATGAATAATTGATCATATCTCTAAATTATCATGACAATTCAAGTGAGTTTTCTTAGTTTTGAGCAAGTTACATGTGTTTTGAACTAAATTGTCACTTTAAATAAAAACACACACTTTAAGGCATACCAACCACACCGTATTTCAGATTGACGTGCAATTGATTTCTACACATAAAAAATGTATCACATATCATTATCCTAAAGTATCAAGATGATTCGAGTATGTTGGCTCAGTTTTGAGTATGTGATGCGCATTTTAAACTAAAATGTCGCTTTTAAACTGAAAATATGCACTTACAGCTATACCGGCCTCACAGTGTGTTAGATTGATGTGAGATAAATTCCTACATTTCAAAATTGAATTATTGATCTTTTCCCTAAAGTATCAAAATAATAAAAACGTGTTTGTTCGTTTTTGAGTATGTGATGCATGTTTTGAACTAAAACGTCACTTTAAAACTAAAAACATACACTTTGGGTCATATCGGTCACACATTGTGTTAAATCGATGTGCAGTTGATTCATACACGTTATAAATGAATTATGAATTATTTTTATAAATAATTATGACAATCCAAGCATGTTTGATCAGTTTTGAGTGTGCGACATGCGTTTTGAACTAAAATATCAATTTTAAATGAAAACACGCATTTTTAGTCATATCAGACACACCACTCGTCGAATTGACATGCAGTTAATTCCTATATGTCACAAATGAATTATCGATTTTTTTTAAAGTGCTAATTGGAATTGGAAGAATGAGAGGGTATGACTTTGCCATCGATACCAGGCCTGTGCAGCTTTGCATAGGACAACTAGCCGACCAGCCCTGCAAATGTGGAGTGCTGATATCATGACACATGCTAGAGAGGAGCAGTTCCAAGTTGTCTTGTCTGGGTGATTCCCTCTAAGACCTACGGGTCATGTAATTGTCTCTGAGCCTTCGGGCCTTGTAAGGGTTCCACCTCATCTCTTGAAAGGTGGATTATCAAAATAATAAAAAAATGAAGGCATTCGGGCCATTCCGACAAATTAAAAAACGTGCACTTTCGGTCATAAAGGCACTCACCATGTATCAGGTTGATGTGAAATTAATTCCTACATATCATGAATAAATGACCACTTTTTTTTCTAAATCATCAGGACAATCCGGGCAAACTTTCTCTGTTTTGACTACGTTATGCATGTTTTTGAACTAAAATGTAACTTTTAAATTGAAAACACGCAATCGGTGTACTCATTTTCAGTCAACACTATTCTTTTAATTCTACAATGCATTCAATATTTCAGGTCATGTGACAAGATTCTAATTGACTAAAACTAAAATACATGTCACCAATAATGATAGTCAATGATAAGAAAATTAAAAAAATAAGCAGTAGAAAACCCATCTCTTCATGATCTCTATGAAATAAAAAAATTTACAAACATGATAAGAAACCACATCTTCATGATATCTACAAACACCCTAACACCATGTAAGTTTTTCACTCATTTCTAAATGAATCTACTTCCTATTTTGAATATGTGGATTTTCGATAATCCTCATAGTACTAGAAAAATATAGACAAACAAACAAGTGATAAATATTTTAAATGAAATTGAAATTACATTTGGAAATATCTCCCTGGAGGTGTTGGTTTGTGGATGGAATATGATATCATTTAAAAATTTATAAATGTAACAACCACAATCGACGTGATTACTTTGTTTCAGAAATTGTAGAAAAACTGTGAAAAATAAGTAATTTGTTTTGATAGTGAAATCATATTATATATACTGTAATACTTATTTGGTCATAGAAATCCATAGGTTTCTTGTGCGTATTGATTGTCCTCCTACCATGGTTTTGATGATAAATAAACACTGGCCTATCATAAAAAAATTATTGTTAAAACATAATATAAAACATATAATTTGAATTTTATTTTCAAAATGTTGAATGAAGTGTATGATAAATTTATAAAGGTTATCATTTGTGGCCAATTCGGTTGATATCCATGCATTAGATCCAAAAAATATATCTTTAGAATATCCAAATTGATCGCAATGAGTATCCACTGAGTCCTAAAAAAAAGGAATAAGTAAAGGAAAAAATGAAAATATATTTTATACGATTAAAGTTTAGATATTTACCCCTACATTATAGGTATTAATAAGCACATATCGTCTATTTTTTTTCAAACACTGCGACAATTTGGTGTAATATTACTAAAATTTCATCTTCCTCCATTGATTTTTTTCTATAAAAGTGACATGAGGACTAACAAATTCAAAATTTTATTTGTAAGTTATTCCCTTTACATTTATGTGATATATATGCCTGTAAAAAATATGAATAATAGTAAACTGTAATAAACATAGAAGATCAAATATTTCACAAAAGAAATATGAAAATGTACCTCATGTATACATTCATAATCGATGCTCCCGACCATTCATGCTTACGAATTTCATTTAAATTCTCAAAACCAATCATGCCAGTAATGAACTCTCCATATATTTGTTCTTCATATTCAATAAAGTCCATATTCATATTTTTAAACATTCTATTTTCATGAACTTGTAATGATTATAAACGAGACAATTAAATTGGTGGGGGTAAAGGTACTCCCAGAAATTCGTTTTGATCTATCAGTTGATCCTTTAGATTGTTTGGACTTGACCTTCTATTTCCCCTTCTATTCCTCCTTTTATAATAGTATACCTCATTTAAGATCATTTTTCATTAATTATAAAAATTTTCATATAAAATAAATTGTAACGGACATACCTCATTATCATCATGTATATTTATAAGATTAAAGGACCATGCTATGATAGTAAGTTCAACCATGTGAACATCAAGATGATAAGGGGGAATAGGTAGGTGATACTTGAATCATAAGCTATATGAATCCCTATTCTCATGTGATCTTTTGAATTTTTTATTGTGTAGAATATCACTTTGGATATTATACACCTCAAATCTCATAACAAGGAAATGAATGGGTGATTATAGATATAAATCATAATAAATTTCACATTGTATATTTTTTGTAGAAGAAAGGTATCATTAGTTGTTTGATTCATATTTAATAAATATTTTTATGGAAAAATCAATTACCTTAGGTAAAGCGGGCCTTTGAGGGGAATATCTAGCCTCAAAACAAGGGGTGTGTGGCTCTTCATGTTGTGGTTGCAACTAGGTTGATTATTCTTGTTAATCCCTTTGAATAAATTAGTTTATCACATCAACCTTTCATTTGAATTTTTCCATTAGAGTATCTATCTGTGCCTACATCCTTTTCATCTATATTCACCAGTTTCTTAGATTTCTCAAAGTATTCTCTACAGGTCAGAGTAAAGATGGAAAGAGGGGGGGGGGTGAATTGTCTTTTAAAATTTTTTTAGAAATTAAAACTAAATTTTATGGAATTAAAATAGTTAAAGTGATAAAAAATTTGAAAGAGTTAAGATCAATGAAAATATAAATTTAAAATAAAAATATTAATAAATTGATAAATGAGTTCAAAAATAATCTACAAGGGATCCCTATGTCTCCTACCCTCAACAATCCTTGAGTGGTTTTGGTTTAAACCATGTTTTTTAATAGTTGTAGAAAAAAACCCGAACCTTTATTTTTAGTAGTTGTAGTAAGAAACCCGTTATAAGAAATAAGACCCTTGGTTTTTAGTGGTTAGTACCAAGAAACCAAAATACACAACTATCCTTTTAGTGGTTATGGATAGAAACCCAAACTACCTCACTATTAAGGTAGTGATCACATATCCCCTCACACTCAATGTTTGTGAGCACCCAATCCACCACTTTAAAGGTAGTGATAATATATCCCCCTCACACTCAACGGTAATGAGCACCCGAGAAAAGAAAAAAGAAGAGACTTGCTTTTTGCAATCCCTTTAAAGAACACTATCAATTCTCCAATAACAATACAACAAGAAGAGATGGGAGGAAGAGATATAATTGTGAAAGAGAGCTTGAGAATGATGAAAATAGAGCAAAATGAGTGAGAAAATTATCTTCATGGTATACAATTGCATCCAAGCACCCTTAGTGGTGTATTTATAGCCTCCCATGACATTAAGAATGTTCTGGAGGTGTTGAGGTTCGAATAGATCCGTTATAAGTCGAATTATGGCATGTGGGGTCCACCACCAATGACTAGTTTTTGAGTTTGTCTGGGCTTCACTGGATAGCCGGTGGGTGCCACTAGCCAGCTGGTGGTGCTTGGACAAAATCAAGGTTATTTCCATCTCCCATCAGGTAGCTGCTAGTACCTTCAGGTGAAGGTCATTAAAAATTCCCTCCACACTCCTTTTGAGCCCTCCGATTGGTCTTGTACCTCCATAAAAAAATCAAAAATAAAACACTGAAATTCATGAAATGAAAATTTTTGAAGCACAATTTGGAATTTTTGATCATTAAAACCACTCCAGAGAGTGAGATGTACAACATTTACCCCCATTTTGATGATCACAGACACTTATGAAATTAATCAATAAAGATAGACATGGTGTAATTCGCATGAATATAACTTAAAAAGAATTTCAATATTTCATAATTAAATTCATCCAAAATTTTCCAATATTTTAAAAATCAATTTAGAAGTGGCTTTAAAAATGATTTCACTAATAATTAAATTTCAAAACTTATCCCCCTGTGTGATTATCAAAAATATAAAATCAAAAAGTTTTGATAATTTAAGAATAATTCAATTTCAAAACCATTCAATTTTAAAAATAATTGAAACAATTCAAGATACCTTTGAAACTATTATCTTTAAAACTCTTTGTGATCACCAAAGGTTCATTTGATGTCAAAACTATATCCCCTTTTGAAGATATAAAACCATAACTATGTAAATGCTTTAAATTAAAAAAATATTTGAAAAAAATATTTGTATCCATTTAAAAATATATAACCATACCTTAGATTTCATAATCTTATCCCCAAAATAATTTTTAAACAATGTATTAAGGAAACCATACCTTTTAATTTCATCACCTCCCCCACCCATTGTAATTATCATAAAGCTCATAAACAAGGGTTAGAGAAATATGGTTAATGTATTTATAATAAGATGAGGTCCAAACATAAGAGATATAAAATGGAAATGAAAATTTTATAACCCATAATGTTCCATAAAGGGAGTTCAAAATTGAAAATAAATTTGAAGCACTTGAAAAATTTGAATGTTTCAACATATTTATAAAACAAAACACTACACATAAAAGTGTCCAAACTTTAAAAAACCATTCTTAAAACTTGAGAGTAAATTAATAAATGGTCATATTTTAAAAAAATATGACTTTATAATCTTGACATTCTTAAGAATTGTTCTAAAAATAGTTTCTCTCTAGGAATTTATTTAGATGTAAAATGAAATTTGGTTCCGCCTCAATTAAAACATTAAAACCACAAGAGGCCATAAACTATTTCAAATGAAGTTCAAGAGAGGAAAAATCATTTTTAAAGATATGAATCCAATATTCCCACAAAATAATATTTTAAAACCAAATTTCAATTATTAAAAAGATTTTAATTTTCAAAAAAAAATTTAAGAACCAAAAAATGCACCACCATGTGTTTTGAATTAAAATATAGATATTTGAAGTTCAAAAAAACTAAAATCTAATTTTAAAAACAATTATATCTCTTGTAACATTTTAAATTTAAAAAGGGGTGTCTACCCCTCAAATGATACATAATTTTAAAATTATAATGGGCCACCAAAAATATATAATTCAAGAGTTAAATGAATAAAATAAAAAAAACTCATATAATAGAGTGAAATAAATAAATAAATCAATTCAAGTGATAAATGAATCAACAGTCTCATGATTTAAATACAATTCAAGATAATAAATCACATAATTAAATAAATCTTAAGTTAAAAAACAAGGAATACTTCAATAAAGCTCAAGGTTGATTTTTTTAAAAAGAGAGGAAAATCTTCATACTTTACAGAGTTAAGTGAAATACTCATATGAAAGTAATTTTTAACTACCCCTAAATAAAAAAAAAGTTTTTTCAAGCAAGGGGGTTTATATATGAAAAATCTTGAATAAGAGAGATTAGAAATTTAATTTTAAAATGATATATCAAAAATAAATTGAAAACGATTTTCAAAAATTCAAATAGAAAATAAGATTGGTTTCCAAGATTAAAAGACTTAGATAAATATGAAAATGAATCATTATTCAAAGTTAGTGAACATAATTTAAATGTCAAGCATTCTTAATAATATTACTTGAAGTGTAATTTTCAATATGCTTGATTTTTTTTTAAATTGTGTTTACTAGAAAAATTCAAGGGAAAAACAAGATAAACTACTCCTTAATAAAACATTTTTATGAAAATGGGTTTAACTAAATTAAAAGAAAATATTTAAGAATTTTAGTTTTATAATGATTTAAACAATTAAAAAAATAAAAATTCATTGTATAAGTGTCTTGAGCACCCATTATTCATGTACCATGTTTCTCCTTGGGAATTTCTCTCGAGACATGTTTTCTAAAAAAATAGTTAAGAAACTAAAGATTTTGGTACCCAAAATATGGGTCCACAAATGTTATAAAAAAGTGATTTTGGAACCCATAATTGCTTGTGTTTTGAATTACCATAAGATTTATTAGATCTTATAGAAAATATATTTGAAAAGAGGTGGACAAATTTTGGTCAACTATATCAAAATTTTTTATAAATACACTCATAAAACAAGTGTCTGATTTTTCTATAATAATTTAAAAACTTATATTGAGAGTTTCCTATTATAAAAATTTAATTTGTGGTATTTCTATAGGATATTTCATTATAACCAAGGAAATAATTATATTTTCCATTCCTTTGTAATCCCAAAATTAAATTCATATTTTTCTCACATTGGGTGAACTTGGAAAGATATTTTTTAAGTTCTTTAATTATTGATTCTAATTTTTGAACTTTCAGTTACTATTTTAATATCAAGGATAACTCTTACTTTTCTATATAGAGTTAATCCTTCCCACTCACAATAATATTATATTTATTTTTAATCTTCTTTAATTTTGTGGTGTTTTCAAAAAATCCTTCCATTAATTATTCTATAAAATATTTTAGATCTTCATAATCAAGATGTCTAGAGGAATAAGAATAGTTTGAATAAGAACATGAATAAGTATTAGAGTTAAACTCATTATGAGCCATAAGTCATTTGAGGCTTTCATCACTTGATTCAGATGAGGAGAGGGAGTTTTACCTTTCTGTACAAGTTAATACTTTGGATTCCTTCTTATTTTCCTTCTTCTCCCACACCTTCTTTTAGATAAGGGGAAACCCGGATTGATGTGACCTTTTTCCTTGAAACTGTAGCACCGTACCTCCAGTTTATCTTTTTATTCTTCTTTTTTTAGCATGATAATAGGATTTTTTTATTTTCACGAACTTTCATGGATTCTTGGAAAATCATTGAAGATCAAAATAATTTTCAGATGAATTTTCATAAATTTCTGTGAATGAAATGTTCATCTTTTTCTCCTTGACCTCTTCCACTTCCTTTACAATTTTCCTTTTCATTGTAATCTCATAGGTCATGAGTGATCCAATGAGATCTTTGAATAGTATATTATTTATTTTATTTACTTCATGAATCATCATCACTTTGGGATCCCAAGAACTAGTCAAGACCCAAATGGTCTTCTTCACAAGTTTCTCCATTGAAAGCACATCACCTAAAGATTTTATTCCATTACAAATAAGAGAGAAATGAGTAAAAATTTACATTATATAATTATTAGAATTCATACTAAATCTTTCAAAATCTTGGCAATACATATCAAGCCTAGTATGAAATGACTCGATCCACCAGGGCCTGCCTGGCCAGTGGAAGGCCGAGTGTGATAATATAACATCTCGCCTTTTTATCACATAAACTTTCATTACATTATACAAAACCGAGGATCTTTAAGGTTTAGTGTCTTGGAAACCAAGAACTTATTACATTAGACAAAAAAAACATTCTTCTTAAACACTTGAAAGACTTATTCATTTGTTCATCCTAATTTCATTACAACATCTCATAACCTGGGAGCATACATCAAAGGAAAGGGTGAGCAGAAGGCCCAGTAAGGGAAACAAGGGAAACATTTTACATGAGAACTTGAGACACATCAAAAGTCATGAAAAATAACTTTAAGGAATGAGAAAGAGATCATGAGGAATATCATAATAAAAATAACGTGTTTTATAACTTGAAGATGTGGTTACAAAATTTAACATAGACAATCATTTCCATTTCACCAAGGTCCATCCCCAAGGTGTCATTAAAAATTACCAAGGTTATTCACCAAGGCGTCGTTAAAAAAATGGCCATCTCTAGAGATTAAGTCTTTACCCAATGCATTGGAGCGCTATCAGGGCACACCCTTAAATTTGTCTTTATTATCATGTGATCCAAATATATCATCATAAATCATTTCATAAAAAACCCTTATAGCATAAAAGAAATGGGTTTCATTTCATAGTCATCACATTTTAAAAACTGCTTTAAAGACGTGATCTTTATGTCACTTTAAACCCACGAAAAAGAAAATCGGGTTTCGTGTATGTAAATACCAGAATTTAAAATAGAAAATTTTGATATATATGTGAATAAACCTGTAGAAGAAATATATTTGAGTATTTAATTAATAAAATAAAATAATTTGAGAAAAATATAGAGACATTTTGAGACGAAAATTCTGCAGCATAACGGCTTTGTTACAAGGTTTTAGAAAACATTGAAAAGAGAGGGGACATGGGTCACCCAATCATAAAAGATCCATAAAACAGTATAGGGACAGAACATAAAGGATATAAGAACATGGTAATGAAATTTTAAAGACATACTATATGAAATAAAAAACGTGTAAGGAAGACAAAAATAAGATTTCTCTTATGAAAATTCAGCAGCCTAACGACGTTATTTAAAACTTCAAAATACTGAATTGATGAGATCAAATAGGGTCTCTCATCATATGAACATAAAAAATCAGTATGATAGATATAGAGATCATACCCCAATATAATAAAAAGTAATATGAAAGACTTGACATGAAAATAGATCTTGAAAATGAGAAGGGTGAAAGAATCTCTTAAAAATTCAGCAGCCTAACAACGCCACTTAAAACTTCAAAATACTGAATTGATGAGATCAAATAGGGTATCTCATCATATGAACATAAAATATCAGTATGATATATATAGAGATCATACCACAACATAATAAAAAGGAATATGAACGAATTTTCATGAAAATAGATCTTGAAAACGAGAAGGGTGAAAGAATCCCTTAAAAATTCGGCAGCCTAACGGCGCCACTTAAACATTATTAAAATGAATTGATGAGAGAAAGAGGGGGTCTCTCATAATATGAACATTAAAAGTATAGTAGGATGAATATAAAATAACATCCTCCAACATAATAACATGGATCATAAAAGATATGACATAAAAGAGAGTACTTGAAAAGAAAGAGAGAGGTAGAATCCCTTACCTTAAAACGTAACTCTTAAAACTAAAAGGTTGAGACCTTTAGGGCTTGGGGGCACCTTGGGAGGAATCCTAGGGAGGTAAGGAGACCAGAAAATTGTTGAGGATGATTTTGGAGTCGAAAGTATGAGATAATGACTTGGCATTTATAGGGAAAGTGAGAGGACAAAACATTAATGGCCAAGGGACACCTCATTGGTGGTATTGGAAAAACCATGGGCTTTCCCATGGTATTTGCCCATGGTATTGGCTACTTAGGACACCTCATACATTATCTTACTATTTATAAGTCTACCATATTGATTACATCCTTAATACATCATTTAATGATGTCATTAAACACCCATAACTTAAAAACTGTAATTTCACTATTCATCGAAAATTCAACTTTCTCAAAAAAATCCCAAAATTTCACCTTAACCAAATATCGATGCTCTGATTTCAAAAATGAACTCCATTTTATAAAAATAATTTTCTAAATAATTTTAATTTAATTTTTAAATAAATACACTATTCACCGAAAATTCATTTTTTCAGAAAAATCCCCCAAAATTACCTTAACATAATATCGATGCTCTGAGTTCAAAAATGAACTCCATTTTATAAAAATAATTTTCTAAATAATTTTAATTTAATTTTTAATTAAAAAACACTATTCACCTGAAAAAACTAATACTTGAATAATAATTTCTGAAACAGTTATTTACCTATTTTATTGAATCACATTACTTAATCAAGGTGCCTAGATTATATTAATACTTTCTTTAAGTGAGATTACTAATCCATTTGGTCACATTACTAATCCTAAGCATAAAATCACTATTCATAATTTAATATTAATCAAAAATTAATTTGATCTTATTAGAATCTAAATTTTGTACTGAACATAATTGTAGAAGACCATTTTTTGAAAATCATTACACACAATTAATTATTTAAGGTTTACATAAATATTTTCAAATATCCTTTTTTTAAAATTCATCAAAAATATGCATACTATATTTATCCGGACATTTGAAAATTCACAAACTTCATCATAAGAAGAAATCACAATTTTTATTTAAGTCAAAGGATTACACAAGGCTGTTACGGTCTCATTACATAGCCCCTTATAACACCATTATAGAACCTAAGAGTAAGGTGTGCTAAGGTGAGAGAATCTTGGGGTGGCTCGGCCAAAATTGCATGAGTATTAATTTCTATCAATTTGAACTTCTCGCGAAGGCGATTCCGTTCTAGCTTCACATGATGAAGTTCGGCTTGGGTTTGGTCCAGAGCAAAGCCCAATGGTGCTACCTTCTTCCCGAGTTCTGTCAGATGGGCTTCAATCGGCCCGAGACTACTGGATGAGGCCATCAAATATTCTTTCTATATTAATTAATCATTATCACTTGTATTTATAGACAATAATCCCAACATTTAGTTTCCAAAGGTCATACTAACTAATGGTCATATAGCAGTCGAAACCCAACGATCTCATTTTAATTATACTCATGTTATCAAATGAAATAGTTTTGTTGAGTATAAAAATAAAATAACACACAAAAGGGTCAAGTTCTAAGGGAGAGTGATAGAAAACATGTCTAAGAGGAAGTTAACCACCATAAAATCACAAACTTGTGATGGGTTAAATGGTATTTGATTACCCATTAGAAAACTTAAACCAACAACATTGTTGTTTTACGTTCCTTTTAATAATTTTGAGGAATTCATTTACTACATAGAATAAGAACATAAGGAAATATACTTACCTTCAAGTATAGTTTCATCCTTTAATAAGTTTCTACCAAAACTAATCTTTTCTCCAAATGATGAGCATTCAAAAACACTTAGTCTCATCAAAAGCACAAGAATCATCTTCTAGAGAATCACATAATCCACAAAAGATTAACTATCTATTTCTTCTATCTTTAAAAATTATCCCAAAAACAGAAAGGGTAAGATAAAACAACTCTTCAAAAAGAAAGAACCCCATAGGAAGGAAAACTACTTTTAAATCTTCAAAATTCCACGGTACTACCCAAAGTTCATCATAGAATATTCCATAAATAACTGTCTATAAAATTCCTCAAAATAAACCAAACTAATATTGAAACCCAAATATAAGAAGGATTTGATAACATATTCTTCCAAGATAAACTTTATCATTCATCTCTAAACAACATCAACCATTCCTAACATCTTATAACAAAAGTAACTAACCTAAACATATTTTCCCCAAGATAGGTTAATTATTTCCATAAGTAACCTAAATTACTATAAGTTCACCTTAAATTCATTGGTCCTTCAAAATATAAGTCAACCTTTACTCCTAAAAGAAAATACTCTAGTAATCTATTTACCTCGATCATATAGGGTTCCAAAAGTAGTGAACGTCTTCCCAAATAATATTCATATTTTAATCCCCTAATCATTTTTTTCAAGAAGAGATGCTTCACAACATCAACATGTGATTCATAAGAATAGATGTTTTCCTCTATTTAATATTTTCATTAGTAAACCTTGTAAAGTTTTCAAATCCTAATTTCCACAAATAACTAAACCATCCTTTGATAACAACTATAATATCCCGCCTTTTTATCACATAAACTTTCATTACATTATACAAAACTGAGGATCATTAAGGTTTAGTGTCTTGAAAACTAGGAACTTATTACATTAGACAAAAAAAACATTCTTCTTAAACACTTAAAATGCTTCTTCATTTGTTCATCCTAAGTTCATTATAGCATCTCATAACCTGGGAGCATACATCAAAGGAAAGGGTGAGCAGAAGGCCTAGTAAGGGAAACAAGGGAAACATTTTACATGAGAACTTGAGACACATTAAAAGTCATGAAAAATAACTTTAAAGAATGAGAAAGAGATCATGAAGCATATCATAATAAAAACAACATGTTTCATAACTTGAAGATGTGGCTACAATATTTAACATATACAATCATTTCCATTTCACCAAGGTTCATCCCCAAGGTGTCATTAAAAATTACCAAGGTTATTCACCAAGGCGTCGTTAAAAAATGGTCATCTCTAGAGATTAAGTCTTTATCCAATGCATTGGAGCGCTATCAGGGAGAAACCTTAAATTTGTCTTTATTATCATGTGAGCCACATATATTATCATCAATACTTTCATAAAAAACACATATAGCATAAAAGAAATGGTTTTCATTTCATATTCATCACATTTTAAAAACTGCTTTAAAGACGTGATCTTTATGTCACTTTAAACCCACGAAAAAGGAAAGCGGGTTTCATGTATGTAAATCCCAGAATTTAAAATAGAAAATTTTGATATATATGTGAATAAACCTGTAGAAGAAAGATCTTTGAGTATTCACTTAATAAAATAAAAGAATTTGAGAAAAAGATAGAGACATTTTGAGACGAAAATTCTGCAACATAATGGCTTTGTTATAGGGTTTTAGAAAACATTGAAAAGAGAGGGGTCATGGGTCACACACTCATAAAAGATCCATAAAACAGTAGAGGGAAATAACATAAAGGATATAAGAACATGGTAATGAAATTTTAAAGACACACCATATGAAACAAAAAACGTGGAAGGAAGACAAAAATAAGATTTCTCTTATGAAAATTTGGCAGCCTAACAGCGTTACTTAAAACTTAAAAATACTGAATTAATGAGATAAAATAGGGTCTCTCATCATATGAACATAAAATATCAGTATGATAGATATAGATATCATACCCCAAAATAATAAAAAGGAATATGAAATACTTGAAATGAAAATAGATCTTGAAAACGAGAAGGGTGAAAGAATCCCTTAAAAATTCGGCAGCCTAATGGCGCCACTTAAAACTTTAAAATACTGAATTGACAAGATCAAATAGGATATCTCATCATATGAACATAAAAGATCAGTATTATAGATATATATATCATACCCCAACATAATAAAAAGGAATATTAAAGACTTGACATGAAAATAGATCTTGAAAATGAGAAGGGTGAAAGAATCCCTTAAAAATTCGGCAGCCTAACGGCTCCACTTAAACATTATTAAAATGAATTGATGAGAGAAAGAGGGGGTATCTCATAATATGTAAATAAAAAGGATAGTAGGATGAATATAAAAGAATATCCTACAACATAAGAACATAGAGCATAAAAGATATGACATAAAAGAGAGTACTTTGAAGGAAAGAGAGAGGTAAGATCCCTTACCTTAAAACGTAACTCTTAAAACTCAAAGGTTGGGACCTTGAGGGCTTGGGGGAACCTTTGTATGAATCCTTGGGAGTTAAGGAGACCAGAAATTTGTTTAGGATTATTTTTGAGTCGAAAGGATGAGAGAATGGCTTGGTATTTATAGGGAAAGTGAGGGGACAAGGCATTAATGGCCAAGGGACACCTCATTGGTGGTATTGGCAAAACCGTGGGTTTTCCCATGGTATTTGCTCATGGTATTGGCCACTTGGGACACATAATACCTTATCTTACTATTCATAAGTCTAAAATATTTATTATATACTTAATACATCATTTAATGATGTCATTAAACACCCGTAACTTAAAAACTGTAATTTCACTATTCACTGAAAATTCAACTTTCTCAGAAAAATTCCAAAATTTCACCTTAACCAAATATCGATGATTTGATTTCAAAAATGAACTCCATTTTATAAAAATAATTTTCTAAATAATTTTAATTTAATTTTTAAATAAATACACTATTCACCAAAAATTCATTTTTTTCAGAAAAATCCCCAAAAATTACCTTAACATAATATCGATGATCTGAGTTCAAAAATGAACTCCATTTTATAAAAATAATTTTCTAAATATTTTTAATTTAATTTCTAATTAAAAAACACTATTCACCTGAAAAAACTAATACTTGAATAATAATTTCTGAAACAGTTAATTACCTATTTTATTGAATCACATTACTTAATCAAGGTGCCTAGATTATATTAATACTTTCTTTAAGTGAGATTACTAATCCATTTGGTCACATTAATAATCCTAAGCATAAAATCACTATTCATAATTTATTATTCATCAAAAATTAAGTTGATATTATTAGACTCTAAATTTCGTAATGAACATAATTGTAGAAGGCCATTTTTTGAAAATCATTACACATAATTAATTATTTAAGGTTTACATAAATATTTTCAAATATCCTTTTTCTAGAATTCATCAAAAATATTCATACTATATTTATCCGGACATTTGAAAATTCACAAACTTCATCATAAGAAGAAATCACAATTTTTATTTAAGTCAAAAGATTACACAAGGCTGTTATGGTCTCGTTACATAGCCCCTTATAACACCATCATAGGATCTAAGAGTAAGGTGTGCTAAGGTGAGAGAATCTTGGGGTGGCTCAGCCAACATTGCACAAGTAGTAATTTCTATCAGTTTGAACTTCTCACGAAGGTGATTCCGTTCTAGCTTCACACGATGAAGTTCGGCTTGGGTTTGGTCCAGAGCAAAGCCCAATGGTGCTACCTCCTTCCCGAGTTCCGTCAGATGAGCTTCAATCGGCCCAAGACTACTGGATGAGGCCATCGAATCCTCTTTCTATATTAATTAATCATTATCACTTGTATTTATAAACAATAATCACAATATTTAGTTTCCAAAGGTCATACTAACTAACGGTCATATAACAGTCGAAACCCAACGATCTCATTTTAATTATACTCATGTTATCAAATGAAACAGTTTTGTTGAGTATAAAAATAAAATAACACACAAAATTAGGAAACAAGATTTATTCAAAATTTCAGGTCGTTACAGATAACCCCAAGAACGACTCTAATAAGCTAGGGACTAGAGACAAGTGCCAAAAATGAGTAATATAAAATGGGAGTCTGATCTATCCATCATTTTCAAAATACATGACACATGCGGGAAAATACTATACAGGGATGAGTATATACATACCCATCAGGATGCCCCCAAAACTACAAAAGAAGTAATAAAATGATATAAAATAATTCATCTCAACCTAAAGCAAGAGGGAAAAAACCCAATGTATATATATATACTCATAACGAAACCCAATAGAGAGAAATGGGATCTCCATATCATAGCCCAGACCATAGTTGATGAGCCTTCCTATAACTCCAATATTATATATTTGATGTCTAGCATCATACGTAACCTCACCACAATCTGTGTGGTGGGCCTCACCCCTCATCACTGCGCTCTACAACCAAGGTATCCACAACTACCATGGAGGACCCACTCACCACTGAAGCTCGAAGATGAGGGATTAATACTACATAGATAGAGAACCCATACTTAGTGTATGGGAGTACCATCTCTACATGTATAAAGAGTGTGGGGGACCCACACCCTAGTGCGATAAGGGAGTACCGACCCTAGAATCTCTCCGAGGATCTTTCCCCGATTACTGCCATCATCAATCGTCTCCTAAAGAAGGGACATATTTTTAACATATTACATCATATATAATATGCCAAAATAAAGGACACCATCACATTATATATGGAAAAAAACTTAGGATAGGCTACTCGCTGGCCAAAATCTGAGTCCTGAAGAAAAAGATACTAGAGGAAGAAGTTTATGGAGGGAATAAACGATGTGTATGGGAGTCCACATGGTGTGTGTCCCCATATCATCACTTGGTAATGTTATATCCTGGAAACATCTTGTTAAGACATGTCATACCACATGGTGTGTATAGATGGTACATAATGTGTATGTACACTTGGGGAGTTGGTCGTGTACTCCAGGCACACGACTTAGCGGGCCAAGTACAAACACACGACGTCTACACATAGGAAAACAACATGTATGGACACTTGGGGTCCTAGGCATGTATATATGTCACATGGATAGTTACTTGGGTAGGGTCACACGGTGTTTGGTCCTTACTACAAGGTGCGAAATCCTTATCTTGGATGAAAAACCTAGCCTCTATGGGAACTGAAGTACACGCGGTGTGTTCTTATTCACTACACGACATGTAGTCATCTTTTTCACTTTATATTTTAATGGATTTCAGATATGCCATTTATTCTACCTATAATATGTTTTGACCACATAAAATCAGTTGGGTTTATCTCTGACTATCAATTCTTGGCCTCCAGTAGTGGGGAATCAAAATCCAGTTATCTGAGCGAAGCCCATAACACATCCTGTCACCGCCTATTACCGGTCTAAATCCTAGATCCATGGATTTGTCACCCAAATCCTATAAAAAATATCAATCCATCTATAAATCTTAATATTATTCATCATTCATGAAATCAACACAAATCTGGGGGTTTAATTTCACTCAAACCCACCCCGAAAATTGAGTCCCCATGGGTCAAAGGTGAGGAATGTGGAGAACAGTGGCGTAAAAGCACAATAACAAAGGTGAATCCATAATTGAACAAGAGTTACCAGCCAAATATCATATAAAAATGATATATAGGGTGATAGAATGTGCAAAAATGAGTTTAATCAAATCAATAAAACCAATATGTCATTAGGGATCATCAAAGGTTGGAAAATTCCAAAAATCAAAGAAGATAAATTAATCCATGATAGATTTAAATAAAAATAGAAAAAATAAAAACATAACATAACCTAACTTGATTTAGGATCAATCTTTGGTGAATAACACATTCTCTAGTGATGAATAAGAGTCGCTGTGTTTGTCGCCTCTTGATCCACCCTGATCCGATCACCATTTGTCATCCAATCCTGATCCACCAATACAGAATTCCCATTTTCCTTCTCTAAAATCCTCCTAGGGTTATGTGGCTAACCCTAGTGATTTTCCATAATAGTATATTTATAAAAAAATTGATTAAATTCATATAAAATAAATAAATAAATAAATTATTTATTTTAATTAAATGCTCACGCCAACTATCACCTCCCTCAGAACGTCTGATGATGACCAATCTTAGGTCACACCTAGGGTAAACCCCACATTATAGAATCAACCATGGTCTCAAAATTCTCATTCAAGGTAACAAACAATAATAAAACCAAAAACACTAAAATTATGTGCACACATATAATAAAATATATTAATATTTCTAATATATTAATTCTGGGGTCCCCAAACACTCGAACACCGTTCCGACTTTGAGTATAAATACAAATATATACATGAAAATATTCAAAGGAGAAATACATCAAAACTAGAGTCTCTAAATTCTCCCCTCCTTCAAGTATTTTCTCCCCAAAAAGAAAAATTTGAACAAAAAGGTGGGGGTACTGAGCTCGCATCTAGTTCTCATGCTCCTAGGAGTTCTCCTGCATGCTCCTGTGCTACCACAACACATGAACCAAAGGAACGGTCCATCCACGCAGGATCCTCTCCTGTCAATTCTCAATAACCACTATGTATTCTGTGAAGGTGGATCCATCCTTGATCTCTAGCTCAGATCATTTAATAACATGCATTAGATCATGCACTTATCTACTCAACTAAGACACATGGAATACATCATGAATCAAATCTAATCATGGGGGAAATACTAGGTGGTAAGCAACCTCACCAACCCTCCACAGGATCTTGAATGACTCAATGAACCTTAGGGATAGCTCACCTCCCTGACTGAATCTATGTAACCCTCATCATAGAGAGACTCTCAGAAAAATATAGTCTCCCTACTCAAACTTCAAGGGCCTATGACATCAATCTGTATAAGACTTATGTTTGCTCTAGGATATCCTCATACACTTGCAGATCACCTAAAATTTCTATACTGTCGCCTACACCATCTTTGGCCCAACAAGTGATGTTTCTCCAATCACGTTCTAGAAAAAGGGATACCTTCAAGGTCTCCTGTACAAGGAATTATAAGGTTACATATTGATAGTAGAATTATAATTTTTATTGTAAAAAAATCTATTAATGGAAAGAGATCCTCCTAGCTCCGATCGAAGTCTAACATGCAAGCTATCAATATACCCTCCAACACATAGATGGTCTGTTTTTTCCAACCATTGGTCTGGGGGTGAAATGTTGTACTCATCTACAACCAGGTCCTAAAAGTCTCTCACAAGCCTCTCCATAACCATGACGTAAACCGAGCATCATGGTCAGAGATAAATTTTGATGGTACCCCATGAAGTCAGATGATCTTCTACACATTCAACTTCCCTATACTCTGCTCCCAGATGGTAAGGAAGTGCAATGACTTCATAAGTTGGTCAAAAATCACCTATATAACATCATGTCCTTGCTCTATCCATGGAATACATATCAAAAAGTTCATGGACATTCCACCCCATTTCTACTCTGGGATATCAAGAGGCTGTGTCAAACCTACTAGAACCTGGTGTATAGCCTTCACCCACTGATATGTGAGACACCAAGAGACAAACTCAGTAATTAAATACCTCATGAAATCCCACCAAAACTACCATTGAGGGTCGTTGTACATCATTTTTATACCAAGATATACAACTGAGGGGGAAGTGTAAAACTCCATCATCACCTCCTCTCACAACATTACCATAATATTCATCCATCCCTAAAAAAGGATAATATGATCCCATCCTTTAGAAAATCCATCTGGTGTATCACTCAAGGATATATAATCATGTAGAACCTCATAATAGATATCTCCCAAATGAGCCTCTCTCACTCACTAAATAATTGTAGGAGTTACACCATCAACTGAATAAAAAATCCACCCTTCTCCTCTATCATGACCAATAATAATGAAGAAAACTGTTCAGATGCCTCCTCCACTAGGAGATAACGAGACTTCATACTATGAGAATATTTTACTATGTTTCCTTTCCCAAGAGTATAGACTATCTTGAAATCATAGTCCTATAGAAACTAAAAACAAAACCTCTGCCTCAGGATAATATCTATTTGAGTGAAGATGTAACTAAGGCACTAATGGCCTGAGTAAAAAACAAATCACTTTCCCAGAAGATAGTGCCTCTACATATTTAGTGTGAAAAAATGAAACTACAAACTATAATTCACAATTCATGTAGTTTTTCTCATGGGGTATCAATTCAATCAACCCATATGCGATGACTTCCTGCCTCTGAATCAACATGAACTTGATCCTAGCTCTAGATGCATCAAAAAATACTATGTAATCTACTCCCTCCTTTGGTTTTAACAACACAAGAGCATTGTTCAAACTCTTCCTCAGCTCCTTGAAGGCTCCCGTACACTACTCTATCTTGGTAAATAGCTTCCCTTTCCACACCATGGTTGTCAAAGGGGATATAGTTCTGAATAATTTTACCACAAACCTCCTGTATTACCCTATCAATCTAAGAAAACTCCACACCTTTGAAGCACACTTTAGTGGATCCCAAAAAATCACTAAATTAATATTTTCAGGTCCATAACTAATCTATGATTAGATATGAAATGAACTAGAAATTGAATATCATGGATCCAAAACTAACACTTCAAGATCTTACCATAAATCAAGTGCTCTTAGAGTAATTCTTGAACCATGATAAAGTGCTATAGATCATCCTCCTCTAATACAAAGTAAATGAGTATGTTATCAATGAAAAAAACCAAAAATTGGTCCATGTATGGTTGGAAGATATGATTCATGAGATCCATAAACACAGTGAGGGGGTATTTGTCACACCTAATGACATCACTAGGAACTTATAGTGTCTATAGCGACATTAGAATGTTTTATTAGGAATATCATCCATGTGAACCCTCAACTGAAGGTATCCATACCTGAGTTAGATATTTGAGAACCAACTCTCACCCCTAAATGGGTTTAAGAGGCTATCAATACTTAAAAGGGGTACTTGTTATTTATCGTTAACTGATTCAGGTGATGATAATCAACACATAACCTCAAAACCTTGTCTATATTTTCACAAAAAGAACTCGAGCTACCTAGTGGGACACACTGGGTCTAATGAAACCCTTCTCACAAAAGTAATCCAACTACACCCTCATATCCTAAAGCTCATTAGGGGATATCTGATGTGGCATAGAAGATATTATAATGATATCTAGGTGAAATTAAATGAAGAATTCCATCTCCCACATCAAAGGTAATCCTATAATATTCTTGGGAAAGACATACATAAACTCCTCCACTACTGAAGGAATCCAGATTCTTGAATAACCTATTATGTTAAGGGATAAAATCTATAATTAATGGGTGATGAGATACAACTTCCTACTCAAAAGATTCACTCTCTCAGACATTATATATCTCTCCATCCCAAAAAGGAGAATATCATCCTATCTGTTCAAAGGCATATAAATCATCTATAATGAAATTCAATCTAGAAACAAACTATGGATAACAAGTTCATACCCAAAATGAAATTATAAGGTTTCATCATGATGACCATGAGGTCCCATGATAAAATCTCTCCACCAAGTTCTATCTCACACTTCCATCATATATGCCATATCAAAGAATCACTCCTTGTAAGAATATTTATCCATAGATGTTGGGATAAAATATCAACTAAAAGATCCATCTATTACACAATGGATAAGGTGATAAAGGAATGACTTGTTCCTGTGTCTACTAGTACTGGTGCAAGAGTGAAAAAGACACAAATCACACCTTGAATCATCTCATGTGTAGATTGGTAATAGACCTCCATAACATGAATATGCCTGTGACCCCTACCGTCAGCTCCCTGATCCTGGTGTGGGCCACCCAGTGGTGGTGGTGGAAGTAGATCATAACATCTCTCTCCTTTAGAAGCTCCTCCATCCATAACCCCACCTTCTCCTATACTAGTACCGCCTTCCTAGGGGATACCCTGGACACGCCTAGAAGATCCCTGGTCATGGTGATACCTTTATCATAGTGTTCTATCCATATTCCACCTATCCTACTCAATGTGATGGGTTATAAAATCACATGCCATGTGACCCCTCCTATCACATTCATAACACCAACCCTCCCATAGCTGGATGGATCCTCTATGAGATCCCTGAGCCACAGATCCACGCATCTGATTCTGGGCATGAGTATGCCTCTTGTATCAATATAGTGATGTTTGTATCCTTCTAGATGTTTCATATTACTTAGAAATATGATTACCACCATTAGATATAACAACCTAGAATCCATCTACCAGGAAGCTCTCAATCACCAAAGCCTGCTCCAACACTCCAACATAGGTCGGTAGACATAAGGAGACCATGATGGCATGGATTTATCTAAGGATAACCTGCTCTAACTTCCATTCCTAGAAGAAACCATCTCACAACATATCAAGGGAGTAACACGTGAGGTCATTGAACCTCACAATATACTTTGAAACTACCGAGTCTCCCTACTGCACAATGAGAAATACTCATCATGAAATAGATACCATAAGTTTGACCATGAGAGAATCATATCATCATGGGTATACATCATAAGACTCCAAAAACACCCTACTAATTAATAAAGAATGCTGGTTGTGAGAATAACCATCTGACCAGTCAAGATCTGAATAGGCCCAAAGAATTGGACCATCAACTCAAGCTAATCCTCTACCACTAACGGGTTTGGATCACTATGGAACCTCAACAGTATCTAATGCTGGAACTCATGCAGTGTGATAAAACTTCATGTATCATCAACCTAACCTACTAGAACTATCTTCTACTCAAAAGACAGGGGGTGTTTCTTCCTACTATCCTAGAGAAAACACCTCATGAGACAAACCTAGAACAAAGGCCTCATCACTCAATGGATCATTGTCACGATCCTATATCGACAACCTGACTAGCTATTTTTGCATAGGCATATTGAAAGTGATTGAGATTTACCATAGTTATATGAGAATATATATGGGGAGATGACTCAAGAAGTATAATCAAAAGCCTCAATCCCATATAATGCATATACCACTATTCCCTGCAACTGATTCCTTAGTATGTCGAGTTGAAAAATAGGTATCCAGAGTCTTGGTGAATGGATACGTCATCCACTACACCAACAATGGTTTCTCTAGCATGAAATCCACACTCAATACACTTCAACACCATTTCCCTAAGTCCCAACCAATCCTTTAAAGGGGAAAAATCCAAACACCACCCCAAGGAATGAAATCCTATAACACCACTCTGTCATGACGTGACCCACTAGGGTATTCTTATCCAACGAAAGGATGAGTGTGACAACCCCAAGCCCTAAACCAATAGGCTATAGGATGGAGACAAGCACTGAGAAGGCCTATCATAAATTGGGAGGCCTTATCCTAAATTTATTGTATGCACACACACAACTATCTCTATGAAAAAGTGAAGGGGAATAATAAAATACATTAGCATCTAAAGGAAAACCATGAATTCAATAATCTCTAGTAAATACATAAAAGTATTAAAGTAATAAACCAATGTGAGAAATAAATGGAAAAAACACACCCAACCAGAAAAGAAGTCCCAACCGACTATAACTAGAAAAAGAGTAAAACCGAGAGAGCCCGACTCCTGATCTCCATGTATGACCACTATATGCGGTAAATGCACCCAATTGTCCCTAATATTCACTAATGTATCTATTAATATGAATGTTTTATACATAAGACAAGACACATGTGTGAAAATCCCATGCAAAGGTGAGTATATACATACATTATAGGAAACCTCGAAAACCACAAAATGAGTGACATAAAGATACAAAAGAAGTCAACTAAACTAAAAAGAGAGGGAAATGAAACCCAATATATATATATATACTCAAAAAGAAACCTAATAGAGAGAGAAATGGGATCTCCATCTCACATCCCAGTCCATTGTTGATGAGTCTTCCTGAAACTCCAATAGTCCATCTTCGATGCCCAATATCATATGAAACCTCACCAAAATCTGTGTAGAGGGGCTGCCCCTCTTAACTATACTCCATAGAGAATGGGGCCAAAAATCCCATAGAGGATATTATCACTGTTGAAGCTTGAATATCGGGGAGTACCAATCCATAGATAGAGGACCCATGCCCAGTGTAGGATAGTACCATCTTAACCTATATAAAGAGTATGGGGGACCTACACCCTGGTGTGGCAGGGGAGTACCGACCCCACAATCTCTCAAAGGATCCAACCCAAATCACTTCCATTTTCAAGCATCACCTAAAGAATATTCATGCTCATAAAATCTCAAATAATATCTCGTATGCCAAAATGAAGGCTAACATTGCATTATACATGAAAAAAAATACTCAAGATAAGCTACTCACGGGATAAAATATGAGTCCCAAATAAAGAGATACAAGATGAAGAAGTTTCTGGAGGGAATACATGATGTGTATGGGTGTCCACATGGCATGTAAACCTACCTCATCGCCTGGTCTTGTTCTCTTCTGGGCACGACTTGAGAAGCCATATCATACCACATAGTGTTTACAGGTGGTACATAGAATGTATGTCCATCTGGGGACTTGGGCGTGTACTCCAAGTACACGAATCTACTGGACAGGTACAAACACATGACATGTATGACTACCCAAGGTCCTAGGCATGTAAATCTGGAACACAACTAGTTACCTGGGTAGGTTCACATGGATAGCTACCCAAGTAGGGTCACACAGAATGTATGGCCACCCGAGGTCCTAGGCGTATATAGCTAGCACATGGTCAGCTACCTGAGTAGGGTCACATGGTGTGTGGGCATAGACACATAGTGTGTGATCCTTAACTTGGTTGAAAACCCTATACTCCACAGAAACCGAAGTACACGTCTTGTGTTCTTCCACACTACATAGTGTATAGTCTACTTTTTCACCTAGTTTTCATATGGATTTTAGATCTTCCATTTCTACTACCAACAATGCCTTTTTACCACCCAAAATCAGTGGAGTTCATGTCTAGCCATTGATTTTGAGCCTCTGTTGGTTGGGAATCAAAATTTGGCTATTCTTATAAATCCCATAACACATCTCACCACCACATGTTGTTACTCTAGATCCCGGATCCCCAAATTCATCACCTAAATCACATAATGAATCTCTATCCATAAAAAAATCATCATACCATGAATAATTCACACAATATTCATGAATCTAGGGGTTCGATCACACTCAAACCCACCCCAACAATGTTTAACTACAACCCCATGGGCCAACGGTGAGGAACAAAAAGAACGGTGGAGGTGGGGGGAGGGTGGAGAACAATAATAAATGTGAATCCATTTTTGGAAAAAATTATCAAATAATGATCATATAATGGTGATAACATGTGAAATAAAGAAGTTTAATCAAATCAATAAAACCAATAAGGTGACAAGGCTCATGAAAAAGTTGGAAAATTCTAGAAATCAAAGTAGATAAATTAATCCACGATTGATTTAAATCAAAAGAGAGTAAATACAAAAAATAACATGCTCTAACTCAATTTAAGATCAATCATTGGTGAAGAATACATTCGCCAGTGACGAAGTAGATCCATTGCATTCAAATCCTCTCAATCCACCATAACCTGATCATCTTTTTTCATCTGATCCCAATCCGCCAATGAAGAATTCCTGTTTTGATCCTCTAAAACCATCCTAAGGTTATGCGATTAACCTTGGCTGTTTTCCATAATGTGATATTTATAAATTATTTGATTTAGGTAATTTAAAATAAATATATAAATAAATAATTTATTTTAATTAAACTCACCCTCCAACAGTAACCTCCATTGGAACGTTCGATGCTGACCAACCTTAGGTCACTCCTAGGGTAAACCTCACATTCCAAAATCAACTATGGTCTTAGATTTTCAATATAAGGTCCCAAAAAATATAAAAACCAAAAACACTAAAACGATGTGTGCACTTGCAATAAAACATATTAATATTTATAATATATTGATTTCGGGGTCCTAAGATACCCGAACACCACACCGAATCTAAGGATAAACCCAAATATATAAATAGAAATATTCAAAGGAAAAATCCATCAAAACCAGAGTCACTACTATTGGACACATTGTGTTTTATTGCTCACAAATTATGTTTGAAGATTGTTGGACTCCTCATGTTTTAATACTTACAAATCATGTTTTACACTCTTACAACTCGTGTTTTAAACTCTCACAAGGTCATGATTTAGAATCTCAAAAATCATGTTTGAAACTTTTAAACTATTTTAATCTTGTTCTATTATGTTTCAATATGATTATGTTTAATATTAATCCATTATGTGAATATTTCTTTTTTAAGGAAGCTTACAGATTTTTGGCTAAGTCTGTGAAATCGTATGTTTTCTACCGGTTCCAGATTTTTGTAAAGGACCTGAAACTATTTACTTGATACCACTTCCAAGACACCTTAACAAGTCACTGTTCAAAATTTTGACAAAGGACTAGACACTGTAACATAAGACACCATTTACCTGACACCGTAGTCTTGTTACCAGTTCCAGAATTCGCAAAGGACCAGACACCGTAACTGTGCTATCGGTTTCAGATCTCAACACATCTATGGAACCGTGACTGTTTCATTATGACTGTATCACCACAACTGTGACACCATTCCTTACTTAACCATTTTTCTATATTTTTAAATTAAATTTAAAATTTGTTTCTAATGGTCATATGTTATTCATTTAATGACACTGATATAATTAATTCTCTTTTCAGTCCTGTTAGTAGACAATATGAGGTATGAGGTGTGGAGATCGTGCATCTTGTCAGCTCCAACATAAGCACCTGAAAAAAATAAAATCATGACACTCAAGAAAAACTAATATACACAGTAGTGGAATACATGAAAAAATAAATAAGAACACCCATAAATGCAAGAAAACACCGAAGGAAGAATTTTCAATTCCTATTGGCTGTAAACAAAGAAGAACCTATTGTGAACCATCTTGAAAGAATCCTTGCAGCAACTCGAAGGATAAGAGTAAAATCACATTGCACTAAAAACAAAAACACTTGACTCATGACACTATATTCAGAAGAGGATTGGAACTTTGCATCTATTGTATACAAAGAGTCCAAAGCTGCATTTCATGACACAAATACCGTTTCATTAATTTTCAAGCAGTGTGTGTATCTGTATTAAAACACACACTATATACTACATTGAACTATAGGGTACAATATATCCTCACTCAAACATCTTTCTACACCTTGTTTCACCCATGTATAACTGTAGAAGAGGTCCTATATGACCTGGCTATTAGTTTTCCCATGCAGAACAGTGGAAAAGGTCTTATGACATGGACAATCACATGTATTGTTGTTAACCCTGATCCAGGGTGTGGATTGAAGATTTATATATATATATATATATATATATATATATATTAGTGGTATGTGATCACCAAGTGGAGTGGAATAGGTCTCAGATTGAGACCGAACCACTTGTTTTATCCGTTGTGTCTTCCAATTTAGTCTTTCTCTATTTTTAACCCATATTTCAGAAAACTAAATTTTACTTTGATAGTTAGTCTTAGATAGTAGTTATAACTATTTTTCCTTATTAGATTAGTTTCAAAAGTTGTATCAATATCTCAAATTGTTATAACTGAGAATTAATAAATCTTCTGAGAAACTATTTGAATAGTCAAACTATTATAATTTTTGTACCTCAGTTAACTGGACTGGTTTATTTTTATTGGGGGAATATTTTAAATAAAATTTTTAACAGAAATTTTTATAGGAACTCAATTCACCCCCCTCTTGAGTGTCATACTCCGACCAACATTTGGTATTAGAGGTTGTTTTCAAGTTATTGTTTTCAAACTTTTAAATCTGTTTTAACATATTTTTCAACTGTGATTTTAGTTTTTTTAAAGATATTTAAATTTATGTTAGTTATAAATTTCCATTTATTTAAAATTATATATATTTTTCATGGATAATATATTTTAAGGTGATTCTACCAAAATACATCCCTTATTTAGTGGAACAAATTATGCACAAGAAAAAATTAAAATGAAAATGCACCTAGAAATTATGGGTTCTGAGATTTGGTCTTCAATTATAGATGAACATAAGATACCTACTACTGAAAGGAATACTTGGGATTAACCAATTAAATATTCTTATAATAATAATTGAAAATCCATGAATTCCCTATACTGTTATTTATGAGATAAAGAGTTTAACAGAATTTCTACATGTAAAATAGCCCATGAAATTTGGGACACTATCTGTTTCACATGAAGGAACCTCTAGTATTAAGAAAATGAGACTTAATACATATACTATTAAATATGATAACTTTAAAATGAATCATGATGAATCTATTTCTGACATGTATCTCAGGTTTAATGAAATTGTGAATACTAAAATCTCTCTGGGAAGAGATGTTACAACCAAGGAGAAGAACATGAGAATACTCAGATACTTACCAAATAGATGGAGAGGGATTTCTGTATCAATTAGAGAATCCTGTGACATAAGCAAGTTGATAGTAAAGGATATGATAGGAAAGTTTATGATGTATAAGGAAGAATTAAAAGTCAAAAAGGAAGAGGAATATTAACTGAAGAGAAAGTCAATGGCTTTCAAAACCACTACATCCAAAACTAAAGAAAAGGAAAGGATACAACCTCATTCTGACAGTAAAAGTAACGAAGATTCACCATCTGACAGTGATGAGGAAATGGATCAATTAGCTAGAAGATTTAAGAAGTTTTATAGAATAAAGAAATTATTTAGGAAGTATAACTACAAAGGTAAATATAATAACAAGGGAAACTGAAAAAAGGATTAGAATAAAGGTGATACTTCTAGTGAAATAATCTGTTATGAATGTAAGATAAAATTACATGTAAAGGATAATTGTCCCAAGCTAAAATATAAAAAGAGATATGAGGACAAAAATAAAAAGTATAAAAATTTCGTGAAGGAAACTTGGAGTGCTTCTGAATACAGTTCAAGTGACTCAGAGTCTTCACATGATGAAAAGTCTAACAAAGACAATACGTGTTTTATGACAAACACATATGAGGTAACCCTTGAGTCTCCTGCACAAAATCCTTACTATTCTAGAGATGAAAGTGATTCTGAAAATATGAATAATGAAGAAATGTTGGAATACTACCAAATGCTAGAGGACACCTGTAATGAAATAAAAGATAAATACAAATATTTAAATAAACAACATTCCTTGACTACCACTATTAAATCTGAACTTGATGTAGAAAAAGAGAAAAATTATCAACTGCTTAAAGAAAACAATGAACTTAAATTATCTAATGAGAAATTTAAAAATGAATTATAAAAGTTTACCAATGGAAAGAATAATCTAACACAAATTCTTGGTAAACAAGTAGCTCCTAGTTATATTATTGGTATAGTATATAAACCTAGAAAAATGAACTTTGCTGAAAAATCTAGAAAAACTATTTTCGTGCCTTAAACTGGAAAATATTTTTCAAGTTTCAGTACTGGAAATTGTTTTCATGATTCTAGTTTCTCAAGATCGAATAGAGTTTAATTTTGAAATGCTTTATAATTTTCTTATAGGAAACCCATTAAGTATGGGTTCCCAAATCATTTATTACTAATGTTTATGGACCCAAGAAAATATGGGTACCAAAATATTCTCTTGTTTGACTCTTGTGTAGGAAAACTTCTTGAAAATATCCTAAAAAATCTTATGGTGCTTAGACAGTAGATGTTAAAGACATATGATAGGATATTACTCATGCTTCAAGAACCTAATAAAGATTAATGGTGGGAATGTCACCTTTGGTGAAAATACTAAAGGAAAAATAATTGGCCTCATCCATATTGGTAACTCTAACTCGGTTTTAATTTCTAAAGTAATTTTTTTTGATGGATTAAAATATAATCTACTTAGTATTTCACAATTTTGTGATGATGGTTTTCATGTTAAATTTTAAAATAATGCTTTAAATGTTTTTAATTCTAAGAATGAATTAGTATTTTATTCTTTTAGAAATAAAAATGTATATGATGTTAACTTATATTCTTTAGTTTCTCAAATTTTTTCATGCTTAAGTGTATTTCACAAAGAGTCTTGGATTTGGCATATAAGACTAGGCCACTTCAATACACACCCCCTTAGAAATCATACTATAAAATTCTTAGTCAAGGATCTACCAAAACTTGAGTTTTCAAATGAAAAAGTCTATAATCCTTTTCAAAAGGGTAAACAACACAAAATCTCTTTCAAACTAAAGAAAAAAGTTTCAACTTCTCAACCTCCAGAGTTGGTTCACATGGATTTTTTTGGACCTTATAGAGTTTCAAGTCTTAATGGGAAGTACTATGTCTATTTTCTTGTAGATTATTACTCTAGATATACTTGGACCTTCTTCTTGGCTCACAAAGTGAAGCTTTCTCTCATTTCACTAAGTATTATAGGACTTTAAAAATTCTTAGTGGTATTAGAATTAAATCTATAAGAAGTGACCATGGTCGTGAGTTTGAAAACCAAGAGTTTGAATATTTTTTCTCAAAAAATGGCTATAGTCATAACTTCTCTACCCCTAGGACACCTCAACAAAATGGAGTTGTAGAAATAATAAATAGAACTTTTCAATAAATTTATAGAACCATGCTTAGTGAGTATGACCTACCTATATACTTTTCAAAAGAATCTATCAATAAAACATGCTATATAATCAATAGAGTATTGATTAAACAAATCCTTAAGAGAACTCCCTACGAGTTGTGGAATAATAGAAAATCCAAGGCTAACTACTTCGAAGTTTTTGGTTACAAAGTCTATATTCTTAACACTAAGGATAATCTGGAAAAATTTCCCACCAAGAGTGATGAAGGATTTTTCCTTGGTTATTAAATTTATAGTAAAGCCTATAGGGTCTTTAATAAAATAACCAAATGTGTGGAAGAACCTATACATGTCAAATTTGATGAAACATATCCACAATAACCTAAAACCTCTCTAGAAAATCTCAAGGATGATATTTCAAATCTGGACATCAATGCTAAATCTTTTGACCATCTTATGAAGGAATCTGTTAAGACTTCCAGTTTTTAAAATTCTCCAGATTCGAGCTATAATGAACCCAAACCTGTTGAAGAATCTAAAATTACCATTACTTATTTTTCTAGATCTATTAGAACCCTTAAGAACCATCATCTAGATGTTGTTGTTGGAGATTTAGATAAAGGAACACAAACTAGAGCTTATCTAATAAACCAGGTTGAACATCAAGCTTTCTTTTCGTAGATTGAACCTAAAAACATTAATGAGTCAATCAATGATGAATTTTGGGTGATGGTTATGCAAGAGGAATTAAATGTTTTTGAAATAAATAAAGTCTCAAAACTTTTGGATAGACCTAAAGACATCTTGACCATAGGAACTAAATGGGTGTTTAGAAATAAATTAGATGAATTTGGCACCATAGTAAGAAATAAAGATAGATTGGTTTCTCAATGTTATATTCAAGAAGAAGGGATTGACTATGAGGAAAAATTTTCACCAGTTTCTAGACTTGAAGCCATTAGAATCCTACTTTCATATGCATCACATCTAAATTTCAAAATACATCAAATGGATGTCAAGAGTGCATTCCTAAATGGGTATATAGTTGATGATGTTTTTATTAAACAACCCCTAGTTTTACAAACCCTAATTTTTCAAATAATGTTTTTAAATTAATAAAATATTTATATGGTTTAAAATAATCTCCAAGAGCTTGGTATGATAGACTAAGTAGTTTTATTATTTCTAAAGGTTTTAAAAAAGGTATAGCTGATCCTACACTATTTATGAAAAGAATTTATAAAGATGCTTTAGTTGTTAAAATCTATATTGATGATATTATTTTTGGATCTTCAAAAAATAATTTATGTATTAATTTTTAAAAAATTATACAAAATGAATTTGAAATGAGTTTTATGGGTGAACTAAAATTCTTTCTTGGATTTAAAATTTTTCAAAATAAAGAAGGTATTATTTTAAATCAAAGTAAATATACTAAATATCTTTTAAAACATTTTGGTTTAGATAATAATAAGAGTAGTGATACTCCAATGAGTACCACCTGTAAGCTGGATCTTAATGATAATGGTAAATCGGTTGATCAAACCACTTATAGAGGAATGATTGGGAGTTTACTCTACTTGACTGCTAGTAGACATGATATTATGTTTAGTGTATGCATGTGTGCTCATTTTCAAGAAAATACTAAAGTGTCACATCTTCTTGCTGTTAAAAGTATTTTTAAATACCTCAAACATACTATTAACTTAGGACTATTTTATCCTAAAGGACAATCATTTGACTTGGTTAGCTATTCAGATGTTGATTTTGGTGCTTGTATGTTAGATAGAAAAAATACCTCTGGAACATGTCACTTTTTGGGAAAGTCACTAATTTCATGGTGTAGAAAAAGAAAAATTATGTTGCATTATCTACTGCTGAAGCTGGATACATAGCTACTGGTGGTTGTTGTACTCATATTTTGTGGATGAAACACACCTTTCTAGACTATGGATATCAATTCAAACATGTCCCTATAAATTGTGATAACACAAGTTCTATTACCATATCGAAGAATCTAGTTTCTCATTCTAGAACAAAGAATATTGATGTAAGACATCAATTTTTGAGAGATCATTATCAAAAAGGTGATATAACTTTAGAATTCATTGGAACAAAACATCATATTGTTGACATTTTTACTAAATCATTAAATTTTGAAAGAATGAATTACATCATACATGACTTAGGAATGATTAACTTTGAGTAAATAATTTACTGTCTTAGGATTACTATCTCAAGATTACTATCTCAGGATTACTGTCTCACAACTTGCTATCTTTTTTCTCTGTATCATTCATTACGATTGCATCATTTTGAGTCACACAATAATACTAACACAATGAATTCTTGTACCGGTCTCACCATATTATTCGGAATTTCTTTTTAAACATTTCTTTTTGTATCGAGCGTTTTATTTATTTTTACCATGTTTTTTATTTTTTCTATGTTTGAACTCCCTAAATAATATATACCTATCACTTCACTTCTCTCGATCTCATCTCTCTCGAAACTGAAACATTCTATCTATCTCAAACCACTTTCCATCCTTCTCATCTTTCATAAGCCCATGTTTAATGCCTAGGATGAAGCTCCATCATAATCAAACCCTAAGAAGCACATTTCTTAGAAGAAATAGAAAAATGATCCTGTTGTAATGCCCGAGAAACCTCTAAACCCAGGTCTTGAGGATCACAAAGTCGAACTAGAAAAGGAAATCTATGCAAAGTGTCTCTTGACTAGAAAGTCTCTGATTTTAAGAGTTCTAAAAGAACAGGGGTGGTTGGATTGGTTTGCCAAGGAGAAAATACTCATCTACCCAAGGATTGTTTTTGAGTTTTATCAGTATATTCGGTTTTCCTTTGATTCCAAGAATGATTTTGTGGTTAGGATTTAGGTAAATGGTCAAAGATGCACCTTTTATTCAAGGTTATGGGCTACCTACATAGGAATACCTCATGAAGGGATTTTTTAGGACTACCAAATAGGTCCTCCTCCACCTAGTGATGTGTTTATCCTAGAATAATCTCTTATAAGTTTTACTGTAAATAAGAAGAAGAGAAGGCCAATTACTGCTAAGCTTGATGGTGAGTCAAGGTTATTGTTCATGTTTGTTTAACACCTCATTTGTCCAAGAAAAGGGGATTTTCCACTCTTAAGTATCAGGATGTATTTTTGATTAATGTTTTAAAAAATGGACACAAGATTAACTTGTGTAAGTGTATTATACTTTACATGTGTGATATTATCAAAACTACATCAAAGTCAACCTCCCTTTTCTATTTGAGGTTCATTTATACTATTATTTTAGCCAAAGGTGTGGTTGTCCAGAATAAAGAAGTGCTTGAGGAATGTGATTTTTGTATCTCTAAGGTTATTTGTAGGAGAATGAAGATAAGATAGAATCCATGTAAGAGATCATGGGTTGAAGATAATGATAGGTTTTATGAGGATTTTAATCCTATTGAAAATCCCTCCAGACCTAAAAATGTAGCTAATCCTGGATTAGAAGCTGATGAAATTGTGGAATATCCGGATAAAGAAATAGACGATGATGTGAGTGAAGGTTTTGTGAGAGTATCTCCTAATATATCACCTCTCCCTAAAGGTGATGTTGATGTGAGTGAAAAGGTTAAAGGTGATTCTAAAGGAAGTGTTAGTTAGAGGAAGAGCCTGCTATAGGGGAAGATCTTGATATAGAGGAAGATATTTCTATTGAGGAAGATATTTCTATTGAGGAAGAGCCTGCTACTATGGAATAGTCTAAAGAAAACATTGAACCCAAAATAATCTTATCTGTTGAGGAAATAATGGAACATGACTTTCAGTTATCTAGAGAAGATATGGGTGAACTTTAAAGAGCTAAATTTTTTGGAATGGGTCAAGAGACTGAATCTCTTAGTCCTAAAAGAGATGCACCTATTGAGGGGGAGAAACACCCCATATTAGAAAGTGTTCAAATTCCAAATCCTATTGACAAAATCTATATTGATACCCAGTATAGGTTTCCTAGTTATTTTGATGTTTATAATGTTGGTCAGAGTACATACTCAAGAGGGGGGGGGGGTGAATTGAGTCCCAATTAAAATTTCTGTTTAAAAAATTTGAATTAAGATCCCCAAATTCATAAAAAAAGTTAAAATCTAGTGAATTTATAAAGATTGTAAGTGTTAAATTAGTTTCTTCAAGATTTATTACTTCTCAGTTAACTTAATCTGATGACTAAATTAGCTTTTGAAACTAACTTACTGATTCACAATGAGTACAAACACTTTCTAGTTCAACTATCAGAGTTACTCTAAAACAGATTTATATTTAAAGTACTTAGCAGCAGAATATTCAAAATAGTTTTAACAAAGGTAAAAAGCACAATAGTTACAAAACAAGAGGTTCAGTCTCAATACGAGACTTAGTCCTCTCAAACAGTTTATATAAACTTTGATCTACACCCTGGATCGGGGAAAACAATAGTACTCAGACTGTCCAAGTCCTATAACCTCTACCAAAATTCATAGTGGGATACAATAATGTGTAAACAGTTTGGTGTGAGGATTTAGTATCCTCCAGTTCATCCCAGGAGTCAGTGTGAGTCAAAATAGACAGATGTACACACACTACTCAAAAAGTTAAGCACAGGTAAACTATAGAGGAAATAAATGGATAATGAGTTTAGAATTCTATGAGTGATTGCAGATGAGCTCTGGACTCATTTTGATGTTGAAGATGCTATTCAAGTCCTTTCTGGTGAGGATGAAACAAAACAAAGTATCGTTGTTCTTCTCAGCTACAGTTATTCAGACTTGTGTATATGATGTTCAGTAAGGCACAACAACTTGACTTGAGTGTTTGTTCCAGATGAATGATCTTCTTGAAGCCATATGGTTTTCATAGGTGTTCTTCAAGTTCTTCTTTTTGTTTCGTAGGTCTTCATACCCATGCACACGCTCGCCTTCTTATGTGTCTCTGTCTATCTATTTTTGTGTCTTGTTCTCATCATGCTTTTACTGCAGATAGATCTTCCTTTTTATTTCTTGAGATATGGTAAAAGGAATGATTACTTTTTGACAGGTATGAGGTATGGTTCCCTGACATCCAACAACCAAAATTAATTAATAACAAGTGAATTAAATTTAGAAAATATGACCGTTGGAATTAAATAAGAGTTAATAAAAATTCAAACAGTTTTCATGACTATCGGTGAGTCATGAGATCGGTAAATTATTTGATCAGCATCGGCTTCAGTAGGTCATTTGATTAGCATCGGCTTCGATATGTCATTTGATCAGCATCATCTTTGTTAGGTCATTTGATTAGCATCAGCTTTGGTAGGTCATTTGATCAGTATCGGCTTCAGTAGGTCATTTGATCAGCATCGGTGCGATTGTTGTCATCGGTGTGACCATTTTCATCGGTGTGACTGTTGTCATCGGTGTGATCGTTATCATCGGTGCGACCGTTGTCATCGGTGTGACTGTTTTCATCAGTGTGACTGTTGTCATCGGTGCGACCGTTATCATTGGTGCGACCGTTATCATACTTTTAACTAACGGTGACTCAAGAATATAACTAACGGTGAGTCAGAAACATAAAATTCGTACAGAGTGTTTGTATAAACCAGAATACTTCCAGGTCAGTAGTAGACCATAAATAATCATAGATAATCATATGTAGACATGATTAAACATATATACACACATTTATAATAGATTGAATAATTTACTTAATTGACTTATAAACAAAAAAACACTGATTTGTGATTATTAAAATAACCATCTCACAGAGGGTTCAACAATCTCCCCAATTTTGATAATCACAAATATTTGGCATAAATAGAGAGAGAAGAGGATATAACATTCAATAAGCTCCCCCTATGTAAAAAGAATATATGACTAAAGATAAACATGTCATTAGAGTAATACATCAGATCATAAGCAAAGTTATAGTATATCAATCATAGCATTAGTGCATAAAATACCCTTTATATATTCACTTTCTCCCCTTTATATATTAATTCTTTTATATATTAATGCTTTTATCCCCCTTTGGGATTATCAAAAAGAAAAATAGAAAGCAGTGAGATCAAAAAGAAGAAGGGTCCAGTGAAATAATATCTGAAAAAGGTATAAGAAAAGATACAAGGAAAAAAGATACCCTATCAAAAATGACAGGCACAACTATTTCTTGGGGTGCAGAGGAGATTTCCCTTTAGAAGAGGGAGGAATAGATGGACCAGAAGGTGCTTTGGTGGAAGCTTGATCTGGCCTGATGGAGAGAGGAGGTAAGATAACTCAGGATGGAAGTAGAGTGGGTGATAAGGTTACTTGCTAGTGGCTAGAATATCTTCTTGAAGATGGCTGCTGAATGACTGGACAAATACTGGATAGAGCTTGAGAGACTGATATATGACCAGGAGTAACACTGGATGGACTGAGAGGATTAGTAGTAGGAAAAAAAATTACTTTTTCCTACACATGAAGATAAGGTTTGATCATATTGATAAAATCTTGAATGACTTCACCACAATATTTCATGGTCTTCTCAAAATCATCTTTGTTATGCATAAAACTCTCTAGAGTGTGAGTAAAATCCTTTAACTGTTGGACCTGAGCCTTGAAGGCTTGAGTGATTGGAGGGAGCCTCAAATTATCATCCAGGACTTTAAACTAATGGTTCAAATCATGCTTGGTATAAATTTTAGAAAAATAGTGATCCACTTTTTCTTTGATCTCCTTCTGAGCTTGAGTAGCATCAGCTGAATACAACTTCACCATTTTGTGAATATGATCACTATTTTCTTTCATCTTTTTCAACGAGTCCAAATCTAGAATCTGTCCAAGAGCTGCTAAATCTTTTGTTATAACATCTTTTAAGGCATTAATCTCATGGCCAGTGATCCTGGTCACTTTGGAGGAGCTATCCTGAGCAACAATTTGAGTTATCTCAGCCTTCAATTTTCTCAAATCAGATTTCTTCAGGTGTTCTATCAAGTTTCTCAAAACTTCCATCATACCAGTGATGGTTGATCTAAATTCACCTAATAGAGATACTAAGTCACTACACAAATTTTTGAGCTCTTTATTTAGAGAGGTAATGTGCCTGACAATCATCTCACCAGTATTGCACATGGTTGGTTTAATAATACTTACCACTATTTGAGTTATATCATCCATAGCAGCTTCAGATAGATTCATAGGAGCAGGAGTAGTAGCATTAGATAATTCCTCTTTCATTGTCTCTCTAACTGCGTGGAGCAACTCATCTTTAAATCTGTCAAAATCAGATCGAGAAGCTGAAGGACCAGGTCTTTCTGTTATCACTTGCACATTCTCAGCAATTGGTCCAGCCTTAACTGGATGGCTTACCCTTGTGATAATCACTCCTTATTCCTCTTCCTATGAATAATCCAAACCTAGAACTGTAAAACCTGGGTGTTCTTCACATACAGCTTTACAAGAGGTATACTCAGGATTTAAAAAATCAGCTTTACCAGAATTTTCATGAGAGTCTTCCCCATCTACATCAATGACTGCCTGCACTGTCCTTTCAGCCTCAGGAATAGTTTCTTGATCATCTAATTGAGGTTGTGGATCATCTTGGATCACATTGTGACCATCCACTAGTTGAGAATTTGCATCATCATCAACATCATCATAACCATTACCATTTCCATTATTATTTACCGAAATCTCATTGGTACCGTCTTTGCTACTGGATTCATACTAGTCAGAATTTAGTACTTCAGTGTCAGCTTCTTCTTCATCACCTAGAAGAGGTTCTGAATCAGATAACTTAAGAGGTGGACTTGCTGGTCTAAATTCCATTCTTTTTATAGAAATTACTGTATCAAGATCACTCCTATCATTAGAAGGTGACTCATGTTCCTTTTCAGTATCCACATCATCATCAGCTTCAGCTTCCCCTATTTCCTTCTTACTGGACTCTCTAGTGTCATTAGGAATGTTTGTTTCTTCTTCCTCATCTAAATAAACAACTTCCTCATTAGGTTTTAAACCGGGATCTCTCACCCCCTTTGGTCTCTTAGAGTGGTTAGTAGGGTTAAAGGATTCATACAACCTATCTTCATCAGCAACCCATGTCTTCTTCCATGGATTCCAATTAATTTTCATTATTTTGTAGATATCCTTTCTAATACAAAAACTGCTACTAGATAAGATACACTCATATCCATCTTCAACACAACCCAAATATTTTAACATAGAAGAGACTTTCTTAGAATAGAACAAGGTTGTAGATTTCTTGGATGGCTTTAACATCTCAGCAATATGAACAGTAATGTATCTACACAAGTTGATCTTCTCATCATTGAGCAATAAAAACAATAATAAAACATCTTGATACTTCACAGAAGAAAAATCACCCTTTCTAGGATAGATTTGGTGCTGAATAAACTTAAACAAGATTCTGATTTCTCCATCCAACTCAGCAACTGTTATTCTTTTGGATTCATATTTTCCAGTCAACATCTCCAGAGCATACTCATACAAAAAATATTCAGTGGTAGGAGGAATATTACTAGTGTAATCTTCATATCAACATTTGTGAGGTACCCCCAAACACTCAGCCCATTTCTTTGATGAAAAATATATCTTCTTCCCTTTGACTACTGAAGATAGTCTTGCAGCTTCTGCTCCATCTAATGTAATACTTAAATTCAAATAAAACTCATGCACTATCTTTGGGTAGTATACTCAATTATTATTACAGAACCAGTATTTCCATCCTTGCATATCCAAAACTTTCAAAAGTGAAGACTTACTGGATAACAACCATTTGGAACTCACTTCCTTTTCTGTTGTAACCAACCGAGTCTCCAGTTTCGGGTTCACATACTTTTGATTCATGCTGCTCGATTCTCCTTGAGCGCGTTTCACAGGAGAGAAACCTTCAGATTCCTTGTCTTGTCACTTTTGCTTTTCCATTTTGAGGTTAGAGAGGTTTTAAAGGTTTGAAAGGTTCAAAAGGTTTGGGATTCATAAAAAAGTGGAGTTCAGAGAGATATGGAAGGTCAACAGTTCTTAGCAAATGAAATAGACGCGAGTCATTAATTTTATCATTTAGGGTTACAATATTCAATATAATATCGATTAAGTAAAACAACGTCGTTTTTATAAATGCTAACGGTTTCATATACTGTATAAATACGGTAGCAAAGATCGGTTTCACTAATCGGTTTCACAGATAGGTTTAACTGATCGGTTTCACAGATCGGTTCACAGATCGGTTTCACAGATCAGTTTCACTGACCAGTTTCACTAATCGGTTTCACTGATCGGTTTCACTGATCGGTTTCACTGATCGGTTTCACTGATCGGTTTCACTGATCAGTTTCACTGATCGGTTTCATAGATCGGTTTCATAGATCGGTTTCACAGATCGGTTTCACAGATCGGTTTTAGAGATCGGTTTCACAGATCAGTTTCACAGATCAGTTTCAGAGATCAATTTCATAGATTGGTTTCACTGATCAGTTTCATAGATCGGTTTCATAGATCAGTTTCATAGATCAGTTTCACTGACCGGTTTAACAGATCGGTTTCACAGATCGGTTTCACAGATCAGTTTCACAGATCGGTTTCACAGATCGGTTTCACAGATCAATCATACCTAACTCTTGTTTAATAAAATAAAACCTTTCAGAGCTTAAGGTCTTGGTGAAAATATCATCCAATTGATGTTCATAGTCAATAAAATCTTGAGAAATATCACCCTTTTGATAATGATCTCTCAAAAAGTGATGTGTGACATCAATGTGCTTAGTCCTAGAGTGAGACACGAGATTCTTAGATATGTTAATTGCAATAGTGTTATCACAATTTATAGACACATGTTTAAATTGATATCCATATTCCAATAAAGTGTGTTTCATCCACAGAATATATGAACAACAACTACCAACAACAATGTATTCTACTTCAGCAGTAGACAGTGCAACAAAGTTCTGTTCTTACTACACCAAGATACTAGGGAGTTTCCCAAAATATGACATGTTCCAGATGTGCTCTTCCTATATAACTTGCAACCAGGCAAAGTCAGCATCAGAATAACTCATTAAGTCAATGGATTTTCCTTTTGGATAAAACAAACCTAAATTGGTAGTATGTTTAAGATATTTGAAAATCCTTCTAACATCAAGTAAATGAGATTCTTTAAAATTAGCTTGAAATCTTGCACACATGCAGACACTAAACATGATATCTGGTCAACTACCAGTAAGGTAAAGTAAGCTTCCAATCATACCTCTATAATTGGTTTGATCAACTGGTTTCCTAGTTTCATTATCATCCAACTTACAGGTGGTACTCATAGGTGTATCACTTCCCTTATTAATATCCAAACCAAAATGTTTTAAATAATCCTTTGTATATTTACTTTGATTTAAAATAATACCATCTTTCTTTTGAAAAATTTGAAAACCAAGAAAATACTTGAGTTCTCCCATTAAACTAATTTCAAATTCATTTTGCATAATCTTTGAAAAATCAGTACATAAAGAATTTTTAGAATATCCAAAGATAATATCATCAACATAGATTTATACAATCAAAATATCTTTAGAAATTCTTTTAATAAAAAGAGTGGGATCTGCAATTTCTTTAGTAAAACCTTTAGAGATAAGAAAATTTGAAAGTCTATCATACCAAGCTCTTGGAGCCTGTTTTAAACCATATAAAGCTTTATAGAGTTTAAAAACATGATTTTGAAAATGGGGGTTTGCAAATCCAGGTGGTTGTTCAACAAAAACATATTCAATTATAAAACCATTTAGAAATGAAATTTTGACATCCATTTTATATAAATTGAAATTCAGATGAGATGCATAAGCAAGTAAGATCCTAATGGATTATAATCTAGCTATAGGTGCAAAGTTTTCTTCATAATCTATTTATTCTTCTTGATTATATCCTTGTGCAACTAGTCTTGCTTTGTTCCTAACTATATTTCTAGAATCATCAACTTTATTCCTAAAAACCCATTTAGTACCTATGGTCAAAGTGTCTTTAGGTTTGTCAACTAATTCCTAGACTTTTTTTCTTTCAAATTAATTTAATTCTTCTTGCATAGCCATTACCTAAAATTCATTATTGATTACATCATTGATACTTTTAGGTTCTAATTGTGAAAGAAAGGCTTGATTTTCAACCTGGTTTCTTAGAGAATCTCTAGTCTGTGTCCCTCTATCAAGATTACCTACAACAGCATCTAAAGGATGATTCTTTAGAATCCTAGTTGATCTAGTAAAGGTAGGACTAGAAATTTCAGGTTCTTTTCTAGCTTTAGGTTCATCAGAAGCAAATTTTGGAATATTTCTAGAACTAGTTGTCTTTATAATAGGTTCACTGAAATTATCACTAAGGTTCATAATAGACAAATCTTCTTCAAGATTTTCAAGAGAAGGTTTAGGTTCTTGCAGATCAGTTTCATCAAATATGATGTGACCAGATTCTTCCACACATTTGGTTCTTTTATTAAAAACTCTATAGGATTTTATAGATAAAGAATAACCTATAAATATTCCTTCATCGCTTTTGGATGAAAACTTGTCAAGATTATCTTTGGTATTGAGAACAAAGACTTTGCAACCAAAAACTCTAAAGTAACTAACTTTAGGTTTTCTATTATTCCATAATTCATAAGGGGTATTTTTAAGAACATGTATGATCAAGACTATATTTATAATATAACAAGATGTATTGATAGTTTTAGCCCAAAAAATAAACTGGTAAGTCATATTCATTTATCATAGTTCTTGCAATATCTTGAAGGGTTCTATTTCTTCATTCTAATACACCATTTTGTTGAGGTGTCCTAGGGGCAGAAAAGTTGTAATTATAGCCATTATGTGAGCAGTAATATTCAAACTCATGATTTTCAAACCCACGACCATGATCAATTCTTAAGGTCTTAATCTTAATCCCACTAAGGTTTTCTACAGACTTGGAGTATTTAATAAAGTAAGAGCAAGATTCACTTTTGTGAGATGAAAAGTATACCCAAGTATATCTAGAAAAGTCATCTACTAGAATATAAACATAGTGCTTCCCATTTAAACTAGAAACTCTAGAAGGTCCAAACAAGTCCATGTGAACCAACTCAGGAGTTTGATAAGTTGAAACTTCTTTCATTGATTTAAAAGAAACTTTATGTTGCTTTCCCCTTTGATAGGGATTACAAACTTTATCAGCTAGGAATTCAAGTTTAGGTAGGTCTCTAACCAAGTTCTTCCTAGTCAGTTTTCTGAGTGAATGTATATTGCAATGTCCTAATATTCTGTGCCAAAGCCAAGATTCTTTATGAAAATCATTTAAACAAGTAATGTTCTTCTTATCTAAAGAATTAAAACCTATAACATATACATTTTCATTTCTTAAGGTAGAAAATACTAAAACATTTTTAGAATTAAAAACGTTACAAGAATCATTTTCAAATTTAACATTAAAACCATCACCACATAGCTGAGAAATACTTAACAAGTTATATTTTAATCCATATAAAAATAAAACTTTGGAAATTAAAATTGAATCCATGTTACCAATCTGAACTAGGCTGATGATTTTCCCTTTAGAGTTATCACCAAAGGTGACATATCCTCCATCAACCTTGATTAATCTTTTGAAGCATGAAAAGTCTCCTGTCATGTGTCTTGAAAATCCACTATCCAAATACCATGTCTTCCTACAGGAACTTTTCAAGTAAGTTTCCTACAAAATAATTTTAGATAGAAAATGATTTTGGTACCCAGATTTTCTTGAGTCCAGACAGGTTAGCAAGCAAAGCTTTCAGTACCCATATTTTCCTAATGGATCTCATATATTTAACAGAATCAAGATATTTTGATAGATAAACCTTGTTTGATCTATAACCATGTGAATAACTAGTTTAGGCATAGGAAGTTTTAGAACTAGTACTAGCAGACTATTTCACATGTCCCTTCCTCTTGCATTCGTAGCAGACTATGTCATCACCCTTATCAGTACTTTTCCAATCTTTCTTCCAATTAACTTTGTTGTCATACTTTCCCTTATAGTTTGATTTTCTAAAAAACTTATTCTTCCTATAAAACTTCTTAAATCGTCTGGCTATCTGAGCCATTTCAACATCACTGTCAGATCCACTTTCTTCACTACTTGAATTATCACTTGCATCTTGAGTTTTCTCTTTATACTTGATTTTGGAAGAAAAGGTCTTGAAGGCTACTGATTTCTTTCTTGGTTCATCATATTCTTATCTATTTACCTTCCACTCTTCTTCATAAATCATTAACTTACCAATCATCTCTTTAACAGGTAGTAAAATTATGTCACACAATTCTCTTATTGAGACTGATGTGCCTCTCTACCTTTCTGACAGACATCTGAGTAACCTCATGATTTTATATTTTGCTGGAACAACCTTTCCCAATAATCTCATTGTATTAACTATCTCATTGAACCTGAGATACATGTCATAAATAGGTTCATCATGTTTCATTTTAAAATTATCATACTTAATAGTGTATGTATTTAGTCTCATTTCCTTAACATTGGTTGTTCCCTCATAAGAAACACCCAAAGTATCCCAAATTTCATAAGCAGTTTTACAAGCAGATATTCGATTAAATTCCCCATCTCCTAAAGCACAATATATGGCATTCATTGCTTTATAATTATTATTTTAAGCAATTTTCGTAGGTTCATCCCAAGCAGTTCTTTCAGTTTATGGAATCTTATACTAAGTCTCTATAGTAGTCCAAATGTCAAATCCCATAATTTCTAAACAAATTTTCATTTTTAGTTTCCATTGGGCATAATTAACACCATTAAATAAGGGTGGACTGTTGGTAGCTACACCTTCTAATCTATTTTCCATAATACCTATGTTTTAGAAAGATATAAAAATTTAGAATTAACAGAAATTTTGAGATCTTTAAGACACAACTAAAATCACAGTTGAAAACATTTCACAAACAGAGTGTTTTGAAAAACTTCTAACTAAACAACCTCTGATACCAAATGTTGGTCGGAGTGGATACTCAAGAGGGGGGGGGGGGGAGGGTGAATTGATTCCCAATTAAAATTTCTATTTAACAGATTTGAATTAAGATCCCCCAATTCATTAAAAAAGTTAAACTGTAGTGAATTTATAAAGATTTTAAATGTTCAATTAGTTTCTTCAAGATTGATTACTTCTCAGTTAACTTAATCTGATGACTAAGTTACCTTTTGAAACTAACTTACTGATTTACAATGAGTTCAAACAATTGCTAGTTCAACTATCAGAGTTACTATAAAACAGATTTATATTTAAAGTACGTAGCCGTAGAATATTCAAAATAGTTTTAACAAAGGTAAAAAGCACAGTAGTTAAAAAACAATAGGTTCAGTCTCAAGCCGAGACTTAGTCCTCTCAAACAGTTTATAAAAACTTTGATCCATACCCTGGATCAGGGAAAAAAACAGTACTCAGACTATCCAGGTCCTATGACCTCTACCACAATTCACAGTGGGATACAATAAGGTGTAAACAATTTGGTGTGAGGATTTAGTATCCTCCAGTTCAGCCCAGGAGTCAGTGTGAGTCAAAATAGACAGATGCACGCACACTGATCAAAAAGTTAAGCACATGTAAAATATAGAGGAAATAAATGGATAATGAGTTTAGAATGCTTTGAGTGATTCTAAATGAGATATAGACTCATCTTGATGTTGAAAATTCTATTCAAGTCATTTCTGGTGATGATGACACAAAACAGAGTATTGTTGTTCTTCTCAGCTACAGTTATTCAGACTTGTGCATATGATGTTCAATAAGGCACAACAACTCGACTTGAGTGTTTGTTTCAGATGAATGATCTTCTTGAAGCTCTCTGGTTTTCACAGGTGTTCTTCAAGTTCTTATTTCTGTTTCATAGGTCTTCATAACCACGTGCACGTTCTTCTTCTTATCTGTCTTTTTCTATCTATTTTTATGTCTCATTCTCATCATGCTTTTACTGCAGATAGATCTTTCTTTTTATTCCTTGAGATATGGTAAAAGGAATGCTTACTTTTTGATAGGTATGAGGTACGGTTCCCTGACATCCAAGAACCAAAATTAATTAATAGTAGGTGCATTAAATTTAGAAAATATGACCATTGGAATTAAATAAGAGTTAATAAATATTCAAATAGTTTTCATGACTATCGGTGAGTCATGAGATCGGTAGGTCATTTGATCAGCATCAACTTCATTAGGTCATTTGATCAGCATCAACTTCGGTAGGTCATTTGATAAACATTGGCTTCGGTAGGTCATTTGATCAGCATCGACTTCGGTAGGTCATTTGATCAGCATCGTCTTTGGTAGGTCATTTGATCAGCATCGGCTTCAGTAGGTCATTTGATCAGCATCGGGTTCAGTAGGTCATTTGATCAGCATCAGTGCAACTGTTATCATCAGTGTGACCATTGTCATCGGTGCGAACGTTATCATCGGTGTGACCATTGTCATCAGTGTGACTGGTGTCATCGGTGCGACTATTGTCATCGGTGCGACCGTTATCATTGGTGCGATCGTTATCATACTTTTAACTAATGGTGACTCAAGAATATAACTAACTGTGAGTCAGAAACATAAAATTCGCACAAAGTGTCTGTATAAACTAGAATACTTCCAGGTCAATAGTAGACTATAGATAATCATAGATAATCATATGTAGACATGATTAACCATATATACACACATTTAGAATAGATTGAATAATTTACTTAATTGACTTATAAACAAAAACAACAATGATTTGTGATTATTAAAATAACTATCTCATAGAGGGTTCAACAAATAATACTCATGAGGCCTTGGTAAAAGAGATAGATCTTTCAACCATGTTTCAATTGAAACCAATTTCTGCCAAAGAAGTATCCCATGCTAATGAATCTAAACCTGTTTTAGTTCATGTTCCTGAATCTTCTAAAAAATATTATGATTTTGTGAGTCAAAGTGATCTGATTTTTTTTGAGAAAACTTGTTTTCTGGATTTGGGAAGATTTTAGAGTCTCAACCTGCACCTGTGACAAATCTCAGTGAAAGGGATGCTGCACTGCTGTTAGAGAAAATTATTTGGCAGATTCAATTGAAGATGCTTCATAAAATTCAGGAAGTTCTAATTGAGAACAAGCTTTTGAGTGATGGGGTAAAATATCTAAAAACTATGGTTGAAGATATGAAGAAAGTGTTCGCAACTGCTCAAGCTCCTATTGCTAGTCTTAGTGAAGATGATGCTGATAAGATTACACAAAAGGTTGTATCTCTGATTCAAACAAACCTGATTGTTGTGTATGAAATAGTGGTTGAGAGCAACACCAAGATATCCAATGAGATGAGTCGGATTGTTGATGGACTCAATAAGCTGACTGATGAATATAAAGGTTGTTGAAAAAAGGTTCTAAATTAACTTAAGTCTCTCACATCAGTTGTTACAGATTCATCTACCTCTGGACAACCATCTCATCCTATGGACAATGACTTGATCAGATCTATCTTCAGAGAAGAACTTCAGTCATTGTTGAGTGGTGCTAATAAATAAATTCTCTTTACTGGCATCAAGAATAATGACCATGTACTTGATTTGGTGAGGGTCCATTCAAAGATTTCCACTGATGCTTAAGAATAAATCTCTAAGAAAGTGGATTTCTTCTTTAAGATAATTTTTTCTAAGCATGAGTTGACCAATCACTTTAGTATCTTGTAGAGAATTTGAAAATACCTCTAGTCACTCAAGCCTTCAAGGAACAAGTGCAAAAGATCATGGAATTCACACCCACTCTAGAGAAATTCTTAGAAAACAAGGATGACTTTGAGAAGGCCATGTAGTATGGTGGAGAGATCATATCAGATTTTATCAAGCTATTGAAGCCTTATCTCCACGTTCAGAGTACTGCAATTGTGGCTCCTTTAGCTACTCCATTGAGGCCTAGACTACCTTATTCTACCTATCCTTATTCCTCAACCTCTTTTTCACCCATGACCATGACTATGGCTTAGGCTCTAAGCCAGATCATACCTATCATCATTGAGCAACCTGTGCCTTGGTCTTCCACTAGACCTACCCTTTCCCCTTCTATCATTGAAGGAGTGACACTGACTTCCCTAACTACTTCTACCATCTCTACTTCTACACCTCTTGCTTCTCCATCTGATGTTTCTGATAAAGTAAAATCCAATTCTACTGACTCTACTGAGAAGTGGTTACTGATTTTGATAGAGATCTATTGTATTTTAATTTTTTGCTTGTACTGGACTTTATCCTTTTATTTAATCAAATATGGCCTGCTATTGTTTCTTCACTTTTTATTTTTTTTATCTTTTTGATAATCCCAAAAGGGGGATAAATAATAAAAATGAATTTAATGATGAGAACATATCCAAACTGATACTCTAAGGGGGAGAAATAATAAAGAGGATACATAAGGGAAAATAATTACCCTTATGCTATTTATTACATATATGGTTTAATATCTTGATTTGATAGGTAATATGTTTATTTCATTTTAAAATATTTGTATTCTAAATTCCATGATTTGTGATCGTCAAAAAGGGGGAGATTTTTGGACTCCTTTTGTTTTAATGCTCACAAATTATGTTTGAAAATTTTTGTACTCCTCATGTTTTAATGCTTACAACTCATGTTTTACACTCTTATAACTCGTGTTTTAAACTCTCACCAGATCATGATTCAGAATATCAAAAATCATGTTTGAATCTTGTAAACTATGTATAATCATATTCTATTATGTTTCAGTATGATTATATTTAATATTAATCCATTATGTGAATATTATTTTTTAAGACAGCTTATAGATTTTTGGATAAGTCTATGAAACCCTAAGTTTTCTACCAGTTCTAGATTTTTGCAAAGGACCTAACACCATTTCCTTTCTACCATTTCTAAGACACTGTAACAAGACACCATTAAAAATTTTGACAAAGGAATAGACACCGTTACCTGAGACACTTTTTAACTAACATCGTAGTCTTGTGGTTCCAGAATTCATAAAGGAACAGACACTATAACTGTGATACCAGTTCCAGATCTCAATGCAACTATGGCACCATGACTATTTCACCATGATTGTCTCACCAAAACTGTGACACCATTCCTTACTTAACCATTTTTTTTGTCTTTTTCAATTAAATTTAAAATTTGTTTCTAATGGTCATATGTGAGTAATTTAATGACCCTAATATAATTAATTCTCTTTTATAGTCCTATCAACAAACAATATGAGGTATGAGGTTTGGAGATCGTTATCTTTTCAGCTCCAATACAAGCACATGAAAAAAATAAAAGCATGACGCTTGAGAAAAAATATATACACAGTAGTGGAATACATGAAAAAATAAAGAAGAACAGCCATACATGAAATAAAACACTGAAGGAAGAATTTTCATTTCCCACTGGATGTAAAAAAAGAACCTGCTATGAACCATCTCAAAAGCATCCTTGTAGCAAATCAAAGGAGAAGAGGATCATATCACTGCAATAAAAACCAGAACACTCGACTCACGACACTCTATTTTCATAAGGGGAATGTAACTTTGCATCTTCTATATCCAAAGAGTCCAAAGCTGCATTTCATGACACAAAGAGCCTTATAAAATCTATCTTGTTACATTTTTCTCTTTTTTGTACTGTTTCATTACATTTCGAGCAGTGTGTGTATCTGTATCAAAACACACACTATCTTCTACATTGAACTAGAAGATACAAGAAACCCTCACTCAAATATATTTCTAAACCTTGTTTCACCCACATATAACTATGGAAGAGGTCCCATGTGACCTAGCTATTATATTTCCCATGTAGAATAATGGAAGAGGTCTTGTGACCTAGATAATCACATGTACTATTGTTAACCCCAATCCAAGGAGTGAATCAAATATTTATATATATATATATATATTTCTTTGTAGCAGGTGATCACCAAGTGGAGTGGATTAGGTCATGGATTGAGACTGAACCACTTGTTTAATCCGCCGTGTCTTCCAATTTAGTCATTCTTTATTTTTAACTCATATTTTAGAAAACTAAATTTTAATTTGATAGTCATTCTTGGATAGTATTTATAACTTTTTTCCATATTAGAGTAGTTTTAAAAGTTGTATCAATATATCATATTGTTATAATTTTGAATTAGTCAATCTTCTGAGAAACTATTTGAATAGTCAAACTATTATAATTTTACTACCTTGGTCAACTGGACTGGTTTATTTTTATTGGGGGAATCTTTTAAATAAAATTTTTAACAATTTTTTTATAGGAACTCAATTCACCCCTCTTGAGTGTCCTACTCCAACCAACAACTACATAATATCTTTTACTTTATTGGTTCCTTTATGTGTAACTTCTAATAATTTCCAAATTTCATGATAGGTTATACACATGGAAACACTATTAAATTCATTTACTTATAACCCACAATGAAGAGAATTCATGGATTTTCCATCAATATCGAAATCCATTATTTTATCACTGTCTATTTTATTCATTTTCTTATGTGGGGGTATATCAATGAATAGGTATTATCCACATCAAATATCCTATGATTTTAAAAAAATAGAAATTCTTATTTTCTAATAACCATAGTTAGACCCATAAAAGTATGGGGATTTTCCCATAGAGTGTCCTTCATGAGTACTTTGGGAATTAGAGGCATAGGTCATATTTAATTGATAGTTCCTTGAAATTGGTTAAGGTTTTGAAATCAAGTTTTCCTCTGATGTTATTTTTTTCCAGAGTAAATATGGATAGAGGGAAGGAGGGTAAATTTAATTTTAAATACTTTTTAGGAATTAAAACTAAATTTTATAGAATTAAAATAATTAAAGTGATGAATAAAAATAGAAAGAGTTAAGTGCTGAAAAAATATAAAATTAAAAGATAAAGCATAAGAAATTGATAAAGGAGTTCAAAAATAATCCAAAAGGGATCCCTAAATCTCCTCCACTCAAGTATCCTTGAGAGTTTTTGGTTTAAAACATTATTTTTAATGGTTATAGAAAGAAAAATAAATCTATATTTTTAGAACTTATTGAAAGAAACCCATTACAAGAAGTAATACCCATGGTTTTTAGTGTTTTGTACCAAGAAACCCAAATACATGGATATCCTTTTAGTGGTTGTGACTAGAAACCCAATCTTTATAACTTTTAAGGTAGTGATAACCTATCCCCTCACAATAATTAGTAGTGAGTACCCAATATGTAACTTTAAAGGTAGTGATAACCTACCCCCTCACACTCTTTATCCTCCAGTAAGAATATAATAAGAATTGATGAGAGTAAGAGAGATAATTGTGAGAGAGATCTTGAGAATTATGAAAATGAATCACAATGAGCTAAAAAATTACCTTCAATGTATCTTCTTTTATCTAATAACCCTTAGGGGAGTATTATATACTCCCATGGGTTTAGGAATATTATAGAGGTGTTGGTAGTCAAATAGAACCATTATAAGTTGAATTTAGGTATAGGAGGGCCACAAAAAATGACAAGTTTTTGATTCTGTCTGGGTGCCACTGGATAGCTGGTGTAGTCCAATGACTAGACAATGGAACCCCACCAGGTATCCACTGGTACCTATAAGAGGAGGAATCTAAAAATGTTCTCCACACTCATTTTTAACCCTCATATTAGTCCAATATCTCCATTAAAAAATTTCTAAAATAAAAACACTGAAATCCATGTAATGAAAACATTAGAACCACAATTTGGTGTTTGTGATCATTAAAATCACATAATAGAGTGAGATTTAAAAAATTATTCTCATTTTTGATGATAAAAAACACTCATTCAATTAATCAATAAATATAGGCTTAGATTAATTCTCACATGTATAATATAAAATGAATTTTAATATTTTATAATGAAATTCATTCAATATTTTCCAATACTTTAAAAAGAAATTTAGAAATTAATTTCAAAAATGATTTCTTCTATGATTAAATTTCAAAACTTTTCCCCCTTCGTGATTCTAAAAAATCCAAAATCAAATTTTTTTCACAATTTAAGAATAATTTAATTTCAAAACCATTCAATTTTCAAAATAATTGAAACAATTAAAGATACCTTTGAAACCATTATCTTTAAAACTCTTTGTGGTTACTAAAGGTTCCTTTTATATCATATCTATCTTCCATTTCAAGGATATAAAACCATAACTATGAAAATTCTTGAAATCAAAATAATTTTGAAAAAGATTTAAAACTATTTGAAAATATATAACCATAACTTAGATTTCATAATATCATAAAAAAGGTTAGAAAAATAAGGTTAATGCATTCATAATAAAATTAGATCCAAATATAAGAGAGAGAAAATGGAAATTAAAATTTCATAAACCACAATGTTCCATCAAGAGAGTTTAAAATTGAAAATAAATTTAAAATTCTTGAAAAACTAGAATTTTTCAACATATTTATAAAACTAAACACTACAAATACATGTGTTCAAAATTTCAAAAACCATTCTTAAAATTTGATAGTAAATATATACATGAGCATGTTTTAGAACAAATAGATCTTTAAAAAATTAACATTCTTAAGAATTGTTATAAAAAATCATCACTCTAGGAATTGATTTATATGTAAAAAGAGATTTTGATTCCCCAAAATTAGAAAAATTAAACTATAAGATCACATAAGCTATTTCAAATTAAGTTCAAGAGATAAAAAATTATTTTTAAGAATACGAATTCAATATTCTAAAAAAGAAGATTTTAAAACCAAATTTCAAATAATAAAAAAATATGAATTTTCAAAATAGATTTTAAGAACAAAAAATTACACACTCAAGTGATTTGAATTAAAATATACACCTTTAAAGTTCAAAAAAGCTCAAATATAATTTTAAAAGAAAATCAATCTCTTGGAAAATTTCATATTTAAAAAGGGGTGGCTCGCCCTCAAATAATATGAAATTTTAATAGAAAAAGGGGGAAAACATATAATTCAATAAAAAAAAAATAAAAGATAAAACAATCAAAACTCACCTAAGAGAGTGAAAAAAAATTATCAATCAATTCAAGTGATAAATTAAACAATGATCTAATGATTTAAATATAATTCAAGATAATAAAGTGCATAATTCAATAAATATCAAGTTTGAAAATAAGGTATACTTCAAAAAATCTCAAGATTTATTTTTTAAAAAGGGATGAAAATAATCATTCTTTCCAAAGTTAAATATAGGAATCATATGAAAATAATTTTAACTCCCCCTCATTAAAATAAAATAATTTTCAAGCAAGGGGTTTTAGATATGAAAAAACTTGAATAAGAGAGAATATAAATTTAAATTCCAAATGAGATATCCAAAATAATTTGAAAAATAATGTAAAAGATTAAAAAAAAATAAGATTGTATTTCAAGATTAAAATAATTGGATAAATATGAAAATGAATCATGATTCAAAGATAGTGAACATAATGTAAATTTCAATCATGATTAATAATATTAATTCAAGTATAGTTTTCAACATGCTCAAAATTGTTTTTTAAAAACATGATTTGACTATAAATATTCAATGAAAAAATAATATAGACTCCCATTTTGTTGGATAAAAATCCCTCAAGGTGTCCTATCATTATGTTTTGGGTGTGATTGTGTTTTTTTACATGGTGAGATGATAGGGAATGAGCATGGTTGGTGTTTTTCTAAGCAGGCGTTTAGGGTGGCGTAGTTTCCCAGTGTTTGCCAAATTTTTGAGGTTCAAAATCAAGAGTTTAGTTTTTGGAAAAAAATGATTTATGCATATGGGAACACAATAAGTGGAATATGAAGCACAGTTTTGGGATGCATATGGTGGTACACGGAATGTCAAAGGTAATCAGTGAAGGAAGGGAACCACGAAGCGTGAGACAAAGACCGCATAGGAGGAACGATTTGCTGAAGCCACGCAGTATACATAAGGAATACTGTATGAGGAACACTTGCAATACATGGGATGAATTATCATTCACAGAAATAAGGAAATAATTTGAGAATCCTAAGAGGGAATCATTCGAGAAAACATGATGGTGATTAGGGCTACCGCAAAGGAAGAAAGATAGTATGCGGACTGCGTAGGGCAGAACAGTTCGTGGGTGAAGTAGTACATGGTGAAGGCTGTACCACATTGAAGATTTGGGTAACCTCAGATTAGTGGATTTTGTGGATATATTTTATTATATAAGGAATTATAATTGGATCATTAAGTTTAGTGAATTCCATTAGAGAAAATCATCTCTCTGATAATTATGCGAAGTCCGAAGGAAGTTTATGAGGGATAATTCCATGAATGTTGGTTTGAGTAGAAGTAATTCCATTGAAGGTTTTTGTGGGGAACCATAACCCGAAAAGGAAGTGGTATGCAGAGGAGGAAGATCCAATATGTATAGGAGGAAGACCTGGTATGCGAATAAGGAATAAGTAGTATGTGGAAGAAGGAATTCCATAGAAGTGGAAGCAATATGCAAAAGTATAAGCAGAAGAAGTACATGAAGGAGGTACACAGAGAAAGTATGAGGAGGTGGTACATGGAGATAGTAAGTAGAGGCATTTCTCATAATAGGTGATCTACAAACCATATGTGCTGCAGAGTTCATGTAAGAGAAAGACAGTTCATAGAGGGCTTAAGAAATCTTGAAAATGCACTAAATCATATTGTGAAAGTAATTTACACTAAATAACAATACATTGAAAAGTGGATTTCATATATTAGTAAAAAGGGACTTCAATAGAGCATCCATTTACAGTTGAGGATTTATGCTTTCATGCAAATGATGGGACCTACAAGTCCATAAACTATGAGTGGATCTCTTCCAAGAGCAGCGAGCAAAGGAAGAGAAATATGGTGATCCTTCCCACCAATAGTGACCCAGAGGAAGATACATAGGGATTGAACCTTGGGAATGCAGTGAGAAAACCCTAAACATTGTAAAGGCAGTGAGCCTAGGCATAAAATATCTAGCCCGAACCTTGTAGTTGGTAGTGAGCTTTAGTGGATTTAGTACATCAGCACATCACTATTGTATGCTCCTTAGACATAGCCCAGTGAGGGTGAACCAAGTAAAAATCAACGTGTCCTATGCATGATTTCATTTCTGTTTATATATTTCTACAGGTGAAAGAGAGACATGTGTTTTTTTAACGATGAAACAAGATCCAAAGGGGCAACAATTTTAATTTTTCATACCCTGATTCACCCCCCTATCAGGGTATTTGATCTAGTGAACCTAACAATTGGTATCAAAGGGAATGGTTAAAAGTTAGTGGTTCTATATCAGTAGAATAAATGGAGGTGGTAATCACAAAGGAATTCCAATCTTCGATGGTAACAATTTCTAACTATGGAAGAATCAAATGCAGAACTACTTCCGATCATTAGGAATGGATGTCTTCACAATAGCTATGCATGGATTATTATCAGATATCAATAGTGGTGCTTTATTAGAATCTTAAAGAATAGAATTGGATGATAATGCTAAATGGATAAATTCTTTAGGAGTATCCCTATCAAATGAAATTTATACTAAGGTGATGTCATGTGAAACATCACATGCTATGTGGAAAAAATAGCTGAATATCTATGAAGGAGATTAAAATATTAGAGAGGAAAATATGTAGGTTTGTGGAACAAGTATAAATATATTAGAAAGAACCCAAATGAATCTTTTGATGCATTCTTTGACAGGGTGAATGTTGTAGTGGAAGATATGAGTGGTCTTGGAGAATTCATTGAAGATATAAAGATTGTGATGTGTATCTTGAGGAAACTTCCACCTCAATTTAATCCCAAAGTTTCAGTATTGAAATATAAAGATCTAAATAAGCTGATATTGGATAAATTTCACAGTACTCTTGTTTCATATGAAATGAGAAATTCTAATAATAATGATTTTGAAAAGGGAAAGTCCAAATAAGTGGTATTCAAGGCTATAGAGAAGCTATCTATTGAATATGGTCGTGAGAAAGATAATTTGGAGGATGTCATGTCATTTATCTCTTCAAATCTACAAAGAGGAAGAAGAAAATTCAAAGGTAAACTTCCACTTTCATGATTCCAATGTGGAAAGATTGGACATTTTCCCATAAAGTGTCTTAAGAAGTTTGAAGATGATGATGAAGATAATGATGAAATTTACCAAAAGAAGTATTCATCCAATGAGACAAGTAGGAGAAGTGATAAGAGAAATTTCTTCAAAAAGAATAATATGCTTTAAAAATAAGATGAAAGTTCAGAATAATCTAAGGCAGAAGAGTTTGAGGACTGCAAGAATCATGAGGTAGATTCTTTGGTAGCGGTTATCGAAAATTTCTTAACAAAAGAAGAAAGTGACAATAAAGAAGGATAAATTGAAGGAATAGTGGTCCTTCAGGACGAATTAGAAGCTTCTCTTGAATAGATTAATGTTTGTAGAGAAAAAAAAATAAATCTAACAAAGCGGTTTGTGATGACAAACTCTATATGCAACAGTAGGAAGAAGAGAATTCTGAGATGAATAAAGAAATTGAAAAAAATGAAGTCTTTAATGCCAAAAATCTTAGAAAAGGTGGTTTAGTACAAAATCAAAATTGAAGAATAGAAAATAGAGATCAATAGTTTAACTGAAACTAGAAAAGAAAAAAATAAAACATATCAAAGAACTTGAAGAGGAAGTTGTCAGTCTACGACAAAGTTTTAAATATCAAGAAAAGCTGTTGACTCTAAGTACGACATCAGGAAAACAGATCATATAGAAAATAGATATGATAAAAGTTAAGCATTGTGGTCTATAAGAATATAAGCAATAGTCAAATCAAAATGGAAAGAATGGAATGGGTCTTGATCAAAAATAGAAAGAAGTAACAGTTGAATTCAAACCACAAGCACCCACTCCAAGATTGAAAATTGATTAGGGTATGGAGAAGGATCAGAAGATTCATAGAACCCAAGGGATAATTAGTGTTGCAGTATTTCTACACTGGAATTTACCCTGCATAAGATGATATTGTTAGGGAAATATGGGACACATACAAAATTTTTGTTCCATAGAAAAGAGGTACCAAAGAGAACAATACTAGGAAAGGCCGTCATACAGAGCTCAATGGGCTAGGTCATTATTTGATGATCACTATTTCAGGTGTGAAGGATTTGGACACATGACAAGATATTTCTCATCAAAAATACATAGGAATGTGTTGAAGTAATCTAATTTTGTTTATAAGCAACAGAAAAATGTACCATCAAATGATATAAAAATTAAAAATTGATTTTTAGCTCTACAAGATGAAGCTGGTTTGTCATATTCTAAGGAATTTCAAAAGTATAAATCTATACCATGTATGAAATAAAAAACATGGATCAAAAAGAAAATATCTAAGTAGGAATTGGTTGAAAAAATTACATTCAAGACATCAGATCACATTGGTATATGATAGTTGATGCACCTCCCATATGATCGGAAATAAGGATTTGGTGATGGGAATTAGGTACGATAAAGAAGGTATCGTAATATTTGGTAATGATGAAGGGTTGAAAATCATTGGATCTGGAAATTAAATGTTTTGGGGGAAAGACACGAGACATGTAGATGTCTCGGTTGTTGAAGGTATTAGTCACAAATTATTAAGCGTAATCCAATTGTGTGACTCAGGACATGCCATAAGTTTTTCCAAAAAAATATGTGTCATTAAGGATAAATATGGTGTTGTTGTATTGTAGGGAAAGCGTACAAAAGAGAATCTTTATCTCATGATTGGAGAAAAATATATTTGATTTCTGTTCAAGGATGAAGAAAATAAGTTGTGGTATAAACATCTTGGATATGTGAGCCAAACATCCTTGGAAGATCTGGTGAAATATGATGCTGCTCGAGACCTCCCTAGATTACCATATGATCGTACACATACATGTGGTGCCCGCCAAAAAGGGAAGATCATTCAAAAGACATATAAGGTTAAAGAGAAAAGTTCAACAAGATTGGTTGAGTTGGTTCATATTCATGTTTGTAGACCAATTTCACCAAGAGCACTTGATGGGAGGAGATATTATGTTCTCGTTATTGATGATTATAGAAAAATGGAATGGGTTTCAATCATCACCCACAAATCTCAGGAATTCAGTTGAATAAAAACATATAAAAGGGAAGTTGGGAAGATGCTGGGTTAAATAATCTGGAAGATCCAAACAAAAAATGTAACAAAATTCAAAAATTCCAAAGTATAGGATTATATTTAGAAAAATGGGATAAGGCATCAAGTTTCAGCAGTAAGAACTCCACAACAGAACGGAGTAGTTGAGAGAAGAAATAGAATTGTCAAAAACATGGTTAGAACAATGCTCATTGAGAAAGACCTTCCAAAGAAATTTTGGAAAGAAGTAGCAATGACTGTAGTCTACACATCAAATAGAGCATTGCTATGTTCGAAATAAGAAAATACCCCATATGAGCTATGGTATGGAAAGAATCCATCATTGAAGTACTTTTGAATCTTCAGAAGTAAGTGTTTCATTCTCAATAAGGAGAAACATAGGAAGTTTGAATCCTGTGGAGATGAAGGGATATTTCTTGGCTACTCAAAGAAAATAAAATCATATAAATGTTTCAATAAGAGGCTAGGAAATATTTTTGAAAGCCATGATGTAACCATAGTGTAAAATAAATAGAGTATTCAGTAAATACATGATCATTCTCAGGAGGATAGTGATGAATAAATAAAAAGATCATGGGATGATCTAGTTTTAGAGGCTGATTCAGAAGAAGAATCAGATGATGAGAAAGATGATGATAAATTAGTATCTGCAGAAAGGTAGAAGAGAAGAGATTAAATTTATAGAAAAAATATAATTGGTGATCAGACAGCTCTAGTACAGAAAAGGAGGATTAAGAATCTACAAAAATCATCATACTTATCACAGGTAGAGCCTAAATGTTTTGGTGAAGCAGTTGGTGATGAGAATTTGGTTTAGGCTATGAATGAAGAGCTTGACCAAATTGATAAGAATTAGGCTTGGGATTTTATTTTGAGGCCAATAGACAAAAATGTCATCGAGACTTAATGGGTCTTTCATAACAAAATTAATAAATATGATGTTGTGATTCTAAACAAAGCACGAATAGTGTGAAAAGGTTACTCTCAGATAGAGGGTATCGATGTTGATGAAACATTTTCACCTATTGAAAGGCTAGAGACAATTTGATTGTTCTTGGCCATAACAGTGCAAATAAAGTTCAAGGTTTTCTAGATAGATGTCAAGTCATAATTTTTGAATGGGGTTCTGGAAGAAGAAGTTTATATTGAGAATCCAAATGGTTTTATTATTCATGAAGATGAGAACAAAGTTTTTTGGTTGAAGAAGGCTTTATATAGTTTGAATCAATCACCAAGAGCCTAGTATTCAAGGCTAGATCAGTTTTTGAAAAATCTTGGTTTTCAGTGTGGTGGAGTTGATTGCAATCTATATGTCAACCATGACAATAATAAAAGGATGTTGGTTCTGGTATATGTTAATGACATAATCTTTAGAGGATCATATGAAGCGTAATGTATGAATTCAGGAAAAAAGAGTTCAAAATATCAATGATTGGTGAACTAAAGTTTTTCCTTGGTTTACAGGTGACACAAGGAAAGAATGAAACTCTCTTTTATCAATCCAAATATGATAATTATGTTTTTTTGAATATTTGGAGTGGATAATTCCAAGGAGATTAAGACTCCGATGGATACCCAGATGAAACTGTCTTGGGATGACGAAGGCAAAGCAGTCAATGTCATATAATACATGCAAATTATTGGATGTCCATTTTACTTAACAATGACATAACCAGATATTGTTTTTTCCACATGTTAAGTAGAACATTATCAAAGTAATACCCAGAAAATACACATGCCTGAAGTAAAAAAGAATAATTTGGTATATCAAGGGCACTGGGGATTTTGGTTTGATGTATAAAAAAAATCTCAGCTAGATCTATTGGGATATGCAGATGCAGATTGGGCCGGTTCAGCAGATGATAGGAAATCAACGTCAGGAGGTGCTTTATATCTTGGTAGGTTGTGTATTTCTTAGTTAAGAAATAAACAATATTGCATTTCATTGATCGCTGTAGAAGTTTAATACATTGTGACCACTTAAGCATGCACACAGTTATTGTGGATGAAACAGAAGCTTGAGGATATTTGGGTTGAAGTAAAGTCTATGATCAAAATCCATTATGATAATTCAAGTGCTATAAATCTCAGAAAAAATCCCCTCCATCATTCAAGGACAAATCACATTGAAATAAAATATCATTTTATCAAGGAGAAGGTGGAGAAAGGGCCTGTGATGTTGGAGTATGTGCCTATAGAACTACAAGTTGCATAGATTTTAAAAAAGGTCTTACCCAAAGAACCGTTTAAGAGGCATCGACTAGCACTTTGAGTCCAATCGACTCCCTACACTTGAAAAAGTGTGGATGTGCACCCCCTCTCCCCGAGGTATGGTGTGTTTTTACCTAATGTGCTAATTTGTGTTCTTTACCCTATTGTATATCTCAAAGGAATTGAATTTAGGTTCATTAAAAAAGGGGGAGAAATTGTACTATTAAAAGGGAGAAAATGTCTCAGTAAAGACATGGGGAGAAGCTGATATGTGTAGAAGTGAGATAGGGGGAGTTGAAGCTGTTAGGGGGAGAAGTGACGTAGGGGGAGTATTAAATATGACAATGATATACATGATCGATCGAAGAAGATATATCACAAAAGCTGAGGTTTGTGATGAAATCAGTTGTTTGGTTTCAAGAATTGGTGTCAGGAATGATGTGATTCATTGATGAACTTTTCATTATACTCTTGTTTCTCATGAAAATCATGGCTCATGTGGGATTATAGTATGTGTTGAGTAAATCCTTGATCACTATCTTAATCGTAAGAATCGAATGACGAGAATGATTGGAAGAAGCTCTAATGAGATATCAAATTATGAAAGTGATATCAACAAACATAAATAGAGAGATTGTTGAGAAAAAATCCCTCAAGGTGTCCTATAAATATGTTTTGGGTGTGATTGTGTTTGTTGACAAGAACAGATGACTGCAAATAAGCATGGTTGGTGTTTTTCAAAGTAGGTGTTTAAGGTGGTGCAGTTTCCCAGTGTTTTCCAACTTTTTGGGCCTCAAAATCAGGAGTTTGGTTTTTGGAAAAGGATGATTTCTGCATAGAGGAACATAGTATGTGGACTATGAAGCATGATTTGTGGTTTTAATATGGTGGTATGCAGAACGTCAAAGGGAATCAGTGAAGGAAGGGAACCACAAAGCACGAGACGCAGACTACATAGGAGGAACAAATCATTGAAGGCATGTGGTACATTGAAGAATTTCAGTATACAGGATGACTTTTTGTTCATGGAAATGAGATGGTGATTTGAGAAGCTATGAAGGGCTTCATTCACCAAAATATGATGGTGATTAGGGTTTCTACAAAGGAATAAAGACAATACGTGGACCGCGTAGGGCAGAATGGTTTGTGGGTGAAGCGGTACACAGTGAATATTGTACCACATTGAAGATTTGGGAAATCTCATATTAATGGATTTTTCAGATCTATTTTCGTACATAAGGAATGATAATCGCATCATTAATATGAGATAATTCCATTAGAGAAAATCATTGATTTTCAATTCGACAAAGTCTGAAGGAAGTTCATGAGGGAGAATTCCATGAAGGGTGGTTTGAGTAGAAGTAATTCTGTTGAAGGTTTTTGCAGGGAACTATAAACCGCAAAGGAAGTGGCATGAAAAGGATGAAGACTCAGTACATGAAGGAAGAAGACCCGATATGTGGAGGAGGAAGAATCAGTCCGTGGAAGAAGGAATTCCACAGAAGAGGAAGCAGTATGTAGAAGTAGTACGTGAAGGTGGTACACAAAGACAGTATATAGAGGTGGTACGTGGAGGTAGTATGCAGAGGCGGTTCACGGAATAGGTGGTCCGTGAACCATATCTGCTGCACAGTTCATGGAAGAGAAAGGAAGTTCATAGAGGGCTTGAGAAATCATGAAAATGCTCTAAATCAGTCTATGAAAGTAATTTACACTAACTAACAGTATGTGGAAAAGTGGATTTTATCTACAAGTGAAAACGTGACTTCAATAGAGAACCCATATATAGTTGATGATGCATGATTTCAATCAAATGAAGGGACCTACAAGTCCATAAACTGTGAGTGGATCTCTTACAAGAGCAGTGAGAAAAGGAAGAGAAAGACGGTGATCCTTCCCACTGGCAATGAGGCAGAGGAAGAGAAATAGAGAGTGAAGCTTGGGAATGCAGTGAAAAATCCCTAAACATTGTAAAGACAGTGATCCTAGGTATAGAAGATATACCCCAAACCTTGTAATTAGAAGTGAGATTTAGTGGATTTGGTATATCAACACATCATCATTTTTTTCTCCTTAGATGTAGCCTAGTGAGAGTGAACCAAGTAAAAATCAATGTGTTCTCTACATGATTTCATTTCAATTCATATATTTTTATAGGAGAAAGAGAGAATTTTTTTTTGTTTAAAGACAAAAAAAGATCCAAAGGGTTAGTATTTTTATTCTGTCATACCCTGATTCACTCCCCACTCAGGGTATTTGACCAAGTAGACCTAACACACTTAATAAAAACTTTTTTATGGTAAGGGGTTTAACTAAATTAAAAATAAAATATTGAAGTATCTGAATTTTAAAAGGATTTAAATAATTAAAAACAATTAAGAACTCACCACATAAGTGTATCAATCACCCACTATTCATGTACTGTGTTGTTCCTTGGTAATTTCTCTTGAGACATGATTCCTAAAACATATTCAAGAAACTATATATTTTGGTACCCAAAATTTGGGTCTATAAATGTTAGCTAAAATTTATTTTGAAGAACATAATCTCCTGTGTTTTGAATTACCATAAGAGTTATGAGATCTTCTAGACAAGATATTTAAAGAGAGGTGGACTAATTTTGGTCTACCATATCAGGAATTTTTACAATTATACTCATAAATTAAGTGCCTAGTTTTTATGAAATAATTACAAAATTTTATATTGAGAAATACCTCTTATAAAAACAGAATTCATGGTATTTTTATAGGATCTTGAATTATAACCAATTCCATAATTATTTTTTCCATTCCTTTGAGATACCAAAATTAAATTAAAAATTTTCTCACCATGAATAAAAATGGAAAAATATTTTTTAATCTCTTCAATTATTGATTCTAATTTTTGAACTTTCAGTTTCATTTTTAATTTCAAGGATAATTCCTTATTTTCTTTATTTAGTAAATCCTTCTTACTCACAACAAGATTATATTTATTTTTTAACTCCTTGAATTTTGTGGTGAGTTTAAAAAATCTTTCCATTAATTATTCTCTAAAATATTTTATATATTCATAATCAATATAGATAGAGTAACAAGAATAATTTAAATAATAACATGAGGAAGTAGGTGATTTTAACTCATCATGGGCCATAAGGAATTTAGGTATTCCATCACTTAAGTCATATGAGGATAGGGATTCATCACTTGCACTCCAAATTAATGTTTTTAATGCTTTCTTACTTTCATTATTCTCCTTCACCTTGTTTATAGATTAGGGGAAATCTAGTTGGATGCAACCCTTTTTCTTGCAACTGTATCACCATACCTCATGTTCATATTTTTTCTTCTCCATTTTGGCATGATAAGAGGATTTGTTTATTTTCATGAACTTTCATAGATTATTGGATAAGTGTTAAATATTGGAATCACTTTTGGATGAATCATCATATTTTTTTTGAAGTCAATGTTATTATTTTTCTTCTTGACCTCTTCTTATTCCCTCACACCTTTCCTTTTCCTTATAATCTCATAGTCCATGATTGACCTAATGATATCTTCAACCAGAATATTCTTTATGTCTTTATATTCTTGAATAACCACCACTTTGGATGGATAAGAACTGGGAAATACCCAAAGGAAATTCTTCATAAGCATCTCCATTGAAAACATATCACCTAAATATTTCCTTATATTACAAATATCAGTGAAATGAGTAAAAATTTAAGTTATAAAATAATTAGGATGCATTCTAAAGATCTAATAATCTTAGCAATACATATCAATCCTAGTATATTTTACTTTATTGGTTCCTTCATGTGTAACTTCTAATAAATTCCAAATTTCATGATCAGTTTTACACATGGAAACTCTATTAAATTCATATCTATCTAACCCACAATGTAGATAATTCATTTATTTTCCATCAATATCAAGATTCGCTATGTCATTAGGGGTTTATTTTTATTCATTTTATAGTGAGGGGGTAAATCCATGCATAACTATTATCCACACCAAATACCATATTATGATAAGAAAACTATCCATTCTTATTTTCCAATAACCAAAGTCAGATCTATAAAAGAATTGGGTCATACCCATCAAGTTTCCTTCTGAATCACCTTAGGCATTCAAGGTAGAGGCATATTTAATTGAAAATTCCTTGAAATTAGTTAAGGTTTTCCAATCAAGGTTTCCTCTAATGCCAATAATTGGTCAGAGTAAAGATGATAAGAGGGTAGTGGGGTAAATTTCCTTCTAAAACATTTTTATAAATCAAAGCTAAATTTTATGTAAATAAAATAATTAAAGTGATAAAAAAGTATAAGAGTTAAGCATATCAGAAATATAAAATTAAAAGACAAAGAATAAGAAATTGATAAACATGTTTGGAAATAATACACAATGGATCCCTATGTTTCCTACCCTTAAGTATCCTTGATAGGTTTTGGTTTAAACCTTTTTTAATGGTTGTAGAAGGAAACCCAAACCATGGTTTTTAGTGGTTGTATTAAAAAACCTATTACAAGAAGTAAAAACCTTGTTTTTTAGTGGTTGGTACCAAGAAACCCAAATACATGACTATAATTTTAGTGTATATGGATTGAAACCCAATCTACCTCACTTTTAAGGTAGTAATCACCTATCCCCCCACACTCAATGGTAGTGATCACCCAATCCCCCACTTTAAAGGTAGTGAAAACCTATAGCACTCACACTCAATGATAGCGAGAACCCAAGAAAAATAAAAATAATATACTTTCTAAATATAATCCCTTTAAAGAACACTCTCATTACTCCAGTAATAATATAATAATTAGAGATGATAGGAAGAAAGATAATTGTGATATAGAGCTTGATAATGATTAAACTGAAGTAAATGAGCTCAAAAATGTTCTCTAAGGTATATAATTACATAAAATCATCCTTAGGGGTATATTTCTAGTCTACCTTGTCTTTAGGAATGTACTGAATGTGTTGAGAATCAAATAGATCAGTTATAAGTTTAATTAATCCATATAGGTCCACCACTAACGACTAGTTGTTGAGTCTATCGGGGTACCACTGGATATCTGATGGCACCTAGATAGAACCAAGGTTCTATCCAGCCCCCACCTTCTCTTTAGTGTGGTCCATTTCCTAAAAAGTGTTCCCTATATAGAACTATTTTTATTTCCAGGAACCACTAGCCATCCATTGGTACACACTAGGTCGCTACTAGTATCTACAGGCTGTGGAATCTAAAAATGTCATCCACACTCCTTTTGACCCCTCTGATTGATCTTGTACCTCCATGTAAAAATTTATGCAATAAAAACATTTAAATCTATGAAGTGAAAATGTTAGAAACACAATTTAGTGTTTGTTATTATTGAAACCACATAAGATAGTGATATGTAAAATATTTTCTACCTTTTGATTATAAATAACACTTAAAGAATTTAATCAATAAATATAGGCATGGAGTAATTATCATGAATATAACTTAAAATGGATTTTAATATTTCATAATTAAATTCATCCAAGATTCTATAATACTTTAATAATAAATTTAGAAGTGTATTTCAAAAATTATTTCATTAGTAAATAAATTTCAAAACATCTCACTCTTTATGATTATCAAAAATCCAAAATCAAAAAGTTTTCATAATTTAATAATAATTAAATTTCAAAACCATTAAATTTTCAAAATAATTGAAACAATTAAATATACCTTTGAAATTATTATCTTTCAAACTATTTTTTATTAACAAAGGTTCCATTTATGTCAAACATGTCTCCCCTTTTTAAGATATAAAACGATAACTATAAAAATTCTTGAAATTTAAATAATTTCAAAAAAATATTTGAAACCATTTGAAAATATATAAGCATACCTTAGATTTCATAAATTCCTACCCAAAATAAGTTTAAACATGGTATTAAGGAAATCATAACTTTTAATTTGATCACCTTTTTCCCATAATAATTATCATAAATATCATAAGAAAGGGTAAGTAAATAATGTTAATGAATTTTTAATAATATGAGGTCCAAACATAAGAGAGACAAAATGGAAATGAAAATTTCATAAACCATAATATTCCATCAAGGGAGTTAAAAATTGAAAATAAATTTGAATTTCATGAAATTTTTTATTTTTTCAACATATTTATAAAACTAAATAATACACATACATGTGTGAAAAATTTCAAAACCATTTTTAGAATTTTAGAGTAAATAAATAGATGAGAATGATTTAGAAAAAATATAACTTTAAAATCTTAACATACTTAAGAATTGATCTAAAATGAGTGTCTATATTAAAATTAATTTAGATTTTAAAATAGATTTGGATCCCCCAAAATTAAAACATTAAAACCAGAATATGCTATAAACTATTTCAAATAAATTCCAAGAGAGACAAAATTATTTTTAAAGAGATGAATCCAAGATTCCTAGAAAAGAAAATTTTAAAACCAAATTTTAAATAAAAAAAATATTTAAACCTTAAAAAATATTTTAAGAAAAATAAATTTCAAACCCATGTACTTTGCATAAAAAATAGATCTTTGAAGTTCAAAAATGTTAAAATATAATTTTTTAAAAAGTCTCTCTCATAGAACATTTCATATTTATAAAGTGGTGGCTCCCCCAAAAATGATACATACTTTTAAAAGTATAAGGGGATATAAAAAACATATAATTCAAGAGTTAAACTAATAAAATAGAAAAAAACTCATATAAGAGACTAAAACAAATAAATCACTCAATTAAATAAATAAATTAATCATTGATCTCATGATTTAAATACAATTCAAGTTAATAAACACACAATTCAATAAATCTCAAGTTTGAAAGTAATACATACTTCAATGAAGCTCAAGGTTTATTTTTTTAAAATGAAAGACTCATATGCAAGTCATTTTCAACCCCCTTAATAAAATAGAAGTGTTATCAGGTAAGGGATTTTAGATATGAAAAATCTTGAATAAGTGAGATTACAAATTTAATTTCAAAATGAGATATCTAAAATAATTTAAAAAATAATTTAAAAAATTTAAACAAGAAATATGTTTGGATTTAAAGATTAAAGAAATTAGCTAAATATAACAATGAATAATGATTTAAAGCTAAAGAATATAAGGAAATTTTAAATCATTCTTAAGAATATTAATTTAAGTAAAATTTTCATTATACTCAAAATTGTTTTTTTAAAATATATTTTTACTAGAAAAATTCAAGTAAAAAAGAAAATATAATCCCTCCTAATAAATTTTTTATGTAAAGGGGTTTAAATAAATTGAAAATAAAATATTTAAGTAATTGATTTTTTTAAAAATTTAAACAATTTAAAAAAATTAATAATTCACCTCATAAGTGTCTTGAGAAATCATTATTAATGTACCATGTAGCTCCCTAGGAATAGATATTGAGGCATGATTCCTAAAAATTGGTCAAGAAAATAGATATTTTGTTACCCAAAATTTGGGCCCACAAATGTTATCGAAAATTGATTTTGGAACCCATAATTTATTTTATTTAAATCACCATAAGAGTTATGTGATATTCTAAACAAGATATTTTAAGAGAGGTGGACCAATTTTGGTACACTATATCAGGTATTTTTACAATTACACTCATAAATTAAGTGTATGGTTTTTCTATAATAATTTCAAAACCTATATTGAGATATAACTCTTATAAGAATGGAATTCATGTTATTTTATAGGATATTTCATTATAAAAAAGTCCATAATTATTTATCTCATTACTTTGTGATCCCAAAATTATATTTAAATTTTTCTCACCTTGTTTGAACTTAGAAAGATATTTTTTAAGCTCTTCAATTTTTGATTATAATTTTTGAAATTTCAGTTTCTATTTTCATTTTAAGGATGAATCTTATTTTTCTTTGGAGATTTTATCCTTATCACACAAAAAAATATTATATTTATTTTTAATCTCCTTTTATTTTGTGTTGAGTTCAAAAAATGATTCCTTTAATTATTATCTATCATATTTTATATCTTCATAATCAATATGGATAGAGGAATAAGAATAATTTTGAAGAAAAAAATGAGGAAGTATGAGAGTCGCCTCATCATGGGCCATAAGGAATTTGGGGCTTTAATCATTTGAGTAATATTAGGATAGGGAGTCATAGATTTTACTCCAATATGATACTTTTAATTCATTATTACTTTTATTCTTCTCCATCACCTTCCTTTTAGATTAGGTGCTGTCCGGATTGATGTGGACCTTTTTATTGCAACCATAACACCATACCTATGGTTCATATTTTATTCTTCTCCTTTTTGGCATGATAATAGGATTTATTTCTTTTCATAAACTTTCATAGCTTCTTGGCCAAGTGTTCAAGATTAGAATCACTTTTAGATGAATCATAATTGATTAAATTTATGTAAATGTTCTTATTTTTATCATTGAACTATTTTACTTCCTTTATGGATTTTATTTTCATTGTATTCTCACCAGTCATGTGTGACATAATGAGATATTCAACTATAATATTATTGATGTCCTTCTTTTACTAGACCTTCATCAATTTGGGTGCCCAATAACTTCTTTAAAATCACATAAACTAAATATTTAATTTAATTATAAATATTATTAAAATGATTACAAATTTCAGTTGTAGACTCATTAGGATGCTTGATAATTCTTTCAAAATATTTCTGATACATATCAATCCTATTATATTTTACTTTATTGGTTCCTTCATGATTGAATTATAATAATTTTTAAATTCCATGAGAATTTTTATACATGGAAACTATATTTAATTAATTTCTATATAACCCAAATTATAGATCATTCATGACTTTTCCATCAAGCTCAAAAGCTGCTATGTCATGAGGGGTCCATTTTTCTTCATTTTCTTATGTGGGGGTATAAACACGCATAACTATTCTCTACACTAGATATACTATGATTCTTATAAAATTTTTCATTATTATGTTCCAATAATTGTAGTTAGATCCATCAAAGTATGGGGGTATAACCATCATGTGTACTTATATAGCACCTTAGAAATTCGAAGTAGAGGCCATATTTAACTCATCATTCCTTGAAACCAGTTAATGTTTTGAAGTAATTGTTTCCTCTAATACCAATTATTGGTCAAAGTAATGATGAGAAGAGGGAAGGGAATTGCATTTTAATTTTTTTATAAATTAAAACTAAATTTGAAGTAATTAAAATAATTAAAGCTATAAAAAAATTGAAAGAGTCAAGCATAAAATAAAAATAAAATTAAAAGAAAAAAACATAAGAAGTTGATAAAGGAGTTTAGAAATAATCTATAAGGGATCCCTACATCTCACCCCTTTAATTATTATTGATTGGTTTTGGTTCAAACCTTTATTTTTAATGGTTGTTCAAAGAAACCCAAACCTTTATTTTTAAAAGTTACAATAAGAAACCTATTACAAGAAGTAAGAAACTTGGTTTTTAGTGTTTATTACCAAGAAACCTGAATACATGGCTATCCTTTTAGTGTTTGTGGCAATAAAACCAATATCCCCCACTTTTATGGTAGTGATAGCCTATCCGCTCATGCTCAATGGTAGTGAGCACCCAATCCCTCTATTTAAAGGTAGTGATAACCTTCCCCCTCACACTCAATGGTAGTGAAAACCTGAGAAATGGAAAAATAAGTGACTTGATTTATGTAATACCTTTGAATCACCCTATAAATTATTAAGTAATAATAAAATAATAATATATGAGAGTAAGAGAGACAATTATGAAAGAAAGTTTGAGAATGATTAAAATGAAACATAATGGGCCCAAAATTATTCAAGGTATCCATTTGCATACAAGAACCCTTGGGGGATGTATTTATAGAATCTACAAGATTTAAGAATGTTCTAGATGTTTCCAAGGTCAAATAAATCCATTACAAGTATAATTAAGGCATGTAGGGGCCATTACTAGTGACCAGTTTTTGAGTCTATTCAGGTGCCACTGGATAACCGGTGGGTGTCACAGGCCATCCTATAGAACCTAGATAGAACCAAGGTTCTATCTAACTCCCATTAATTTTTTGGTGTGTTACACTGACTACCTGATGGTCCCTGAACAAAACTGGTGTTCTATCCAGGAATTACTTGTCATCCGGTGGTACTCCAATGGGTAAACACTGGTACCTATAGGTTGAGGGCTCTAAAAACGTCCTATACACTTCTTTTCAACCCTAAAATTGGTTCGATACCTCCATGAAAAGATTTATAAAATAAAAAAACTGATATTCATGAAATGAAAATGTTAAAAACACAATTTGGTGTTTCTGATCATTAAAACCATTTAAGAGAGTGAAATGTGAAAAATTCTCATCACGACACTTCAAAATCTACACCTCTAACATGACTATCTTTTTCAAACACTTCAAATCCACTAAAATTAATCATTTATCAGCTACAATAGATGATGATTCATATGTTTAAATCAGATAAATAATATATTAAAATAATTAATCATTATTATGTAGTGATTTTTTAAATCGGACAGTATTTCTATTATTTCATACTTACAAATTATTTCCATACTTTATGTGTTTCTTAATATACAATTTCCCCTTTTTATTTATATGATCCTATTTCTATAGCACGTGATGTGTGATGTAAGTGGCTTGATATTTTTATTCATCGATTTACATATAAACCAAGAAAAAAAATTATATTGTTGTTTTATATCATATAAAAGTTTTACTATAGATTTAAAATACATACCATTATTTTATTTAAGTGAAGTGTACCCCATCCTTGATTTATAGTAGGGGTATAATGGATTTAATGTATGTTGTTTATTTTCTTCACTCTTTTGATGTTTCATAAATTAACAATTCTAAATGAAAGTGATTAATTCATGTAATGTCAAATAAAATAATAAAAATTACAATGTATCTTAAATGCTTCCTCCTACTGAAGACCAATGAGAGCATCTTAGGTTGATTGGTATATGATATATGTGTATATAGATGGTGGGTGGATTTTTACTTTCCATTTATCATCCCTAAGATGATGTTTCAAAATAAGTGTCCAAAAATTATTTATGAGCCTTTCTAGTGACCATTATTATAAATTTCATCTAAAAATATTCTAATATAAATTTACTCTGCAAGGGATAATAAAAATTAAATAATCATTTTATTATTTTATTTTTTAGTAAAATAGAGTTAGTATATCACAACGTTACCCAAATTTCTTACCAAATTGGTTCATTCAATGTAGAAACAACATTTTTCTACATATCAATATCAATAAGAACATTAATTTGAGTACAAATCCCACTATAACTAATAAAAATGGGCGTTTTGGGGTCAATTGGTAGACCACATTCATTCCTTCCAACCTAAAATTTTAAACTTTTACTTCTCAGATTAATAATTTTTTATCACTATCATATTACGCCATCTATATATTTTTTCAACCATATCATTTTCCTTAAATTTTTACCTCCAAGATGTTTCTCACCTCCAAAATTTTGTTCAACTTCTAACATTTTCTCAATTTCAATATCACCATTATGTTGTTCTTAAATATCAATAGAATTAATAGGTATAAAATCCATTATAATCATATCTAGTCAAATATTTAATTTATATTATGTAAGTACAATAGTGAATATATAATATTATGTAGAAACACATTATATATAAAAAAATAATTAGATACATTTGAATTATTCATTTAACTCTATTTTTTAAAGGTTAAAGGGACTTATCCTCTTTATCAAGTATCTAAATCCCCTTCTTGTGTTCCTCTATGACATACAAGTCATCATCTATATAGGGACAATCATGAAATGATTATGATATCCCAATGAAAGGGCATCCTTAATGAAATTTTAATTTGACCCTATAGTTTTTTTAGTTGATAATAGAAAAATTAACCAATTTGTGTTTGTAGGATCCAGGAAATAAAATGATTATACTGTCTATGATGTCAATAAATAGTCCATCCTTGCACCTTTCCTTATTAAAATCCCCTTTTACGAATTCTAATTCATCAATTTAAAATGAACTCATGTTATTAAACAATTTTCATCAAAATATATACACTTAGAAATTGTATAATACAAATTTCATATTTTTTATATGATTCAAAAGAATGACATATTTTCCTAAATTGGATTTATATCCTTGGTACCAGATACATGCATCAGTTTTTCCACAATAACATCTAAACTATTTTGCATCATACTATCCTCATATCATATCTTTGTACATAAAATATAACTTTTAATTACATAAATATTGTTAGATAATACATGTAAACTTTTATAAAACCCCATTCCCTTTACAGGTTGTAAAATTCATAAGAAATTTGAATTTTCAACTTTGGAGTAGGGATTGTTTTGTGAACCAGGATTCAAATTAGGAATATGAGAATTAGGACATCTTAAAAAGATGTTTTTTGATAAGGATTGAGGCTTGAGAGGTGTTATGAGAGCTTGAGTGAGAGACAGGTAAAGGATGGGGGAATTTCAAAAATTCTACACCAGCAACAGGTTGTGTCTCAATGCTTTGGTCATGCTGCAATGACCTACTATGAGGGGTGCATCGCACTAAGACTAATGGATTCAAAATGCGATGAGATTTTTTTTGGATTTAAAAAAGGACTAAACCTTATGAACATGGTTTAATCTATGAATGGGATGATCATATTGTGACCATACACCTTATGATGAAGGTTGATGAACCTAATAAAGTAAGTCACACCATAATGATGTTTTCTTGAGGGATAACCCCTTTTCTAAGGGGATGTCATTTCGTGAACCTTAGTTATGCTATGACATTGTCAAGAGAGTGGGAATGTCGTTCTGTAACCCTAATGGTCACACTACACCCAAATATGGGCTATTTTTTAAGGAAGAAGAGTAGTATTATTTGGGTTTATTATATAGAAACCCCCTCATGATTTCTTTCTACGAACGCGTGAATAGGGGAGGGCTGATTCCTCATTCCCCAATTTTCTCCCACTTTATTCCCTTTGATCTGAGTGGTTCAAGAGGTATTCATTGAATTAATTCAATAAAATTTACCTTGATTATTATTTATTCTATATTCCCTTCATAGACACTTATTTCAGTGATATTCAACTAGGGTATTGGTGATAATTTTAATTAGTGCATGGTGTAAATTATTTGATATGATGGGGATTTTTCTTGGAGTAGCTAAAGGATTTTTGATAGAACAATATTCTATATACTTATTTTATTATAAATTTTTACAAATTAAATGAATAATTTTTCTAATATTTAATTTTTTTTATTTTATGACAGGATGCAAGAAATGTATGAAAACGAGATAAAGGCAATGAATTAAACATGAAGATGATGTCCCATAATAAAGTATAAGTCAAGGCCCAAACCTGGAGCTCAAAAAAGAAAAATCTGGTTGAAACGAAGTCAAATCTATTGGAAAACACATTTTACATCATGAAACCCATTTTTATGGTATAAAAATTGAATAAATCAATGGGTAAGATAATCCATAAAGGAAAAGAATCAGTCTGGGTAAATAAAACAAGAGTTGTGGTGTGACACATATGTGTCACGCTATGAAACAATCCAAATTTTATTAGGTTGTAAATAACTTCTAGGTTTATGTATCGATGATATTACACTATAAAACACATATTTAAGATTTAAAAGTATTCTCTTGGGCTCAAAAATGAACAAATTTTATGGGAACTAATGCCTGGACCCCCTTTTAATGACCCATTATGACCTGAGATGAATTTTACCCATTTATTGACCCATTTGTGATGCCCTAAGGGTTATTTTAAGCTTATAAATATAGGTCTATGGGTGATTGTAAGATAACCAATTAGAAAAATAGGATTTTTCATTGCGCTACTATTAGGGTTCTGCTTTAGGCTTTATTTTCTTTTTTTGTTTTCAATTCCTTTCTTTATCATGTAATTACAATTCATGTTTTATTAAACTATTTAAATTCCATATTATTCCAATATAATTTAATTATATCCTCACACATTCTATTTTTATATCTTTAAATTTTAAATTACAAGTGAATAATCCAAGGATTGACCTTGGGGGAGGTTTCACAACATTCTTAATTAATGTGCTTCAAATTCTTAATGTTTGAATCCTATTTGTGGTGAATGAGAGAGAAGTGCATGGGTACGATAGTTGTTCATCATGACATGGATCTCTAATTCATACCTTTTCTTTTATTTAATTCTTTTACCTCTATTTTCTTAGGTAAACTTTTCATATGGTGGAGTTGAGGATACCTAAATGGATAAAACGACATACGATGGAGCCAAGTCCTTTAGGAATTACACTCTTGGTTGAGGTGTTATCCTACTTGTATATTGGATGAGGTGGGGTTTGATGTACCAAATAGGTTTCCTAAGGAATAATAAAACCCCAGACTCAATAAATTAAAGAAAATTAATTCATTTATGAGGTTTCATAAAATGAATTATCAAATAGAATTTAAATAAAAAATAAATAATGAAATAACCTGCATTACTAAACCCTAGGGACCATACCTTTATTTATAATTTTAAATATTTATACATTTTCATATGAATTTTAGTTTAATATTTTTATTCCATGTTTTAAAAAATAAAAAAAAAAACCAAAATTTAATTGTTATAATAAATTAATAAAAGCACAAAAGGAGTAGTTTATGTGAAATAGAATTAACAATTGATCGACTGAAAATATATTTAATTGAGAAGACCCTGGTTAGACTTATTATTAAATTAGGAAATTTAAATTTTCTTTTTTAACACCCTATTATAGGCACATAAAAATTGGATTTGTTGTCAAGGAGGTAAGAAAAATTTCTTTCACCTTTTTAATATTATCTTTTTTTAAATATTTTTCATTTTTTTATTAAAAGAAATCTATTATGTATTCAAACTAAAATTATTTGTCAAGGATTGAATACTCACATGAGATAACTAAAAAACAATAAGTGTTTCAAGATGATTAAAAATATTAGGTGAAAAGTATGAGTAACACATTGGATGACTTGGGGAGTAAAATGGAATGGCTAACTGGACATGTCTTTACATCTCAAGAGAAATAATTAGAGAAAAAACCTGAGCCAGTGGAGGAAAAACTTTCCCCACTAATTTTTGAAGTTGAAGAACCTAAGGACGTAAAGGAGGAGATACTTTAAGATCAATTCCATATCACTTAGACATTTCTATAGGAGAGTGATGATGAATACATGCCTGATAATATTCAGATGAGAGATCAATAAGATTTGGATAACTTCTAGAATGAATATGAAGTGCAATATGATCTCACCATACCTTAAGAAGAAGAAGAATTAACAAAAATTCACTTATCCCTAGATATAAAATAAGGTACCACCTAAGTGGTGGAATTTGAAAAAAGGATGGAGGAGCCTGACTACCAGCCTTCGACTAGTGAAAATCGACTCCAAGAGGATCTTTCCACCGAAGAAGCAATTGAAGACAAACTAACTCACAAAGATGATATTTTATTGAAATATATCTCATCTAATTTTATTCAATATGAATTGAGTATCAACTCCCACTATTTTTATTTTGTAGATTTAGCTAAATTGTTTTATGCCTTGGGGGAAGATGACAAAATAGAAAATGCAACTTTTGAGAAATGTTTTGAGCTTTCTGAAGACATTGAACATTTATTAGAGGAATATCATGAAGAGATCCAAGTGTCTACTCCTGAAGAACCAAATAAACCCAATTCCTATATAAAAGGGGAATAATTCTATATCAATTATTCAATTTTAAATTGTTTTGAAATAAAACTGCAATCTAAATTTACCTTTGATTATCCCATTGATGTAACATATCTAGAGAAACCATTAGAAAGTGAAAAAGAGGATACACAAGTAGAAACAAAAGAGGTGGAGGACCCATAATCTATCCTACCCACACCATTAAAGATATAACTCACTACGAAGGTGGCAGTTTTAGTGTACTATATCCATGGATTCTCCATTATAAGAACAAAGAAGTGAAAGTTGGAAAAAATAACATGTGGTGGTTCAAATAAAAGAAACTCCACCCACCAACAGATTATGGACAACAACTAGTATTCCCATCTGGAGGAATTCTAAACATAGGGCCCACTTGGTGATCAAACTAAGACTTATACTTCTTTTATTTTTATTCCGTTTCTAGGAATTTAAATATCAATTCATAGTTTAAGAGTTAGTTATTAGGATATATCCCTATTCCTATATTTTTTGAACTTAATTTTCATTATCCTTAAAATTTGATGATTTATTTTTATAGGTCCACCATTCCAATCACACAAGAATAAGGATGAAATTGAGAAGTATGTATGCATAAAGTTCAAGCTGTATAAAGGGATATTACGTCGTAAAAGGAGAATTTAAGTCATAAAATTAAAATTTACATCATAAAGACTATAAAATAGAAGTGTGAAAATGAGAACTTGTGCAACCCAATTGGACATTCATTGTAATGAGAGTATGAGTTTCAATTAATTATTTATTATAATCCTGCATTTTTAATTTTTTTTAGATATTTAAAGGAAAATTTCATGCCACACTTGAACTCTTGAATGCTAGAATCAATCTAGGAAACATAGGTTGCTTAGAATAAACATTATTACATGTTTTAATTTTCAATATTGACATAATTAGATGTGTTAAATGGTAAAATGAATGATATAGTTAAGCACAAGGGGATGAATTTAAAAAATCATGATTTTTTCGTAATAAGTTTCTTTTTGTAAATGAAAATTTACTTAGATTTGACATGTTTGAATTTTTGAAATTGAAATTGATTGTTTTATTGTTTTATGCATTTACATGCATAATTGTCTCAAACCATATGTTATCATCCATAATAAAAATTCTGAACTGATTTTTCCCATTTATTTCTATAGTATATTTCTTGAGATACTCAAGCATGTTTTACTTCTAGAACATTCATGTCATTTTATTGAAGATATGACTGAATTTTTTTTTAATATGATCGAGGATTTATTTTGTTTAACCTTTTTTCCTTGGACCCACCATGACATCAATCACACGTTTTTTCCATAGAATCCATGAATGACCTTGTTAGTAAATGATCCATGTTACAAGTCTATTATGCCTATTCATGCTCTACTCATAGTATGTTGCATGATATTAAAAACAATAAGTGTGGGGGTGTTGGTTTTCCATGGAAGATGTGGATGTACTTTAGTGAGGAGATTATACTAGGGGTTATTCATGATATTTTGAGAGGGGCCATGTTATCATTTATTGTACATCATTATACACATCTCTTTCTAAAAAAAATAAAAGAATTAGGTTGTGTCTTGGGAGGATAAAGAATCACCATTTATAGACCGATGATATTAGGACCATATGGGGTTGGGGGGTGGATGTGAGATTTTTCTTAAGCATAAATTAAAAAAAAATAAAAAAATTAAGAGAGGAAGATTCATTCACTATGATTACTTTTATCATGCGCCTACTTTAAGCTTTAGGGACAAAGAGATGACATTATTGATGAAATATTACATTGATCTTATGTTTTGATATCATATAGTATGCTAAAGAGTCAAACCTCCTTTTTGAGCTTTATTTTTATTCATTACCCACCCACCTTAAGCCTTAGAGATGTTTGAACCTTAATTCAAAGTCCACATGAAGAAATTTGATTTCTATCTTTACACGGTGAAGATGTTATGCTTCACAAGCCTATGTAAAGTGACATGCACTACTAGATATTTTGGTATTTGCAACGGTCGTCCACAACAAAAGGTCATTTGTGCCAGGAGTCCTTTACAAATGTGCCATTGCAAAAAACAACATCACAAATAAAGGTATTTGTGATGGGTAAAATGCCAATCACAAATGTTTTTTGTTTTTTCTGAAAAATGAAAATTACGATTGACCATCCCTATTGATAGTATTTGCGACATACAATTCATCCATCATAAATAATTTATTTTTTCAAAAAATTAAATACAAAAAAATAAAATAATTAAAAAAATTCTACATATAATTTAAAATATTTATATATATTTAAAAATATTAAAAAATAATATGAATAAAAAAATTTAATAAAATTGAAAATAATTAAAAATAATAAAAAAATTAAAATAATTACAAAATTTACAAATAATTAAATATTTTAAAAATTTTAAAATCATTAAAAATATTAAAAAAATTACAAATAATTAAAAAAATTACAAATCTTTAAAAATATTAAAAAATTACAAATAATTTAAAATAATTTAAAAAATTAAAAATTTTAAAAAATTAAAAATTTATAAAAATTAAAAATATTTGAGATTTGAGATAATTAATGTAGTTTTTTATTAATTTATAATTTTTTACAATTTAATATAAATTATTTTAAATTCACTATCAATTAATCTAAATTAACATACTTTTTTATAAATTAATGAAAATTAGTATAATTTAATACAAAGTAATAAAATATATTATAAATTACTAAAAATGTGTAAATAACAAAATTTCCAATTTTTAGGTCATGAGAAATAACAAATTTTTGTTAACCATGTCCAAATTACAATAAAATTTATTATTGTTTATGACATGGAAATTGATGAATTATTTCATTTTCACTTTTCTTTTAATTTATAATAATTTATATATATACACATAAATACAAATATCAAAATTAAATAAGGAATAATAAATAAGGAAAATCAAAGCTAGAATCAGATAAATTGATAAACCTAGCGTTTGTACACACATACATATATCAAATAGAGAATATATTTATACACACACACACACACACAAATGCAAATTTTAAATAAGGAATAATAAATTTGAAACAATCCTAAATACCAAATAAATCATGAAAATTAGATAAAATGCTCAACCTAGGGGTTTTCAAAAATAAAATATTTAATAAAATGAATAAAACCCCAAAATAATGAAAACAGAGACAATAGGAATTCATACTAAATTGAATTGAATCCATATCTATAAAAAATTAGTTTAATGAAGTTCATTAGAGCGGCACTGATCCAAAAAATAAATCATGTAATAAAATGAATAAAACCAAAAAATAACAAAAATGGAGACAATAGGAATCTGTACTAAGGAGAATCTAAGTAGGATCTGTAAAAAATCACTTTAAATGAAGTGTGTTGGAGTTGCATGAAGCAGGGAATCCAGGTGCTGTGCATCACAATAGTTCGAGATAAGGAGAAGGAGAGGAGAGGAAAAAGAAAGGGGGTGCAATGATGTTAAATTGACATATTTATTGCGACAGACTATTTGAGATAGAATTAATTCCACCATAAATATTTATTGCAAAAAAATTATTTATGGTTATAATTAATTCCCATAAAAAATACTCTCAGGTTGATGGGTATTTACGGTGAATGTATAAGTCTGTCTCAAATACCTGGTGCAAATACGTTTTGTGTTGGGTGGTGAGAAACCCAGCCAAAACTATTTGAGACCGATGAAATATTCCATCATAAATAATTACTATTTGTGATGGAATAACACATCCATTGAAAATAGTTCATGTTTGAAAACTATTTGTGACATGACATTTAACCATCACAAATTTCTCATCATAAATAGTTGAAATTCTAGTAGGGATGCACTTGCAATATAAGAAAAACATAATTAAATTTATTACCTCGAGATATGAGTACAAATAATTCAATGCAAGGTAAATTTCAAAGTACCATGCACATTAATTATGAATTAAGAAATTGAAATTAAAGGAATGAAGAGCATTGTTATTTCAAAAACATAATATTAAAATGCATGATTGAATTTGTTGATTTTAAGGATGAGGATATGAAAGAATTATTTTGTGTGAAATTTGAAAGTTTATTTTCTATTTAAAAACATTTTTTTTTATTTTCCAAATTTCATTTTTTTAATTTTCAATAAATCCACTTTATGGGGGAGTAGGAACCATACAAGAAATCCAAATTTTAGACATATAAAAAAAAACAAACCATCTAAGAGAAAAGAGAGAGTAGTACATCTTGTAGTATCAATATGGAGTCCTATACAAGATTTTGAATCCAAGCACACTTTCATCAAATACTTAGCTTGAAAATAAAACACTAAGAAATCAGCATAGTGAAACAGCTAGTCTTTGGACCAAGGGAGCTCGTTGATATTTCCATGCAATATTAGCATAGATAAGATCATTCTTAATCTTCTTATAAAAATGTATGGGGAAAGAGAAGTGGATGAGATCCAATATTTTAGGGGCCACCATGTCTTGTTTAACCACCTCTACCAAGGACTTCTGGGATATCGGGTCCGGTGGCACAAGAATAACTATAGGAACAGGATCCTGATCTTCAACCTTAGTTTTATAAGATGCATCATACTTTCATTGCTACAGAGAAGATACCTGTTCTTTAATAAGGTCTTGAATTTCACCAATAATAGGCTGGTTCACCTCTAGTATCCCTTTTCCTTTTTTTGGGGATCCTTCATGGGTCTTGGATTCTAATTTTCTCCCTGAATATCTAGTGGTTATTTGTTTGGGAAAATAATAGTAGTCTTTTCAAGGCTTAGATTTATTCCTAGGTGACACTGGGAAATCACCTGATTCAAAGAGTCCCTTCTTGACTCTACCCACACCCATTCTAAGGTAATTCTTAGTTGCATGAAAATCATCAAGGCCTAGGGAAATCTGAGTATTCTCCCCTTACTTATTAGATTCGGTAAGACTTCTAAAGATCTCTTCAATCAATATATCTGGTTCTACTCCTTGTAATGATGTCACTAGTGATTCCAACACTATTGTCTCATAATCTTCCCTCTTTCCAATAGCTTTAACACAATTATTTTTCTTCTTGGACCCAACTGTCATCCTCCCTAATTCCTTCATGGGAATATTGGAGATATCACCCAAGTAAGAAAACTAGTTTCGTAAAGGTAAGGCCACCTTTGATTCCATGTTAACGCTGCCCTACTTGATCTCGGTTGGAGGCTTAATAGGACCTACCTGAGGTTTTTCAGGGGCCTACTATACTGCCCGATTTACCACTTGTGCAAAGGAAATAGAAACACCTTCAGTAGTAACTAAAATTCCTGCCTTATCCGTAGGTCCCAACATTGGCTTGAGATTCAAATTATAACCTCCATTGTCTATTCATGGTCACCATCCTGAGCTGCATCAATATCCTCAATAGATTCAGCCATAGGATAGGAGACCTGAAGATCCCTTGATAACAGAGACTCCCTATCCTCATTTCTATTACCAGCTTCATCAGTCCGTTGATCCACAGTGCTTCCCCACCAACAATGCTGATCCAAATGTCCTAGTCAGAAGAAATTAGCACAGAAGTGAGTCCATGATTCCTAAAAAACCTCTTGATTGAAGTGGTATTACCCTTCTATTTCAATCTAGAAGAAATCCCCTAGAGCTTTTGAAACATCCACCTCCACAAAAATCTAAGATGATATGGGATGAAAAATGTCTTGAGTTTGATGTTCAACACATAGAAAATGCCCAAGGCTGTTTCCTATCAACCTAAGGATGGAGAGATTCTGAAATGGAAGGGGTAAGCCAGGAAGATGTACCCAAATAGCCGAAGAGGGTGGATCGTGATGTAGGTGAAAATCTATAGACTACCAAAATAGGTTAAACCACATAGAATCGAAAGATTGGGGAACTCTGGACCACGCTCGATCAATGATATCTTTGTCCCTGAATCGAATGAGGAGGTGTCACATGTCGAGCAAGAAAACAACCACCAGACTCAATAAGCCACAGTATCTATTAATGAAGCTATATAAAGCACCTACTAGAGGATAAATACTACCGAATTTATCCACCAAGGAGTATTCAAGGAGAGAATAAGCCACAAAAAATTCCAAGGAAGTAATCAGTAGGGACAAAGCCCCTTTTAATACCCCATTATGACCAGATACGACTTTTATGCATTTACTAGTATATTTATGATTTCCATAGTGTTCTTTTAATCTTATAAATTTAGGTCTTGGGGGGATTGTAAGATCATTAACCAGACATATTTGATTTAATACTGTTCTTTTTTTAGGGTTGTGCTTTAGGTTTTCTTGTCTATTTTTGTTTTTAATTCCTTTATTTCCCATGTAATTTCAATTCATATTTTATTAAAGTGTTTCCATTCCATCTTCTTACAATATAATTTTTTTATATCCTCTTATATTTCTCTGTGATCTCTTGCACTTTATAGTGTAAAGTGACTAACCCAAGGCTTGGCCTTGGGAGATGTTTCACAACATTCATAATTATTTCCCATTAAAATATTAATGTGTGAATACTATTTGTGGTGAACAAGATAGAAGTTCATGAGTGCAATGGTTTTCCACCATGACATAGATCTTGAATTCATCCCTTTTCTTTGATTTACTTATTTCTTACCCTTATCTTGGGTAAAATCTTCATACGATGGAGTTAATGATACCCGAAGGGATGAAATAGTATATGGAGGAGCCAAGAATTTTAGATGTTTCAATCTCGTTTGAGGTGTTATCCTACTTAGCTATTGGAGTAGGTGGGTTTGGTGTGCCAAAGAGGTTTCTTAAGGCTTGCTAAAATTTCACACTCAATAAATTAAAGAAAATTAAATCATTCATGAGGTTTTGTAAAATAAATTATTAAATTGAATTTAAACAATAAGTAAATAATGAAAAACTTTATTTACCAAACCACAAGACTAGGACCTTTCTTTCTAACCTATATTCTATTTGCATTTGTATCATCATTTTAGTTTAATATTTTAATTCCACATTTTCAAAAATAATAATAAAAAATTTCATTAATTTAATAAATTAATAAAAACCCAAAAAATAAGTAGTTTAAGTGAAATAGAATTAGTAGTTGATCAACTACAAAGATCATCAAGTGAGATGACCCTAGTCAACCTCTCTATACCACATTAAGAAAATAAATTTGATTTTGTATCTCCCTATGATAAGCATGTCAATGTACCAAGGGGATGATCACACATAGTTGTTCACTATTTTGATGATGGTATATTAATTGGTGAATTTATTTAAGGTTTTTACTAAAAGTTTCTTTAATTGAACATTTATTTAGGTAATTAAATTGGGTATTTTATATGGATTAGGTTTGGGTTCATGTGAGGAGTAGATTTCACCATGTTGCTTGAGGATTCAGTGAGTGGATATCGCCCATTTAAATTTTAAGAATTTATTCCTTTTGAAATTAAATTGAATTAAATTAAGAAATTGATTATTAATCTTTATAATTAATTGTATTAGATATTTTGTCTTGATATAGGGCCTCATGCTGATAGACGATGTCTGATTGGACTTGGATGATCTTGGGAAAGAGTTACCTATATTTTATTAAAGGTTGATTACTCTATAATTGAGGTAGGTTTTATCTCTGTGTAGGTCCATGAAAAGTATTATACCTTGATAGAGAGTGGGTGAATCAAGGTGTGTTAGTTTTAAAACTTTAGACTTCATTATTCATGATTTTTTCCTCTCAATATGAGGAAAACTTATTTCTCCCCCTTAAAAACTCTTTAAAATGATTAAAGAAATAATATAACATAAGGAATTTTACTTGGTTTACAAAAAAATGGGATAATATAAGGAAAATTCATGAAAATGTTTTGATTAAATCAAGACACTAAGTTCACTTCTTAAAGCATGATTATAAAATAGATCAATCTCATTGATCCTCTAGATTCACTATCCATGACACATTCAAAGAATTCCATGATCTTATTCTCCTAAAAATATATGATAATAAATCACATTGAAAATGGTATGAAAATTCAGTATAAACTTGATGAATTTTTAGAGAGAAATATTTCATATAATGTCTTCCTCATCTTACACTTTTAACAATCTAGAATTTCTGTAATTTCTCTTTGTTCTTTGAGCCTATATTCTCTGTCAAGAATTTCTATCTCTTAGTCTCACTAAACTCTCTAAAACTATGTGAAGTTATAGAGAATCCAAATAACTTATTTTAACCCACGGTTTGGAATAAAATATTACCCCACTTCAAAGATCAATACAAGCGACATTCACACTTAAATATAGAGATTAAGGCTTGTTTAAGTTACTTTAAGACTATTAATGACCTGAGGCATAACTCCATGTTCAAAATTTCAGGATGTTAAAACTACTTGGTTGTGGATTAATCTTTTTTTTATGGTGTATTCATTTTATTACATTCCTTTACTACAATGTATCACTTTATACTATGGTGTAGAAAATGATCTCAATAAAAAATTATGGTGTGGATTCATTCTATGACAACCCATATCATTAATAAACCTTAATTCAGGATTTATTACATAAAGGTACACATTATACAATCCCAAAATATCATGAGGACTAGTGTATTTGGGAAATTAGGTACATTATATAACAAATTTAGAAATAAATACAATGAAATTATTTAAATATTCCTTAATATGTTCCTAAAATTCCATCATTCTTCTAAAACCTCACAGGATATCCTGGAGATATACATAAGAAAGGGGTGATTTATAGAGCCCGGTAAGGTAATAAACACAACATAACATATGGTAAAGTATTAAATATGATCCAAGAGGCATATCAAGGTAAAATAAGATGGGTGATCATCATAATATTGAACAATGAGGCATGATATAACATGATATCATAAAAGAAACAACTTAAAACAAGACATCATAAACATAAGTCAAGAATAACCACCAATACAACATAAAATAGTGTACTTAAGATAACCACCAACGAACCATACATGGAATATCATGAGATTAAAATATTATCCAATGCATTGGAGGGCTATATAATTTTTTTCCCACCTATCACATTCATATTATACACATGCCTAAGTGTGCCACATAGATCGTTCAACATAGAATCATATTTCATCACATTTATTCACATGATTAAGAAGTGTGGGTTAAATATATGAAAGTACCCAATAAATAAAGTATAGGTACATTTAGGTGAATACCACTGAGTGTAAATTAGATGGGTATTCAATACACAAATTATTAGCATTGAAAAATTGTAGGATAATTTTGGCAGCATAATGGGGGTACATAAAGAATCATAGAAGGGATTAATGATAGTAAAAGGGATATATTACCACTTTTACATAATAATAACTGTATGATGGAAGTTTAATAACATATATAAACATGAAAAGTTGGAAATTAAATGGTATAATATAAATAATGTTCTTGAATAAAGAGGAGAAGGAGAGGACCCCTTACCTTAAGAGGAAGCTTCAAAAATATTGGGTGGAGATTATTAAGAGCTTGGAAAAAACTCACGAGTGATATAGATAAGTAATTTTAGAGTAATTTAATTCCATAATGGATTTTATTGAAGAGTAATTGGAGGTTTTTTGGGTTTATATAGAAAAATAGAGGAGAGTTCATTATTAATTTCCAAACTTAGGTTTTGGACTCTATATGATAAAATAATCAAAACCAAAAACCTTATCATGGTTTTTCCCATGGTTTCTACAAAATTGGAGTGTTTTTAATTATTTTATAAGGATATAATTGAAATCATTAAAATAATACCCTTGGTTATGTGGAAGTGAGTCATGTTTACAAAGAATTTATTTTAAAACCTTAAAACATAATATAGGTTTTGGAGGATTCATTAAGGGTTTATAAAATTAATAAAATATACTAAAAAACAAATTATTTTAAATAAGATATATATATTTGGTCATGGATACATTTTATGGAATATGTTACATCACTTTTGGGTTATTATGATGTCATAATACACACTGTATATTTATACTGTATTTAATTTTTACCTAAAAATTTGACTCTCTCAGAAAATTATGAAAAAATATCTAGTGGATAATTATGATATGTTGATTTAAGAAATAATATTTATTTTATAAAAGTAATTTTCTAAACATGATAATTTATATTTTTAAATAAAAAATCCACATTCATTGAAAAGTACTGGGTTTTTTCGACAATAACAGTTTTTTTGACCCTTAAAAAAATTATTTTTGAATTTATAAAATTATATGATTATTTATATTCAATAAATATTATTTAATAATAATATTTTATTAAAATATCATTTATTTCAAAATCTCTTGAATTCATTAAGAAGAGTGTCTTGATTGAAACTACATATTTCTAAAAAATATAATTCGTGTTTCATCGTATAAAAATATTTTTTTTATCAAACTAATTATTTAATCATTTAAAAAGTAGTATTAAAAAGTAATAAATATAATAATTGACTTATTGAAAATATATACAGTTTAGTTCTAGATATGCAACCCTTTATTAAATTAGTGAATTCCCTAAGGGTATGGTGTGTGATGGTGAGATTTTCTTAGGGTGGTTCAACATAAAAGTTTGGGTCGAGATCTCAATGAGATTGAAATTATCCCATAAATGGTTTTATTAATTATTTATTTATTGAATTTTAGATTGATATTGGTCAAGGGAAGATCCCAATGATTCTATTTCCCTTAGAAGCTCCGATAAATGGGATTTATAGGGTAAGATCCTACTAGTCGAATCCATCTCTTCTTCTGTCTGTTTAAATTGGAATTTATCATAAAACTTAATATAATTAAATTAATGGTAATGGTATAATGTCTATATTATCGATGGTTGTGATGCTTAATGGTATTTTAATTCCAAATGTCTATAACTATCCAAAATAACCAATGTAGTGCATGTGTTTTCTATAACTATATTACATGATAAGGAATTTATTAATTCAAAAAAGGAATTTCATTTATATAATTTCAGGTCATTACATTATTCCACCTTAAAAAATTTCACCCTAAAAATTTTCATTTCATACACTAAAAAAATGATGTTACTTTTTTTTCATTTAATCTCTGGGTTCCCATGTTACTTCTTCAAGCTTTTGGTTCCACCACAACACTTTAACCATGTGAGTTGTCTTGTTTTTTTGAACTCTGTCTCTACAATATAAGATCTTTACCAGCTGATCCTCATATGAAAGATCATTATCTAATGGTACCACCTCTATATTTAGTACCTTTTAGGTATATGGTATGTACTTCCTTAATAGGGATACATAGAAGACATAATGTACTTGATATAGGTTAGGTGAGAGTGCTAGTTGATAGGCCACCACTTAAATAAAATCAAGGATCTCAAAGGGGGAAATGTATCTAGGAATAAGCTTTCCCTTCTTCCTAAACCTTAGGGATTTCTTCTATATAAATATATGAATGAACACTTTATCTATAACCTCAAACTCTATGTCTTATCAATGATTGTTTGTATAAATTTTCTATTGAATTCATGAAATTTTCATATGACGTTGAATGATTTGAACCTTATCTATCATATTTTAGAAAAGATATGGTCCCATCCGCTTCCACTCTCCAACTTCATCCCAGCATATTGGAGTCTAAAACCTGTTCCCATAAAATGCCTCACAAGGCACCATTTGAAGGATATAATGGAAAAAATTTTTATATGACAACTCCACTACTAGAAGGTTTTTATCCCAATATCCTTGGAAATCCATTGAACATGATATAAATGTACAATCTGTTGTTTGAATGGTTCTTTCATACTGAACATCCATCTAAGGGTGATAATCAATGATAAATATCAGTTCTATATCCAAAAATTACTGAAGGATTATCTAAAACCTCAAGGTAAACCTTGGATCTCAAACATGTACTATAGAGAGTGAACTCCATGCAGTCTTACCACTTACCTTATATATATCTTGGTGAGTTAGTCAATAGATAAATCTTCCTTGATAAAAATGAAATGTGCTAACTTTTTAAGGTGATTAAATACCACCTAGATGGAATTATTTACTTTAGGTGTCCTGTCGAGTCCTATAATTAATTCCATGGTTATGTTTTCCTATTTCCATAATGGTATAGGAAATGGTTTCATTATACCCTTAGACTTCTGTCATTCCACATTGACTTTTTGTCATACCAAGCATTGAGATAAAAACTACAAAATATCCCTCTTCATGTTATCCCTCTAGAAGTTTTTTCTTCAAATCTATATAAATATTAGTGTTTCCTAGATGAATAGATTAGGATAATATATGTGAATCATCATAATTTCAATATTTAGTTCTAGTTTTTTTTTGGAAAAAATATCTAGGTTCCAAAACTTATAACTCTATCTTCATTAAAGTTGAACTTTGGAATATTCACTACTTGCTTCTATAGCAACTCATCATCTTTATAGGCCTCCTTAATCCTCTCAAGAATGGATGTATGAGTATTTATTTGAGAAATATTATATAAATATTCTTTCATGATTCCCATTTCTATCCTTTTCCTATCCAAGAAGATTGTATCCCTTGTAATCCTTATCATAGATATGGTTATGTGATCATTTTTACTTAGATAATATGTTACTTTGTTTGATTTTCTAGTATGGAAATAGATTGAAAAATCACAATCCTTGATAATATCTAAACACATTCATTTTCACATATTAATATCCTTTTTTTGAATATATACTCGATCATTTTATGATCCATATATATATCACACTTTTCTCTATAGTGGTAATGTCACCAAATATTCAATGGGAAGATCATTGATTCCAATTATAGATAATGTGTTGGATAGTTCTTATCAGGTATATTTAATTAGTGTGAGGAATATACTATTACTTTGTGATCTTGTATGAGTACACAACCCAATCCCTTTTTAGATGCATCACTATAGATCACAAATCTTTCCCCAATAGTGAGAAATGTGAGCACATATAAAATTATTAGACTCTTATTCATCTATTTAAATATTTATTTGCATTAATAAGTCAAAAAAAACTTAAATCCATTCCATGTAATATTGTTTATGGCCGTGAAAATTATGATTAGTTTCTCAAAAATTGATGATAGTACCCAGCTAATCTGAAGTGCCTAGATCAGTGTGATATCACTAGGGGGGGGGGTGAATCAGTGATCAATTTTTTTTCAATTAAATTTATATGGATGGTTATATCCTCAAAATAATATTCTTTTGTATCTCATCCTTACCTCAAATAATTTTTTAAATATAAGGGCAAAAAACACAAGGATTTATAAAGTTTAATATAAATACCTACCCCTTTCCATGTTGGTTATTCTCTCCAACAAAGATTATCCACTATAATATTATAATTAATTAAAATGGTCAATAAATACTCATAATTTATGTCATAAATCCACACATGATATTATTTATATTATATCCCACAATGTTACTAGAATCAATACTGACCCACTCTAGAATCTTCACTAGAGACTTCTGCTCCTAAATCACACAAGTGACTTCTCTTGCTTCCAACTACAACTGAGAGGCTTCCTTCTTTATTCAATGATTTATCCACTACAGTATAATCTATTAATCTTCCTCCTTGATATTAATTAATGTGACTTTCTCAAGTACCTATTCAAGTACCTTTGCAAAGCTACCGGTCTTACTCAATAAATTCCATTCACTTGTATCTGATCAGTTTCCTCAGTGAAACTATGATCAAGATATTATTATTTATTTTTTTGATGAAAAACTAAGCTCAATTTATGTGTCCAAGTGGTTCACACAACTTCTTCAGGAATATTATATGAAATAAAAGATCTCACATAGTGTTAATCATTTTTCCTCATTGAATATTCAAACCTCATTCATGTGTGATACACTGTATGGCCTTCTCATTTATGTAACCCCTTTAATATAAGAATTATTTATTTATTATTTTATGTGTAACTCAAATGTTTTGAGTAAAATAAATATATTTAAAGGTTTATTACTTTATGTTTTCATTAATTTTATCATATTCATCCTTGTTCATGTATGCATGTAAGCATGCATTAGTTGCATGTATCTTGCTCCTTTGCTTGTCTTCTGCCTCCTTCATGTGACCAAGGAGAGGTCACACAATTTTATTTCTCCTTCTCTAAATAATGTATTCGTAAGAGTGATCTTTTAAACCCTTACATCCTTTTCATGAAACAGGTGGTGTCCATGAGTTCCTTAGAAAGACAAGAGGTATGTTTTTGGGTGTCTCTTTCTCATGATTGGAGGTTCTATCCATGGGATACTCTTAACCTTGATATGTCAAAATGACTATCCACATGTTCCTTGTTAAACCCTTTATGATACTTTTATGGCTCATGGGTTTCTTCTTCAAAAGATCGGTTCACACAGACTCCTTCTATCCTTTGCGTGAATGGTTTATGCGAGTGATCTCTTTTAAGAGTTGTCACAAAATCTTAAAGGTCAACATCAGTTCCATAATCCAATCCTATGTTTTTATATAATAGGATATAATTATTATCATCTGATTTTCATGCCATTTCTAGGACATATTAAAATTCCCAAGGATCTTGGGATCTCATTAATTTGGAAACTCCCATATTCTCCATACAGTGCCGAGGGATCATGTGATCACATGATTTCTTCACTTGATCATGTATCACCTCAGTGCTTCATGTGATCTTCCTATATTCATGAGATGACTCACCATATAGTTGATGTAAAACCTATTTATACTCTCATATAATTATCATGATAATATATGAAAAACATGTGATCTTATTTCAAATGAAGTTATATTCTTATTCATGCGACAACATCTCACGATCGATTGATCACATCACATTATCCAAATAATATCATATGATGAACTATTGTTCTACCAATCATTCTTGTGATAGATTCATGCATTTTCTTTTTTCTTAAAATTCATACATGTAAGAAAAAATTGCACATATATCCTCAGTTTTATTTTCCTTGTCTCAATCCTTTAGTTTGACAAGTGGAGATGAACATCATGTGAAGGAGTCATGTCAGTGATCACTAATTGTCAAAATTTCATGTAGAAATCCTTCAATGGTCGAAGGTAGAAGATGATAGATGGATGGTTCAGATCATCGAGATTGTATAACTCTCATTCTATTCATATATTTAAAGATATAGGAATAGTAGCCTCACCACATGCATACCACATAGGCTTCTCACTTCTTCTGGGATACGGTTTATCAATCAATATCTATTGCTCACCGCTCAAGCTGGTGATAGGGGATCATCACCCATAACACCCTTCACACACCACATGATTTATCCCAGTGGAATTTTGGCCAAACCTATGTGACTTTTAGGTGATATCTCCATGGGCCTTACACACGAGACTATCAACACCTATGGGAGTGCACTGTTAGATCCTTATACATGAGTCCATCTAAAAATTAGCTTACATATGGAATCCTTTGGGAGTATCTCCCATAGGGGTTGACCCTTGGTCCCCTAAGCATGGTTGAGGGATAAAACTTAGATGATTATATGGTTTGCACAGATTTTAATATTAGGAAGATTTATATATTTAAAAATAATCTATGTATAAAATGGAATTCTAATCCTTCCTAAATAAAATATAAATACATTCATGCATGGACTTCCATTTTTGTATAGACACCATTAAAAATCATCATGAAATAATATTTCAATTTCATGTATTTATTATTATTTATCTTATAATAAAAAAAGTACCTTTAATGACACAAGTCTTGTACCTTAGGATCACCTCAAAAAATTATCAAAGTTGGTAACATAGATAATTGATCGATCATGTCCATAATAAATTTATAAGAATCACCACTTCATCCACCAAAACATATTTACTTATTAATAACAAATGAAACCCAGACTCTATATAATCCAAAGAAACTAGGGATTTCCATCACAAATATTGTTCTGTGCTATCATTTTATTGCATATATTTTTTAAGGATCCATATATATCCATTTACTAGTGATAACATGTCCCAAGAAAGTTACTTTCTCCAACCAAAACTCACATTTACTATACGTTGCAAATAAATTTTCCTTTTGAAAAGTATTCAATAAAGAATTAAAATGATACTAATATTTCTCCTTGATTTTAGAGTAGAAAATAATATAATCTATAAAGTCTACCACAAATTTGTGGAGGTAATACCTAAATACTATATTCATTAAGTCCATGAATATTTATGGAGCATTAGTGAGTCCAGACGGCATCACTATGAACCTATAGTGACTATACCTTGAATAAAAAGAAGTATTGGGGATATCAACCTTCCTCAGATTTACTTGATAATATCCAAAACAAATATCAACCTTAGATAAGTACCAAGATTCATGTATTTGATCACAAAATTCATTAATCCATGGAAAAGGATACTTGTTCTTTATCATGATCTTGTTGTGATCACAATAATCAATGTAGATATGCATTGACCCATCCTTCTTCTTGATGAAGAGGACTAGTGAACCCTATGGTGAGAAACTTGGGTGTATGAACCCTTTATATCGATTCTACTGTATCTTCTTCTTTAACTCCTCAATTTCAACAACAACCATTTTATACGAAGTCTTTGATACTGGAAAAGCTCTAGGTATGAGCTCAATTGAGAACTAAATCTCTTAACTAGGAGGAAGACCAGGAAATTATTTGGGAAACACATCAACAAATTCACTTATGAGTAGCACATCATCAAGAATGATCTTTTCTTTAGTCTCAATCATTTGAGTGATATATTATTTATTATAAGATAATAATATAAATTCTTTAGATGATAGTAATAAATAAGATTCATCCTCATCCTTGCACTTTTATAGAATTGTAGGGATATTCTTAACATAGATGGAAATTTCCTTATCTTGGAAAATTATATTGTATATATACAAAAAAAGCCAATACCTTCTAAGAAAAATATTAAATTCCACTAAGAGGATCATCACAAGGTTTTTCAGGAAATTAAACCCAAAAATTTGGATAGGGGATGAGTTATATACTTAGGATGCAACAATTGACCCATTTCCCTCTTCACTGATAACCCAAATTCCATGTTGTGAGGTGGTGTTTGAATTGTTATAATAAACTTGCATGATATGAAATAATGTGTAAAAAAATGGAAAATAAGCCAACATTTCACTATTTTATTATAATTATAATCAATTACTTCATCCAAAATAGACTTAGGGATGAAAATTTTCAAACTATTAATAATATAAAATGAAAAATATGATCCTTAAAGGGATAACTCAGAAATGACATATATTATTTAACATATGAATTTTTAGGTTTCAATATAAGTTATCCATGATCTATTTCCTTACATAAAATCTTATGGTCAAACCAAGTGTTTAGTAAGGCCCGTTTTCATGATCCAGGCAATGATTGAGTCCAAATCAATGTTCCCTTTTTAGGGTTATTACCCCTAGGTACCTCTATACCAGAGCCAATTCCACTTATAGTATACATACATGGATGTATTTTCATGAAAACCACTTACTATATAATTTACCAAAATATAGGGATGTTTTCAAATTTTTAGTGTTATAACTAGGTTTTTCACTAGAGTTTTCTAATCATAATCCAAAAAATAACTAGACTTTTCCCTTGATACCAACTATGAAAAACTTTATATTTAATACACACTAATTCATAACTTATTACATAAAAGGTGACCATTATACAATCCAAGAATATAGTAAGGCCTAATATCTTTGGGAAATTAGGCACATGACATAACAAATTAAAAAATAAATATAACTACATTATTGAAAACTTTCTTAACATGCTCCTAAAATTATATCATTCTTCTAAATCCACATAGGATAACCTGAGGATTTTCATAAGAAAGGGATGAGATATAAATCCCAATAAGATAATAAAAAAAGAATAACATAATCTAAAGTAGTACATGTGATTCAATTGGCATATCAAGGTAACATAATAGGGGACATCATTATAATCTTGGACAATGAGGCATGATATAACATGATATCATAAAGGAAATATAGAATATGGAAACATCTTAAAACATGGAATCATAAACATAAGTCAAGGATAAACACTAATAAAACATAATATAGTGTGATTGGGATAAACTCCATTACACCACACATGGAATCTCATGAGATTAAAACATTACCTAATGCATTGGAGGGATATATAATTCCGGGACCACCCACCATTTTCATATTATATACATGCATAAGTGTGCCACACAGATCATTCAACATAGGATCATATTTAATCAAATTTAATACAATTATTAAGGTGTGTGGGTTATATATATGGAATTACTCAATCAATTAATTATATGATCATCTAGGTTAATACCATTGAGTGGAAATGGTTTGGATATTCACTACACAAATGATTGACATGGAAAAATCACTGGATGATTTTAGCAGCATAACAGGGGTACATAAAGATTAATAGGAGGGATTAATGAGATTTAAATGGGTATATAATCACTGGGAAATTATAATTAGGGTATTATGGATTTTTAAGCAAATATCCTTACATGAAAAATTAGAAATTAAAATACATAATATAAATAATGTTCTTGAATAAAGAGGATAAGGAGAGGATCCCTTACCTTGAGAGGGAACTTCTAAAATATTGGGAGGATATTCATAAGATCTTGTAGGAACCTTTGGATGGATATAGAGAGGTAATGATAGAGTAATGTAGTTATACAAGGGTTTTGAGTGTATATGAATGGGAGGGGGGGGGGGGGTTGGGTGGGTTTATATATCAAAAGAGATCAGCACTCATTATTAATTTTCAAACTTAGGTTTTGGACTATATATGATAAAGTAATCAAAACCACAAACATTATAATGTATTTTCCCATGGTTTATACAAAATATGAGTGGTTTTCATTATTTTACAGGTATAAGAACCTAAATAATTAAAGTAATACCCTTGGTGATGTAGAAGTGAGTCATGTTTATAAAGAATTGACTTTATAACCTTAAAATATAATATAGGTTTTAAAGGATTCATTAAGGATTTATAAAATTAATCAAATAACCTATTTTTTTAAATAGAAGATATATGTTTGGTTATGGTTACTTTTAATGGAATATATTACATCACTTTTAGGTCATTAAGATGTCATAATACACACTATATATTTATATTGTATTTAAGTTTTACCCGCAAATTCGACTGTCTTATAAAATTATGAAAAAATCAGCATTGGATAATTTTGACATTATGATTTAAAAAAAATATTTTTTTATAAAAATAATTTTAAAAATATTATAATATATACTTTTAAATAAAAAATCCATATTTATTGAAAAATATTGGGTTTTTTGACAAAAATAGTTTTCTGACCCTTATAAAAATTATTTTTGACTTTATAAAATTATATTATAATTTATATTCAATAAATATTATTTAATAATAATATATTATTAAAATATTATTTACTTTAAAAGATATTAACTCATTAAGAAAAGTGCATTTATTGAAACTATATATTTCCCAAAAATATAATTTGTGTTTCATTGTATCAAAATTTATTTTTTTATCAAATTCATTATTTAATAATTTAAAATGTAATATTAAAAAGGTATAAATATAATGATTTATTTATTTAAAATAAAAAATATGAAAATTTATACATTTAGGGTCTAGATACACAACACTTTGTCACACTAGTGAATTTCTCAAGGATAAGGTGTGCGATGGTGATATTTTCTTAGGGTTCTTCAACATATATGGTTTGAGCCATGATCTTGATGAGTTTGAACTTCTCCCATAAATGGTTTATTTTATGGTTTAGTTTTTGAATCTTATATTGGTCTTGTTTAGGGGAAAATTATAGTGATTCTATCTCCCTCATAAGCTCTAATAAATGAGCTTCATAGGGTACAATCCTACTAGTCGAGGCCATCACTTTTTCCATATATGTTATTGGAATTTATCATAACCCTTAATATACTAATCTTAATGGTCACTGTAAAATAGTTATATTATCAATTGTTATGATTCATAATAGTATTTTAAATCCAACATATTATAAATTTCAAAAATAACTAAAGTAGTGTATGCATTTTCTACAACCAGATTATTTGATAAGGCATTTATCCATTCAAAAAGGGAATTTAATTTATAAAAACTTAGGTTTTTGCAACTTCCTTAAAACATATCATATTTTAGTTGACCAAATCCAAAAATATCAAACAAATAAATCCTCTTAAATCACCTATGATATCACCATAATTTATTTAACCACTTTGATCCCCAAACTAACCATGACATAAACCAGTTTCTATAACATGTGAACCTATAGACATGTAAATAATAAAATCTCATGATTTTCCAAAAACACATCATCCATATCATAATGAGTTTCTATAGCATGGATGTATTATCTTCATAATTACTATGGTGTAGCTTATTATCCATGTAATATCCACCTTCGAAACTCCATTAACACTGGAATTCAACTAATCTTTCCCTATGATGTAGTCACTTGTGCTATGGCATGTACTTCTGATTAACCTTTACATGAGATTTAACCATACATGAAGATCCTCACATAAATTGAATGACCCTTTTATATATTAGGATTAACCTTACACATCCTTACTTTATGGAATATCCTAATATGTTATGGTATATGCCTTACCCTTATGAAAATGACACCAAGTCCTAACCCTTACATAGCTTTAGATTGACCCTTAAACAAAATTATTTTATGGTGTATCCCCTTGATCTATGACATAGAATCTATCTGCTAGAAATATTTATTCCTACAACCTATTCTAATTTTTTAAACATCTATAATTAAATGTAATTGTCAAAAATCATAGTTCATGTAAAAAACCAAAGGTATTGTTGACATGAATATACCCCTTTGGGTTTGTTGAAAATTCCAAAGCAAAAACAACTCTTATTTTCATATAATATTTCATAACAAAAAAATCAGATCTAAACTGATTTTTTTTATTCTCAGTACTTTCTAATTCCCTTTACTTATATTATTGAATTGATGATTCATTAATAACAAACTCTAAGATCATGTGGGACACAACTGGGCCTGAGAAAAAAGATTTATATGATAAAATTATTAGGATAACAACTAGTTAAACTTCATACATTAAATATTCTCTTCTGCACTATAGTTCCACAAAGTTCTCCCCTAAAATTTTAATAAAAAACTCTCCCCCTGAGTGGTTCTAAATTTTTTTATCAAGGAAAATAAAAATAAATTTCTACCTATAAACATTAAAAATTTCTCTCCTTATATCAACAAACCCAAATTGCACTTCCAGGACGATTCATAAAATAGAGTTAGAAATATAAGAAATGAATCGATGAAATAAATCATACTTATAACGACCCAAGATATAAATATCTTTATTTTATATCATTTAAATAATTTAAAAATTACATCTCAAAATAATCTCACAATATCAGAGAAAATTTTGGTTTAGTGTTTTTTCATACCATTTATATAATAAACTTATTTTATAATCATGTATTTATAATCAAAATCCTATATAATCACTTATAGAATTTCCACAAGTTATTATTATCTTCATAACCCGAGGAAAGGAAAATATAAGAAAGGGGTGAACTCAAATGATTAATAAGGAAAAATTTATAAATATGTCCTCAAGGGTTAGATCACAAGAATATGATAAAACATGGAAATGGGAGAAATTTATTATTATAAAGAACATAGAAAAATAAGAGTTATACACAAGTCATGATAAAAGGACATAGAATCTCAAATGAAAAAACATATATCATGTAATAAGTATGAGGAATCATTAAAAATTAAACACAAGTAAATGATAATAATCATAGGCATATAAAAATATGAAATATCATTTAATAACAATATAAAAAATAATTATAACATAAACATAAGAATATAAAATCTTGTGAAGAAATATTTCTGCATTACGTTTAAAAAAAACTTGTTAAAAAATATTCCTACATCTCATTTACACAACAAAATTATGAACAAATATTATTTCATCACATTCAAAAAAATGTTAAAAAAAATATTCCCCCATCTCATTCACATAAAAAACTTATGAAAAAATCTTCATAAATCACATTTAAACAATAAATTGTGAACAAATATTCCCTCATGTCATTCACTCAACAAACCTATAATCAAAGCTTCCCGCATATCATTCACATGAAAAACTTTTGAAAAAATATTCTTATATATCATTCACTCAATATTTCATCATCACATGTGATATAAAACTTTAACTAATGAAGTTTAGGGTGATATAGGATCCCACCCACCAATAATCTATACATATGGTTCCTTAAAATAAAACCATTCATCTTATCATATTAAAACCATGAAAAGAAAATGGGTTTCAAAACTTTACAATTAGTATTACATAAAAACATGATCATTTGATAACAAAAAAATAATCTCTAAAAAGGAAAATTTAATAAGATCACATATAAGTTGATTTATAAAAAATTACTCCATTAGATAATAATACTTTGTAAATGGAAGGGAAATCATAAAAAGCATTTTCTTAAAAATCATTTCTTAATATCATCTTAATTTGACTTGATATTCAAGTCACTTTCCAAAAACCATTTTTTGAAGATAAAGTGATAATTTATTAAAACATTTCTTCAAAAAAATACCAATAAAGATAAATTGAAAATAAATAAGTCATATGTCAAAATACAAAGTAGACTGGAAGAATATATAATCATTGAAACAAAAATCCTTTGAAATATTTGAAAACACCATTATTGAAAACCCACATCATTAAAAGGATAAAAACCTTTATTTTAAAATGAGTAAATGGGAATAAAAATATCATTAAAGATAAAAACAATTTTATTTATCACTATGTAAAGGATAACAATCTTGGGAAATAAAAACATGGATTTGGAGAAAAAATCCATTAAAAGAAATGAAAATTATTCTTAAAAAATGAATTTTCATGAAACAATTGATTCATCAAGGAAGAAGACTTTGAAATGATACATGATTTAACTAAAAAATAAGGTGAAAAAAATAATATAACATCATCATAGGTTATAATAGATCAATCTTGAAATATTATAGTTATAGAGCAATGATTATGACCCAAGGAAAATATTTGAGTCACAAAACCCCTTACAATTTGAGGAGCATTTAACTCAAAACATCTTGAAAGAGAGAGAGTTTTATATTGAGCTTCAATTACCATGAATAAAGGGTATTTCATGATATAAAATATCAATTAGGTAGTATATACACCACCTAAAATAAATTAGGTTTATAATATAAAACATGCCACAAATAGAGGAATTTGAGATAAAAACCCCTTATAATAAGCATAATATTTGAGGAAAGAGTCATTTGATACTGAGGTCATAAGGAAGAATTGTAAAACCACAGGAAAGAATTAGGAAATAAAAATCAAATTATTTATTAGGTTTATTAGATCAATCATTGAATAACAAAGTTCAATAATAAATTTTGCAACTTAGTAGAAGAAAACTGGGTTAGCATAAACCCTTACCTTGTTTTTGATTCATTTTACACATGTAACTAAATTCCTATATAATAAAATTAAGTGTATTATATAGATTATTAGAAATATTATTCTTCTTTATTTAATTTAATAATTATAATTTATTATCATATTCTATTTATTTATTATATATTTTTCTTGTCTACGTTAGTTACTTGAGGTTGTTTGGTAACATTTTTCATAACTCCTTAGGTATATTGACCATGGTAGAAAGAATCAAAAAGAAAATTTCATAGTATAAAAAATATTAATAGTGTTGTAAAAATAATTTTTATGCATTAAATATGTTTTTAAAGTCATACATGGTGGGCAGTAATGAAAAATTAAACTCATTTCTCATGGAGGTGGTAGTCCACATGTATGCATGATTAATGCTTTCATTTGTCAATGAATGATATAAAAATAAAGTATATGATAATTTTAAATTTAAGAATATATTTATATTTTAAATATATTATTAATTCATCAATTATATCATTAAAACCAACCATGATAGGTGGTTACAAAAAATGAGTAACATCGCTTCATGGAGTGGGTAGTCCATAGGTACGCACGATTGATGTTTAATTGTTTTTATTCGTGTATGGAAAGCAATGAATAATTATTTTTCAATTAATATAATTAAATTTAATTATACTGATGATACTTATTTTATTATATTAATCATTTTAGATAATATTTGGAAGGTGTAGAGTAAAAAAATACCAAGAGAAAGTAATACTCACATTGGAAGATTGAGCTTTCTCTTGGAAAAATCTTTGGAAATGAAGGACTTAAGAAAAATAAAGTTGTCCATAAGATTATGAAATTCAGATATAGTTATTGGAGGATAAAATTTATATATTTTAAATAATAAATTTTAAGTAGAGGCATATCTTTAAGTGGTGTAAGTGTTGACTTTTTATAAGTGAATAGAAATATAGTTTTGGAAACATGCATTGAATTTCAATAATTTTATTTCACTATTAATGGGCCAAAGAATTAAAAAATGAAAAAATAAGGAAGTATTATGAGTTTTGGTTGAGCCACACATCAACCATGCATTTGGAAACATGTATTAACATGTTTTTACCGTTTCCCCTTAGTAAAATACTTTTTACCGGGGTAACTAAATTTTAACCTTAGTAATTAATTTTAATGAAAAAATTAAAATTAAACATATTACCAAATTTGAAACATATGATTTTAAATTTTAAAATAATTTTATAATATAGAATTTTTAAAGGTTTAAAAATTCAATTTTAAAACTAATGCACGTAATCGTGTAAAAACAGTATTTGAAATTTTTTTTAAGACTAAAATTATTGTATAAGGTAAAATTATCATGGTTAATGATTTCCATGAAATAAATTTGTTTATTATAAAACAAGTAAAATTTACGAGTCTTCAAAATAAATCCAAAATATAATTTCACCTTATAAATTATTGATTCAAAGAAAAGTTTGAAAACTATTTTTTATTAAAGTGACATTTTACTTTTATTATAAAAATATTGGACATAAGATTTATAATAACAAATAATATATTAAAATGTATAATTTTATTACTTAAATCCATATTTTATTACTTAAAAGGTTTTTTTAAACTTCTAGAATATTCTTACATAATGATTAAATCATAAAAATTATAATTTTTTCAAAAACTATATTTTTTTGACTAAAAACATATTTAAAAAAAATAAAACATTTATACTAAGTAAATTTAGATGTGAGAAATTAAAAAATGAGTTTTATTTTATTAAATTTATATTATAAAATTTTTAAGTATAGTTTTTAAAAGAAAATACATAATATAAATAACATAAATTTTATTGAAAATTTGACATTTTAAACATTAAGTGTTCTTAATATTATTTCATATCAATTAATAATTTTAATGATGATAATATATTAGTTCATGTATAATAATATTTTTAAAGAGTTCAATATAATCTATGAGGTAAAATATAAAATACTTAAGAACAAAGTTCTTTAAAAATAAATATTACTTTTATACTAAATACACTTTAACAAATACCATTAAAATTAATTATTTATATTATAAAATATAATTTTACCACTCCATTGATATTAAATTCTTTATTTTAATTTCATATATACTTTGAATCATATTTAAATAATAATATTTATATTTATATATAATATATATATATATATATAATATTTTAATACCATATTTTTATTTAATTGTGAGTTATATTATTTTAAATTTAATACTTAACAATACATGAATTCATTATACCTATTAGATATATAACAAATAACCATATTTTTAGGGAAATGTTTTTTCAATGACCAAATTTTCCATGACCATATTTGTAATGAATATATTTGAAATGACAAAATTTTATTTATATATATATAGACTTACTAAAAAATTTGTTTATTAAACTGTCACTACACAATACATTGTTCTTATTTCATATTATATATTTTTCACAATGATTTATCCTTTTATGGTGATCTTACTAATTATAGTTTTTTTGGTTATTGGTGATCCTTAAGGTTGAATATGATACATGGGATTTCATAGTTATGAATCTTTTATTATTTTTTATTCATTATCCCTTATTGATTTATGCACTTTTAATGAATTAATTTTATCATTAATGAGTAATAATATTTGGTGTTCAAAAATTAGTTTTATTTTCTTTTGTTGTAATGTTCCACTTATGACTGAATAAAGTATTGTTAGTTTAATTCATATATTTTATAACTTATTTCTTAATAAATTATAGTTCCTTTAAAAAAATATAAGAAAAACAATTATTTTATAATTATAAACATATGGTTTAGAAAAGGGGTATGCTTCCTAAAACCCGAAGGAATTGCATCCCCTACCCTTTAATAAATTTCATCCTCAAAATTTTAATTATCCCATACCAATGAAAATAGATAATAGAATCTAAATTATAGAGATGAATTAGGATATAATTTCTAGAGAGATATCAAACTTAAAAACTTAGGAAATATATCTCTTTACTCATAATAGGTTTATCCCTAATACCACATTTTTCTCCAACTATTTGGGGAAAGAGTATACCCTTATTTTGTATCAAGACTCACCTTATATAATTAGTTTCTTAAGGGTGTTTATTATCACACTTTCATTGATAGAGTATTGTTGGTTAATATGAAATGTGTTTTCCTTAATCCAAATAAATTTTCCTCTAAGTGGAGGGAACTGATACATCACTAAAAACACATTAAATTTATCTAAATAAGGGATAATAATATTTCCACAATTCACATTATAATAAACTTTAACTTGGAATACAATAATCATTATATTATAAGATTTAACTAACAATCAAGTCATCATGGTTGTGATTTAATGATCTTAGAAAACTTATTAGATATACTATAATTCTTATAATCAAATTCCAATAAGACATATACAACTAAAAATTGGAGGGTATGTGTAATTAAATATCAATACCCACTTCGGGAGTAGTGATTTCATAGGCATTCAATTTTCCTCTTGATCTTGGAGGTTAGTGATGCTCATTTATGTGGTTATTCCTTGGATTAAGTCATTGACTTGGATAATTCACAAGTTCCCAACACATAATACATTGAATTATATATGGAACCTTAGGATAAACTCTATTTCTTTCAATATTGTTAACCAAAATCTTTATTTTTTCTCAACTGTTTGATTCTCAATGGACCCCTCTTCCTATGTAAAGCATCTTCCAGTCACCTAGAGTAAATTTAATTGGTGATTATTCCCATATTTTTAACATATAGGAAGTTGAATATTTTTTCCTTTATCATCTTAATCACTTGATATTTCATGAGAATCAAACCTTATCTTATTTTATATTTCTAGGAATTTGACTATTTTCACATTATTAATCATATTTTATGATAACTGGTTTGGCATAATCATAAGATTTCTCACTCCATCTTCCATTCTGATGGGTTGTTCATTATGGTAATCTCTATATTATCCCTCGCACCCATGGTTTCTTCTAATTCTATCCATTATTAAAAATAAAATGTTATACATGGGTGATGATTCATGTAATGTCTATGAATTCTTGTATATATTTTTTAATTATATGGAATTATTTTGAGACTGTAAAATTTGACGGCACGTGATTCCGAGGTCCAGAGTGCCCAGAATGATCTATCGAAAAATGTTAAGATTTAAATAGAGCGTGTGAGTGGTTTTACTAAAAAAGTGGAATAACTCTTAAATGGGTGCCCAAATCAGAAATCTGAGAGCACCATTGCATTCAGGATGATGGGTTTTCCCTAGGAACAACTTAAGTTTATTCGGCGCAGGCCTCCGGTTAGAAAAACCAAAAATGGAATAACCAAAAATAAAATAATTAAATAAAATAATTTTATTTTTAAAATGCTTATAACTCATGAACGGAGACTCAGATTAAAAATATGAGACCACCAATGAGCTCATGAGGGTATGCTTTCTTTATGAAGATACTAACATTGGCTGGCAAGGACCAACAATAGAAGTTAGTTTTTTGGCCATAAAAAAATAATTAAGTAACAATTATTTTATTGTTAAATCATTAACATATAAACAGAAACTCAGATTGAAAATCCGAGAGTAATGTTGAGTTTTTGGGGGTGTGTCCCCCTTAACTGAAGCCTAACCTTGACTGACGCGGGTCAAGGGTGAATGCTATTTATTTTTGAACTTTTTTAAGGTACATTCAGTAAACATGCGGGTGGCGATTTCTATATTTTTAACCAGTGCTCGGATTAAAAATCCGAGGGCACCATTGAATTCACAGTTTTAGGATTCTCTTAGTAAAATATTAAATTTGATTATTAAAGGTCAGATGAAAAAGTTAATTTTTGGACTTTACAAAAAATAATAAAATAACTCCTTGAGTTATTTTATCTCTTTTTTGTAACTGTTGAGTGATGGGGCCGAAGTGTGGAGTTAATAGGTCATTCAATGACTTGACCCTTAGGTTACGTAACCTGGACATTGGTTGTTTTAATGTAACACTAAATTTTGGTCATTAATGAACCACATTAATGTTATGAAACATGGTTGGTTCCTCACATACATTTAAACAAAGATTGGGCATGGTTCTTGGGGAATCACAAGAGGAACCTCTGACGAAGTGCTGACGATGAATTCCTCCAATGTTGAACGGAACTTCAAAGCCTTATAGGATTCTAACTGGATAGAGATGAATTCCAACAAACATGCTTCGAATGCGGTCCTATCTTCCTCATCCACACCATATACCAACGTATTCGAGGTAGGGGGTCATGTACTTAATTCGTCCCTTTTTCTAGTTCTTGAATATTATGAAAAACAAAACCATACTACGAGTTGATCCACATTTAATTATTTAATGTGGGAGGATAATTCATGGTTTATTTATGGGGTTTTAATGAATAATATTCCTTCCCATGTTATAATGCTAATGCAGAGGGCGCATGCCGAACCGAACAAGGCCCATACCCTCCGCTGAACTTATTCTTGATGTTTTATTTGTGGGCAATTGAGAAACATGGAGGAAAGGAAAAACAAAGGGACGTGCAGTGTAGGAGGAATCTTGAGAAACCCGTAGGCATAGTTGAAAAAGAAAACGGACCTTCGGAGCTTCACCAGAGGCCCATGGAAGCTCCACCGGTGCGGCGACACCAGCGACTGGAGGAGGCGGCAGCCGACTCTCACCAACCGCGAGGATGGGGTGGTGCCCGAAGGTACCACTAAATATGGGGGGGGGGTCTGGCTGGATGATGATGGATGTATTGATGGCATTGGTATGCCATGGAGGAGGATCACAGCTCCGAGCCGCAGTGGAGGGTAGACCCGTGCCCGCGAGTCCCAATGTTGACCGGTCAATGTAGACCGGTCAGGTGGAGCGACACCAACTAGAATGGATGATGGTAGAATAAAAACTGACTTATTCTATTCAAGAGGTGAGAGAACCCCCGTGCCCAACTGGCGGGCCATGCTTAGTAGGGTGGGCCGGGCTGGTCCCGCGGCCCAGCTGGCTGAGCCCGTGGCCAACAGGCCGAGCCTATGGCCCAGCAGGCTGGAACCGGCCCAGACGGATCAGAACAGGCTTAGCCAGACCAGGACAGGCCTAGCTAAACCATGATGAGTCCAATAATTAGGCTGAGTCAGGTTGGTCCGACCAGGTCGGACCGGACCGAGACCCTTTTAGGCCCAGTTTCGCTTAAAGAGGCGTATCTTCTAAACCAGAATCCGTTTGACAGAACATCTACGGAAATGGAACCCTTAGGAAGAGGTGGTACTTTTGAGATACTCCATGTGAGTTTTGGAGAAAGTTGGTGTTTGGACGGGTTGGATCGTACCCAAATCCAACCGGGACCTCAACATTAAAATGCCTATAAATTACAGACCAGGAATCCAGTTGACGCGCTGTTTGTTTCATTGGAACTGTTATGACATGGAAGTTCATTGGGTTACTTATTTGTGAGACTTCGTTCTAGTAGAAATACGACCGATGGCTTGAGGAGCGGATCCTATCGAAATCAAGCATGAGTTGTGCGGGAATCTAGTGGATGGCTGTGACGTGAAGAATGAATAGCAATCCTATGTGGGTCAGCATCAAGCGATCTTGTGTGGGTCAGCACTGAGGGATCCTGTATGGGTCAGCCCTGAGCGATCCTATGTGGTTCAGCACTGAGCAATCCTGTGTGGGTCAGAACCGAGAAATCCTATGTGGGTCCGCACTAAGAGATCTAGTGTAGGTTACCACTGAGAAATATTCTGTGGGTCACCACCTAGTGATCCTATGTGGTTTAGCACCAAACGATCCTGTGTGGGTCAGCACCAAGCGATCTTGTGTGGGTCAGTAATAGAGCCTCTTGACAGAATAAGATGAACTAGCTTTACGACCAATCATCTGTACTTATGTACTTAAGTTATACCTGGTATGATATTTCTTTTTCTTTGTGCTTTTTGATTGAGATCATTCTTTGCGGTTTTTCCTTTGTGGAATTTTGAGAGACCTTCAGGGGTCTCTGGGTCCCTACTGAGTATTGTTATACTCACCCCTTTACAGGATTCACCCAAACCTTGTTGTGTCTTGTGAAGACGACATATATCTTGACTGAGGCTTGAGGATTCAGGGCTATATAGTGCTCAGAAGTGATTAACAGACAGTGCACAGAGGTTACTAGTTGACGTGGAGAGCCACAGTGAAAATCTGTACCTACCCTTCAGGTAGGATCCTTGGTAGAAGACCTCAGGAGTTGTTTTCCCTTTTTGCTGTACTTCTATTTTAGTTGGGATTGTATTCTTTCCCCTTTACTCTTAGTACTTTCTTTTACACTCAGTTGTGGTTTTTAGTTGTGGTTATACCATTCTTCTTCCATTGTGTTTTTATTGTGTGCAGTGTACCCTGTCTATGTGTGTATAGGTTTTAAGGCAATTGTTTCCCATTTTAGGGATATGCCTTTCCAGTGCTAGTCGTCAACCACTGGCCTATGGAAGGAGGGCTTGGGGTAGTCACGACATGGGCCCTGGGGGACAGGTCGTAACAAAGTGGTGTCAGATGGGTCGATTCTACCAGAACAAATAAGAGTCCATGTTTTAAATAGATCAATTGTGTTAAGTGTATTGAGTTTGGGTTTTAGTTTGGGGAGTCCTTTGTTGGTGTGGCGGCTGGCGTATCCATACACCAGGACCCTGAATTCTGTTTTCCGACTCGGTACATGTAAACACTAGTTGCATGTGTTTTGAAGATGTTTTTCTATTGATCTTTTTGAGTCAGATCATGAGGTATGAACTTTTAACTGTGGTTCATCTTGATTCTCTATCAAGATACCTCCACACAGACAGCCATCCAGGATTCTAGTGCGTGACCATGAGGATAGTCCACAGAGTGATGATGCTTCGATTCAAGGACCATTGCCTGAGATGGTACCTTCGGGTGGTATCCCAGTAATACCACTACCCATTGGTCAGCAGTTACTACCGACATTACTGGTAAAAGATACATGTAGTCTTAGTGCATTAAACAAGTTTCAGCAACAGATACCCCTTAGGTTCTGAGGAAAGCCCGACTCACAGGTGGCTAAGGACTGTCTTGATGTGTGACTAAGTTTTCATCTAGCTAGGGCACCATTCGATTTGATTGTGGTCCTGGTAGTGAGCCTTCTACATGGCTCAATAGGGCGATGACAGGGTTTCGATTACCCTGATCTTATGATTAGGTGACTTTTCTATGGACAGATCTTGAGAAACTTCCTAAGAGAAGGGGTCTCTAGCCATAAAAAGCTATGGGGTATGTGTTCCCAATAGCTTCTACAGCTTCGGCATAATGACATGTAGGTAGCTAAGTATCCATCGAGGCATACTGACCATTCTAAGTACTTGATGAATACGATATAAACAATGCTTCAGGGATCAGACCTCCGAGTGAGATATGTTTAGGGACACCCGAGCCCTCACAATTACTATGCGTATTCTTACTTATGTTAGGGTGCTAGAGAGAACCTTTGTGGTTGAATGTTCTTTGGCTGAGAAGATACAACCAGTGAATGTTAGTAGTGGGAAAGAAGGAAACTGACACCAGTCTCAGAGACTTGGGTGTGTAAAATGTTTTGGGAAGAGGAAGACATAGGGACATATGAGTCTACAGTTTCTAAGTGAGGTGAAAGAGCAGCTAGCTGCATTCTAGTTATCCTTCATAGATAGTGATGGCATAGCTTACCTTCTATCTATGACTATCACTCCCCCAGTTATTTAGCGAGTTTGGGAGGCACAACTTGGGGACATGGACTGCGAGACCCAACATGCTCAGTTATCCTCAGGATGGGTGCCTGAATGATTTTCTAAAGGTGGGGAGTATGTCATACTTTTCAGAGGACTCACTATGGTACCAGTGATGCTACGAGAGGAGGTGTTGATGGAGTTCCACACATTCCCTTTGGTGGTACATCCGGGTGTGGAAAAGATGTACCAGGACCTCCGATGTTAGTACTAGTGGCCAATGATGAAGAAAGTGGTGGAAAAGTTCGTATCACGATGCCTCACTTGTTAGTGAGTGAAAGCTGAGCATCATGTTCCATTACACTTGAGAACAACCTTTTAGCCCCAGACCAATGGTCAGACGAAGCAGACCATACAGAACTTGGAGGGAATGCTTCATGCTTGTGTCCTAAATTTTGGTCATAGTTGGGAGAATCACCTACCACTAGTGGAGTTCGCATACAACAACAATTATCACTCCACCATTGGCATGGCACCATTTGAGGACTTGTACGGGAGACCATGCAGATCACCACTATGCTGGAAAAACCTAGGGGATTCAGCACTTAAGGGTCCATAGTTGCTACAACCTAGCCCAGAGAAGGTGCAAATCATCCAGGAGAGGATGAAGACTGCATAGAGTAGGCTAAAGTCTTATGCCGACAGGAGGAGGGAGACCATGTCTTCCTACAGGTCTCACCCCGATGAAGATTGCGGAGATTCAGCTTGGGCAAAAAACTATATCTGAGGTTTATCGGACCTTTCTAGATTCTCATTAGATTTTGTGAGGTGGAGTCCTACCCATCTCTTCCCACACAGATGCACCGGGTGCATAATGTTTTCCATTTGTCACAACTAAAGAGATGCATGCATGATCTATCAAACATTATCGACTAGGGTGAGTTGGACTTTGACGATGAGGCGAATTTTACGGAGTTCCTGGTGGAGATAGAGGATCGACATGAGAAATTCATTCATGGATGGTAAATCCATTTAGTGAGAGTTCGGTGGCAGCATGAGAACCTTTAGGAGATCACATGAGAGCGGGAGGCTCAGATTCGTGCTCAGTACCCTCATTTGTTTGATTTGCCTTTGTTTTGGATTTTGGGGATGTAAATCCCTAAGGTGGGGAGAATGTAATGTCCTAGAATTTCTATATTTTTTTTAATTATATGGAATTATTTAAAGACCATGAAATTTGACAACACATGATTCTGAGGTCCGGAGTGCCCAGAATGATCCGTCGAAAAATGTTAAAATTTAAATAGCATGCATGAGTGGTTTTCCTAAAAAAGTTGAATAAATCTTAAATGGTTGCTCGGATCTGAAATTTGAGGGTACCGTTGCATTCAGGATGGTGGGTTTACCCTATGCGCGACTTAATTTTAGTCGGCGCAGGCCTATGGTGAGAAAACCTGAAAATGGCATAACCGTAAATAAAATAATTAAATAAAATTATTTTATTTTTAAAATGCTTATAACTCACAAACAGAGACTTAGACTAAAAATATGAGACCACCATTAAGCTCATGAGGTTATTTTTTCCTTAGGCAGATACTAACATTGGCTGGCGCAGGCCAATAGTGGAAGTTAGTTTTTTGGCCGTAAATAAAATAATTAAGTAAAAATTATTTTATTGTTAAATTTTTAACTTCTAAATGGTAATTAGGATTGAAAATATGAGTGTACCATTGAGTTCATGGGGTCATGTTCCTCTTAGTATGAGCCTAACTTCAACTGGCATGGGTCATGGGTGAATGCTATTTATTTTTGAACTTTTTTTAAGGTACGTTCAGTAAACGTGTGGGTAGATATTTCAATATTTTGAACCAGTAATCAGATTAAAAAACCAAGGGAACCGTTGAATTTGAAGCACCGAGATTCTCTTAGACAAAGCTTAACTTCAACCGGCATGTGTCAGATGAAAAAGTTAATTTTTGAACTTTACAAAAAATAATAAAATAACTCCTCTTTTTTTTAACTGTTGAGTGATGTGGAGGGATCACGAAGTTAATAGGTCATTCAATGACTTGAACCTTAGGTTGTATAACCTCGATGTTGGTTTTTTTAATGGAACACTAAAAGCAGTTCATTAACAAACCACATTAATGTTATGCAACATGGTTGGTTCCTCACATCTATTTAAATAAATCTTGGACATGGTTCTTGGGGACTCATGAGAGGAACCTCTGACGAAGTGCAAATGACGACTTCCTCCAATGTAGAACGAAGCTTCGAAGCCTTAGAGGATTCAAATTGGAAAATGAAGAATGCCAATGTACAGACTTCGAATGCGGTCCCGTCTTCCTCATCCGCGCTGTCTACCAACGTATTAGAGGTAGGGGTTATATTATTAATTCCTCCCTTTTTCCCGTTCTTGAATATTATGAAAAACATGGATCAACCATACTATGGGTTGATTCATGTTTTTTTATTTAATTTGAGACGATAATGTGGGGTTTATTTATGGGATTTTAATGAATAATAATCCTTCCCATGTTATAACTCTAATGTGGAGGGCGCAGGCTGAACTGAATAAGGCCTGGACCCTCTGCCGAACTTATTCTTGATGCATATTCTTGGGAGACTGAGAAACATGGAGGAAAGGAAAAATGGAGGGCTGCGTAGTGTAGGCGGCATCATGGGAAGACCATAGGTGCAGTCAGAAAAGGAAATGGACCTCGAGAGCTTCACCGGAGGCCCGTGGAAGCTCCGCCGGTGCGGCGGGGTCAGCGACCAGAAGAGGCGGCGGTGCCTGAAGGCACCGTGACAGATGAGGGGTGGGGGGAAATCGAATCCAAACACGTTGATGGCAGTAGTGCGCTGTTGAGGAGGGATGCTGCTCCGAGCCGCAGCGGAGGGTAGACCCATGCCTGCGGGTCCCACTGTTGACCAGTCCACGCAAACTGGTCAGGTGGAGGGGCGCCAACTGGCGCCACTGATGGTGGAACCCAAACAGACTTAGTCTGTTTGGGAGGGGAGTAGACCCGCACACTCAACTAGTGGGTCATGCCTAGCCGAGTGGGCCAGACCGGTCTTGTGGCCCAGCGGGTCAATCCCATGGTGAGTAGGCCGAGCCCACGGCCCAGCGGGCCGGATTGGACCTAGCCGGACCATGCCGGGCCCAGTAAGCGGGCTGGGTCAGGTCGGTCCGACCGGGTCGGACTAGATCTAGACCCTTTTAGGCTCAGTTTTGCTTAAAGGGGCATATCTTCTAAACCAGATGATCATTTGATAGACCGTCTTCGGCACTGGAACCCTTAGGATGAGGTGGTCCTTTTGAGATACTCCACGTGAGTTTTGGAGAAATTTGGAGTTTGGCTAGGTTGGATCATACTATAATCTAATCGGGCCCTCAGCATGAAAATGCCTATAACTTACAGAACAAACATTCAGTTAACACGCCTTCTGTTGCATTGGAACCCTCATGACATGGAAATTCATCGGGTTACTTCTTTATGGGACTTAGTTCCATTAGAAATATGACCGATGGCTTGAGGAGAAAATCCTCCTAAAATCAAGCGTGCTTTATGCGATAATTCAGTGGCTGACTGTGACGTGAAGAATGAATAGAGATCCTGTGTGGGTTAGCACCGAGCGATCCTATGTGGGTCAAAACCAATCGATCCTATGTGGGTCAGAATCGAGCGATCTTGTGTGGTTCAGCACTGAGTGATCCTGTGTGGGTCATCACTGAGCGATCCTGTGTGGGTCAGCACCAAGGGATCCCATGTGGGTCAGCACCGAGTGATCCTATGTGGGTCATAAGTAGAGCCTCTTGACAGAATAAGATTAACTATATTTAAGAATAATCATCTGTACTTCTGTACTTCAGTTATACCTGGTGTGAGATTTCTTTTGTTTTGTGCATTGTGCTTGAGACCATGCTTTGTGGTTTTTCTTTTGTGGAATTCTGAGAGACCTTCAGGGGTCTTAGGGTCTCTACTGAGTATTGTTATACTCACCCCTACATGGGCTTCATGCACACCTTGTTGTGTCTTTTGAAGAGAAAGGATAGCTTGATTGAGTCTTGAGGAGTCAGGGATAGATGGTGCTCAGAAGTGATTGACAGACGATGCACGGAGGTGACAAGTTCACGTGGAGAGATATAGTGACGAGCTATACCTACCCTTCAGGTAGGATCCTTGTAATACAACCATAGGAGCTGTTTTTTATTTTTTCTATACTTCCATTTTAGTTGGGATTATATTCTGGCCCCTTTACTTTCAGTACATACTTTTATACTCAGTGGTGGTTTTTAGTTGTAGTTGTACCATTCTTATTCCGTTGTGTTTTTATTGTGAGTATTATGCCCTGTATATGTGTGTACAAGTTTTGAGGAAATGCCTTCCCATTTTTGGGATATGCCTTTTCGGTGCTAGTCTCCAACCCCTGGATTATGGAAGGCAGGCTTGGGGTAGTCATGACACGGGCCCTGGGGGACGGTTCATGACAAAACATTAAAAATATGGAGGGAATATCATAATCATAAAATGAATTCAACCTTAAAACCTTTTACCTTTATCATCCCATTAGCCTGTAATTCCTTTAGTTCAACCTATATCAATCTTAGTTTATCCTAGGTTAGTTTATATTAGTTTATATTATACATCTCAACCTAATCCCTCAAAGTAACTAAGAAATAAAAACTTTATAGTGGTTCATAAATAGAATATAATCAACCAAAAAATATCCCTCGGAAGTGTATATCTAGGTGTGAAGAATTAGGCCCACTCATGTTGCATCAGAGTGATAATCGAGCCAATTATCAACTAACCCTTTTTGAGGTGATTAACCCTAGGTGAATCTATGTCACAACCACATCTACTTTCCAATATCTAGAAAAGGATGCCATTTTTAGGAAAACCACATACTCAAAAACTTTACTAGTATTTAAAGATAACATCTTATACTTAGAGTCATATCTAGGGTTTTTACTAAGGTTCTCTAACCTTAATACCAAAGGTAACTAAAATAATACTAAAAAAATAACATAAGCATCCTTTTATACCAACTATAACAACCCAATGTAAACATATCATTATTTTTCATCATTTTATTAATTTAAACATTACATCTCATAAAAATCTCTCATTTCTTAGAGAACCTTTTTGTTTAGTATATTTAGGAACCTATTACATAGGAAACATATTTTATAATCATTTATCCACAATTAAACTCCCATAAACTCCCTTATATACTTTCCACAAGTTATACTTATCTTTATAACTTGGGGAAAAGAAAACATAAGAGAGGGGTGATCTCAAATGCTCAGTAAGGGAAGAATTATAAACATGTCATAAAGGGTTAGATCATAAGCATATGAGAACACATGGATATGGGAGAAATTTATTATTAAAAGTATCATGGAATAATAAGATCTTTCCATAAGTCAATATAGAAGGACATTTAATCTCAAATGAACAAACATATACTATGATTAAAGTGTGTGGAATCCTAAAACATTAAACACGAGTCAAGAAGAATAAACATAGGTATATAGAAATATGAAATTTCATTGAATCATAGTATAATAAATTATTAAAATAAAAACAAAATAATAGAAAATATTGTGATAAAATATTCCCACATAATGTTTATACACCAATTTGTGAAAAAATCTTTCGACATACCATTTACACAACAAAATTACGAACAAAGTTCCCCAAATCACATTCACACAAAAAATTCTAAAAAAATACTGCCATATATTATTCACACAACAAAATTATGAAAAAATATTCTAGCATCCTATTCACGCAACAAAATTTGAACAAATATTACCATATCCCTTTCACTCAAAAAATACGTGAACAATGCTTCCCGCATCTCATTCACATGAAAAACTTGTGAAAAATATTTTCATATCTCATTCATTCAAAATTTAATCATATCATGTGAAATGAATCCTTAACCAATGAATTTTTTGTCGATATTGTATTCCACCCATCAATCATCTATAAAAATGGTTCTACGTAAAATAAAATAATTAATCTTATCATAAAAAACCCATGATAAGAAAATGTGTGCTAAAACATTCCAATTCGTATCACAAAAAAATAAAACATGATCATTTGTTACCAAAAAAATAATCTCCTAAAATAAGTATTTATAAAGAGAACATATATGATGATTTATTAACCATTACTCTATTAGATAATAATCCTTTTAAAATGAAAGATAAATCACAAAAATGATTTTTTTAAAAAGTGTTTCTTAATATCATCCAAAATTGATGTGATTTTCAATTCAATTTCCAAAAATATTTTTTTAAAGATAAAGTGTAAAATTATTAAATAATTTGTTAAAAAAATTCCAATAAAGATTCATTGAAAATAAATAATTAATATATCAAAACGTGAAGTATAAGGGAAGAATATATGATCATTGTAAGGAAAAACTTTAAAATATTTGAAAACACCTTTATTGAAAATCCGCATCATTAAAATTATAGTGAAACCTTTGTTTTAAAATGATTAAAGAGGAATGAAAGGATAATTAGAGATTAACAAAATTTGAATTACCACTAGAGAAAATAAAACATTGGAGGGAACTAAAAACATGGATATGGAGAAAAAATCTATTAAAAGAAATGTTAATTATTCTTAATAAAAATGTTTTTTTCACAAAACAGTAGAATTATCGAAGAAGAAGACTTTGGTATGAAACATGAATTTACTATAAAATAATGTGAAAATACAATATAAAATTATTATAGGTTATAATATATTAATAATGAAATATAATATTCAAAGAGAAGTGATTGTGATGCAAGGAAAAGATTTGAGTCAAGAAAACCCCTTACAATATTAGGTGCATTTAACTCAAAAACCATTAAAAGAGAGAGAGTTTTAAATTGAACTTAAATTAATATGAATAAAGTTTATTTTATGATATAAAATCTCAATTAGGATACATATACACCACCTAAATTTAATTACATGCATAATATAAAACATGTCTCAAAGAGAGGAATTTGATATGAAAAACCCTTACAAGAAGCATAATATTTTAGGAAAGAGACATTTGATAATGAGATCATAAGGAATAATCATAAAACACCATAAAATAAGTATTAAATAAAATAAAATTATTCATTATGTGGAATAAATCAAACTTTTAATAATAGAGTTTAATACAAAAGTTTGTAACTCAATGGAAGAAAATTGAGTTAGCACAAACCCTTACCTTGTTCCTGATTCATTATGTGCACGATCCTAAATTCATGAATAAATGAATATTTTTCTTATATAAATTAATAGGAACCTTATTATTATTTATTTAATTTAATATTTTCCATTTATTATCATGTGATATTTATTTATTATATAGTTTTCTTGAAAACATCGATTACTTAGGTTGTTCGATCAATTTTTCCATAACTCCTTATATAGGCTAACCATGATAGAAAGTGTTGTAAAAATAGTTTCATAGTATCCAGAATTTAAATAGTGTTATATAAATAATACTTATATATTATGAATATTTTTAAATCCATCTGTGGTGGGTGGTTATGAAAAATGAAACTCATTGTTCGTGGAGGCGGTAGTCCGCATTTAAGCATTGTTAATGCTTCAATTTCTCAAAGAATGAGAGTGAAATAAGGTATATGATAATTTGAAATTTAATAATAATATTTATATTATATATATAATATTTATTCATAAAACTCATCATTAAAACCAACCATGATATTCAGTTACGAAAAATGGGCATCATCACCTTATAGAGGTGGTAGTCCGCACGTAAACACATTCGATGTTATTTTTTTCTCAATGGATTTAAAGGAATTAATAATTGTATTTAAATTAATATAATTAAATTTTAGTATAATAATGTTATTTATTTCATTATATTAATATGCTTAAAGAATATTCTTAAGGTGTAGATTAATAAAAAAGACTAAGAGAAAGTAATGGTGACGTCAGAATCTTGAGTTTTCTCTTGGAAATATCATTGGAAATAAAGGACTTAAACAAACTAAAAGTTAAAAGAAGATTATGAAAGTTGAATAGAGTTATATTATGAGAAAATTTTCAGTGTTTTTTTAAGAAATTTGAAGTATAGGTGAGTATTTAAGTGGTGGAAGTGGTACCGTTTTATAAGTGAAGAGAAGGGTGGTTTTGAAAATACCCATTGAATTTCAATAATGTTAGTTTACTATTAAAGGACCATGGAATTAAAAAAAGGAAAAAATGAGGAAAGGGGGATAGTTTTTTTCAATCCAAATATCAATAATCCATTTGGAAACATTTTTTAACATGTTTTTTCCTTTCCCCCCTTAGTAAAATACTTTTTACTATTTTTACTTTTTACTAGGGTAACTAATTTTTAACCTTAGTAATTACTTTTAATGACCAAAAATTAATTTGACCTTATTTATTAATTGAAATTTATTATTTAAAATTATAAAATCATTTTATATTATAAAATTTCTAAATATGTAACAATTTTATTTTAAAATAAACCTATATAATCATGTAAAAATATTTTTTTTACAAAACATGTTTTTAAACTTAAAATTTATGTGTAAGGTAAAATTATCACGGTTACTGATTTCCATGTCAAAAATTTATTTATTATAAAAATTAATAGTTATGAAGCTTTAAAATCAATATAAATCTGAATTTTACCTTAAAAAATTTTTATTCTAGGAAAAGATCGAAAACAATTGTTTTTTATTAAAGCAATGTTTTACTTTAGTTCTAAAAATATTGGATATAAGATTTATAAGCTCAAATAATATATTAAAATTTATAATTTTATTCCTTAAATAAATATTTTATTACTTAAAACTTTTTTGAACTTCTATGATATGCTTATATAATGATAAAATCATAAAAATTATAGCTTTTTCAAAAACCATATTTTTCAACAAAAATTCAACCTTTCCAGAAAAAATAAAAAATTCATACTAATTAAATTTTGATTCTATTAATTAAAAAATTAATTTACTTTTATAAAATATATATTCTAATTTTTTTAATTTATTTTTTAAAATAAAAAACATAATATAGAGAAAACAAATTATATTAGAGAAAATAGAGCTTTTAAACATTAAGTATTCTTAATATTATTTCTTATCAACTTATAATTTAAAATATGTAAATATATTAGTTAATATAAAATAAGATTTTAAAATTATTAAATTAAATATATTAGGATAAAATATACAATAATTAACAATTTTTTTTAAAAAGAAATATTACTTTTATACTAAATATGCTTTAAAAATACCATTATAATTAATTATTTATATTCTAAAATTTAATTTTACTACTCCATTGATCTTAAACTATTTATTTTAATTTCATATATATATGATATCATATTTTAATAATAATTTTAATATTTATATGTAACGTATAAATGTATATATTTATAATATTTTAATATCATATTTTTATTTCATTATGAGTTATATTATTTTAAATTTATTACATAGAAATACATGAATTTATTATACCTATTGGATATATAACCAAAGAACATATCTTCGATGACCATATTTACGATAAGTGTATTTTCAATGACTATATTTTTAATGACCATATTTGCAATGACCAGATGACTATATTTTTAATGAACATATTTGCAATGACTAGATTTCATACCTATATATATAGACTTACTGAATCATTTGTTTGTTCTATTCTCACTTCGCAAGGCATAAATATTTTTTCATATTATATATTTTTCACAATTCTTTCTCATTTCATGGTGATATTCCTCATTTTAGGTTTTATTTGGATATTGGTGATCCTCAAGGTTAAAGATGATCCAAGGGGTTTCCAAACTGTAAAGACTTTATTCCTTTTATCTATTTACCCTATTTATTTATGTAATTTTAATGGATTTTTTTTCATGGCATGTAGTAATCCATCGTGTGAAAAAATTAGTTTAATATTTTTTTTGTAACATTCCACTTATGAATGAATAAATTTTTGTTAGCTTAATTTACATCTTGTATGACTTATTTTAAAATAATTTTCAATTAATTTAAATAAATTAAAGAAAAAATAGTTTAGAACTATAAATATATGGTTTATAAAAAGTAAATGCTTCTTAAAAATTTGGGGCATTACAATACTTTTCTTAACAAGCCATTCCCATAGGGGAGTGCCAGTAATGGATCTAAAACCATCTAGTGTGATGGTTTTTTTTGGAATCTAAGAGACAAATATTTTCATTAAAAATAAAACTTCCTTAGAGCCTTGGTCATGATGTTATCCACTTGATTATTTATAAGAACATATTCTAATTTTAAGAAATTTTTATCAACATTCTACTTCAAGAAATGGTATTTGATCTCAATGTGCTTTTTTCCTTGAGTTTTGAATGAGGTTTTTTCTAATATCTATAACACTTAAGTTGTCACACGTGATTGGAATAAGAGATACCACATGAATAACAATATATTTAATCTTTTGTTTCATCTTTATCAATTGGGTAAAAGATTGAGTTTCTATAATATACTCCACCTCTGTAATGATTAATGATATATATTATTGTTTTTTTACATTTATAATAAATTAAAGAGTTTAAAATATTGAAAACACCTACCAAATTAGAATTTTGATAATTAACCAAAACTACCCAATATAAATCTACATATCCCAAAATTTTATACTAATAATTATTAGAATGAAATAGCCCAAAATCCATAGTATCGTTGATATAATGAAGTATTTATCTCATAACTTTCATGCGATTTTTTTGTACAAATTTTAATATGGTGTTCTTTACATGTGGAAAATTTAATATCCAATAGAGTGGATTTTAAGTATAGTATACTAACGATGATTTTCTTATTGAGAGTAACATCAAGCTCCTTACCTTTATCATCTTTTTATAATTTTTTCTGGGTTTTCACTAGAGTAAACATTTTTTTAGAATCATCCATTTTATTTTTTAGAAAATCCATAGAATATTTAGTTTGGGAAATAAATGTCCTATACTCTATTTGAATAACCTTTAATCCAATGATAAATGATAATTAACTAGTTAGAGACTTCTTGAATTCACAACTCAGTAGTTTTGAAAATTTCTTTAATTGGGTGTCATTTGAGCCTATAAAGATGATGTCATCAATATATACATGTACCAATATCCTTTGTCTTTATTTTTTCTTGGTTTATTGGTTGTGGTAAAAACCTCCTCTATGAAAGTAAAAATTCTTTTGGTATTGATGCAGCCATGAGTATCGGGACTTTAGTGCTTATTTTAGGACATAAAACACCTTCTTTAACCAACACAACTTCCCTTCATCTTCATAAATGAGAAAAAAATATATTTTTTCAATATATACTTCCAATTATATGAATCCATTCAATAATGTTGATTTGAAATCCATTTGATACACTTTGAAACTATTTTTCATAGCCATAGATAAAAATAATCAAATAGATTCAAGTATTTCCATTGGTGAAATAACATCATCAACATATATGTATTCAATTTAAGAATAAACTTTTCACACTAGGTGCACCTTGATCCTTATCACATTTCCAACTTCACAAATTTTACTTTGGAAACCCACTTGGTTTTAATAACATTTTTAATTTCTGGCCTCGGTATAATTTCCAAAGTGTTATTCTTTTAAATTTGGTCAAGCTACTCATTAATTTACTTGACCCAAATTTCATACTTGATAGCTTATTTAAATGATTTTGTTTCAACTTTAGATAGTATGGATGTTTAATTTTGTGCTTTCATCCTTGTTTTTTGAACCGAGGCTATCTAATCACCAATAATATCATGTTCAATGATTTCTACCCTGTTGGACCATCTTCTTGAACCTGATATTTTTGAATTTTTTCCTCATCATTAATGATTTAAAATTATTTTACCATAACCCTTTGAACTCCCCCTAATCTATAAAAATTTTCATAAATTTCCTCCTCCAAAATTGAGTCATTAATGTGTGAATTCTATATGTCTAGAACTAAAATATTCTCACCTTTATTTTCAATTTGTTAATTTTTAGTTACCAAAACATCATTAATTTTGATGATTTTACCCATCCATTTATTATATCACTTATATGTCTTATTCCTAGATTAATATCCAAGAAAAATACCTTCAAAACCTCATGATTCAATATTTATATTACTTGTTTATTAATAATAATATTTGAGTGCTGGATTATTTCCATAATATATTTCATATGGAGGATTTCCTTTAAATACATATAAAAATACCTAATTAGAGATATTAACCACTATAATAACTTCCTATTTCAAATAATTATCTAGTAGGTACTTTTCTATAAACATAGTATGTGAAATTTTGTTGATTATGTGATCTATATTTTCAACAACACCTTTCTACTGAGGTGTTCTCATTACTGATAGATGATGATGACTCCCATATTTTTCCAAATATTCTTTCACCTGGTAATTTTTAAATCCTATACCATTTTTGATGTGAAAATTTTGGATTTTTACACCAATAACCATTTAATATTCTCTTTAGTTCAAGAGATACACTTGAATACCTCAATTTTGTGAGTAATCACCATTAGCCATACTATCCTACAAAAATCATTGAAAAACAAAGCATAATACCACTTCCCATATAAATATTTAGGTGAAAATTACCCAAAAACACCAAAAAGAACAAGATAAAGTAATCTCAATGATTTTTATTTATTTATATTATAATTCTTCTAAACAATCTTCACCTTTTGACAAGAATCATAGGTTTGGGTGTTATGACATGTTATCTTGAGGAAATATCAAGCTACATCATTCTTTAATATATTTTCCAAGGATTTCTAGCTTATATGGACAAGTCACTTATGTATTAACTTGTTTTCATCCTCCTTGGATAATGTACACCAATTTTAATCACCAATAAGGAAATTATTTTCTTTAGTCAATCTTTCTTGAAGAAAAAATAAACCATCTCTATAATTGGAAGTAAACCATTCTTGTAAAATTTTACACCATGTCCTTTGTTATACAACTGGATTACACTTAGCATATTATGAATAGTACTTTCAACCAAGAGAACATCTATTATTCTAATATCCTTTCCACCAACCTTGTATTTTCTGAAGCCAACAATTTCGAGTCATTCATTATTACCAAATCAAACAAATTCATTTTTATTATATTTGATGCCAATAATAAGATCTTCATTTCTAGTCATGTGTAAGGTATATCCTCTATTAAGAAATCATAATTCAGATATTTCCATTATTATTATGGAAATATCAATAAATGTTTTCCTTCTCATGTATTTTTTTCTTCATCCATGTCTGCTGGTTAACATCTATTGATGAGGGGAAATATTGTTTAACCTCAAACTCCATGATTTCTTCCTCATTTTATAAAAATAATAAAAAAATTTGAGTTTTCCAACCTATTTAATATCACTTATAGATACCATATTCTACTTATCCATATCTCTTGAGGCTCCTTGTTTTATACCCTTGAATCATAATTGTACTCCTTATTCCCATAGACTTTACACTAAAAGAAATAACTGTTAAAAGTATAAGAAAATGTTGAAAAATAGATTGCCTGTTTTTGGTGTTGTTAGTCTCTAAAAAAAATATTGGAAATTTAAAACATATATTTAATATATCCTAACTTTTTATAGAAATAACACCTTATTTTTTGTTCCCCCTTTTGACCCTTTACTTATTGAATAGTAATCATTTGATCTCCTTACCAATCCATATTTATTTAGGGTATTAATGCTTGCGGTTCATTATTAACCATGGATATCTTCACCTTATGAACATGATTTACAATATCCTTCCCTTAATTTTTTAAGTGATAAAATTTTAAGATATAAATCACCTCTTCATAATAAACCCCATGAGCTTACATTATCACAAATGCACTTGAACGTGCTGATGTTATAATGAGAGTGAAGAGATTTTCCTAATTCTCAAACTTCAACCTCCACATCATGAATTATCTATTGTATTATTATATTCTATTATATTTATATTTTATATATTTGGATAGGCCTTCAACTATATGATCACACTCTTTAATTATAAACCTTATCTTAACCACTTTTTTTGTGTTTCTAGAATCTCTAGATTTATGTTTTGCAATTTGTGTCTTTCATTCAGACTTCCATTCCTCTTATTATTTCATATAAAAATTAGAGTCATAAATAGTCACAATTTAATTCTTTTTTGGCCCTCCATATATATACCACTTCAAGGGTTGATTTATGTTGTTCTTGAAGATCTACTCTTCTCTCAATTTCATCATTTTCACTATCACCATCATTAGTCGACGGGCCATATAAAATAGCCACTAAAGCATATTCACTGGGGTCCCTATAATACTTAACATATTATACTTTTGTTTCCTATACACTTTAAACTTAAAATGAATAAAAATTTCTCCTTTTAAAGAAATTTTATTGTGAACCTTTGTTTCCTTTATCTCTTTCAATGATTTCATAGTCAAAGTATAATCTTCATCATCATCCTAAAATTTATTGGGTTATCTAGATGTGATATGTCCAACTTTAATAAACCTAAATAAAGTGAGTATAATATTTCATTTAAATTTTCCCTTTTACCCTCTTAAGGTTATATAATAGGAATGAAATCACCACATTGACCTATTCTTCATCAGGATCTTATTTTATAAAAAGTTTCTTCATAGATTTTGAAGGCTATATGTAACACCCCAAACATTTTATGGTATGTTTCTCTTAATTACATTCTATCCATTAGGTAGTCTATTTTTATAAATCATTGATTTTCTTTGAAACAACACTTGTTTATTTAACATATAGTCATAAACTATCCTTTGAACTTAAATTTTACACTTTTGTGTTTTGAATTTTGAAAAACATACATTCACAATTGTGATCAGGATGATATTTAGAGTCTGATAGAATTAACTTAATTTTTATTGGATAATAACCTAACCTTATGAATAGTAACCTAACCTTATGAATAGTAACATACCCTTATGAATATTAATATGACTCTTAAGAATGGTATCTATAACCATGAATATATAAATAAATTTGGGCACCCTAAAAACGAAGATGAATATTTCAAGTGTTTATATTTTTCGATTAAATAATTATTTTAATTAAAAATTAGATTTATCATATTTATAAAATTATTTTTGAAAAATGGAGTTTATTTTTGGATTCTACACATCAAAATATTGTTAGGGTGGATTTTTGGTATATTTCTGAAATACTTGAATCTTTTATGAATAGTAAAAAATAATAAATTGCGATAAATGATAAATACTTGATTTACTGCATCATAGGTGATTCAAGGCTTGTGTAAGCCCACATGGTTTGAACTAAAATGACATTATTACTATTTGGGATCACATGAATCAAGACTATTCACAGTCTTGAGAAAAATATTAAAATAATAATTAAAATAATGTAAAATCCCTTCCCCCCTCCACTATATAAACCACCCCTCACCCCCTATTCCTCCCACACCACTAAAACTTTAAACCTTGCCTAAATTCCACCGAATACTCTTCCCAAGACAACTCCCTACGTCGAAGGCCTAAAGGTCTCACCAAAAGGCCAAAATTAAAGGTCTTAAGAAGTTTCTCAAAGAGGAGTACTCAAGAGGTGAACCTCTCTTCCATTTTCTTTCAATTTATTTTACAAGTTTCACTATTTTATTCTCTCTTCTCACCTTACCTCATCCAAATGACATGATAATTATAGTACCATAAATGTACTATATTTTCATTTTGATAATGTAATATTTCATTATAATCTCTCTTTTCCCCTCCTTTTATACCATAAATGCAAACACCGACTGAGATGTGTTAATTTATCACACTCAAGGAAGACATGTTTTCAGTTTCCATTAATATCTTCTAGACTGGTCATGAAATCTTTTTAATGGTTGAAAAATATCATAATATGTTAATTTTATCTTATTTAATGTTCTTTAATCTTTACACACTCATAATATGGAATAATAATACAAAACAAGTTCATTGTGCACAAAACCGCCAAGCTAAATCCAAGCGTTTATCATTAACTTATCGAATGAGTCATCCTCAAGGTATATAAAAAAATCATTATAAGATAATATATATATATTTAATGTAACTAATAATATATATTAACAATTTTGGATGTTTAACTACATTTCAAATGAACTTCTATTCATGAATACAAGTAAAAGGATCATGAAAACCAAGGAAGAAAATGCTTCCAAAACAATAAAATTAAACCCCTTAAACCCATCAAAAAGGCCATTAATGAACCTAATAAGGTTATAACATATCAATTACAAGATTATTAGATTCTGTAATTATTAATTAATGAAGCTAAATTTTATTATTCATGTCGTTAAGAACAATAAATAACACCTTTAAGCATAAGGTAAGGGATATCTTAACTCAATTTGCATTCATTGAGTTAAACATCAATGTAATTGGTTTTGTATTTCAAAAAATATATGTGAATGACCTATGATTATTTTATGATTTATATACAATCTTATTTTGTGGGTTTATGTTTGTCACACATAATTATGTCATTGATTTGTTCTCGATCTAATGATACGTTCTTTGTAAGGGATCCTCTCTCTCACTTTTGTTCAAGAATACCCCCTATGTTGTAACCTTTTATTTTTAATTACTAATGATGGGGTATGTTTTTGAGCCTCCCCCATACTAAAATTTTGATATATAACTAATTTTACACCCATTTACCTCTCATTAAGCCCTCACAATAACACCCGTTACTATGCCCAAATGTTTGTAATAAGTTTTCTCATCTCACTTTTATTTCCGTGAGATTTCCATTGGTCGTCACTTATTTCTAGTATGTGGTGTATGTGTACTTAAATTTTTCATATAATACCATGATTAAATTTTTATTCATGGTTTTAAATGATTCATTTTATGATTATTAAGTTTTGGTCATGTGATTCGACTGATTACATTGTGGTAAGGGACTTCGTCTCAACTTCCATTTCGTTGTGACTTAATTTGTATTGTGCACCTAATAAAACTTATGTGGAATACATAATTACCATTTGAGATCAATTTTCATTTGAAATTACATTTCTATTAAATATCCATATTCTCATTTCATGGATATGTATATTTTCTAAACAATATACCATTTTACATATGGTGTTTATTTGGAATGTTGTTTTAACTATGGAAATATTGATGAATCCATATCCTCTACTCTATAAGGATATTGAAAAAGCATATTGATATTATATTAAATCAATGTATAAAGAATTATTTAGACATGAAGTGATGGGAGGGGCCCGCTATATCCCCTTGATGCATCGACATGTCTCATGAGACAATCAGTTGACAACAAACCCTTTGAGTTTGTTTCCAAAAATCAGATAGGTTTCTACCCACAGAACTAAACCATTTTAACGGTATTATGGTATCATGTGATAGATACATGACATCCAAATAATAATAATTCTCTTTATTCATTATCAGTTATTACTATCCATGAGGTTTTCACTATGACAAAATCTATGGATACAGGTTCATTCTCAGTTTATTAATGGCATGTGTTTTTCATTTATTAACCATGCCATATTGACTATTACAAGTTGTTTATGATTTAGTTAATATTGATTAATGCTTACGCTATTTGTAACCCTTACTGAGCATTTGAGATCTCCCCTTTCATTTGTTTACCTTCAGTAGTTTATGAAGAGGGGATCATTTATTGAGTTTCCGTGGATGTAGTTTTTAGTTTTTGTTATGTATTGTACTTTGTTACCTTTCCCAATGCAATTTAAGTTACATCTATGTATCTAGTTTATTAATGAATACTAAACTAATCATTCATTCAATATTTAATTCATCTTAATCATTCCAATGTAATTAGTAATGCACCGGCTCTGGTCTAGAGGGGTTGGGGTGTTACAGTTGGTATCAAAGGAAGTTTAGTAGGAACCTAAGAAACTAGATTAGAAACTATAGATTAGGGAACAAATACCTAAGTTAATATTTGAGGAAAAACATATAAGAATATCCTGGAATTTTGGGTAAGGAATAGAGTATGTGGATCTTTATAGAAACTACATCCCTGTCTAGATACAAACAGGTAGTGGTGGCTTTGGAACAGATGTACCTAGGATTAAAAAATATGACAAGGAGTTCTGGGCTTCACCCAGGGTATCCTGGTACACGAAAACAGGTCTTGCTTCACTCTTCATATAGAAACTCCTGAGGGATATGATTTGGATAATTCACATTTTTTTACAAGACATTATGAAGGATTTAAATGTAAATTGTTCCTCATAGAAATTATGTTTATGAGATTAGCTATGCATAGAATTTTAATTTATTATATGTAATTTTCTATTTAAGATTATAAATTATGATTCATGACCTAATCTAGTGTATTTAATTATTTAGATATGGTTCCAAATGGAAAAAGGGAAATCAATACTCATGGTCAATGTAGGGATTTTCCCACTGAAGAAGTCAACATAGTCAATATTGTAGCGAATCAGATCATGTCCATATTGAGAAAACTTACTTAGGTTGTGATGAATAACCATGATACACCTATGTTGGATTGTTTCATGTGGTAGAAGCCCCCATATTTTAGTGGCAAAACTAATCCAGTGGTAGCTAAGCAGTGGATCAAGTCCCTTGAAAATATATTCATGGAGTTAAGATGCAATGAAAATAAAAAGGTAGTGCTAACAGTATATTGTCTCAAGGGTGACACTAATAAATGGCGGTCCTTGATGCATAATACCACATAGGAAGAAGAAATAGAAGATATGAAATGGAGGAATTTTAAGGAAATATTATTCTAAAAATATTTCCATCATGAGAAACGAATTGAAATGAAGAGTAAATTCCTTAGATTAAAACAAAGGGAAGAAGATAGTGTTGCAGAGTATAATTCTATCTTCATAAGACTAGTCAGGTATTTCATAGATTACCTATGAGACTCGGAAGAGAAGATTGATCATTTCTTTGAAGGTCTTAAGCCAGGTCTTAGAAGGTAACTATATTCTAAAACTTTTTCATCACATGATGAAATTGTATCAAGTCACATCAAAAAAGAGAAAGATTTTTTTAGATAAAATTTGTTCAAGGGAAACCAAGATAATAAGAGGTACTCTGATAACCATGGAAATGGTGAAGCACCAAAGAAGAACAAGGGAAATAAGCAATTCCCATTATGTGAGAACTGTGGAAAGAATCATCTTGGGAAATGCTTCAAAGGCATGGGAGTCTTCTATAAGTGTGAAGACAAGGGTTATCAATCTAATGAATGTAAGGGGAAGAAACAATTCAATGAAGTTAAATGCTAAAATTTTAGAGATATGGGACACTATGAAAATGAGTGTCCAAAGTGCCAAGTAAACTTTCCTCAGAAAAGGACACAAGATTAAGGGAAATCTTATGCAATTATGACCACTAAGGTTGGAGTTCGTAATGATGTAGTGGAAGGTACTCTAATTGTTTCCTCAAACTTATCCAATGCATTATTTGATTCTAGATCATCGCATTCATTTATATCTTCCCAATTTTCTAAGAAAATTAGACATGTTCAATTTGATTTAATAAAGGGGCTATCGGTCAAAACTCATAGTGGATATATCATTGCCACAAGGGTATGTCGATCAGACCGACTCATAACACATAAATGTGATTTAGTTGCTAAACTTATCATCATACCAATTATTGACTTTGATATAAATCTCAGTATGGATTGGTTATCAAATTATGATGTGAAGATCTATTGAAAGAAGAAAGAAGTTACATTTTTTGAAAACTGTGTAGAATCCCTTATCTTTAGAGTAGAAACCTCACTATATGATTATTATCTAGATCCACACCCATTAGCTCTACTGAATGCAATACTTGGAGGGGAAGATAAACCAATATCTATGGGTGAGGAAAGAAATATTCAAACTGAATATGTGCATATAGTGAAAGAATACATTGATGTATTTCCAAGGGATTTACCTGGACATCCTCCAGAGCAGGAAGTTTACTTCTCTATTGATTTAATTCCTAGTGAAAGACCTATATCAAAGACACCCTATAGAATGGCCACTGTGGAATTAGTGGAGCTAAAGAAACAACTAGAGGAATTGAGTGAAAAAGGATTTATTTGACCTAGTGTTTCTCCATGGAGATCCTCTGTCCTCTTTGTCAAGAAGAAAGATGGATCCATGAGGATATTCACTAATTAAAGGGAAATTGATGCTTTTAAAATAAAGAATAAGTATCCTCTACCTAGAATTGAGGATTTATTTGACCAAATTCAGGGAGCACAATACTTTTTTAAGATTTGCCTTCGATCTGGATATCATAAACCGTGTGTGAGGAGGGAAGATATTCCAAAGACATCATTTCGAACTAGGTATGGGCATTATGAGTTTACAGTGATGCCTTTTGGATTGACTAATGCACCCTCTGTTTTCATGGATTTAATGAATAGAGTTTTCAAGTAATATATTTATAACTTTGTTGTGGTATTTATCAATGATATATTGGTATACTCCAAAAGATATGAATACCATGAGAATCACTTGAGGATTATTCTAAAAACTTTTAGAAGAAATGAATTATATGGAATGTTTAGAAAGTGTGAATTCTGGCTTCAATCAGTTTCTTTTCTTGGCCATATTTTCTCTAAGGATGGAATATTAGTTGATCCTGTGAAGACAAAGGCAATCCAAGAATGGTCCACACCAAAAAACAAAACCGAGGTATGTAGTTTTATTGTCTTAGTAGGTTACTATTGGCGTTTCATTCAGAATTTCACCTGACTAGATAACCCGCTAACTAAGCTCACTTATAAAGGGGTTAAGTTTGTATAAACAAAATAATGTATATAATTATTTGAAGAATTTAATATAAGATTGTTCAATTCTCCAATTCTGACTCTTCCATCTAGAAATAATGAATTTGTGATATATAGTGATGCATCAAATAATGGGATAGGTTGCATCCTTATGAAAAATGATAAATTTATTACTGATGCATCAAGGTAGTTGAAGACTCATGAGAAAAATTATCCAACTCATGATCTTGAGTTAGTATTTTTAATCTTTTCTCTAAAAATTTGGAGAAACTATCTCTACAGTGAAAGATGTGAGATATACACGGATCACAAGAGTTCAAAATACATTTTTTCCCAAAATGAAATCAACATAAGGCAAAGGAGATGGCTCAAGTTACTTAAAGATTATGATTTTTCAATGAACTACCACCATGAAAAGGAAAATAAGGTGGAAGATGCATTAAGAAAAAAATATCATGGACTCTTGACCCAAATAAGGATTGAGAGAGATCCTATATTCATGGATCTACTAAAGATAGATATGGGAATTGTTAAGGAAGAGGAAACATCTTTCCTCTTTAAAATGATTGATAAACCATCTTTACTAGAGAAGATAAAAAGCTCTCAATCTGATGATGATAATCTATACAAGAAAACTAATGCTGTTAAGGATGGGAGACTATCAGACTTTGGGTATGAAGAATGAGTTTTGAAATTTGGGAAGAGGTTATGCGTTCCATCAGTACCTGATCTAAAAAGGGAACTATTAGACAATTCTCATAGCTCAAATTTATCTATACACACAGGAAGCACAAAGATGTATAGATATCTTAAGGAATATTTTTTCGGGGATAATATGAAGTGATAAATTGATGACTACGTGTCAAGGTGTCTAGTTTGTGAATAAGTGAATGCAGAGAGACAACATCCTAGAGGGGTGATGCGACCTTTACCTATTCCTATGTGGAAGTGGGATGACATTACAATGGATGTTTTCACCATACTACCGAGGATACCTAGAAGGAATGATGAAATATGGGTAATTTTTGATCATCTCTCAAAATCAACACATTTTCTTGCTATAAGATAGGATTTTTCACTTGAGTGCATGGAAAGACTTTATATTAATGAATTTTTAAGACTTCATGGTGCAACTATATTGATTGTGTCTGATCGAGATCCCCAATTTATATCAAAATTCTGGGAAAGTCTCAAGAAGGCTTTGGATACTGAGCTTCATATGAGTACTTCTTATCACCCCCAAACCGACGGACAGTCTGAAAGGACTATTCAAACTCTAGAGGACATGCTGAGATCATGTTACCTTGACTTTCAAGGTATGTGGGATCAATACTTACCTTTGGTAGAATTTGACTATAATAATAGTTTCCATTATAGTATTCAAATGGATCCATATGAAGCATTATATGGAAAGAGATGTCGAACTCCATCTTGTTGGGATAAAGTAGGTGAGAGGAAAATTATAGGCCTAGAACTCATTAAAGAGACCACAGAAAAAGTAAAGACAATTTAAGACCATATTAAAGTAGCTCAAAGTAGGTAGAAGAGTTATGCTGATAACAAGATAAAGTATTTGGAATTCCAAGTGGGAGATCATGTCTTTCTGAAAGTATCTCCATGGAAGGGTGTCTTAAGGTTCAGTAATAAAGGGAAACTGAGCCCAAGGTACATTAGAATATTTTAAATTCTGGAAAGAATCGGAGCTATAACTTACCGTTTAGTAATGCCTCCAAGTCTCTCCAAAGTTCATGATGTGTTCCTTGTGTTATTGTTAAATAAATACATGCCTGACCCAATGCATGTACTCACCTATGAAGAAATAGAACTAGAACTTGATTTTTCATACTATGAAGAGTCTATCGGGATTCTTGACACAAGGGAGCATGTATTGAGAAATCGGACAACTCATCTAGTCAAGGTTATTTGGAGAAACCATAACATGGAGGAAGAAATGTGGGAACCTTAGGATGTTATGAAGAATAACCACCAACATCTTTTGGAGGGCTTTATAAATGAAAAATTTTGAGGATGAAATTTATGAAGGAGGGAATAATGTCACACCCTAAACATTTTATGGTACATTTCTCTTAAATACATTCTATTCATTAGGTATCTTATTTTTATAAAGCACTGATTTTATTTGAAACAACACTTTTTTATTTAATATATAGTCATAACCTAGCCTTTAAACTTAAATTTTCCACTTTTGTGTTTTGAATTTTGAAAAACATACATTCACAATTGTGATCAAGATGATATTTAGATTCTGATAGAATTAACTTAATTTTTAGTGAATAGTATTACACTCTTTTGAATGGTAACCTACCCTTATGAATAGTAACATACCCTTATGAATAGTAATATGACTCTTAATAATGGTATCCATACACATGAATGTATAAATAAATTTAGGCACTTTAAAAATGAAGATGAATATTTTAAGTGTTTATATTTTTTGATTAAATAATGATTTTAATTAAAATTTAAATTAATCATATTTATAAAATTATTTTTGAAAAATGGAGTTCATTTTTGGATTCTACACGTCAAAAAATGGTTTGGGTAAATTTTTGGGATATTTCTAAAATACTTGAATTTTCTATGAATTGTAAAAAATAATAAATTACGACAAATGCTAAATACTTGATTTACTACATCATAGGTGATGGATGGCAGATGTAAGACCACTTGGTTCAAACTCACATTGCATTATTAATATTTGGGATCACATGAATAAATACTATTCATAGTATTGAGCAAAAATATTAAAATAATAATTAAAATAATGTAAAATCCATTTCACCCTCCACTATATAAACCACCCCTCACCCCCTCTTCCTCCCACACCACACAAGCTTCAATCCTTGCCTAAATTCTACCAAATAATATTCCCAAGACCTATCCCCACGTCCAAGGTCTTCTGGTCTCACCAAAAGGCCAAAATCAAAGGTCTTAAGGAGTTTCTCAAAGAGGAGTACTCAAGAGGTGAACCTCTCTTCCTTTCTCTTTCAATTTCTTTTACAAGTTCCATTATTTTGTTCTCTCTTCTCACCTCACCTCATCCAAATTCCATGATAATTCTATTACCATAAATTTACTGGATTTTTATTTTTCTAATGGAATATTTCATTATAATCTCTCTTTCCCCCCTTTTATACTATAAATGCAAACACCGTCTAAAATGTGTTAATTTATCACACTCAAGGAAGATGGGTTTTCAATTTGAATTACTATCTTCAAGACTGGACATTAAAAATTTTTAATGGTTGAAACAGATCATAATATATTCATTTAATCTTATTTAATGTTCTGGAATCTTTACACACTCATAATATGGAATAATAATACAAAACAAGTTCATTATGCACAAAACCGCCAAGCTAAATCCAAGCATTTATCATTAACTTATCGAATGAGTCATCCTCATGGTATATAAAAAAATCATTATAAGACCATTTATATATATTTAATGTCACTAATAATATATATTAACAATTCCATATGTTTAACCACATTTCAAACAAACTTCCATTCATGAATACAAGTAAACGGATCATGAAAACCAAGGAAGAAAATGCTTCCAAAAAACTAAAATTGAACCTATTAAACCCATCAAAAATGAAATTAATGAACCTAATAAGATTATACCATATCAATTAAATGATTATGAGGTTATATAATTATTAATTAATGAAGATAAATTTGATTATTCAGGTCATTAATAACAATCAAGAACACCTTCAAGCATAAGGTAAGGGATATCTTAGCTCAATTTCCTTTCATTGAGTTCAACACCAATGTCATTGGTTTTGTCTTTCCCAAAATATGTGGGAATGACCTATGATTTTTTATGCTGTATATACACATTTATTTTTTGGGTTTATGTTTTTCACACATAATTATGTCCTTTATTTTTCCTCAATCTAATGATATTTTCTTTGTAAAGGATTCTCTCTCCCACTTTTGTTTAATAATTCCCCCTATATTGTGCCCTTTTATTTTTTACTTCCTAATGATGGGGTATGTTTTATCACCTCCCTCATACCTCCCTTATGATATATAAATAATTGGATACCGTTTTACCTCTCATTAATACCTCACAATAACAACCGTTACTATATCAAAATGTTTGTAAGGGGTTTTCTCATCTCACTTTCATTTCCGTGATATTTCCATTGTTAGCCACTTATTTCTTATATGTGGTGTATTTGTAATGAAATTTTTCATATAATATCATGATTACCTTTTTATTAATGGTATTCAATGATTCATTTGATTATTATTAAGTTTTGGTCATGTGATTCGACTGATTACATTGTGGTAAGGGACTTTGTGTCAACTTCCATTTCGTTGTGACTTAATTTCTATTGTACACCTAATAAACCTTATGTGGAATAGCTAATACCAATTTGAGATCATTTATAATTTGAAATTATATTTATATTAAATATCCATATTCTTATATCATGGATATGTATATTGTCTAAACCATATACCATTTAACATATGGTGTTTATTTGGAATATTGTTTTAACTGTGGAAATATTGATGAATCTATATCCTCTAATCTATAAGGATATTGAAAAAGCATATTGCTCTTGTATTAAATCAATTTATAAAGAATTATATGGACATGATGTGATAGGTGGGTCCCTATATAGCCACTATATGCATTAACAGGTCTCATGAGACAATCAGTTGGCGACAAACCCTTCAATTTTTTTCTTAAAACATTAGACAGGTTTCTACCCATTGAATTGAACCATTTTAATGGTATTATGGTATCATGTGCCAAATACATGGTATCTCTGCCCTCCATCCTCCTTCTTGGATCAGATGTAGCTTCTCCTCACAGCACTCCTACTCGATATTATTGTGGTGGGTAACTCCTCTTTCAGTGGTGGCATCAACGTCCTCGGTGGCTCAACTGTCTTGACAATTTCTCATAGTTTGCTTGACTAACTCTCGTCCTGCCTCTTTCACTAGCTGGGGATTTTTTTGGTGGTGCGGTGAAGCTCCTGCGGTTGGGATCTAGCTCTACGGTCAGAGGGTGATGCCTCACTTTCTTTGTCGGCTGGGAGTGCGAGGGGTGGTTGTTGTGGTCTCCGAGTGAGGATTTATGGTGGCGATGGGTCTGCGGTTCATCTTATATGACGTCCATTAGTATTCACAAATCAATATAAGCATTGATGTTATGATGTTTTCAATTTATAGATTTGTGGCATCACCATCTTTGAGGTACTTTTAAACCCCTTGTTAGTCCCCTTTTTGGTCTTTGGTTGGCATGATCTCTGGTCTTGTGCGACTGGGATATCAAAAGGATCTCATGGATACAGTGGGTGTCTCTGGCTGTGTCTGGCAACCAGGATGCTGGTTCAGTGGAGGATTTTTCTCAAGGATTGAATTTTTTTGGCTCTATGGTCCATTGATTTAGGTTCTGGTGAATTTGGTTCTCTTAAGGATGATTTTTTTTGATTTTGGAATGGTTGATTTTTGGATATCTATGTTCTTGGATCTATGTTGCTGCTGTTGTTTTCATTCTGATGATGTGTTAGAGTTTTTACCAGTGGGAAGTCAGTGCATCCAGTCTCAATCACATGGAACAGGCTCCAAAATAGGATTTAGAGCTATCGATTCATCTTTGCAATGCTTTACAAACTTGGTTGTTTGAGAGGGTATGAAATCAGCCATCGGATCAGGCGTGTGCTTTGAAAGAGGACACTTGCATGCTGTATAGTCTTGCATCGATGGAGAAATTATCATGATCAAATTCTAGGAAGGGGTATCTCCATGTTGTGAGTCTGGTTTTACTCTTTTCATTAGGGTGTAAATTGTCCTAAGTTCTTGAATTCTGTTTGGGCTATCCCCTTCTTACATTAAAAGGGGGTTTTATCAAAATAATAAAAATTTGAAGGCCTTTGGGCTGTTGGAGGACATGAATTCCAAATAATAAGCATTCTCTTTATTAATTATTAGTTATTACTATACATGAGGTTTTCACTATGACAAAATCTATGGATGAAGTTTCATTTTCAGTTTATTAATAGCATGTGTTTTTCATTTATTCACCATGCCATATTGAATATGCCATGTTGTTTATAATTCAGTTAATATTGATTCATGATTCTACTATTTGTAACCCTTACTGAGCATTTGAAATCACCCCTTTCATTTGTTTACCTTCAGCAGGTTATGAAGAGGAGATCATTTATTGAGTTTCCGTGGATGCAGTTTTTAGTTTTTTTGTTATGTATTGTACTTTGTTACCTTTTCCAATGTAATTTAATATACATCTATTTATATAGTTTCTTCAAGACTACTAAACTGATCATTCCTTTGGGATTTAATTCCTCTTAATCATGCCAATGTAATTTGTAATGAACTATATCTGTTCTAGAGGGGTTGGGGTGTTACACTATATCTTATGAGTTCTCATTTGATCTAGATTCATTTTCTTCATTCCTCATTTCATAAATGATAAGAGAACTATAATATATATATATATACATACTTCAGATGTTTTTATTCAAGAATACAAACCTTCAAATTGAAACATAGAGTTAGTCTCTTCAAGATTATTTTAATGTTTTTTAAATCCTCAATATTTTCTCCAAGACTATATATATCATCCACAAGATCATTTAAATGATCAAATAACACATCAACTATTTTGATTGGGATCATTATAAAATCTTTATATATATTCCACAACACTTTCAAATTTTACACTTGAAAATTAGAATCACCTTCATAAACATTCAATTATTTCCACATATCATGAGAATTATTTCAAGTCATTACCTTGGTATAGATAGGGTTAGATAGAGATCCCCATAATGAACTGATTTCCTTAGCATCTATATCCAATTCCTTATGGTATCTTTCTATTAAGGAATCACTTTTTATGATTTTAGAAATACCATGAATGTTTTCCATGTAAACGTATATTCCCAAATAACTAAAATAATGTCTCATCCCATTCTTCTATAATTAGAAATTGTTTCCTTTGAAAATAGGCACGACTTTATGGTTAAAAAATTCTTCCAAGATTCCAAGAGAGAGAATAAATCACCTCAAAACCTTTCTTTGATACCACTAATAGGTCTATGACATGGATTATAACTTGATATGGGGATGAATTAGGGTATTTTAGTTTTAAAACTTTAGTATTATTTATTCATGATCTTGTTCTACCAATAACAGGAACAATTATTTATCTCTATCACAAAATCTCTACAGTAATCAAAGTAATGATAGAGTAAAGGAAACTTTACTTAGTTTACCCAAATAGTCTAACCCAAGGAGTATAAATATAGATATTCTTATGCACTAGAGGCACTAATATAACTACTTAAAATATGATTACAAAGTAGAGTGGTCTTACCAATCTTATTGATTCACTATCCACAACACATTCAAATAAATCACTACTATTATTCACACATAGGTTCTTACTCCTACTACTATGATGATATTCTTCTCTCATAAATGTATAATGAGAAATCACACATTAAATGGTGTACTAATTATATATTGACTTGATGAATTTTTATACAGAATGAGCTCCTAAAATTTCTTTCTCCTCTCACACTTCTTGCTTTCCAGAATTCATGGAATTCACTTCTCCATTTATATTTTTGTAACCTCTATTATTTTCCAAGAATTTATGTCCCTCAATCTCTCTAAACTATGAAAATGCTATGTGTAGTTATAAATAATCCGACCAACTTATTTTTTTAATGGATTGGAATTGAATCTTCTTCCTCTATCCTTCTGAGATCGATCCAAATATCACCCACACTTAAATGTAGAGATTAAGGCTCATTTAAATAACTTTAAGTCACTTAATGACATGTGATATAAATCCCTATTTTAATTTTCATGGATATTAAAAATTGTTTTCTCAAGCTTAATCTTTTCTTCTATGACACAGTAATTTTCTTCCATGCATTTACAATTAGAGTTGGTGTTCTAGAACCAACTATTTGTACTTTGGATTATATATATATTTCAAGATTTAAATATTTATAAAACATATTATTACATATTGTTCATTGTTCTTCATAACTTAAATATAATAATGTCCTAGAGTATATGTCATGTTAATAAGGTTATAAAAGTTCCCCACTATGGTGAGAACCTTAAATTTCTATGATGATATTCTTAAATATAGTTCTGTGGTTGTATAATATACTATGATGGGATATCAAGAATATGGAATTTCAAGTGTGAGTAATCATAAGTGGATGAGACTTATTTTTATGAATTTCACACCTGATAATATCTAAGATGATAGATTATGAGAATAAACCCAAAAGTAAGAATTCCACGTGTTTATGTATCATCATATATTCCTATATGTGAGCATATGTAATAGTCCTTGTAATTTAATATTATTATTAATACATGTTATTAATCATGCACTAGGATTTATTTCATATACCTTTATGATATTGTTCATTGTGAAGTTGGATACACTGGGTTCATCACAAATGACATGTTATTAATAGATAAGTTAAGGAAAGATTTTTTTACTTCCATATAAATAGAAGTTTATATCTATACCCTTTGATTTAGATGGAACCATCACATTAGATTCTATGTAAACGGTTTAACAATGAGTTTATTTAAGATATTCAAAGAAAGACATATCAAGTATATAGGTTGATGACACAAATGTGAAACCTGATTGATGAGATATTGAGATAAAGGAATAATATTACATAGTGAGCGATTGTCTATGGTTATCAACATTGTGACATTAAATTATTTATCATGGGTTCCTTAAAATGTTTCTAGACAGTAATCATGGAATTTTAGATGCCCACCTAATTCCAACGAGAAAAAACCCTAGAGGGTCACACACAAAGTGTTTCCATTGATATCGATTAAATTATATTTGAATTTAATTATTGGAGTGAATATTATTCTCAAGATCAATGAATAATTTTATTAAAGTTGTATTGATTTAGAAATATTAAATAAATATTTATTCTCCAGACTATGAACAAATTATTAATTTTATTTTATTTAATATTTAATAAATATTTATTCACCAAAAAATGAATAAAATATTTATTTATGAATACAATATTTATTTAGGTATTCAATAAATTCTAAGGAGGGAAAACAAAACAAGATTGTATCTAATGATAAATATTAATTTAAAAGAAAAATAAATAATATTTATCATTATGCTAGTTAGCACACACCATAAAATAATAAAAATAATATTATTATATAGAATGTGGTTATATGAGGTTTATTATATTATTTAAGGGCCTTTTTGTAATTAAATAATATTTTAACCTAAACCCTAACTCTTTAAATAAAATTTTACATCTATTGTGTATGGTTAATTGAGAATTGAGAATTATTACGCACAATAGAATTCTCTCTAGATTCATCCCTATATCATCCTCTCAAGAATGAGAAGAACAAGAGACAATATTTCAAGACCGAAGGACCTTGAAGTGATCAAATGAAAAAAACAAGATGATAGATCCACCATAAAATCATCCAAAATTCCATCAATGTTGTTTAGAGATCAAAAGATCATGTGTAGATCACCGCTAGAAGGATTCTACACTTGGATCCTAAAAGCACAACTACGGTATCTGAAAAAGGGTTTTCAGAAAATCAATAACATCAAAGAATAAATATACTAAGAAAAGGTATAATTTCTTCAAATCTATTTAAATTAATTATAAATTTAATGTGAAAATATCCCCTCTCTATTTTTAGATTTTTCTATGTCAATAGTCGATAGAAAAACTTAATTGGTTTTGAAGTTTACCTCTTGTAAAACTGGTGAATGATCTATAAAATATGAAAAAAACATTATGGTTATTTTCTCACCAAACACTTCCATTGTTTATAGAAACTCAAAATGGAATTAGAGCGGTCACATTTAAATTTATAATTATTTATTTGATTATTGATCTACATCTGCCATAATGGTTATATCTTTCATTTCTAGGTTATTTGTTCTTAAAATATAAATATTAATTAACATGATTTAAAAATTTTAATTTTCATCATTCAAGATTCATAATTTCTTAAAGTCTAAGAATATATGGATAATTATTGGAGATTCCATCAGGTTTTACTAAGAATTTTGGCCAAAATAATGGGTTACACATCCTGTAGCCAGAGTACACATCGTGCAACCAAGTGTACTACACCTATATGTGTCACGGGATACATGGAGAACCAAGTTGTAATAACACTTGATAAATTTATTTTAAACCACATGTTGAATAGGTTAATTTGGCACATGGATTTTTAGATTACACAATGTGAATCTGGCATACATGTCATGTAGTCTACATAGTTAGCGGTGAAATTCATGCTAATCGCATGGTCAAATACATGGTTGATAATAAATTAAGAATAAAAGATTAGATAATTAACGGGACACATGGTGTATAGCTATCATACATGTTATAATGCATCCAAATTACACGACGAGTCAATTTTCACATAATGCCAACACACGAAAAATAGGAACACATGATGTGTAGCTGGAGTACATGCTATGTGATTCTGTTTAGATAACATGCTGATCCAATTGGTATGTTACATGGACACATGTAAATCAGAACACATGGTGTGTAGCTGGTTTGTACACATCATGTATTTAGGTTTAAGTATACGCTAAATCCCTAGACATTTATCTCAGGTACATGGAAATAGAGTAACATGACATGTACCTCTTAAGTACATGCCATGTAGTCTCCTAATAAAAGACAAAAATTAAATTTCATTAAAATATTTAATTTCAGCATTAAAACCTAATTACAATGTTGTAACTAGATGGTTTTGAATATATAATAAAGGTTTTTTCAGAATTAATAAATTATAAACTAATTTAATGCAATTATCTATAATTATTCATCATGATATTTATTTTCCATGAATGAATTTATTATGAGTATCTCCAAGGGACTTTGGATGTTCATTAAGATAAAGGTAATTAATTAATTAATTACTTTCTTTCTTAATTAATTAATAAAAGTGTGTTTATCATAATAATAATTAATGGATAGAAATTAATGTTATCCAGTGTACTTTTGCATATTCATTGCATGTTTATGACCGATCATGAGCTTAACCAAGACCTGTGTATGTGTTGGTTTTATTTAATTTAATTTATTACATTGTTTTTCAATTTTTTTAAAACTAATTAAAATTTATGGCCTATATTTCATCGCTTCAACTTTTATTATGCAGGACCTACATGTCCAAAGTGATTTATACAATTCCCATTAACCAATCATTTGGTTCACCTCACCCACATGTGAGTTATAAATACATGTAAAAAAAAGAGTATCTCAAAGTGTATGGAAGCATTTCAATATGTAATCAAGACAAAACCAAACTAGGTGATGCATAGGTAGACAAGTGGAATGGTGCAACTTGTTCCAAGACTATCATAAGGAGTTTTTTCCTAGGTCCATAGGTTGATTTATCATCTGCTCAATAAATCAACCATTAGATAAGCTCATGATCAATTTATTTATTTATTTATGTATTTTTTTCATTATTTATTTTATTAATAAAAGACTGTAATCACATAAATAAATGAACTAATATGATAATATGGAATTTAAATAAATGTATTTTTCATAATTTTTTTATCAAAATATTGTTAATCAATTAAGTAAAATCCACTTAATATTAAATATAAATATAATGGATAAAATGAGAAATCATTATGCATAATAAAAAAAATACCTCAACTTAATATTAAATATGACTAAGCTTTATATTACTCGATTGGGAATGAAACCATAGAACTAAGTGTTTACATGGCCATAGTACAAACACTTACTTTAATTAGGGAGTTATCTTAAGGGTTTTGGGTCGACTTAACCAAACTTGCATTGAATTTAATGACCATAGTTTGGTCAATATAAATTTTTAGGTAAGTGTTGATGAAATATCAGTTAGGATTTTTGGATTAGGGATTCCAATTAATGGTTCAAGGAGATTCTGAGTTTTAGTTGGAAAGACTACCTGCCTAAATACCATTTTATGGTTTTATTGGCCATAGTATAGATCATAAATAAAGGAAATATGGATCCTTACCACTAGAAAATCGTGAGTGGTGCGAGATTTTGAGTTCAATAGAAAGGTCCTTTGAGACTTGATAAAATAGAAGGATACTTAATAAAATACAATTCATTATATCTCACCTATATTTTAATTAAGTTAAGTACTAATAATATGATATTTTAAAATTAAAGAATAACGGAAAGTTCATCATCCACATTATCCATGTGATCAATTTTAGAGAAAGACCATATCCTTATTGGAAGCAACTTCTAGGAATGGTTTAGATTCCTAAGGGTTGTATTGTGACATGAATTGAAATCTTATGTGCTAGAATAATCATTACCCAATCCACCTACAAAGGGGGAGAGTAATGAATATTTTTTTGTATATTATAAAAAATTGAGTGATGTGGTCAATTTTTTTAATGATTTTATCCATGTCTAGAAAAATCATTAATTATCATGAATACATGGATTCTTATAGAATGCTCCGATATATCTATGGTATATATCATGAGAGATCTAGAAAGGAACGATTTTAGATATACAAGGATTTCTTTTAGAGTAATATTGAAGTGGGTGCACCAGCTGGGACTCATGCATCAAAAACATTGGTTATAATGATCACTTAGAGATTCTAGGGTTCAAATTGCATGAATAACTGCACACCAATCTCATTATTGCATCAATTCCTTAGAACTTACTTAATTTTTTTATCAATTTCAATAAAAAAAATGGATAATTGTCTTCCAGATCTTCTCACACTACTTTTATAAGTTTATAAGGAGGTAAATTTTAAGAAACCTTTCATCCATAGGGTGAAAAAAAGGATATTCCGTGTGAAGAGCTCAAATTCCTTCACAATTCCATTTTAAAAATATAAGTATCAAGGGATAGACAAGGGAATATGATTCTATCTATTTCAAATATGACAATAAGGGACAATGAAAGAAAAACTACACCCATATAAAGAAGTAAGGTGAATCTTCAGATGAATTTTTCATTAAGTGAAATTTATATATTTCTATAAATTGGGTATTAGATACAAAATTTGGTGCTCATATATGTATTTAAATATAGTGACCAAGTATATTTGAGAAGAATGAATGAGAGGAGGTATAATTATGAGAATACAACAAACCAAATTTGCTGTTGTGGATATTGTGAACTACCACCTCACATTTCCAACAAGAATAATATTGGTTTTAAATATTGTTATTATTTTCCAAATGTTACCAAAAAAATTATTTCTATATCTATACTTGGTATAGATAGATGTATTTTTAAATTTAGGAATAAATTTCACTTTTTTTTTTATAAATATATTTTTTTTATGTTAAGACACATTTAAATAATTGTATTTATGTGTTGGATTACATGAACCAATTAATAAAAATTGATAGATAAAATACCTCACATGACTTACACTACACCCAACTATGGAATCACCAACTAGGTCACGTAAACAAAAATCATTTGATTAAATTACACCAAGATAGATATTTATATTCTTTTAAACTTAAACCACTTGGTGTATATCATGCATGTTTACAAAGAAAAATGACCAAATCCCTATTAAGTGAAAAGGTTAATGTGATAAGGATCTTCTTGAATTAGTTCATACCGATGTGTGTAGACCATTTATAGTTAAATAAAAAGGTGGGTAATCATACTTCATAACTTTTACTAATGATTTTAGTAGATTTGGATATGTCAACTTAATGAGGTATACAACATATTCTTTTTAGAGATTCATGGAATAAAAGAATGAAGTTGAGAACCATCTTGGTTAAAATGTTAAGGAACTACACTTAGAACGTGATGAAGAATATATAAATCAATATTTCATTGATTATTTATCGGAGTTTTTGATTCTATCACAAATCAAACCTTATTATTAACCTCAATAGAATGGTGTAAGTGAAAGGTGTAACCACGCCTTATTATACATGGCGAGACCAATGAGGAGTCATGAAATTATTCCATTTACTTTTGGGTATATGCATTACAAACATGAATATACTTACTAAACAGAGTTTTAAATAAAGTAGTAACTAAAATTACATATCAGATTTGGTATGGAAATGAACCTATATTATTGAATATATGAGTCTAGGGTTGTGAATAATTTGTTAAGTCCATTTATGGAAACAAAATTGTACATCAAGGAACTAAGTGTATCTTTCTAGGGTATTATAAGGAAACTAAAAGATATTACCTATATGAACCTATAAAAAAGAAACTTTTGGTTAATAGATGGCCCAAATTTCTTAAAGAGGATCACATCTGTAAAAGATATAGTGGGAATAAGATATACTTGGATTAATTCTAAGCTCAATATATAAAAGAGTTGTCATAGGAATAAATTTGACAAATCCCTATAAAAGAAGAAGTCCCAGAGACATAAGTACTATGTAGGTTTACAAGATAGGTTAGAGAACTAGAATGATATGGTTTTCTAGTCACTGAGGATGGTGTCTCTTTATTTGTTGATAATAATGATCCTCTAACCTATAAATAAGTAGTAAGTGCCATAGAAGTTTCTGAATTTCCAGAAGATATGAATTATGAAATGTATTTCATGTACTAAAACTAATTATATATTTTGGTAGATCCTCAAGTGGATGTTAAGTCCATTAGTTGTAAATGGGATTTCAAGAGGAAAATAGATATGGATGGATAATTCATTACTTATAAGGAATGAATTTTTTTCAAAAGGGTTTAAACAAATTCAATTCATAGACTATGATGAAAACTTTTCACAAGTTTTCATGTTGATATCCATTATAATTATACTTTTCATTATGGATTTCCATGACAATTAGATTTAAAAAATGTATGTCAAAACATAATTCCTTAATGGGAACTGTAAAGACCCGTAAAATTCAAGGGAAATTTTTTCTTAATTTTCTTTGGAATTTTATAAGAACGCGGTTTCTGACGGCACTTGATTCCGAGGCCCGGAGTGCCCGGAATCAATTTCCGAAGTTTGGCTCGGGTACGTTCAGTGAACGAACGAGCGAGAATTTCTAACTTTTGATCCGGTGATCGGAATTGAAATCCGAGGGCACCGATGAACTCGCAGCGCCGATATTCGCTTAAGGAGACCTTTTCCGAAGTTGCGTTTATTGCGGGACGAAAGTTAAATTTGGGAGAAATTATAAGAAGTTAAATAAAAATGTGGAAACACTTTTTATTTTTATCTTGTTGGTTAACTTCTCTCAAAGGAAGTTAGGGGTGGGACCCACACCCACTTAACCTCCCTTGAGAGGATTAAGTGTGGTGGGGCCCACACGAACCCTAACTTTTCATCTTCTCTCAAAACTCCCTTTAACCCCTCTTTAAATGACATGAAAACTTGTTAATTAATTTGGAGTTATTTTATTTGAATTTCAAACCTTTGAAATTCAATTTGATTAAGTGTGTGAATAAAATAAGTCTCTAACTTATTTTATTTGGTTAGATTTCTCTAGCCTTCTTGAGACGATTTTGGGTTCTCCTTCTTCTTCTTCAACTTTGACGAAGAACGCGAAGAACCTTCGAGCTCCGACGAAGAACGCCACTCCTTTCTTCTTCGTAGCCGGTTGCTTCCGAAGATCGACGACGCCTTCCGTGTCAACGAAAGGGAACGCCACTTCCTCCTCAGACTTCCTTCGTCGGCTTACGAAGATTCGCCAACGACGTACCTCTTCGGACGTACCTCTTCGTCAATGGATTTAACGAACGTTACCGCGACACCCAACCTCCGCGACGTTGTCTTCCACGGGTCGTTGACGATCATCGATCTTGAAACCAAGGTAGGGGTTGTTGTTGATTAATTTATTTACTCTCGTTCTTGGTTCCATCATGATAGTCTTGTGGATGATTATTTAAGAGTTATCATCTAACGAGAGGGGGGTCGGACCGCGCAAACACGGCCGAATTCCCCTCCATTGTTCGTGATTATATTTATTTTCTTGTGGATGAACGAGATGGCGTGGTGCCGTCGCACCACGCGGGAATTCACACGGTTGTATTGCGCGGCGCCGTCGCGCCGCGCCGTGGAAGGATTATCAAGAACGCGACGCCGTCGCGCCACGTTGAAGGAAATCAAAGGCGTGGTGGAGGGGCGCGGTGCCGTCGCACCGCGCCGGACGACGAACACCGCGGCCGGTTCCGGGCCGCGGCGAAACGGGAAGACCGGCGGCTAGCCAGGCCACTGGTGTCGGAAACCAGAAGGGGACCGGCCTTGCCAGTCCCGTTGAGGAAGGACCGGCCGGCCATGTCGGGCCGGCCGGAAGAGAGGTTCCGGGGGAATTAATTCCCCCGGCTGGCCACAAGAAGGCCCCCCCACGTGAGGGGGGGACCGGTTACACAAAGAGGGGGCAGCGCCCCCCCCCCCCCCGTTTTCCACAAAGCAGGCCCCCACGAGGGGGGCCAGTTTCTTCAAAAGGCGCGGCTTAAGCCGTGCCGCCAGCCAACAAAAGCGGGGGCCTTACCCCCCGCGCGCTGCACCCGTGCGGCGCCAGGCCGCATCGCCGCCGGCCGGGCCGCGCCGGACCGCCGCCGGCTGGGCCGGGTCGGACCCGGGTCAGATTCGGGTCGGGCCGACCCAGGGGGGTCGGGCCGGGTCGGCCCGGACCCGGACCCCCCGTTTTCGAGATGATTTCGGTCTTTTGGCCATAACTTGAGCCACGGAACTCTGATTGATGAACCGTCAGCGGAAATGCGATCCTTGGATCGAGACGGTCGATTCGGTATATCACACTCAAAGTTTCGGAATACTTTGAGTTTGGCCGGGTTGGTTCGTACACGAAACCAACCGGGCCCTCGGAGCGGAAATGCTCATATCTTGAGCTTCGGACATCCGATTGACGTGCCGTCAGCTTTGTTGTGTTCCTATTAGTGAGACGGATCTTTTGGCATACTCCGCCCGAGGTTTGGACGTAGGTGGAGTACAGTCGGGTTGGTTTTTCCTTAAAAACCAACCGGGCCCCTGGGACGAAAAGGCCAATAACTCTCAGACCGGGCGTCCGATCGACGCGCCATCTGTTGCGTTGAGTTCCTGTTGACGATACAGAACCTTTGGATACATCAACTCTGGACTTTGTGACAGTTGATGTATCAGCCTCTCGGCTCGTGGAGCGGACCCTCCTGAACGAGCTTGCTGTGTGCGGGAACCCTAGTGCTGGCTGCGACTGTTACTGCTACTGCTACTGCTGCTGTGAATGCGACGACGACAGTACAGAGATCCTGTGTGGATCTGACGACGACTACAGCACTCAACGATCCAACGTGGATCAGTGCTACATGTCCTGTGTGGGCCCGATCCTGTGTGGGTCTTTGCGCTCAGCGGTCCTGTGTGAACCAGTGCCTACAGGTCCTGTGTGGGCCCGATCCTGTGTGGGTCTTTTGCGGGGGTTAGTTACCTATCGATCCTTCGTGGGTCCGACGACTTAGATGGATCAGAGATCATCTTTACCGTCTTTCGAAGAAATATACCTGTGTGAGCTGAATCCAGTTGCTTTCCTGTGTGGATTGTGTTGTGCTATCCTGTGTGGATTTCGTTTTTCTTTCCTGTGTGGAATACGTATACTTTCCTGTGTGGACTGAGTTGTACTCGGGCTCGGAGGTTGGAGCGTATTGGAATTGATGACTTAGGTATATGTATGGGCATATACCTAAGCAGTGTCGGTTGTTACCTCGTAATTGTATCTTCCTTTGTGGTTTATCCTTTGTGGATTTTGGGAGACCTTCGGGGGTCTCGGGGTACCTACTGAGTAGCTTATACTCACCCCTGCACGGGCTATGCCCGCACTACGTTGTGTTGGTTGCAGACGACGAACAGCGTTGATCTTGGCTGAGGCTTGCAGAGCAGGACGGTACCTGGAGGTGGACCACAGGGTGGGACGTGTTCGGAGCGGACGACAGGACCCGTGTAGTAGTGGAGCTATCTGTACCCATCCTTCAGGTGGGATCTCCAGTGGACAGCTCGGTGTAGCGGCTTTTTCTTACAGTTGCTGTTTTCCCTTTAGAGTTGTACTTTACTTTCAGTTCGGGTTTGTATACTGGCCCATTTACTTTTCCGCACTTTCAGTTGTACTCTGTTTTTACTTAGTGTTTACTTCCCGCTTGCTTACTCTGTGGTGTTTGTTTACTTTACAAAGGGAATGCCTTCCCTTTTTACCGGGAATTACGCCTTGGTGCTAGTCGCCATCCCCTGGTCTATGGAAGGCGGGCTTGGGGTAGTCACGACACGGACCCCGAGGGCGGGTCGTGACAAATTGGTATCAGAGGAGTTCGGTTCTACCGCAAACTCTGATCTTTTCTATGTGAAGCAATAATGTTTAGCGTATTGATTGCGTGTGTGTTTCAAAATTTTCTTTGTGATTACTAATATCAGCTCACCAGGTATACTGTTCTGACCGTGGCGCACCTGTTTCCTTTCAGGATGGCCCCACGACGGCAGCCAGCTAGGGTTCCGAGAGTCGAGTGTGACGACAGCCCACCGAGTGACGAGGCTTCGGTGCATGCCCTTTGTCAGCAGTGGCACCGGCAGTAGCTCTACCCGTCGAGCCACCGATGCTTCCAGCACCAGCCGCTGACGATGCACGTCGCCTCAGCGCACTGCATGAGTTTCAGCGCCAGCGACCACCCAGGTTTCACGGGGAGACGGATCCCCAGGCAGCCGAGGACTGGCTGGAGGCAGTAGTACGTGTGTTTAGGCTAGTGAGGACACCAGTAGACCTCATGTTGATCCTCGCTGCGAGCCTACTACACGCAGCAGCAGGACGATGGTGGAGCTTGATGCTCCAGGTGCACGATGAGGCATCTATTCTATGGATGGACTTTGAGAGCCTCTTCCGCTCGGAGTTCGTCCCAGCCACTCTTCGTTCAGTGCGTATCCAGGAGCTTCTTCAGCTGCGGCAGGGCAGCATGACGGTCGCTCAGTACTCGACGAGATTTAACGATCTCTCGCGCTACTCGACCGACATGGTACGGGAACCATTCTTCCGGGCCCGGACCTTCGAGCAGGGTTTGAGACACGAGATCAGGGCATCACTGATCTCCCTCAGCATACCGACTCAGACAGGAGTACTGGAGCGAGCCCTTTTGATCGAGAGCTTCCTTGCTGAGTCTACACCAGCACCGAGACCCACCGCAGGGCGGCACATGGCAGAGTCATCTGCAGCAGGCAGTCGACAGATGACTCAGGGGTTCAGGCAGACAAGACTTCGGGCAGACGACCTCAGGACACTGGCTCAGCAGTGCGGGGCACACAGCGAGGATCCAGTCTTTCGAGAGGCAGACAATGCTACTTGTGCGGCGGGAAGGGCCACATGGCTCGTGACTGCCCGACCCGTCGTGCCGAGGAGCAGCAGATAGTTGAGGGACCACCGAGGCAGAGGCAGAGGGTCGATCGTGGTGGTCCGTAGGGAGGAGGCGGACGAGGCAGAGGAGCTGGCCGAGCAGCAGGTGGTGTGCGACGCTTTGAGGCTCTGCCACCACCACCACCAGGAGGTCCACCCCGACCATAGGGAGCTTGCGGGCAGAGACAAGCACAGCTCCAGGCAGCAGAGGCCTATGACCACAACGCACCCGAGATGATTCGAGGTATTATCTGTGTCTATTCCACCCTTGATGCAGTTCTTATAGACACAGGAGCGAGTCACTCTTTCATAGCCGCTGCCCTTGTTCGGAGCTCGGAGATTCCGACAGAGCCGTTGGCTCGATCCTTACGGCTAGAGACTCCTACGGGAGCAGACTCGACGATTACGCACTGGTTCCGGCAGTGTGAGCTTACTCTAGGAGGTGAGAGCTTCAGCTGGGATCTTCTTGTATCAGCGTCGAGGCCTTACGACGCCATCTTGGGCATGGATTGGCTATCTACGGTCCATGCGTAGATTGACTGTTTTAGGCGCAAGGTGCGATGTGTACGCACCGAAGGGAGCAGGTTCACCTTCACCGGCGAGAAGGGAGCCTTTGCAGCACAGGATGGACTTCCGCGGAGGAGAGGACAACCCATCACTCATCAGTTAGCTAGCCTCATCCTTGGAGCAGTTGACGTGCAGAGTCCTGGTTTTCCTGCAGTGGTGCATCAGTTTGTGGACGTTTTTCCCGACGACGTTCCAGGGCTACCTCCTCACAGAGAGGTAGACTTTTATATTGACTTGTACCCCGGGACAGCCCCGATATCCACTCCAGCATATCGGATGGCCCCTGTCGAGCTTCGAGAGCTACGGGTATAGTTGGAGGACTTGCAGGGCAAGGGGTTCATCCGACCCAGTGTTTCACCCTGGGCTTCCCCGATATTGTTCGCCAAGAAGGCGGACGGGAGCCTACGGCTTTGTGTTGACTATCGTCGCCTGAACCAGGTGACAGTGAGGAACAAGTATCCGCTACCGAGGATTGATGACCTCTTTGATCAGCTCAAGGGAGCACGGTGGTTCTCGAAGATAGACCTCAGGTCAGGCTATCATCAGCTCAGAGTCAGAGACGAGGATGTACAGAAGACGACCTTCAGATGTCGGTATGGCCACTATGAGTTCTTGGTTATGACTTTCGGCGTAACCAATCCTCCAGCAGTGTTCATGGCCCTCATGAACAGGATCTTTCAGCCATACCTTGATCGGTTTGTCGTAGTCTTCATCGACGACATTCTGATTTACTCTACGACCGAGGAGGAGGACGCCTATCACTTGCGAGTTGTACTAGACACACTCCGAGAGCACCAGCTTTATGGTAAGATCTCGAAGTGCCAGTTCTGGATACGTGGGGTCCACTTCTTGGGACACGTTATCTCTGAGGCGGGAGTTGCGGTGGATCCTGCGAAGATCGAGGTTGTGTTAGCATGGGAGCCACCCAGGAGCGTGACTGAGGTTCGAAGTTTCCTGGGACTAGCTGGTTACTATCGGAGATTCGTGCCAGACTTCTCTAGAGTTGCGGCACCACTCACAGCTTTGACGAAGAAGGGGAAACCCTTTGTGTGGTCAGACAGATGTCAGCAGAGCTTCCAGGAGCTGAGACATAGATTGACCAGCGCACCTATCTTGAGGTTGCCTGAGGAGGGAGTAGGGTACGTAGTCTACTGCGATGCATCAGGGACCAGACTCGGATGTGTTCTGATGTAGGAGCGGGCAGTGATCGCCTATGGATCACGTCAGTTGAGACCGCATGAGCAGAACTACGCTACCCATGACCTGGAGTTAGCAGCAGTGGTCTTCGCTCTGAAGACATGGCGACACTATCTGATGGGTGAGCGCTTTACAGTCTTTTCCGATCATCAGAGTCTCAGGTATATCTTCTCGCAGAAGGACCTGAACCTGAGACAGCGGCGATGGCTCGAGTTCCTCCAGGACTATGACTTTGAGATAGTCTATACTCCTGGGAAGGGGAACGTAGTAGCCGATGCCCTCAGCAGGAGAACGAGCATTCAGCTACTTGAGGAGGCGACGAAGCAGCTAGCCTCTTTGCAGATATCCTTCGTGGATAGAGATGGAGCAGCCTTCCTCCAGTCTCTCACAGTCACCCCTTCTCTACTGCAGCGGGTCAGAGAGGCACAGCGTGAGGATGCTGACTGTGAGACACGGCGTGCACAGATATCCTCAGGACAGGCACCTGATGGTTTCTCCCTTGGAGCAGAGCACGACATCCTTTTCAGAGGATGTACCATGGTACCAGTCGCTTTGTGAGAGGAAGTGATGAGAGAGTTTCACACTTCTCCTTTGGCGGTACATCCTGGAGTGGCGAAGATGTACCAGGACCTCAGACGACAGCACTGGTGGCCGGGCATGAAGAAGGCAGTAGCAGAGTTCGTTTCTCAATGCCTCACCTGCCAGTAGGTGAAGGCAGAGAATCAGGTACCAGCAGGCTTGGTACAACCCTTGGAGGTTCTGGAGTGGAAGTGGGACGACATATCTATGGACTTCGTGACTAGACTTCCACGCACATCCAGAGGTCACGACTCCATCTGGGTGATTGTTGACCGACTCACCAAGTCGGCACACTTCTTACCCATCAGAGAGCAGGGATCAGTGGAGAGCTTGGGACGACTCTACGTTCAGGAGATTGTGCGGCTCCATGGTGTGCCATCATCTATCGTCTCCGATCGAGATGCTCTCTTTACTTCCCGGCTTTGGAAGGGGTTACAAGAGGTGTTCGGGACGCAGCTACGTCTGAGCATAGCTTTTCACCCTCAGACTGATGGTCAGACGGAGAGGACCATCCAGACTCTCGAGGACATGCTCCGCGCATGTGTCCTCAACTTTAGTTGTAGCTGGGAGGACCACTTACCCTTGGTGGAGTTTGCGTACAACAACAGCTACCACTCCAGCATCGGGATGGCACCGTACGAGGCGTTGTACGACCGACCTTGTAGATCTCCTTTGTGCTGGACAAACCCTGGGGAGTCAGCACTTGTGGGACCGGAGATGGTCCAGGCCACGACAGAGAAGGTCCAGGTCATCCAGGAGCGGATGAGGACAGCTCAGAGCCGGCAGAAGTCATACGCTGACAGGAGGCGGAGGCCACTGGAGTTCTAGGATGGCGACCACGTCTTCTTGCGGGTCTCACCTCGACGTGGTATTCGGAGATTTGGCCGTGGCGGCAAGTTATCTCCGTGATTCATCGGACCCTTCCAGGTCCTCAGCAGGATTGGCGAGGTGGCTTATCGCTTGGCTCTACCACCTCATTTGCACTGGGTGCACGACGTCTTCCACGTATCTCAGCTGAGGAGATACGTGCATGACCCGACGCACATCATTGACCATGGGGAGCTTGACATCGACGATGGGGAGAATTTTACCGAGGTCCCGGTGGAGATAGAGGATCAACAGGAGCGGGTCCTACGTGGGCGATTGATTCCTCTTGTGCGCATCAAATGGCAGCACGTGAACCTCCAGGAGAGCACATGAGGGCGGGAGGCTCAGATGCGTTCTCAGTACCCTCATTTGTTCTCCTAGTTTTTGTTGTTGTATCTTTACGGGGATGTAAAGCCCTGAGGTGGGAGTAATGTAAAGACCCTTAAAATTCAAGGGATTTTTTTTTAATTTTATTTGGAATTTTATAAGAACGCGGTTTCTGACGGCACTTGATTCCGAGGCCCGGAGTGCCCGGAATCAATTTCCGAAGTTTGGCTCGGGTACGTTCAGTGAACGAACGAGCGGGAATTTCTAACTTTTGATCCGGTGCTCGGAATTGAAATCCAAGGGCACCGATGAACTCGCAGCGCCGATATTCGCTTAAGGAGACTTTTTCCGAAGTTGCGTTTATTGTGGGATGAAAGTTAGATTTGGGAGAAATTATAAGAAGTTAAATAAAAATGTGGAAACACTTTTTATTTTTATCATGTTGGTTAACTTCTCTCAAAGGAAGTTAGGGGTGGGACCCACACCCACTTAACCTCCCTTGAGAGGATTAAGTGTGGTGGGGCCCACACGAACCCTAACTTTTCATCTTCTCTCAAAACTCCCTTTAACCCCTCTTTAAATGACATGACAACTTGTTAATTAATTTGGAGTTATTTTATTTGAATTTCAAGCCTTTGAAATTCAATTTGATTAAGTGTGTGAATAAAATAAGTCTCTAACTTATTTTATTTGGTTAGATTTCTCTATCCTTCTTGAGAGGATTTTGGGTTCTCCTTCTTCTTCTTCAACTTTGACGAAGAACACGAAGAACCTTCGAGCTCCGACGAAGAACGCCGCTCCTCTCTTCTTCGTAGCCGGTTGCTTCTGAAGATCGACGACGCCTTCCGTGTCAACGAAAGGGAACGCCGCTTCCTCCTCGGACTTCCTTCATCGGCTTACGAAGATTCTCCAACGACGTACCTCTTCGGACGTACCTCTTCGTCAACGGATTTGATGAACGTTACCGCGACACCCGACCTCCGCGGTTCGTTGACGATCATCGATCTTGAAACCAAGGTAGGGGTTGTTGTTGATTAATTTATTTACTCTCGTTCTTGGTTCCATCATGATAGTCTTGTGGATGATTATTTAAGAGTTATCATCTAACGAGAGGGGGGTCGGACCGCGCAAACATGGCCGAATTCCCCTCCATTGTTTGTGATTATATTTATTTTCTTGTGGATGAACGAGATGGCGTGGTGCCGTCGCACCACGTGGGAATTCGCACGGTTGTATTACGCGGCGCCGTCGCGCCGCGCTGTGGAAGGATTATCAAGAACGCGACGCCGTCGCGCCACGTCGAAGGAAATCAAAGGCGTGGTGGAGGGGCGCGGTGCCATCGCACTGCGCCGGATGACGAACACCACGGCCGGTTCCGGGCCGCGGCGAAACGGGAAGACCGGCGGCTAGCCGGGCCGCCGGTGTCAGAAACTGGAAGGGGACCGGCCTTGCCAGTCCCGTTGAGGAAGGACCGGCCGGCCATGTCGGGCCGGCCGAAAGAGAGGTGCCGGGGGAATTAATTCCCCTGGCTGGCCACAAGAAGGCCCCCCCACGTGAGGGGGGGGGGACCGGTTACACAAAGGGGGGGCAGCGCCCCCCCCGTTTTCCACAAAGCAGGCCCCCACGAGGGGGGCCGGTTTCTTCAAAAGGCGAGACTTAAGCCGCGCCGCCAGCCAACAAAAGCGGGGGCCTTGCCCCCCGCGCGCTGCACCCATGCGGCGCCAGGCCGCATCGCCGCCGGCCGGGCCGCGCCGCCGCGCCGGACCGCGCCGCCGCGCCGGGCCGCGCCGCCGCGCCGGGCCACGCCGCCGCGCCGGACCGCGCCGCCGCGCCGGGCCGCGCCGCCACGCCGGAACGCCGCCGGTCGGGCCGGGTCGGCCCGGACCCGGATCCCCCGTTTTCGAGACAATTTCGGTCTTTTGGCCATAAATTGAGCCACATACCTCCGATTGACGAACCGTCAGAGGCAATGCGATCCTTGGATCGAGACGGTCGATTCAGTATATTGCACTAAAAGTTTCGGAATACTTTGAGTTCGGCCGGGTTGGTTCGTACACGAAACCAACCGGGCCCTCGGAGCGGAAACACTCATATCTTGAGCTTCGGACGTCCGATTGACGTACCGTCAGCTTTGTTGTGTTCCTCTTAGTGAGACGAATCTTTTGGCATAATCCGCCCGAGATTTGGACGCAGGTGGAGTACGGTCGGGTTGGTTTTGCCTTAAAAACCAACCGGGCCCCTGGGACGAAAAGGCCAATAACTCTCAGACCGGGCGTCCGATCGACGCGCCGTCTGTTGAGTTGAGTTCCTGTTGACGATACGGAACCTTTGGATACATCAACTCTGGACTTTGTGACAGTTGATGTATCAGCCTCTCGGCTCGTGGAGCGGACCCTCCTGAACGAGCTTGCTGTGTGCGGGAACCCTAGTGCTGGCTGCGACTGTTACTGCTACTGTTACTGCTACTGTGACTGCGATGACGACAGTACAGAGATCCTGTGTGGATTTGACGACGACTACAACACTCAGCGATCCTACGTGGATCAATGCTACAGGTCCTGTGTGGTCACGATCCTGTGTGGGTCTTTGCGCTCAGCGGTCCTGTGTGAACCAGCGCCTACAGGTCCTGTGTGGTCCCGATCCTATGTGGGTCTTTTGCGGGGGTTAGTTACCTATCGATCCTTCGTGGGTCCGACGAATTAGATGGATCAGAGATCATCTTTATCGTCTTTAGAAGAAATATATCTGTGTGAGCTGAATCCAGTTGCTTTCCTGTGTGGATTGTGTTATGCTATCCTGTGTGGATTTTGTTTTGCTTTCCTGTGTGGAATACGTATACTTTCCTGTGTGGACTGAGTTGTACTCGGGCTCGGAGGTTGGAGCGTATTGGAATTGATGACTTAGGTATATGTATGGGCATATACCTAAGCAGTGTCGGTTGTTACCTCATAATTGTATCTTCCTTTGTGGTTTATCCTTTGTGGATTTTGGGAGACCTTCGGGGGTCTCAGGGTCCCTACTGAGTAGCTTATACTCGCCCCTGCACGGGCTATGCCCGCACTACGTTGTGTTTGTTGCAGACGACGGACAACGTTGATCTTGGCTGAGGCTTGCAGAGCAGGACGATACCTGGAGGTGGACCACAGGGTGGGACGTGTTCGGAGCGGACGGTGGGACCCGTGGAGCAGTGGAGCTATCTGTACCCATCCTTCAGGTGGGATCTCCAGTGGACATCTCGGTGTAGCGGCTTTTTCTTACAGTTGCTGTTTTCCCTTTAGAGTTGTACTTTACTTTTAGTTTGGGTTTGTATACTGGCCCATTTACTTTTCCGCACTTTGAGTTGTACTCTATTTTTACTTAGTGTTTACTTCCCGCTTGCTTACTCTGTGGTGTTTGTTTACTTTACAAAGGCAATGCCTTCCCTTTTTACTGGGAATTACGCCTTGGTGCTAGTCGCCAGCCCCTGGCCTATGGAAGGCGGACTTGGGGTAGTCACGGCACGGACCCCGAGGGCGGGTCGTGACAGGAACCTTTAGAAATATGTCTATACGACACAACCTAAAGATTTTATGGCTCTAAAGGATGATAAAAAGTTATAAAAATTAAAAAGATCCATTTATGTATTAAATAATGCAACCAAGTCATGGAACATTTAGTTTGATAAATTCATAAAATATTTTTTTTTCATAAAGAATGAATATAAGACTTGTGTCTATAAGAGAATTAGTGGGAGTACAGTCAATTTCTTAATATTATATGTCAATGAAATACTACTTATTGAAAATTAAATACCAGTATTACAATCTATTCCATCCTAGTTGAATAAATGATTCTTCATGAAGGAATTAGGTAGAAAACATATATTCTTGGGATAAAGATCCATCATGATAGATCCAAGAGGATACTTAGTCTAAGTCAAGGTACATTTATTGGAAAGATACTAAAGAGATTCAATATAGAAAAATAAAAGAGTATATTGTTTCCAATGTCACATGGTATTCACACTTCTAAGAAAATTTACCGTCAAACATATGGGGAAATAAAGATAATATCAAGTATTTCATATCCATCAATTATTGGGTCAACCATGTATGTTATGCTATGCACTAGGACAAATATTGACTATTCCTTGAGTGTGGTAGAAAGATATCAAGATAACCTAGGATACTTCCATTATATGATAGTCATGACTATCCTTAAGTATCTGAGTCAGACTAAGGACATATTCCTAGTCTATAGAGGAGATGGGGTACTAGTCATAGGAGGATATACAAATTCTAGTTTCTATACAGATTAAGATGATATGAAATCACATATGGGATACATATTCACTCTCAATTAAGGATATGTGAGACAGAATATCTCAAAAAAATTCATGGTTATAGATTCTAAAATAGAGTTTGATTATATTATGGATTTTGAGGCAACTAATTAAGTAGTTCTGATATAAAAATTCATCCAATATTGTAGTGTGGAACCTAACAGTAAAGATCTTATCATAATCTATTATGATAATATTGTAATAGTGGATATTCTAAAGGATCTAGGGACACATTAGTGGATGAATCACATAATTCATAATTATCATTTATTGAGAGTTTTTTCTTAAATATGTGAAGTCACAGTGAGTAGAATATCCATGAAAAATAACATGGAAGAAACCTTGAATAAAGCCTTAACTCAATAGAAGCATGATAATCATGTGAGGTTTTGCAGATTCAAAGTCATAGGTTGTTGAATATAGTCCACCTTTGAAGTACACAAAAAAAGACCCACCATGAGGTGATCTAACTAATTTCTTGGCCTGAATGCCCTATTGGAACTCATCTTAGCCTCACTTCCTACTCTTTGAAGTGTCACCATTGAAATCAATTGAAGCCTCTTCTCGACTCGAGTGCGACCTATCCATAAAATTTCCCTCAGCTATGAGTTCTTGGTTCAACATGTTTGAGAATGATGAAAACCTAATGATGTTCACCTGCACTCGAATGGCATGCCATAAATCATACTTAAGTAAAATCACTATTTAGGTCTCATCACTCACCATGATGGGTGTAAAGTGAGACAATCCATTGAACATCACTGCATAATCCATGACAGACATGCTAGCCTGCTGAACTCTCGTGCTCTCTCCACCCTTAGCATCTCTGATAAGAATTGATCAAAGAACCATGGCTCGATTTCCTTTTACGATAGTCTCTATTATTTTACTTTTTGAACCTACACATCCCACTGGGGCTTATCCAGTCCTTTGAGAATATACATTTCCTATTTCTCCCTCCACCCTAGAGGCATCTCAAGATGCTCTAAGATCTTCTGCATTGACTGAATCTAGTTATCAGATTCCTGCAGTCCACCCTCACCCTAAAAAAGCTATGGGTGCTACGACTGGAACTCCAGAGTCAGATACACCATATATTGATCTACACTCTGAGCACCCCTGTTAATCCCATGGATCACACGTACCAAGCTTTCTCTGAGCTTCTCATCAAGAAACAACCTAAAAGTAGTCAAATATGGAGGCTACCCCACCTGCACTGGGACCTATACCTGAGCCCGAATCTGTACCTACTCTATCTTACCCATAGAGGTTTGAACCTGCTCATACTCCAACGATACCAAGCCATCTCCCACATGACTCTCTATCCGAGTCTTCTAGGAGGAACTCACTGAATATGATCACATGTTCAGACAAAACAAATATATATATATGTAGATAGGGAAAGAAGTAGCAAACATCACATCCTCACTACCCTTACCCTTTCCTATCACAACCATGCCACACAACATCCTCACATCTTGGCCTCCTTACCTGCTCATACTAGATCCATGTATCAAAAATACCCTAGGGGTCACTCGTCCTGACGAACCATGTCACCTCAATCCGATGACCACGTCGACCAACTTGGTGATCAAAATCGCCCCATGCCATAGTAACTGGATGCTCCTAGAAGAGCTAGGTCCATTTCACATATCATATAAAATTTATATATTACAGTAACACTAATATATATATATATATATCATACCACATTTTATAAGAAAATTTCAGAGGTAATTACATATCACTGCACATGTATATTGAATTTAAAACACCCTAATATTTGCCTAATAAAGAGAATAAACATGCATAACCAGCACACCATGCCTTACCATACCAAAGTTCATAATCTCATTCATTTATGTACCAGGACAAGGTTCCAATCTCTCCATTACCTTACTAGGTCAAGTGACACATATCACAACCAATAATAATCACATTTCAATAATACCACTCAAGGTGGAAATCATATAACATTTCAAATAGAAAAAATATAACAAAAATTACCACCCATTTTAACTTGCCCTGTCCCTCGTACATGAGGCTGCGGGCACCTGACCACGAGATATGGATCTAGTTCCAATAACATCCTAATCTCCAATCTACCATAACCCAAATATTAAGACTAGAAAAAAAAGAAATGAAAAATCATTCTCAATCTCATTAGTATCCATCCTTACAATACTGCTAAATACAATTCAAGAATTCTTTGATACCACTTGTAGCATCCCTGACCTAATTAGCCACCCAAACAGTGCTATTGGGTCGGGTACCACTAGCCTAAGGCACACCTCCCTGTATGCCAAAGGATGACTACTAGAAATGAGGGTGTAAAATAGGGAAAATTGGGGAGGATATACCCTTAATGAAAGATATAATAAGGGCCTGAGTACATATCTATAACATGGAGTGAAAAAGTAATACTCAACAGACTTAAACCAGACCTTCCAATAGCGGAAGAAGATTTAATAATAAGCAATAGTGGAAGCATAATTAAATAAGATAAATAAATAAATAAACATACCAACATACCACTTGTAGCTATTAAAATGAAACATGCATTCAATATAGTTCATAGATAAAAATATACAGAAAAGGGTAACCCATGGATGACCACAATACCTATATAGATATAACATGCTAAAATAGAAAAGTAAAACAAAGAAAAAAATCTAACTGAGGTAGGAAACTCAAGGTCCCCTTCCATCTATCCATGCCAACACAAATAGGATCCAACTCTAGAGCTCGAACCCTTACCTGAATGCAACAACATAAAGTTAAAACACATCTCGAAGGGACAATGTAGGGTTTGATAATGAGTCTCAGTAGGATACCACTCATGTGTTTATACCCAACAGAATTGTTTAATTTTGTGTGAATTATAATAAAGAAAACAACATATGCGTAAAATAAACATGGACTTTCCGAGAGCTCAACAGTCACCAAAAATCCATCACCTGCCTTGACTAATGCGATATGACTGAAGAGGAGAGGATCCTTGGACCATGGCCCAAGGTATCTCTTGATATCATATAGCCTAGGTGAACTATCAAGTTACACCTCAAATCAAGTAAACCAACAGTACATGCCTCACAACACCTCATGTCTCAAAAAAGTGCCGACTTCCCATAGGCACGCCCAAGAAAAATAATCTGATCCTTCAGACCCCAACTTGAAAGAACTAGTCAGGTCGAAGCCCAAAATTTGAAGGCACAAATATATCTATCCTCAAACAAAAATCACCACCGGGTCATAGCACAACATCCTGAGGAATGATTATCTCCTTTCTCCCAAAATAATCCAGGCCCAATAGCCTCAATACGGTGAGTCTCAACCCCCAACTGATAGCCTCATCACTCTCAACCAAAGGCTCCTCACCTTCCCCATAGATTTATATGGAAATAACTCTAACACATTTACCTAAGACACATTACCGAGGGCCTCTACCCATATGAGTGGTCAAAAAAATCACATCATTGAGTCAACCTATGTGCACATGACTCCAAGTGGCTCTTTGGCCATCACTGGTGAGAGACATCACCAAAATAGTACCTAAGCCACAACAAACCCACACCTCATGCCCTTACGATCACGTTTCTCAAGTTCTATGTCCTTTCTATCCAATAACACGAGCCATTCCCTCAACCTGACGACCCCACCACCTAAAACCTATGTCCATGACACCCAACTGGTGATCACATCACTAAAGTAATCCGGATCAAGCCCAGCTAGACAACCACATCGCCTTAATCCCGATTCCCATGCCACCTCAATACCTCGGGCCATGCTCGTCATGATCCTAAGAAAAAAATCACTTTAAATTCATATATAAATTAATAAATTCACTAAATAAACAATTTAATTTAATATGATTGAATTGTAAAATTAAAATAAATATAACAATTCAATTTAATTGAATTGACTAACTCCATTTTAAATAATAAATTCAATTTTAATAAATAAAAAATGGAAAATAAAATCAATTACACACCCCAACCTAGCTACCCAAGGTGGTCAATAGCCTCCAACCTAGCCTCACATGAGAAAATATGGCTTGGGTATGCCCAAAAGTATCCCATAAGGTTATAAAATTAATTTAATATCAAATAAAGGGGTCTCTCTCAAATACCCAATGATGCACTAAAATCCACAACCCCAAAACGACTACAAATACACAAACATGGGTATGAACCACATACCTTGGACTCATAGATTTAGGCACATTTGATATTAGACTCTAACTCGAAGTAGTTTGGTAGAAATCAATGATTTCATCAATCACATTGAAAATAGGGTTAAATGGATCAAATAGATTTAGAGATCTATGTGGTGAGAGTAAATAATGGAAGCAATAAGGGAAAGGGGAGACTCACCAAAGCGATTCCATTGTAATCGATGTCTTGGAGAATGAAGAACCAATTCTGTTGCATTATCTACTACTAAAGTTTAATACATAGCTACCAGTGGTTGTTGTGCTCATATTTTGTGGATGAAACACACCTTTCTAGACTATGGATATCAATTCAGACATGTCCCTATAAATTGTGATAACACAAGTTCTATTAACATTTCAAAGAATACAGTTTCTCATTATAGAACAAAGAATATTGATGTAAGACATCACTTTTTGAGAGATCATTATCAAAAAGGTGATATTACTTTAGAATTAATTGGCACAAAACATCATATTGTTGAAATTTTTACTAAACCATTAAATTATAAAATAATGAATTACATCATACATGAATTAGGAATGATTAAATTTGAGTGAATAATTTACTATCTTAGGATTACTATCTCAAGATTACTATATCAGGATTACTGTCTCACAACTTTCTATCTTTGTTCTCTATATCATTCGTTATGATTTCACCATTTTGAGTCACACAATAATACTGACACCAGGAATGCATGTACCAGTCTCACCGTATTATTCAGAATTTCTTTTTAAACATTTATTTTTATATCGAGTGTTTTATTTTTTTACCACATTTTTTATTTTTACAACATTTGAACTCCCTAAATGATATATACCTATCACTTCACTTCTCTTGATCTCACCTCTCTGGAAACTGAAACATTATATCTATCTCAAACCACTTTACCTATTTCTCATCTTTCATAAGCCCATGTTGAGTGCCTAGGATGAAGCATCCATCCTCATCAACCCCTGAGAAGTGAACATCTTAGAAGAAACAGAAAAATGATCTTGTTGTAATGCCTGAGAAACCTTTGAACCCAGGTCTTGAGGATCTCAAATTCATACCAGAAAAATAAATCTATGAAAAGTGTCTCTTAACCAGTAAGTCTTTGATTCTTAGAGTTCTAAAAGAACAGGGGTGGTTGGATTGGTTTTCTAAGGAGAAAAGACCCATCTACCCAAGTCTTGTTTTTGAGTTTTATCAGTATATTCCGTTTTCCTTCAATTCCAAGAATTATTTTGTGGTTAGGGTCTAGGTAAATAGTCAAAGATGCACTTTTTCTTCAAGGTTATAAGCTGCCTACATAGGAATACCTCATGAAGGGATTTTTTAGGACTACCAAATAGGTCCTCCTCCACCCAGTGATGTGTTTATCCTAGAAGAGGATCTTAGAAGTTTGACTAGAAATTAGAAGAAGAGAAGGCCAATTACCGTTGAGCTTGATGGTGAGTCAAGGTTGTTGTTCATGTTTGTTCAACACCTCATTTGTCCAAGAAACGGGGATTTTTCCACTCTTAAGTATTAGGATGTATTTTTTATTCATGTTTTGAAAAATGGACACAAGTTTAACTTGTGTAAGTATATTATACTTTAATTGTGTGATATACTCAAAACTACATCAAAGTCTACCTCCCTTTTCTATTTTAAGTTTGTTTCTACTATTATTTTAGCCAAAGGTGTGGTTGGTTAGAATGAATAAGTGCTTGAGGAATGTGATTTTTGTATATATAAGGTTATTTTTAGGAGAATGTAGATAATATGGAATCCATGGAAGAGATTATGGGTTAAGGATAATGATAGGTTGTATGAGGATTTTAATACTATTGAAAATCCCTCTAGACCTAAAAATGTAGCTAATCTTTGACTAGAAGATGATGAAATTTTGGAATATCCGGATGAAGAAACAGATGATGATGCGAGTGAAGGTTTTGTGAGAGTATCTCCTAAGATATCACCTCTCACTAAAAGTGATGTTGATGTGATTGAAAAGGATAAATCTAATTCTAAAGGAAGTGCTAGTATAGAGAAAGAGACTATTGTAGAGGAAGATCCTACTATAGAATAAGATCTTGCTGTTGAGGAAGATATTGTTGTTGAGGAAGAGCCTGATGCTGTGGAACAGTCTAAAGAAAACATTGAACCTGAAATAATCTTATCTACTGAGGAAATAATAGAACAATCATTTAAGTTATCTAGAGAAGATATGGGTGAACTTTAAAGAGATAAATTTTTTGGAATGGGTCAAGAGAATGAATCTCTTAGTCCTAAAAAAGATGCACCTATTGAGGGGGAGCAACACCCTATCTTATAAAGTGTTAAAATTCCAAATCCTGTTGACCAAAGCTATGTGGATACCTGGTATAGGTTTCCTAGTTATTTTGATATGGATAATACCCAAGAGGCCTTGGTAAAAGAGATATATCTTTCAACCGTGTTTCAATTGAAACAAATTTCTACCAAAGAAGTATCCCCTGATAATGAATCTAAACCTATTTCAGTTCATGTTTCTAAATCTTCTAAAAAATATTATGATTTTGTGAGTCAAAGTGATCTGATTTTTTTTGAGAAAACTTGTTTTCTAGCTTTGGGAAGATGTTAGAGTCTCAACCTGAATCTATGAAAAACCTCAGTGAAAGGGATGCTGCACTGCTGTTAGAGAAAATTATTTGGCATATTCAACCGAAGATGCTTCATGAAATTTAGGAAGTTCGAATGGAGAACACGCTTTTGAGTGATGAGGTGAAATATCTAAAAACTATGGTTGAAGATATGCAAAAAGTCTTCGCAACTACTCAAGCTCCTATTGCTAATATTAGTGAATATGATGATGATAAGATTACACAAAAGGTAGTATCTCTGATTCAACCGAACCTGATTATTGTGTATGAAATAGTGGTTGAGAGCAACACCAAGATATCCAATGAGATGCATGGGATTGTTGATGGACTCAATAAGCTGACCGATGAATATAAATGTTTTTGACAAAAGGTTCTAAATCAACTTAAGTCTCTCACATTAGCTGTTGCAGCTTTATCTGCCTCTAGACGGCTATCTCAGCCTATGGACAATGACTTGATCAGATCTATCTTCAGAGAAGAACTTCAGTTAGTGTTGAGTGGTGATAATAAGGAAAGTATCTTTACTGGAATCAAGAACAGTGACCATGTAATTGATTTGGTGAGGGTCCATTCAAAGATTTCCACTGATGCTTAAGAATAAATCTCTAAGAAAGTGGACTTCTACTTTAAGAGAATTTGTTCTAAGAATGAGTTGATCAATCACTTCAAGTATCTTGTAGAGAATTTGAAAATACCTCCAGTCACTCAATCCCTCCAGTAACAAGTGCAGAAGATCAAGGAATTCACACCCACTCTGGAGAAATTCATGAAAATCAAGGATGACTTTGAGAAGTCCATGCAATATGGTGGAGAGATCATATCAGATTTTATCAAGCTATTAAAGCCTTATCTCTATGTTCAGAGTACTACAATTGTGGCTCCTTTAGCTGCTCCTTTGAGGCCTAGACTACCTTCTACTACCTATCCTTATTCCTCCACCTCTTTCTCACCCATGACCATGACTGTGTCTTAGGATCTAAGCTAGATCATACTTGTCATCATTGAGCAACATGTGCCTAGGTCTTCCACCAGACCTACCCTTTCCCCTTCCATAATTTAAGGAGTGACACTACCTTCCCTAACTACTTCTTCTACCAACTCTAATTCTACACCTCTTGCTTCTCCATCTGATGTATTTAAAAAAGGAAAATCCAAGTCTATTGACTCTACTGATAAGTGATTACTGATTTTGATAGGGATCTATTGTATTTTCATTTTTTGCTTGTACTGGACTTTATCCTTTTATTTAATCGAATATGGATTTCTATTGTTTCTTTACTTGTTATTTTCTTTTTATCTTTTTGATAATTCAAAAAGGGGGATAAATAATAAAAATAAATTTAAATATGAGAACATATCCACACTGATACTCTAAGGGAGAGAAATAATAAGGATGAGACATAAGGGAAAATAATTACCCTTTATGCTATTTATTACATATATGCTTTAATATCTTGATTTGATAGGTAATATATTTTTTTCATTCTAAAATATTTGGATTCTAAATTCCATAATTTGTGATCTTCAAAAAGGGGGAGATTGTTGGACTCCTTTTGTTTTAATTCTCACAAATTATGTTTGAATATTGTTGTACTCCTCATGTTTTAATGCTTACAACTCATGTTTTACACTCGTATAAATTTCATTTTAAGCTCTCATAAGATCATGATTAAGATTCTCAAAAAACATGTTTGAATATTGTAAACTAAGTTTAATCTTATAATATTATGTTTCAGTATGATTATGTTTAATCTTAATCCATTCTGTGAACATTGCTTTTTAAGAAAGCTTATAGATTTTTGGATAAGTCTGTGAAACCCTAAGTTTGATACCAGTTTCAAATTTTTGCAAAGGACCTAACACCATTTCTTTGATAATATTTCCAAGACACTGTAACAAGACACCATTAAGAATTTTGACAAAGGACTAGACACTGTTACCTAAGACACTGTATAACTGACACCATAGTCTTGCGGTTCCAGAATTCAAAAAGGACCAGACACTATAACTGTGATACCGGTTCTAGATCTCATTGCAACTATGGAACCATAACTATTTCACCATGACTGTCTCACCACAACTGTGACACCATTCCTTACTTAACCATATTTTTGTCTTTTTCAATTAAATTTAAAATTTGTTTCTAATGGTCATATGTGAGTCATTTAAAGACCCTGTTATAATTAATTCTCTTTTGTAGTCCTATCAGTAGTCAATATAAGGCACGAGGTGTAGATATCATTATCATGTCAGCTCCAACACAAGTACCTGAAAAAAAATCATGACGCTTGAGAAAAACAATACACAGTAGTGGAATACATGAAAAAAGAAATAAGAACACCCATACATGAAATAACACACCAAAGGAGGATTTTTCAATTCCTACTGTATGAAAACAAAGAAGAACCTACTGTGAACCATCTCAAAAGAATCCTTGCAGTAAATCGAAGGATAAGAGGAACATATCACAACACTAAAAACCAAAACACTTGACTCATGACACTCTATTTTCAGAAGAAGACTCTAACTTTGCATCTTCCTTATCCAAAGAGTCCAAAGATGCATTTCATGACACAAAGAGCCTTATAAACTCTATCTTGTTACATTTTCCTCTTTTGTGTACTCTTTCATTACATTTCAATCAGTGTGTGTATTTGTATCAAAACACACACTATCTCTTACATTGAACTAGAGGATACAATATACCCTCACTCAAATATATTTCTACACCTTGTTTCACCCACATATAATTGTGGAAGAGGTCCTATGTGACCTATCTATTAGATTTCCCACGTAGAATAGTGGGAGTAGTCTTGTGACCTGGACAATCACATGTACTATTGTTAACCCCAATCTAGGGCATGGATCAAATATATATATATATATTTCTCGGTGGAAGGTGATCACCAAGTGAAGTGGATTAGGTCTCAGCTTGAGACTGAACCACTTGTTTTATCCGCTGTGTCTTCCAATTTAGTATTTCTTTATTTTTAACTCATATTTTAAAAAACTAAATTTTAATTTGGTAGTTAGTCTTGGATAGTAGTTATAAATTTGTTTCTTATTATAGTAGTTTCAAAAGTTGTATCAATATCTCATATTATTATAACTGAGAATTAATCAATCTTCTGAGAAACTATTTGAACAATCAAACTATTATAATTTTACTACCTTAGTTAACTGGCCTGGTTTATTTTTCTTTTTGGGAATCTTTTAAATAATCTTTTTAACAAATTTTTTCATAGGAACTAAATTCTCCCCATCTTGAGTGTCCTACTGCAACCAAAAACTACATAATATCTTTTACTTTATTGGTTTCTTTATGTGTAACTTCTAATAATTTCCAAATTTCATGATAGGTTATACACATGGAAACACTATTAAATTCATTTCCTTATAACCCAAAATGAATAGAATTCATGTATTTTCCATCAATATCAAAATCCATTATTTCATCAGGGGTCCATTTTTATTCATTTTTTGTGTGGGGGTATATCCATGAATAAGTATTATCTACATCAAATATCCTATGATTTTTTTAAAAAATAGAAATTCTTATTTTCTAATAACCATAGTTAGACCCATAAAAGTATGGGGATTTTTCCATAGAGTGACCTTCTAGATTAATTTGGGAATTAGAGGTAGAGGCCATATTTAATTGATAGTTCCTTGAATCTGGTTAAGGTTTTGAAATCAAGTTTTCCTATGATGCTACTTTTTTTCCAGAGTAAATATGGATATAGGGGAGGGGGTAAATTTAATTTTAAAGACTTTTTAGGAATTAAAACTGAATTTTATAGAATTAAAATAATTAAAGTGATGAATAAAAATAGAAATAGTTAAGTGCTTAAAAAATATAAAATTAAAAGACAAAGCATAAGAAATTGATAAAGGAGTTCAAAAATAATACAAAAGGGATCCCTAAATCTCCACTACTCAAGTATCCTTGAGAGTTTTTGGTTTAAACCATTATTTTTAATGGTTATAGAAAGAAAAATAAATCTATATTTTTATACATTATTTAAATAAACCCATTACAAGAAGTAATACCCATGGTTTTTAGTTCTTTTTACCAAGAAACCCAAATACATGGCTATCCTTTTAGTGGTTGTGACTAAAAAACCAATATTTATCACTCTTAAGGTAGTGATAACCTATACCCTCACAATAATTGGTAGTGAGTACACAATATCTCACTTTAAAGGTAGTGATAACCTAACCCCATCACACTCTTTATCCTCCAGTAAGAATATAATAAGAATAGATGAGAGTAAGAGAGATAATTGTGAGAGAGATCTTGAGAATGATGAAAATGAATCACAATGAGCTAAAAAAGGATCTTCAATGTATATTCTTTCATACAAGAACCCTTAGGAGATTATTATAGCCTCCCATGGATTTAGGAATATTATAGAGGTGTTTGGGGTCAAATAGAGCCATTATAAGTCGAATTTAGGCATGGGAGGGCCATAAAAAATGACTAGTTTTTTATTCTATCTGGGTGACACTGGATAGTTGGTTTATTCCAACAACTAGACAATGGAACCCCACTTGGTATCCACTAGTACCAATAAGAAGAGGAATCTAAAATTTTTCTCCACACTCCTTTTTAACCCTCAGATTGGTCCAATATCTCCATGAAAAAATGTCTAAAATAAAAACACTGAAATCCATGTAATGAAAACATTAAAAACAAAATTTGGTGTTTTTGATCATTAAAATCACCTAAGAGAGTGAGATTTAAAAATCTATTTTCATTTTTTATGATAAAAAAAACTTATTAAATTAATCAATAAATATAGGCTTAGAGTACTTATCATGTGTATAACATAAAATGAATTTCAATTTTTCATAATGAAATTCATTCAAGATTTTCCAATACTTTAAAAATAAATTTAGAAATTACTTTCAAAAATGATTTCATCGATGATTAAATTTCAAAACTTTTCCACCTTCTTGATTATAAAAAAACCAAAATTACAATTTTTTAACAATTTAAGAATAATTTAATTTCAAAACCATTCAATTTTTAAAATACATGAAATAATTCATGATACCTTTAAAACCATTATCTTTCAAACAATTTGTGGTTACTAAAGGTTCCTTTTATTTCAGAGCTATCTCCCCTTTCAAAGATATAAAACAATAACTATTAAAATCATTGAAAACAAAATAATTTTGAAAAATATTTAAAACTATTTGAAAATATATAACCATAACTTAGATTTCATAATATCACAAAAAAGGTTATCAGAATAAGGTTAATTCATTAATAATAAAATGAGGTCCAAATATAAGAGAAGAAAAATGGAAATGAAAATTTCATAAACCAAAATTTTCCATCCAGAGAGTTTAAAATTGAAAATAAATTTGAAATTCTTGAAAAACTCGAATTTTTCAACATATTTATAAAAATAAACATTACAAATACATGTGTTAAAAAATTCAAAAACCATTCTTAAAATTTGATAGTAAATATATACATGAGCATGTTTTAGAACAAATAGTTCTTTAAAAAATTAATATTCTTAAGAATTATTATAAAAAAAGTGTCACTCTAGAAATTGATTTATATGTAAAAAGAGATTTTGATCCCCCTCAATTAGAAAAATTAAACTAGAATAGGAGATAAAATATTTCTAATTAAGTTCAAGAGAGAAAAAAGTATTTTTAAGAAGTTGAATCCAATATTCCCAAAAAAGAAGATTTTAAAACCAAATTTCAAATTATAAAAAAATATGAACTTTAAAAATATATTTTAAGAACAAAAAATTACACACCCAAGTGATTTGAATTAAAATATATAGAATTACAGTTCAAAAAATCTTAAATATAATTTTAAAAGAATTTAAATCTCTTGGAAAATTTCAGATTTAAAAAAGGGTGCCTCTCCCTCAAATAATACAAACTTTTAAAACAAAAATGGGAAAACATATAATTCAATATAAAAACAAATAAAATATAAAACAATAAAAACTCACCTAAGAGAGTGAAAAAAATTCCTCAATCAATTCAAGTGATAAATGAAACAATGATCTCATGATTTAAATATAATTCAAGATAATAAACCACATAATTTGATAAATATCAAGTTTGAAAATATGGTTTACTTCAAAAAATATCAAGCTTGATTTTTTTAAAAGGGGTGAAAATAATCGTTCTTTCCAAAGTTAAATATAGAAATCACATGAAAATCACTTTAACCCCCCCTTATTAAAATAAAATAATTTTCATGAAAGGGGTTTTAGATATGAAAAAACTTGAATAAGAGAGAATATAAATTTAAATTCGAAATGAGATATCCAAAATAATTTGAAAAAGAATTTAAAAGATTAAAACAAGAAATAAGATTTTATTTCAAGATTAAAATAATTGGATAAATATGAAAATGAATCATGATTCAAAGCTAGTGAACATAATGTAAATTTCAATCATGTTTAATAATATTAATTCAAGTATAGTTGTCAACATGATAATTTTTTTTAAAATATGCTTTGACTAAAAATATTCAATGAAAAAATAATATAGACTCCCAATTTTTTGGATAAAAATCCCTCAAGGTATCCTATCAGTATGTTTTTGGTGTGATTGTGTTTATTGACCAGGCCAGATGGGAGGGAATGAGCATGGTTGTTGTTTTTCAAAGCAGGTGTTTAAGGTGGTATAGTTTCCTAGTGTTTGCCAAGTTTTTGTGGCTCAAAGTTAGGAGTTTAGTTTTTGGAAAAGGATGATTTATGCATAGGGAAACACAATACATAGACTATGAAGAACAGTTTTTGGGATTCATATGGTGGTACACAGAATGTCGAAGGTAATTAGTGAAGGAAGAGAACCACAAAGTGTGAGACACAGACCGCATATGAGGAATGGTTCGCTGAAGGCATGCTGTATGAAGAAGGCATACAGTATGGGGAAGACTTGCAATACATGGGATGGATTTTCATTCATAGAAATAAGGAAGTAATTTGAGAATCCTAAGAGGGTGTCATTCATGAAAACATGATGGTGATTAGGGCCACCACAAAGGAAGAAATATAGTATGCGGACTGCGTAGGGCAGAACAATTCGTGGGTGAAGTAGTACACGATGAAGGCTATACCACATTGAAGATTTGGGTAATCTCGGATTAGTGTATTTTGTGGATCTATTTTTATATATATGGAATTTTAATCTGATCATTAAGCTAAGAGAATTCCATTAGAGAAAATAATCGCTCTGAGAATTATGCAAAGTCCAAAAGAAGTTCATGAGGGAGAATTCCGTGAAGGGTGGTTTGAGCAGAAGTAATTCCATCAAAGGTTTTTTCCGGGAACCATAACCCACAAATGAAGTGGTATGCGGAGGAGGAAGACTTGGTACGTGAAGGAGGAAGAAGTAGTATGTGGAAGAAAGAATTCCACAGAAGCGGAAGTAGTATGCAGAAGTAGAAGTGGAAGAAGTACATGAAGGTGGTACATAGAGACAATACGTAGAAGTGGTATGTGGAGGAAGTAAGTGGAGTCGGTTCACAGAATAGGTGGTCTAGAAACCATATGCACTACACAATTTATACAAGAGCAAGGCAGTCCATAGAGGGCTTAAGAAATCTTGAATATGCACTAAATCAGATTGTGAAAGTAATTTACACAAACTAACAATACATTGAAAAGTGGATTTCATCTATTGGTGAAAAATGGACTTCAATAGGGAATCCATATATAGTTGAGGATTCATGATTTCATGCAAATGAATGTACTTACATATCCATAAACTGTGAGTGGATCTCTTCCAAGAGCAGCGAGCAAAGGAAGAGAAAGATGGTGATCCTTCCCACCAACAGTGATCCAGAAGAAGATACATAGGGATTGAACCTTGGGAATGCAGTGAGAAAACCCTAAACATTGTAAAGGTAGTGATCCTAGGCATGGAATATCTAGCCTGAATCTTGTAGTTAGCAGTGAGCTTTAGTGGATTTAGTACATTAGCACATCACTATTGTATGATCATTAGACGTAGCCTAGTGAGGGCGAACCATGTAAAAATCATTGTGTCCTATGCATGATTTCATTTTTGTTCATATATTTCTACAAGTGAAAGAGAGACATGTGTTTTGTTTAATGATGAAAAAAGATCTAAATGAGTAATAGTTTTTAATCTGTCATACCCTAATTTACCCCCTATTAGGTTATTTGACCTAGTGAACCTAAAAATTGGTATCAAAGGGAAATGTTAAAAGTTAGTGGTTCTCTCTCAGTAGAAGAAATAGAGGTGATTAATCACAAATGAATTCCAATATTTTATGGTAATAATTTCTAACTATGGAAGAATCAAATGCAACACTACTTCCGATCATTAGGAATGGATGTCTTCACACCAGTTTTGCATGGATTATTATCAGATATCAATAGAGGTGCTTTATTAGAAGCTGAAAGAAGAGAATTGGATGCTAAAGCTAAAGGGATAAATGCTTTAAGAGGATCCCTATCAAATGAAATTTATAATAAGGTGATGTCATGTAAAACATCACATGCTATGTGGAAAAAACTTCTGAATATCTATGAAGGAGGGTTAGAGAGGAAAAGATGCAGGTTTGTGGAACAAGTATAAAGATATTAGAAAGAACTCAAATGAAAATTTTTATACATTCTTTGAGAGGGTGAATGTTGTAGTGGAAGATATGTGTGGTCTTAGATAATTCATTGAATATATAAATATTGTGAAGTGTATCTTGTGGAAACTTCCACCTTGATTTAATCAAAAAGTTTCAGTATTGGAAGATAAAGATCTAAAATAGTTGATATTGGATAACTTTCATAGTACTCTTGTTGCATATGAAATGATAAATGATGATAATAATGTTGTGGAAAAGTGGAAGTCCAAATATGTGACATTCAAGGCCATGAAGAATCCATCTATTGAAGATGGTCACGAGAAAGATAATTTAGAGGTTGTCATGTCATTTCTCTCTTCAAATCTTCAAAGGGGAAGAGGAATGTTCAATGGTAAACTTCCACTTTCATGATTCCGATGTAGATATATTGGTAATTTTTCTATAAATTGTCTTAATAAGTCTTAAGATGATGATGAAGATAATGATGGAATTTCCAAAAATAAGTATTCATACAATGAGAAAAGTAGGAGAAGTGCTAAGAGAAATTTTTAAAAAAAGAATAATATGCTTTCAAAAGAAGATGAAAGTTCAGAATAATATAAGGTAGAATATTTTGAGGACTGTAAGGATTATGAGGTAGATTCTTTGGTAGCATTTTTCTAAAATTTCTTAACAAAATAATAAATTGACAGTGAATAAGGATAAGTTGAAGTAAGAGCGAACATTTAGGATGAATTATAAGCTTCTGTTGAATAAATTGATGTTTGGAGATCCAAAAAAAATAAATCTAAAAAATTGGTTCGTGATGAAAAACTCTATATGCAGAAATAAGAAAAAGAGAAGTCTGAGATGAATAAAGAAATTAAAAAAATGAAGTCTTTAATGCCACAAATCTCAGAAGATTTGGTTGGGTACAAAATTAAAATTGAAGAATAGAAAATAGAGATCTATGGTTTAACTGAAACTGGAAAAGAACAAATAAAATGTATCAAAGAACTTGAAGAGGAAGTCATCAGTCTACGAAAAAGTTTTAAAGATCAAGAAAAATTGTTAACTCTAAGTACGACATCAGGAAATCATATCATATAGAAAATAGATTTGATAAAAGTTAATAATTATGGTCTAGAAGAATAGAAGTAATAGTTAAATAAAAATGGGAAGATTGGAATGGGGCTTGATCTAAAATAGAGAGAAGTAATGATTGAAGTCAAACCATAAAGACCCACTACAAGATTGAAAATTGATTTGGGTATGAAGCAGGATCAGAAGATTCAAAGAACCCAAGGGACAATTAGTGGTGTAGTATTTCTACACAGAAATTTACCCCACATAAGTTGATATTGTTATGGAAATATGGGACACATTCAAAATTTTTGTTCCATAGCAAAGAGGTACCAAATGAAACAATACCAATAAAGGCATTCATACATAGCTCAATGGTCTAGGTCATCATTTGATGGTCACTATTTTAGGTGTGGAGGATTTGGACACATGTCAAGATATTTCTCATCAACAATAAAAAGGAATGTGTCGAAGAAAACTAAGGTTGTTTATAAGCAGTAGAAAAATGTATCATCAAATGAGATAAAAATGAAAAATCGATTTTTAGCTCTATAAGATGAAGATGGTCTATCATATTCTGAGGAATTTCAAAAGTATAAATCTATACCATGTATAATATCAGAAACATGGATCAAAAATAAAATATCTAAGTAGTAATAGGTTGAAAAAATTACATTCAAGGCATCAGATTTCATTGGTATATGGATCATTGATAGTGGATGCACCTCCCATATGACAGGAAACAAGGATCTAGTAATGGGAATCAGGTACGATAAAGAAGGTATCTTAATATTTAGTAATTATGAAGGGTTGAAAATCATTGGCTCTAGAAAAGAATTTTTTGGGGGAAAGACATGAGACATGTAGATGTCTCAGTTGTTGAAGGTATTAGTCACAACTTATTAAGCGTAAGCTAATTGTGTGACTCAGTACATGCCATAATATTTTCCAAAAAAATATGTGTCATCAAGGAAAAATATGGTGTTGTTGTATTGTAGGAAAATCATACAAAAGGGAATATTTATCTCATGATTGGAGAAAAAGATATGTGCTTTCTGTTCAAGGATGAAGAAAATAAGTTGTGGTATAAACATCTTGGCTATGTGAGCCAAACATCCTTGGAAGATCTGGTGAAATATGATGCTGCTTGAGACCTCCCTTGATTACCACATGATCGTACACATACATGTGATGCCCACCAACAAGGGACGATCATTCGAAATACATATAAGGTTAAGGAGAAAAGTTCAACAAGATTTCTTGAGTTGGTTCATATTCATGTGTGCAGAACAATTTCACCAATATAACTTGATGGGAGGAGATATTATGTTCTCTTCATTGATGATTATAGAAAAATGGCATGGGTTTCAATCATCACCCACAAATCTGAGGTATTTAGTTGAATAAAAACATATCAAATGGAAATTGAGAAGATGCTGGGTTAAACAATCTGGAAGATCTGAATAAAAAATGTAACAGAATTCACAAATTTCCAAGTAGAGGATTATCTCGAGAAATATGGGATAAAGCATCAAGTTTCAGCAGTAATAACTCCAAAGAAGAATGGAGTAGTTGAGATAATAAATAGAATTTTCAAAAACATGGTTACAACAATGCTCATTGAGAAATACCTTCCAAAGAAATTTTGGACAGAAGTAGTAATGACAGTAGTCTACACATCAAATAGAGAGCTTCTATGTTCTAAAGAAGAAAAGACTCCATATGAGATATGGTATGGAAAGAAGCCATCATTGAATTACTTTTGAATCTTCATAAGTAAGTGTTTCATTCTCAACAAGGAGAAACATAGGAAGTTTGAATCCCGTGGTGATGAAGGGATATTTCTTGGATACTCAAAGAAAAGAAAATCATATAAATATTTCAACAAGAGGTTAAGAAAGATTATTGAAATCCATTATGTAACCATAGTGGAAAATGGAAAGAGTATTCAGTAAATACATTATCATTCTTAAGAGGATAGTGATGAAGAAATAAGCAGATCATGGGATGATCTAGTTCCAGAGGCTGATTCAGAAGAATAATTAGATGATGAGAACAATGAGGATAAATTAGTATCTGCAAAAAGATAAAAAGAGAAGAGCTGAAATTGATAGATAAAATATAATTGGTGATCATACAACACCAGTATAGACAAGGAGGATGAAGACTCTACAAAAATCATCATACTTATCACAGGTAGATCCTAAATGTTTTGGTGAAGCAGTTGGTGATGAGAATTTGGTTCAGGATATGAATGAAGAGATTGAACAAATTGATAAGAATTAGGCGTGGGATATTGTTTTGTGGCCAACATACAAAAAATGTCATCTAGACATAATGGTTCTTTCACAACAAAATTAATGAAGATGATGTTATGATTCGAAAAAAAAACATGAATAGTGTGAAAAGGGTACTCCCAGATAGAGGGTATCAATGTTGATGAAACGTTTTCACCTATTGCAAGGCTAGAGACAATTTGATTGTTCTTGGTCATAGTAGTGCAAAGAAAGTTCAAGGTTTTTCACATGTATGTCAAGTAATAATTTTTGAATGGTGTTTTGGAAGAAGAAGTTTATATTGAGCATAAATATGGTTTTATTATTCATTAGGATGAGAACAGAGTTTTTAGGCTAAAGAGGTATTTATATAGTTTGAAGCGATCCCCAAGAGCATGATATTCAAGGCTAGATGAGTTTTTGAAAAATATTGGTGTTCAGTGTGGTGGAGTTGATTATAATCTATATGTAAACCATGATAGTAATAAAATGATGACGGTTCAGGTATATGTTGATGACATAATATTTAGAGGATAAAATGAAGCGTAATGTAGAATGTTTTTTGAATTCATGAAAAGTGAGTTCAAAATGTCAATAATTGGTGAACTAATGTTTTTTCTTGGTCTAAAGGTGACACAAGGAAATAATGACACTATCATTTCTTAATCTAAATATTCCAATGATGTTTTTAGAAGATTTGGAGTGGATAATTACAAGGAGATGAAGACTCTGATGGCTACCCAGATGAAACTATCTTGGGATGATGAAGGCAAAGCAGTCAATGTCATAGAATACAAGCAGATCATTGGAAGTCTGTTGTACTTAACAATGAAAAAACCAGATATTTTTTTTCCACATGTTAAGTAGCACAGTATCAAAGTAATACCAAGGAAATACACATACTTGAAGTAAAAAAAGAATACTTTTGTATATCAAGGGAACTGTGGATTTTGGTTTGATGTATAACAAAAAATCTCAGCTATACCTATTGGGATATACAAATGAAGATTGGGTCAGTTCAGAAGATGATAGGAAATCAACGTCAGGAGGTTCTTTCTATCTAGGTATGTTGTGTATTTATTGGTTAATAAAGAAACAAAATTACATTTCATTGATCATTGTAGAAGTATAATACATTGCATCCACTGAATCATGTACACAATTATTGTGGATGAAACAGAATCTTGAGAACATTTGGGTTGAAGTGAAGTCTCTGATCAAAATCCATTATGATAATTCAAGTGCTATAAATCTAAGAAATAATCCCATCCATCCTTCAAGGGAAAAGAACATTGAAATAAAATATCATTTTATCAAGGAGAAGGTGGATCAAGGGCCAGTGAAGTTTGATTATGTGCCTATAGAACTACAAGTTGCAAACATTTTGACAAAGTTCTTACCCAAAGAACCGTTTAAGAGGCATCAACTAGCTCTAGGAGTCTAGTCGACTCCCTAGACTTGAAAAAATGTGGATGTGCAGCCCCCTCTCCTTGAGTTATGGTGTGTTTTTCCCTAATGTTCTTATCTATGTTCTTTACCCTATTGTATATCTCAAAGGAATGGACTTCGGGTTCATTAAAAAGGGGGAGAAATTGTACTATTAAAAGGGAGAAAATGTCTCAGTAAAGACATGGAGAGAAGCTAATAGGTGTAGTAGTGAGATAGGGGGAGTTGAAGCTATTAGGGTGAGCAGTGATGTAGGGGGAGGAAGAAGCAGTCTGTGGAAGAAGGAATTCCATAGAAGAGGAAGCCAATATGCCGAAGTAGTACATGAAGGTGGTATGCAGAGACGGTATGTAGAGGTGGTATGTGGAGGTAGTACACGAAGGAGGTTCATGGAATAGGTAGTCCATGAACCCTATGTGCTGCACAGTTTGTGGAAGAGAAAGGCAGTTCACAAAGGGCTTGAAAAATCATCCAAATACACAAAACCAGTCTATAAAAGTAATTTCCACTAACTAAAAGTATGTGTAAAAGTGTATTTCATATATGGGTGAAAAATGGAGTTCAACAGAGCATCCATATATAGTTGAGGATGCATGATTTCAAAGAAATGAAGGGACCTACAAGTCCATAATCTGTGAGTGGATATCTTCCAAGAGAAGTGAGAAAAGGAAGAGAAAGACGGTTATCCTTCCCACTGGTAGTGATCTAGAGGAAGAGACATAGAGAGTAAACCTTGAGAATGCCGTGAGAAATCCATAAAAATTGTAAAGATAGTGACTCTAGTCATAGAAGATCTATCTCAAACCTTGTAATTGGAATTGAGCTTTAATAGATTTGGTACATCAACACATTGGCATTATATAATCCTTAGATATAGCCTAGTGAGAGTGAACCAAGTAAAAATTAATGTGTTCTCTAAATGATTTCATTTCTATTCATATATTTATATAGGAGAAATAGAGAAGTGTGTTTTGTTTAACGACAAAAAAAGATCCAAAAGGTTAGTATTTCTAATCTATCATACCCTAATTCACCCCCCCACTCAGGGTATTTGACCTAGTAGACCTAACACACTTAATAATAAAAATTTCTGGTAAGGGGTTTAACTAAATTAAAAATAAAATATTTAAGTAGTTGAATTTTAAAAAGAATTAATTAATTAAAAACAATTAAGAACTCACCACATAAGTGTATCAATCACTCACGATTAATGTACCATGTTGTTCCTTGGTAATTTCTCTTGAGACATGCTTCCTAAAAAATAGTCAAGAAACTATAGATTTTGGTACCCAAAATTTGGGTCTATAAATGTTAGCTAAAATTTATTTTGAATAACATAATTTCCTGTGTTTTGAATTACCATAAGAGTTATGAGATCTTCTAGAAAATATATTTAAAGAGAGGTGGACCAATTTTGTTCTACCATATCAAGAATTTTTACAATTATAATCATAAATCAAGTGCCCCATTTTTATAAAATATTTACAAAATTTTATATTGATAAATACCTATTATAAAAATGGAACTCATGGTATTTTGATAGGATCTTGAATTATAACCAATGCCATAATTAATATTTCCATTCCTTTGAGATACAAAAATTAAATTAAATTTTTTCTCACCATGACTGAACATGGAAAAATATTTTTTAATCTCTTCAATTATTGATTATAATTTTTGAACAATCAGTTTCATTTTTAATTTCAAGGATAACTCATTATTTTCTTTATTTAGTAGATCCTTCTTACTCACAATAAGATTATATTTATTTTTAAACTCATTGAATTTTGTGGTGAGTTTAAAAAATCCTTCCATTAATTATTCAATAAAATATTTTATATATTCATAATCAATATGGATAGAGTAACAATAAGAATTTAAAGAATAACATGAGGAAGTAGGTGATTTTACCTCATCATGGGCCATAAGGAATTTAGGTATTCCAACACTTGAGTCAGATGAGGATAGGGATTCATCACTTGCACTCCAAGTTAATTCTTTTAATGCTTTCTTACTTTAATTATTCTACTTCACCTCATTTATAGATTATGGGTAATCTAGTTGGATGCAACCCTTTTTCTTGAAACTGTATCACCATACCTCATGTTCATATTTTTTCTTCTCCATTTTGGAATTATAAGTGGATTTCTTAATTTTCATGAACTTGCATAGCTTATTGGACAAGTGTTAAAGATTGGAATCACTTTTTGATGAATCATCATAATTTTTTTTGAAGTCAATGTCATTATTTTTCTTCTTGACCTCTTATTATTACCTTACACCTTTCCTTTTCATTATAATCTCATAGGCCATGAGTGACCTAATTATATCTTCAATCAGAATATTCTTGATGTCTTTCTCTTCTTGAATAACCATCACTTTGGATGGCTAAGAACTGGGAAATACCCAGAGAAAATTATTCATAAGCATCTCGACTGAAAACATATCACCTAAATATTTCCTTATATTACAAATATTAGTGAAATGAATAACAATTTAAGTTATAAAATAATTAGGATGCATTATAAAGATCTAAAAATCTTAGAGATACATATCAATCCTAGTATATTTTACTTTATTGGTTCCTTCATGTGTAACTTCTAATAATTTCCAAATTTCATGATCATTTTTACACGTGGAAACTCTATTAAATTCATATATATCTAACTCACAATGTAGAGAATTAATTTATTGTCCATCAATCTCAAAATTTGCTATGTCATTAGGGGTTTATTTTTATTCATTTTCTAGTGAGGGGGTAAATCCATAAATAACTATTCTCCACACCAAATACCATATTCTTCTAAGAAAATTATCCATTCTGGTTTTCCAATAACCACAATCAGATTCATAAAAGAACTGGGTTATACCCATCGAGTGTCCTTCCAAATCACCTTGCACATTCAAGGTAAAGGCATATTTAATTTAAAATTCCTTTAAATCAGTTAAGGTTTTCCAATCAATGTTTCCTCTAATACCAATAATTGGTCAGAGTAAAGATGACAAGAGGGGAGTGGGGTAAATTTCCTTCTAAAAACTTTTTAGAAATCAAATCTAAATTTTATGTAATTAAAAAAATTAAATTGATAAAAAAGTACAAGAGTTAAGCATATCAGAAATATAAAATTAAAAGACAAATCATAAGAAATTGATAAATGTGTTTGGAAATAATACACAATGGATCCCTATGTCTTCTCCCCTTAAGTATCTGTGATAGGTTTTGGTTTAAAACTTTTTTTAATGGTCATAGAAAGAAACCCAAACCATATTTTTTAGTGGTTGTAATAAAAAACCTATTACAAGAAGTAAAACCTTTGGTTTTTAGTGGTTGGTACCAAGAAACCCAAATAAACGACAATAATTTTAGTGGATATGGATATAAACTAAATCTACCTCACTTTTAAGGTAGTAATCACCTATCCCCCCACACTAAATGGTAGTGATCACCCAATCCCCCACTTTAAAGGTAGTGAAAACCTATAGCACTCACACTCAACGGTAGAGAGAACTCAAGAAAAATAAAAATAATATACTTTATTTATATAATACCTTTAAATAACATGCTTATTCCTCCAGTAATAATACAACAATAAGAGATGAGAGGAAGAGAGATAATTGTGAGAGAGAGCTTGATAATGATAAAAATGAAGGAAATGAGCTCAAAAAGTTTCTCCAAGGTATCTAATTACATCAAATCATCCTTAGGGGTATATTTATAGTCTACCTTGTCTTTAGGAATGTACTGAAGGTGTTGAGGATCAAATAGATCAGTTATAAGTTGAATTAAGCCATATAGGTCCACCATTAACAACTAGTTATTGAGTCTATCAGGGTACCACTAGATAGCTGGTGGAACCTAGATAAAACTAAGGTTCTATATAGCTCCCACCTTCTCTTTAGTGTGGTCCATTTACAAAAAGTGTTTTCTATATAGAACTGGTTTTCTTTCCAGGCACCACTAGCCATATGTTGGTACCACACCAGGTCACGACTAGTATCTATAGCTGGTGGAATCTAAAAATGTCATTCACATTTCTTTTGACCCCTATGATTGGTCTGGTACCTCCATGTAAAAATTTATGAAATAAAAACATTTAAATCTATGAAATGAAAATGTTAGAAACACAATTTAGTGTTTGTGATCCTTAAAACCACATAATAGAGTGATATGTAAAATATTTTCCACCTTTTTATAATAAAAAACACTTAATAATTTAATCAATAAATATAGGCATGGAGTAATTATCATTAATATAACTTAAAATGAATTTCAATATTTCATAATTAAATTCATCCAAGATTCTATAATACTTTAAAAATAAATTTAGAAGTGTATTTAAAAAATTATTTGATCAATAAATAAATTTCAAAACATCTCACTCTTTATGATTATCAAAAATCCAAAATCACAAAGTTTTTATAATTTAATAATAATTCAATTTCAAAACCATTAAAATTTTAAAATAATTGATGCAAATAAAGATACCTTTGAAATTATTATCTTTCAAACTATTTTTTATTACCAAAGGTTCCACTTATGTCAAACATATCTCCCCTTTTAAGATATAAAATGATAACTATGATTTTTTTTGAAATTGAAATAATTTTTTTAAAAAATATTTAAAACCATTTAAAAATATATAATCATACCTTAGATTTCATAACTTACTTCCCAAAATAAGTTTAAACATGGTATTAAGGAAATCATACCTTTTAATTTCTTCACCTTTCCCCTATAGTAATTATCATAAATATCATAAGAAAGGGAAAATAAATAAGGTTAATGAATTTTTAATAATATGAGGTCCAAACATAAGAGAGAAAAAATGGAAATGAAAATTTCATAAATCATAATATTCCATCAAGGGAGTTAAAAATTGAAAATAAATTTGAATTTCATGAAGATTTTGATTTTTTCAACATATTTATAAAACTAAACACTACACATACATGTGTGAAAAATTTCAAAACCATTCTTAGAATTTTAGAGTAAATAAATAGATGAGAATTATTTAGAAAAAATATAACTTTAAAATCATAACATGCTTAATAATTGATCTAAAATGAGTGTCTATATTGGAATTAATTTAGATGTTAAAAGATATTTGGCTCCCCCAAAATTAAAACATTAAAACCAGAACATGATATAAACTTTTTCAAATAAATTCCAAGAGAGAAAAAAATTATTTTTAAAGATATGAATCCAAGATTCCTAGAAAAGAAAATTTTGAAACCAATTTTTTAATACAAAAAAGATTTAAACCTTAAAAATATATTTTAAGAATAAAAAATTTAACACCCATGTACTTTGAATAAAAAAATAGATATTTGAAGTTCAAAAATGTTAAAATAAATTTTTAAAAAGGTCACTCTCATAGAACATTTCATATTTTAAAAGTGGTGGCTCCCCCAAAAATGATACATAGTTTTAAAAGTATAAGGCGCCATCAAAAACATAAAATTCAAGATTTAAACTAATAAAATAGAAAAAAACTCATATAAGAGAGTGAAACAAATAAATAAATCAATTCAATAAATTAATTAATTATTGATCTCATTATTTAAATAAAATTCAAGTCAATAAACACATAATTCAATAAAGCTCAAGTTTGAAAATAATACATACTTCAATGAAGCTCATGGTTTATTTTTTTAAATGAAAGATCCATATGAAGTAGTTTTCAACCCCCACTTAATAAAATATAAGTGTTTTCAAGTAAGGGATTTTAGATATGAAAAATATTGAATAAGTGAGATTACAAATTTAATTTCAAAATGAGATATCTAAAATAATTTCAAAAATTTAAACAAGAAATATGTTTGGATTTAAAGATTAAAAAAATTAGCTAAATGTAAAAATGAATAATGATTTAAATCTAAAGAATATAATGAAAATTAAAATTATTCTTAAGAATATTAATTTAAGTTTAATTTTCATTATACTCAAAATTGTTTTTTAAAAGTATATTTTTACTAGAAAAATTCAAGTAAATAAGAAAATAGAATCCCTATTAATAATTTTTTTATTTAAATGGGTTTAGATAAATTGAAAAGAAAATATTTCAGTAAATGAATTTTTAGAAAATTTAAACAATTTAAAAAAATTATGAATTTACCGCATTAGTGTCATGAGCACTCGTTATTAATGTACCATGTAGCTCCCCGGGAATTGATATTAAGGCATGCTTCCTAAAAATGGTCAAGAAAATAGAGATTTGTTTACACAAAATTTGGTCCCGCAAATTTTATTCAAAATTGATTTTGGAACCCATAATTTATTTTGATTTAAATCACTATAATAGTTATGTGATATTCTAAACAAGGTATTTTAAGAGAGGTGGACCGATTTTGGTACACCATATCAAGAATTTTTACAATTACACTCATAAATTAAGTGTATTGTTTTTCTATAATAATTTCAAAACCTATATTTAGATACAACTCTTATAAGAATGGAATTCATGTTATTTTATAGAACCTTTCATTATAAAAAAATTCCATAATTATTTATCTCATTAATTTGTGATCCCAAAATTAGATTTAAAATTTTCTCACCTTGGGTGGACTTAGAAAGATATTTTTTAATCTCTTTAATTGTGGATTATAGTTTTTGAAATATCAGTTTATATTTTCATTTTAAGGATTAATCTTATTTTTCTTTGGTGATTTGATCCTTATCACTCAAAACAATATTATATTTCTTTTTAATCTCATTTAATTTTGTGTTGAGTTCATAAAATTATTCCTTTAATTATTGTCTATCATATTTTAGATCTTCATAATCAATATGGATAGAGGAATAGGAATAATTTGAAGAAAAACATGAGGAAGTATGAGAGTCACCTCATCATGGGCCATAAGGAATTTGGGGATTATATCATTTGAATAAGATGAGGATAGGGAGTCATAGCTTTCAATCCAAGATGATACTTTTAATTAATTCTTAATTTTATTATTCTCCATCACATTACTTTTAGATAAGGGTCAGTACGGATTGATGTGGCCCTTTTCCTTGTAACCATAACATCATACCTATGGTCCATATTTTATTCTTCTCCTTTTTGGCGTGATAAGAGGATTTATTTCTTTTCATAAACTTTTATAGCTTCTTGGCCAAGTGTTCAAGATTAGAATCACTTTTAGATGAATCATAATCAATTAATTTTAAGTAAATGTTCTTATTTTTCTCCTTGACCTATTTTACTTCCTTTATGTCTTTTATTTTCATTGCAATCTCATCAATCATGTGTGACACAATGAGATATTCAACTAGAATATTATTGATGACCTCTGTTTACTAGAACTTCATCAATTTGTGTGCCCAATAACTTCTTTAAAATCACATAAACTAAATATTTACTTTAATTATAAATATTATTAAAATGATTACAAATTTTAGTTATAGACTCATTAGGATGCTTAATAATTCTTTCGAAATCTTTCTAATACATATCAATCCTATTATATTTTACTTTATTGGTTCCTTCATGAGTGAATTATAATAATTTTCAAATTCCATGAGCATTTTTATACATGTAAACTCTATTAAATTAATTTCTATCTAACCCACATCATAGATCATTCATGAATTTTCTGTCAAGATCAAAAGCTACTATGTTATCAAGGGTCCATCTTTCTTCATTTTCTTATGTGGGGGTATAACCATGAATAACTATTATCTACAATAGATATACTAGGATTCTTATAAAATTAGTCATTATTATGTTTGCATAACTATAGTTATATCCATCAAAGTATGGGGGTATAACCATCATGTGTCCTTATATAGCACCTTGGAAATTCGAAGTAGAGGCCATATTTATCTGATCATTCCTTGAAACCCGTTAATGTTTTGAAGTAAGTGTTTACTCTAATACCAATTATTGATCAAAGTAATGATTGAAAGAAGGAATGGAATTTTATTTTAATTCTTTTATAAATTAAAACTAAATTTCAAGTAATTAAAATAATTAAACTTATAAAATAATTGAAAGATTTAAGCACAAAATAAAAATTAAATTAAAAGAAAAAAACATAAGAAGTTGATAAAGGAGTTTAGAAATAATCTATAAGGGATCCCTACATCTCCCCATTTAATTATTCTTGAGTGGTTTTGGTTTAAACCTTTATTTTTAATGGTTGTTCAAATAAACCCAAACCATTATTTTTAAAAGTTATAGCAAGAATACTATTACAAGAAGTAATAAACTTGGTTTTTAGTGTTTAGTACCAATAAACATGAATACATGGCTATACATTTAGTATTTTTGTCAATAAAACCAATATCCCCTACTTTTATAGTAGTGATAGCCTATCCGCTCATGCTCAATGGTAGTGAGCACCCAATCCCTCTATTTAAAGGTAGTGATAACCTTCCCCCTCACACTCAATGGTCATGAGAACTTGAGAAATGGAAAAATAAGTGACATGAGTTATGTAATACCTTTGAAGCACACTCTAGATCTTTAAGAAATAATAAAATAATAAGATATGATAGTAAAAGAGACAGTTATGAAAGGAAGTTTGAGAATGATTCAAATGAAACATAATGAGCCCAAAATTGTTCAAGGTATCCATTTGAATCCAAGAACCCTTGGGGGTGTATTTATATAATCTCATAGATTTAAGAATGTTCTAGAGGTTTCCAGGGTCAAATAAATCCATTACAAGTCTAATTAAGGCATGTAGGGGCCATTACTAACGACTAGTTTTTGAGTTTATTCAGGTGTCACTAGATAACCGGTGGGTGTCAGCGACCATCTAATAGAACCTAGATATAACCAAGGTTATATCTAACTCCCATTGATTTTATGGTGTGTTCCACTGACTACCCGATGGTCCCTGGACAGAACTGGTGTTCTATCTCGGAATTACTTATCATCTGGTGGTTCTCCAATGGATAAACACTGGTACCTATAGGTTGAGGGCTCTAAAAATGTCCTATACACTTTTTTTAACCCTCAAATTGGTTCGATACCTCCATGAAAAATTTTATAAAATAAAAAATTGATATTCATGAAATGAAAATGTAAAAAACACAATTTGGTGTTTCTGATCATTAAAACCTCTTAAGAGAGTGAAATGTGCAAAATTCTCATCACAACACTTCAAAATATACACATTTAACATTACTATCTGTAAAATCCCAGGTAAATAAAGAATAATACATTTTCATATTTATTAATATTTTTGAATTAAATATTAATTTTACTTTAAAGGGGTTTCTATGTTCGATAGCGTACCCGATACGCAACAGAGAGTTTCTTTGAAATCTTATGTTGCACACTAGTAATAAAATAATATTATTTTAAATGTTAGTTAACACGTAGCCATTTTATTGGATGGAATGAATATAAATAACTAAAATCTTATTATATATGTTTGTTAAATGTTTTTATACTTATCCAATAAAGGATAAAGGCTTAAAATACAAAAAGAATTCAATTTTAGGCACATATATATTCTAATTTTCACTAAAGGTCCACTTATTAACTCTTAATGGAGAACCGTCATTGAATATAGTTTTAGTCACTCTTATAAATTATATTGGACCAAATAAATTTCTTCTTTATAATCGGGACATCAAAATTTACTTTGTGTAAATTTTCTGTATTTTTCCGATAAAGATCATTTTTTAATGAATAGTGAAAAATGTTGTATTTTAATTCAAAACCTATTTTTAATCTAATTTTTTAATATGATTAGATTATCTTTTTAAGTGGTTTTAAAGTGAAATTAGAATATATTTTTACCATTGAATCCAATAGTGGTTGTTGGAATTAATTTCACTTTGAAATTGGACTTAAACTAGTGTCAATCTTTTGATACTAATTGTTTCATAAAAACACGCTATTTGCTCTGACAACGTGAATTAATTATTAAATTAATTAATTCAACTCATATGTTTTGAATTTTTTAAAATAGACATCATTTTTGAATTCGGAATATCAAATATATATTAGGGTGAATTTTTGGTATTTTTCTGAAAAACTTCAATTTTTGATGAATAGTGAAACCACTAAGTGGTACTTATAAAAACTGATTTTCCGTTTAAATGAAATTTTACCACCTTTGTGTTTTGAATTTCAAAAATCCGACATACATGGTTTTCATTAAGAAGTAAAATGTGTTTCAATGGGATTAAATTAAAATTTTGGTGAATAGTAACTTATTAAGTTTTTAATCGCGATTAGAGGTAATTAGTGTAGTTTAAGGTAAAAATAATGTTTTAATAATATGATATGAACTTGACACATGTCCTACCCACATTTTATGTGTCATGTCCGACCAAGACAATCCATGGGTCAACTTGGGGACCCCATGGAGCCACTTTGGTTGGGAAATGACATAAATAACTTTTTATTTAATGTAAAAGTAAAAATGACACAAACATGAAATGTTTTACTAAAACAATTTTTAAGTGGGGTTATACAAGTCATATTTTTGACTATAAATATTCATTGGAAAGATAAAAATATTTCATACATCATAGTATTTTTTTATAATTTTTATACATTAAATAAATTTAATTATATTTGACATCATGATGATGCAACGATTACCTCATTATTTAACGATTTAAATAAAATGGAAAGATAATGTAAAATATAAGACCTACACATGTCCAAAACCAATTGTATGGGTGGATTTAGAACCCTTATCACCTTATCCTCTAAACACATCAATTTGGGACCATTAAAATCCAAAACGCATTCTAAAATAAAGTAACATTTGCTTACTTTTCAAGAGTGCCCCTCCTCTCCTCTTATAAAAGGCCCCCACCTCTACCTCCTTACCCACACCTCTAAAGCATTTGGTTCGGCCAATCTCTGACCATTTTGTCTCTCCACATACCTCTCTTACTCCATGAATCCCCAATTTTGGCAGAAGTCTTCCCAAGGAAGCCTTTGAGCTCAAACCAAAGGGAGTTACCCGATTTTAAGGTAATGTCTTCACTTGAGTCCTTTTGTTTTATTTTGCTTCTCAAACCCCCTAAAATATTTTTATTCATTTATTTTGTAAAAAATACAGTATCTTAAATATACTAGGATGTTTTTATAAGAAGTATTCGAGATAAACTTACACACACCTTCATCTAATGGTTAAAGAACATACTGTTTCTGTGGATGGCGAATTTCTGCCTCACGAAACGATGATTGTTCAAACTCATATAACACCTTCAAAGGCGGACATTAAGATGTAACTATGTTTATATATGATATATAATATGTTTATGTTTTACTAAAGCTTCTGTATTTTTCATTTGTGACATAACTTTATGGTTTCCATTGTGGGTAAACACGATAATTTCATTTTAGGAAGTGCGGACTACCGCCCCCTCAAAGTGATTTGATTCCATAATGCCATATGTGGGACGTATAAAGGATGGATTTAAAGTAATTATATATGATGTTATACTGTAATTATAATATACCTTTATATCATTATTGTTTTCTTTCCATTAAAGTATGATATAGAAATGAAAGTAGCGTTCATGCGTACGTACGGCTTACCGTCTCCATGAATAGTGCATTTCATTTCTTATCCTCAAATGTAATGTAATATTATAAGTACATATAATGGATATATATGATATATGATACATATAAAAGATTAATATAATTCTGGAATTAAAATTATACATATCTCTCGTTTAGTTTTAATTCCATTAATAAGACATAGAAATGAAAGTAGCGTTCATGCGTACGTACGGCTTACCGTCTCCATGAACGGTGCATTTCATTTCTTAACTCTAAATGATTATGTAATATTATAAATAGATGTATATGATGGATATATATGATATATATGATATCCAAATCATGAATATCATTCTGGATATAATGAACCTTTGACCACATGAACAAAATGTAATTGTAAGAAGTCCACTTTCGACTTAAGAACCAAATATCGACAAAACAAACATTATTAACTTAAATGAATACATAATGTCCATAACATGGTAATAAGTGACATAAAATGAATAATGAACTTGAAAAAGGTTCTTAAGAAAGTAGAAATTAACTCAAGTTTATTATTTAGGACGTTAAATAACGATCGAGTCAAGTCAGACCCGAGGTAAGGGACTTCGTCTCAATCTCCTTTCATTGAGGCATATTTCGTTTTATACACAACTTTATTTTATACAGTATATAAACCCTGTTGACTTTTACTTTTATACAAATGGAATCTTTTTCTATGAAGAATTTTACAAAACTACAAAAAGGAATGTTTATTTTAACGTATGCGGTGACAACAACCTTTTCCACCGCCGCGAGTATTATTTGGTCTTTGGCTTCCTCAACAAGCCGTAATGTTTTTTTAAATGAAATAAATACCATATATGCTTTTATGTATTTTGGTATTGAAAATGGTTTTTATAATGGTTTTGTTATGTCAATATTTTTAAGTGATATATTGTGATCAAAGTATGGAAATTTTTTCTTTCCATTATATTTGTTTTATGTCTTATGATTTTATAATGGTACTTGGACATTTGATGGGTGGTTACATGATGAACCATATGACGGGTGGTGCCATGAATACCAGGACGGGTGGTTACGTTATAACCTCTAATGCATTAGGTATGGAAGTCGGCTGTATGGCTATTCCATTAAGTATGAATGGAAGTTGGCCGAATGACTATTCCATTAAGTGATATGTGTGGAAGTCGACCGTATGGTTATTCCACTTAAGTATGTTTATGTCCCAAGTTACCTTTATATGTTATGTGATCTTTATATGGGTTTTATGGTAATCTTTTGGTTACAAAAGGGTAAGTAATGATCTTTTATTCAGTGAAGAGTTTTTACTACTTCATAAAGGTGAAAAGTATTACTTTGATAAAGTATACATGGTTTACTTGTTGTTTTGATAAACTAATAGTTTTCATTATTTGTGTATCCCTTACTGAGATTTTTATGCTCACCCCAAGTTTTTTTGAAATGTTTTTCACAGGACTTAATGTGGAATAGGTTCAAGGATGGGATCGAGGGAAAGTCATGCTATCTAAAACATAGAACTAGACATGTTTCTTTTTAAGAGTTTTTATTTTATGGAAACTTAGTAGAAGTGTATACATTGTAATCTTTTGAGATGTAATAGTTATGTTCTAATTCTCTAAAACTCTAAACCTGAAAAGATCCTCAATGTGAATTATTCATTTAATTCAATATTAAGTAAGGTTTAAGGCCGGGGCCTTATAGTTGGTATCAAAGGTCGGTTTAGACAACTTTAGGAGTTAGAAAATTGTTAAATTATAAATTAATTTATGGTATGATTGAAATGATATAGCATTTACGGATTACCATGTTGCTTCGTATAAGATATTTCTATGTTTAGAATGGTTTTCCATAGAGGAAACAAGGTAGATATGTTGGGAAGACATGAGGAGGAAGACAACCTTCAAAATTAGCAACCTGAGATGGTCGGAATCAGAACTAAATAGTTTGTTGCAGTGATGGCACAGTTGACTCAGGCTATAATGGTGGTGGTATCCATGCACGAGATCAGCCAGATCAACCACAGAAGAACATGTCAGTGGTGGAACATTTCATGAGGCAACATCCCCCATCATTCAGAGGATCATCTGACCCTGTGCTAGCTGAAGGGTGGATTAAAGCACTGGAGAAGATTTTTGATGTCATGGGGTGTTCAGAACATCAAAAGGTTATTCTTACTGTTTACCGTTTTGAAGGAGAAGCTGATCAGTGGTGGTCGATGATGAAAAATATCAGGGATAGTGATGAGATTGATGATCTTCACTGGGATGAATTCAAAGGTATGTTTCTTGAGAAATATTTTCTTAATGTGGTTCATCTTAGGATGGAAAAACAATTTTTAGAATTGAGGCAGGAGGATGACTCAGTGGCTACTTATGAAGAAAAGTTCACTCGACTGGAAAGGTATTCTCCAAACTTCATACGAGATCTTGATAGTAAAATCAACCATTTTTTACTCAGGGATAAAGCCAAAGTATCGAAGGGATTTATCTTCTTGTGAGTTCAAAAGTTATGAAAAACTTGTACGATGTGCGGAAAAGGTGGAAATGGAGTTTGCCGATGACCAGGTGTTCTTTGAAAAACGAAAGAATAAGAGGTCCAGTTGGCAGGAAAAGGGGAAGAATTCATCAAAGAAGCAAGGAGGTAAGAAAACCAAATATCCATCCAGTGAGAAGTGTGGTAAGATGCATCCTGGAGAATGTTTATCCAAGTCTGGAAAGTTCTTTCGGTGTGGTAAGTCTGGTCATATTGCTCGTAACTGTAAGGAAGATGATCAGGTAGGCAATGAAAAGCCAGCGGTAAGATGTTTTAAGTGTAATGAAATGAGTCATTATGAAAATGAGTGTCTAACGAAGAACTCAACTGGGGGAAAGCATCCAGACTATAAGCAGAAAGGGGTGGTGAAATCCTTTGCAACTACTTCAGCAGATGTTGGGCCGTCGAATGAAGTAGTATCAGGTACACTGTTTGTTTGTTCAGATTATTCCAATGTGTTGTTTTGATTCAGGGTCTACACATTCTTTAATTTCTGAGAAGTTTTCTAGTAAATTGGAAATTCAATCTCAAGATATGAATCCTGAACTTATGGTAAAAAAACTCGGAGGAAACATTGAGACCAAAAGAAATTATAAGAACCTTCCTATCCTTGTGTGCGGAAAGAATCTACCTGCAAACCTTATTGTTTTGCCTCTAGTAGAGTTTGATGTTATTTTGGGCATGGATTGGATTTCTGTTTATCATGCTAAGATTGAATGCAGAGCTAAAATGGTTTCTTTTTAGAAAGATTTTCAGTTTGTGTACAAGAATGAACCCTTGATTTTGATAACATATCAGGAAGTTGAGAAACTAGTAAAAGATGGAAATGAATTTTATCTTGCACATATCGTTGAAAATAAGGTAACTTTTCATATTAATGATGTGTCGGTGGTAAATGAGTATCTTGATGTTTTTCCTGATGAGTTTCCTGGTATTATTCATGATCGGGAAGTTGAATTTACTGTTGACTTAGTTCCTGATTCTAATCCAATTTCAAAACCTCCTTATCGAATGGCTCAAGTTGAACTTTTAGAGTTAAAGAAACAATTGCAGGAGTTATTAGATAAAGGTTTCATTTGTCCTAGCACATCACCATGTGGTGCTCCTGTCTTGTTTGTTAAAAAGAAAGATGGTTCAATGAGACTTTGCATTGATTATAGAGCCTTGAATAATATCACTGTTAAGAAAAATTATCCTTTGCCTCATATCTATGATTTGTTTGATCAGCTCCAGGGAGATCAGTTTTTTTCGAAGATTGAATTGAGGTCGGGGTACCATCAGTTGAAAGTAAAAGAAGCAGATGTTCCAAAGACTGCATTCCGTACTAGATATAGCCATTATGAATTTGTAGTTATGCCTTTTGGGTTAACCAATGCACCTGTTGTATTCATGGACCTTATTAATAGAATTTTCCATGAGTTCTTGGATAAGTTTGTGGTTATTTTCATTGATGATATTTTGATGTTTTCTAAAAGTAAAGAGGAGCATGAAAATCATTTAAGGGTTATCTTGAAAACCTTAAAAGAAAAGAAACTATATGAAAAATTCATCAAGTGTGAGTTTTGGTTACAACAAATTTCTTTCCTTGGTCATATTGTTTCAAAAAATGGCATAACTGTTGATCCTACTAAAAAAAAAGTTGTTGAAGAATGGCCAAGACCCACAAATGTAACCGAGATCCGTAGTTTCCTTGGTTTTTTAGGTTACTACCGAAGGTTTGTTGAAATTTTTTCACGGTTATCTAGTACAATTACTAAGCTAACTCGGAAGGGTGTTAAGTTTATCTGGACAAAAGAATGTGATGATTTTTTTCAGGAGTTGAAAAGAAGATTGGTGAATGCTCCAGTTTTGGAACTTCCTTCCAGGAATGGTGAGTTTGTTATATACAGTGATGCTTCGTTGAAGGGACTTGGTTGTGTCCTTATGCAGAATGATCAGGTAATTGCATATGCTTCACGTCAGTTGAAAACTCATGAGGTAAATTACCCTACACATGATTTGGAATTAGATGCTGTTGTTTTTGCTCTAAAAATTTGGAGGCATCATTTGTATGGAGTAAATTGTGAAATATATACTGATCACAAAAGTTTAAAGTATATATTCACTCAAAAATAATTGAACATGAGACAGAGGAGATGGCTAGAATTAATCAAGGATTATGATTTTACAATTCACTACCATCCGGGAAAAGCAAATAAAGTTGCTGATGCTTTGAGTTGAAAAAGTAATGATTCATTAACCATGATATGTTTGGAATGAGATCCTTTGGTTTGTGATTTGATGAACTTTGTCATAGAAGTTGTTGGTGCAGGAAGTTCTTCTATTTTGTTTCAGGTATCAGTGAAATCATCTCTATCAGACAGAATCAAGCAAGCACAGAAGCAAGACAGTGAGTTGAAGAAAAAGGTAGAGCTGGTTTAGAAAGGTAAATTGTCTGAATTCAACATTGATAATGATTGTGTTTTGATATTTGGGAAGAGATTATGTGTGCCTTGTGATTCACAGTTGAAGAATGAGTTGTTATGTGAGGCTCATAGCTCCCCGTTTTCAGTTCATCCTAGAAGTACTAAGATGTACAGAGATCTGTGGGAGTATTACTGGTGGGATGGAATGAAAAGGGATATTGCTGATTTTACTGTGAAGTGTTTGACTTGTCAGCAGGTTAAAGTAGAGCGGAAGTTACCGAAAGGGATGCTTCAGACTTTACCAGTGCCAGAGTGGAAATGGGAAAATATATCCATGGACTTTGTTGTGGGATTACCGAAGACATATAGAGGTAATAATGCAATCTGGGTTATTATTGATCGATTGACTAAATCTGCTCATTTCCTCCCTATTCGAGATACTTTCTCTCTAGATCAACTTTCTTGTTTGTATCTTAAAGAGATAGTCAGGTTGCATGGAGTTCCCCTGTCCATTGTATCTGATCATGATCCCAGGTTTACTTCTAACTTTTGGAAAGGCCTTCAAAAGTCATTGGGTACTGAATTAAATTTTAGTACAGCTTTTCATCCTCAATCAGATGGGCAGTCAGAACAAACAATTCATACATCGGAAGATATGCTATGGGCTTTTTCGATGGATTATCAGGGAATATGGGACCAACATATTTCTTTGGTTGAGTTTTCATATAATAACAGTTTTCATTCCAGTATACAGATGGCTCCATTTGAAGCATTATATGGTAAACGGTGTCGAACTCTAGCTTTTTGGGATGAAGTGGCTGAAAGGAAGCTAATGGGACCAGAATTGGTAGAAGAGATGGCATAGAAAGTTCAGTTGATTCAGAAACACATGAGAACAGCTCAGAGCAGACAGAAAAGTTATGCAGATAACCAGAGGAAGGATCTTTCTTTCGAGGTAGGTGATCATGTTTTTCTCAAAGTTTCACCATGGAAGAGTGTGATGCGATTTGGTAAGAAAGGAAAGATGAGTCCAAGGTTCATTGGACCATATGAAATTCTGGATAAAGTTGGATTAGTTGCATACCGAGTGGATTTTCCTCCAAGTTTATCTCAGGTACACAATGTTTTTCATGTTTCGATGTTGAGAAAGTATATGCTAGATCCATCTCATGTTTTGAGCCCAGAGGTAGTTCAGTTGGAAGAGAATCTCTCTTATGAAGAACAACCAGTCCAGATTCTTGACCGAATAGAGCAAGTGTTGCGAAATAAGGTAATTCACCAGGTAAAGGTTTTGTAGAAAAACCATATGGTTGAAGAGGCAACGTGGGAATCTGAAAATGCTATGAGGGATAAATACCCCCACTTATTTTGATAAGTGAATAAAATTGCGAGGATGCAATTCCAAAAAGGGGGGAAGGATGTAACATCCCAGGTAAATAAAGAATAATAAATTTTCATATTTATTAAAATTTGTGAATTAAATATTAATTTTACTTTAAAGGGGTTTCTATGTTCGATAGCGTACCTGATACGCAACAGAGAGTTTCTTTGAAATCTTACGTTGCACACTAGTAATAAAATAATATTATTTTAAATGTTAGTTAACACGTAGCCGTTGTATTGGCAGGAATGAATAGAAATAACTAAAATGTTATTATATATGTTTGTTAAATGTTTTTATACTTATCCAATAAAGGATAAAGGCTTAAAATACGAAAAGAATTCAATTTTAGGCATATATATACTCTAATTTTCACTAAAGGTCCACTTATCAACTTTTAATGGCGAACCATCATTAAATATAGTTTTGGTCACTCTTATACATTATATTAGAGCAAATAAATTTCTTCTTTATAATCGGGACATCAAAATTTACTTTGTGTAAATTTTCTGTATTTTTCCGATAAAGATCATTTTTTAATGAATAGTGAAAAATGTTGTATTTTAATTCAAAACCTGTTTTTAATCTAATTTTTTAATATGATTAGATTATATTTTCAAGTGGTTTTAAAGTTAAATTAGAATATATTTTTACCATTGAATCCAATAGTGGTCGTTGGAATTAATTTCACTTTGAAATTGGACTTAAACTAGTGTCAATCTTTTGATACTTATTGTTTCATAAAAACACGCTATCTGCTCTAACAGCGGGAATTAATTATTAAATTAATTAATTCAACTCATATGTTTTGAATTTTGTAAAATATACATCATTTTTGAATTCGGAATATCAAATATATCTTAGGGTGAATTTTTGGTATTTTTCTGAAAAACTTCAATTTTTGATGAATAGTGAAACCACTAAGTGGTACTTATAAAAACTGATTTTCCGTTTAAATGAAATTTTACCTCCTTTGTGTTTTGAATTTCAAAAATCCGACATACATGGTTTTCATTAAGAAGTAAAATGTGGTTCAATGGGATTAAAATATATTTTTGGTGAATAGTAACATATTAAGTTTTTAATCGCGATTAGAGGTAATTACTGTAGTTTAATGTTAAAATAATGTTTTAATAATATGATATGAGCTTTACACATGTCCTACCCTCATTGGATGTGTCATGGCCGACCAATACAATCCATGAGTAAACTTGGGGACCCCATGGAGCCACTTTGGTTGGGAAATGACATAAATAACTTTTTATTTAATGTAAAAGTAAAAATGACACAAACATGAAATGTTTTACTAAAATAATTTTTAAATGGGGTTATACAAGTAATATTTTTGACTATAAATATTCATTAAAAATATAAAAAGATTTCCTACATCATAGTATTTTTTTTATAATTTTTAGACATTAAATAAATTTAATTATATATGGCATCATGATGATGCAACAATTACGTCATTATTTAACGATTTAAATAAAATGGAAATATAATGTAAAATATAAGACCTAAACATGTCCAAAACCTATTGTATGGGTGGATTTCGAACCCTTATCACCTTATCCTAGAAAAACATCAATGTGGGACCATTAAAATCCGAAACGCATTCTAAAATAAAGTAACATTTGCTTAATTTCCAAGAGTGCCCCTCCTCTCCTCTTATAAAAGGCCCCCACTTCTACCTCCTTACCCACACCTCTCAAGACTTTGGTTCGGCAAATCTCTGACCATTTTGTCTCTCCACATCCCTCTCTTACTCTTTGAAGCCTCACTTTTTGCAGAAGTCTTCTCAAGGAAGCCTTTGAGCTCAAACCAAAGGGAGTTGCCCGATTTTAAGGTAATGTCTTCACTTGAGTCCTTTTGTTTTATTTTGCTTCTCAAACCCCCTGAACTCTTTTTATTCATTTATTTTGTAACAACTCCATTATATTAAATATACTAGGATGTTTTTATAAGAAGTATTAGAGCTACACTTACACACACCTTCATCTAATGGTTAAATAACATACTGTTTTTGTGGATGGTGAATTTCTGCCTCACGAAACGATGATTGTTCAAACTCATATAACACCTTAAAAGGTGGCCATTAAGATGTAACTATGTTTATATATGATATATAATATGTTTATGTTTTACTTAATCTTATGTATTTTTCATTTTTTGCATAAAGTTATGGTTTCCATTGTGGGTAAACACGATAATTTCATTTTAGGAAGTGCGGACTACCGCCCCCTCAAAGTGATTTGATTCGTTAATGCCATATGTGGGATGTATAAAGGATGGATTTAAAGTTATTATATATGATTTTATACTGTAATTATAATATAAATTTATATCATTATTTTTTTCTTTCCATTAAAGTATGAGATAGAAATTAAAGTAGCGTTCATGCGTACGTACGACTTACCGTCTCCATGAACGGTGCATTTCATTTCTTATCCTCAAATGTAATGTACTATTATAAATACATATAATGGATATATATGATGTATGATACATCTAAAGGATGAATATAATTCTGGAATTAAAATTATACATATATCTCATTTAGTTTTAATTCCATTAATATGACATAGAAATAAAAGTAGCGTTCATGCGTACGTACGGCTTACCATCTCCATGAACGGTGCATTTCATTTATTACCTCTAAATGATTATGTAATATTATAAATACATGTATATTCTGGATATATATGATATATATGATATCCAAATCATGAATATAATTCTGGATATAATGAACCTTTTACCACATGAACAACATGTAATTGTAAGAAGTCCACTTTTGACTTAAGAACCAAATATCGACAAAACAAACATTATTAACTTAAATGACTACATAATGTCCATAACATGGTAATAAGTGACATAAAATGAATAATTAACTTGAAAAAGGTTCTTAAGAAAGTAGAAATTAACTCAAGTTTATTATTCAGGACGTTAAAGAACGATCAAGTCAAGTCGGACCCGAGGTAAGGGACTTCATCTCAATCTCCTTTCATTGAGGCATATTTTGTTTTATACACAACTTTATTTTATACAGTATATAAACCCCATTGACTTTTACTTTTATACAAAAGAAATATTTTTCTAGGAAGCGTTTTACAAAATTAAAAAAAGTAATGTTTATTTTAACGTATGTGGTGACAACGACCTTTTCCTCCGCCGCGAGTATTATTTGGTCTTTGGATTCCTCAACAAGCCGTAATGTTTTTTTAAATGAAATAAATACCATATACGCTTTTATGTAGTTTTGTATTGAAAATGGTTTTCATAATGGTTTTGTTATGTCAATATTTTTAAGTGATATATTGTGATCAAAGTGTGGAAATGTTTTCTTTACATTATATTTGTTTTATGTCTTATGATTTTATAATGGTACTTGGACATTTGATGGGTGGTTACGTGATGAACCATATGATGGGTGGTGCCGTGAATACCAGGATGGGTGGTTACGTTATAACCTCCAATGCATTGGGTGTGGAATTCGGCCGTATGGGTATTTCATTAAGTATGAATGGAAGTTGGCCGAATGGCTATTCCATTAAGTGATATGTGTGGAAGTCGACCGTATGGTTATTCCACTTAAGTATGTTTATGTACCAAGTTACCTTTATATGTTATGTGATCTTTATATGGGTTTTATGGTAATCTTTTGGTTACAAAAGGGTAAGTAATGATCTTTTATTTAGTGAAGAGTTTTTACTACTTCATAAAGGTGAAAAGTATTACTTTGATAAATTATACATGGTTTACTTATTGTTTTGATAAACTAACAGTTTTCATTATTTGTGTATCCCTTACTGAGATTTTTATGCTCACCCCAAGTTTTTTTGAATTGTTTTTCATAGGACTTAATGTGGAATAGGGTCAAGGATGGGATCAAGGGAAAGTCATGCTATCTAAAACATGGAACTAGACATGTTTCTTTTTAAGAGTTTTTATTTTATGCAAACTTAGTAGAAGTGTCTACATTGTAATCTTTTGAGATGTAATAGTTATGTTCTAATTCTCTAAAACTCTAAACCTGAAAATATCCTCAATGTGAATTATTCATTTAATTCAATATTAAGTAAGGTTTAAGGCCGGGGCCTTATACTATCAATTTCAGACACTTCAAATCCACTGAAATTAGTCATTTATCAGCTACAATAGACGATGATTCATATGTTTAAATCAAATAAATAATATATTAAAATATGTAATCATTATTACATAATGATTTTTTAAAGAGGACAATATTTCTATTATTTAATACTTACAAATGATTCCCATACTTTATGTGTTTTTAAATATACCATTTTTTCCTTTTTATTTATATGATCCTCCTTCTATAGCACATGATGTGTGATGGAAGTGGCATGATATTTTGATTCATGGATTTACATATAAACCAAGAAAAAAATTATGTTGTTGTTTCATATCATATAAAAGTTTTACTATAGGTTTAAAATACATACCATTATTTTATTTAAGTGAAGTGTACCCCATAATTTATTTATAGTAGGGGTATAATGATTTTAATGTATGTTGTTTATTTTCTTCACTCCTTTGATGTTTCATAAATTAACAATTCTAAATCAACATGATTAATTCATGTAATGTCAAATAAAATAATAAAAATTACAATGTATCTTAAATGATTCCTCCTCCTGAAGACCAATGAGAGAATCTCAGGTTACTTAGTATATGATATATGTGTATATACATTGTGGGTGGATTTTTTACTTTCCCTTTAGCATCCCTAAGATTATGTTTCCAAATAAGTTTCCAAAAATTATTTATGAGGATTTATAGTGACCATTATTATTAATTTCATCTAAAAATATTATAATATAAATTTAATCTATAAGGGATAATTAAAATTAAATAATCTATTTATTATTTTATTTTTCAGTAAAATTGAGTATGTATATCATAAAGTTTCCCAAATTGCTAACTAAATTGGTTCATTCAATATATAAACAACATTTTTCACATATCTATATCAATAAGAACATTAATTTGAGTACCAATCTCACTATAAATAATAAAAATGGACATTTTGGGGTAAATTGGTAGACGAAATTCATTCCTTCCAACCTCAAATTTTATACTTTTACTTATCATATTAATAATGTTTTTAGCACTATCATGTTATGCCACTTATATATTTTTCAACCATATCATTTTCCCCAATTTTTCACCTCCATGATGTTTCTAACCTCCAAAATTTTGTTCAACTTCTAACATTTTCTCAATTTCAATATCACCATTATTTTGTTCCTAAAGATCAATAACATTAATAGGTACAAAATCCATTACAATCATATCTATTCAAATATTTAATTTATATTATGTAAGTACAATAGTGAATATATAATATTATGTAGAAATACATTATATATAAAAACTAATTAGATACATTTTAATTGTTCATTTTACTCTATTTTTAATGGTTAAAGGGACTCATACCCTTTATCTAGTATCTAAATCCCCTTCTTGTTATCCTATATGACATACAAGTCATAATCTATATAGGGACAATCATGAAATAATTATGATATCCCAATGAAAGGGAATCCTTAATGAAATTTTAATTTGACCCTATAGTCGTTTTAGTTGATAATAGAACAATTAACCAATTTTTGTTTATAAGATCCAAGAAATAAAATACTTATACTGTCTATGATGTCAATAAATAGTCCATCCTTGCGCCTTTCATTATTAAAATTCACTTTCATGAATTCCAATTCATAAATTTAAAATGCACTCATGTTATTAAACAATTTTCATCAAAATATATACACTTAGAATATTGTATATTCCAACTTCCATATTTTTTATATGATTCAAAATAATGACATATTTTTCTAAATTGGATTTATATCCTCAGTACCAGATACATGCATCAATTTTTTCACAATAGTATCTAAACTATTTTGCATCATACTATGTTCATATCATACCTTTGTACATAAAATACAACTTTTAATTACATAAATATTGTCAGATAATACATGTACACTTTTGTAAAACCCCATGCCCTTTATAGGTTGTAAAATTCATAAGAAATATGAATTTTCAACTCTGGAGTAGGGCTTGTTTTTTGAACTAGGATTCAAATCAGGAATATGAGAATTAAGACATCTTAAAGAGATGTTGTTGGATAAGGATTGAGGATTGAGAGGTGTTATGAGTGTTTGAGTGAGAGATAGGGAAAGGATGTGGAATTTCAAAAATTCTACATTAGCAACAGGTTGTGTTTCAATGCTTTGGTCATGTTGCAATGACCTGCTGTGAGGGGTGTGTCGCACTACAACTGACAGATTCACAATGAAATGAGATTTTTTTTGGATTTAGAAAAGGAATAAACCTTATAAAAATGGTTTAATCCATGAAAGGTATGATCATGTTGTGACCATACACCTTATGAGTAAGGTTTATGAACCGAATAAAGTAAGTCACACCACAATGATGTTTTCTTGAGGGACAACCCCTTTTTCAAGGGTATGTCATTTCATGAACCTTGGTCATTCCATGACATTGTCAAGTGAGTGGGAATGTCGTTCTGTAACCCCAATGGTCACACTACAACCCAAATATGGGATATTTTTTAAAGGATAAGAGTAGTATTATTTTAGATTCTTTTATAGAAACCCCCTCATGATTTCTTTCTACAAATGCGTGAATATAGGAGGGATGATTCCTCTTTCCCCAATTTTCTCCCACTTCATTCCCTTTTATCTGAGTAGTTCAAGAGGTATTCATTGCATGAATTCAATAAAATTTCCATTGATCATTATTTATTCTATATTCCCTTCATATACACTTATTTAAGTGAAATTCAACTAGGTTATTGGTGATAATTTTCATTAGTTCATGGTGGAAATTATCTGATATGATGAAGATTTTTCTTGGAGTAGCTAAAGGATTTCTAACTGAACCATATTCTATATACTTATTTTAATATAATTTTTTTACAAATTAAAAGAATAATTTTTCTAATATTTAATTATCATTTTTATTTTATGGAACGATGAAAGAAATGTATGAAAACGAGCTAAAGGCAATGGATTCAACATGAAGATGATGCCCCATGATAAAGTATAAGTCAATGCTCGAACTTGGAGCTCAAAAAAAGAAGAATCTGGTTGAAACGAATCCAAATCTACTGGAAAACACATTTTTACATCATAAAACCCATTTTTATGGTATAAAAGTTGAATAAATCAATGGGTAAGATAAGACATAAAGGAAAAGAATCAGTCTGGGTAAAGAACACAAGAGTTGTGGTATGACACATATGTGTCACACTATAAAACAATCCCGATTTTCTTAGGTTGTAAATAACTTTTAAGGTTATGTATCAATTATCTTACACTATAAAACCCATATTTATGATTTAAAAGTGTTCTCTTCGGCTCATAAATGAACAAATTTGATGGGAATTAATGCTCAAACCCCATTTTAATGACCCATTTGACTTGAGATGAATTTTACCCATTTATTGACCCATTTGTGATGACCTAAGGGTTATTTTAAGCTTATAAATATAGGTCTATGGGTGATTGTAAGATAACCAATTAGGCAAATATGATTTGTCATTGTGCTACTATTGGGGTTCTGCTTTAGGCTTTATGTTCTATTTTTGTTTTTAATTCCATTCTTTATCATGTAATTAAAATTCATGTTTTATTAAATTGTTTAAATTCCATATTCTTCCATTATAATTTAATTATCTCCTTCCGCATTATATTGTGATATATTTCACTTTGAAATTACAAGTGAATAATCCGAGGACTGACCTTGGGGGAGGTTTCACAACATTCTTAATTACTGCGCTTTAAATTCTTAATTTTTGAATACTATTTGTGGTGAATGAGAGAGAAGTGCATGGGTACGATAGTTGTTAATCATGACATAGATCTCTAATTCATACATTTTCTTTGATTTAATTCTTTTACCTCCATTGTCTTGGGTAAACTATTTATATAGTGGAGTTGAAGAATCCCAAATGGATAAAATAACATACGATGGAGCCAAGTCCTTTAGGAGTTACACTCTTGGTTGAGGTATTATCCTACTTGGATATTGGATGAGGTGGGGTTTGGTGTACCAAATAGGTTTCCTAAGGAATAATAAGATCCCACACTCAGTAAATTAAAGAAAATTAATTTATTTATGAGGTTTCATAAAATGAATTATCAAATAGAATTTATATAAAAAATAAATAATGAAAGAAACCGCATTACCAAACCCTAGGACCCATACCTTTATTTATAATTTTCATTATTTCTAAATTTTCATACGAATTTTAGTTTAGTATTTTCATTCCAAATTTTCCAAAATAAAAAAAACCAAAATTTAATTGTTATAATAGATTAATAAATTCACAAAAAGGAGAAGTTTATGTGAAATAGAATTATTAATTGATCGACTACGAATATAATTAATTGAGAAGACCCTGGTCAGCCTTTGTATTACATTAAGAAATATAAATTTTATTTTTTAACACCCTATTATAGGCACATAAAAATTGGATTTGTTGTCGAGTAGGTACGAAAAATTTCTTTCACCTTTTCAATATTGTCATTTTTTAAATAGTTTTCATTGTTTTCTTAAAAAGAATCTATGATGTATTCAAACTAAAATTATTTTTCCTGGAGCGACTACTCACATGAGATAAATAAAAAACAATAAGTGGTTGAAGATGATTAAAAATATCATGTGAAAAGTATGAGTGACACACTAGATGACTTGGGGAGTAAAATGGAATGGCTAATTGGACATGTCTTTACATCTCAAGAGAAACAATTAGAGAAAGAACCTAAGCTAGTGGAGGAAAAACTTTCCCCATTCATTTTTGAATTTGAATAACCTAAGGAGGTAAATGAGGAGATACTTTGAGATCAATTTCATATCACTTAGCTATTTCTATAGGAGAGTGATGATGAATACATGCCTGATAATATTCAGATGAGAGATCAATAAGATTTGGATAACTTCTAGAAAGAATATGAAGTGAAATATGATCTCCCTATAACTTATGAAGTAGAAGAATCAACACCACTTTACGTCACCCTAGATATAAAAGAAGTTACCACCAAGTGGTGGAATTTGAAAAAAGACTGGAGGAGCCTAACTACAAGACTTCGACTACCAAAAATCAAATCCAATAGGATCTTTCCACCGAAGAAGCAATTGAAGACAAACTAACTCAGGGAGATGTTATTTTATTGAAATATATCTCATCTAATTTTATTCAATATGAATTGAGTATCTCCTCCCACTATTTTGAATTTGTAGATTTAGCCAAATTGTTTTATGCCTTGGGGGAAGATTAAAAAAAAGAAAATGCACCTTTTGAGCAATGTTTTGAGCTTCTTTAAGACATTGAACATTTATTAGAGGAATATCATAAAGAGATCAAAGTGGTTATTCTTGAATAACCAAATACACAAAATTTATATATAAAAGGGGAATAATTCTATATCAATTATTCAAGTTTAAATTGTTTTGAAATAATACTACAATATAACATTACCTTTGATTGTCCCATTGATGCAACATATCTAGAGAAACCATTGGAAAGTGAAAAAGAGGTTACACAAGTAGAAACAAAAGAGGTGTAAGACCCATACTCTATCCTACCCAACTATTAAAGATGTACCTCACTACAAAGGTGGAGATTTTAGTGTACTCTATCCATGGATTCTCTATAATAAGAACAAAGAAGTGAAAGATGAAAAAAATAACATGTGGTGGTTAAAATAAAAGAAAATCCACCCACCAACAGATTATGGACAACAAATAGTATTTCCCATCTGGAGGCATTCTAAACCTAGGGCCCACTTGGTGATCAAACTAAGACTTATACTTCTTTTTTATTTTTATTCCCTTTCTTGGAATTTAAATTTCAATTCATAGTTTAAGAGTCAATTATTAGGATAAAACCCTATTATTATATTTTTTGAACTTAATTTCCACTGTCCTTACAATTTGATGATTTATTTTTATAGGTCCATCATTCTTATGACATAAGAATAATAATGAAATTGAGAAGTATGTATGAATAAAGTTCAAGCTGTATAAAGGGAGCTTATGTCATAAAAGGAGAATTTAAGTCATAAAATGAAAATTCACATCATAAAGACTATAGAATAGAAGTGTGAAAAAGAGAAATTGCACAACCTAATTGGAGATTCATTATAATGAGAGTATGAGTTTCAATTCATTATTTATTATAATTTTGAATTTTGAATTTTTTTAGATATTTAAAAGAAAATCGCATGCCACACTTGAACTCTTTAACTCTAGAATCAATCTAAGAGACATAAGTTGCATAGGATAAACATTATTACATGTTTTAATTTTCATTATTGAGATAATTATATGAGTTAAATGGTATAATGAATGATTATAGTTAAGCATAAGGGGTTGAATTTGAAAAATCACATTTTTCTCGCAATAAGTTTCTTTTTGTAAATGAAACTTTACTTATATTTGACATGTTTGTATTTTTGAAATTGAAATTGATTGGTTTATTGTTTTTATGCATTTACATGCCTAATTGTCCCAAAACATATGTTATCATCCATAATAAAAATTCTGAACCAATATTTCCCATTTATTTCTATAGTATATTTCTTGAGAGACACGAGCATGTTTTACTTCTAGAATATTCCTGTAATTTTATTGAAGATATGACTGACTAATTTTTTTTAATATGATCGAGGAATTATTTTGTTTAAACTTTTTTCCTTGGACCCACCATGACATCAATCATACATTTTCCCCATAGAATCCATGAATGACCTTGTTAGTAAATGAGCCATGTTACAAGTCTATTATGTCTATTCCTTCCCTAATCATGATATGTTTCAGGATATTGAAAAGAATATGTGTGGGGGAGTTGGTTTTCCATGGAAGAAGTGGATATACTTCAGTGAGGAGGTTCTACTAGGGGTTATTCATGAGATTTTGAGAGGGGCCATGTTATCATTTATTGTACATCATTATCCACATCTCTTGATAAAAAATGAAAAGAATTAGGTTGTGTCTTGGGAGGATAAGGAATCACCATTTATAGACTGATGATGTTAAGACCATATAGGGTTGGGGGGTGGATGTGAGATTTGTCATAAGCATAAATTTTAAAAAAATAAAAGAAAATAAGAGAGGAAGATTCTTTCACTATGATTACTTTTATCATGTTCCTACTTTAAGCTTTAGGGATATAGAGATGACATTATTGATGAAATATTACATTGATCTTATGTTTTGATATCATACAATATTCTAAAGAGTCAAACCTCCTTTTTGAGCTTTATTTTTATTCATTACCCACACACCTTAAGCCTTAGAGATGTTTGAACCATAATTCAAAGTCCACATGATAAAATTTGATTTCTATCTTTACACGGTGAAGATGTTATGTTTCACAAGCCTATGTAAAGTGACATGCACAACTAGATATTTTGGTATTTGCAACGGTCATCCATAATAAAAGGTGATTTGTGATGGGAGTCCTTTACAAATGTGCCATTGAAAAAAATGGTGTCACAAATAAAGGTATTTGCGATGGGTAAAATGCATGTCTCAATGATTTTTGTTCTTCCTAAAAAATGAAAATTGCGATGGACCATCGCAATTGATAGTATTTCCAACAGATGTTTCATCCATCACAAATAATTTATTTTTTTAAAAAATTAAATACAAAAAATAAAATAATTTCAAATAATTTCAAATAATTAAAATGAATTAAAAATAACTAAAAAAATTCTATATATAATTTAAAATATTTATATATATTTAAAAATATTAGAAAATAAAATAAATTTAAACATTTAATAAAATTCAAAATAATTAAAAATAATAAAAAAATTGAAATAATTACCGAATTTAAAAATATTAAAATATTTTTAAAAATTTAAAATCATTAAAAATATTAAAAAAATTACAAATAATTAAAAAAATTACAAATCTTTAAAAATATTAAAAAATTAAAAATAAATTAAAAATTTTAAAAAATTAAAAATTAAAAAAAATTAAAAAAAATTGAGATTTGAGATAATTAATGTAATTTTTTATTAATTTATAATTTTTTTACAATTTAATATAAATTAGTTTAAATTCACCTTTAATTAATCTAAATTAACATACCTTTTTTATAAATTAATTTTATTTAGTATAATTTAATATTAATTAATAAAATATATTATAAATTTATAAAAATGTGTAAATCATAGAATTTCCAATTTTCAAGTCATGAGAAATAATGAATTTTTGTCAACCATGTCCAAATGACAATCAAATTTATTATTGTTCATGACATGGGAATTAATAACCTATTTCATTTTCACTTTTCTATTAATTTATAATAATTTATATATATACACACCAATATAAATATCAAAATTAAACAAGGAATAATAAACAAGGAGAATCAAAGCTGGAATCCGATAAATTGCTAAACCTAGGGTTTGTACACACATACATATATCAAATAGGGAATATATTAATACACACACACAAATACAAATTTAAAATAGGGAATAAAAAATTTGAAACAATCCTAAATACCAAATAAAGCATGAAAATCAGATAAAATGCTCAACCTAGGGTTTTTTAAAAATAAATTATATAATAAAATGAATAAAACCCAAAAATAATGAAAACAAAAACAAGAGGAATTCATAATAAATTGAATCAAAGCCGTATCTATAAAAAATACTTTTAATGAAGTTCATTAGAGTAGCACTGATCCAAAAATAAATCATGTAATAAAATGAATAAAACCAAAAAATATTGAAAATGGAGACAAGAGGAATCAGTATTAAGGAGAATCGAAGTAGGAACTATAAAAAATCACTTTCAATGAAGTGTGTTGGTGTTGTATGAAGTAGGGAAGCCAGGTGCTGCACATCGCGGTGGTTCGAGAGAGGGAGAAGAAGAGAGGAAAAAGAAAGGGGGCACATCGCTGTTAAATTGACAGATTTTTTTGTGACAGACTATTTGAGACAGAATTAATGCCCCCATAAATAGTTATTTCATTAAAATTATTTATGATGATAATTAATTCCCATTATAAATTCTCTCAAGTTGATGGGTCTTTGCGATGAATGTAGAAGTCTATTGAAAATGCCTAGTGCAAATGTGTTTTGTGTTGGGTGGTGAGAAATCCAGCCAAAACTATTTGCGACCAATGAAATATTACATCATAAATAATTACTATTTGTGATGTAATAACACAATTATCACAAATAGTTCATGTTTGGAAACTATTCACGATATGAAATTTAACCATCACAAATTTCTCAGTGCAAATAGTTGAAATTCTAGTAGGGATACACTTTTGATATAAGCACAACATAATTAAATCTATTACCTTGAGAGATGAGTAAAAATAATTCAATGTAAGGTAAATTGCAAAGTACCATGCACATTAATTATGAATTAAGAAATTGAAATTAAAGGAATGAAGATAATTTTTATTTCAAAAAATAGAATATTAAAATGCATGATTGACTTTGTTTCTTTTAATGATGAGGATTTGAAAGAATTATTTTGTGTGAAATTTGAAAGTTTAATTTCTATTTAAAAAAATATGTTTTTTTATTTTCCAACATTAATTTTTTTTTAATTTTTAATAAATCCATTTTGTGGGGGAGTGGAAACCATACAAGAAATCCAACTTTCAAACAGATCAATAAAAACAAACCATCTAGGAGAAAAGAGATAGTAATACATCTTATATTATCAATATAGAGACCTACAAAAGCTTTCGAATCCAAGCACACTTTCATTAAATACGTAGCTTGAAAAGACACCACTGAGAAATTAGCATAGCGAAACAGTTTGTCTCTGGACCAAGGGTGCTCTATGATATTTCCATGCAAGATTAGCATAGATAAGATCATTCTTCATCTTCTCAGAAAAAATGTATGGGGAAAGAAAAGTGAATGAGATCCAATATTTTAGGGGCCACCATGTCATGTTTAACCACCTCCACTAAGGAATACTAGGATATTTGGTCTGGTGGCATAGGAATAACTATAGGACAGGATCCTGACCTTCAACCTCAGTTTTCTAAGATGCATCAAACTTGCATTACTGTAGAGAAGATACTTGTTCTTCAATAAGGTCTTAAATTGCACCAATAACAAGCTTATTCACCTCTTTTAACCCTTTTAATTTTTAGGGGATCCCTCATGGGTCTTGGATTCTAATTTTCTCCCTGAATATCTAGTGGTTATTGGTTTGGGAAAATAATAGTAGTCTTTTTAAGGCTTAGATTTCTTCCTAGGTGACACTGGGAAATCACCTGATTCAAAGAGTCCCATCTTGCCTCTACCCACACCAATTATAAGGTAATCCTCATTATCATGAAAACCATCAAGGCCTAGGAAAATATGAGTATTCCCCCCTTCCTTCTCAGATTCAGTAAGAATCCTAGATCTCTCTTCAATCAGTCTATCTGGTTATACTCCTTATAATGATGTTAGTGGTGATTCCAACACTATTGTCTCACAATATTCTCTCCTGCGAATAGATTTAACATAATTATTTTTCTTCTTGGACCCTACTGTTATCCAACCTAATTCATTCATGGGAATATTGGATACATCACCCTAGTAGGAAAAATGGTTTCGTAAAGGTAATGCCACCTTTGATTCCATGTCAATGCTTCCCTACCTGATCTCTGTTGGAGGATTAACAGGCCCTAGCTAAATTTTTTCAGGGGACTACTATTTTTCACGATTTACCACTTATTCAAAGGAAATAGAAACACCTTTATTAGGAACTAAAATGTTTTCCTTATCCGTAGGTCCCTACATTGGATTGATATTCCAAATTCTAACCTTCATTGTCTATTCATGGTCACCATACTGATCTGCATCAATATCCACAATAGATTCTGCCGTAGGATAGGAGACCCAAACATATTTTGATAGCATAGACTCCATATCCTCATTTCTATTACCAGATTCACCAGTCTGTTGATCCACAGTGCTTCCCCGCCAGCAATGCTGATCCAAATGTTCCAGTCAGAAGCAATTACCATAGAAGTGAGTCCATGATTTATAAGAAACCTCTTGAATGAAGCAGTATTCCTCTTCTATTTAAATCTAGAAGAAATCCCTTAGATATTTTGAAACATACACCTCCAAAAAAATCAAAGATGCTATGGGATGAAAAAGTTCTTGAGTTTGATGGTGAACACATAGAAAAATCCCAAGGGTGTTTCCTATCAACCTAAGGATGGAGTGATTCTAAAAGGGAAGGGGTAGGCCAGAAATATGTACCCAAACAACTGAAGAGGGTGGATCGCGATGTGGGTGAAAATCCATTGACGATCAAAATAGGTAAAACCACACAGAATCGAATGATCGGGGAACTCTGGACCATGCTCGAGCCATGTTATATTTGTCCCTGAAGCGAATGAGGAGGTGTCACATGTCGAGCAAGACAATAACAACCAGACTCAACAAGCCTCAATATACATTTATGAAGCAATATAAAGCACCTACTAGAGGATGAATACTAGGGAATTGATCCAACAAAAAGTATTCACGGTGAGAATAATCCACAAAAAATTCTGAGGAAGTAATCAGTATGGACGAAGCCCCTTTTAATACCCCATTATGACGAGATATGACTTTTACACATTTACTGGCCTATTTATGATTTCCCTAGTGTTCTTTTAAGAAAATAAATTTTTGTCTAGATGGGATTGTAAGATCATTAACTAGACATATTGTATTTACTATTGTTCTTTTTTTAGGGTTGTGCTTTAGGTTTTCTTATCTATTTTTATTTTTAATTCCTTTCTTTCCCATGTAGTTTCAATTCATATTTTATTAAAGTGTTTCCATTCCATCTTCTTCTAATATAATTTTTTTATATCCTCCCATATTTCGCTCTGATCTCTTTTACTTTACAGTGGAAAGTGACTAACCCAAGGCTTGGCCTTGGGAGATGTTTCACAACATTCTTAATTATTACACATTAAATTATTAATGATTGAATCCTATTTGTAGTGAACAAGATAGAAGTTCATGAGTGCAATGGTTTTCCACCATGACATAGATCTTGAATTCATCCCTTTTCTTTGATTTACTTATTTCTTAACCTTCTCTTGGGTAAAATCTTCATATGATGGAGTTAAAGATACCCTAAGGGAAGAAATAGTATATGGAGGAGCCATAAATTTTATAATTTTCACTCTCGGTCGAGGTGTTATCCTAATTAGCTATTGGAGGAGGTGGGTTTGGTGTGCCAAAGAGTTTTACTAAGGCTTGCTAAAATTTTATACTCAATAAATTAAAGAAAATTAATTCATTTATGAGATTTTTTAAAATGAATTATTAAATTGAATTTAAAAAATAAGTAAATAATGAGCAACTTACTTTACCAAACCCCAGGACTAGGACCTTTATTTCTAACCTATATTCTATTTGCATTTGTATCATTATTTTAGTTTAATATTTTAATTCCACATTTTAAAAAATAATAATAAAAAATTTCATTAATTTAATAAATTAATAAAAACCCAAAAAATAATTAGTTTAAGTGAAATAGAATTAGTAGTTGATAAAATACAAAGATCATCAAGTGATATGACCCTAGTTATCCTCTCTATGCCGCATTAAGAAAATAAATTTGATTTTGTTTCTCCCTACAATAAGCATGTCAATGTCCTAAGGGGATTATCACACATTGTTGTTTAATATTTTGATGATGGTATATTAATTGGTGAATTTATTTAAGGTTTTTACTAAAATTGGGTTCAATTGATCATTGATTCAGATAATTAAATTGGTTATTTTATGTGGATTAGGTTTGGGTGCATGTGAGGAGTACATTTCACCATGTTGCTTGAGGATTAAGTGAGTGGATATCACCCATTTAGATTTTAATAATTTATTACTTTTGAAATTAAATTTAATTAAATTAAGAAATTGATTATAAATATTTATAATTAATTGTATTGGATATTTTGTCTTGATATAGGGCCTCATGCCGATAGATGATATCTGATTCAGCTTGGATGATCTTGGGCAAGAGTTACCTATCTTTTCTTAAAGGTTTATGAATCTATAATCGAGGTAGGTTTTATCTCTGTGTAGGTCCATGAAAAGGATTATACCTTGATAGGGAGTGGGTGAATCCGGGTGTATCAGTTTTAAAACTTTAGACTTCATTATTCATGATTTTTTATTCTTAATAAGAGGAAAACTTATTTCCCCCCTCAAAAACTCTTTAGGATGATTAATGAAATAATAGAACATAAGGAATTTTACTTGATTTACAAAAAAATGGGATAATATAAGAAAAATTCATGAAAATATAATTATTAAATTGAGACACTAAGTTCACTTCTTAAAACATGATTATAAAATAGATCAATCTCATTGATCCTCTAGATTCACTATCCATGACACATTCAAAGAATTCCCTGATCTTCTTTTCCTATAAATATATGATAAGAAATCACATAGGAAATGGTATGAAAATTCGGTATAGACTTAATGAATTTTTAGAGAGAAATATTTCATATAATGTCTTCCTCATATTACACTTTTAACTATCTAGAATTTCGGGAATTCCTTTTTCCTCTTTTATTCTTTGAGCCTCTATTCTCTGTCAATAATTTTTGTCTCTTAGACTCGCTAAACTATATAAAAACTATGTGAAGCTATAGAGATTCCAAATAACTTATTTTAATCCAAGTTTTGGAATAAAATAGTATCCCCCCTTCAAAGATCAATTCAAGTTCCATTCACACTTAAATCTAGAGATTAAGGCTTGTTTAAGTTGCATTAAGACTATTAATGACCTGAGGCATAACTCCCTTTTCAAATTTTTAGGATGTTAAAACTACTTGGTTATGGATTTCTCTTTTGTTTTATGGTGTATTCTTGTTATTACATTCATTTACTACAATGTATTACTTTATACTATGGTGTAGAAAATGATCACAATAAAAAATTATGGTGTGGATTCCTTCTATGACAACCCATATCTTTAATAAACATTAATTCATGATTTATTACATAAAGGAACACATTATAAAATCCCAAAAGATCATGAGGCCTAGTGTATTTGGGAAATTAGGTACATGATATAACAAAATTAGAAATAAATACAATGACATTATTGAAATATTCCTTAACATGTTCCTAAAATTCCATCATTCTTCTAAAACTTCACGGGATATCCTGGAGATGTACTTAAGAAAGGGATGAGTTATAGAGACTAGTATGGGAATAAATACAACATAACATAATGTAAAGTATTAAATGTGATACAAGAGGCATATCAAGGTAAAATAATATGGGTGATCATAATAATATTGAACAATGAGGCATGATATAACATGATAGCATAAAAGAAATAACTTAAAACAAGACATCATAAACATAAGTCAAGAATAAACACCAATACAACATAAAATAGTGTACTTAAGATAACCACCCATGAAATATAAATGTCATATCATGATATTAAAATATTATCCAATGCATTGTAGGGATATATAATTTTGGTCCCACCTGTCACATTCATATTATACACATGCCAAAGTGTGCCACATAGATCATTCAAGATAGAATCATATTCCATCACATTTAATCCCATGATTAAAGAGTGTGGGTTACATATATAAAATTACCCAATAAATAAATTATAGGTACATTTAAGTGAATACCACTGAGTTAAATTAGATGGGTATTCACTACACAAATTATTATCATGGAAAAATCACAGGATAATTTCGGTAGCATAATGGGGGTACATAAAGAATCATATAAGGGATTAATGATAGTAAAAGGGGTATATCATCACTTTTAAATAATAATAATAGTATGAGGGAAGTTTAATAACATATCTAAACATGAAAAGTTGTAAATTAAATGGTATAATATAAATAATGTTCTTGAATAAAAAGGAGGAGAGGACCCCTTACCTTGAGAGGGTGCTTTTAAAAGATTGGGTGGAGATTATTAAGAGCTTGTAGAAAACTCATGAGTGATATAGAGGAGTAATTTTAGAGTAATTTAATGATGCAATGAATTTTATTGAAGAGTAATTGGTGGTTTTTTGGGTTTATATGGCAAAAGGAAGGAGAGTTCTTTATTAATCTCCAAACTTAGGTTTTAGACTCTATATGATAAGACAATCAAAACCAAAAACCTTCGCATGATTTTTCCCATGGTTTCTACAAAATAGGAGTGTTTTTAACTATTTTATAAGGATATAATTGAAATCATTAAAATAATACCCTTGGTTATGTGTAAGTGAGTCATGTTTACAAATAATTGATTTTAAAACCTTAAAACATAATATAGGTTTTGGAGGATTCATTAAGGGTTCATAAATTTAATAAAATAAACTAATAGAAAAATTATTTTATATAAGATATATATATTTGGTCACGGATACATTTTATGGAATATGTTACATCACTTTTGGGTTATTATGATGTCATAATACAGACCATATATTTATACCGTATTTAATTTTTACCTGAAAATTTACCTGTCTTAGAAAATTATTAAAAAATATATATTGGATGATTATGATATGTTGATTTAAGAAATAATATTTATTTTATCAAATTAATTTTATAAATATGATAATTTATAGTTTTAAATAAAAAATCCAAATTCATTGAAAGGTACTGGGTTTTTTCGACAATAATAGCTTTCTTGACCCTTAAAAAATTATTCTTGAATTTATAAAATTATATGATAATTTATATTTAATAAATATTATTTAATAATAATACTTTATTAAAATATCATTTATTTCAAAAACTCTTGAATTCATTAATAATATTTTCTTGATTGAAATTACATATTTCTAAAAAATATAATTCATGTTTCATCGTATAAAAATATTTTTTTATCAAACTCATTATTTAATAATTTAAAAATTAGTATTAAAAAGTGATAAATATAATGATTTATTTATTAAAAATAAAAAAATACATACATTTTAGGTCTAGATATGTAACCCTTTATTAAATTAGTGAATTCCCTAAGGGTATGGTGTGTGATGGTGAGATTTTCTTAGGGTTGTTTGACAAAAAAGTTTGGGTCAGGATCTCAATTTTCTTGAAATTATCCCATAAATGGTTTTATTAATTCTTTATTTATTGAATCTTATATTGATATTGTTCAAGGGAATATCCCAATGATTCTATTTCCATTAGAAGCTCTGATAAATGGGATTTATAGGGTACGATCCTACTAGTCGAGGCCATCTCTTCTTCTATCTGTTTAAATTGGAATTTATCATAAAACTTAATATAATAATATTAATAGTAATGGTATAATGGATATATTATCAATGGTTATGATGCTTAATGGTATTTTAAATACAAAAGGCTATAAGTATCCAAAATAACCAATGTATTTAACGCGTTTTCTATAACTATATTACCTGATAAGTAATTTATTAATTCAAAAAGGGAATTTCATTTATAGAAGTTTTGGTCATTATATTATTCCCCCTTAAAAAATTTCACCCTAAGAATTTTCATTTCATACACTAAAAAATGATGTTACTTTTTTTTCATTTAATATATGGGTTCCCATGTCGCTTCCTCAAGCTTTTGGTTCCACTACAACACTGTAACCATGTGAATTGTCTTGTTTTTTAGAACTCTTTCTCTACAATCTAAGATCTTTACTAGCTACTCCTCATATGAAAGATCATTCTCTAATGGTACCACCTCTAGATTCAGTACCTTTTAGGGATATGGTATGTGCTTCCTTAAGAGGGATACATATAAGAAATCATGTACTTGAGATAGGTTAGGTGGGAGTGATAGCTGATACGACACCACTTAAATGGAATTAAGGATCTCAAAGGGGGAAATGTATCTAGGAATAATATTTCCCTTATTCCTAAACCTCAGGGATTTCTTCCATAGAAATATATGAATGAACACTTTATCTACAACCTCAAACTCCATGTATTATCACTGATTTTATATATAAATTTTCTATTGAATTCTTGAAAATTTCATATGACGTTGAACGGTTTGAACCTTATCTATCATATTTTAGAAAAGATATGGTCCCCTTAGCTTCCACTCTCCTACTTAATCCCATAATATCATAGTCTAAAACATGTTCCTATAAAACACCTCACAAGGAACCATTTGAATGATATAATGGAAACAATTGTTATATGATTACTCCACTAGAAGAAATTGTTTATCCCAATATCCTTGGAAATCCATTGAACATGATATAAACATACACTCTATAGTTTTAATGGTTCTTTCATAGTGACCATCCATCTGAGGGTGATAATAAATGTTAAATCTCAGTTCTATATCCAAAACTTATTGAAGGCTTCTCTAAAACCTCAATGTAAACCTTGGATCTCAATCATATACAATAGAGAGTGAACTCCATGTAGTCTTACCACTTACCTTATATATATCTTGGTGAGTTGGTCAAGAGATAAATATTCCTTGATAAAAATGAAATGTAATGACATTTTTAAGGTGATTAAATACCACCTAGATGGAATTATTTACTTTAGGAGTCCTGTGGAGTCGTATGATGAATTATATGGTTATGATTTCCCATTTACATACTGGTATATGTAATAGTTTCATCATACTCTTAGACTTCTATCATTCCACAATGACTTTTTCTCATACTAATCATTGAGATAAAAACTCCAAAATATCCCTCTTAATGTTATCCCATTGAAAGTTTTTTCTTCAAATATCTATAAATATTAGTGTTTCCTAGATGAATAGAGAAGGATAATATATGTGAATTATCAGAATTTCAATCTTTAGTTATAGTTTTTTTGGAAAAAATATCCAGGTTCCAAAACTTATAACTCCATCTTCATTAAAGTTTAACTTTGGAATATTCACTACTTGCTTCTATAGCAACTCATCATCTTTCTAGGCATCCTTAATCCTCTCAAGAATGGATGGATGAGTAGTTATTTGAGAAATATCGAATAAATATCCTTTTGTGATTCCCATTTCTATCCTTTTTATATCCAAGAAGATTCTATCCCTTGTAATCCTCATTATAGACAGGGTTAGTTGACAATTTTTACTTAGAGAATATATCACTTTTTTTTTGCATTTCTAGGATGGTAATAGATTAAAAAATTAAAATCCTTGATAATATTTAAACACCTTCATTTTCACATATTAATCTCATTTTTTTTGAATATATACTTGATCTTTTTATGATCCATATATATATCACACTTTTCTCCATAGTGGTAATGTCACCAAATCTTTAATGGGAAGATCATTGATTCCAATTATAGATAATGTGTTGTATAGTTCTTATCATGGATATTTAATTAGTGGGAGGAATATACTATTACTTTGTGATCTTGTATGAGTACACAACCCAATCTCTTTTTTAATGCATCACTATAGATCCCAAATCTTTCCCCACTAGTGAGAAATTTGGGAACATATAAAATGATTAGCCTCTTATTCATCTATTTAAATATTTCTTTGCATTAATAAGTCAAAAAAACTTAACTCCATTACATGTAATATTGTTTATGGCCTTGAAAATTATGATAAGTTTTTCACAAATTGATGATAGTACCCAGATAATATGAAGTGCCCAAATCAGTGTGAGATCACCGAGAGGGGGGGGGGTGAATCAGTGATCCATTTTTTTTATTTTCAATTAAAATTATATGTATGGTTATATCCTAAAAATAATATTCTTGTGTATCTCATCCTTACCTAAAATAATGTTGTAAATATAAGGTCAAAAAACACAAGGATTTATAAGGTTTAGTATAAATACCCACTCCTTTCCATGTTGGTTATTCTCCCCAACACATATTATCTAATGTAATATTATAATTAATTACAATGGTAAATAAACACTCATACTGTATGTCATAAATCCACACATGATATTATTTATACTGTATCCCACAATGTTACTAGAATCAATACTGGCCCACTCTAGAATTTGTACTAGAGACTTCTTCTCCTAAATCACACAAGTGACTTCTCTTGCTCCCAGCTACAATTGAGAGGCTTCCTCATTTATTAAAGGATTTACCATCTATAGTATAATATATTAATATTCCTCCATGATATTAATTAATTTAACTTTCTCAAGTACCTATTCAAGTACCTTTGCAAAGCTACCAGTCCTGCTCAATAAATTCCGTTCACTTGTATTTGATCAGTTTACTCAGTGAAACTATGATCAAGATATTATTATTTCTTCTTTTGATGAAAAACTGAGCTCAATTTACATGTCCATGTGGTGAACCCAACTTCTTCAAGAATATTATATGAAATAAAATATCTCACATAGTGATAATCATTTTTCCTCATTAAATATTCAAACCTCATGCATGTGTGATACACTGTATGGCCTTCTCATTTATGTAACCCCTTTCATATAAGAATTATTTATTTATTATTTTATGTGTAACTCAAATGTTTTGAGTAAAATCAATATTTTTAAAGGTTTATTACTTTATGTTTGAATGAATGTTATCATATTCATCCTTCTTCATGTATGCATGTAAGCATGTATTGGTTGCTTGTAGCTTGTTCCTTTGATTTTCTTCTGCCTCCTTCACGTGATGAAGGAGAGGTCACACAATTTTATTTCTCCTTATCTACATAATGGATTTTTAAGAGTGATCTGGTAAACCCTTCCATCCTTTTCATGAAATAGGTGGTGTCCATGAGTTCTTTATAAAGACAAGAGGTATGTCTATGGGTGTCTCTTTCTCATGGTAGGATGTTCTATCCATGGGATACTCTTAAACTTTATATGTCTAAATGACTATCCATAGGTTACTTCTTAAAACCTTCATGATACTTGTATGGATCATGAGTTTATTCTTCAAAAGACAGGTTCACGTAGACTCATTCTATCCTTTGTGTGAATGTTTTATGCGAGTGCTCACTTTTAAGAGTTGTCACAAAATCTTAAAGGTCAACATCAATTCCATCATCCAAGCCTCTGTTTTTATATAATAGGATATAATTCCTATCCTATGTTTTTCATGCCATTTCTAGGACATATTAAAATTCCCAAGGATCTTGGGATCTCATGAATTCTAAAACTCCCATCTTCTCCATACAGTGCCGAATGATCATGTGATCACATGATTGCTTCACTTGATCATGTAGCACCTCGGTGCTTTGTAGTGATCTTCCTATATTCATGAGACGCCTCACCAGATAGTTTATATAAAACCTATTTATACTCCCATATAATTAACATGATAATATATGAAAAACATGGGATATTATTTCGAATGAAGTTACCTTCTTATTCGTGAGACAACATCTCATGATCGATTAATCACTTCAGATAATCCAAATAAGATCATATGATGAACTCTAGTGCTACCACTCATTCTTGTGATAGATTCATTCATTTTATTTTTTCTTAAAACTCATACATGTAAGAAAAAATAGCACATATATCCTCAATTTTATTTTCATTGCCTCAATACTTCAGTTTGAAAAGTAGAGATGGACATCATGTGAAGGAGTCATGTCGGTGATCACCGATTGTCAAAAGTTTATGTATAAATCCTTCAATGGTAGAAGGTATAAGATGATGGATGTATGGTGAGATTGTATAAATCTCATTCTATTCATATATTTAAAGATAGAGGAATATTGGCCTCACCACATGCATCCCACATAGGTTTCTCATTTCTTCTAGGTTACGGTTTATCAATCAATAGTTGTTGCTCACCGCTCGAGCTGGTGATAGGGGAACATCACCCATAACACCCTTCACACACCTCATGATTTATCTGAGTGGGATTTTGGCCCAACCTATGTGCCTTTTAGGTGATATCTCCATGGGCCTTACACATGGGACTATAAACACATCTGGGAGTGCACTCCTAGATCCTTATACATGATCCCATCTACAAATTAGCCTCCATATGGAATCCTTTGGCAGTATCTCCCATGGGGGTTAACCCTTGGTCCCCCTAAGTATGGTAGAGGGATAAAACTTAGGATATTGTATGGTTTTCCCAAATTTTAATATTAGGACGATTCATATATTTAAAAATACTATATGTATAAAATGGAATTCCAATCCTTCCTCAATAAAATATAAATACATTCATGCATGGATTTATATTTTTGTATAGACACCATTAAAAATCATCATGAAATAATATTTCAATTTCATGTCTTTATTATTATTTATCATATAGTAAAAAAATTTTATTTAATGACACAAGTCTTGGACCTTAAGATCACTTCAAAAAATTATCAAAGTTGGTAACATGGAGAATTTCTCGATCATGTACATAATAATTTTCTAAGAATCATCACTTCATCTACCAACACATATTTACATATTAATAATAAATGAAACCCATACTCTACATAATCCAAGGAAACTAGGGATTTCCATCACAAATGTTGTTATGTGATATACTTTGATTACATATATTTTTTAAGGTTCCATATATATCCATTTACTGGTGATAAAATGTCCCAAGAAAGTTACTTTCTCCAAACAAAACTCACATTTACTATACGTTGCAAAAAAATTTCCTTTTTAAAAGTATTAAATAAAAAATTAAAACAATCCTAATGTTCCTCCTTGATTTTTGAGTAGATAATAATATCATATATAAAGTCTACCACAAATTTGTGGTGGTAATACCTAAATAATCTATTCATTAAGTCCATGAATATTTCTGGAGCATTAGTGAGTCCAGATGACATCACTATGAACCTATAGTGACTATAACTTGAATAAAAAGAATTCTTGGGGATATCAACCTTCCTCAGATTTACTTGATAATATCCCAATCAAATATCAACCTTAGAGAAGTACCAATATTCATGTATCTGATCAAACAAATAATTAATCTATGGAAAATGATACTTGTTCTTTATCATGATCTTATTGTGCTCACAATAATCAATGTAGATATGCATTAACCCATGCTTCTTCTTGATGAAGAGGACCAGTGAACCCATTGGTGAGAAACTTGGGTGTAGGAACCCTTTATCTAGATTCTACTATATCTTCTTCTTTAGCTCCCCAGGTTCAACAACAACCATTTTATATGAAGTCTTTGATATTGGAAAATCTATTGGTATGAGCTCAATTGAGAACTCAACTTCTCAACTAGGAGGAAGACCACGAAATTATTTGGGAAACACATCAAAAAATTCACTTATGATAATAATGTCATCAAGAATGATCTTTTATTTAGTCTCAATCATTTGAGTGATATACAATTTCTTATAAGAAAATAATATGAATTCTTTAGATGATGGTACTAAATAAGATTCATCCTCATCCTTGCACTTGTATAGAATTTTAGGAAGATTTGTAACATAGAGGGTAATTTCCTAATCTTGTAAAATTATATTGGATATATAAAAACAAAGTCAATATATTCCTAGAAAAATATTAAATTACACTAAGAGGAGTATCACAAGGTTTTTTAGGAAATTAAACCAAAAAATTTGGATAGGGGATGAGTTATATACTTAGGATGCAATAATTGAACCATTGTCCCTCTTCACCAATAACCCAAATTCAATGTTTTGAGGTGGTGTTTTAATTATTATACTAAAATTGCATGATATGAAATAATGTGTAAAAAAATGTACAATAATCCAACCTTTCACTATTTTATTCTAGTTCTAATCAATTACATCATCCAAAATAGACTTAGGGATGAACATTTTCAAACTATTAACAATATAAAATGGAAAATATGAACATTAAAGGGATAACTCATAAATTAAATATATTCTTTAACCTATGAATTTCTTGGATTCAATATAAGTTATACATGATATATTTACTTACATAAAATCTTATGGTCAAACCAAGTGTTTAGTAAGGCCCGTTTTCATTCTCCAGGCAATGATTGTGTCCAATTCAATGTTCCCTTTTCAGGGTTATTACCCCTAGGTACCTCTATACCAGATCCACTTCCACTTATAGTATCCATACATGGATGTATTTTCACAAAAACCACTTACTATATAATTTACCAAAATATAGGGATGTTTTCCAATTTTTACTGTTATACCTAAGTACTTCACTAGAGTTTTATAATCATAATCCAAAAAATAACTAGACTTTTCCTTCTATACCAACTATAAAAAACTACATATTTAATACGCAATAATTCATGATTTATTACATAAAGGTGAACATTATAAAATCCAAGAATATAGTAAGGCCTAGTGTCTTTGGGAAATTAGGCACATGACATAATAAATTAAAAAATAAATATAACTACATTATTGAAAAATTTCTTAACATGCTCATAAAATTATATCGTTCTTCTAAAGTCGCACGAGATAACCATGAGGATGTACATAAGAAAGGGGTGAGATATAAATCCCAATAAGAGAATAAAAAAAGAATAACATATGTTAAAGTAGTACATGTGATACAATAGGCATATCATGGTAACATAATAGGGGACATCATTATAATCTTGGACAATGAGGCATGATATAACATGATAGCATAAAGGCAACATAGGAAAATAAAAACAGCTTAAAACATGGAATCCTAAACATAAGTCAAGGATAAAAAATAATAATACATAATATAGTGTGATTGGGATAAACTCCATCACACAATACATGTAATCTCATGAGATTAAGACATTACCCAATGCATTGGAGGGATATATAATTCTGGGACCACACACCACATTCATATTATGTACATGCATAAGTGTGCCACATAGATAATTCAACATAGGATCATATTTCATCACATTTAATACAATTATTAAGGTGTGTGGGTTATATATATGGAATTACCCAATCAATTAATTATAGGATCATCTAGGTTAATACCATTGAGTGGAAATGGGTTGGATATTCACTACACAAATGATTAACATGGAAAAATCAAAGGATAATTTCGGCAGCATAATGGGGGTACATAAATATTAATAGGAGGGGTTAATGAGATATAAATGGGTATATAATCACTTTTAAATAATAATTAAATTATTATGTATGTTTAATAAAATATCCCTAAATGAAAAATTAGAAATTAAAATACATAATATAAAGAAGGTTCTTGAATAAAGAGGATAAGGAGAGGATCCCATACCTTGAGAGGGCACTTCTAAAAGATTTGAAGGATATTCTTAAGATCTTGGAGGAACCTTTGGACGGATATAGAGAGGTAATGATAGAGTAATGTCATTATACAAGGGTTTTGAGTGTATATGAATGGGGGGGGGGGGGGGTTTGGGGGGGTTTATATAGCGAAAGAGATAAGCATTCATTATTAATTTTCAAACTTAGGTTTTGGACTATATATGATAAAGTAATAAAAAAACATTATAATGTATTTTCCCATGGTTTATACAAAATAGGAGCAGTTTTAATTATTTTATAGGTTTAAGAACCTAAATAATTAAATTAATACCCTTGGTGATTTGGAAGTGAGTCATGCTTATAAATAATTGATTTTATAACCTTAAAATATAATATAGGTTTTAAAGGATTCATTAAGGATTTTTAAAATTAATCAAATAACCTAATTTTTTTTAAATAGGAGATATATATTTGGTTATGGATAGATTTTATAGAATATATTACATCACTTTTAGGTCGTTAGGATGTCATAATACACACTATATATTTATATTACATTTAATTTTTACCCTAAAATTCGACTGTCTTAGAAAATTATGAAAAAATCACCATTGGAAAATTTTGACATGATGATTTAAAAAAATATTTCTTTATAAAAATAATTTTATAAATATTATAATTTATACTTTTAAATAAAAAATTCATATTTATTGAAAAATGTTGGTTTTTTTGAAAAAAATAGTTTTCTGACCCTTATAAAAATTATTTTTGACTTCATAGAATTATATTATCATTTATATTTAATAAATATTATTTAATAATAATATCTTATTAAAATATTGTTTACTTTAAAAGTTATTAACTCATTAATAAAAGTGTATTTATTGAAACTATATATTTCCCAAAAATATAATTTGTGTTTCATTGTATCAAAATTTATTTTTTTATCAAATTCATTATTTAATAATTTAAAATGTAATATTAAAAAGGGATAAATATAATTATTTATTTATTTAAAAGAAAAAATATGAAAATTTATACATTTAGAGTCTAGATACACAACACTTTGTCACACTAGTGAATTCCTCAAGGATAAGGTGTGCAATGGTGATATTTTATTAGGGTGCTACAACATACATGGTTTGAGCCATGATCTTGATGAGTTTGAACTTCTCCCATAAATGGTTTATTTTATGTTTTAGTTTTTTAATCTTATATTGGACTTGGTTAGGCGAAAATTATAGTGATTTTATCTCCCTCAAAATCTCTGATAAATGAGCTTTATAGGGTACACTCCTACTAGCCGAGTCCATTACCTTTTATATCTATGTTATTGGAATTTATCATAACCATTTATATACTAATATTAATGGTCACTGTACAATAGTTATATTATCAATGGTAATTATTATTAATAGTATTTTAAATTAAACATATTATAAATTTAAAAAATAACTAAAGTAGTGTAGGCGTTTTCTACAACCAAATTATTTGATAAGGCATTTATCCATTCAAAAAGAGAATTTCATTTTTACAAACTTAGGTTGTTGCACCTTCCCTACAACACATCCTATTTTAATTGACCAAATACACAAATATTACATAAATAAATCCTCTTAAATCACCCATGATATCACCGTGATTTATTTAACCACTTTGATCCCCAAACCGACCATGAAATAAACCATTTTATATAGTATGGGAACCTATAGATTGGGAAATAATAAAATCTTATTATTTTACAAAAGAACATAATCCATGTCATAATGAGTTTCTATAGCGTGGATGTATTATCTTCAAAATTACTTTGGTGTAGCCTATTATCCATGTAATATCCACCTTCAAAACTTTATTAACACTGAAATTCAACTGACCTTCCCCTATGATGTAGTCACTTGTGCTATGGAATGTACTTCCGATAAACCTTTACATGAGATTTACCCATATTCGAAGATCCTCACATAAATTGAATGAACCTTTTATATATTAGGATTAACCTTACATATCATTACTTTATGGAATATCCCAATACGTTATGGTATATGACTTACCCTTATGAAAATGACACCAAGGCCTAACCCTTACATATATTTAGATTAACCCTTAAACAAACTTATTTTATGGTGTATCCCCTTGATCTATGACATATAATCTATTTGATAGAAATATTTATTCCTAAAACCTATTCTAAAAAACGTTTTTCAACTTATGTACTTAAATTTAATTTTCAAAAATCATAGATCTTGTAAAAAACGAAAGGTATTTTTGATAAGAATCTCCCTCTTTGGGTTTGTCGAAAATTCCAAAGCAACCATAACTCTTATTTGAATATAATATTTCATTACAAAAAAATTATATCTGAACTATTTTTTTGAATCTCAGTACTTTCTAATGCTTTTTTACTTATAGTAGTGAATTTATGATTCATTAATAACAAACTCTAAGATCACGTGGGACACAACTAGGCATGATAAAAAAGAGTTATATGAGAAAATTATTTGGATGATAACTATTTAAACTTCATACATTAAATATTATCTTCCACACTACAGTTTCAAAAAAATTCTCCCCTAAAATTTTAATAAAAAACTCTCCCCCTAAGTGGTTCTCACCCTTTTTATTAAGGAAAATACACACAAATTTCTACCTATAAACATTAGAAATTTCTCTCCTTATATCAACAAACCCAAATTTCACTTCCATGATGATTCATAAAATAGATTTAGAAATACAAGAAATGAATCATTGAAATAAATAATAATTATAACAACCCAAGATATACATATCTTTATTTTATATCATTTCTATAATTTAAACATTACATCTCCAAATAATCTCACAATCTCAGAGAAACTTTTGGTTTAATGTATTTTCATACCATTTAAACAGGAAACTTATTTTATAGTCATTTATTTATAATCAAAATCCTATATAATAACTTATATCATTTACACAAGTTATTCTTATCTTCATAACCCGAGTAAAGAAAAATATAAGAAAGGAGTGAACTCAAATTATTAATAAGGGAAAATTTATAAACATGTCCTCAAGGGTTATATCACAATAATATGAGAAAACATGGCAATGGGAGAAATTTATTATTAAAAAGAACGTGAAAAAATAAGAGTTGTACACAAGTCATGATAAAAGGACATGGAATATAAAATGAACAAACATATAGCATGTAATAAGTATGAGTAATTATTAAAAATTAAACACAAGTAAAGGATAATAATCATAGGTATATAGAAATATGGAATATCATTTAATCACAATATAAAAAATAATTATAGCATAAAAATAAGAATATAAAATCTTTTGAACAAATATTCCTTCATTACGTTCAAAAAAAATTTGTTAAAAAATATTCCCACATCTCATTTACACAACAAAATTATGAACAAATATTATTTCATCACATTCAAAAAAACATTTAAAAAAATATTCTCACATATCTTTCACATAAAAAACTTACAAACAAATCTTCCTACATCACTTTTAAACAATAAATTGTCAACAAATATTCCCCCATCTCATTCACTCAACAAACCTATAATCAAATCTTCCCACATATCATTCACATGAAAAATTTTTGAACAATGATTCTTGTATATAATTCACTCAATATTTCATCATCACATGCGATATAAAGCTTTAACCAATGAATTTTAGGGTGATATAGGATCCCAAAAACCAATAATCTATACATATGGTGCCTTAAAATAAAATCATTCATCTTATCATAAAAAATCCATGAAAATAAAACGGGTTTCAAAACATTCCAATTAGTATCACATAAAAAACATGATCATTTGATAACTAAAACATAATCTCCAAAAAGGACTATTTAATAAGATCACATATAAGTTGATTTATAAAAAATTACTCTATTGGATAATGATCCTTTTTAAATGGATGGTAAATCAAAAAAAGTATTTTCTTAAAAAGATTTTCTTAATATTATCTTCAGTTGATGTGATATTCAAGTCACTTTCCAAAAATCATTTTTTGAAGATAAAGTGAAAATTTATTAAAACATTTCTTTAAAAAAATTCCAATGAAGATAAATTGAAAATAAATAAGTCATATGTCAAAATAACAAGTAGAAGGGAAGAATATATGATCATTGAAACAAAAATCCATTGAAATATTTGAAAACACCATTATTGAAAACCCACATCATTGAAAGGATAAAAAACTTTATTTTAAAATGAGTAAATGGGAATAAAAGGATCATTAAGGATAAATTTTTTTAGTTATAACTAGGTAAAGGATAACTTTATTGGTAAATAAAAACATGGATATGGAGAAAAAATCCGTTAAAAGAAATGAGAATTATTCTTAAAAAATGAATTTTCATAAACAATAGACTCATCAAGGAATAAGACTTTGGAATGATACATTATTTAAGTAAAAATTAAGGTGGAAAAAATAATATAACATCATAATAGGTTATAATAGATAAATATTGAAATATTATTGTTATAGAGCAGTGATTATGACCTAAGGAAAATATTTGAGTCACAAAACCCCATACAATTTGAGGAGCATTTAACTCAAAACCTCTTGAAAGAGAGAGAGAGTTTTATATTGAGCTTCAATTACCATCAATAAGGGGTATTTCATGATATAAAATCTCAATTAGGTAGTATATACATCACCTAAAATAAATTAGGTTCATAATATAAAACATTCCACAAATAGAGGAATTTGAGATAAAACCCCTTATAAGAAGCGTAATATTTGAGGAAAGAGTCATTTGATAATGTGGTCATAAGGAAGAATTGTAAAACCCTAAGAAATAATTAGTAAATAAAAATAAAATTATTTATTAGGTTTACTAAATCAATCATTGAATAATATAGTTCAATAATAAATTTTTCAACTTAGTGGAAGAAAACTGGGTTAGCATAAACCCTTACCTTGTTCTTGATTCAATTTACACATGTACCTAACTTCCTATATAATAAAATTAAGTGTATTATATAAATTATTAGGAATATTATTATTATTTATTTAATTTAATATGTATAATTTATTATCATATTCTATTTATTTATTATTGTTGATTCTCCTTCCCGTCACAGAGTCTAAAGGAATGTAATGAGAAATACATTGAACCCAAAGTGATTCATCCTTTGAAGAAACATAAAAAATTGAAAAAGGCATGAACCAAGATTCAAATGCACTTTGGTCGCACAAGTTCCATTAAGGTCACACAAGTATACTTGCACGCTGCCCATTGGTCGCGCAGGTGACTTGCATGCCTTATTTGAAATTCACCTAGGGTCTTCTCCAGCCTATAAATACCCCTGTGGGCCACCCCATTTAAGGAACGAAAAATTCCAGAACCTCAAATTTGAGCTCCCAGCACCCTAGTCTCTTTTAAAAGCTTTTGAACACTTCTAAGGTAATTTCTTACCTAGAAAGGAAGATCTTAAGAGGGGGGGTGGGAGGCCTAAGTGTTGAAACTCATCAACACTTGCGCGCCTAGGTGGCCAGCCCTTAAGGGAAATGGACACACTTGCGCACCACCTTACCCCTTCAACATAACTTGCGCGCCTCTATTCTGGAAGTCTCTAGGGGTATTATTAAAGGCTTGAGGCAAGTCTCTCCCAAGTTATATGCTAAGGATTGATCGTCGCGCAAGTACCCATGTGTCGCGCAGGTACACCTGCGGGGCCAGGACTTGCGCGGTTACGCAACACTTGTGCTCCCACACAGGACTTGCATGCCACATTTTTTTGAGTGTCCCTCCTAACTATTTCACATATCCTATGTTTATCCACATATCCCCTTCAAGATTAAGACTTTATAACTCTCTCCAAATCCATTTATGAACTGATTTCCTTGTTAGCGTCCTTATCTGAAAGGAATTCTGTGGAATATCTCTTAAAACCTGGTGATTTACACATCTTTATATCACTAATGTTATAGAGTTCATTCATTAAACCTCATCCTTTAAGATGAGATAATCCTTAACCTGGGCCTCCTTTTCAGGATTAAGCCCCAGTCCAAATTCTCATTAATATTGGGCATCCTCCTTAGGAGTAAGCCCCAAATTCTCATTAATATTGGACATCCTCCTTAAGTATAAGCCCCAAATTCTCATTAATATTGGGAATCCTACTTAGGAGTAAGCCCCAAATTCTCATTAATATTGGGCATCCTATTTGGGAGTAATCCCCAAGTCCTCATTAATTTGACCATCCTCCTTAAGAGTAAGCCCCAGTCATATTTCCCTTAACCTGGGCCTCCTTTTTAAGAGTAAGCCCCGGTCCAAGTTCCCAAATATGGGCATCCTCTTCAGGAGTAAGCCCTAACCAAATTCTCTTAACCTGGTCTTCCTTTTCAGGATTAATCCCCAGTCTCAAATATGGGCATCCTCCTTAGGAGTAATCCCCAAGTCCCTTAATTTCTCAAGTCCCTTAACCCAGGCCTCCTTCTCAGGAGTAAGCCCCAGTCTTAATTTCTCTTAACCAGTCCTAATTTACTTTTGATCTGGGCTTCCTTCTCAGGAGTAAAACCCAATCATAAGTCCCCTCTTAACTTGGGCATCTTCCTTAGGAGTAAGCCCCAAGATTAGAGTATCCAAATCTCCATAAAGTACATATACCTTTATGGACCCTATTCCTAGATTTCTTCCCTAAAGTAAATCTTAATCTTCATCTATTTTGGAAATCATACATACATAATCCCCACATCATTTCTCATGATTGCATCTTTCATGGCACAATTGTCTTGTTTTACCAATACCTCTTGTTTCTCACACCGACCATGACTCATGTGAGCTTAGAGTGTAAAAGTAATTATGACATCTTTCTTTGAGCCATCAATCATACATAAACATCATACTCCCTTACTCGAACTACATGGGTTCTGATTACTTTTCTAAACAAAGGATACATAGGTGGCCCATATGTGGGTATGATCCCAACTCTGAAATAATCCATTTCCTTCTGAATGACAATAAACTTCAAGTGCCCCACTGAGTGGCTTTAAAACCAGTATGGTCATCATAATGACCAAGAGACTTTTATGTATTGAAGGATACCATTGAATAAGAATCTCTAACAAATATAGATGATTCTCTATCGATGAATAATCTTGAATACATATAAAATATTCTCTAAATTTCCTACATATTTAATCATTGATTGTCAGATCTAAAGAAAATCTCATTTTATACTTGGTAATGTAATAATGAATCACGAACATAACTTAAATCTATAAAGAGAGTCCCGGAGTAGACAATAATTCCCCTCAAAAAGGTGTGATGAGTCTGACCTCCCATCCTCTTGACCAATGCAAATTCCTAATCCTCATCAGTCCACAACTAATGAGCGCCTACATTTTGAAAGTAGGTCCAAATGGATATGGAATCATTGGATGTTTCCGGTTCTACGAACAAACCCGTTAGAAACCTATTGGAATGTTTGAACCTTCAATCTACGAGGTCATTCCCAATTCTAGAGGAAAAAAAATAGTGAACCCGAAGTGAATCTTTAATTAAGTTAAAGTGATGTTTTTACCTATTTGTTAGGCCCATATTTAAACTCAATGAGAGGGCCAAGAAAGAAATCAATAACATATGTTCTTATCTAAAAGATGTATTGGCCATACTTATCTTGATTACGTCTGTTATATAAAACAGACACTCTTTTCCAAGATCTTCTGCATTATGAGAATGGATTTTATTAAGCTCACATCTGTGAATACCTCTGTTGGGAAAACCTCTGCTGTGAATGTATCTGCTGCTACTCCTATTGGATCGTCGTCCGCTCTGAGGACGACATCACCTACTCAGCATCTTCAATGCTGGGTATCGAATGCACTGGTTAAGGAGTATCTTCAACACGGTACCATTCCAACTTTGGAGGCTGCTCAACAAGCCCTCCAAGTGAACAATTCACCCTGGTCGTCCGGACAACGACAACCAGTGATCAAGAAGCAGGCGGTGGTAACCACCGTCTCCAACCATTTCAGGTCATTATCCCTGAAACGCAATCACCATTCACTCCCATATTTTGAGGAGGTGAATGAGAAGGTCCCTCAGGGACTTAATTTAAGGAGACATGAGTCATTCCCAAGGGCTCCTATCAACAATCGCCGCAAGACTCGTGCGGTAGTGCGCCCTCAACATGATTAGGGTATCATCTCCAGGCGTTCGGCTCAGGTTCCTTGAACCCGAGCAGGCAATACGAACCAACAGAGGCGACGACCGGTTAACAGTGAGTAGGTTATTATCTCTTCCATTTTAGGAGAAGTCCACCAACCTAACTTGGTGGCAAGCAACGAGCGGGCACACACACCCGTCCGTTTTGATTCCGCTGTCTAGCAGACTCATCTAGCAGCATCATGCCAATCCCGACAGGTAATTCTAGTGGAGTATTATATATAGGAATATACAATTGTTTATAAATCATCAGCTAGTCAGCATGCTCGTCTAACTACATACGATGAAGCCCGCCAACCCAATGTGTTGACAACTTGTAAACAGGTACATACACCTGCTTACACTCATCAATCCTGCCAGCAGCCTCGTCTGTCAGTATTTAAGGAAGCTATTCAAACATGTTCAGTAGAGTGCAATCAACATGCACATACACCTACTAGTATTGATCAAGCCTACCAACAGTCTTGTTTGGTAGCATTCGAAGAAGTCAGTCGGAAAGCTCTGGTGACAAACAGGAGGCAGACTCAACTCTCTGCACCCACACTTGGGTACTTCCAGGATTCACTGATAGGAAAAGGAGGACGGGAGCATGCACATACACCTGCTCCAATCATGGAATGGACGTATATCCCCGTTCCGACAGCTGAAGTCACCAAGAATATTCTATCAATGGTGAAAGAGCAGAAGCAAATCCCTGCTCATATTCTGGATGCCTGCCAGGATATTATAACAGCTTCAGTAGCATCTCAAGGAAAGACACATAAATCTATCCCTACCAGTGGAGTGACACATCAACAGTTCACTCCGGAACAGACACACACCTCTGTTCCAGTCCAAGAGGGTTGTGGGGCGTACTCCCCTATATCATACAAACAACCAAGTCAGGCACATACACTAGATTTGAGCGGAGATAATTAGCCTAACCTGATCATTTCTGCTGAGCAGGCACATACACCTACTCATAATAACCACTTTCATCAACAAGTGGTTCCCAATGTGAGTCAAAAGGCATCTAAGAAGAAGACCCGCCCAACACAGTCAAGAAATCAAGGTCCAATCTGTAACAAGGCCTTACTCGATGCTGGAGTTCTTGATGCACTCATACAATTATCTGTTGCAACTAAAGATTCTACTCCCTCAGTTCCCAATAGTGGGAAAATTAATTCCAAAGGTCTGCATCAGATACTTCCTCATTAAGGCTTGCATCATGAAAATTCGGTCGATCTTAAAGTTTCATCTTCATATGAGAGCCGCAGGAACCCTCTGTGTTTCCAGAAGACCAAGGAGCAAAATTTTTCATCTTTTTCTATAACCCACCATGGTGGTCCTCCCCATGATAATGAATTCAGCTATAAAAGTCCTCTCCACAGTAGTGATTCACATTTCTTGGAAAATTCTCCAACAAAAAATATAGTGATGAGAAAGACCTCTTATCTTAAGGCACTTGAAAATGTGATGCCAGTCATGTCTAATGCTTTACCACTATCAGGTGAAACACTTTCTCAATTAGAATATATCCTAGGGTGTAGGTCATTCTCCGAACCAACCCTGGGTTGTTCATCTTCTAGTGTAATCCGTGAATTCTCTACCAATCTTGTTGAATCCGATGAAGTAACAAGGAAGCACCAGCTATGGCCTAATCAGGTAGAATAATATTCATTGAATGATAAAGAGGAAATACTGAATATGAGAAAACAACTGGAAAAAGGTGAAGTGCCAGTTATATTTTGGATTTTGGCAGATTCTTAGTATGAAATTCCAGAAATGTTGATGGAAGATGGAATTCATGATATTCATCTCAACATATGGAAAAATCTTTGTCAGTTGAAAAAGAAAATATTATCTTATGATGAATATGAAAATCATGTCAAGATAATATAAGGGTTACAATGCCAAATTGATTTGGCATCTCTCTCAGTTTCTTGATATCCGAAGGCTGAAAAACAACAGAGAGACCTTTAGCGTTCATTCCTTGGTGCACTAAGAAGATTGCACCAGTTAATTTCCAATGCCCCATCTGGTATTAATATCAGAGGATGGGGTGTTCATGGAGCACTACATTTCACTGTGCTCTCCAGTCAGCAAATCCCGCTAAAAATGGTCTCATGCAATGTTATTGCCCATGGCCGGCCATAGTCAATGGGTTTTGTTTGTAATAAAAAACTTGCCCCAAGAACAGGCTTCAACTAGTTCCTCTCAAAATCAAGCATATAAGGAAAAAGTTGTTGAATTACTCCTACATCAAGAAATTGAGAATATTGAACATGCCTCTCATTTGGAGCAAGCACATCATCAAGTGACAGAAATTTTAGAAATCATCCAACGGTCTTTTGAGCCAGGTGATAAAAGTGGATGCAGGTTGATGTATCCAGCTAAATTCCAGACTAAAGTCTGCAAGAAGAAGAGAGATTTCGAGAAATTCTCAGATATAGAATTTCAAGAACCACCCCAGCTTTCCAGACTAAGGACTCTTTTTAACCCAACCCTCAGAATCAAAAAATAGGATTCGAGGAGTTGAGAAAGAACAACCCCAGTCCACTGGACTGGGGACTTTTTCAAATCCTCAATCCCTCCCTCAGAGAAATTCAGTCTTATCTTGATTGGGGAAGAAGCCTCAAGAGGAACAAAGAACCAAATTATCAGGAGATTCCCTCCAAATTACGGTTCTTTAAGAAGTTTTTTGAGGAATCAAATCAACAAACCACAATGTCTCATCAAGGACATGGAAGAAGACAATATCACAAAAATGCTGGTAGAAGGGATGCAATTCATTATGCATCAATCAATGTCATCAATGCCATTGTTGCTGATCCACCAGATGAGGCTCACTCAGAGGGATAAGATGAAGATTTCCTGCTCAAGAAGTTGTACGCACATACACAAATGAAGAAGGTGTGCGTACACGAAATCAAATGATTACTCAAAACCTAGGTAATCCTTCAAGTAACCCACTTCCCCCTCTCCGAAAGGTGTCCAATAAGGGGAAAGGAAAGAATCAGGTTATATACCCTTCTTCTGGAGAAGGCCAATCGCTCTCACTAGAGAAAAGATTTGCACAACAAGAGGAAGAAATGAAGGAATTAAGGAGGATGAATGTAGAACTACTTCAGGGTAGTCTTCCTCCTAAGTGTAATGAATTCAATCAGTCAAAGGAATTTGTTGTGGCTACTAAGATGGATCAAGAATATCCTCCTCTATCAGTACACCCTCATAGGTCTAATCCTATAGGTCAAGTGAAACAACAATTGGCGGTGCTACAATCAGTTGCAGCACCAGTCACCACATCTATCCAAGATCTAGTTATTGACCGGCTCAGGTCCAAGCTCAACCAGATGTTTCTCAAAAGTTAATAACTACTATTGAGTCATTAACATCTCGGTTGGAAGCTATGGAGGGAAAGCGTGATCAAATTCAACCAGAAAAGAGAGCTTACCCTGAGTGGGTTGATGAAATTCCTCCCCCATCAAATTTTACAAGTACCACATTCCCAATCTTTAATGGTTCGGGAGATCCAGAGAAACACTTAACACATTTTGTTTCTCGTTGCGATCCTATGATGGGAACCCTTCAGCAACAAGAAGCAGTTAAGCTCAGGTGTTTTGTACAGTCATTACAAGGACCTTCTTTTTTTGGGTACACAAGCTTGTAATCCTGGTCAATTACTGGATGAGAGGATCTTCGCCAAAAATTCCTTCTTCAATTCAGCTCAACGTTTCCAAAGACAAAAGTTTTTGATCTTAAAAACTGTAATCTAAGGGAGAATGAAAGGGTCTCATATTTCATTGCTCGTAGGAAGGGATTAACATATTCTCTAAGTTTAGTACTCCCTCAAGAGGAATTTTTTCCAATCTGTGTGGAAAATTTACATGATGAGTTTCTCACGCCACTGATCCCTGTGAAATACACAGGAGGGTTTCAAGACCTTACTTCAATCGCTCAACAAATTGAAGACTCTCTTATAAAGACTAAGGATAAATATCATGTAATTCCATCAGCTCCAGGAAGGAGAATGGGTAAAGCAGAGACTGCTACAGTTATGCTTAAAGAAGCACCTGTACCTGCTTCTACTTTAAAACCTTCATCTTCTCAAAGGGATCCACCTCCTGAGTGCCAAAAACAGAGACTGTTTCATCAGGATGATCAAAGAGATCAAAGACGGAAACAATTTGAGGATCTAAAGAGAAAAGTTTACTCTTTCCAAAATGAACAAGTTCCTGGTTACTTCATTTCAGCTCTGGAAAATAATTTGGTTCAATTACCAAGGCCCAATAGGCCAAACAAGTAAGGATATGAATACCGTCCCAACTATTTCCCGTTTCATCAGATGTTGGGGAATCCCATTCAGGAGTTTTTTATTTTCAAGGACCTCCTGCAAAAAATGGTCAAATTGGGACAAGTCAAATTGAAAGGTTCTTCAGCTCAGGTAGCATGTGTTACTACTACAGTTCCAGAGGAGGAAGGCGAGTGGTAAGAAGTCAAGAACAAAAATGCACAAAAAATATGATGATTAGATGGTCAGAAAAACGATCAACCGAACTCATGCTATTTTGTGAACATAATTGAAGAAAGTAATTGTGCCTTCTTCCATGAATTCTGCAACAAAACCATCTTTATCAGAGGGAAAATCCTTAAAGAAACGACATAATTCAAAGAAAGAAGAAGAATTAGAAGAAGATGAGTATGTGTCAAAGCCTAATTTTTCTTTGACTCTGGCATATTTCATGCCATCTACTTCAAAGCAACGGTCACTGCCCCACCAAACAGAACAACCTAAAAAGGATAATCAGGCAGAGTCTTCATTGGATGAAGAGTTAATATTCAGATCTGTTGATATGATTCACTTAACAGATCCTTATTCCAGTTGCAGTTTCGATTTCGATGAGCCTGAATTCCCTGTATGAAATAGAGGAATCAAAGGAAATTCCTGAGGCTCAGGGTATAGGGGAATAAGTGGATCTTTCAGAGGCCACTATTCCAATTCTACCCCTGCTATAACTGTGTATGCGGCAGAAACTTGGGGTAGAGCTCTTCAATGAGCTCAACAAGAACAAACAAGTTCTTATACACAAGGAAACGTCAGTCCTGGAATGATTATTCTGGAAGATCGGTTGGAAATTCCACCATCTTATTCTCATCAAGTGAATAGACCTAATAGGTCTAATATTTCAAATCTAGGAGTATTACCAACTCCTATCCCGGTACAAGATGCATAAACTTCCAAAGCATCAACTTCCAAGGCACCTGCTAGACCACATGTTCTTGTTGGGAAACACAGAACTTTGGATCAAAAGTATAATGTATTGAAACACTTGGACAAAATACCAGCCAAGTTATCAATTCTGGATGCTTTGAATTTATCAAAGGATCTTCGGGAGGCACTCATCGAGGCTTTTTCGAGTCCTCAAAAGTTTGAAACTGAAATTGCTGCAGCTGAAGTCTACCATGTAGAGAATAATCCTGTAGAATTCCATGCTGTGATATCTTTTACTTATGAAGATGAAGATGATGTCGTGCATGGAAATATTAGACCTTTGTACTTATCTGGAAAGGTCAATGGGGTAGACATCCGAAAAGTTTTCATATATAATGGTTCAGGAGTCAACCTCATCCCCATTCATACACTTCGTCGATTGGGCCTCACAGAATCTGATTTATCTCCTTCTACTTTGATGTTACAAGGATATGATAAAAATGAAAAAGAACCACTGGGCAATATTACACTCAGAACTCAGTTTGGAGATCTTGTATCCAATTCATATTTCATGGTTGTTGATCAAGACTCAGCCTTCAACATCTTTCTTGGTATACCCTAGCTACATAAACATGCGGCTATCCCTTCATCATACCATCATTGTCTCAAATATTGTTTCGATGGTAAGATTGGTACATTGTATGGTGATAAATACACATTCAAGACATGTGAATCTCAATACATTGAGTCGGAATTTTATCACATGAATGGAAAAGAGGAATCCACAACAAAGGATATTACCCAAGTTAGTGCTCCATATGGTTTGGAAAAGATTCCAGTAAATCCATTTACATATGTGAGTACAGATTATGTGTTTCCTATCAGTCAAATTGATAGGATAGAATCAAATCAAAATACTCTTATGGAAACTTCCATAATTTCAATTACGGGAGTCAAGCCAGACAACATGGGAGAAATTGGTGATTCACCAAGCAATGATGAAAGCTCAAATGGGGATGTCTTCATTTCATCCACTGAAATTCAGCAAGTCTATACTTTGCCAATCAGGCCAGAGTAAGTTATAGAAATGTCAGAGGTAAACAATGATGTTGATTATCAATCCATTATCTCCTCTTTATTACCCAAAGAAGACCCTTCATCATCAATCGGGTCAGAAATGGAAGCTTCTTCTTCAAGATGTGAAAATTATAACATCTCTTCTGATCATGAAAATTATGATTCATTATCTACTATTCAAGTAGAAATAGAAGAAATAACACATGTTGGAGAAGAAGAGGAAGATCTCTGGGATGATCCTACAGCATTTGAAGAGGGTATCTCTACCACCATGGATGATCTCAGAGAAATAAATCTGGGTACAAAAGAAGATCCATGCCCCACTTTAATTAGTGTGGCCATGACTCTTGAAGATCAAGAGAGGTATATTTCTTTCTTAAAGAAAAATCGAGATATATTTTCTTGGAACTATACAGAGATGCCGAGGCTTGATCCTGATGTTTCCACTCATCGTTTGGGTTTTCCAGAAGAACATCGAAGATTCAAACAAGCTGCTATAAGAACACACCCATCCTATGCTTGAAAAATTGAGGCTGAAGTGGATAAGCTTATCAAAGATAAATTCATCAGAGATGTTCAATATCCCAAATGGTTGTCTAATACTGTCCCAGTAAAAAAGAAGAATGGGCAAATTAGAGTTTGAATTGATTTCAAAGATCTTAATCAACATTGTCCTAAGGATGATTTTCCAGTACTGATTACAGAACTCTTAATTGATGCAACAACTGGCTATGAAGTACTTTCCTTCATGGATGGATATTATGGATATAATCAAATATGAATGGCTCCAGAAGATGAAGAATCTATAGCCTTCAGATCCCCTTAGAGTGTGTTTTATTATCGTGTAATTCCCTTTGGCCTAAAGAATGCAGGCACAACATATCAGCGTGCCATGCATCGTATCTTCAAACCCTTTTTAGGGAAGTTTGTTGAATGTTATGCGGATGATTTGGTGGTTAAATCCAAACAACGTTCTAATCACTTGGATGATTTGGAAATCATATTCCACAAACATCGACAATATAATTTGAAGATGAACCCCTTAAAATGTGATTTTGGGGTAACCTCAGGAAAATTTCTTAGCTTTTTTATACACCATCATGGTATCAAAGTCGATCCTGAGAAGACAAAGTCAATCCTTGGTATGTCACCTCCTCAAAATTTAAATTAATTGAGAGGAATTCAAGGAAACTTAGCCTATATTCGGCATTTCATCGCCAATTTGGCAGGAAAAAGTTCACCCTTCACCAAATTGATGAAGAAGGGAGTCACTTACAAGTGGACTAAAAATGTCAAGAAGCATTCAATATTATTAAGAAGTATCTCTTGAGTCCACTGGTGTTAATTCCACCTATTGAAGGAAGGCTACTTATCCTCTATGTGACAAATTTAGAGAGATCATTGGGTGCCTTTCTTACTCCGAAGAATGATGCAGGGAATGAAACCAACCTCTACTATCTCATTCGGACTATGCTTGAAGCAAAAACCCGATACTCAAGTATTGAGAAGTGCTGCCTAGCATTAATCATTACAGTTCAAAAGTTGAGACACTACCTACAACATCATGAGGTCCAATTGGTCTCTCGCAATAACCCTCTAAAATTCATCCTTAGTCATCTAATGCTTACAGGACATCTGGCAAGATGAGAAGTTATTTTTTAGCAATTTGATATTCAATATGTGTCTCAAAAGGCAATAAAGGGTCAAGATATGGATGATTTCCTTGTTGAACACCCTTCAGTGGAAGACACATCTTTAGATATTGAACTCCCTGATGAGGAAGTCTTCTCTATTCAATAAAGTCTTCAAACATGGGAAATGTACTTTGATGGTGCTTCCAGAAGTCCAACAGGGAGGAAAATGGAGAATCCTAAATTCAAAAAAGTTGGATTAAGAATTGTGCTCATTTCTCCAGAAAAGGCAGTGTTACTTTATTATTTCTCATTATTGGGAGGCAGTACAAATAATGAAGAAAAATACCAAACTCTTATTGCAGGATTGGAGTTGCGGATTCAAGCACAAGTGAGTCACTTAAAGGTGACAGGTGATTCAGACCTAGTAATCAAACAAGTCAATGGGGATTACACAATCAGAAAAGAAGAACTAATCCCTTTGTATGATTACGTTAGAGAGTTAATGGCGGAATTTCCTTCGGAACTGACATTTTCTTATGTCCCACGGTCACAAAATGCCCAAGCTGATGCACTGGATAATATAGCCACAGCCCTAGAAGATCCAAATTGGGATGATACAACCATACGTATTTCCCACCATTGTACAATTTCACCTTATGTTCAAATCAGAATAGAGGAAATCAATGAAATTAGTCCCATCTCTGAACCATATGGTCATACTATGTGATGGATGACACCTATCAGGGAATACCTTTAAAATGGAACACTTCCACCTGATAGAGCTGAGAAAGAATAAATCCAGTGACGTGTGGTCAATTTTACTATTTATGACATCCCAAATCACCTAAAGAAAGTACTCTAAAAATGTGGTTTTGATGGAGTTCTCTTCAGATGCATTGATGGTGAAGACACAATGGCTATCATGAAAGAAGTGCATGCAGGAGTTAGTGGTGCCCACTAGTCTGGACACAGACTGTCTGATCAAATTCAAAGGTTTGGATAATTTTGGCCCTCAATGATACAAGATTGCATTGATTTCACAAAGAAGTGTCATTCATTCCAAGTACATGCCAACTTCATTCATCAGCCCTCAGAGTTTCTTCATACAGCTAAATACTCATGGCCATTTTCTATATGGGGAATGGATTTAGTGGGACCTTATCCTTAGGCTACAAACAAACATTGTAAGTATATTCTTACTGCTACTGACTTCTTTTCCAAATGGACAGAGGCAATACCCTCAAAGAATTCAGTTCTAAATGAATTGTTAGCTTAATCAAGTCTAACATAATTACTAGATTTGGTGTCCCTCATACCATATTGACAGACAATGGAACCAACTTCTGTTCATCCGAGGTGAGGAAGTTGTGTCAAGAATACAATATCAAATCCAACCATTCATCTCGGTATCATGCAGCGGCCAATGGACAGATAAAAGCTTTCAACAAGACTCTGTCAAATATACTGCAAAAGATGGTGGATAAAGATAAGAAATCATGGCTTGATAAACTCTTTCATGCTTTATGGGCTTATCAAACCACCACCCGCACTGCAACGCGGTCAAATCCATATTCATTGGTATATGGAATGAAAGCAGTCTTTCCAATTGAGGTTCAACTACCCTCGCTCAGAGTAGCCATTTGTGATCAATCATCTATAGATGAACAATATCAAAAGAGATTGGATGAATTGTAATGGTTATATGAGAAAAGATTGTGCACCCTGCACCACTTGGAAGTCTATCAGAATCGAATAGCACGATCTTTCAACAAAAAAGTTTGTCTTCGTTCATTCTTTCAGGGAGAATTGATATTAGTTCTTAGAACTCCAATGATACCAGGAAAGAAACCTCCCAATCTTGAGCCAAAATGGGAAGGACCTTATTCAATACATAAGGTCTACTCCAATGGAGCTTATTTTTTAATATCAATGGATGGATAACTCATCACTACTCCAACCAATGCCAAATTTCTGAATAAATATTTTCTATAAACACAAAATACATCTACGGTCCATGCATATGACCTTAAACTATTTGTATTACTTTAGTCCAATAAGACGTTAAACTACATAACCAAGGGTCTATGCATATGACTTTAAACTATTATCACTTACGTCCAACATGATATTAAATTGTGATGTCCTAACTACATGATGTTAAATAGTACAGAAGTCCCTTACGTACAACAAGGAATTAAACTGCATAAACAACGGTCCATGCATACAACCTTAAACTATTGGCATTTCTCTCATCCAGTAAGATGTTAAACTACATCATCATCCATTGTCCATGCATATGACCTTAAACTATTTGCACTTTCGTCCAACACAATGTTAAAATATGTCCCTTTCATCGTCCTATACGATGTTAAACTATACAGCAATGGTCCATGCATATGACCTTAAACTATTCGCACCATCATCCAACATGATGATAAACTGTATCGTCCCTTTTTCATCCAACATAATGTTAAACTATGAAAAAGTTCCTAATACATCCAACATGACGTTAAACTTTGTCCTATTTTGTCCTTACTAAATGACATTAAACTGCATAGTCCCCTTTTTTTGTCCAACATTACATTAAACTATATTGTCCCCATCATCTTAACTACATGATTCTAAACTATACAGAAATCCCTTAATACATCCTACATGACGTTAAACTGTATTTTTTCCCTGCTACATGACACTAAACTGTGCAGCACCAATAGTCCTAACTACAAGACTTTAAATTGCATTGTCCCTTTATATGTCCTACATGACATTAAACTGTGCATCATTAAGGTTGTTGCCACCTCTTGTTTCTCACACCGAGTATGAATCACGTGATATTAGATCAAACTTCAACCATAACACCCTCTCTGGGCCGTTAACCATGCGTAAGTCCCAACACCATTTTTTAGGTCATTGTTCCCAAGAACAACTTGATCACTAATTCATTCTTTAATTCAAACTATGTGGACTTTGATCCCTACCTTCCAGTCTAGGTACGTAGGCAACCTCCCAAGGTTCAAGCCCAAAACCAATATCTTCACATCGGTTCACCTCCATCTCATACAATGTTGATTCATGAAACCGCCCCCAGAATCAATATATTTTCATTGGTTCACCTTCCTCCTTGCTATACGACATTAAAATATACAACATTTTTGTCCTGTAAGATAATAAACTACAATATTCTTTGATACCCTCACCTGAGAGGGAATCATTATTTACATTTATTTTCAATCATGTTATTTTCCAAAGACTATGTGCATACATGGAAATTCCCAAACCTTTTATCTTGGGTTAAACCATCATTGCACTAAAGTCTCCCTTTTACCCTTCACATGTATGAACCAAATTTGTACAGAGGGTATTTCTAGAACTATGTGGACTTGATTCCCATCCTTATGGGATATGTAGGAATGTTCGAGTGCCCCTCGAATCCAGCCCCAAATCTTTGGGCCTAACCCCAAATTCCACTTTCAGTCTCCTGACTAAAAAGTCCCTATGAAAACACACACTGTGTATTCATTATTATGGTCTGAGATCTATGACCCTAATATAAGATCTCTCATACTTTTGTCCCACATGAAATTAAACTGTATTTCAAGAACTATGTACGGCTTGATTCCCATCCTTATAGGATATGTAGTGAAGTCCAATATTTCAATTCAGGACCCAGCCACAACATGATTATGGTTAGAATTGATCTGTATATCTCTACATACAGTGGAAAATACCCATTTTTTTTGTGTCATAATCCTAGGCTTAAATACTTCTAGATCTTCATAACCCTTTTCTTGACTTCTGATCACAAAATGTCCAATTTCTGAGAGTTCTTTTTCCTAACTATGTATCACATTCCCTTAGACGGCCTTGCATAAACAGTCTACATAACAAACTTGTTATCCAAAAGATACTATTATTTGACTATGCAGCCAATGCCCTTAGGCGGCCCTGCATAACTCAACCCCTTAACAGGTTTGTTAGATAATGGTAACTTCATTCTTGGGAAGAAAACCTCTTTTTTCCTTATTGGTCTTATCAAAAATATGTAAGGATCCACAAAAAAATAGTCATCCTTAACATATTTGTTTAATGTTCCTTTTCATGATCTGAAAGTATTCAAGTCTATGGTTTATATTTCTCTTCCCTGCATTTGGGTCAGACCTTCGTAGGAGTGACATTCATCTAGTTCTTGGACAATCTTATTTGGAAATATCTTCTCCATATTCAAGTACCTCTCTCCATACATCAAACTCTATGCTTTGGAAAATTTGAATCTCCATAAACTTCCACTGTCTTTTTAGCTGTAGAAAAGTAAATTTCCGAGAGTTCTTTTTCCTGACTATGCAGCACGTGCCCTTAGGCGGCCTTGCATAAACAGTCTACATAATAGACTTTTCAGCCAAAAGATACTATTATTTGACTATACATCCAATTCCCTTAGGCGGCCCTGCATAATTCAACACCCTATCGGGTTTGTTAAATAATGGTAACTTCATTCTTGGGAACTACTTCTTCTAATTAATTTTAGCCCTTTTTTGTATCATTCCTCAGATTCACAATTTCTTAAGTCATAGTTTACATGTTTTCCTTCATACTTGAGTGTGGTAAAATGTTTTCAGATAATTTGTGAAGGAATTGAGTCAATTTTAACCCATTTGGTCAAAGCTATTTTGACCTTAAACATTAGCCTTTTTATGTCCGACGTGCATGAATTTAAACTGCCCACAAAAGACAAGGGAACTCTAAACAAAAGTCAAGTTCCAGATCACTAAACACACATTTTTTATGATTTAGGTAATATTGAGCAATTAAAAGATTCAAAGTTTGTAGGGTTATTTATAATAATCCTAGTAAAAATCAAACTATGCTTACTAGGCCCACTAGCTTTGGTAAAAATCTAAAGTAGGTAGAAAAGGAAAATGTGTGCACAAATGATTGAAGATGAGAGTGTTTTTCATTTGATGCACAAGAATTAGAAGGACATCTACATATTGGAGTTTCTTCTCTTTTCCATGAAATTACAAAAGGCTGTCAACATAAGTATTCACTTGATGTACAACATCCCGAGCTTCATCAGCAGCCACTTGAATCTCATGCACTTGACCAACTTCACTCTTTTGAGCCTGATGGAGTGATTTCTTGGCATCCACGATGGCTTTCATACCACTCGTTTGAGCTCCCTCCAGTGAATTGTTCAGTTGGTCAAGTTCCCCAGTAACAACATCTAACTGTTGCTGAAGGTTCATTTGTTGAATGAATTTATCTTTAATCTTGTGCTTCAGCTCCTTTATCTTGACAGCATAGTCAAATTCAGCTCGGGATACCGTAGCCTCAAATTCGGTAATATTGGCTGACAGATTCACCCTAGTCAGATCTTCTCGGAACTTTTGCTCCTGCTCCTTCCTTACGATGACTTGCTTCACTGCAGCATGGATCTTTTGATATCCAAAACCGCCAAGTCCCAGTATTAAAATTAGGGATGACAGTCGAGGGATCTTTGATGAAAGCTCTTTTAAAGGCACTTCGAATATGATCTTCTATATGTTTTTCCATGCCTTGCATCGTTAAAATTGGAACGCCTTTTGTATTTTTTGATCCGACTCAACATCACTATCATAGGGGGAATGTAATCTGGGATTAATTCACTTAAGGAAGTGCCCTATTCTTCTCCTTCCACCCTGACCTGTGCTTCTTCACTTTCAATTCCCATTAGGGAGGAAGTTGAGGCTTCACCTCCATATCTAGCCACTAAAATTGATGGCTCTGCATAATCAATTGAAAGATTTGGTTTGTTTCAAATAATAAAAAAAGTTGATTGACTATCTTGCAAATTAAGTATAGTCACAAATATTGTTATTCCTTACACAATGGTAGATCAATAACTTGATAAGGATCCTCCCCATCTTTTATATCCTCAATAGAATTTTCAGGGTTAGTTTGAGGAAGCTATACGGGGTTCAGATCCACTTGTGCTAATGTCTCTGCAATAGTAGGGTTTTCTGTACCCCCTTTAGGAATCGGTAGTTCAGCAGCTTGCTCAGATAGAGCTGCATATTTGAACTGATCATGATTAGACATGTAATAAGAAGTTATTTTTAATAGTACAAAGGATAACAATCACATCCATAATCTTCTAAATTACATGGTAAGTTAACATGATCTAAAAATTCTTCAAAAGATGTGCCAAGTCCCATCATTTCATCCAATGTAATCTCATAATCCTGGTTAATCTCACCAGTGGGAGCATTTGGTACATCTTCTTGGCGACCTTCATCCTGCGGTCCTTGACCCTGGATAGCATCTTCAGATAAAATAGTGGCATCAGTTGCAATGGTCGCCAAAAGCTCGAGTGCAAGGGTTGAACCTAAAGTATTATAGAATGGAAGTTAGTCGATGTTTCATTCAACATTTTATGAAGCATCGTAAAATTACCAGAAGCAGGTTCTTCTCTTCTTGCAACAATAATAGGAGGGATATTGGGAACAGATGCTGGCTCTTTTCTAGGAGCAGGCAAGTCGGCCTGAACTTGCGATTGTTCACTAGTACCCTCTGTGGTCCTCAAAGGAGGGTCATTCCTCTCTCTCGGAGGAGAAATTGAAGAATCCCCTGCAATCCCAAGAAGTATGAGCTACCTTTTCATGGGTATAGACTCATGATTATCCTAAGGACTTACAGTTAGTAATAAAGTGTTTAGATGTGGACTTCCTCTTTCGTTTCTTTTGCTTCCATGGACTTTTGGGAGTGTCAGCATTCTCCCTTATAGGCATGTGAATTGGAGAATGGAAGGCCATGTACAACTCCCCATTCATGGCCTACTGGCCTGGAGATATCTTGCCTGACTCGCGAGCAAATTCAGCAGCAGCCCCGATGGCAGTACCACTAGGGCTATATTGTGGCAAAGGAACCTCAGTAGTTCCTTTAATTTCAAGCTTCAAGATGAAGAAAATAATTTCCCTGAGTAACAAATCTTTGAAATCAAGCTGCAAAGCAAATAAGAAAAGAAAACTTACATCTTCAAGAGCCATGTAATCGTGACACTCTTCATCTCCAGAACCACCAGTCTCCTCAGTGGCACCACGATCAATCATTTCCTTCACCCACTTGGTGAAAGGAATGGAATCTTTAGTGGCATATATGAGTATTTCCAGCTCTCTGATATAAGCCCTCACTTCATCGGGGTTATCCTTGTAATGGATATCTGTAGAAGCCAGAAGATTCCCTATTCCAGGGAGGTGTAGCCCCTCACACAAATCCAACCAGGCAGTTTCAGTACCACAATATAGACTCTGACATGTCTGGATAGCCTTTGGTCGTAGATATTCAGTATGTGTCCCAGAAGGCTGCGAGAAAGGTCCTACAATCTTCGACTTCAGCTTCTTCCCAGCTCCTACAACTACTGATAGAGAATAAGAAATAAGACTTATTACTCTATAAAGTAATGGTGATTAAATTGTCACAATGAAGTAACTTACCAGGAGTTGATGGAGTGTGTATTTTGATTATGACTGGAGGATTATATCGGGCACGAGTCTGCTTTTCCACTTGTTGTGCCTCATCATCCTCATCTTGGGAATTTGGTGAGTCAGTCCTAGATGAGGAATCTGGAGAATCAGCTTCAGATGGAGAAGCACCACCTTCTTGAAGAAGAGTTTCTATCTCTATAGTCCTCTTCCTCTTCCCCAACTGATAAACTGGGTGATTCAGCACCCCTTTATGGTATGATGCTATCCAGTGCTCGACATACCATGTAGTCAAGTTATATGCCGCTTTTTCATCTGGTAGCTCAAAAACTGCCCCAGTCTTCTCCCTAGATGTCAACAACCATAGTTGCCAGACAACCATCAGATGTTTCTCTAACCTGACATGCATGGGGGGAGATACAACGGTCTTCTGTAAACACTTAAATTGACGTGCAAATCTATATGGATCATAGGCCTCGCATATAATCTCTCCGTCAATTCTGGCGACCAACACACCATCTCTGTAGGCCAGCATGTATGCCCTCAAATCCAAACTGGCTGTTTCATCATCTACAAACCGCCCGGTTGGCAGATTTCCATAAGGAAAGAAATTAAATTCCTTATACATGCTCATCCTCACCTTCATGTCATAAGAATTGAGAGTTAGTGGAGCAATTCCAGAGAATTACTACACTGATGGCCTGAAAGAACTTTTGGGTATTTGTACTCTATTCTATACATTATACATCCTGAAGTGAGTGGCGATCCATCCCCATAAAACTTGTAATGGTCCCACAATTCTTAAAGGAGACTTACCCATAAAGACATGGAGTAATCTCCTGTGAATCTTTGCTAAAATGGGGGTAGCCAACCCAACCATTTTCCCCTCATCCAACTTGGCTGTGATAATGAAGGTCCCTGGCCTAATGCCTCCCTTCGATTCCCTAATTGGTAGAAGATAAAAACTGATCCACAAGGCCAAAAATCCCACCAGACGAGTCTTCTTTGGGATTCTTTGATTCACCTCATATCCCCCCTTCTCAAATTCCCCTGCTTCTAGGGTTGGCCAGAATGTGCCAGGAGCACCCCTTTTCTCTGTTTTGGGGCAAGTGGTAGGATGAGTGGGCCTCTTCTCCTTGGGCCCCTTATTCTTGGATCCCTTCTCCTTCGATCCCTTTTCCTTTGGCTCCTTCTCTAGCTTATCGATAAGAAATATATTCATCCATTCCTATGGATGAATATTCTTTCTAGAATGAGTCAAGGAGGTCTATGAACTTTTGAGATTGTGGACGATTTTCAATAATTTCTGATCCAAAGCTAGGGTCTTCTCTGAATCATTCCAAGTCACCTTGGGAGGGATGAATTCATCATACATATCACCCAAAATTGGAGCCCCTGAGAACTTGTAGACATCCCACAGACTGATTCCTACTTCTCCATGAGTTAAATGGAAAGAATTGATTTCTAGGCTCCAATGGATGAGTATCTCGGACACGAAGTTATCATGCCTATAAATATATGTTTTCCCAGCCCAGACGGCTTCATATATCACAAATTCTTTAAAATCCTTGACAAAATCTGCACAGGTTTTTCGCACCCAGTATGCCCACATCCAGGTTGGCTTCACACCTCCTCCAGGGTGGAAGTACCAACTCTTCTTCCAACCTTTGGATTGATCCATCTAAGAATTTTGAAAGATTGAGGGAAAACAATGTGGTTACAACTCATGCTTATGAGGTTTCAGATCTATCGTACAAGGGCTATGATGCATCATATAGGCCTTCTCCACTGTTCCAGCATTTAGAAATACTCCTCCACATGAGATATTTGCTGCAGCAAAATTGGTGTAGTTCTGAAACCAAGAAATTTGAAGATAGTTCTTTACCTCTAGAATGGTAACTTCTCGCAGATGACCATATCCATACAACGAAAGATAGATTCTTTGTGGGAAATCAAGATGATACTTCTTCAGGTACTTGGCCAAATCTGGGAGAGTGATGTCACAGACAGTATAGTAATCATGACCAATGATGCTCATCAAATCATCAATACATTTGCTATCCAGTTCATCAGCTGTTCCAATTATCTTGGGAGACATTGAATCTGCACAAAGGTTGAATAAATTAACTCTTAAATGGGTTGATTTTTTATAAAATTTGTGACGAAATTTGAGAAAATGGAAAAGGAATTAAGGCGCACAAGTCTAATTTTGGCGCGCAAGTGAGCATGTGTCGCACAAGTATTATGTACCGCTCAAGTTTTTGGTGCGCAAGTATAATCACGCAAGTCTAAATACCTTGACAGTAGAGCGACAGTGAAGAAATAACAGAAAACAGAGCAACTTGCGTGGTGAAGATAACTTGCGTGATGAGAGCTCGAAATTCTGAAATTCGATGCTTTGCGCGAGAAATGGCCTCATATATATAGGCCAGGACACACCCTTACATGCCGACGCCTGTGCGGTTCACCACCTGCATGCCGCAATTTGCACGCTCAACAGAACTTGTGCGCCGCATGTTCCTTGATTTTCTTCTTTTCCTCAGAGTCACATCCTTATTTCTCTGACTTTTTTTGACGCTTCTTTCCATCACAGAGTCTAAAGGAATATAAAGGGAAATACCTTGAACCCAAAGTGATTCATACTTTGAAGAAACATCAAAAATTGACAAAGGCATGAACCAATATTCAAATGCACTTTGGTCACACAAGTTCCATTAAGGTCGCGCAAGTATACTTGCGCGCCGCCAATTGGTCACGCAGGTGACTTGCACGCCTTCTTTGAAATTCACCCAGGGTCTTCTCCAGCCTATAAATACCCCTGTGGCCCCCCATTTAAGGGATGAAAAATTCCAGAACCTCAAATTTTATCTCCCTACGCCCTAGTCTCTTCTCAAAGCTTTCAAACACTTTTAAGGTAATTTCTTACCTAGAACGGAAGATCTTAAGCGGGGGGGGGGGGGGGGGGAGGCATAAGCGTTGAAACTCATCAACACTTTCAGACCTAGGTGGCCAGCCCTTAAGGGAAATGGCCACACTTGTGCGCCACCTTACCCCTTCAACATGACTTGCGCGCCTCTCTTCAGGAAGTCTCTATGGGTAGTATTAAAGGCTTGAGCCAAGTCTCGCACAATTTCTACCCTAAGGATTGACCGTCGTGCAAGTACCCATGTGTCGCGTAGGTACACCTGCGTGACTAGGACTTGCGCGGTTATGCAACACTTGCACGCCCATGCAGGACTTGCGCGCCACCTTCTTTTTAGGTGCCCCTCCTGCCTATTTCACCTCTCCTATGTTTATCCACCTATCCTCTTCAAGATTAAGCCTTCAAAACTCTCTCTAAAGACATTTAGGACCTGATTTCCTTGTTGGATTCCTTATCTAAAAGGAATTTTGTGGAATATCTCTTAAAACCTGGTGATTTACACATCTTTATATCACTAAAGTTAGAGAGTTCATTCATTCAACCTAATCCTTTAAGATGAGAGAATCCTTAACCTGGGCCTCATTTTCAAGAGTAAGCCCCAGTCCAAATTCTCATTAATATTGGGCACCCTCCTTAAGAGTAAGCCCCAAATTCTCATTAATATTGGGCATCCTCCTTAAGAGTAAGCCCTAAATTCTCATTAATATTTGGCATCCTCCTTAGGAGTAAGCCCCAAATTCTCATTAATATTGGGCATCCTCCTTAGGAGTAAGACCCAAGTGCTCATTAATTTGGGAATCCTCCTTAGGAGTAAGCCCCAGTCATAATTCCCTTAACCTGGGCCTCCTTTTTAGGAGTAATCCCCAGTCCAAGTTCCCAAATATGGGTATCCTCCTGAGGAGTAATCCCTAACCAAATTATCTTAACCTGGGATTCCTTTTTAGGAGTAAGCCCCAGTCTCAAATATGGGCATCCTCCTTAAGAGTAAGCCCCAAGTCCCTTAATTTCTCAAGTCCCTTAACCTGGGCCTCCTTATCAGGAGTAATCCCCAGTATTAATTTATCTTAACCAGTCCTAATTTACTTTTGATCTGGGCTTCCTTATCAGAAGTAAAACCCAATCATAAGTCCCCTCCTAACTTGGGAATCTTCCTTAGGAGTAAGCCCCAATATTAGAGTATCCAAATCTCCATAAAGTACATATACCTTTATGGACCCTGTTCCTAGATTTATTCCCTGAATTAAATCTTAATCTTCATCTATTTGGGCAGTCATACATACATAAGCCCCACATCATTTCTCATGATTTCATCTTTCATGGCACAATTGTCTAGTTTTACCAATACCTCTTGTTTCACACACCGAGCATGACTCACATGATATTGGAGTGTAAAATTAATTATGACATCTTTATTTGAGCCATCAATCATACATAAACATCATAATACCTTACTCGAACTATGTGGGTTCTGATTACTTTTCTAAACAAAGGATACGTAGGTATCCCATCTGCGGGTACGATCCCAACTCTGAAATAATCCATGTCCTTCTGAATGACAATAAACTTCAAGTGCCTCACTAAGTGGATTTAAAATCAATATGGTCATCATAATGACCAAGAGACTTTTATGTATTGAAGGATACCATTGACTAATAATCTCTAACAAATATAGATGATTCTCTATCGATGAAGAACCTCAAATACATATAAAATATTCTTTAAATTTCCTACATATTTAATCATTGATTGTCAGATCTAAAGAAAAGCTGATTTTATACTTGGTAATGTAATAAGGATCCATGAACATAACTTAAATCTATAAAGAGAGTCCTGAAGTAGACAATAATTCCCCTAAAAAAGGTGTGATGAGTCCGACCTCCCATCCTCTCAACCAATGCAAATTTCTAAGGAGGATGCCCAAATTAATGAGGACTTGGGGCTTACTCCTAAGGATGATGCCCAATAATAATGAGAATTTTGGGCTTACTCCTAAGGAGGATTCCCAATATTAATGAGAATTTGGACTGGGTATTACTCCTAAAAAGGAGGCCTAGGTTAAGGGTTCTCTTATCTTAAAGGATGAGGTTGAATGAATGAACTCTCTAACTTTAGTGATATAAAGATGTGTAAATCACCAGGTTTTAAGAGATATTCCATAGAATTCCTTTTAGATAATGAAGCCAACAAGAAAATCAGGCCATAAATGACTTTAGAGAGAGTTCTGAAGGCTTAATCTTGAAGAGGATAGGTGGATAAACATAGGAGAGGTGAAATATGCAGAAGGGGAACCCAAAAAGAAGGTGGCGCGCAAGTCCTGCATGGGCGCGCAAGTGATTCGTAACCACGCAAGTCCTAGACATGCAGGTGTACCTGCGCGACACATGGGTACTTGCGCGATGGTCAATCCTTAGGATAGAACTTGGGTGAGACTTGGATCAAGCCTTTAATACTACCCCTAGAGACTTCCAAAAGAGAGGCGCACAAGTTATATTGAAGGGGTAAGGAGGCATGCAAGTGTGTCCATTTCCCTTAAGGGATGGCCACCTAGGCGTGAAAGTGTTGATGAGTTTCAACACTTAGGCCTCCCCCCCTCTTTAGATCTTCCGTTCTAGGTAATAAATTACCTTAGAAGTGTTCGGAATCTTTGAGAAGAGACTAGGGTGCCGGGAGCTCAAATTTGAGGTTCTGGAATTTTTCGTCCCTTAAATGGGGGGGGGGGGAGTGGGAACAGGGGTATTTATAGGCTGGAGAAGACCCTGAGCGAATTTCAAATAAGGTGCGCAAGTCACCTACGCGACCAATGGGCGGCACGCAAGTATACTTACGTGACCTTAATGGAACTTGCGCGACCAAAGTGCATTTGAATATTGGTTCATGACTTTGTCAATTTTTGATGTTTATTCAAAGGATGAATCACTTTGGGTTGAAGGTATTTCTCTTTACATTCCTTTAGACTCTGTGATGGAAAGAAGCATCAACAATTATATATTTTTCTTGTCTACGTTAGTTACTTGAGGTTGTTTGGTAAATGTTTTCATAACTACTTAGGTATATTGACCTTGGTAGAAAGAATCAAAAATAAAATTTCATATTATACAGAATATTAATAGTGTTGTAAAAATAATTTTTATATATTAAATATATTTTTAAAGTCATCCATGGTGGGTGTTAATGAAAAATTAAACTCATTGCTCATGGAGGTGGTAGTCCACATGTATGCATGATTAATGCTTTCATTTCTCAATGAATGATAGGGAAATAAAGTATATGATAATTTTAAATTTAATAATATATTTATATTTTATATATATTATTAATTCATAAATTATATCATTAAAACCAACCATGATAGGTGGTTACAAAAAATGAGTAACATCACTTCGTGGAGTGAGTAGTCCATAGGTACGCACGATTGATGTTTTATTTTTTATTAGTGCATGGAAAGGAATGAATAATTATTTTTCAATTAATATAATTAAATTTAATTATACTAATGATACTTATTTCATTATATTAATTAGTTTAGATAATATTTGGAAGGAGTATAGTAAACAAATACTAAGAGAAAGTAATAGTCACATTGGAAGCTTGAACTTTCTCTTGGAAAACTCTTTGGAAATGAAGGACTTAAGAAAAATAAAGTTTTCCATAAGATTATGAAATTTAGATATATTTATAAGAAGATAAAAGATATATATTTTAAATAATAAATTTTAAGTAGAGTTGTGTCTTGAAGTGGTGTAAGTGTTGACTTTAAATAAGTGAAGAGAAAGATAGTTTTGGAAATACGCCTTGAATTTCAATAATTTTATTTCTCTATTAACGAGTCAAAGAATTAAAAAATGTAAAAATAAGGAAGTATTGTGAGTTTTGGTTTATCCACACATCAACCATACATTTGGAAACATGCATTAACATGTTTTCACCGTTTCCCCTTTGTAAAAGATTTTTTACCGGGGTAATTAATTTTTAACCTTAGTAATTAATTTTAATGAAAAAATTAAAATTAAACATATTAACTAATTTTAAAATTATGAATTAAAATTTTAAAATAATTTTATAATATAGAATTTCTAAAGGTTTAAAAATTTAATTTTAAAACAAATGCATGTAATCACGTAAAAACAGTTTTTTGAAAAAAATTTGTTTTTAAGACTAAAATTATTGTATAAGGTAAAATTATCATGGTTAATAATTTCCATGATATTAATTTATTTATTATAAAACAAGTAAAATTCATGAGTCTTTAAAATAAATCTAAAACCTAATTTCACCTTAAGAATGCTTGATTCAATGAAAAGTTTGAAAACCATTTTTTATTAAAGTAACATTTTACTTTTATTCTTAAATATTATACATATGATTTATAAGAAAAAATAATATATTAAAATTTATAATTTTATTAATTAAATTAATATTTTATTACTTAAAAAGTTTTTTAAACTTCTAAGATATTATTACATAATGATTAAATCATAAAAATTTTATTTTATTTTTCAAAAACTATATTTTTTGACTAAAAACATATTTAAAAAAATTATACTAAGTAAATTTAGATGTGAGAAATTAAAAAATGAATTTTATTTTATTAAATTTATATTCTAAAATTTTTAAATTTAGTTTTTAAAATAAAATACATAATATAAATAAAATTACTTTTATTAAAAAATTGAAATTTTTAAACATTAAGTGTTCTTAATATTATTTCATATCAATTAATAATTTTAATGATGATAATATATTAGTTCATGTATAATAATATTTTAAAAGTGTTCAATATAATATATAAGGATAAAATATAAAATACTTAAGAAGAAAGTTCTTTAAAAATAACTATTACTTTTATACTGAATACACTTTAACAAATACCATTAAAATTAATCATTTATATTCTAAAATATAATTTTACCACCCCATTTAAATTAAAATCTTTATTTTAATTTAATATATACTTCATATCATATTTTAATAATAATATTTATATTTATATGTAATATATATATATATATATATAATATTTTAATACCATATTTTTATTTAATTGTGAGTTATATTATTTTAAATTTAATACTTAACAATACATGACTTCAGTATACATATTAGATATATAACAAATAACCATATTTTTAGGGACCAAATTTTCAGTGACCAAAATTTCCATGACCATATTTGTAATGACTATATTTTAAATAACCAAATTTCATTCATATATATATATACTTAATAAATCATTTTTTTATTAAACTATTACTTCACCGGACATTGTTCTTATTTCATATTATATATTTTTCACAATTATTTATCCTTTTTTGGTGATCTTACTCATTATAGGTTTTTTTGGTTATTGGTGATCCTTAAGGTTGAAGATGATACATGGGATTTCATAGTTATGAATCTTATTTTATTATTTTTTATTCATTATCCCTTATTTATTTATGCACTTTTAATTAATTCATTTTATCATTAGTGAGAAATAATATATGGTGTTCAAAAATTAGTTTTTTTGTTGTTTTAATGTTCCACTTATGATTGAATAAAGTCTTGTCAGTTTAATTCATATATTTTATAACTTATTTATTAATAAATTTTAGTTCTTTTAAACAAATATAAGAAAAAAATTAGTTTATAATTATAAACATATGGTTTATAAAAAGGGTATGATTCCTAAAACCCCAAGGAATTGCATCCCCTACCCTTAAATAAATTTCATCCTCACAATTTTAATTATCACATACCAATGAAAATAGATAATAGAATCTAAATTATAGAGATGAATCAGGATATAATTTCTAAAGAGATATCAAACTTAAAAACTTGGGAAATATATCTCTTTACTCATAATAGGTTTATCCCTAATATCATATTTTCTCCAACTATTTGGGGCAAGAGTATACCCTTATTTTGTATCAAGACTCACGTTATATAATTTTTTTCTTAAGGGTGTTTATTATCACCCTTTCATTGATAGAGTATCATAGGTTAATATGAAATGTGTTTTCCTTAATCCAAATGATTTTTCCTCCAGGTGGAGGGAACTGATACGTCAATAAAAACACATTAAATTTTTCTAAAGGAGGGATAATAATATTTCAACAATTCAAATTCTAATAAAATTTAACTTGGAATAAAATAATCATTCCATTAGAAGATTTAACTGACAATAAAATCATCATGGTGGTGATTTAATAATCTTAGAAAACTTATTAGATATACTATAATCCTTATAATCAATTTCCAATAAGACGTATACAACTAAAAATTGGATGGTATGTGTAATTAAATATCAAGACCCACTTTGGGAGTAGTGATTGCATAGGAATTTCATTATCCTCTTGATCTGGGAGGATGGTGATGCTCATTTACTTGGTTATTCCTTGGATTTAGGCATTTACTTGGATAATTAACAAGTTCCCAACACATAATACATTGTATTATATATGGAACCTTAGGATAAACTCTATTTCTTTCAATATTGTTAACCAAAATATTTATTTTTTCTCAACTATTTGATTCTCAATGGCCCTCTATTCCTATGTAAAGTATCTTCCAGTCACCTTGAGGAAATTTTCTTGGTGATTATTCCCACATTTTTAACATATATGAAGTTGACATTTTTTTCCTTTATCATCTTCATCACTTGATATTTAATGAGATCCAAAACTTATCTTATTTTATATAGATAAGAATTTTACTATGTTCACATTATTAATTATATTTTGTGATATCAAGTTTGGAATAATCATAAGATTTCTCACTCTAGCTTCCATTCTGATGGGTTTTTCATTATGGTAATCTCTATATTGTCCCTCATACCCATGGTTTCTTCTAATTCTATCCATTATTAAAAATAAAATGTTAGACATGAGTGATGAAACATGTAATTTCTTGGGATTTTCATAAATATTTTTAATTATATGGAATTATTTTGATACTAAAAAATTTGACAGCACGTCATTCCGAGGTCCGGTGTGCCTGGAATGATCCATTGAAAAATGTTAAGATTTAAATAGACCACGTGAGTGGTTTTCCTGAAAAAGTGAAATAACTCTTAAATGGGTTCCCAGATCTGAAATCTAGGGGCACCATTGTGTTTAGGATGGTTGTTTTACCCTAGGCATGCCTTAGGTTTAGTCGGCACAAGCCTTCGGTGAGAAAACCAAAAAACTGAATAACCAAAAATAAAATAATTAAATAAAATTATTTTATTTTTAAAATGTTTATAACTCACGAACAGAGACTTAGATTAAAAATAAAAGACCACCAATGAGCTCGTGAGGGTATGCTTTCTTTAGTAAGATACTAACATTGGTTGGTGCAGACCAACAATGGAAGTTAGTTTTTTGGGCGTAAATAAAATAATTAAGTAACCATTATTTTATTGTTAAATCCTTAACTTCAAAACAGTAACTCGGATTGAAAATCGAGAGTACAATTGAGTTTTTGGGGGCGTTTCCCCCTTAGGCGGAGCCTAACCTTGACCGACAGGGGTCCAGGGTGAATGTTATTTATTTTTGAACTTTTTTAAGGTACGATCTGTAAACATGCGGGTGACGATTTCTATATTTTGAACCGATGCTCAGATTAAAAATCAGAGGGCACCATTGAATTCACAGTGCTATGATTTTTTTAGGAAAAGATTAACTTAGGCTGTCAAGGTTCTGATAAAAAAGTTAATTTTTTGATTTTACAAAAAAATAATAAAATAACTCCTTGAGTTATTTAATATCTTTGTTGTAACCGTTCAGTGATGGGGCGTGACCGTGGAGTTAATAGGTCATTCAATGACTTGACCCTTGGGTTTCATAACCTGGAATTTGGTTGTTTTAATGGAAAAATAAACGATCTTCATTAATGAACCACATTAATGTTATGCAATGTGGTTGGTTCCTCACATATATTTAAACAAATATTGGGCATGGTTCTTGTGGACTCATGAGAGGAACCTCTAACGAAGTGCCAACAATGTCTTTCTCCAATGTAGAACAGAACTTCAAAGACTTAAAGGATTCAAACTAGATAATGAAAAATGCCAAAAAAACACACTTAGAATGCGGTCCCATCTTCCTCATCCACACCATCTACCAACGTATTCGAGGTAGGGGTTATGTGCTTAATTCCTCCCTTTTTCTCATTCCTGAATATTATGAAAAACACAACCGTCATATGGGTTGATCCGATTTTCCTTATTTAATGTGGGTGGATAATGTAGGGTTTATTTATGGGGTTTTAATGAATAATATTCCTTCCCATGTTATAACACTAATGCGGAGGGCACGGGACGAACCAAACAAGGGATAAACCCTCCGCCGAACTTGTTCTTGATGTGTTCTTTGAGGGTGATTGAGAAACATGGAGGAAATGAAAAATGGAGGGCCTGAAAGTGTAGGAAGAGTCCTAAGAAGCCCATAGGAATAGTTAGAAAAGAAAATAGACCTCTGGAGCTTCACTGGAGGCCCACAGAAGATCTGCCGGTGTGGCAGCACCAACGAACGGAGGAGGCGGGGACCGACTCTCTCCAACCGTGAGGAGGGGGTGGTGCTCGAAGGCACCGCATTAGATGGGGGGGGGATGACACCGACCACATTGATGTTGGTGGCGAACCATGGAGGAGGACCGCAGCTCTGAGCCGCAACGGAAGGCATACCTGTGCCCGCGAGTCCCACTGTTTATCGATCAACATAGAGCAGTCAGGTGGAGCGACACCAATTGGCACAGCTGATGGTTGAATAAAAACCAAGTTAGTCCATTCAAGAGGTGAGTGAACCCCCGTGCCCAACTGGTGGGCCACGCCCAGCAGGGTGGGCCGGGCCGGTCCTACGTCCCAGCGTGCTGAGCCCGTGGCCAGAAGGCCAAGCCCATGTCCCAGCGGGCTGGAACGGGCCCAACCGAACCAGTCCAAGCCCAGTCGGACTAGGCCAGGCCTAGCAGGACCAGGCCGGGCCCAGCCGAACCAAGATGGGCCCAGTAAGCGGGGCGGGTCGGGTCAGTCCGACCAGGTCGGACTAGACCCAGACCCTTTTAGACTCAGTTTCACTTAAAGGGGCGTATCGACATCTATTTGACCGACTGTCTACGACAATGGAACCCTTAGGAAGAGGTGTTACTTTTTAGATACTCCACGTGAGTTTTGGAGAAAGTTGGAGTTTTACCAGGTTGGATCGTACCCAAATCCAACCAAGCCCTCTATAATAAAATGCCTATAACTTATAGACCGGGCATTCGGTTGACGCACCATCTATTGAATTGGAATCATTATGACATGGAGGTTCATCGAGTTACTTCTTTATGGGACTTCGTGCTAGTAGAAATATATCCAATGGATTTAGGAGAGGATCCTCCCAAAATCAATCGTTCTTTGTGAGGGAATCTAGTGGCTGGTTGTGGCGTGAAAAATGAATAGAGATCTTGTGTGGGTTAGCATCAAGCGATATTGTGTGGGTCATCACCGAGGGATCCAGTATGGGTCGGCCCCGAGCGATCCTATGTGGGTCAACACCGAGCGATCCTGTGTGGGTCAGAACTGAGAAATCCTATGTGGGTCAGCATTGAGCGATCTTGTGTGGGTCACCACCGAGAGATCTTGTGTGGGTCACCACCTAGCAATCCTGTGTGTTTCAACACTGAGAAATTCTATGTGGGTCAGCACCAAGTGATCCTGTGTGGGTCAGCAGCAGAGCCTCTTTACATAATAAGATGAACTAGATTTACGACTAATCATCTGTACTTATGTACCTAAGTTATACCTAGTGTGAGCTGTCTTTTTCTTTGTGCTTTGTGATTGAGATCATGCTTTGTGGTTTTTATTTTGTTGAATTTTGAGAGACCTTCAGGTTTCTATGGGTCTCTACTGAGTATTGTTATACTCACCCCTGTATGGGCTTTGCTCACACCTTGTTTTGACTTGTGCAGACGACAGATATCTTGATTGAGACTTGAGGAGTTAGGGCTAGACGGTGCTTAGAGGTGATTGGCAGACAATGCACAGAGGTGACTGGTTAACGTGGAGGGCCATAGTGACAAGCTGTATCTACCATTCAGGTAGGATCCTTGTTGGAAGACCTTAAGATCTATTTTTACTTTTTGTTGTACTTCCATTTTAGTTGGGATTTTATTCTTTCCCCTTTACTTTCAGTACTTACTTTTACACTCAGTGGTGTTTTTTAGTTGTGGTTATACCATTATTCTTCTGCTGTGTTTTTCTTATGTGCAGTGTGCCCTGTCTATGTGTGTACAGGTTTTGAGGCAATTTCTTCCCATTTAAGGGATATGAATTTTTGGTGCTAGTCGCCAACCACTGGCCTATGGAAGGCAGGCTTGGAGTAGTCATGGAACAGGACCTAGGGGACGGGTCGTAACAAAGTGTTATCAGAGGGGTCGGTTCTACCAGAATAAATAAGAGTCTATTTTTTCAATGGAGAAATAATTTTTAGTGTCTTGACTTCAGGTTTCAGTTTGGGGAGTCCTTTGTTGGTGCGGCGGATGACGTATCCATACAACAGGACCCTAAATTCTGTTTCTGACTCGGTACATGTAAACACTAGTTGCACGTGTTTTGAAAATGTTTTTTTATTGTTCTCTTTTGAGTCGTCCCCCGAGGTATGACCTTTTGATTGTGGTTTATCTTGATTCTCTATTAAGATTCCTCCACACATACATCCATCCAGGATTCTAGTTCGTGACCATTAGGATGGTCCGCAGAGTGATGAGGCTTTGATACAAGGACCATTGCCTGAGATGGTACCTTCGGGTGGAGTCCCAGTAAAACCACAACCCATTGGTCACCATTTACTACCAGATCTACTGGTAAAGGGTACATGTAGGATAAGTGCATTAAATGAGTTTCATCAATATATTCTCCTTAGGTTCTGAGGTGAGCCTAACTCACAGGCAGCTAAGGACTGTCTTGAGGTGGTGACCGAGTTTCCATCTAACTAGGGCACCATTCGATCTGATGGTGGTCTTTCTAGTGAGCCTTCTACGTGGATCAATAGGGTGATGACATGGTTTAGATTACCTTGATCTTATGATGAAGTGACTTTTCTGTGGACATATATTGAGAACCTTCCTAAGAGAAGGGGTCTCTTACCATAAAAAGTTAAGGGGTATGTGTTCCCAATAGCTTCTACAGATTCGCTAGGATGAAATGTCGGTAGATAATTATTCTTAGAGGCGTACTGACTATTCCAGGTACTCTATGAATAAGATACAAATTGTTTTTTAGGGCTCAGACCTCTGAGCGAGATCTATTTAGGGATATCCAAGCCTTCACAATACCTATGTGTATTCCTACTTATGTTAGGGTTCTAGAGAGAACCTTTGTGGTTGAATGTTATTTGGCTGAGCATATACAACTAGTGAATGTTATTAGTGGGAAAGAAGGAAACTCACACCAGTATCAGAGACTTGGGTGTGTAAAATGCTTCAGGAAGAGGAAGTCATAGGGACATATGAGCCTGTAGTTGCTGAGTGAGGTGACAGAGCAGCTAGCCGCATTCCAGATATCATTCATGGATGGTGACAAAGCAGCTTACCTCCAGTCTATGATTGTCACTCCCTCAGTTATTCAGTTAGTTTGGGATTCACATCTTGGGGATGCAGACTGCGATACCCGATGTGCTCATTTATCCTCAGGTCAGGCTCCTGAAGAATTTTATAAAGGTGGAGAGCACATCACCCTTTTCAGAAGACGCACCATGGTACTAGTGATGCTACTAGAGGAGGTGTTGAGGGAGTTCCAAAAATCCCCTATGGCGGTACATCCTGGTGTGGAAAAGATGTTTCAGGACCTTCGATGTTAGTACTGGTGGATAAGGATGAAGAAAGTGGTGGAATAGTTTGTATCACAATGCCTCACTTGTCAACAAGTGAAAGCTGAGCATCAGGTTCCATCACACTTGAGCACAACTTTTTATCCCCATACCGATGGTCAGAAGGAGCAGACCATAAAGACCATGGAGGGAATGCTTCATGCTTGTGTCCTGGATTTTGGTCACAGTTGTGAGGATCACCTACCACTGGTGTAGTTCACATACAACAATAGTTATCACTCCACCATTGGCATGACACAGTTTGAGGCCTTGTATGGGAGACCAGGAAGATCACCCATATATTGGATAAACCCAGGGGAGTTAGCACTTATGGGTCCAGAGTTGGTACGACCTATCATAGAGAAGGTTCAGATCATCCAGGAGAGGATGAAGACTGCACATAACAGGATGAAGTCTTATGCCGACAGGAGGAGGGAGACCATGTCTTCCTACAGGTCTCACCCCGAAAACGATTATGAAGATTCGCACGTGGAAACAAGATATCTTTGAGGTTTATCATACCTTTATATATTCTCAACATATATGGTGAGGTAGAGTACTACTTATCTCTTCCCCCATAGATGCACCAGGTGCATAATTTTTTCCATGTGTCATAGCTGAGGAGATGCGTGCATGATCCATCATACGTTATCGACTAGGGCGAGTTGTACTTTGACGATGGGGTGAATTTTACGAAGTTCTTGGTGGATATAGAGGATCGACAGGATAAAGTCATTCATGTATGGTCAATCCATCTAGTGCGAGTTTATTGGTATCATGAGAACCTCTAGGAGAGCACATGGGAGCGGGAGGCTCAAATTCATGCTCAATATCCTCATTTGTTTTATTTTCCTTTGTTTTAGATTTTGGGGATGTAAAGCCCTAAGGTGGGGAGAATATAATGTCCTAAAATTTATGTATATTTTTTAAATTATATGAAATTATTTAGAGACCATGAAATTTGACATCATGTGATTCCGAGGTCCGGAGTGCCTGAAATGATCCATCAAAAAATGTTAAGATTTAAATAGCACGCATGAGTGGTTTTCCTAAAAAATTAGAATAACTATTAAACTGTTGATCAGATCAGAAATTTGAGGGCACTGTTGTGTTCATGATGGCGAGTTTAGCCTACGTGTGAATTAATTCTAGTCAGCACAGGCCTACGGTGAGAAAACCAGAAAATGGAATAATCGTAAATAAAATTATTAAATAAAATTATTTTCTTTTTAAAATGCTTAGAACTCAAGAACGGAGACTCTGATTAAAAATATGAGACCACCGATGAGCTCATGAAGGTATTATTTCCTTAGGTAGATACTAACATTGGCTGGAATGGGCTAACAGTGGAAGTCAGTTTTTTGGCCGTAAATAAAATAATTAAGTAACAATTATTTTATTGTTAAATCCTTAATTTATAAACGGTAACTCAGATTGAAAATATGAGAGTAACGCTGAGTTTATGGGGGCATTTTACTCTTAGGAGGAGCCTGACCTCGACCGGCGTGGGTCGATGGTAAATGTTATTTATTTTTTAACTTTTTTAAGGTTTGTTTAGTAAATGTGCAGGTGAATATTTAAATCTTTTGAACTAGTAATCAGATTAAAAAACTGAGGGAACCATTGAATTTGAAGTTCTAGTATTTGTTTAGGCAAAGCTTAACTTTGACCGAAAATGGTCATATGAAAAAGTTAATTTTTGAAATTTACAAAAAATAATAAAATAACTCAATGAGTTATTTTATCTCTTTTTTTAACCATTGAGTGATGCGGAAGGACCACAAAATAGGTCATTCAATGAATTAACCCTTGGGTTGCGTAACCTAGAAGTTGGTTGTTTTAATGGAATACTAAACGCGGTTTATTAATGAACCACATTAATGTTATGAAACATGGTTGGTTCCTCACATCTATTTAAACAAATTTTGGACACAGTTCTTGGGGACTCATGAGAGGAACCACTAACGAAGTGCCGACGATGACTTCCTACAACGTAGAATGAAGCTTCGATGCCTTATAGGATTCTAACTGGACAACGAAGAATTCCAAAAAACATGCTTCGAATGCGGTCCCATCTTCCTCATCCACGCTGTCTACCATTAATGTATTTGAGGTTGGGGGTTATGTGCTTAATTTCTCACTTTTTCCCATTCATGAATATTATGAAACATACGGATCAACCATCCTAGGGGTGGATCCAAGTTTATTTCTTTAATGTAGGAGGATAATTCGGGGTTTATTTATGGGATTTTAATGAATAATATTCCTTCCCATGTTATAACTCTAATGTAGAGGGCGTAGGCTGAACGGAACAAGGCCCCGACCCTTTGCTGAACTTGTTCTTGATGTGTTCTTCGTGGGTGACTGAGCAACACAGAGGCAAGGAAAAATGGAGGGTTTCATAGTGTAGGCGGCATCCCAGGAATCCCATAGGTGTAGTGGGAAAAGAAAACGAACCTCAAGAGCTTCACTGGAGGCCCGTGGAAGCTCCACCGATGTAGTGGGGTTGACAACTGGAGGAGGTGGCGGTGCTTGAAGGCATCATTATGGACGAGGGGGGGGGGGATAGCTGATGCCAACCGCGTTGATGGCGGTGGCATGCCGTGGAGGAGGGATGATGCTCCGAGCCATAATGGAGGATAGAACCTTGCCCATGAGTCCCACTGTTGACCAGTCCACACAGACTAGTCAGGTGGAGTGACACCATCTAGTGCCACTAATGGTGGAACCTGAACGGACTTAGTCTGTTCGGGGGGGGGGGGGGGATCAGACCAACATGCCCAGCCGGGTGGGCCGTACCGGTACCGTGGATCAGCGGTTCAAGCCCTTGGATAGTGGACCAAGACCATGGCCCATTGGGCCGGACTGGACCTAGCCAGACCATGTCGGGCCCATCAAGTGGGCTGGGTCGGGTCGGTCTGACCGGTTCAAACTAGACCTAGACCCTTTTAGGCCCAATTTCACTTAAAGTGGCGTATCTTTTAAACCAAATGTCAATTTGACAGACCATCTTCAGAACTAGAACCCTTAATATGAGTCAGTCCTTTCGAGATAATCCACGTGAGTTTTGGAGAAATTTAGAGTTTGGCCAGGTTGGATCGTACTCAAATCCAACCGGGCCCTCAACACGAAAATGCCTATAACTTACTGACCGGGCATCCGGTTGACACGCCATCTGTTGCATTGGAACCCTCATGACATGTAAATTCATCGAGTTACTTATTTGTGGGACTTAGTTCCAGTAGAAATATAACCAATGGCTTGAGGAGAGAATCCTCCCAAAATCAAGCATGCTTTGTGCGAGAATCTAGTGGCTGACTGTGACGTGAAAAATGAATAGAGATCTTGTCTGGGTTTGCACTGAGCAATCTTGTGTGGGTTAGTACCGAGTGATCCTATGTGGGTCAGCATCGATTGATCTTGTGTGGGTCAGCACTAAGCGATCCTGTGTGTTTCAACACCAAGCGATCCTGTGTGGGTCAGCATCAAGTGATCCCGTGTGGGTTAGCACCGAGCGATCCTGTGTGGATCAACAACAGAGCCTCTTGACTAAATATGATGAACTTGATTTATGACTAATCATATTTACTTCTGTACTTAAGTTATACATGGTGTGAGATATCTTTTTTTAGTGATTTGTGATTGAGATCATGCTTTGTGGTTTTTCCTTTGTGGAATTCTGTGAGACATTCGGGGGTCTCGTGGTTCCTACTATGTATTGTTATACTCACCCATGCATGGGATTCACGCGCACCTTGTTGTGTCTTGTGAAGACGATGGATAGCTTGACTGATTATTGAGGATTCAGCATTAGACGGTGCTCAGAGGTGATTGACAGATGATGCATGGAGGTGACCAGTTGACGTGGAGAGGTGTAGTGACGAACTATACCTACCCTTCAGGTAGGATACTTGGCGGACGACCTTTGGATATTTTTGTCCTTTTTTCTATACTTCCATTTTAGTTGGCCTTGTATTACAGAACCTTTACTTTCAGTATTTACTTTTACACTCAGTGGTGGTTTTTAGTTGTGGTTGTACCATTCTTCTTCCACTGTGTTTTTCTTGTGGGTAGTGTGCCCTGTCTATGTGTGTACAGGTTTTGAGGAAATGCCTTCCCATTTTAGGGATATGCCTTTCTGGTGATACTCTCCAACCCATGGACTATGGAAGGAAGTCTTGGGGTAGTCACGAAACGGGCCCTGGGGGACGGTTCGTGAAAAAACATTAAAAATATGGAGGGAATATCATAATCATAAAAGGAATTAAACCTTAAAACCTTTTACCTTTATCATCACATTAGCCTGTAATTCCTTTAGTTCAACCAATATCAATCTTAGTTTATCCTATGTTACATTATGTTAGTTTATATTATACATATCAACCTAATCCCTCTAAGTAACTAGGAAATAAAAACTTTATAGTGGTTCATAAAGGGAATATTATCAACCAAAAAATATCCCTCAGAAGTATATATCCAGGTGTGAATAATTAGGTCCACTCATCTTGCATCAGAGTGATAATCGAGCCAATTATCAACTAACCCTTTTTGAGGTGATTAACTCTAAGTGAATCTATGTCACAACCACATCTACTTTCTAGTATCTAGACAAGGATCCCATTTTTAGAAAAACCACATACTCAAAAACTTTACTTGTATTTCAAGATAACATCTTATACTTAGAGTCATCTCTAGGGTTTTAACTAAGGTTCTCTAACCATAATACCAAGGGTAACTAAAATAATACTAAAAAATTACATAACCATCCTTTTATACCAACTATAACAACCCAAGATAAACATATCATTATTTTGCATCATTTTAATATTTTAAACATTATATCTCATAATAATCTCTCATTGCTTAGAGAAACTTTTTTTAGTGTATTTAGGAACCGGTTACATAGGAAACATATTTTATAATAATTTCTCCACAATTAAACTCCTATAAACTCCCTTATATACTTTACACAAGTTATACTTATCTTCATAACCCAGGGAAAAGAAAGCATAAGAGAGGGGTGATCTCAAATGCTCAGTAAGGGAAGACTTATCAACATGTCATCAAGGGTTAGATAATAAGAATATGAGAACTCATGGATATGGGAGAAATTTTTTATTAAACATATCATGGAATAATAATATCTTTACATAAGTCAAGATATAGGGACATGTAATCTCAAATGAACAAACATATACTATGAAAAAAGTGTGTGTAATCCTTAAACATTAAACATGAGTCAAGAAGAATAAACATTTGTATATAGAAATATAAAATTTCATTGAATCATAGTATAATAAATTATTATATAAAAAACATAATAATAGAAAATGTTGTGATAAAATATTCCCACATCATGTTTATACACTAATTTGTGAAAACATATTCTCACATACCATTCACACACCAAAATTACGAACAAAGTTCCCCAAATCACATTGACACAAAATATTTTAAACAAATATTTCCACATATTATTTACACAAAAAAATTATGAACAAATATTACAGCATCCTATTCACACAACAAAATGTGAAAAAATCTTCCCATATCCCTTTCACTCAAAAAACATGTGAACAAATCGTCCTGTATCTAATAAACATTAAAAACATGTGAAAAAATATTTTCATATCTCATTCTTTCAAAATTTAATCATCTCATGTGAAATGAATCCTTAACCAATTAATTTGTGGTCGATATAGGATTCCCCCCATCAATCATCTATAAAAATGGTTCTAACTAAAATAAAATCATTATTCTTATCATAATAAACCCATGATATGGAAATTTGTGATAAAACATTCCAATTCGTATCACAAAAAAATAAAACATGATCATTTGTTCCCAAACAAATAATATACTAAAATGAGTATTTAGAAAGATCACTTAGAGGGTGATTTATTAACCATTACTCTATTGGATAATAATCCTTTGAAAATGGAAGATAAATCACAAAAATGATTTTCTTAAAAAGTGTTTCTTAATATCATCCAAAATAGATGTGATTTTCAATTCAGTTTCAAAAAATATTTTTTAAAGATAAAGAGTAAAATTATTAAAGAATTCATTAAAAAAATTCCAATAAATAGTCATTGAAAATAAATAATTAATATATCAAAATGTGAAGTATAAGGTAAGAATATATGATCATTGTACGGAAAGCCTTTGAAATATTTAAAAACACCTTTATTGAAAATCCACATCATTAAAAGCATAATGAAACCATTGTTTTAAAATGATTAAAGGGGAATGAAAGGATAATTAGAGATTAAAAAAATTTGAGTTACCACTAGATAAAAATATAATATTGGAGGGAACTAAAAACATGGATATGGAGAAAAAATCTATTAAGAGAAATGTTAATTATTCTTAACAAAAATAAAATTTCACAAAATAGTATAATCATCGAAGAAGAATAATTTGGTATGAAATATGAATTCACTATATAATAAAGTGTAAATACAATATAAAATCATTATAGGTTAGAATATATTAATCTTGAAATATAATAGTTAAATAGGAGTGTTTGTGACGCAAGGAAAAGATTTGAGTCAAGAAAACCCCTTACAATATTAGGTGCATTTAACTCAAAAACCATTAAATGGGAGAGAGTTTTAAATTAAACTTAAATTACAATTAATAAAGGGTATTTTATTATATTACATCTCAATTAGGATACATATACAACACCTAAATTTAATTACATTAATAATATAAAACATGTCTTAGAGAGAAGAATTTGTGATGAAAAACCGTTACAAGAAGCATAATATTTTAGGAAAGAGACATTTGATAATGAGGTCATAAGGAATAATAATAAAAACCCATAAAATAAGTATTAAATACAATAAAATTATTCATTATGTGTAATAAATCAAACTTTTAATAATAGAGTTTAGTACAAAATCTTGTAACTCAATGGAAGAAAAGTGAGTTAGCACAAACCCTTACCTTGTTTCTGATTCGTTATGTGCACAAGCCTAAATTCATGAATAATTTAATTAATTTTTTATATACCTTAATAGGAACCTTATTATTATTTATTTAATTTAATATTTTATATTTATTATCATGTGATATTTATTTATTATATAGTTTTCTTGAAAATTTCGATTACTTTGGTTGTTTGGTCAATTTTTCCATAACTCCTTATATAGGCTGAACATGATAGAAAGTGTTGTAAAAATTGTTTCATAGTATCCAGAATTTAAATAGTGTTATATAAATAATCCTTATATATTATTAATATTTTTAAATCCATATATGGTGGGAGGTTATAAAAAATGAAACTCATTGTTCGTGGAGGCGGTAGTCCGCATTTAAGCATGATTAATGCTTCAATTTCTCAAAGAATGAGAGTGAAATAAGGTATATGATAATTGGAAATTTAATAATAATATTTATATTATATATATAATATTTATTCATAAAACTCATCATTAAAACCAACCATGATAGTCAGTTATGAAAAATGAGCATCATCACCTTATGGAGGCGGTAGTCAGCACTTACACACATTCGATGTTATTTTTTTCTCAACAGATTTAAAGGAATTAATAATTATATTTTAATTAATATAATAAAATTTTAGTATAATAATGTTATTTATTTAATTATTTTAATATTATTAAAGAATATTCTTAAGGTGTAGATTAATAAAAAAGACTAAGAGAAAGTAATGCTGACATCAGAAGATTGAGTTTTCTCTTGAAAATATCATTGGAAATGAAGCACTTAAACAAACTAAACGTGAAAAGAAGATTATGAAATTTGAATAGAGTTATATTAGGAGAAAATTTTAAGTTTTTTATAAGAAATTTGAAGTATAGGTGAGTCTTGACGTGGTGGGAGTGGTGCCTTTTTATAAGTGAAGAGAAGGGTGGTTTTGGAAATACCCATTGAATTTCAATAATGTTATTTCACTATTAAAGGACCATAGAATTAAAAATGGGAGAAAATGATGAAATGGGGATAGGTTTTTTAGATCCAAATCTCAATCATCCATTTAGAAACATGTTTTTAACATGTTTTTTCCCTTTCCCCATTAGTAAAATACTTTTTACTATTTTTACTTTTTACAAGGGTAACTAATTTTTAACATTGGTAATTACTTTTAATGACCAAAAATTAATTTGACCTTATTGATTAATTTAAATTTATGATTTAAAATTATAAAATCATTTTATCATATAAAATTTCTAAATATATAACAATTTAATTTTAAAAGAAACACACATAATCATGTAAAAATAGTTTTTTACAAAACATGTTTTTAAACCTAAAATTTATGTGTAAGGTAAAATTATCACGGTTACTGATTTCCATGTCAAAAATTTAATTATTATAAAAATTTATAGTTATGAAGCTTTAAAATCAATATAAATATGAATTTCACCTTAAAAAATTTTGATTCAAGGAAAAGACCGAAAACAATTGTTTTTTATTAAAGAAACGTTTTAATTTAGTTCTAAAAATATTAAATATAGGATTTATAAGCTCAAAGAATATATTAAAATTCATCATTTTACTCCTTAAATAAATATTTTATTAATTAAAACTTTTTTTTACTTCTATGATATGCTTATATAATGATAAAATCATAAAAATTATAGCTTTTTCAAAAACCGTATTTTTCGACAAAAAATCAATCTTTTCAGAAAAACTAAAAAATTCAAAATAATTAAAATTTGATTCTATGAATTAAAAAAATAATTTTATTTTAAAAAATTTATATTTTAATTTTTTTAATTTATTTTTTAAAATATAATACAGAATATAGAGAAAACGAATTATATTAGAAAAAATAGAGCCATAAAACATTAAGTATTCTTAATTTTATTTATTATCAATTTATAATTTGAAATATGTAAATATATTAGTACATATAAAATAATATTTTAAAATTATTCAATTCAATCTATTAAGATAAAATATACAATACTTAACAAAATATTTTTTTAAAAAGAAATATTACTTTTATACTAAATATGTTTTAAAAATACCACTAAATTAAATTATTTTTATTATAAAATTTAATTTTACTACTCCATCTATCTTAAAATATTTATTTTAATTTCATATATACATGATATCATATTTTAATAATAATATTAATATTTATATGTAACACATAAATGTAAATATTTATAATATTTTAATATTATATTTTTATTTCATTATAAGTTATATTATTTTAAATTTACTACTTATAAATACATGAATTTAGTATACCTATTAGATATATGAACAAGGAACATATCTTCAATGACCATATTTAAAATGAGATTATTTTCAATGACTATATTTTTAATGATCATATTTGCAATGACCAGATTTTGTTCCAATATATATAGACTTACTAAATCATTTGTTTATTCTATTCTCAATTTGCAAGGCATAGCTCTTTTTTCATATTATATATTTTTCACAATTCTTTCTCCTTTCATGGTGATATTCCTCATTTTAGGTTTTATTTGGATATTGGTGATCCTTAAGGTTAAAGATGATCCAAGGGGATTCCTAACCACAAAGACTTTATTCCTTTTATCTATTTCCCATATTTATTTATGTACTTTTAATGGATGTTTTTCCATGGAATCTAGTAATCCATGGTGTGAAAAAATTAGTTTAATATATTTTTTTTGTAACATTCCACTTATGAATGAATATATTATTGTTAGCTAAATTCATATCTTTTATGACTTATTTTAAAATAAATTCCAATTCATTTAAATAAATTAAATAGAAAATAGTTTAGAACTATAAATATATGATTTATAAAAATGAAATTATTTCTAAAAAATTAAGGCATTATAATACTTTTCTTAACAAGGCATTCCCATAGGGGAGTGTCAGTCATGGAGATAAAATCATCTAGTGTGATGGTTTTTTTGACTCTAAGAGACAACTATTTTCATTCAAAATAAACCTTGGGTAGAGCCTTAGTCATGATGTTAGCCACTTGATTCTTTGTAGGCACATATTCTAATTTTAAAACATTTTTATCAACTTTCTCCTTCAATAAATGGTATTTGATCTCAATGTACTTTTTTCCTTTAGTGATGAATGAGTTTTTTCTAATATCTATAGCACTTAAGTTTTCACACATGATTGGAATAAGAGAGACCACATGAATACCAATATATTTAAGTTGTTGTTTAATCCTTATAAATTGGGTAAAATATTGAGTTTTTGCAATATACTCCACCTCTGTAGTGATTAATGATATATAGTATTGTTTTTTTTACATTTATAATAAATTAAAGAGTTTAAAAGATTGAAAACACCTCCCAAATTAGAATTTTGATCATTAACCAAAACTACCCAATCTAAATCTGCATATCCCAAAATTTTATACTAAGAATTATTGTAATGAAATAACCCAAAATCCATAGTATGGTTGATATAATGAAGCATTCAACTCATAACTTTCATGTGATTTTTTTTATAAAACTTTTATAATGGTGTTCTTGACAAGTGGAAAATTTAATATCAAATAGAGTGGATCTTAAGTATGGCATACTAAAGATGATTTTCTTATTGATATTAACATCAATATCCTTACTTTTATCATCTTTTGATAATTTTTTTTGGGTTTTCACAAGATTAAACATTTTTTTAGAATCATCCATTTTATTTTTTTTAGAAAATCCATGGAATATTTAGTTTTGGAAATAAATGTCTTATACTCTATTTTAATAATCTTTAATCCAAGGAGAAATGATAATTCACTAGTTAGAGACTTCTTGAATTTATAACTCAATAAATTTGAAAATTGCTTGAATTGGGTGTCATTTGAGCCTATACTGATGATGTAATCAATATATACATGTAGAAATATACTTTGTCTTTATTTTTTCTTGGTTTATTGGTTGTGGTAAAAACCTATTCTCTGAATGACAAAATTCTTTAGGTATTGATGCTTCCATGAGTAAGAAGTCTTTAGTGCTTATTTTAGGACATAAAACACCTTCTTCAACCGACACACCTTCCCTTCATCTTCATAATTGATATAAAAATTATTTGTTTAATATAGACTTCCTATTATATGAATCCATTCAATAATGTTGATTTTAAATCCATTTGATACACTTTGAAACTATTTTTCATTACCATAGCTAAAAATAATCAACTAGATTAAAGTAGTTCCATTGGTGAAAAAACATCATCAACATCAATGTCTTGAATATAAGAATAAACTTGGACACTAGGTGCACCTTGATTCTTATCACATTTTCAACTTCACAAAGTTTACTTTGGAAACCCACTTGGGTTCAATAACATTTTTAATTTCTAACCTCGAGATAATTTCCAAAGTGTTATTCTTTTCAATTTGGTCAAGCTACTCATTAATTTACGTGACCAAAATTTCATACTTGATAGCTTATTTAAATGATTTTGTTTCAACTTTAGATAGTAAGGACGTTTAATTTTGTGCTTTCATCCTGGTTTTTTGAACCGTGGCTATCCAATTACAAATAATATTGTGTTCAATGATTTCTACCCTGTTAGATCATATTCTTGAACTTGATATTTTTGAAATGTTTTCCTCATCATTGAAGATTTAATATTATTTTACTATAACCCTTTGAAATCCCCCTGATCTAGAAACATTTTCATAAATTCCCTCCTCCAAAATTAGGTCATTAAATTGTGGATTCTGTATGTCTAGAACTAAAATATTCTCACCTTTATTTTCAATTTGTTCATTTTTAGTTACCAAAACAATATTAATTTTGACAATTTTACCCATCCATTTATTATATCACTTATATGACTTATTCATAGATTAATATCGAAGAAAAATACCTTCATCACCTCATGATTCAATATTTATATTATTTTTTTATTAATAATAAAGGACTTTCTTCCAAATACATAAAAGTATTTGAGTGCGGAATTCTTTCTATAATATTTCCTTCACTTACATATAGAAATACTTGATTAGAGATATAAAAAACTATAATAACTTCAAATTTTCAATAATTATCTAGTAGGGACTTTTCTATAAACATAGTATGATAAATTTTGTTGATTATATGATCCATGTTTTCAACAACCCCTTTCTACCGAGGTGTTCTCACTACTGATAGATGATGCTGACTCCCATGTTTTTCCAAATATTCTTCCACCTGGTAATTTTTAAATCCTATACCATTTTCGGTGTGAAACTTTTGGATTTTTAAACCAATAATAATTTCATATTATCTTCAGTTCAAGAGATACTCTTTAATAACTTACTTTTATGAGTATTCACCATTAGCCACGCCATCCTACAAAAATCATAGAAAAACAAAACATAATACCACTTCCCATCTAAATATTTAGGTGAAACTTACCCAAAAACATCCACAAGAACAGGATAAAGTAATATCAATTATTTTTATTTATTTATATTATAATTATTCTAAACAATCTTCACCTTTTGACAAGAATCATAGGTTTGGGTGTTATGCCAAGTTATCTTGAGGAAATATCAAGCTTCATCATTATTTAATATATTTACAAGGATTTCTAGCTCATATGGAGAAGTCACTTATATATTAACTTGTTTTCATCCTCCTTGGATAATGTACACAAATTTCAATCACCAATAAGGAAATTATTTTCTTTGGTTTATCTTTCTTTAAGAAAAACTAAACGATCTATATAATTGGAAGCACAACCATTCCTGTAAAATGTTACACCATATCCCTTGTTATGTAACTAGCTTAAACATAGCAGATTGTGACCAAGACTTTCAACCAAGAAAATATCTATTATTCTAAGATCCTTTCCACCAACCTTTTATTTTCTGAATCCAACAATTTCGAGTCATTCATTATTACCAAATCAAACCAATCCATTTTTAATATATTTGATGCCAATAATAAGATCTTCATTTATAGTCATGTGTTAGGTATATCCTCTATCAAGAATCCATAATTTAGATCTATCCATTATTATTTTGGAAATATCAATAATTTTTTTCCTTCTCATGTATATTTTTCTTCATCCATGTCTGCTGGTTAACATATATTGATGAGGGGAAATATTGTTTAACCTCAAACTCTATGATTTCTTCCTCAATTTAAAAACTAAAAATAAATTTTGAGTTTTCCAACCTATTTAATCTCACTTATAGCTACCATATTATACTTATCCATATCTCTCGAGGCACCTTGTTTTATACCCTTGAATCATAATTGGACTCCTTATTCCCAAAGACTTTACACTAAAAGAAATAATTGTTAAAAGTATAAGAAAATGTTGAAAAATAGATTGCCTATTTTTGGTGTTGTTAGTCTTTGAAAAAACTATTGGAAATTTAAAACATATATTGAATATATACTAAATTTTTATATAAATAATACCATATTTTTTGTTCCCCCTTTTGAACCTTTAATTCTTGAATAGTAATAACTTGATCTCCTTACAAATCCAAATTTGTTTTGGGTATTAATGATTTAGGTTCATCATTAACCATGGATATCTTCACCTTATGAACATGATTTAAAATATTCTTCCCTTAATTTTTTAAGTGCTACAATTTTGAGATATAAATCATCTCTTCATAAGAAACCCCATGAACATACATTATCATAAATGCTATTGAACATGCTGATGTTATACTGAGAGTGAGGAGACTTTCCTAATTCTCACACTTCAACCTCCACATAAAGAATTATCTATTGTGTTATTATATTATATTATATTTATCTTTTATATATTTGGATAATCCTTCAACTATATGACCATGCTCTTTAATTATAATCCTTAGTTCAACCACTTTGTTTGTGTTTCTAGAATCTCTAGATTTATGTTTTTCAATTTGTGTCTTTAATTTAGACTTCCATTCCTCTTATTATTTCATATAAAAATAAGAGTCATAAACATTAAAAATTTAATTTTTTTATCCCTCCATATATCTACCACTTCAAGGGTTGATTTATGTTATTGTTGAAGATCAACTCTTCCCTAAATTTCATTATTTTAGGCATCACCATCATCAGTTGATGGGCCATATAAAATAGACACTAAATCATATAATCCTTAACATATTCAACTTTCGTTTCCTATACACTTTCATCTTCCAATGAACATAAATTTTTCCTTTAAAATAAATTTTATTATGAACCTTTGTTTCCTTTACCTCTTTGAATTATTTCATAGTCAAAGTATAATATTCATCATCATCCTAAAATTTATTGGGATATCTATATGTGATATGTACAACTTTAACAAACCTAAATAAATTGAGTATAATATTTCATTTAAAATTCCATTTTTACCCTCTTAAGGTTATATAAGAGGAAGAAAATCACCACATTGACCTATTATTCATTAGGATCATATTTTATAAAATGATTCTTTATAAATTTGAAGGCTATATGTAACACCCCAAACATTTTATGGTACGTTTCTCTTAAATACATTCTATCTATTAGGTAGCCTATTTTCATAAAGCACTGAGTTTATTTGAAACAACACTTGGTTATTTAATTGATAGTCTTAACCTAGCCTTCAAACTTAAATTTTCCACTTTTGTGTTTTGAATTTTGAAAAACATACATTCACAGTTGCGACCGAGATGATATTTAGAGTGTGATAGAATTAATTTAATTTTCAGTGAATAGTATTCTAACCTTATGAATAGTAACCTAACCTTATTAATAGTAACTTAACCTTATTAATAGTAATATTACTCTTAATAATGGTATCCATACCCATGAATATATAAATAAATTTAGGCACCTTAAAAATGAAGATGAATATTTTAAGTGTTTATGTTTTTTGATTAAATAATGATTTTAATTAAAAATTAAATTTATCATATTTATAAAATTATTTTTGAAAAATGGAGTTCATTTTTGGATTCTAAACATTGAAATATTGTTAGGGTAAATATTTGGGATATTTCTGAAATACTTGATTTTTTATGAATAGTAAAGAAGAATAAATTGTGACAAATGCTAAATACATGATTCACTGCATCATAGGTGATTCAAGGCTGATGTAAGTCCACTTGGTTCGAAATCACATGCCATTATTACTATTCGTGATCACATGAATCAAGAATATTCATAGTCTTGAGCAAAATATTAAAATAATAATTAAAATAATGTAAAATCCCTTCCCCCCTCCACTATATAAAACACCCCTCACACCCTCTTCCTCCCACACCACTCAAGATTTAAGCCTTGTATAAATTATACCAAATACTCTTTTGAAGTGATCTCCCCATTCCCAAGGTCTTTTTGTCCCACCAAAAGTCCAAAATCAATGGTCTTAAGGAGTTTCTCAAAGAGGGGTACTCAAGAGGTTAACCTCTCTTCCTTTTTCTTTCAATTTCTTTTACAAGTTTCATTATTTTTTTCTCTCTTCTCACCTCACCTCATCCAAATTCCATGAAAATTAAAGTACCATACTTGTACTATATTTTCATTGTGCTATTGGAATTTTTCATTATAACCTCTCTTTTTCCCTCCTTTCATACTATAAACGCAAACACCGTCTGAGATGTGTTAATTTATCACACTCAAGGAAGACATGTTTTTAATTTTCATTAATATCTTCAAGGCTGGTAATTAAACCTTTTTAATGGTTGAACCAGATCATAATATATTAATTTTACGTTATTTAATGTTCTGTAATCTTTACACACTCATAATATGGAATAATAATACAAAACAAGTTAATTGTGCATAAAGCCGCCAAGCTAAATCCAAGCGTTTATCATTAACTTATCGAATGAGCCATCCTCATGGTATATAAAAAAAATCATTATAAGATAATGTATATCTATTTAATGTAACTAATAATATATATTAAAAATTCTGGATGTTTAACCATATTTCAAACGAACTTCCATTCATGAATACAAGTAAACGGATCATGAAAACCAAGGAAGAAAATGCTTCCAAAACAATAAAATTGAACATTTTAAACCCACCAAAAAGGTCATTAATGAACCTAATAAGGTTATACCATATCAATTACATGATGATGAGGTTCTGTAATTATTAATTAATGAATCTAAATTTTATTATTCAGGTCGTTAAGAAAAATCAATAACACCTTCATGCATAAGGTAAGTGATATCTTAACTCAATTTTCATTCATTGAGTTAAACATCAATGTCTGGTTTTTTATTTAAAAAAATATGTGTGAATGACCTATAATTATTTTATTATTTATATACACTTTTATTGTGTGGGTTTATGTTTGTCACACATAATTATGTCATTGATTTGTTCTCAATCTAATGATACATTCTTTGTAAGGGATCCTCTCTCTCACTTTTGTTCAGGAATCCCCCCTATGTTGTGCCATTTTATTTTTAATTCCTAATGATGGGGTATGTTTTTGAACCTCCCCCATACTTCCCTTATGATATATAAATAATGGTATACCCCTTTATCTCTCATTAATCCCTCACAATAACACCCGTTACCATGCCGAAATGTTTCTAAGGGGTTTTCTCATCTCACTTTCATTTCTGTGAGATTTTGATTGTTCGCCACTTATTTCTAGTATGTGGTATATGTGTACTTCTATTTTTCATATAATACCATGATTAACTTTTTATTCCTAGTTTTTAATTATTCATTTGATGATTATTAAGTTTTGGTCATGTGATTCGACTGATTACATTGTGGTAAGGGACTTCGTCTCAACTTCCATTTCGTTGTGACTTAATTTATATTGTGCACCTGTCACGAACTGACCCTACCCAGGCTCGAGCCGCAAATACACCAAGCCCGCCTCCATAGGCCAGGGGCTGGCGATAAGCACCGAAGGCTAAACAACTCAGGGATGCCTTTTCCTGAGTACCTGTACACACACACGCAACCCACTCAATGAAAAAGTGCAGAGTAAAAGTAAAAGTAAAGTATTAACCGCTATAAACAACCACAAAAGTGCATAAAAATCTAAACAGTACAAAGTAAAAGATGAAGGTAAACTGAAAAGAAAAAGGAAAAAACACGCGCCCAACCAGAAAAGTACAACAACCCGGAAATAGGTAAACAAAAGTACAATAGCTGGGAGGGTCCCTCACCTAGAATCCGAATACGACAACCGTACGCGGTCCAAGCTCACAAACTCCTAAGCTCCACTAAAGTCACAAACAACCTGTCCGTCGTCAGCAAGGGAACACCAAGTGCAGGCAGAGCCCAAGTAGGTGTGAGTATAAAAATACTTAGTAGGATTCCTTGAATGCTCGAGGGAGCAACAAAGGAGGTACTGAAGAGGTGAGCAGTAGATCGAACAGGGAAAAGTAAAGGAGTACAACCGAGAGTGCAGTAAAGAGTACTAAAGAGTAATAGCTCAATCCAACAAGAGGAAGGAAGTACACTCGTCTAAACACAAGGAGATGAAAATGGTGAGAAGATGAACTTCTCATCGAGTCTTCGTTACCTATAGTAGGAGAGTAGACTCGTCCAACCAAAAGAAGCTAGACACGGAAATCATGTGGCATAACTCGTGCGTCTTCGCCTCTCCTAGAAGGAGAGTAACCAAAACCCAAGGAGTGGGTACTGGAAACAGGTATACATATATATATGCTCTGTTAAGAAACCCAAACAAGATCGTAAGGGGATCTAAATCCCGTAGCTCAGCCCAAGAAAGTGCGTAGCCAATAATACTATAAGTAAACACCATCGATGCCCAAAATCATACCCGTTTACCCCGAACTGCAAGTTAAGGGTCTCAAATCACCACACCTTGAAACTATCCACTTTGGGCGACACTAAATCGCCTGCATGGTTTTAGGTCGCGTCTCAAGGATGTGTCTTGGTGGGGAAAGTGCCCCTCGTACTTGAGAACTCTGGGGAAAGTCAAACCACACCTCATCACTGTAACACAGTTGAGAGGTCTTCTCAAAGTCAAAGCTATCACATTAGTGACCCATAAAACCAAGGGTCCCGCTCTGATAGTCACGGAGAAAATCCATAGACTAGCCTAGAAGAAAGGACTGAGTCTGAAAGAAGTTGTTGGGTGACCCACTGCCCAGTCTCTGCTGGAGGGTAGAACCTAAGAGGTCGTCGGGTGACCCACTGCCCAGTATCTGCTAGAGGGTAGACCCTAAGAGGTCCATAGGAGACCCACTGCCCAACCCTGCTAGAGGGTAGACCTGGAATAAGTCGACAGGTGACCCACTGCCCAGTCTCTGCTGGAGGGTAGACACTTAGAGGTCGACAGGCAACCCATTTCCCAACCCTACTGGAGGGTAGACCTGGAATAAGTCAACAGGTGACCCACTTCCCAGTCATTGGTGGAGGGTAGACTTGTAAGAAGTTGACAGGTGACCCACTGCCCAGTCTCTGCTAGATGGTAGACCTAGAATAAGTCGACAGACGACCCACAACCTAGTCTCTACTATAGGGTAGACCTGTAAGAAGTCGACAGGTGACCCACTACCCAGTCTCTGATAGAGGGTAGACCTGAAATAAGTCCACGGGTGACCCAATGCCCAGTCTCTGCTAGAGGGTAGACCTGGAAGAAGTTGACAGGCGACCCACTGCCCAGTCTTTTCTGGAGGGTAGACCTGGAATAAGTCGACAGGCGACCCACTACCCAGTCTCTGCTGGAGGGTAGACCTGGAAGAAGTCGACAGGCGACCCACTACCCAGTCTCTGCTGGAGGGTAGACCTGGAAGAAGTCGACAGGTGACCCATTTCCCAACCCTGCTGGAGGGTAGACCTGGAATTGGTCCGATAACTCAGCACTGCGGCTGACATCACTGGGTGTTACCAACATCGCTAATGTCCGTTGGTTCGAAGTGCGTCAAAGGGGCCTCCATCCAACACCCCTTTCATGTTTCCACATTTAATAAAATCACTAAAGAGGATCCGCTCGCCTAAATATATTACACCATTATAATCCTTGTGAAAAAAACACGAGATAGACTACTTACTTGCTGGAAAAGGGATCCCGATGAAAAATTTATTCAACACCGCTTCATGCCCACACGACGTCTCGTGGGGCCCGCACCTCGGTCCTGAGAGAGATCAGGCGAACTGATCCACCACGATGCTCTTAGAAAAACATGCTAAAACACAACTATTCATACTTCCCAGATAGACGCCTAATGAAAAAGTCATACTACGCTACACACAACTCTAAAGATGGCTTATGGGGCCCACTCCTCAACTCTGGTTTCAATGCCTGAAACCACCCTGGTCAATTTAGCCTTAATTCAAGAGTCACAATGCCGTTGACGACACCTAAAACAGACTCCAGATGCAAAAGTTGCAACTCCCAGCGTTATACGCAAACGGGGCCCTATCGACCCCACACATCGCACCCGAATTTGGGCGGGCGGATTGCGCCTCTGCAATCCCCTCAGAAAAACTCTCAGAAACGAGTACTCTAACACCCTAAACGGATGTCGGGTGAAAAAGTGGTCTTCCACTATAAAACATGTGAACTAGGCCCTGCGTGGTCCACACCTTGTCTCCAACCTGAACGCTTTAGAAAGCATCTAAAAAAGTTCGCATGAGGATTGTGTTCACGCAACTACTGACAATGCGTTAATAGGACATCCCAAGCAGGAGTTAGGTCCCACACAACAATTAATTAATCAATTAATTAATTAATTAATCATTATCATTAAGTATTTTGTGCTTTTGAGCAACGAAACCAAACCACAAAGGTTCTGAATAAACTTCGGAAGGTCCGTCTCAACCCAGGACCACAGTGCCTCTGACAGCACGTCAAACGGACATCCGGCTCGCAAAGTGCGTCCATCGCGGGCTTCATTAAATAATTTATTATTATTAAATTAAAGTTATTTGGGTCACCCGTCTTCGGGAACAGAATCCAAAAACCCCAAAACCCACTTTAAAAAAACCACCTCACCGACACGATCCCGTAACCACTGATGGCACGTCAATCGGACGCACCGTTTAGGAGATACAGCCCCCCTGAATGCAAGGGGGCCCAAAATGGGCCAGTCCAGACCAACTGGCCCGGTCCAGACCACTGGCCCGCGACCCAGCCACGGGTCCAGTCCAACCCACCACGACCCATTGGCCGCGAACCGCCTCAAACCACCGGACCCGCCTTGGGTCCTGTTCTCCAAAGTAGACCAGCCTTTCGGCAGGTCTTGGTCGCATCGCCAAGCAGGACCCATGAACCGCAGGTCCCTGCTTCCTCCTCACCCCTGAGGCGTTAACCTCAGGGGTCTTCTTTGACCACAACAGGGTTGTGGTTGCCCCCCGCCTGCAGCGATCCGCTGCAACACCACCGCGACCCACTGGATGCCTCTATGCCAGCTCCGCATGACACCAATACCCCGACCGCCTGAGCTGATTGATCGTGCCACCTTCCGAAGCCTGACCTTCACCTGCCTTCCGAGCCGTACGCCTAGCCACACCGGCTCCCCTATGCCGCTTGACCGCACGGCTCCTCTGGCTGCGCACCGTCCTTGGCCAGCCGGCAACACCCCTCACTGCCCAGCTGCCAACCGCTTCCACCTGAACCCCCAGCCGTAACCGCTACCTGATGCCCGAACCTCCGCTGCGCTACCCCGAGCTCCGGCCACTACCCTTGACAGATCAGGGACTTCCGATGGCTGACACCACCACTCTTGTGGCCCAAAATCAAAACTGAACATGGATTTGGGATCCTCGGGGCGAGGCCTTCGCAGCGCCTGCCCCTGATCAATAATCCGACCAGATTGGCATGTTCGAAAATCTGGATGAAGAATGACCAACCTAGCTACGTAAGGGTAAAACCCTTTATGAAATTTAATTTCTATTAAATGAAACACTACCCATTTTTTAATATTTATTTTTCATTTCATCACATGTTTCATAAATTATAAATTTAATACCATTTTTTGGTTTCATAAAAATATAATAACACTTATTATACAAGAAAAAATAATTTGAAACTAAACTCAATGATATCCATGGAATATAATATGAAATTATGTGAAAAAATGAAACATTACAACTATAAATGATTGTACCATACAATGGAGAGAATATATTTCTTATTCGTCATCATCATATGGTTTGATGAAGATCACTAAGTGGAAAAATCATCCCACAAATATGGTGTATCCATTGGTCAAATGAATCAAATGTCATATATACAAGATTCACTTTTCTCCCTTGATGAGTTGGTGTCTCAACATTAAAAGGAAGAAGAATAAAGAGGGCAACGAGTTTAGGGAGGTTTATCCAATCATAATGGAACTCACTATTTACTACCATAACATGGTAGAAGTTAATTAGTCAGTCAAGGATGATCCTTGACTGTCCACTCATTTATTCATTTCATAAAACACATGGATTAATGCAATTGTTAATTCATGTATCACATACGTTAATAAGATTCCTCCCAAATGTTTCATCTCATGAAATAGTATAATACATGATAGCTAATATAGAAGAATAATAAATGATAATAGTTTATCATTTTCCCTGCAAGTTACATGGACCAATATGTCATGCATAAAATATAAAATATCCTATATACCATATATATATATATGGATTTAGGGTGTATCACTTTAAATGCAAACCTAATGGTGAGAGACAAGGTTAACCATAGATATCCTCATAGGGTACCATCATGATAGAATCATGGTAACTATTATTATAAAAAACTAAACCAAGGATATATGCTCATCCCACAATCCTACAAAGTCTATGATTAAAGCTCAAAGTATATCTTCAAGAATCTGGATCATCCTCTCAGACTATCCATTTGCCTATGGGTGATATGTTGTGCTCAATCTTAGTTTAGTCCTGAATTCCTTCTGTAAGCCTTATAAAAAATGTGATGTAAAACACATGTCTCTATCTGATAAAATTATCAATGGAACTCTGTGTAGGAATAGAATCTCATAGACATATATCTTTCCCAACTCATCTAATGAAAGAGCCTCCTAGATCAAAATGAAATAGGACACCTTAGTTAGCTGATCCACTATCACCCATATAGAATCATGACCTTGAGGTCCATGGTAACCCTATAAAAAATCTATCATGACACCACCCCATTTCCACATCGGAAATAGAAGTGACTGGAGTGAACCATCAGGACAATGATTCTCAAACTTTTACCTCTAGTAGGTATGATATAGTGAAACAAAATAATCAATATCCCTATTCATATATGGCCACCAAAACATCCATCTAATATCATTATATATCTTTGTAAAACTAGGATACACTATCCACCAATTGGAATGGAAGTCTCTTATAATATATTCTCTAGTATGAGTAGGAATTGTATCCCTATCATGTATATAATGTATTACATCATCATCTATGGACCAACCTCATATTGGATCAACTCCTTCCAAATAATCTCACATCACCACACCCTCATAATGTAACTTTTGGTTGGTATTCACCTAGTCCACTAAAGAAAATGTGATAACCAAAGGTGCACTTGTAATTTCCCCTCACTCCTTAGTTAATCCCATTTTATAATTAGACAAAACAACATCAGATACCACTCTTCCTCTGAAGGCCTCTCTCCAAGATACCATGTATCGTACATCATCATTTTAAGAGAATATTCAAAATTTTTACCCTTACATGGTTCACAAGACATCTCAAATTCAAAAATTTATAAATACCTTCCCTAGTGACTCTAAATCAAATTTAGGTCTCACTGTTAGAATATATAACAATGAATCATGTGGTTTGTGAAGAGATAAATCTACTCCCCTAAGATATAATGTCACCATTACCTGAAATCATAGACCATAACTTATAGATTTAAGTCATGGGTAGGATAATTCCTCTCATGGTTTAAATCTAGAAATTCCCATATGTTACTACATAATATTCCTACATCAACAAAGCTCCTAATCGAACTCTCGAGGCATAAAAATAAGACAACATATCCCATACTATGTTTTGGAAAGGACTACACTAGGGATGTCATCAATCATCTATTCAGCTCAAAATATTCTTCCTCACACTAATCCAACCACATTAACTTTCACACCTATATTGATAAGATATATCATGGGGGATTACAAACACAATAAATACTAGATAAAACATTAGTAGCTCCCTGGTAAACTAAGAAATCTACCGATCTCAAATACATTCTGATGGTGATCCCAAGACATCACTACCTCCACCTTATCTAGGTATATCAAAATTCATGACTCTGACATCACATTCCCAATGAAACACTCTTCTTAAATTCAAAAGTGACACTTTGAAAACATGGAATAAAATTGATGTGCTTGATGTGTACCGCAGACTATCTCATGATGAATGACTTCATGCCCCGAGGTCAAGGAATATATGAGGATGAAATCAATGAACACCATGATGAGTGAGTCAAGATATGGGTGAAAGGTTTTATTCATGAGGGTCATGAACTTTTTGATTATTTATTCCAATCAACATCACCAAGAATTAATATATCCCATACCTACTACTAAATTCCATATTCAGTTTGTCCTCCTTTTTGACCCAAAGATAATGGTATCCTTAACACTGGTTGATCTTTGAAAATTAATGAGGTCCTCATAAATGATCAAACAAATCATTTATCCGAGGAAAAGGGTAACTATTGTTAACCACCAGCTATTTCAAATTTCTAAAATCCATACAATGATTAATAATAACAACTTCCTTTTTAGAGAACAATCCTAGATCACCCTAAGGACATGTTCTCATTATGATAATTCCCTTCAGATCTTAATCATCAAACTAATATTTGAGTTCCTTCAACTTAGTCAATACTATATAATAAGAATGAATCAATATAATTTGTACCCATGGAATGCGTTATATTTCAATATCAACCCCACTATTATGAGGTATACTAGAAAAGTCTTCTAGAAATATATCCTAAGAAAGATCTATAACTAGAGGGAAAATAAGGGGCTAACACTTATCCTTTTTAACGATTAAATCATACAACATACACCATAATAGCTATAATTTGACTCAAATCTGGTCCCACCATACTAGAAACCAATTCCCACTCACTGGTCATTACAAAGTTATCCCCCTCAAGAGAGGTAAATGATACCCATCTATGATATCAGTCAATGTGTGCACAAAATCATGTAACATAGTCTATTCCAAAGATCATATTGAATTTTGTTATCGCTATGATAATGATGTACCAGAAATTTCCATAGGTAGTGATCACCATAGGAAATTATAAACACCTTTCAAGAAAATCAACTTTAGTCCTTAAGGGTGTGTCAAGAGAAATAATTTCTAAATATATTAAAACAATATAGTTTAGACTTTCTACGACTGGATAAGAGATAATGGAAAGAGAAATACCCGTATCAAACAAAGTGGTAGATAGTGTAGAGGATATCAAGATTGAACCTTGAACCATATAGGATCCTTCAACTCATTAGCTCAAGCTTGATCCACTGTAAAAAATATACCTTCCATATCTCCACAGCCTTTCCCTTAAGTCATTAATGTTCAGGAAGTCTATATACTCTATTAAGGTCCTACACCCCTAGCTTGGTTTGATCTCCCATAACACTTTTGAGAATCACTCAAGAAAAAATTTCAATGATGACTAGCCCTACCACATCAGTGTAACTACACTTTTAGTTTCCTATAATTATTGATAAGATGTCTTTTTTACTCACAATTGAGGCACCAGGTAGAATAACCTCCTATAGAGGACATGAAATAAGTCCTTCTATGACCCATCTTCCCACTTCCCTACTACTACTGATTAGATTTCATCTTACTACTAACATAAGAGGCTTCTTTAGTAGTGATATGAAACACATTCACCAGTACTCTATAGGATGAATGTAATACTACCACAGTATCCTCCTATTGGCCCTTCTTCATGTCCATGTATTAGCATAACATATCTAGGTCTATTGTCAGATAAATGATTTATACCTTCTATTTGATATTAGATCAGAGCCCCATCTTGAACATCCAATAATTTTGGGCATAATTTATAAATATAAGATGGTTAAATCATAAAAAATATATTAAATTATAATAATACATAGATACAAACACAA